>OZ004343.1:0-1288445 GCA_963924445.1 Philereme transversata | reverse complement strand
ATGTCTAACGTACGAATGATTATTTTATGGCATTGCGGGTTTCTATAAATTTAAATATTTTTTTTTCATATTTGCATGTTTTTTTTTTAATTATAAAATGCTTGTACGCCGTAAGGTAAAATCTAGTGCATATATACAACCCCTATTACCTAACATTGTACCTTAGATTTACAAGGAATACATGAATTTGTATTTGAATCATTTGCACTGATATTGGTACTTTTAAAATGTCACGTTATTATTATTTATTTAAGCATGAATTTGATTAGTTATTGTTCTTATTGTTGTTAATGATTCTTGTAATTTAGTGTATATAAAAATAAATTGCTGCATGTACGAAAGATTTCTTTCTTGAAGACTTGTGAACGGATCTATCGATTTGGCAGATTTTTTGTAGTGTTCGTAATTGCCAGGACATAAAATTAAAAAAAAAATTAGGTGCCTGAAATTTTTTAAAATGACTATAACCATAGGTGATAATTTATTTTGAAATCAGTGCGAAGCCGGTGTGAGTTAGCTAGTTATAAATAAATAAATATTTACTACTGTACTACTGTCGTTAAAGCTTATACGGATCCCTGATTGCGCTAGCCAGACTCGCAATTACCTGATTTTTTATCCTGCAGGCTATAAATTTCCTACGAGGGAGAATTTTAATGTAAATTATTGACTGGCTCATAGACAAGAAGAGATAGATACAATGTGTCTGCAGTTCTAGAAACTCGGCGAAAAAAAATATGGTCTAGTTGAAAAGCATTATGACACGCTTCTGATAAATGCAAGGCAAATTGAACTGTAAGCTGATAGATTTAGAAGTTATTTTAACTCGTAGGTTATTGCTTCCGATATCTAACTGGTTACTGGGATGATGTTCTGATGCTGTGTATGGGTTTTGGAATGTCTTTAGCAGTTTGGATAGAACACTAATTGTGGGAGCTTATGCCATTACTCATAAATATTGATTATATATTATTTAATTTTCAACTCGGGGCACAACAATCATGGCTGTTTCTCTATATGACTTGTCAATGGCCACCATTAACTCTTTATATAAAACACCGCCTCAGTACCGCACGGATTTTTAACAAAATAAAAAATATATCCTACAGCACTTAACGATAGTGTAGCTTCATATAATAAAATAGATCGGGGAAAAAGTCTTTTCGCATTATAGTATGTATGAACTTGTAATAAAATATCTTTGGCTATACTATTTGTATCTGGCTGGTTTTGGTATCATTCAAAGTTTAAATTTTAATGAAGATAATTCCAAACTCAAATTAGGAAAATGTGTGATTTTTATTTGTTTTTCGTACTGTAAAGATGAGTGAATCTAATGAAGAAATTCGATACATTTTAAAATTTTACTACAAAAAAGGTAAAAATGCAACGCAAGCCGCGAAAAAAATTTGTGATGTTTATGGACCTAGTGCAGTGTCTGTGAGAGTAGCACAAGTTTGGTTTAAGCGTTTTCAATCCGGAAATTTTGATGTCAAAGATGCACGTCGCTCTGGTCGCCCTATTACGGATAAAATTGTTGCCATTTTTAAAAAAGTGGAGCAAGAACGGCATATCAGTAGTTACGACGCAGCTGAAGAACTGGGAATTGACCACAAAACAGTTTCGGCGCATTTGAAAAAACTGGGTACACAAAAAAGCTCGATATTTAGGTACCCCACGAGCTCACTGAAAGAAACCTAATGAACCGTGTACTCATTTGTGATTCTTTATTACGACGTAATGAAACCGAACCATTTTTGAAGAAGCTGATAACTGGTGATGAAAAGTGGATCACGTACGACAAGAACGAGCGAAAAAGGTCGTGGTCAAGGGCAGGTCAGGCTTCACAGACTGTGGCGAAACCCGGGTTAACTCGCAACAAGGTGATGCTGTGTGTGTGGTGGGATTGGAAGGGCATTATTCATTATGAGCTGTTACCACCAGGTAGGACCATCGATTCTGAACTCTACTGCGAACAACTGATGAGATTAAAGCAAAAAGTTGAGAGAAAGCGGCCGGAATTAATCAACAGAAGGGGTGTGGTTTTCCATCATGATAACGCTAGTATCTTCAGAATTCTTTCAATTCAGAAAACTTTTTTCCCAACCTAATATATATTATATCAGATATCAGTGAAATAATTTTCAGAATTGGTTATGTAGTTTCTGAGAGAATCAGCTACAAACATACAAACTTTACCTCATCATACTACGTGTTTTGTTATGTACGACATTAAATGAAAACACGGGTAGGGCTAATGGCTAGTATTGTTGCAAAATAGGTTTTTTCAAATTCACTACTATAGAATATTTTATATTTTCAAACAACCTTAATATAACGTTGGCGCAGTGGGCGTATAGCCGGCTGAGACGTAGGAGGTAGCGGGTTCGATTCCCGCCGCGGAACAAATGTTTGCATGATCTTCTAATATTTGTTCCGGATCTGGATGTTTTTCTATATAGTATAAGTATGTATTTACAAAAAAAAAGTAAAACATCTATCAGTTATCTTGATCTAGATAGCGCTGTGTGAAATGTCCACATATATTTATTTATTAAAGTCCTAAAATATCAATGAAACAGCCTGCATAATATAGGTAAACAAATAATATTTATTCATCATGTAAGTAAGTATCTGTTTAATTGACTAAGCGGCATCGTCGCAAAGGCGTCGCCGATTTACGTTAAAAATTGTCTATTGGAAATGTATCCATTACTAAATAAATATTCAAGCTACCGGTATTAAACCCACCTCTAAAATCAGTTAATACGATACCGAATGTGCGTTTTAAATTAATGATGTACATAACAAAGTTGTGTGTGTATATTACAAGCTTTCGCCCGCGGCTTTGCACGCATGTTATATCGATGAAAACATTACTCTCCTTCTGCGCAATCGGGTAAAAAGTATCTAGCCTATGTCTCATCCCGGTTATAATCTATCTTGATACAAAATTAGTCATATCGTAACGGTCCAGCCGTTTAGTCGTGAAAACGTAACAAACAGACGGAGATAAAGACAAATAGAGTTACTTCCAATTAAAAAATTTACAATATTAGTAGAATTTAGAATATGGACCTACCTATGGATTATGGACCTATGGAATATGAGAATATATTACCTATGGTAAGTAGTTTAATAATGTACAATTTTTTTTTTTTTATGAATTATAAGCTAGCATTTGACCACGACCTCGCCTGATGGTAAGCGATGATGTTGTCTACGATGGTACACGCTCGCCTAGAAGAAACCTATTCACTCGCGACTCGAAGACCCCTAGATTGTAGTTATCAGGAAACACAGACTCAGGCAAGGCGTTCCACTTCTTGGCAGTGCGCTTATTAAGGGTGGAAGAGTACCGCTTTGTGCGTATGGGAGGTACGAGTGTTTACCATGTAGCGGTGGCGCATCGCGGAGCGTCTGGTTGCCCGATGATAGAATGGGGATGGTGGGATCAGGTTGAAAAGCTCCGCAGCACACCTCCGAAATGTATCCGATAAAAACCGAGAGGCTTGCAACAGTTGCAACCTTTCGACGATGCTCGAGGCTGTGGAGCCTTGTATCTGCTAACTCGTCATTGCAAATGAGCTTCTTAGCTGTTCTCTCAAATTGAATCTAGAGCCTCTAGCTGGTATTTCGCTGATCCGTCCCAGAGGTGAACAGTACTTCAGAGATGATCGGACTTGTGCTTGGTATAAGTTGGGTAACTGTCCAGAGGTGAAGTATTGCCTCACCTTTGCAAGTATACTAAGCTTAGCTTAGCCGCCAGCTGGGTTTTCGACTCAATGTAGGAGCCGAAATTGAGAGTCGGTATTAATGAGATACCCAAGCTGGTCAGCAGTTCGTCAGTTGGAAACATTTTTCAATGTTACTAACAAGTAATTTTTTCGACTAAGGCTGAGAATAAATAGACCGTCAGAAACCAGCCAACAGTTAGTGAAAAATAGTTATTTCGGGGTCATAAATACGTAAGGTAGCTAGGCTAAAAATGTATTTGTGTTTTGTTTCTATCCATTCATTCAATTCTACAAAAACAAAGCACGTGTGCAATTCACACGTGGTAGAAGTGAAACCTTCAAATACCACGCGTATGTGCTTGGGATCTACCGACTCACTCTCTTTCTCTCTCCTACTTTCTACCTTTGTGTATCTTTCTTTCTCTCTCCCTTTTGCGTTGGAATATTGGACGCTACTCGTTGCTAACGCTCGCGCTGGCCTGTAACAGGTATACTACGCGCATGCGCTCGAGTGCCACGCATTGACTCTCGCTCTGTCTCTTTCTATTCCCCCTCCCCAGGAGCGTTGAACGTTTAAAGCAACAGTGCTTTCATACCCCCTCCATGGCAGCGTTAAACGTTTAAAGCAACCTTGTTGGAAGTCGCATTAGAAGTTTCACTTCAAAAAGGACAAAGACCTATATTAATAGCGATAATCATAATTTTAATACCAGAAATAAAGATAAACTCGCTGTTGCCACTTGTAGACTCCATAAAGTTAGTGAATCATTTAAAGGGCAAGGTGTACGCTTTTATAATAAACTCCCAAGGGATGTACAAAAATTGACAATTAATAAATTTAAAAACGTAATTAAACTAAATCTTTATAAAAAAGCCTACTATAAAATATCGGATTATTTAGATGATAGAGAAGCTTGGGATTGAAATTGCTCCAACTCGTTCAAAATGTTACAATTTAGACGTAATTTATTTTCTGTATTATGTATTGTAAAAGGATCATTAAAAAAAACAACCAGCCTTGTTTCTTGCCTTTCTTTCCTGGCTTGATCGCGAAGGAACAGGCAGTAAAACTGACGTTACAAAGTGATCCTTGTGATTTAAATTAATAAAAATATTTGACTTTGACTTTATTGCTTTTAACTAGGTCAAAAATGTACCTAATAATTTAAAATCCTCTGTAACAGAGTTCGCTAAAAATTTATAACATGACTTAGGTATGTGAGGTGTAAGCTAAAAATAAATAAATAGTAAAAAAATATTACTAGACATTTCACACAGCGCTATCTAGCAGAGCTTGTACTATAGGGATCAGATAACTGACAGAATAATTAGGTACATACTTTTTTTTTGTAAATACATACATTATTGACCGAGAATTTGATTCAGATTTGAGAGGAACACTAAGGATTTTATTTTACACAAATTGTTAAGAAAAATTTTCCAAAAGGAGGGAATGGATTGGGGGAAAAGGGGGAAGTTTGCTGTTATTAAAAATATATAGACGGATTCCATCATCTATACCAATCAGACTACGCAGTCCTCTCCGCTTTCACAAGACTAACCCGTAGACACCAGATTAGTCCTCCTAGGACCAAGGAAACGCGAGTAATTGCTAAAACTTATACCAATATTTTGCTCAAAAGTCTACATAGGTAAGCTATTGGAAAATTTAGCACCTGAAATTCGATTTAAAATTGGATTTTCTTTGTTAATTTTCTTGTGAAACTTACTTTTTGGGCGTGGGACGCGAGGTCTACTGTTCTCACAGAAATGCTAGTAATATAGAAAAGCATCTAGCCAGATCCGGAACAAATATCTGTAGATCATGCAGACATTTGTTCCGCGGCGGGAATCGAACCCGCTATCTCCTGCGTCTCAGCCGGCTATTCGCCCACTGCTCCACGGAGGTCGTCAATTATGTTAATTATAATAAACTGAAAATTATCTAAAATATTTCATTGAAATAGATATTTTGGTATTTGGTAATGCAGGCTACGCGTGGTCGGTCTATAGCACCAACAGAATGGCCGAGTAGAATAAATAAATAAATACGAGATCGTTGAAACCTGTTGTGAGGAACTAGTTTTTTAATGGCGCGGACCGATACGGGAAAGTTTTGCTTCTAGATGACAGATGATAAAACTACACGGAACAAATTAATTGTTTCAAGTACTTACCGATGATGCCTTTTAGACAGAACTGGGGCCGAAATACTGTTACGAGCTGAGGGTTCGGGATAAAATAATGGGAATCGAGTTCACCAAAATAACACTTTTATTCAACACTAAACGATGAATACACGAACTTGGTCACACGTAATCACAACACACTAATTCACACCACTGTTGCACCACTTAAAGTCACCGAAATGATCGCACGTATAGCTTAATCCAGACTGACTCGCGAGCAACTACTGTTCACGCGAGACCCTGCTCCACGTCAGTCCTCCAGGGCCTCGCTGACACTCACTCACTCAGACTAACTCCGACTAAGACTGACTGTCCGGCCATCTCTCCGGCCTATTTATATCGCACACATTTCGATTGTTCGAGAACGATGTCGATCCTTCCAGGAAAGGGTCGGTCCCTCGACACAATGGCCACTCCCCATTCTGCGAAACCACAAACAATAGCAACAATAACACAGCAAGACAAAAGCGTTCGAGAAGGTTCGATTATTACTCATTGTTTAACAGCCTCGGCGTAACAATACTATCATAAATTATGAATCAAATCAAATCTTATCGTTAGAATGTTCGGTTGTACATTAAATGTCATAATATTATATGCTAATCTATACCTACGCAAAATACAATAAAACTGCAACGGGGCCAAATTTGTAAAACAAGTATTTTTGAAAATTTTAAATTTCATTACAGTACATCTACAAAGTGTACAGATAGATAGAGTGGGACAGACAGATATGCAAAAAAAACACTAATAAAAAAATAGGCCGAACAAGTCTGTAAGTAATTGGTATGGTCTTTCAAAATGAAGAAAATTGCATCATTACACAAGCAAGAACTACATAAGCTGTAAAATATTAAATAAAGTTGGTACGAAGCTTTGACATCTTGATCTTTGGAATTCGAGTCGTTGAAGTTAAACGGTTATAAAAATATTTTTATTGCATAATGCGTGTGGTTAGTGAAAGGTTCTCAAGCAAAGTCGAAGATTTAACTGCTATTTTGTGATTTAATGCACCATTCATATTTTACGACGAGGGACAGACAAAGACTTCAATCAATTTGCAATTTTATGAACGAAAATGATCACTAGATTTGAAGGAACGTGGTATACCTATCGAGTCAAAAGTTCGCTTGACAAATACTATTTTAAAATCAAAACTTATATTGTAAGTGGACCACACAATCGAAGGCTTACTACGACAGTAGCTACATTTATCTATAGCATTTTATGAAAATTTAATTAATGAAGTATGATAGTAGGTATGTACCTAGATAGTAAAAAAAAACATTTGTGCAATTCACACGCGGTAGAAGCCTTCAAAAATTTTGGTTTCAAGATAATGAGACGAATGTAAATAAAAATTTCGGGAAGATGATAATTGTAGGTTTTAGTCAAGTAAAAAAAAGTCAAATATTTTTATCCATTAGAATCACAAGGATCACTTTGAAACGTCAAAGATGTAAGTAATGATCATAGTGATGCAAAGTTAGATAATTATTAACACGAGTGGAGGGAGTACGAAGCAAAGCACAAAGAGAACCACGAACATAAGAAACACTGTATAATGCTTCCTCTAATCTCATCTTCTCCCACGTTAAATCTCATGAATTTATGTGTCTGTCTCTTTTTACAGTCGCTTTTTCGTTTCATCGACTTTCAAATCACAACGATGCTAAAGAACTTTTCACTTCAAAATAAATGAAATTATAACAAATTCAAAGTAATTTTATCTTAACACCTGCTTATGAAGCCCTTGCCTTTGGCTATAAAACGAATGTAAGAAGATATTGTAAACTTAGAAACTGACATTTATTATTCCTAGTAGGCTGATCTTTAAAATAATGTGAGTAAGTAGGTATATATATTTTTTATGGTTTTTTTATAATGATAGATGAGTAGGGCTTGATATGTAACAAATAAGTACCTATGTGGTTGTATACTAACAGAAATTAATGTTTAGGTATCAGAAAAAGTGTTGTAAAGGACGTGGAGGCCCTTACCCCTGGTTTTCTCTTGATAGTTTCTCCTGTGACACCCTGTATTGACTTCATGTCATGCATACATTATCTACTAAAAATATTAAAACACTCAAAACTAAATCGTGTTATATCGCCCGAAAGAAATATTTCATTTTCTAACACAACATTAATAAAATTCCACGCTGAGAGCTATTAAGAGCTCGATATTTCTTCCGTCAAGATAACGTCAAAAATTCTAAGCTACGCTGGATAAATAGCTGCCACTATCAATCATTCCCGAACGAAATGTGAAACGAGTCCGATCGGTTTCCGCACGAAACGACTAATGTCAATGAAATGGCGGCTTCTGGGCATAATGAAGCGATTATTGATAGCACCAGTCACAGAATAGATAAAACACCTGAAGTAAACGCGCCTAATACTGAAGCATCAACATCTATTCTCAATAGAATAGTAGTACACGAACGCCATTAGTTACTCTGTGATCGTCGTCACGCGTGACCTTTTACAGTGTTCAATTTAATTAAGTTATGCCTTCTTGAGTCGTCCCAACGTGTAAAAATTCAGCTGGGCTCAAAATAAAAACAAGATGGAATCACATTTCATACGTAAGTAGCGCATTTTAATGTTGAGTTAGTTCATTTAATAAACTGTTCTGCTTGTAATTGTCGTAAATATTGATCCTCCATTTTGCTGGTGTTGCCAAATATCGAGTATTATTATTTTCCCTACTCTAGAATTCTGAGATTAAAAACTTTTATTAGCTGTAGTTTTAGATTATACTAGTGGTTCGCCCCTTCCAAAAAATAAATAATAAAATTGAGGCGATTTGCGCAACGATGCCTAAACGTATTTAGTGGCTAAATATGATTTAAGGAGTTCTCAAATCATACAAATATGTCAAATTTAAACATTTTTAGTCGCTAAATACGTTTAGGGATCGTTTTGCAAACCGGCTTTGATATTTGATTAATAAAATAGTGCCATAGTTACATTAGTTGTATCTTACCAAAAACATTTACCCCAAAATGGGTATATAATGACTAAGCTAGCAACATTACTTCGGGTGGGGGTGAGGTGGGCGCGGGACGAGGGTTTTGTTTTATGGACACAGCGCACGGCTTTTAATCACAATTGAGTGCGTCTTCTGGTGCTTTATCTATTCTGAGGCACCAGTTTTATCTGGATTGTGAGGTTATTAGTTGGATGTCGGATTAATGATTTCTTTTCTGCGTAGTGGTTTTTCTCTATTCGTATTAATATTTCTACGCGATGAGTTTGATAAATCGATCAACTAACCTATAGTTTGTACCTAATAATATAGGTATCTACAATAGTTTGTCTGACGGAGATATAAAATCTTGTAAATATTGTAACTTTTATATGTTAAATAATAATGTAAACGCGTGTTTCTATTTTCTGGTGCTCACACGCACTAAAGGCGTCACAATACCAGCGCTACAGTAGCTATATGTTACAGTGGCACACCGCTGAGTGACGACTTATTTTGTAGTCTTTTATTTGGTATAAGTATAACTGTTATTCATTCATTCATTTCATTGTAACTAAGTTATTCATAGAATGTAAAAATGGACACATAATAAATATTTTTCTATTTCTAAAATAAAATATAAGATTATTGTAAAAATTTACTAAACTACATCAAAACAAATTACCATCTAGCTAAGTCAATATATTTGCCTAGGTGCTCCTAAACAAGTAATCTTTTCACGGCAATGCCTATCCATTGGTTAATCTATTGTCCACAAGTTTCAGTGCTATATTTGGGCTTAATTGTTAGTAGTAGGTATCTACCTGTACCTACTTAATTGCGATCCCACAATTTGACTTGACACTCGAGTTATCTGCAGTAAGAAGTGCTTCAATATGGCCGGAAATATTACAAATGGACAATGTTGGCGACATATTACCGTAACGTGGACAACAATGATTGCCGATAACACATTTCCGGGAAAATGTTGCTCGTTTAGAAGCACTTACGCAATAGCATTAGGTATTTATGGTCAAACATTGACACATTACGATTCACCTCATGCCAACTTGCGGACAATCACTCCGCGCGGTTGTGAATAATTTGAAGTTTGACTCAATCACCGACGGAACCACCCCACTACCTACTCTACCTTAGTCCATTGTATGTTGTATGTCTGTTCATTAATGTTATTGGCTACGATTCAATTTAAAGGACAGTTTTATCACAGAATAATTATTTAAAGGTACTTAATATACTAGGTTTTATAGGCGTTTAAGTAGGTAATCAAATCCAATCAGATTTGATTTTAAAGGAAAATAATGTAATCTTAATTGAACAGCCCAGGTTTGTTATGTTCCACATCAAACCTTCTTAACATGAGATAAAACCTTTAAAAAAGTACGCGTTGAGAAAACTAGGCCCATAACCTTTTTTATATATATTGTTTTACAGAAGAATCCTCATCGATACCGCTCTGACCCAGGGAGGGGTATTTCGGCTCCTACAAACAGGGGCACGGGTACGCAACGAGAGCATTCTTCCGCAATGGGCTCATAACCTGAGTTAACATTGATGGATGAAGTCTCGCTCGACGTACTTACATTGTAAATTTGTAAAGAATATAATTGGAAAAACAATTATGTTCTGTACTTCAACTTGTTTCGAAATGCCCATATAATTATTGGTTTTGCTTTGGTACGCGGAGTTATTTATTGAAAGAAGTGTACCTGAGTAAGGAGCATATCAGTCTGATATTTCCTTGACCTATAATTTCCCACTTATATACGATAGTTATCTAACAATTGATTTATTTAAATCGTAATTGAGTTTCTAACCACAAAAATTACTGCTGTAGCACACAGTATCTACCAGGTTCTCCCTTGTGTTTTTGTTTATTTTACGTTTATAAGTACTATTTAATTGTTTCTTTTTTTGTATTTTCTCTGTTTTAAAATGTAACTGTATTGTATATTGTGTGCTAATGTAGTGAATAAATGATTTCTATGTCTATGTCTATGTCTACCGATACTAGACTATGCTGATGCTTCTTATCTAGATCTCACTGAACAGCAACTAGATAAACTTGAGCGCTTGCAAAACTTTGGCATCCGGTTCATCTTCGGCTTGCGGAAGTATGACCATGTGTCCGAATTTCGCAGTAAGCTCAAGTGGTTACCCATACGCCTTCGCCGGGATACTCACATCCTTCAGCATTTATATAACATCCTGTTCAACCCTTCCTCACCTTCCTATCTTAAAGAACGCTTCCATTTCCTCTATCAATCCAATCCTCGATCCTTGCGTTCATCTGACACACTCCAACTCAGGACACCTGTACACTCCTCCTCCTACTTTGATAAGTCTTTTACAGTGCAGGCTGTCCGGTTATGGAACGCGCTGCCGGTGGCTATCAGATGTGCCAAGTCACTTGCCATTTTTAAACGTATGCTCAGAGAACACTATCTGAGTATTTGTCGCTAAATATATATGTATTTATTATTAATTATTTGTTTCTTAAATAAGTCTAAGTATGTATCTATGAATTATTATGAGTAGTTATTATTTAGATTCATGTAGTTTTCATTTATGCAAGTTTTATATTTTTTTATTTTTATATAATTAGTATTAGTATGTAAGTACATGTAGTATGTCAGGTACACCCCAGGTAATGTCTACACAGTCCATTCCATCCAAAGGTTGTCTGGTAGAGATCGCTAATTAGCGATAAGACCGCCAATTGTATCCATAGATTTACGTAGTTGTTTTTTTTATATGTATTAGTTTCGTGGTGTGCAATAAAGTATTATCTAATCTAATCTAATCTATGTCTAAAAACGACTAACATTTTCATAACATAAAAAAAAACTTTTAAAAAAGTATAAACCATATTTTGTGGTACTTACCTACTTCTTTCACAAACTATTTCTTATTAAAAACATGATAAAGTTGTACAACAAACATTTTTTGAGGACAAGGCTTCGAAATATGTATTTTATGAAGCACCCAGTATCATTTAATCAGCCAGCTTTAGAACGTCCAATGGTGAACAAGGCTTGGCAAACTAAATTAAAAAGCAAATAGACTAACAAACTATCTACGCTATTATTAAATATGACTTGTCAATACTTCGAGATTAATCGATACCATCACAGCAAATAGCGATATATCCAATCGTTCTTTGATTAATTTATAAATTGATTCTGAAAGACTCTGGGCCATGAATTTGTAAACCTTCGCACCGATTTTTATCAAAATAAAATATGGCTTAAGAATTCAGAGATGTGTAGCTTTATGTAAAAAAATGCTCTCTCTTCCGATATTACAATGGCAGTTAATTGATTTTATTCGAATTTACATATCACGGGCCGTAAGCATGTATCCCAACAAATAACATAATAAAAATTAAAGAATATTTTGTCCTTAATAGAAGTATTTTTTAGTCCATTGGTTATATATACATATAATATTAATACATATTATTATCTTACAATGTTGTAACGAAATAAGAGCGGTTAAAATCGACGCGCGGCCGTTAGTGGTACCTATATTGTTTAATAAATAGGTGATTAATTTAGCAAGGTAATTTGCTCACAGTTGGGCGCCAATAACGGCTACCTGCTTCGTCCTTATAAGTACCCTGTGGAGAGATATGTTAGGACCATTCATCTTTTAGCGAGCTGCGAAAATGAGGAATTATTCTGAGTATGGTTGCTAGGTTTTCATACTGGACACAAACTCTAACTGATTTGAAACAATGATTAAAATTGACAATCAGAATGGTGAACAGAATCAGTACCACAGAATAAGTACCTACAGAAGCTACGCCTGCCGCGAGAGCTGCGCTTTGACGAGACTGAAATAATGTTAATGTATGTAATGAAATAATGTATGTGTAAATTTACCTACTTATGCTAAGTTACGTTTAAGTGTTTAGGTAACAATGAATAAACGCTTTTATCAAATTTGTTGTGTATTTGGTTGTAGAATATTTTAGGCCAGCCACTCGAGCGTAGCTAATTAAAATTAAAATAGTCCCGAACTTTACTCCTGTACCTATCTATATTGTACATGTATATAAACAGCTGCACGTAAGTCTAGCGCTGAACGATACGCGGAGGGGATAGCTGCGCATGGGTACTGTCGCGCACGCAATACAATTATAACTTTAATTAATTATTAGCTAAATAACGTTACTGACATTATTTTAATGTAATGTCAAATAGTAAGTCTAGCGCTGAACGAAATGTGGAGGATAGCTGCGCATGAGTACTCTCGCGCACGCAAATAATATTACCTATACTTTAATAAATAGTTTATCTCCCATTCCAATGTCCAAAGATTAATAGTAGGTACCTACGACATAATTAACATGATGTGTTGAAGTTAATTTAGCAAACAAATTCAAATAACAGCAATAACAATACAAATAAGAACGCGACTGTACACTGGATGTGCGCGGGGCATCGTATCAGTGCGGGGAACGGAATGCGACTGGAGAGCCAATCGGCGCTACGCACGCCTGCCCTTCATCCCGCTAGCCCCCCTCAGGTACCTTAATTTTAACTTCTGCGCAATAACGGTCAGCGCTAAAGTTTCGTGCCGGTGGTTATACAGACATGATAAGTGACGGACGAATTAAAAGATGGCGGCCGTGTCGCCTTATTACTAACTAAAGCACACATCAAAATTCAAAACATTCAAAACCAAACCTGATATAAACATATTAAATAAAAGACGAACACAAAAAATATACAAACAATCAACTTGTAAAACGTCATTTGCACGACAACATTCAACTTTCCTACCGACATATCTATATAACAAAATAAATAAAATAACAAAAATTCATAAAACAACACACATAGAATGTAAAAATAGATTTAAAAAATATTTACTTAACATAAACTACCCGCAAACAGAGGATTTATTACGCATTCAATCTTGAAAAGTTCTTGTATACCACGACACTATACCAACGGTAATATGTATATTATATAGATATTATAGCAAGTATACGAGACACTATACATGTATATTATATATATTTTCTAATACACTTAATTATGAGAACATTTATTTCAACCGAATGTTGCAATAATGTTTGCTTAAACTTTCACATCAACCACACGCACACACACAATTTCATAAAATAATAATTAAATGGATTGATTGTTAAATTAAAAAACACGGGCTTTTAGTTGATAAGTCTTAGCTAGTATTATTTTTAGTCTATAGTTATTCTTTTCTTCCCTTGTTCTTATAGAAGCAATTTAATGATGTATACTCAATACTCATATTAGTATATAGCTCAATCTGGCTATCTAATACGTACTGTATCTGTAGTCAGTCACACCTACACTGTCATGCCCATCCTATGTGTATCGAGCCGAAGCAGAGATCCGTTGCGTCTAAACACAAGTTTTTAAACTTAGTTAGAGCAAGGTATCAAAGTATTTGATGTAGACAACAAGGTTGTAGTGCAATACCACCAGATACAACACCCTAGGTATCCTAGAATATAACTATTTATATAAAAGTGCACTATGTAAACCTTTTTTTGAAATAAATACATATTCATTCATTCATTCATTCATACATCGAACGATGTATCTGTACAGTATTTGGCCCTAATTACACATAATTAGGGCCAAATACTGTACAAACAGAGCTTTCGCAATAGCTACGAGATCAGCACAGGTTGGGTGTAACTGTTACAAGCGGGCCGGCATGTAGTTCAAAAAGTTGAATTGAAATTGCTTTCAGTGTGTGTCTAATAATAATAATATCTCTGTTCTGTTTGTTTGCTGTAAGGTAGGATCTGGCGCTTAAAAAATAAATACACAAACATCTAGTACCTACAATGGAACCCAGATCCACAAACAATAAAGATTTATGATTTATTTATGACTAGCAGACCCGTCCACGGCTTCGCACGCGTGGTTTGTCAATAAAACATTACCCTCCTTCTGTGCAGTCACGTAAAGTGTATCCTATGTCTCAAGTCCATTCATAATCTATCTAGGTATATGTATAGGTACCAAATTACATCGAAATCGGTCGACCCGTTAAGTCGTGAAAAGGTAACAAACAGACAGAGAGACAGAGTTACTTTCAAATCGGTATGTAGGTACGTAGATTATAACCTGGATTAACACAAAGACTACTTTTTGTTTACAAACAACGCGTGCGAAGCCGCTGGCGGAAGCTAGTTATACATATAAACCTTCCTCTTGAACCACTCTATCGCTTGCTGAAAATTGCAATAAAATCCGTTGAGTAGTTTAAAAGATCTAATGGAATAGACAGCGGAAGTGACTTCATTTTATACTATGTAAAGATTTGCCTCTGGGTGCTTTACTTTTCATAGTCCATGCTCACTAAATGCGTAGGACCTATGGACAAACCAGGGGATCTCTTTATACCTACGATATTTTTCGTTGAAGCATACCTCGTCAGTGACATGACATCGATGTAGCATACCTCATCAGCAATGCCGTATTTAGAGGTCTGGAGGCCTCAGGGCAACAAAGGAGTGGAGGCCCCCTGGCCCCTAAATTATTTTCCAAATAAAACGAACAATTTTTTTCAGTCAAGTTTACCAATAAATAATTTATTGTGAAACCAAGTATTTTATTATTTAACAAACATATAAATATAATCGGAAAGACGAATCTGAAATCTGAAAGAATCTGCAGTTAAATTTTCTCGTTTACTAGTCTGAATTTTATTTTTTTTCCCGAAGTCTCTATTGTGGAGGCCCCGGTTGCCCTCCCTTAAATCTGGCCCTGCTCATCAGTGACATAGATGTAGCATACCTCGTCAGTGACATCGATGTCGCGTGCATCAGCGCTGAGGATGCTGGCGAGCCGAGCCGCGTCGCCGCGCGCCGCCGCCTCCAGCAGCGCGCCGCCCACACCCATGCAGGATCACACCATCACTGGAATAAAGAAAACCTTTGTTAATAAGGGTGGCGACTTGAACAGTGGTTATATTTGAACACAATATTTTTCTACGTAATTCCTATTTAACGGTTAAAAACATCCACTAACATGTCATTACACTTTGCAAGGTAATTAAAGAAAATGAATAACCTTGT
The DNA here is from genome assembly GCA_963924445.1 of Philereme transversata. Classification (NCBI taxonomy): domain Eukaryota; kingdom Metazoa; phylum Arthropoda; class Insecta; order Lepidoptera; family Geometridae; genus Philereme; species Philereme transversata. The sequence goes on along the minus strand of OZ004343.1, from coordinate 1,272,450 downwards.
GCATTAACTTTTGAAACTATCATGGTTATGAACACTATTTGCACTAAAAACGGTATATTTACCATGATTTGTGAGTTTTTAAAGTGACAATTACGCGTCCTGATAACGTGGTGTGTCGGAATCGAGTTAAGATCGAGAATTAAACCGGTGATAGTAATAGCATTAGTGAATTCATTCCTAGCAAGAGACTGAGAAAAAAGGCAGATCGTTGTATCTGCCAATAACCACCCACTCGCAAAGACTTCAGTTTACCCGTGGATCATGGCGCATGCAACTGCGTCGAAATATCGGGATACTCAAAAACTCACAAATCATGGTAAATATCCCGTTTTTAGTGCAAATAACCTTGTGCATTACTGCACTGCGCTGGTCCTCAAGCATTCAATAAGTTAGTTAGGAATAGCCTTTATAGACCCCCGTTTTGATAAAATACAATGGATTTAATATTCAAATACGTTTAATAAATAAGAACAAAACTTTCCTAACAATATCACCCAATCAGAGTCTATCACAGTGATTTCGCGAATGGGCATCATTAGCTGAACGACGTAGCCAAGTAATAAGGCCATTACGAACTTCCACACAAAACACACCCAATTTCACACAACACAAAGCTGAAATTACAGTACAGCTAGGGGTTTCAATACAGTTCATTCTAATATAAACTTTATTTGTGAAAACTGAAGGTGGAAAGTTCTGTTGAGGTAGTAAGGTAGTAGTTTGCAGGTAGTTTACGCCAAAGAGTATCTTTGAAACCGCAAGTGGTATTATTATGATATAAATTACTACCTGGAGGTATCCACAACGTCAATACTTCCTAGATTTTAGGATAAAATGTTTGAGATTTAATGTTACTAACTAATACAAAGACGTCTATCTAAAGAGCGCGGCGCGGCACAAAATGCTGTCGAAAGATTTTTATCGAATTTAAGTTTAAGTATTTTATCGTTTCACCACAAAATAAATAGGTACAGAAGGCCAGCTCGGGCCGATCTTAATTATAATTACCTACACTTAACCACACCGTAGCGATATAATATTCTACAACCAAATACAAAACAATTTTGATAAGATCGTATATATACGTAAACATTTTACGTTAATTGTCACAACCAGCTAACGAACTTAGTAACACAAAATATCATTTACAGCTCGCAAAAGCGCGACACTCGCTACTGAAGTTCAACCGACTTGATCCGAGATCGTCGTACGCGCGCATCTACGGTGGTGTAATGGTTTTACTCTATGTGTGTTTACTAACAGTATTTTATTAGTTCCCTGACCCCACACTAGCTTTCCCTGTATTGTGGCTATCAGAAACAACACATATCTACTTTAGTACTACAAAAGACAGACACGGACTTTGTATAGTAACCGCTTTGCCACGTATAAATGCGCATATTATTTGATGTAAAACCATGTTACACGGCTGGTATTAGAACCCTCAACCTCCAGATTAAGTCGAGGATCAACCCACTAAGTGACCACGGCTCTCGATCTAACAGTGACGATAAAAAAACCAGCAACTCGCGACGACGAGCAAACTGAAGTTGAAGTTGCAGACTGAAGTTGGGTACAAGCCAATGTAGCGCGTTGAAGTCTTTTGTATGGAGCATGGTTTCTGTACATTTATGAAGCAATACATCATTATAATATTTTTTTATCAATAAAGCAAAACGTATAGCTAGTTCCCATCCTATTTTTACCCAGCAACGATTCAATACCCTGAATCTGCGCTCAAGCGTGATTCGAATACCTATATTTTTTGACAGTATCCAATGAAAAAATTGTCATAAATCTATCCTTGAGTCTCTATTCAGTATTGAGTTTTTTTCTAGCATACGAACCTTAGGGTTTAAGTGAAATAAGTAGGACAATAAATTAAGGTGGAGCTTGTGGCCAACCTTATAATCTTAACGTAAGCTTAACATTAACCCTCTAAGCAAGCTATGTCAAAAGCTCTTTGTGTTGTAAAACATGTAGTTTTATTATAGTTTCACTATTTCAAATGGATTATCTCCGAAAGATAAAAGTAGATAAACACGTTCATGAATACCTACCTATCTTCTTACAGATAAGTATCGCTATCAAAGAAATAACCTACTTTATTATACAATTATTCGGTCCATATCCCACCATTAAATATTTTATACCATTTCTTGCAATAAGCTTATTAAATTTAATAATGTCTGAGAATGTTGGAATCTGACAAAAAAGTGTGAAGAATTTATAATCTCTGCGCGTAATGTACCAAAGAAACACATGATTAACTTGAATTTTTACATTTATTGATGGTAATCTGGCATTATACATTCAGTTTTGTAACATGACTTTGGACAAGACTTTGTATCACCAGAATCAAAATAAAAAAATAATTTTCACGATGTATTGCTTCGTACATGTACTGAAACAATCCTCCATATAAAAGACTTCAACGCGTTACATTGCCTTGTAAACAATTATTGCTTAATTTCAATTTCGTCACGAGTTGCTGGTTCTTTTATGGTCACCCTGTTATATTAAGAGCCGTCTTGCAAAAATAAGTGTAAAAATAGGTCTTACTAACTAGGATATGCCCCTTTCGAGCATCGCAAATTTCTGATGGCGCTTTACGTTAATATTCGCTTTTACACAGAAAAAATGTCAATTTACGTACTTAAATCTGTTACAAGTAGGTAGATCTAATATAAATATTTATATTTATAGGATTTATTGATCGAGCGAAGCAAGATCTCTAAATCGACTTGGGTAAATCGGCGTTGTATGTATGTATGTTTGTTTGTCTGAGGATAACTTTCAAAGCGTTTGTCCGATCATCGTGAAATTTGGTATATAGGTGTAGTGATGGCACAATTTTGGTGTGACTAAATGAGCTAAAAATGTTGGGGGGTTTTTGAGATATTGGGGTTCATTTCGTGGCACAAAGATGGTGGCAGTCAAAGATTACAAAAAAAATGTTTTTTGTTTTTATGGGAGACTCGCCAGATCTCAGTCCGGGGCGAACCACTAGTACGTTCTCGTACTGGACAGCGCAGCGTAGAATTGCTTCATACTTGACTAAGACGGGCGACGGCCGTACAAGAACTTGAGAAAGGCTACTGCTGTTTTTTATTATTTTTGTTTTTATACTAGTATGTGGCGATGGAAAAACATTCCACCTGATTTAGCAATTAACTTTTATTTTCGTAACATTCCTTATAAGGTTTTTAGGGAAAGACAAATTAGAAAAGTTGCCAGGAAAATTGTAAAAGTTTGAAAATTCTGGAAAATCCGAATGTGCTTTTTCTATGAGATTTTTGTATGAACCCAACACCAAAATAATCCATATTTTATTTTGAAATCTAAACAAAGCCGGGGTGGGTCCGCTCGTTTAAATATCTATACTATAATGAACTATCTCTTTCTTCAAAGGTTTGCTGGTAGATAACTGTTATTAGGGTTAAGCTCACCTGTATACATGCCCATTTTGTAAGCTGTTTGTTTGTAATCTGTATGTATACAATAAAAAGTTCCTTGTGAAAGGGCTCGTCTGGGGAAGTACTTCCACCATACCTATTTCTACCGCCAAGCAGCATTGCTGTATTTCCGCTTGAAGGGTATGGTTGCCCGTGAAATTATAGGCATATGAGGCTTTACACTTATATGCCTCAAGTTGATGGACGCAGAGCAGTGCAACGTAAGGCACGATATAAGTGATGGTTACCACTTAACATTAGGTGGGCTAAAAGCTTGTTCCATCTCCAGGTAGCATAAAAAAAGGTAAAGAAATAACAATGGAAACGAAATGTAAAATCATACAGAGAGTTGGAGCTTGATAACTTCCGTAATTAATGCCTGATGGCACGACAGTTTCCTTAGTTAAACTTGAATGTTTTTAAACAGTAGCTTCTTGGAACGTGTGTTCTAAAATAAATAGAAAACACAACTCGAACTCGTAACAAAACAAACAAGTTTTTGTCCGTAATAGAAAAGGATCGCAACGGTTACATCACCGTGAAATCGATCGTGCGTAACTTCTCGATCATCCACGGTCATTATAATTATAAATAAAAACGTGGGTACTATTGTTTATTAATATTCATAACTTTGGAATCATTTTACGCAAGTTAAACAGGTATGTTTTTCTTTTAAAAATGCGTTGAAAGAGCCTTGTGGGAGTTGTGGGTATACAAATCTAAAAGATATTGCTTTTCCGTGATGATTTCAGTGGGTTGATTTTCAAACCCTGCCTAATGTTGAAACTTGTATGTAACTTCTTGTTTAATTTAATTACACCTAGATCACACGTCAACACACCTTGCATAGCATTTATAACAGTCTTGCACATAATCACTGAACACCTAACTCGACACTGGCAGCCGCGACATATCTACCTCTACAACTAAACTAATGCGCTTGTGGACATCTTCAGGTGAGCCTGTGTTTTAGTTCAGAAGCGGTAGCGGGTTGCAACACTCGCCTGAACACTAATCTCAGACTGGTGGTATTTGACATGAAGGTTTTTGAAAAACGATTACTGTGTAACGTTGGTTTGAGCTAGTAATTTTTTAAGCTAAAACGAGTTGTTTTGTTACACGACTAAAGTGGACCATAAAGTTGCAGGTACAAAATTATACTATTGTAATTAATTTTCTTTTATTTAATTCATGATAAATTAAAAACCTGATTAGACAACTATTACTACAACAATGAACAATAGTTTAATCTAACGTCAATTAAATGAGCTTGGTTGTTTGTGGGGTTTTAACGCAAAAACGGCTAGATCAATTTCTATGAAAATAAGTACAAAGAAAAACTTGGACTGAACAAGATGTTTACTGTTCCAACTTTGGGTTCACAAAAAAACAGGGTGTGGCTGTGTCATGGAAACGGCCGTGTGTTGTACGCGAATACGTGTACATTTTTATACAAAATCTAAAATACGCTATTTTATGTATATTATAATCTAAAAAAAAACCTAAATGGAAAATCTCGATAAGTAGCAAAATGACCTCAAAATGGCGGCGTTTCCCCGTCCATCGTGTGCGATGCGTCATAGTCCTGACTTAGCGTAACGAATTTATTTTATTTTTATTTATTAGGTTTACCAACAGTTAAACACATGATTGATTACAAAAAAAAACCTATTATCTAATTGCTATAAGCTACATGTGAAACCAATAACAGGCAAACACAACGTGCAATTCTTTGATCATTTAGCCGTCCAGTGGTTAATAAAATTTTGGATGGAGATGATAGATAGATAGACAGCTCGTATATAGCTGCAACACCAAACTTTATCCTCCGATTTTGTTATTATTCATTTTTTGAATTGCCTCCCACTATGGAAGCTATTTTAAAAACATATTCTCGTTTGTAAAACGCGAATAAAATAGCAAGTGAAAATAGTGTCACATAAAAACATAAAAGTCTTGTGGTTTGCGATCGCTAGCTTCACACCTGCAAGGAAGCTTGCGGTTACAGCATTCACTTTAAAGTTTCATGATCCGAAATTCTGTTCCTCAAGTGCTTCGTGCTTTGCTACTGTTTTTACATCAAACTTGTGGTTTATTTTACTGTCTATTGTCAGTGTCTTATTGTCATCAAAAGCTATAGGTACTGTTTTGAGTCAGTGGTCGAATTGGACTTACGAACCGGAAGCCATTTCCCTGAAAACCTTCCATGGTAAATAAAAATGAAATAAAGCGAGGAGCGACCGTCATCAGTCGTTACGCGCGCTTTTTAAACTGAACTTTTTAACGTTTAAACTTCCATTTCGAGCACTGTTTTGAGTTTATTTTTTATACTTTTTATGGTCACGCATATTAAGATTAATAAGTTTTTTGTTGACGAATCCTTTCGTAAATAATTATGTTCTGTAAAGCAAAAGAAATCCAGTTTGCACTCCTATTTTGTATCATGAAAATCACCCGGTGATAAACGGATAAACATTTGGATATAATTCTTAGTTATTTTTCTAAGATCATCATCATCATCCACAGCCTGACTTCATCCACTGCTGGGTATATGCCTCCCCAAGTTTGTGCCATCCGCCACTATCCTGCGCTAGTCTCACTCATTGACGGCCCGCGACCCTAACGAAGTCGTCCACCCATCTCGCTGCCGGATGTCCTACTGTTCTACAGCCATTCCTCGGCCACCGTTCAGTTCCTATCACCACGTCTTGCCAAGTATCCCACCCTAGACTATTTGAGCTCCATAACTCGATTCCTAATGTCATGACATGAACCTTCGTTCTTCTCGTTTGGAACTCGATCTAACAGTTTAATGCCGAGCATGGTACGCTCCATGGCTCTCTGTGGAATTTTAACACAGTTTTTAACCTGTACACAACCTCCTGAGTGAGCGTCCATGTCTCGGCACCGTAAGTCATGGTGAGCAGAACACATTGGCTAAATAAGCGGGTCTTCAGACTCTGCGGTGTTTTAGGTGACTTAAGGATGTCGTCCAGCCTGCCTAACGGCAAGCACAATTAGATACTTACACTTAATTACAAAGACCACTTATTCTAATTCTTTATTCTTTATTGCACATAAGAAAATACATTTGTAAATACAGAAAAAGAGGTCATGTACAAAGGCGAGCTTAACCCTAAGAAGAGTTTTCTTCCAGCAAACCTTTGAGGCTAGAGAGAGAAATGATTTCTAACTTATAAATACATAAATAAATATTACTGGACATTTCACATAACGCTATCTAGCCCCAAACTAAGCAGAACTTGTACTATGGGAACCAGATAACTGATAAAATACTTATATACTTTTTTTTTTGTAAATACATACTTATAATATATAGAAAAACACCCAGACACGGAACAAATATCTGTAGATCGTGCAAACATTTGTTCCGCGGCGGGAATCGAACCCGCTACCTCCTGCGTCTCAGCCGGCTATACGCCCACTGCGCCACGGAGGCATATAACTTTTGGACGTTTTATTCTAACTTAGAAAACCAGTTTTCTAATCTAATGGACGAGATACCATTAGAACAACAGATCTAGAGGATTAACTGACGAAGAGCTCTAGTGATTTTAAATAAAATCATTATTATTTGTAAATATATTATAGAAAGTTACCTACTGTAACTATAATTCACAAGTTTGATAGAAAGACATTGGTTACCCGAAAGCCTCAAGCTAAACTAATTAAATAAGCTTATGTTTTGCGGTTCGGAGTATCTTACGATATGATGATTTCCCTAAATAGTCCTGTATAAAAACGCTCTCGCCGCCACCTATCACTACACCAGTCCTCAGCTAACAATAAGGAATTATCCGTGGTTGACCGGCCCCGCACCCTTCCGTTCTTCTGCTCAAGTCAACGTTTCCTCTGTTTGTTTCATTATTTATTGCAATGCTGTTTGGGTTTGTGCAGACAGATGGCCATTTCCTGAACCTCACTGTCTAATCGAGGTGAAAATTACCTTGCTCTACATAAAGGCTTCGGACCAGACGAGATTTCCTACCGCTTGTGGTAAAAAAAAATTAAAATGATGGATCGCTACCGCAAGTGATTGTGAAAATCGCCTGGCTGAAGTCAATACTGAAACTTTATCGGGTCAACACTCTTATAACGTTCTAATAAACTCACTGTATCCATTGAAAAATAAAATAAAATAATAAATAATGCTGGACATTTCATACAATGCTATTTAGCCCCAAACTTAGCAAAGCTTTGTGAATCAGATAACTGATAGAACACTTATATTTATTTATTCTTGTAAATTGAAACCCATACCCGGACGGATCTGTAGATCATGCTAAAAATTGTTCCGGGGCGGGAAATGAACCCGTTACCGTGTTTTGTCATTTGCATTAACTGGCAATTTTAGGTTCAATTTTAAAGAACCAAAACACGTGTATGTTGGTCCTAAGATAATATGAATTTTAATAGCAATTGTAAGTAAAAGTTATTTTAGACGATATACGTACAGTTCATTCCTATCGCTAGGCGGTACCAAATAAAGCCGATACGCCTATATGTTATATACGTTTACAGTTTTTACCAAAGCGCGATTTTTATTTTATTGATGATAGTCAAGCGCTTGACCACTACCTCACCTGGTGGTAAGTGATGGTGTCATCGAAGACGGAGAACGCTTGCCTAGAAAGAACCTATTCACTCTGTACTTGAAGACTCCGAGATTATATTGTTTCGGAAAAACATACACCGGAAGTGAGTTCCACTCCTTACTTGTGCTAACAAGAAAATTTGAACAAAGAAATTTTGCCTTAAAATTAACACATAAACGAAAATCTGATACAAATCTAAAATATACCCTAAGAGGCACATAAATAGAACTTATACTGTAGTTAAATATGTCAACATGTTTATTTATTTTATAATTAGATTCACAGTAGGTAAAGTTATTATTATTATTTATTAGGATTGGAACTTTATCATATTTTTTAGTATACCTAAGAATATTTGTGTAAATGTATTCTACAAAGTACACCGCACTCCATATTGTAAATTTCGCTCCATCCAAAGGTTGCCTGGAAGAGATCGCTTTCAGCGATAAGGCCGCCCATTGTATTGCCTTATTAATTCTAGCCTTATATTTATTTTTGTATTATTTCTGTTTGTGTGGTAATTCAATAAAGAGTTATCTATCTATCATTACCGTATATTGTAAACTAATGAACATAACACTGAACTTAAGAAAACTAAATCTAAATTATGTAATGCTAAAACAATTAAAATGTGTAATGTTGGAACTCTTAGGTGCATGTCTTGTTGTGTTCATATCTTGTAATAAAAGTAACGCCTCAAAAACTCCACATTGCCTACTTAAAGTCTTCTATGAACCAATTACTAATCAAAATTCCGTGATAAACATGTGTTTAATAGGCTCTTTCTAATTCTATGAAAAGGGTGTAAACGATCAAGATACAAACCCAGGTAAATGTAGGAAAATACGCCCGGAGGTACTTATCGCTGGCACGATCGGGGACAAGAGCACACCTGACCCTTTGATTATAAGAGGTAGTTATAAAGTCTCTGTTAACAATTTAATTCAAATGTTTCTTCGAAATGTTGGTACCTAACTATTAAAACATATGGTTTGTACAGTGACGGAATGAAAAGGTTCGTCAATTTTCAAATTGATTCGTTCAACGTATCGCGAGAGTACATATAACCTTTTGAAAATTTGTTACAGAATAGACTAAGTTAGAGAAAATAATGTTAACTGTTCCTTAATAAAGTTCAAAGTTATTCAGTTCAAAGTTGTTTGACTATTTATCTTGTCTAAAAGAATTAATTGATTCTTGCATTACTGGTGCAAGCGAAAAACGACTCTAAAATGACGAACCTTTTCATTCCGTCACTGTACCTAATGTAATTCGAATGAGTGAAAATTCTTAATTAGGTTACTAGCTAGAGACAACAAATGAAAAACTAGTTAAATCTAATTATAATTAGCGGTTTTATCGCTAAAGAAATCTAAAAAAACAAGTACCTAACTATCTAGGTAGCTACGAGTATATAATGTTTACAAGTAAGTAATTAAAGTTCAATTAATAAACTGGCTCCAAAAGGAATTTAATTAAAGTTCAATTTACAATAACGTCGAGTCAAACTTTACAGACAAGACGGTTCATACACCTCCGTGGCGTAGTGGGTGAATAGCCGGCTGAGACGCAGGAGGTAGTGGGTTCGATTCCCGCCGCGGAGAACAAATTTTTGCATGATCTACAGATATTTGTTCCGGGTCTGGTTGTTTTTCTATATATTATAAGTAGGTATGTATTTACAAAAATAAAAGTATATATAAGTATTCTATCTGTTATCTGGTTCCCACAGTACAAGCTATGCTTAGTTTGGGGCTAGATAGCGCTGTGTGAAATGTCCAGCAATATTTATTTATTTATTTATAAATAACATTCAGTCATAAACGTCATCTCAGTTAAACATGTCCATAAAAGCCAGGCATTGACAGTTCCATCATTTAACCGCATTAAAATATCGAAGGCAGCACATAAATCGACATTAAAAAACCCATTTCGATATCGTGACAATGTGCGCGTTAAAAAACTCTATTAAAATTCCCGAGACGCGGAAGGATTGTCTATGATAAAGGCAAGATGGCCGATGGCGATGGCGGCAAAAACAATGTAGCGTCTGTTTTAAATAATGATGTTGTGATGCGTGCTATTGAGAAAGGCGAGACGTCGGAAAATGTTATATTTATTTATGACGAAGTGAGAATACCTAATTTAATACAGGGTGCTTCAGAATACTCTATTGCACATCAGGATTACATAAAAGAAATAGCTTATAATACAAGCTAGTTCTTTTAAGTAATCCTGATGATTATAAAACATAGTAATGTGGGCGGCCTTATCGTTGGATGGACAGTAATGAGCGAAGTAATGGACGGTAATGGACGGTGGTGCACAATATTTAATATTTTATTGTCAATTTAATTTAATATCTATTTGTAACGTGTTGGAGCCAATGGCTTGAAATAAACAATTTTTTTGTTTTTTTAGAAGTTTTCTATTGAAGAAACGTTTGGTCTTCAGTTTTCGATGAAAAATTAGGAAATCAGCTGGTTTAATAGTAGGAAATGTATTAAAAATCGCTTCTTTTTGTCTATGAATGAAAAACTACCGATCGCAAACAAAATGGGAGCAAGATATCGTCTAATATCTAAAAATGTAACATTAAATAACAAGAATTTGTGACGATAAAAAGTACCCAAGTTCATTTAATTGTGATATAGTATGGTGACATTGAAACGCAATTAATCTTCTCAGAAAATGTCTTCGTTAGGACGAAGCCTCCTATAATGAGACACTAAATTCTTGATACTTTATGGTGTCAAGTCTAACTATGTACCTAGTGGTAATTGATCGTGTTTTGATTTAGCCTCTGGGAGGTTGAAAAAGAAGATTTGTTTATATTAGTAAGCTGAAATTCTCTTTAATAGAAAAAACTCAAAGGTATCTTTTTATTTATTTTTTTGTACGTCTTCGAGATGGGACAATTATTTAACCTGTTTTGTTATGTACGACATTAATTTAAAACACGTATTCGGAATCGTATTAACTGATTTTAGAGGGTCAATACCGGTAGCTTCAATATTTATCCAGTAATCAATACATTTCCAATAAACAATTTTTAACGTAAATCGGCGGCGCCTTTGCGACGATGCCGCTAAGTCAGTTTAACAGGTACCTATTTACATAACGATTGAATATGATTTGTTTACCTATTTTATACTGGGTATTTCATTGATATTTTAGGACTTGTTATTAAGGTAGTTTAAAAATTTAAGATTTTCTATGGTAATGAATTTGAAAAAAAAACCTTACAATATTAGCCCTACCTGTATTTTCATTTAATGTCGTACATAACAAAACACGTAGTATAGCCCACCTGATGTGAAATGGTAACCATCGCCTGTAACAAAGTAGGTACTGCCTCGTAGGTCACGAACCTTAGAAACGTGCCCTACGATGCACTTCTCTGCGTCCATTAACTTGAAGCATTTAGATGAGTTACTGTATGTCTTAGAAAAAGTTTTGCAGAATTGTGTTATGGGTTTAGTATAGTTATTATTTGGTAATGTTTTTATTGGTTTATATCACGTTTATACTTCTGCCAATCTCCTTTTTTGGAGGGATTAACCACAAGAAGGTATATAAACAATTGCAAATAATAATTGAAAAATTCCTTACCAATTATTGCTATTTTTTTAACAGGTGTCAACGGGTGGTTATCCTTTTTGTAGCGGCCCTCAAAGTTTAAAGAAGAAACAAAACCTCACATGACCTACAGTTTTTGATTTTTCGACGACCCGCATGGCACAATGGGCGAAATAGCCGGTTTGTCAATAAATAGCACTATGTCTTAATCCTATCCTATCATATAAACGACTCGAAATCTGTTCAGTCGTTTTGTCGTGAAAGCGTAACAAATAAACAAATAAGTAAGGAGTGAAACTCACTTCCGGCGTACGTTTTTGAGGAGCAGTATAATCTCGGAGTCTTCAAGTCCAGAGTGAATAGGTTCTTTCTAGGCAAGCGTGATCCATCTTCGATCTCACCATCACTTACCAGCGCTTGACTAGCACAAAAAAAACCTACCTTAACATATTAATATGATGATTTTTCAATGGGTAATATCAGAATAGCTTTTAAATTAGACCTTTGATATTTTAAGACAGATATAATTATGATAATGAGATTCACAGAGCGAGAAACGACAAGCCGACAGGCGTGTAATCGAATACAAATAGATACAATTCGGTTCAGTACACGCCTGTTTATAAACAGACTTGTTTCTCCAATAGATAGGCATACTTGTTACAAAAAGTAAGAATAATTATAAAATTTCGTTTTGATAAGAAACACGTGACCATCACTTAATTAAGAACCACACCAGTTAAACTCCCTGAACACATGAAAATGAAATGAAATGGTATTTTAACCGACTTCAAGAAAAGGAGGAGGTTCTCGTGTTCGTTACCTCAGAACTATAAATAAATAAATAATAAATAAATATCGCTGGGCATTTTACACAGCGCTATCTAGCCCCAAACTAAGCATAGCTTGTACTATGGGAACCAGATAACTGATAGAATACTTATATATATATTTTTTTGTAAATACATATTTATAATGTAGAAAAACACCCAGACACAGAACAAATATCTGTAAATCATGCAAACATTTGTTCCGCGGCGGGAATCGAAGTCGCTACCTCCTGCGTCTCAGCCGCCTATGCGCCCACTGCGCCACGGTGGCAGTCAGTCAGAACTCCGCCATTTATCAACCGATTTGGAAAATTCTATTTATTTGAAAGGATATAGATACTTTCAGATTGATCCAATAGAGATTTCATCAAAATCGGTTCAGTAATTTGTTTTTTTTTGTTATATGAAATCGGTTATAGCTTTGTTTTTTGTTTTTTTTTCTAGCCCGCACTGTCCCACTGCTGGGCAAAGGCCTCCCCCTCTTCCGTCCACTTATCACGGTCTAAAGCCAGACCCCGCCAGTCTTTTTGGAAGACGTCCAAGTCGTCGCTCTAGCGCTTTTTAGGCCTTCAAAGTTATTATAGTTTTGTTAAAAGTTATATTGCATGATATGTGGTCCAACAGCAAAGTCACGCATTCTCTTAGTCCGACTTATCGAACTACAAGAAAGCAGGAGGTTGCGGGTTCGATTCCCACCGCAAAACAGATGCTTGTATGATCAATACTCAATCGTTTATTGTATCCACAATGTAATAATAGGTGGTAATTGATAGGTATGTGATCTTTATGGCAAGAGGAGGACGTCATTTTTCTTGTTATGCAGGTAGGTATATTCGTTTTAAAAAGAAAAAATTCAAATCTAATTGTCAATGTAAGTAGTAGGTTAGAATCTAAAATTTTTCGTTAAAAAATTTGGCAATATCAACACATATTTGCTCCGGGTCCATGTTTTTCTATGCATGTTTTAAAAACAGCAGTTACGAGTACGTGGTTCCCGCAAAGTAAAAGCTGACTTAGTTTAAGACTAGATAGCGCTATGTGAAATATTCAGCTATTTATATTTTTTATGCTTTATAATGAAACATTTTCCGAGACTTATCCTTACCTTTAGACCTTAGTCTCAAATAAATGGTTTTAGATCCTCTAACTAAAATCCTTTCTCACGGATAGTCCTTTAAACGAACTTGATTTCTAGACAATAAGAGGTACCTAGAACAGGTCACAGAGCATAGGATAATTGGCCCTAGGGTAAGGTCGACGGCCATATCTACGTGACCGATCCGAGAAGCTAACTATGCGTTTGTCTGTGAAGCAATATTCATTATCATATCTGCGATTGGACTTCAACTGCTCAATACGAGTATAAGCCTCCCCCACATATTTCCGGAGCAACCGATTTTGTGTGGGCAGTACCCAACGTCTTCCAGCAACCTTCACCAAGTCGTCTTTCCATCTGACGGGACGTCCTACGCTGTGCTTTCTATTGCGTGGACTCTCGAGAACCTTTCTGCCCCAACGGCCGTCAGTTCCTCAGGCTATGAGTATGTGAGAAAAGCATCAATATTTGAAAAAAAAACATACAAACAGCTCGTTGCAGTTTTGCCTTCGTGTTTTCTTATTGTTAGTATTTAATTTTTTATATTTTATAGGTTTGCCTTTGACCTCGATCTTTTATTTTTACCCAACTTTGAAGAAGAGTAATTTTATTTTTGCGTTGTGTTGAATTGGTTAAAGAGTTTCCCATTATTTAAAAAAACGAGTATGTAGTATTTTGACCCATGATTTTGTGACTCACTCAATAAATTAGCATGTAATCTACATTAATTCAATAACAAAGCCGTGATTTAGAACAACACCCTCAGGATGTGGCACCGGAAGTCACGACACGGCACTTTCACTATCAATGGCGTCACTTCCGGTTATACACGTCACACGTGCTCTATCAATTTTACTAACAATAGGGTTAAAGAAGATTATATCAGAAAGGTTAAGAGAAAAGATATAATGGATGCAGCCAAGTTTCGGTTTTATTAGAATTTTCTTAGCTACAATTTTATATATTTTATAAAAGTAATACTCTGCCTCCCTCCATGGAGAAACATCTCTATTTTGTCTGTTATTCTGGTCTGTATTCCTAATGAGAACAGCTTGTAGAGACCTATATCAGACTACGCTATCCTCTCCGCCTTTACGAGACGAACCCGTAGACACCAGATTCCACCTCCTAGGAGCAAGAGGACGCGAGTAATCGCTAAAACCAGTGAAAGGGGAGTGTCGGTTATTGCATGGTTATAAGGGCTCGCGAGGTCTACTGTTCTCACAGAACTTTTTTTTTTTTTTTTTTTCGAGGAGTAAATCTGCATCCAGATACCCGTATTGCATGCAGGGTACAATACGGGTTATGTGAGGTTGTCGGACTCAACGACCCACTAAAACCTCCCCGGTGGCCGGCCTCAATGCATGTCACAGGGTTCTGGGATCTCACAAGAAACGCACCAGAGCCCCCCTCATGCACAACGCCCATAAAGAGCACGTCCCAGGGGCTGTTGCCCCCAGCACCCTCACGGTGCGTGAACAGCAGCACATGCCACATTGTGCGGCTGCCCTCCCTGAGTCTGCTATCCGGGTTGGCCAGAGCCCTCCCTCTGACTACCCACGTACCCGAAAGGTCCCCTGTATGGCAGGGGAAACCATTACTCTGCCCCTTAACGAGGCGGGCGGCGCGGGGTGGCCGTTGCCTGCACCCCGCCGCCGCCTTCTCCGAGCGGGATCGGCCCTCTCCCGATCTCGCTCAGCGGCCTCTTTCCGAACCAATACGGTCTCACAGAAAGAGGCCACGGCCTTCCAGCCGTCCTCGTCTGCCAACATAGCCGCTAGTACGTTTGGCAGACGGAGGTCCTGCCCGATCCTGGTGATCAGGTTCCGCCTTTCCACGCACCACGCTGAGCATTCCTCGAGCGTATGCTGGGCAGAATCCCGGTCCCACCCACAATGGTGACATTGCGGTGTCCGTTCGCGTCCAATCCTATTTAGGTACTCACCGAAGCACCCGTGCCCGGTGAGTACCTGGGTAAGTCGATAGGTGACATTTCCCCATTCCCTCCCTAGCCAGCTTTCGAAGCTCGGCAGAATTGCGCCAACGATGCGCTGGCGCGAGTACCGCGGTTCGTCGAACCGCTCGCGCCATTCTACGAGCGCACGTTGTCGCTCCTCATGCCTTACCTCCACCGGCGCTGCTCCGCCCCAGTCATCCTGTCGAAGACGAACGTACACACGTGCGTCCATCGCTGCCAAGATGTCAAAGGGCGGAAACCGCGCCAAGAGAGTTGCCGCCTCAAACGATATCGTCCGGTATCCTCGTGCGATACGAATAGCTATAGTGCGCTGCAGACTATTATACATAGTCCTGCAGCGCCTAACACCCGTCAGTCTACTAGACCACACAGGTGCTCCGTAGAGAGCCATCGATCGCACGACCCCCGCGTAGAGTCGGCGAACCCCCTCCCTTGGCCCCCCGAGATTGGGCAGCAGTCTGTGCAGAGCACCCACTACCTTCTGGATCCGAAGAACCGCACAGTTGAAGTGCTCTTCGAAACCCCAGCGACTGTCCAAGGTGAGCCCCAGGTACTTGAGGTACCGCCCCAGCTGGACATCAACGTCACCCACACGAACGGACATGCTGGGTGGTTCCTTTCCCCTCGGGAGCTTGTGGAACCACAGCGCTTCGGTCTTCTGAGGCGCTATCCGCAAACCCAGCTCGTGGATCTTGTTGACGACGCAAGCCACCCCAAGCTCGGCGAGCTCTCTGGTCCCGTCGAAGGAGTCCCCGTCAGCTAACACTAAAGTGTCATCCGCGTAGCAGACAACGTGTATGCCGCCGGGTAGATCGACGCGCAAGACCACATCGTATGCAAGATTCCACAAGAGCGGGCCCAAAACGGACCCTTGCGGAACCCCACAAAACACCTCCCTCCGGTGCAATGCACCGTCCCGGCCCACATAATGCACACATCTGTCGCGCAGATAGGCGCCAACTATGCGCTGCAGGTAGAGGGGAACTCCATGAAAAACGAGCGCCTCCCTGATCGCCCTCCAGGGCAACGAATTAAACGCGTTGACGATATCCAAAGACACTGCCAACATCTTCCCGCCCCGGGACACGGCCTGCTTCGATAGTGACTGGACGCGAAGAATCGAGTCAACTGTCGACCGCGCCCGTCGGAAACCAAACTGGTTATCCGACAGGTCGGGACCTTCCTGCTGCAGATGAGTGCATAGACGAGCGGCAATTATTCTTTCAAACAATTTGCCAGCCTCGTCCAGCAGGCATATGGGACGATACGCAGACGGAGAATCCGTGGCCCTGCCACCCTTCTTCAAGAGGACCACCCTTGCCTCCTTCCAATCCTTGGGGAAAGTTCCAGAGCAGAAGCAACTATCAAATAGTCGCCTCAGCCTGTCCCCCAATCCGGCGGAAAGAGCCAGCACCCACGCCCGACCAGGAATCCCATCCGGGCCTGGCGCGGTGTTACGTGCCCCGAGGCGCTTCACAGCTCGGTGCAACTCCTCTTCAGTTACTCCCAGTTCATCGGACCAGGTGTTTGGGTCCGAAGGTAGCCCGGGGGATGAGGGACTGTCCTGAACCCTGGGGAAGAGGGTGTCTACCACTCTCCCAACAAAAGCAGGGTCCAGGGTTTCCGTCAGCGGTGGAACCCAGGGCCGGAGTTTACCCAGTACAGTTTTGTACGGTCGCCCCCACGGATCCCTGTCCAGCCCCTCGAGGAGTTCACTCCAACACCGAGACTTGGCATCGGCAATAGCGCCTTGGAGTGCCTTGGTAGCGCATCGGTAAACTACGTAAACTCTCTCCGTCTCTTCGGTTCTCACAGAACTACTGTAACATATTATCAACAAAGAATTCTATATATTATTATTATTATAGCAAGTAGGTTTATGTATTTTTTGTTATTGTGATCGGAGTTTATTGTTATTTGTGTTTCTTTTGTTTTTAAGTATCATTATGTTTATATTGTTTTAAGTTAGCGCGCCAACCTTTTTTGTTACCTCTGAGGTTGGCAGGTAGAAAATGCTATTAGCATTAAGCCCCCCTTTTGTAGGTACATGTAATTTGTATTTTTTGTGCAATAAAGAATTAAAATAAAATAAAAAGAATAAATGACGTATGTCTTATGGGAAGATAGATGAAGAAGTCATTATCAAACGAAGAGTGAGACAAGGTGATCCGCTCTCGCCAATTTTCTTCATAACCGTGCTTCATTCTTAATAAAGGACCTCGATTGCCAGAACATGGGAATAAATGGGAAAATCGGTATTATCGAGAGAATTTTATTATTCTTAAAAATAAGGAAAAATTGTTACCTTACGGTAGGATAGACGCTGGGGTCTATCATATAGTAAGAATAGTGAAAAATCGGTAGGTTCGAGTGAGGCACCTACCTCTCGATCGATGGGCACCAGAGGTCAACAAACTAACGTAAAACTAAAACAATGCTCCTCAAACAAACTTAAAACAATAAACTGTGTGTTCGTTCTCTATTACGGCAGTTAACATTTTTTGTTCTCTAATGTGTCGAGTAAACAGCCGCCAGGTCCGAGTACCTACCACAAACAAACATAGGTAGCGTACATATCTGGGTGAGGGGCTGGTGAGGTGACTGCGGTGGTTCGTCGACGATGCTTGTTACTATATTGTATAGATTATATAATGTCTTTGTTGCATACCATTAAAAATAAATAAATGAAAGAAAAGACATTGTAGGTGCCGTTCGTGAAAATTTTAAATATTTTTAGTATTCCACGAAAAGCACCAAGTCACAATATTAATCGGTGCCGTTCGTGGAATAACATTGGTATGTTTCAAATAGCTGCTCATCAAATCGTTGCCGTTCGAAATCAAATCAAATCAAATCATTTATTTATTTAAATAAGGTTTTAAACAAAGTTCTTTAAATTATTATAGATCCAATTTATTTCTACCACAGAGGCATGCAAATTATTAAAACATAAATAAAATAAATTATTACAAAATAAGAACTAATAAAACTAAGCCAGGAACACAAACAAACCAAAATAAAATAAATGTCAAATAAAATCAATTGATCAAATTCAGATGTCAGGCAATATTAATTAGACATTACGTCAATATTAATATTCATTTATCTAGTAAATATTCCTGAATGCTATAGTAGGCTTTCTCAATTAAAAAAATTTTTAATTTATTTTTAAACATATGTACATTATCCGTTTCTAAAATTGATTTTGGTAACTTATTAAATAACCTAGGTGGCATACCCATTACGCTTTTGTCAAAAAGAGCGGTTTTATGCGGAGGCATTTGTACTTTATTAAATTTACGTCTGTTGCCCAATGTTACGAATTGACTTTTGTTTTGTCTGACAAATACAATTGTTTCAAATATGTATAAACAGGGAAAAATTAATATGTTGAGTTGCTGGAAATGAGGCTTACATGTATCAATTTGTCGTAATTTACAGACGGCTCGTAAGCATTTTCGTTTTTTGGTGCCACTTACATATATGAGTAAGCATAAATAAAAATTTGGGTAACTTATATTAAAAAACAGAACTTGGAGGTTAACAAACTTAGGAGCATTTGTTAGCTTTGTATGTTTGTTTGTAGAGGATAATCTCTGAAACTACTAAACCGATTCTTAAAATTCCTTAATCTATAAAAACCACATTAAGCTATACTTTCCCTGAGTGCTATAGGTTATTTAATTCTGATAAAATATAGTTTTCAGTACTAAATCTAAATATTAATTTTAAGGTTATCGTCGAGAAACACAGGAAGTAAAAATTTAGAATCTTTTGATGAAGTATGATCCTTTTATTGAATCTGATGTTGGTATTCAAATGGTAATGTTAGATTGAAAAAACAACTTACAATTAAGGTATCATCTAAATAATTATAAATAAAATAAAGTCGGGTTAGTTACACCATTCATAACACAAGAACGGCCTTACAGAATTATATGAAATTTGTGATATAGATAGATTGTGATCGGGATTGAGACATGGCTACTATTTACCCCACTGCGCAGAAGGAGCGTGATATTTTTAATGACAAACCACGAGTGTGAAGCCGCGGGTGGGTCAGCTAGTTCTTCCTTAACGCACACTGCGAGGCTGAATAATAAAATAATACGTTTCAAATAATGCATTTCACTTGGATATTGAGAAGTTGGCAAGAAAATAAAAAAAAACTAACCATTATTTATACTAAGAGCCTTAAAGCTTTGAATATAAAGTCTACAATCATATGTCAGCTCATAACTCTCGTAATGTAGAGTTTGTTCGCTAAAAACGGTGTGTACTTGACAAGTATTTGCGTTGGAGAGAGCACGAGGTACGTACTATAGTTTACTATAACTTTCAAATATCTACTTAAATAACGTTGGAAGTTGTCCAAAATGTAAAACGGGAGATCTTCCACTCCTACCTATGGTCGCTGTCAACGGGAGGACCAAAAGGGCTTCGTTTGAGCGATCTAAATAAAGATATTTGTAAAACTGCTAGGTTTTATCAGTAAAAACCCTGGGAACACGGTTATGTGATCGCAAAACTTTGATTGTAAACTTAACGAAGATTTGCAAAACATCACTATATGGTTCCTGTTGAATTGGATTTCATTCATTAGTTCGGCAGCGGTCTTTTACTTCGATACTACTGTTAGATAATGAAGTTACGTAAAACGTTAATTAGTGTGATGCTTTTGGTAATAAAAGGTAAGGATTTTAACCTTGAGTTTTTTACGAAGTGCACCGCGTTTGGTGGCTTCGACACCTAGAGATGTAGAAGATCACAATGATCTCTCCACAGACCATCGAAGAAGAAATTATCATAAACCGTTTCGCCGTCAGACAGCTGTCTCCCATCAAGTTACAAATTTACCCCCGTGAGTGAAGCAGGGAGGGAGGGATATATAAATATATACAAATACTGACGTAGTATATTTTGGACACCATAAATAATAAATAAATAATGTTTTTTTAATCTAAAACACTTTAGTTTGAGTTTTTGTACCATCATAGGTACTTACCGCCCTGCCGCCGTACGCACCGTACGCGCTCTGACCCGGCCCGGTCAATGCACCCAGCCAGTCAATGGCTGGACCGGGCCGGGTCATTGACTGGGAAGGTCATTGAACGAACGAGGTCGTTGAACGGCCCGTAATAACTTTTTAGTAATCTGTGGTATTGAACAATACGCCAGTTCATAACATTTCGTCGAGCAGCATTTTATAGATTTTCTTTTTATGAGATCAGAAGATTATGATAATATGTAAACAAGAAAATTTTATGTATAATTGCAACACATTGTTAGGTCTTATGTATTCCTGTATGCAATACCTTAAACGAGCTTAATAATTTCCAGCTAAGCAGATAATGACCAAAGGAATAGGGCAGTGTGATAAAAAGGTGCGAGGAAATGTCCAGTACAAGGACTCCATGGAGCTGACGATGACGAAGAATATGGGTCAAGTTTTGTTAAAGTGGAAGGACTTTCCATGTGGAACGGTTCGATAAGGGGATGGGTGGGAGGGGGGGGGGGATTTGGACCCCCCACCCCCCAGTGGGTGAGGACTTACGAAAATCGAAAAACGTTTTTGAGAAAATGAGAATGGGCAGGAGAGGTGAAGGGGAACAATGTTTTCATAGACTACTTTTTCTCTAACCCACCTGGACTCTGGGTGGGCTCCCGCCAGAAGCTCTTAAGGTCGCCCCTCTTGCTTCACTCAGGACCTCCCGCGAGCTTCTGGCTCCCGCGCTCTTTATATACACTCTAGGGGTGTCACGCACCAGACCACGCGGGGTCGGGGTGCCCCGTGTCGATTCTATCAGTCTTTTTGAGCCTAACCTACTCAAGTTGCGGTGTCTCGTCTCGATTCAATCTACTAGTTTTAGGCTTTTTTCAACAAGCGGCTCACTAGTCCAACACTTGCATAAGACTCAACTCCGCAGCGAGGGATGAAACAGAACTCATAGTAGCCATGTAAATTTCTTTTACAGGAGTACGAAAACGTCTCGACGAGAAAGATAACACGACCAAGTGCATCCAACAGTGAACAAATGTATTGTAAAATTTGTAAAAGCAATGTCAATGTCATTGCCAAATTTGAAATTCCCGCCAATAAAAATGTAAAACCTATGAAAAAACCGTCACTGCCATGCCAATTTAGTGTCGCAATAATCGATAGTACGCAAACTGAAAGGTCGGACACTAATTTCCGAGCGAATTTCGCAATCGATTACGGATTTTCAAAAATTAATATTCTAAAAACTATACGGTTGCGCAAGTTGCCACTTCACATGTAGGCTTCTTTTATATATATCGACATATGAAAAAAAAATTAAAGCCCTAGCACAACTTTCCAAATGGAAAGTTGAGTCAAAGTTTTTGTTTCATAAATTACTAGGCGTCACGAAAACGTATCATCATGCCGAATTTCAGCTTATCAGCACTAATTATCTAGGTATGTTATGTATACCATGAAACAATGAATAAACGAACATGATTGAATAATAATCAGTTAAGTTTCTGCTTCCTCTACTTCAAGTCTTCTGCATTTATCGAGTTCCGGTTTTACTTCTCGTTTAGAGCATCGATTGAGATGACGCTGTACGGCATCGCGCAGACGAGGAGACACCAGCCCTATCCGCAGAAAATTGTGCTGACCACGGAATCCTGGTGGCCTACTGACGTGTACATTCGCAGGTACGATTTCTACGAGATACGACGTACGAGTTTATGGGTAGTTTTGGTATATGTAAATAAATTTTACAAAAATATTTTTGTTTTAATTCTTTGTACCTTCGAGTTTTTGGTTCTAGGAAATGTCAATTGTTTACTGTTTTCCTTCTTTTGAGCATACATTGGCCAGGAGTTGAATCCGCAACCTCGGAATCGGAAGTCAGGGTACATCCTTCGAGGCCACCACGAGTCTCGTATTCGATGAATTATCCTTTTTACCACACTGGCCGTTCGACTGTCTAAAAACTATTTTTAGGGTCACAAATGGCCCCTGGCCACCAATCTAACTAAACATAAAGTCTTTTTAACTCACCTTTACACATCCAATAAGTTTCTCCTCAGGCACATAACACAACACAATCCAACCAGAGAACAATGATACACATTAGATATATAAATAGCGGGTTAATTGCTAATTTACTACACTATAACACCTTTTCATCACATCACCCACTTTTGATTAGATTTTGTACAATTTCACAACACTAACACTTAAAAATCCACTATTGCGTTTGGTAGATTCACACGCGCATACGCAGCCAAGTTTTACTCAAACTGAGTACAGGGGCCGCTTCGATAACCTTGCGCGCGCGCACCTTTGCACAAACTATCTCCATCCTCTTCCCTCCCATTGTATATCACACCATCTGAGAAAGACAGAGATGATTAATTGAGGCTTCGATGGAACAGCTTGATGCGTTACGAAAAAGTAGTAATTTTTATTTTAGGTCGGTTAAGTCACTTAAACATGAGTATTTGTTCTTTATAACGGTAAAAACAAGGTGATATGACATTTTCAAGAACAATTACGGTTCTAAAGAATTGGTTGTGGTAAAACATTGGGAATGCCAATCAAGGTATTCAGAGATGATGATGGCTTTCTCTGCAGATTCGATTCTTTTGATGATGTGTTTAACGAGAACTGGTTTTGGCTTCGTGTTCTGTATTTTTTTTCAGCTCCTATTTTTCAACTTAAAGTGATATCAATTTGGTACACGTATACGTACTTCATATATGTTTGTTTACTAGAGGGTTTATACATTGAACTCATTTTCAAAATTATAAAGTCGAAAGCAATGCACTGCGACTTTTCGAAATTCAATGTCACAAACTTGGGAAGGCAGCAGTGGGTGTAATCAGGCTGTGGATGATGATGATGTAAGTTTAATATCATTAGGACCATCTCGTAGGACGGTATCTCACACGGTATCAGAGGGGCAATTGTAGAGCATGTAGAGTTCTAGACACATTTTTAGGATTATCTACAGAATACAGTTTTTTGAAGTCGCGACAGATTTTTTTCAAATTTAATGATAGAGTCATAATTTTTAGTTACTCCCTTTCCTATCTGTTTACATAAGCATAACATTTTACACAAACACTTTGGCTTTTGAATAATTAACACCTATATAACCGGTATTAACGTGATCTACACGAGAACCAAGCTTCAGAGATTATTTCATTTAATTCTCATAATTATGCACCATTTGTTCTGTAATTAATTATTTTTACGCTTAATAGAGGCCACCCGCAACGCAAGTGATTTATATAAGTATTTAAAGTTTATATGTATTTAAGTTCCTATAGGCTCTAAACCGCCCGATCATCACGTTATATGTATCATACTCAATAGAATGTATGAATGAATTAATGAAATCTCTTTATTGAATAAAGTAAATAAATCTGTACATAGGCGAACTTAATGTGAGAAAGTATTCTCTTCTAATGCTGAATAGTAGATTATTAAACGGGGGGATAAATCAGTGTCTTGCGTCACGGGCGCTATATTGAATCCCGATCGTAATGAAGGATTCTAGAGTTAACTCACGAGCGCAGTGAGGGAGTTACTAGAATCCTGAGCGCAGAGAGGGATATACGAGTATATAATCACGCCCAAGATGCAGATAGCTTTATCCACGAGGAGTTAAGTTGAAAAACCAAATCTAGGTTGGTGCATTCTGTGCAGAGGTTAGTTCGATTTACGAATAAGTTCTTATTGTGTGGGTCTCTTTGGTTTGAACTTTAATACAGATGAGGTTCCAAATTCAAATCACATTATGCCCGTGCGAGCATAATGAAATTCAGTACAACTTTACACCCGGCTCAGCAGGTGGTGTGAAAAATACATCCCACACCAGACACACTAGGTACACTATACATACACACACAATGCAATCAAGCAAACATTGTAGCTCAAGGGGCACTTCTTTCATTAATTTAAATATTCTAAAAAAAATAATACTCAGTTAGTTTCCTTGTGAACTATTTCTTGTAAACTTTTTCTTGTAAATTTAATTAATAAATATAGTTTTTTAAATTCAATTAGGTATGTTATAGTTAACAGGCGGGCTACTTTTCAAATGTATAAAAGTTTAGCATTATATAATGTAGATTAAATTTGGCTTAAGTTTAGTGCCATGTTCATTAGTTTATAATTATACAGTACTGTGAATCTAAGAATTAATAAAGAAAATAAATAAATGTTTTTCGTATTTATTATATTAGCATTAAGTCCTCCTAGCATGTTATGAGTGAAAGTATCACACTAATATTATAAATGTGAAAGTTTGAATGTTTGTTTGTTACTCAATCACGTCATAATGGCTGAACCAATTTCAATAAAATTTAGTATATACTTAGATTATAACCTGGATTGGCACATAGGCTACCTATTTTTCCATAAATCAGTTCCCATAGAATATAAATGGGGTGTCAAGTCAAGTCGCAACAGCGAGTTTAGTTTTATTTCTAGATTACCTACATATTTAGGAGTGTAACGCGTACGAAGCCGCGGGCAACAGCTAATTAAATAAATAAAACAAATCCTGTGTTTAGGTTTATACTTTCTCAATTTACCTTCTATGTTTGTGTTTTACATTGTTGTTCTAATGTGCCGTTAAAAATGATGATGATGATGATGATTCGTTTAGGGGGGGGGGGGCTCCTTACAGAGAGTAAATAGGTATCAAGTAAACCAATTTTGGAACGACCAATTTTACACTGCTTCGAGTCGTCAAAAGACCAAAACAAAGAGGCATAAAATAAACCAACAATCCTAACATTTAAAACAATAACATTTTACTGACTAAGCTTAGTCTGATTACAGAAATTACGCTCACAGCCTGCAATTTATATCAATTACAAATCGCAGAGAATAAACCTGCCTGCAATGAGGGGTTTTAACGGCCATATTTTTTTAACAGCTTTAAGATGGTGTTGTATTCAGTATTCATTCTTTCCCCATTTCCTTAGATTGCATAATAGTGGTATGTCAAAAATATATTACAAATGTTAATAATAGAAATAAATAAAAATAAACAAATAGCATTTATGCAGAGCGTTGGAAAATGGTTTCAACAGATACCTAAATTACCTACAACTCATGCACATGGGAAAATAAACAGCTCATGTACTCATTTAAATGATAAAATGGGTGGTTTTCGAAGAACGTTTTTAGTTTTAGTTTAAATTCAATCAAAGGAAGTCTTGCTATTTCTAATGGAAGCTTATGGTGCATAACAGACAAGTCATAATGTCAACTTTAATTATAGGCTTCCGAATGGATCTGCAGGTTGTTTGCTGACGATGTTGTTATACGATCCAATTAAATTTTTCATTCTGTATAATCGAATACAGGATTCGATTAATATTTGATTAAAAGGGTAAACTATAAATAATTGGACAAGCGCGTGTCGGACCATGCACAGTGAAGGGTTCCGTAGTCAGTAGGTACGGCTTTTTCTGTTCGTTTCGGTAATTTTGTATAAACATTATTAGAACTATTTACAAACCCAACTATAAACATAAGTTGGTCGACTACTACTCGTAAACTACTAGCTGAGTAGACTACTAAGTCTACTCAGCTTTGGTAATTCTTCTTACAACTACATTATAATGTGCGGCGTATTATTCCACAAATCCCCTTAGTTAGACAATCCCTTACGAAGGGATTTCAGGATTTTTTCCAGAAATCTCCTAAGCGTTCCCTTCGAGTGCCGGAAGAGGATTATTGGACAAGTCCAAAAATCACATTAATCATTTTTATTTATCTTCTTTTTTCGAATATAAGGTAATCGCCTAATAAAGATATCACAAAGTTCGCACATGTGGTTTGTAAATAAAAGCATTACCCTTCTTCTGCGCAGTCAGGTAAAAAGAAGCCTGTCCCAATGCCGGTCATAATCTATCTATATACCAAATTTCATCGAAATCGGTCAAGCCGTTTAGTCTTGAAAACGAAACAAACAGACAGAGAGACAGAGTTACTTTCGAATTTATAATATTAGTATAGATTATACCTATACATCTAAGTATGCCCACTAGTGGTATCACAGAAAAACAATATTTTCTTGATATTTGGATAAATTAATATCAGGTCGGCCATATGCTAGATCCATTTCAAACAGTATTAAAAAAAATTTTATTTGACAAAGAATATCCACATAAATTAAAATAAAATCTCGAAATTATAATAATACTCTATTTCTTTATTTTTAACTGTATTATCTTGTGTGCAATTAAGAATAAAGATAAAGATAAAAAACCTTCGAGCCCATCCGCATAAGCTTCAAGTATTTTCACTCGTGCGTAAACTTATTTATATTTGGTTACACGCAAGTATAATTTGACAGCTGTCAGACTCCTGTCATAATCGCACTGTAGATCCGACGGCTTCCAAAGAAGGCTCTAAGGGTAATTTGAGATTTATTTTTTGACACTTGGACCACCCGCGCGTTTGTAATTGATACCTACTGGGTTTTGTGGTTTTACGGTAAAAGATTGGGTGAGCATTCTATTTCATAATTATATGTACCCTAAGGGTAATAATTTGTAGGCTAAGGTAAGTCTACGCTGTCCTTCCTAGTGGCTTCCCACGGTCTGTGGTTTTACAGATCATACCACGCCCACCCGACGGCCAAAGACAGCCACGCACCGCACCGAGGCTCTTTCCATGGCACCACGTCTGTGCGTGCAAATTCGAGATTTATAACGATAGTACTGTTTAAAAGAGATGTCAAATTATTCAAATACGTCAAATTTAAACCTGTCTTCGTTGCAAAATTGAGTTAATCCTTGTAAAATTGCGCAGCACAGGTTTTGCTCCAGGCTTACTTGGATTAGTTGCTGATTACTCGAGAGATCGGCAACAGTATGTGAGACCGGGAGTCTATGTATCGGGCCCCTATCCCACGTGCTCTGGTGTCAGTCAGGGGTCCATACTCGATAATTTACTTGTACTTACATGTTATTATTATGATATGTATTGTAATTAGTATAATTGACCATGGTCGTTCTAGTTACACAAATAAACAAATGTTTAGTCGCTAATTACATTTAGGGATGGTTATGCAAGCCGTGCTAAGTGTGAGGAATGTAAAATTACAAAATTCCATCGTTAAGTCTTGCTATATTCACGCTTGAGTTTAGTTTCGGAATACGGGTCTAAAGTGTCTATAATTAAAAGGCCGTTACTCAAGGCGTCGCGCGTCGGCGTCGGAATTGTTAAAATAATCAACACACGACTCGACTGCCAATTAACAACAAAAACTCCTTAATAGCGATATTTGAATAACGAAATAGTTATACGTGTACTGGCATCCGCCAGCGGTTTCGCACGCGTTGTGTGTCGACAAAAAGTAGCCTATGTGTTAATCCAGGTTATAATCTACGTACATACCAAATTTCATCGAAATCAATTAAGCCGCCGTTACGGCGTGATTGAGTAACAAACAAATAAATTGTACTTACCTTTATTTTTGTGTATTTCTTTAAATGTTTAATTTTGTTTGGTGTGCAATAAAAAGTATTATACTCTATTCTATTCTATATAAACAAACATCCAAACTTTCGTATTTATAATATTAGTGTGATTAGTGTGATGCGTTGCCTGAAGACAATTTTAGACGTTGGAGGTAGTGCTATTGTAAATTTGTAAAACCAGTTATTAAAATATCTACAGGGTGCGTAGATTTTACAAACTACAAAAAATAGAGGAGTCGTGGTGACGCATGACGTAGTGAGATGTACCCCGACTTCCGATTTGGAGGTTGCGGGTTCGAATTCTAGCCGTGCACTAATGGATTTTTCTGCTTGAAAAATGTATGTGCGCATTTATATCTGCTCAAACCGAAGAAGGAAAACATTCAGAGAAAACCGGCATGTCAAGACTTATTTACTTGCAAAAAAAATTTGGTAAATAATACTATATAATAATATAACACGACTACTTCTTTTTGGTAAACGTTTATCTTCATTAAATTATCTCATTTCGGGTTAACGGTGAATTATTACATATTCCAAAACACCCTGCACTTATACGTTTTCTGTATTTTTTTTCTGTTGAACAAATCAATCGTAGTCATATTATGTTACGAAAAATTATTTTTAAATAAGCATTTGATTAATTTTTAACTAAATTGAATTGTAATGAATTTGAAAGAAATAAGATTTCGAAGGTACATTTTTTTCATTTCCGATATTTTTTCATTGGGCCTAATAAAATGAACCAGCCTGTAGATGAGGTATATATTATTTGAATTTGTGATTTTTAACCGTTGATTTATATCGAAGTTCAATTTTATTGTTATAAATTACAGATTAGAGATATTTATGGGTCTTGTAACTTTCTTGAAACGAAGGCAAGGCTTTAAGCTGATGGTCTTTTATTTATAGCGATATGTCTTGCTTAAAATATGTGGAATGGAGATAAAATAATAAATGTTAAATCCAATAATACCACAAAATAGAATGAAAAAAGCTTTTTCCTTACTCCTACTTTGTAAGTATTTATACTAGTGGTTCGCCCCGACTGAGATCCCCCGCGTAATCTTTGACTATAAAAATAGTGCCACGAAATGCATAACCACCTTACTTGACCTACAGTTTCATTCAAATTACAGATAACAGGACTTCGTGTTGTTATTCATTAATAATAATTGGTTATCATTTTTGGGGTAGAAATTTGCAGTTATTCTGGATTTCAGACTTTTCCCTATATGTATTTATGTTACTAACGCTACACGCATACCAAATTTCAGCATTGTGGGGTCACTGAAGTACCCTGCTAATTTCGTCAAAGTTCAGTTTTGATTATGGCTAATAACTTAGAAACTACAAGGATTAAACTAAAAATAAAAACGGGGTCAAAATGTAGTGACTCATTTAGTTACACCAAAATTGTGCATCCACTACCTACTTATGTATCAAATTTCACGATGATCGGATCAACGCTTCGAAAGTTATCCTTGGACAAACAAACATACATACACATACAACGCCGATTTGCCCAAGTTGATTTAGAGATCTCGCTTCGCTCGATCAATTATTAATTATTTATTCGTTTAACGACGTTTTTTTGCTAAACGCTTAAGCCTTTCGTGTTGACGCTACGGATGTAAGTTACGAGGTAATTGATCTTCTGGTCACTTATCCAAGAGTGACCAACAAATAACCAATGACAGAAAGGAATTTAAACGCTCAGAGAACAAAACGAAGTCATTACAATATTCTCGTATCAAGAGTGGCTATCAAAAGAGAATGCATTTCTTGAATCTCTTGTGTCATGAAACCTGTAATTTAGTTAACTTATAGTCCAACCACGTTAAGTCGGCATAACGGTAGGTACCATCATCATCATCATGCCAATTCATTGGTTTAATCAACTTAGTTATTTGTGTACTAATTTATTCATTTAATGTGTGTTATACTGCAAATAAATATATTTTTAATTTTATTTTTCTTTTCATGTTTTGAACCTAAGGTAAAATTCACTTATCATGCAATGCATTTAATTTGATTTCTTATACCGGTAAGCCTACTGCTTAGTATCTATAAGTTTTTTGTCTAGATTTAGGTAAATAGAAAACTATTATATTAAAAATGTTCTGAGAAATTTTTCTATTTTTTTATACCTCTAAGTTGGCAAACAAACTTACTTCCCACATGATGGTAAGTGGTTACCGTAGTCTATGGACGTTTGTAACACCAAAGGTATGGCACGCGCGTAGCTTCTTTCTGGTGTGTATTTGTATTAAAATGGATTTTAAGGCGTGATTATAGGTTTGAAATGTCTTTAGTTATGCAGATTTACCGTGGTCTGACGATAATAATAGCCACTCCGAGTTGGCGAGTCACGTGTATTAATACGCAGGAAGTGAGTAGATTATAATTCAATTAAAATCACTTCATTAAAAGTGAATTCGTATGAGCTAGTGACTAACTCTACCATTCAAGGTTGCCTGGAAGAAATCGATGCAAAGCGATAAGACCACCCATTTTGACATTTGATTTTAGTCTTCTATTTTGTTTGTAATTTTTATTTGTTCATTTATTCAGACTTATCATAAAATCGTTAATCAAAAATCATTTATTTATCATACCAAAAATCACTATGTATCTATATAGGTATCTATGTACAAAAGTCTTTTCCGTTTTACGCTTGTCTGGAAGAAATAGCTTAAGTATTAAGCCCGTTCATTGTGCATTTTTGTTGTTTTTAGTTTGATGTGTATTATAAGATAAAGACTACAAAGCGAGACACAAACACAGTAAGATATAGAAAGTATGTACATACAGAGAAAGTATTAAACTCATTTATGTATTATAAAAAAACTATCCATACACATATTCTATTTTATCTACCTCCGTGGTGCAATGGACGAATGAGGCACGCAAATCAGACGCAGGGGGTTGTGGGTTCGATTCCCACCGCGGAACAAATGTTTGCATGATCTACAGATATTTGTTTCGGATCTGGTTGTTTCTCTTTATATTACAAGTATGTATTAAAAAAAAAGTGTGTAAGTATTCTAATAATTATCTGGTTCCTATAGTAGGTACTTATGTACAAGCTTTGCTTAGTTTGGGGCTAGAGGCACCGTGCGGATTTAGTTACTCGTATTATTTATTCTATAGAGACTCAGTGCCACCCACGTCACAAAAACAATCTCTTACTACCGGTGAAAACTGTTTTCTTATGCATTTTCAAATAGTTATAAAGGAGATTTGCAAACTTATCTATTATTTCTAGAGAAAGTACCTGATAACATCATTCCAGTGTAATTGCTGACGCGGCCGCAGGGGTCGCAAACGAGCCGCGCAGATAAATCGCGCTCGTATGCGCCTGCGCAGCTGATGCAGATTTGACGCGTTAGCTGAAGATATGAGTCTTTATTAGTAGGAGGATACTGCCTAAATGATTATCAACTTTATGTAAAAGAACAGAGAACCTATATTACCCTACGTTTCCACGTAATCTACGTATACCACTGTTCCTAGAGAATTTAAACGAATTTTTATTAAGTAATTTGAAACAATATTTTTTTTGATATGTATATATTTTTTATCAGCCCTTATAATCGTGAAAAAGAATATTACAGTGTCTGCGGAAAAATCATAATGCATGCTACAATGAACGGTTGGCTTTTGGGAAACTAATTATTCCACGCGGACGAAGGAGTGGACGTTCAAACTCCTTAAAAAGAAATGTTTTAGATAATTTTTAATCTATTTACATCTGTTCCTCGCGACCAATTATCGGTAAGAATCACGAAACAAAGTCGGTTGGTTGGTATTCAAAGATGGAAAGAAAGATTGTTATTTGTAATGGCACATTAGGACTACAAAACTAAACACAGATACAGGAAAACATAGAAGTTACATAAAGAAAGTATAAATACATAAGTATAAACACAAAGGATTTTTCAGTTTGATTATCTAAACTGAATTCTTGTAATTCTATTTTCTATCACAATCATTTGGCCTGTGGGAGGCTATGTCAGCAATGGTAATCTAATGTCTATCTGATGTGATACCTATTGATGATGGATGTACTATTTTCAAAGTAATTCATCGGCAGTAGCTATCCACAAATTAAATACCGTGACTGTACCTGCATATTTCACTGATGCGATCTACTTTGGGCGCATAGTACCGTAAGCTCTCACGAATGTAGAGCACAAACAATGCCTTATCGCTGCAATCTCCTCCAGGTGGCGTGTGAGACTGCAGATAAAGGGTAATAAGGACAGGTGAAAGTTTTATGGCTCATTTGGTAGAATTTCACCACACTTGTTCTTTTGTGTCGAGAAATATATTGTTTAGGCAAGAAAGAGAGTGAATAAATTTTACTGAGAAAACTTTTGTGATTTATTTCAATCATTTCATTTAATACCCCCCCCCCCCCCCCCCCCACCCCCCCGTATATAACCTTCATCGAACTGAACCTATTTTGTCAATATTCTGCTCTTTCATTTTTATAAATTCGGGATTTATCACGTTCCATTTTATTGCTGTTACGAATTACGATCGACAATTTGTACCGACACCGATGAAACGGTACGTGATAAATCCCGAATTTATAAAAATGAAAGAGCAGAATATTGACAAAATAAGTTCAGTTCGATGAAGGTTATATAGGGACCGGCTATTTCCGATATTGTTTCAGCTTAATCTCAAAATAACTATGACTTCCAAATATTGTCTGATTTTAGTCAACTATAAATATTTATGATGCCCTTACGCCTCTGCCTTAGATTAGATCATAATGTTTTTGCTGGATTTGTACAGCAATTCTTAAATGTTTAATCACCAAATTTTTAATGTCTCAGAATCTCTTGCCGTGGTCGTCCACTATCGTTTGATTTATTATTAAATCACCTCGATATCGGTGCACATGTATTAATAGAATTAAAACATTAGGTTTTTATAAGCCCGTTTATACGTATTTCTACTAAAAACGGGATATTTACCATGATTTGTAAGTCTTTGTTCATAACCATGATAGTTTCAAAAGTTATTGTATTGTATTCATTTATTTCAGATAATAATAATCCATATATCACAATAAATTAATTACAATCAAAATAAATTAAATTAATATTATCATAACAGTAAATTTAAAGTAAAATCCGTCCCAAATCAGGAGTAGATTCAAAATATTTACAGACGAACTGAGAACTTCCTCTTGCAGTTCGCTAAAAAAGCCACGGAACTGTGTGTGTGTATTTCTGCAATTGACCGTTTATCACTAATACCTCATTAGCAGTTAACAAGAGCTCCACTTTGTTTGATTCTCGATTAAGAAGGCAATCCAAGTTTTTACCGTTGTGTTGTAAGAAACAGTTTGAAGAAAAAACTCGTCAGTTGTCAATAAAGATGGCGTGAAAATATCAGGGTCTAGATAACTAACTGAATAATCCAGTTCTATGCCAGCCTAATGAAATATTAATGATGGGATTGTGAGGAAAGTGCACTCTAACTAAACAACTTCATAGAGAAAGGTAAAGACAAATCTCGTTTTCGAGATGACATCTTTTATTATCGAGATCAATTCTACTAAAATTCAAACAAACCTAGCAAACAATTTTCAAATAAATCCTGTAGTTTTGTTAGTTTTAGAGTTGAAAAATCTAATTCAGCGGGCCTCGGATCAGCATCTCTTATCTTATTCGCTCTCAAAAACTTAGAGCATTCAAATGCAAAACTTTTTCTAAGACATACTTTACGAGTTTAGACTAATATTATGTTCTTAAACGTTCGCCTAAAATTAAGTTATAAAAATAAAATATCTAACAAAAAATTCTTATATTAACATACAAATTGTATACATACATACATATGGTAAACAAGTATGTTAATATGGTAGGTATGCTGATAGAAACATTGTAGGATGGGATAGAACCATCTCCGGCCACTATAGAATTAATGCGTGCATTCTTTCTGCGCAGACGCACCGGACAGAGTATTGGAAAATATTTCTGGAACGCCCTTAATTAGACGTTACTTGTGGACCAAGTTAAGAGATGAGAGTAGTAAAAGAAGTAAAGAGATGAAGTAATTTTCATCGCTCATGCTCATTTGGTTATTGTAAACTCGATAACGTCTCCGTAAATGCGATTTACGAGCCTAAGGCAGTAAGTAAATTTAAAAATAGAATGAGGCACATTGTATTCATAATAAGTTAAAATGAAATACAATCTCCATTTATTTTTGTTTATAAAGGAGACGCGAGATCTCAGTTCGCGGCGAACCACTAGTAGGTATATTATTTTAATTTAGTACCTATGTTCATATTGTCAGCCTTTTCAACTGCGTATTTTACAAAAGCGTAGGACTGAAGTCAGGACAGCTGCTAAGCTCTGTGTTATTTCTCATTGTTATGTGCTTTATTCGGGCCTAGGCAGCTGATGCCTCAACCTTACAAGTAAAAATACGTTAATTTCAAGAGCAGTGGAACATATTAGTGGTAGTGTAGCGCTTGACCTCTACCTTCTCTGATGGTAAGTGATGGTGTGGTCGAAGATAGACCAAGCTTGCCTACTGTTTTTCATGTCTTTTTTCTACTTTTTTGATAGATTTTGGACACTCTAAATATATAGGTAGGTACCTAATTATTGCATAAGATAATTGGGAAGCATTGTGGAAACTTTTACCCACGGTGTACAGATGCAATAGAGCAAAATACATAAATGTCTCATGTTTACGATGCTACGCCGAAGGCATCAGTATTCTGACGGTTGGAATATTATTAAACTATATTTTAAAAGGTTTTTTATATTTAAAATGTGTACAAAATATAATAGGGTGTTCGTTAGTATTTTTCAAACTCGTGATCACTGTATATATTTATTTATTAAAACGGGTATTTATCGCGCATGTACCTTTTTTATTTGTTTCGGACGTTTCGGCTGTGTTGCAACAGTTGTGGTCACGGGTTGACTGGAATACTTGGAGCTACCGTCGAGAAGTGATAGCAGCTGCAGCTACTACCCTCACTTAATCTTCAGAATTAGAAATGTCCTTGTTCATATTACGACACACTACACTAACCGTAACTACACACCGAGACGACCGATCACGACGCGCACACCTACTCGTAGTACGATGAGAGTCTATAGCCATCTTCCCGATTGAAATTTGGATATCTATTGATTTCAATCGCTTCACGAACCATTTTCTTGTAATAATGGCGTTCACTAGAGAGAACCTTAGCATCATGAAGTTCAATCCAATGATTCGGTCTCGTGTCTATCAGATGCTCTGCTATCGCTGACTTGTTTACCTGACGATTTTTGACAGCTGCGATATGCTCTTTGACACGCTCGGCTATGGTACGTTTGGTTTGCCCGATGTATGAGCGGCCACAGCTACAGTCTATCTTATAAACACCTTAGTCTTACTTAATCTTAGGGGTTTTTGTACGCAATCATTTACTTAACGGGTCAGATTTCACCCAATTATTTTTTATCTGTGGTACAAAACTGGAAATATTACAGTCAGCCTTTGCGCGCTACGTCAAAGCCAATCAATTATTATTTACGAGTATTGAATGAATTTATAAATCAAAATTCGTAGACACAACAAAAGAAAAATAAAAATATAAAAAAACTACAAGCCTTACAGTAGAATAGAATAGAATATATAATATAATAGTGGTCTTATTGCTATCATATAGATAATTTTGAAACGTCTTACTGTGAGTAAATTTCAATAGTACGCGTTAGATGGGAGCGCACTTTCAGACAAGAATTCAAAAGTTTTAAAAATGTAATTCAGAAACTATTTTGTTGCCTAGGAACCACCACAGATTATTTTTGTGTATATTTAACTGGGTGCAAAAATCCAGATAGTCTCCTGACGAATTGCAAGAGTTCAGTCACCCCTGAGACGTGCGCCGGCGCATATCTGGCAAGGCACGGCCGGTCCATTCAGCCGCGCGGGACATTGCGGGACAGGCGTGTAATTTATGGCCAGAGGCTCAGTGCTGTGTAAACATAGGCTGGTGGAAGCTTGTTTAATTGTCAACGGTTACGACGAATATGGTACGTACCGTGATATAGGCAATGATGTTATAACATTTTGAAACATTTACCATAGCTTTGTCTGGTCACGGATTGGCGTGAAGTTGCGTTTATGGATGGCCCAAAGAGTGAGCTAGATGGTAGAAGGATTCTCATTTACACAAAGCTTTGAATAAAACTTGTCAAAGTCAAAGTCAAATATTCTATTCATTAAAATCAAAATCACAAGGATCACTTTGAAACCTCAATTTTTTTTACTGCCTGTTCCTTCGCGACCAAGCCAGGAAAGAATGGCAAGAAACAAGGCTGGTTGTTTTTTTAATTATCCTTTTACGTGTCACGGAAGCATTTAGAAAATTAACGAAAAGAATCGATTCATTCATATTCATATTCATTTATTCTGCTTACATGTACCTATATATACATTTTTATGCTTAGATGGTAGGTAGCTTATTATTCATTCGTATTTATTCATTATTTATTGAATATTCATTCGGTCACTCTCAATATTCATTCTAATCGGTTCAATTGTAGAGACATTCATTCGTTTATCAATATAATTAAATAATTGAGTCGTTTAATCGACAAGGGTCTTGAAAGAATCTTTGGTGTGAAAGGTTTCTATCTCTCCAACAGACAAACTTTCGCATTTCTATATTAGTAGTTCTACTATGCCGATTATTATGGTTTATTCTGTAGCTTGGCTGCCAATTAGTCGACAAAATATTAGCTGTCTCAGTTAAGTCATATTTCACTCATTGGCTAACGGAGATGACTGACGTGGCTTGATGAGGTTATAACTGAAGGTAAATGGTTGAACAAATAGACTGTTTTGCCCTAAAGGGTTCTGCCAGGCTAGTCAAAATTTATCGTTGTCACGAGTAATTTTTTATAAAATATACGTAAAAATTCCATTTTACAGCTGAGATAACTTAATTTCGGACTGGCTGAGCTGATCGGCCTCACACATAGCTAAGAACGGTTTTTTCCACTTTGCTCACCTGGATAGCTTTCTTTAAAAAAAAACCCGCATCCGATCCATCGCACACAAAGACAGACACAGGCGTCAAACTAATAAAACCCCACTTTTTACGTAGGGGGTTAATAGTTTTGTGGATCCCTTTTTATTTAGTAATAGGACTGAATAGGAGTCTTCAAGTCCGGAGTGAACAGGGCCCGTAGCCAAATTACATTCGCTGCGAATCTATTCGTTTTCTACGTACACTTGTTGTCGCTGTATCACGTGGTATTTCTATAGCATGTGTCAAATCCCATACATTTTCGGACGTATCGACTAGCGTCATCGCCAATCGTCTGTAACTTGGCTAAGCCCTCAGGTTCTTTAGGCAAGCGTGCTCCATCTTCATCACGATAACAGAAAAAAAAACTAATATTATAAACAAAAAAAATGGTCAACCACGCACCGTGAAGGGTTCCGTAGCTAATATGGCTTTATTTAAATACAATTTCCAGTTGATTTTGGTCCTTTTGTATAAGCATTATAATATAGGTCTAGACTGGGCTCGACAATCTCTTTTTCAAGCGAGTAGACTTTTTTTATCACTTGTTTTTTTATCCTATATTTAATTAGTGTCATTAGAAATGTAATGCAGCAGAAATTGAGGCACATGAGGATTTACAGTATACCTCAGATGTAGGACGCAGGGCAGTGCATCGTAGGTCACGTTTCTGCGGTGCATGACTTATGAGGCATTACTTTACTAAAGGCGATGGTTACCACTTATCATCAGGTGGGCCATAGGCTTGAGCAATCTCTAGGTCGTATAAAAAATAATGTTTTGGTTTTCTTCGTATGCACCTCTGTATTTGCCTTTTCTATATTTGTTCGCAGGACGACTGTATCAGGTCCAGAGATTGATATCAGCTACAAACCTGCCATTGGTTACCTTCAAGGGCACAGATACTGTACCTTCGATGTACAGAAGTCAATGTCCACAATTTTAGTGACGACTGACATCATAATACAAATTTCTGACCCATTCTATAGGGCTTATTCCCAGGCAATGGCATTTTTTCCACCCAGCCAATGCGACGACAATGACAAGGGAAGTACAGTCAACGACATCGTACTAAGATCTGTAGGATGTTTTTATACTCACACGTATGTACTTCATTTGATAAGCATCGGTTCCTACCAACATGTCCCTGCTACTCAAAGTAGGTACCTACAGCGACAATCTTAGGCTGTTTGTGTTAACTGTACCTGCCTTAAATTTAAAGCATTCATTAGGAAATAAATAATATTAAAGGGTCTGAAGGAAATTAAACAAGAGTGTTTCTTTTTTCAAGATGTTTGTTTCTTGTGTTAAAAACTCCCAAAAACTCTTTTCTTCGAGGGATTGAGAGTAAATGTTTGCGCAAAACACTTATCACCCTGAGGTAGAAGTCAAACTGCACTTTTCCTGAGCTTATTGGAATGAATTTCATACAAATATATTTGGTTTTAGAGATTGAAGAGACTACATTGAAGATATTTAAACAGAACTCAAAGATAGTTATTTACTTACCTAAATCGACACAAATGGAATTATTCAGAAAAGTAAATAGTGTAAGTGCTTGTCTAGGTTTAGCTATAAGTTGCGGTACTGGGTTTCAGCTATACTATGCAAGTCGTAGTCAAGACTGGGAGCAATGCAATCTGCATTACTCTCGACAAAAACTCGATCGGATGCCGCGACGTGTTTCTAGCGACACACGTCTTTCCCATCATCCCATGTCATCTTTCGCAGAATCCATATAGGTACCAAAATAAATAAAATAAAACGTCAATAAATCTTAAAATAATATGATTGATATCTATGCAAAGATTACAGGAAAATTATAACGAAGTCTGTTCAGCCGAAGATCTCAAGCGGCGCAAATATGGAGTCTCGACAGAGCTACGTATTTGAGCCATTTGGGGTCGAGACCCTGGGTCCATGGGGTACCGGGGCGCGTTTTCATAATTATTTCTGGGCAGCTGGTCGCAGTGACGTGTGATCCGAGAGCTGGCGCTTATTGAGGGCAACGCATACGCATTGCAATTCAGCGGGGCAATGCAGCCAGTGTCTTGGGGATATTTCCGCCTGGTACTCGTAGTGATCTGGAGCAGTTGAGCGATCGTTGTCTTTAGATGTTTCAACTGTTTCTTCTGTCTTGTAATTAATTGTATATTATTTCTGTTAATGCATCTATGTAAACGAAGTCTCTATATAGAACAGTTTTTTTATATATCTTTCTTGGTTTACCGGTCACGGGCGCTGCTTAAAATAAACCTATTTAGGTTCGGAACCCGGTACGTGAGTCTTACTCGTACTTGACTTGTTTAAATACATTGAGATTCATTTTTTGTGTAGATCCCCCCACTCGCAGGTTACCTAGGTAACAATATTACAAATATCACCTTCTATTTAAAAGCTCGTTCGTAGAAAACCAGAATGTCGTTGTTGGTGCGTTTTGAGCAGGCGTGGTTACTTGACCATTTACGGTGAGACTCGCCTTTTCTAATAGATAACAAATCGCGGATCGAACCATGTATTTATTTGAATGCTTGTGAACTATTTATGGTTTAAATTTAAATGGCAAATGTGGGAGCATAACTTATAAAAATATACCTTTTGCAGAATGAATTATACATAATCATATTATTTCTATTTTTTTTTATATAGATATGATTGTTGGTGATGGTGGCTCCCTCTGCATACAATAATTGCTATCATCATCATATATGTCACAGGACGTCCACTGCTTTTAACCTTTATCAAAGCTGCAGCAGACAAGGCCTGTGTACGTGGGGTATAGACTCCTCCCGGCCTGCATGAGACTGCGGAGCACCCATACAGTCCATGTCTCACCTGCTCTCCTGTCCCTTGTGCCCTACCACATGCACAAGGGATGACCTCAACAAAACCACGCCCAACGCTATTGAAGTCAGCGGCAGGCTTCGGTGTAAGTGATAAAACAATTTTAACTCACTTGAAACAAATTGGAAAAGTGGAAAAGCTCGAAAAATGGGTACCGCATGAATTGAGTAAAGCAAACCAACAAACACGAGTCGAGTCCTGCGTTACATTACTCAACCGTCACAATAACGAGGGGATTTTTAATAGTATCGTTACTTGTGATGAAAAATGGATCCTGTACGATAATCGGACACGCTCATCACAATGATTGAACCCAGAAGAACCAGCCAAATCCTGCCCCAAGCGAAAGTTGACTCAGAAAAAGGTACTGGTAAGTGTCTGGTGAACCAGTGCTAATGTCGTCCACTACAGCTTCCTAAGATCTGGCCAGACGATTACGGCAGATCTGTGAGACTGGTCAATTGCTCTAGCCCACTGCTGCTTCAGGACAACGCTAAACAATACACTGCACAACAGACGATCGACAAATTAGAGGAGCTCCGATTGGAATGTCTCCGACGCCCACCTTGCTCCCCGGACCTTGCTCCAACAGGTTACCACTTTTTCCGGAATTTGGACAACTTCTTGCAAGGAAAAAAATTAAATTCCGATAAGGCTGTCAAGACCGCCTTCAAAGATTTTATTGATTCTCGCTCCCACAATTTTTTCAGCAAAGGGATCTATGAACTACCTATAAAATGGCAAAAGTGCATAGATAACAATGGTTCATACTTTGATTGATTAATTTAAAAAAATCATTAAAAAATAATCCTTTTGCGTTTTCCATATATAACCGCCAATTTCATATGTAAGGACCATAAATTTGTAACTATAAGTTTGCGCTCTCTTATTCAATGCTCCCCGACCATTCCTCAACCCAAAGATTGTCTGGAGGAAATCGCTTCCTAGCGATAAGCCCGCCCATTGTACTTACACTATGTCATCTTAAATTTATGTTTGTTTCGTGTGTGGTGTGCGTTCATTAATTCATTCTTATGGAAACATGATTTATTGGAGGCCCATTGTTTCTGATTATTCTATGGGACAACAATTTATCTTCTCCCCATATCTAGTTGGTGGGTGGTCTTATGAAAAATCTAATGATATTTATCGCTGAGACTGACAGCGCTCATCATCATAATATAAACCGTAGGACGTCCACTGCTGAACATAGGCTTCCTCATAGATTTCCAGAGACACCAATCTTGTTCGACCTGCACCCAACCGCTCCCAGCAACACAAAAAAGGCGGTAGAATTGACGTATCAAAGTGATCCTTGTGATTTTAATGAATAAACATTTGACTCATATTTTATTCAGCAGTGGACGTCCTCTGGCTCATATGATGATGATAACTTACAAAATAAATTTTCGATCCCCATATTTGCGTATCCTTTACTAATGTAATTAGGGAGCAAGCTCATATATCTCATCAGCTTAAGTAATTAACAGCAGGTGCTTAAATTCTTTATTTGCTTTAGAATCCTGCAAAGCCTATAAAATAACCGTAATGCTAGAGCGGCGTACATACTTCTCAATTAGACCAATTACACATTCGTGCTTCTGGTGGAATGGCATCGCTGATCTTTGCCTATCGTTCGTTTTATAACGATTGTAGAGTACTTAATTGGAATAAACTTTAACTCAATTGTATGCAAAAACTATTGCAATGTCACGGTTTATATGCTGGCTACCACCACTCAAAAACTACCCTCCAGATCCTTGGGCAACATAGCTTTATCAGACTTTTACAGCTATGATTTTTTTCGCATCTAAAACTGGAACGATTCACACTTTTAAACGCGAAAAAAAACCTAAGCAATCTTGATGCGTTTTTATTTATCTGTACTGATTAGTGTGTAGTTCCGGCCTATACATTTTTCCAAGCCATAGCTTAGAAGACGGGTAAAGAAATACCAGCCTAGATTTAACAGTTTTTCCCTGTAAGCATCATATTAACAGAACAACTCCACGAGCCCTTTTTCAACCCCTAATACAATTCCCCAAAAAGATCCGTATCGCAATATCTACGCAATATTTTTGTCACAATCAGTTCCTAATACTTCCTGTCACGCAAACATATTGATTTTCCCTATAGTAGACGTATGAAAATATGGACGGATTGCAACTAACTGGAAAATGACGTGGAGATCGTCAAAAGTCGGCAGATTCCATAAATAGATTGTACGACTGAATAATTCAAGGAAAACGTGTAAGTACATCTGCGTTGTTAAAATGATTTTAATTTTGCATTAATGCAATATGCGCAAAGCAATACCTACATTTATTTAGAGCTTCAGATGATAAAAATTCATAATAATTATTATGTTATTTAGAAGCACACTACAAATTCAGAAAAAGAGTCGAGTGCAAATACGTAACTTCACGCACACATTTGCAAAACTCGCGCCGATCGGTTGTTTATCAAAACATGCACATATCAATCGAAGTCTTCCGTGAACGTAGCGATGCGACGTTATTTTTTTTTCATCCATGGGTTGTCCCTTTTTGCCTCCAATATCTGATTATCTTGGGCCCCTATAATGTCGATCTTTCACGATATTATCGTTTTGGAGGACTTCCTGGTTTGGATAACCTTTCGTTTTTATGGGTTTGCGAAAAACAGGTCACACGCGATACAGTTATTATTGATGGTCGTGGAATATTATCTACATAATAATAACATAGCATAATTCACGATGGAATGAACGAACGGGCCCTGAAGTAATCAAAACATTGAAGTTAGTAAATTATTTAATTAAAATTTGATTCATATGCCTATTGTGATTTTGAAATAAAGTCAAGTAAAAGACGCTTGCCTCATCTTACGATCGGTAATATCTAAAGAGTTTTTATCTTAAGCTATAAAAAACATTGCATCTTAAATGGGCATCATAAACATGCAATGAAAGTGGGCATGTATCAAAAGAAATGCTTGTATTTGCCTCTGCCTATCCCCATTGTGCGTGCGCGTACTGAGTAAGAGATCCGAGAATGGACGAGGAATCACAGTCGTAGGTTCCTTGTAAAGCTCGCCCGAGGAAGACCTATAACTATTTCTGTCGCCGAGCAGCATTGATGTTTTGGCATGAAAGTATGGTTTCCGGTGAAATTACAGGCACATCAGACTTTACACCTTTATGCCTCAAGTTGATGGACGCAGGGCAGTGCATCGTACGTGATCACGTTTCTCAGGTGCGTGACCTATAAGGCAATACTTTGCTATAGGCGATGGTTACCACTTAACACCAGGTGGGCCATATGCTTGTTCCATCTCCAGGTAGCATAAAACAATAATAATATGGTCGCGTGAGCTAATATTATAAATGCGAAAGTTTGGATGTTTGTTTATTTATTTACTTGTTTGTTACTCAATCACGTCGTAACGGCTTAACCGATTTCAATGAAATCTTGTATGTACGTAGATAACCTGGATTAATACATAGGCTACTTTTTATCCCATAAATCAGGTCCTATGGGATAAAAATGGGGTGTCAAGTCAAGTTGCAACAGCGAGTTTAGCTTTATTTCTAGGTTACCTACACATTTATTAGTGTAACGCGTACGAAGTCGCAGACATCAGCTAGTATTATATATTTTTTCTTTATTTTATAAATAGTTGACTGGCGTAAGATACTTTTTCTAACAAGTCAAATTCTTCTAATAACATGGTTCAAATTCTTCGAACCCAATCTATCTTGACGAAGCTCTTGCTGATGTCTTTAGTACTAGTTAATTAAGACTGTATTATTCAGCCCTGAATTATTTTGTTATGACACGGGTTTCTGATTCTACTTACGTACTTGCCAACTTGCCCTTAAATGTTTTAATGTGAATTTTTGTATTTTGTATTTATATTTTATAATTATCTGAAATATATCTAAAATATATTCTGTAAAACTACCTTTCCAAGTGTTTATACCATGAATCTTTAAGGAATAAAAATATTTTGATTTGATTTGAGATAATCATATAGGTATTGGGTTTGAAGAGGTAAGGGATTTCGGTCACGAAATAGGTTTCTCTAATCACTATGCCATAATTTTCAGTTTTAGTTTAATCGGTAGAGCGCTAAATTAAACTCGGCAGACTTGCATTTTATTTATGAAGGGTTGCCTAAAACAATGCGTAATCGTTCCCCAATCATAACTAATGAATTCGTATACCCTACAGGGGTGCAATTTGTCTGACAAGGGGTAGTTTTGTAGTGATCAGAATATAATTGTTTTATGTATTTGATGAAGGGGCGGAGGCCTGTCAAATCCTAATTTCTCGGAAGGTTAATTGGTGTTGTAATTGCTTTTTTTTTGAAGTAAATAAATATTTT
Source organism: Philereme transversata (assembly GCA_963924445.1). Taxonomy (NCBI): domain Eukaryota; kingdom Metazoa; phylum Arthropoda; class Insecta; order Lepidoptera; family Geometridae; genus Philereme; species Philereme transversata. Next base: position 1,228,152 of record OZ004343.1, on the reverse strand, counting down.
CTGCCTTGTTCTTGTAGATCCCTGGTTTGACAAGTAACTCTTATCAATTGAAAAAGTAAGTAAATTTTCCATTTACTAATACTGCTCACCATCCAAAGGGTTTCTGAAAGAGGTCACTATCTTTAGCGATAAGACCACCGCATAAAAAAAATGGTTGAGATATCTAAATACGCCGTACAAATCGATCTATAGATAACTAGCTAAAACGCCAGCGGCTTCACACGCGTGGTTTTTCAATTAAAACATTACCCTCCTTCTGTACAGTCAGGTAAAAAGTAGCCTATGTCTTATTTCCGATCATAATCTATCTACATACCAAATTTCATCGAAATCCGTCCAGCCGTTTAGTCGTGAAAACATAACAAAAAAAAAAGAGAGAGAGTTACTTTTGAATTTATAATTAGCAGTATGGATTCAATTGTTTCACATCAACTAGGTACCTACTCTCTAAATCATTTTATTTGTACAGTTATCAGCGTTTCCTTTGTCTGATAAATTTTCAAACAGAAAATGTCTGCCATGCCTATTTGTCAGTAGATTGTCTAAAAGATGACACAAATATGCGAGATATCTAAATAATGCTTTCTCCGCAATGTAGAGAGGCGTATCAATCGATTTTCCAGTGATGCGATTGATTGCTGTAATTGGCGTGGTTTTGTGATGGTACCGTCGGTAATCGTCTTTGTAGCTGTACATAATCATTGCATTTCTAGGTCTCTCGTAAAAGGTAGGCCTACAGGTATTTAACTTCTATCTTTACTATTCTAACTTTATTATAGAGAAACTGCAAAAAATTACACTACATAAAGATCTAGTTCCTAATAATATAAAATTGATCCGCAGTTTTCATCTATAATTAAAAAAATACCTGACCCAAAGAACATACTATCACACTTATCATACTAATATTATAAATGCGAAAGTTTGTTTATTTATTGGTTTGTTTGTAACTCAATCACGTCGTAACGGCTGAACCGATTTCGATGAAATTTGGTATGAACGTAGATTATAACCTGGATTCACACATAGGCTACTTTTTATTCCATAAATCAGATCCCATGGGATAAAAATGAGGTGTCAAGTCAAGTTACAACAGCGAGTTTAGCTTTATTTCTAGGTTACCTACACATTTAGTAGTATAACACGTACGAAGTCGAGGGCAACAGCTAGTTAGCGAATATTTAAATGAGACACAATTATATTTCACTTTCTTTTAAATTATAATTAAAATATTTTATTAGGTATGAACTGACATTATATTATTTTTATTATTTATTATTGCGTACACACCACTATGGCTGAATATAGTGAAACATCTGTATAATTTTATCCACGTTCTGGCAAATAAACGTACATTTTAATCTTCACGATTTAATCTTTAATCTAGTTACAGAATTTATACATCATGGAGAAAAAAAAAAGTAGAAAGAAGGACACATCACTAGGATGGGAAAAGTATAAGTAATCAAAGAGATCTTCAAAGGAAACTTCGCAATCAGCATTAAAACTCGCACTCTACTATCTTATCACCGATGCAAATATGGGCTCTAACAGTGGAGAGTAAAATAAATCTTAGATCTTTTCAAAGAGCTAATTGAATAACATTAAAAAATATTTCTTTGTAGCCAAAACTTACCAATGAAATTACTTTGAAGACAATTTTTGTAGTTAACTTAAGATGCCTGGACCAATAAACAATTATACAAAGTGAGTACAAAAATTATACAAAGTTTGATGCCGAATGAACTACCTACGACCACCGCTTATGTAGGCAAGCCTGTATCGTGAAGACCAGTCAGATGGATCTTTTCCTCTAGGTGACTAATTTCTTAAAGGTCTATAAAATGTGAATCTGTTATTGGCATTAAGCATTAGCTATAAGAGTTTGTATACATTGATTTCAAGTGCTGTTGATTCTGTGATGAATAAAAAAAAATTGGTATTTTTGATTGGTGACTTCGGACATGACAAAAAAATAGCAGAAATTATGTATTTTCAAGCAAGCTTAATATCAAGTACTAAAATATCAATGAAACAGCTTGTTTAAAATAGGTAAACAAATCATATATTATTAATTCATAATATAAGTAGGTACCTGTTATACTGACTAAGCGGCATCGGCGTAAAGGCACAGCCGATTTACCTTAAAACATGTTTATTGGAAATGTATCGATTACTGGATAAATATTCAAGCTATCGGTATCAAACCCACTTCTAAAATAAATTAATACGATGTGTGTATTAAATTAACGTCGTATATGACAAAAAAGGTTGTATAATCATAGTTAGCTACTTCCACAGCATTATGTCATACGGTATACTGCTGTGGGGGAGTGCTGCAGATATAAACACCGTTTTTGTGCTGCAGAAGAGGGCTATTCGTGCAATTTATAATATACGCCCTAGATAATCATTACGCAATAAGTTTAAAGAAATAGATAGATAGATAGATATAGATAGATATAGACATTTATTTCGACACAAGTAACAAACACACAGAAACTACATACAGTGGATAAGTGAAGACAGACAATTAAATAAACACAATAAAATACAGACAATTTAAAAAACATTACTTAAGCAAAAAATAATAAATAGTATTAAAAATACGTATCCAGTCACTGAGCCCTGTGCCGAAAAAGGGGAATGGCTCAGCATTATACTGAACAATAAACCTATTGCTCAGCGCTGGTTTACAGCCATTAAATAAATATTATGACATTCCCTTGTCAAGACATGTATGAAAATCTGATGTATGTTCTAATGAACATATTAATTAACATATATTAATTAATATCTGATATAAATGTTAATTTGTTTAAGAAAAATAGCGATAATCATAATTTTAATACTAGAAATGCAATTCATCTAGCTGTTACTTTATAACATGATGATAAAATAATTTTTGTACATCCCTTGGGAGTTTGTTACAAAAGCGCATACCTTGCCCTTTAAACGATTTACTAACTTTATGGAGTTTACATGTAGACAAAAATTTACAATAAACAAATTTAAAGACGTAATTAAACAAAATCTTTATAACAATGCTTACTATACCATACCGGATTATTTAGATGATAGAGAAGCTTGGGATTGAAATTGCTCCAACTCGTTCGAAAATGTTACGATTTAGACGTAATTTATTTTCGTTATTGTATGTATTTTAAAAGGATTATTAAATAAAACAACCGGCCTTGTTTCTTGCCTTTCTTTCCTGGCTTGGTCACGAAGGAACAGGCAGTAAAATTGACGTTTCAAAGTGACCCTTGTGATTTTAATGAATAAAAAGATTTTGATTTTGTCGCTAATTTACGTTAAATTTGTTTTATTGGAAATGTACCGATTACTGGACAAATATTCAAGCTACCTGTATTAAACCCACCTATAAAATCAGTTCATACGATTCTGGATGTATATTTGATATTAAATTCTTACATAACAAAAAGGATAAGTAAGACTTGTAAGTTATACAAGTGAAGCTCATCTATTGTATTTTTTTCTAACACTTTCCTCCAACATAGGTAGAAACGACTCGAATTTGATATAATAAAGTAAGTTGCCAAATAAAGTTATTTACAGGCGGAAACATCATAAAAGTCCAGTCCACGGGCATAAATTATAGCCTACAAGTATATTGGACCTCCCATTCAAATAGACGAGATTAAAACCCGTTTTTGGCCGTAAAATACTTACTTTTATGTGCGATAAAGCTTCAGCAGATTTTATACTTAATTCTTAATCTATGTTGATTTTATTTTTGTTTGCATTTGCTTAGCTGTAAGTATATTTCTGTTCGTTGTTGTGGAACTGGTATGTGTTTGTTGTGTCTGTCTGTGACATCGTAGCTCCCAAATACCGTTGTTTTATTTGAAGCTGGTGTTTGCGAGAGGAACAGACTGTAAAAAGTACGTTTCAAAATTATTCTTTTGATTTTAATGAATAAATTATTTAATACATATTTTAGATTATTTTTACTATGTTTAGTGTCTAAAAATATTAAAACAAATTTGTTAATGTTTTTTTTACCAAGTTAACTAAGATCTTTATCACCGTATTGGCGTGAAAATGTCTTGTGGACTATAAAAATAGAATAGAATAGAATAGAATACTCTTTATTGCACACCAACAAAATTAAAATACAATAAAAATACACAAAAATTAAGGTAAGTACAATGGGCGGTCTTATCGCTAAAAGCGATCTCTTCCAGACAACCTTTGGATGGACAGGACAAAACAAAATCAAAAAGACGCCGGTGTAAATACGAGTATATTCATAAACTTACATAAACTACCTATACTTACTAATAAACTAAATATATATACTTACAAATATAATAATATATACTTATATATAAACTACAATAAAGGAGATAAACATAACGATAAACTAGCAGTGCGTAGACAAAGAAAGGAAATGGTTGTATACCTTAGCTTTGAAGATAGGAAGAGATTTAGATGATCTAATAGAGAAAGGTAAAGCGTTCCACAGCCGCACAGCTTGAACTGTAAAGGAGTCACCATAAAATTGAGAACTGTGGACAGGGGTTTGGAGACTTAGAGCTTCAGATGAGCGTAGATTTCGATCATGCGCCTGGTGCAAGAACACAAACGCTCCTTTAGATAGGATGGTGAAGAAGGATTGAAAAGAATGTTAAAAAGAAGGGACAGAATATGTGCATTCCGGCGTAGACGGATAGGGAGCCACTTGAGTTTTGCGCGAAATTCTGAAACATGGTCATATTTGCGCAAGCCAAATACGAACCGAATACAAAGATTTTGAAGGCGCTCAAGTTTGCTCAATTGGACTTCAGAAAGGTCGAGATAGCTGACGTCGGCGTAATCTAAAATAGGGAGTAGAAGGGATTGTGCAAGCGTAATTTTGGTGGCGGTTGGTAAAAAGTTGCGAAGTCTTCGCAACGAGGCTGAGGACGCAAACATTTTTCGGCTGATCTCGGCAATACACGGCTCCCACGATAGCTTGGTGTCCATAATAATGCCTAAGTTTTTCACCGTCTGACTGATACCTATCTGAGCCCCATTAAAAACTACAGGTGGAAGTTGCTCAAACTTTAGCCGGGGAATCATTTTGTGGCTACCAATTATGATAGCTTGTGTCTTCTGTGGTTTTACTGTAAGGCCAAAGGATTTGCTCCAATCACAAATTCGGTCCAAATCTGAATTTATTATGCTGATTGCTCCGTTAATGTTATCAACCGTAGCTTGTGTATAAATTTGTAAATCATCTGCATACAGGTGGTAGGAAGAAGATAATTTTTGAGATATTGAGTGAATGAAAACAGAGAAAAGAAGAGGAGATAAGACGCCGCCTTGAGGGACACCAGCGGAGAGACTGCACCATGAAGAATAAGTATCTCCAATACGGATGCGCTGCCGGCGTCCAAACAAGTAACTACGAAACCAGTCAATAGCCGTTGGAGATATGTTAAGAGAGTGTAATACACCGAGAAGTATATCGAAATCGACGTTATTAAAAGCATTGCTGAAGTATAAAAATAGATATATTATGTTGTGATATAATTTATCGTTAGAGCTAATAATTCGTATCTATAATTGGTTCAGCCAGATAATATTTCGCTCAGCCACAGTAGTACTTTAGTTTCTGTTTATAAAACTCTCCAAGCTATTTCTTTGATCAACCTAAATACACATACACTCACTTGGATAGTACCGCATACGAACCTAAGTTATTAACAAAAACTTTTTTTTTGTATATTATTTACACGCACTGACAAGCGTAGCACAAGACCCCCCCCCCCCCCCTATCTATGGGGGAGGCCTATGTTTAGCAGTGAACGTCCTGGCTGATAAATGATGATGAAGATCGTGACACTCTTATCTGTATCTAGTATAATAAAGAACGTAATTTGAAACAGTTAAGTGTAATATTTTGATTGCAAAAAGGATAATTAAAGTTTAGCATGAGGTTTTCGATTGGTATCAGTTACGTGGTTATACCTGAGGGGAGGCGAGTTGTAACCTTATACCAGATGCCACACAAGTTATGTAGCTTGTTTGTAATCTGCAAGTTATATATTATAAACTAGCTCCCGCCACCGGCTTCGCACGCGTTGTTTGTCAACAAAAACTAAACTATGTTTGAATCCAGGACATAATCTACACGGAGAAAAATATACCCCTGGTTTTAAGCGGGATTCTGCACTAATTATGAGGTATTCCTCTTAAAAAACGACTAGGCGTCCAAACGCAAATATTAACAGGAAACTGATAAACCAGCATTACTTATCCCATTACATAAAAGATCGGAAGGTATTTTTAGGTAAAAAGCATGACAGTTTATTGTTCGTAGCAATTTATTTTAACATGACAATACCTATAACGGTAAAAAATATCAGTTTATCGTTAAAGTGTGCGTAAAAACCCATATATTAATAAAAGTTCTATAAAAATATCATTTGTACAGTCATTTTTTCGTTCTCACAAAATTAATTTTTCTCCGTGTATCAACACAACAAATTTAATCGAAATCGGTTTAGGCATTACGAAATGAATGAGTAACAAATAAACAAACATCCAAACTTTCACATTTATAATATTAGTGTGACTGTTTTTGTATTATGCCATTATAGATATCTTTTATTTTTTTATCGATACTCTAGGTATACGTTACATTTGTTTGTTTAAAATGAAATATAAGTTTAGCTTCTCTATATTCTAGTTAATGTGGAACTGTATCATCTATAAGGGTCATGGAGGAGGGCGTTGATCCCTGTGACACAGTATTTTACTCCTGCGAGTATCACCGTTTTCATTTTGTTTCTGTATACTGTTTAATGTTAATAAAGATATTTGATTTGATCTCAATAGTGCGCAAACATTCGTGAAGCTTGGTTGGATGGGTGACTGCTTTTCGATTGAACTAAGGACAGGTATAGGCTCCTCTTTATCAGATGTCATCTTAGCATCTCCCTCTCACTTATTTCTTTGACATATTTATTTATTTATTAACAAATAGGAACGCCAAAAGCGTACATAAGTATTTTCACATTTTACTAATTTTACATTGAGTTTTAGAACTGATACATATGCCTATTATAGGCGTACAAAACACTGAATTGAGTTAGACAAGATATGTAAGCAATCAATAACATATCATCATTCACACAATCCATTTATCACTTATTTGGTTTTCTACTTCTAAGAGTTTTCATTTAATTTTATTTCACTTTATTTCATTTAGTTTTCACTGTAGGTATATAAACAACACATATATAATATATAAGCTCAAACAATCAGGAATCGGGACTAGATTAATACGTTTCAGTTTCAAAAAGAATGTCAACTAAAATGATCAAACATAACAAAAATTATCAAAAATTACAATTATACATCAACACAGAGAAAGAGAACAGAACAAACAAAACAATGTGAAAGAAAATTATTTATTTTCTAATATAGAATAAAGTTATCGAAATTCGTAAAAACCAATACTTATATTTATTTATTTATAAGCCACAATGAATAATTACAAAAACATACAAACTTAAAAAGAAAAAAAAATCAAACCGCAGCACGTAGGTACGTAGTTATCGATAATGTATCAAAGATATAGGTTATTAAGTATGTAGGTAATAATGCACATCTTTTTGAGCACCTTCACTTCACTTACACTGACGTTTTTTAAACGCCGCGTTAGCACCGCGTAGATGATACGTACACGTCGCGTAGCCATTGCGTAGATGTCGCGTAGGCATCACGTTTATGCCTCGTAGGCGCTGCGAAGATGGTGCGTAGAAACTGCATAGGTAGGGCAGGGGAGTGTATCGTAGGGAACGTTCTATGCTACGTGACCTACGAGCCAATACTCTGTTAAAGGCGATGGTTACCACTTAACATCAGGTGGGCCATATTCAGGTTTCATATCCAAGTCGTAAAAAAAAATAAAAAAATATAAATATTCACCGCGTAGTAATTTACCCTACTTAGATAATACGCACGCCGCGTTGATAATGCCAAGAAACTGTGCACGTGCAGTACGTACAAGTACGTACTGGGTGGGCGGTCCATAGACCGTAGTTGATGCGTAGACGCCGCGTAAGCATCGCGTAGAGCTACGCCATAGACTTTGCCTAGACGTCATATAGACGCCTGTTTAGATAAATTGTGTGCAACTACGGTCTACGACTAAGCAGATGTCGTGTAGATAACGCGTAGACACCACGTAAACGACACGTAGCCGTCGACTCGTTACCTGAATAAACTTAACGTATTTAGAAGTAACATTAACATCGCGTAGTATTAACTCCACTTAACCTCTGCGTAGAAGCCACAAAGCGACGCTACGCTGTGTAGACATGACGTATATGCTATATGCTAGAAAAACGCCAATCTAAAGGGCTCTTATGCAAGTAACAGTATCAGGTTATAATGATACCTTTGCCTCGACAGTATAGGTTTACGAAAGAGTTATGAAACCTTACAACGATTGACTGCTATCTGAAAATTGAACCTTGGAACACGGCCTTTACTGATTTTGTAGTAAACAAAACTGCTTTAAGCTTCTAAGTGCATAAATTAAAACTTTTAAAAGGTAAATTCGCAATTTTGCAGTTCACCAGGCGATGTAGTGTACAGAGAGAGTGATTTGGAACGACCTATAACTCCACAAGATGGGGCGCGTGAGTAAAAAAATCAACCCCCACTTTCATATAGGGGAAAATCCCTAAATAAACAAGTTTTCATTTCATTTCTGCACTAAGGCCGGCTTACATAACAATCCCTAAACGTATTTAGCGGCTAAACATGTTTAAATTTGCCTTAATAATTTACGAGTAAAACGGCTGTAAAGGATCGGACGGATACACGGTTGTGGTGAAAATCCGAGTTCGACTTCGAAACCCTAATAAAAATGATCATCAATTCAACCTCAGCCAATACAAACTGATAAATGAACACGTTGTGATGAAGGTAGGTATCTTAATTCAACGCAGAATGGAGGTGTAGCCCCACAGCCTTCGTTCCACGACTCTACCAATGTTGAGATTTGAGTCGAGGCCTATATTATTACTAGCCTAGGAGACTCGTTTACATGAGGATACTAAAATGGCCAGTCGGTCTTGTGGTGAGTAGTCGAATCAAAGAGTTTTGACCTTAAGTTTTGACGTGTTCCATGTTTAAAATTTACGAAACGGTTAAATAATTTCTTGGCAATTTTAGCAATGGATTTTTTTTAACAGTTGTTCCACGTTTTTTAACTTTGTTGTGTTGGTCCAAAAACTTTTATAAAAAATTACGTTTACAGGTTTGACAAAAAAAAGATTTAACATTGATAAATAAATCAACTTTAGATCTGATAATTAATGTTACATTTAACGTAACTTTCATTATATCTAACATTATTACACAGCTTTATTTCCATATTATTGAGAATAAAGCTGTGCTGTGTGGGGTCAAGCGTGTAATTTGTGACTGTTTGGCGTACATATTAATTAGTATTATTATTTATTGAATCATAATAGTAACATGGAACCCTTGAATTATCTATACCTTATTGACAAGACAGAATATTTAAAAAAAAATCTTTTTTGAAAACTCACAGCACTTAGAGACTATAAAATAAACTTAATACACCGCAAGTTATTGAAACTAACTTACAGCTTGTCTGTTGTAAAAAAGTGAACAGGTAGAAAAGATACATGTTAATTAGAATAACATAGCTATACTAAAGTAGCAGTTAAGTGACTAGACCGAGTTACTAAGCTAGTGTGAAGTATAAACTAGATGCGCTGTGTTCTTGTTAGCCTCGGGGAGATCGTGGCATTTCTCATACGTAAATGACTGGTTCAAGGTATTCGGTAAATACCGTGAAACAGTCGAAGGATCTACAGAAACCTTAATGCAAGGATACATGTGTTACGAGATAGGCAGGATACATGCTAGAGGCGAGAAAATTTACTTAATAGGTTTTGCATATGGTCGTATGTTACACGGATAATAAATAAAAAGTTTGGTTTGTAAAATGGGTAAAACATGTTATATTTTGGCGCCTACTGCTTTGTGTAGGTATTTGCCATAAGATACTTTTTTATTTGGACACTGGTAGAATGCACGAATTGATCGATGCATTAAAAAAGATATTTCTCTGTGAGTGCTGTGCTGTGCTTAATCCGTACAATAATATTTACGGATAAACATCCTTTTACGGTAAATGGTTGGCTCACGACAATCCTATCCTATTGCCTTCGTTAGTGTTTGTTCGTGTTCAGGCGATGGCATAAGTCAAGCGATGGTGGAAATATGAGCGCGGTGCCATCGGGTCGCTTCGTGATGCCTTGGATGTTGTTGAGGATACATTGCCTTTGGCTTCACATTTATCATACGAGTAACTCAACTACATTAGGTAGGTAGCTTTTTGTGGTAAACACAGTCACAAACATAGGTATCTTTACTTGTAAGACTTTTACGGAGAACTCAATAAAAATTGGTAAATAGATACCTTTGCAGGTATTTATGTGTAAGCCTTTGATATATATTACAATAATCTTCGACGTTCGTTTACCTTCATAGAGCAGGCCTAAGGGCTGATATCGCCGTAAATTTCTCATTACGGATTTAAGATCTCCATCACTCATCGATCCTGGCCTCATGGCCCCAGGCCTGATTGGTAATGCACTGCATAGCTTTTAGCCCGTCCATAGTTTTGTTTAATGTTCCTTGAATAACACTGCATTTACTGCTAATATTGTGGCACTAATAGCGCTCTTTATGATGTAAGTTTTTTTTATTTACGTAGTAAGTACTTACGCCTCGAATACTTAGTAAAAATAAAAAAGGTTAATAATGTAAAAGATCCTACATAAATAGGTACAAGGTTGATACTCACCTGCTACTCTACCAAATAACAAGTTTATAAGTTAGGTACCTACATGATATTAAATTCTAAGTAACTCACCGGTTCAATCCGAATTTATTACTTGACAATATCCATCTTTTCCGGATTCTAAACACTGACACACAACACTAACAGGCACAAAAAGTTTATTGTCAATCAATGCATCATAGAGTTATCACACTGCCAAAAAAGTTTTCGTAAATATTTGAAAAACGAATAAAAATTCACTTTTTTCTAGGAAACCGCTCGTGCGTCTCCGTTGGACGCTCGCGGCACTGTAGCCCTCTACTCGCGGACATTTTTCGTCCTTTTCACTCTCAAATTGATTTATTTCCGATAGAATGAGAAAGGTAGCGCTCTTGAAAGCCTTCATCGTAGGAGAAAAAAATGCAGCTTTTTACGCAAGCTCGATATACGATCGACTTGTCATTGTAGAAGTTGAACAAGTTACTGCTGAACCTACTTACATGAATAATTGTTAAGTGATTCAGGTTTAATGTACTTAAATCTACTTTTATTCTGTGATCTAGGTATGTGTACCTGATAAAGGTTGCTGGAAGCCGTTGTGTTCAGGCCGCACAAGATCGGTCGCTTTGGAAATCTATGGGGGAGGCCTATAAATAAATATAAATAAACTTTAATCGTCCAGCCGGACTATTAGACGAAAACGGTTCTATTAATAAAAAAAACTTTAATCCATCCGTTCAGGAACTCCAATGCCACGAACAGGCAGACTATCATGGCAAACGAAAACATATTCATTTTAATTGCGTCTTTAAAATAATGCCTGATTTTCTCCACATTTTTATTTAAGTTTCAATGCATGAGTTACCGACCTCACCTATCACTTTACATCTAGACAGTCTGACAACTTGTTCTATCTAGGTACTAACAAATTGTCAGCTTGTCTGTCGTGTCGTATCTAATCTACTGCCTACTCGAGTAATCTGTACGGAACAGTTTACATTTAATTAACTTACCCAATGTAGGTACCAAGACCAATAAGACTTATTTATGCAGATAAAGAAACAGGGCAAAACTAAGTAGGTAGAGTAAGATTACGGGGTAAGATCGTGAGAATTATTTTGCAAATGACCAGCCATGCCGAAGACCTATTTAAAACTCGAGACACTAGTGTCACTAACCTACTTAAGCAGTTATACATATACTTTTTAGGTATGAAGTTACTTTTCACACCACTAACCATAAGAGAAAAAAAATTCTTACAAGATATTCGTCTATGACAGAAGACCGTCTAATCTAAAACTGAACGCCCCTCTACTTCATTACGTCAAAACGAAATGTTCTTTATTACTGTAAGCAAAGCTCATTTTGAAATGATTTGTTGTGCGTCAACTTCAAGTGAACGCGGTAGAGGGGCGTTATCACATCTATTTGTATCAATCGGCTGAAATTATCCAGTGTCTTACCTGATCGCGAAGTGTGATAGCCGTCCATGTCGACAGGGGTATAGATTACCTTCTGGCGGCAAAATAAAAGAGTCCGGCTTTTTGAAATATGGTCTGTCTGTCCGACTAGTCCCTATAAAGGATTATAATGAGCGAATCCTGCTCAGGAACCAGTGACCATAGGTTTGGATAATATTAGGAAATGTATTAAATTTTATTTAAGAACCTAATTCGTGTTTCTCGCGAAAAGAAAGTCATTGTCCTCACAAATGGCATAGAATCTGTTTATAAGTTGACTCGTAGCACCAGTTTCTAAAGAAGTTTTCTGTTTTTATTTCTGATCAGTGATCCAATAAATAAATAATGATGAAACACGGAAACGTCCATCTATTTATCAAGAGCAAAGCCTCAATTTACATTTTGATATGACTAAGATCAGTCCTATAAAGTCCCATTAAAGCCCACACTCCATTGTTGCGAATGACAGAAATCCGACGTGTTACTCAACAACAAACAACTGGTATAATTCCCTACCTGACTGCTTTTCTATCTACCTGAATTAATAAACTGAAGGTAGGAACGGAGTGCATTCCATAAATAGAACTGAGTAGATAGAGCTGTTGGATGATAGAAAATAATTTGAACTTATAGGTATGCAGAACACCAAAGATTATGAGGACTAGGTATGTTCAGCATGGGAAGGGGCGTAAATTAGAGGCACACTTGTGGCTCGTAGAATGTAGAAACATTTCTACGCAAGGCGGTACGTAAATGTTTCTACAGAACACGCCATTTTACCTGCTGACCCGGCCCGGCAATTCCAATATAGTAGAACAGAGGATAGAGATCACAATTAAAAAAAGCCTTTTACACAGCGATTTGATGAATAACCAGTGGCACAATAAAGATAAGTGTTACTAACACAACCATAAACTGTAAATAAAGGTCTTCTAAGGTCATAAAGGAGCTCCCATCTCACGCGAACCTCTTCAAAGAGTATGCTCGATACATGCCGGGCCGTTCCCAGCGAACTAATTAATAAGTACTTCAGACTAACTTCAATATAGTAAAGTATAAAACGGTGAGTGGTGACCAACCCTGGTACCATAATTAATTAGACTCAGCTCTTGCTAACTTAGACGAATGTCTCGCTTTTCGAGGTTTACACAAGACCTTACCCATTATATTAGTTATGCAAATCGAATCGGCTGACGTGCAGATAATGTGCGATTTGGCAATGCGTGGCTCACTTCCCACGGCCTGATGGATCTATAGGTTTCCATAGCAATGGAAAGGCACACCCCTAATTTTATTGTCAGCATTTCAAGGCTCAAATCTGAAACACAATTCTGTATTCAATCGTAAAGTCGTGCATGTATGTAGGTACGTATATCTCATTGATATCAGAAAGGCTGGTCCAATGAGCAACTCATTGGTTAAAACAAATTTCGGGCAAAAGGCGTAGGAAAAGTTTTCCATTGGAAACTGCTGTAGATAGCGTTCAACGACACAAAGCTTATTCAAACTCCTAACATTTCCACAATAACAACCAATAATTTCAACGTCAGCCTCACTAGAGCCATCCCCAAATTGATATTTACCGCCTACAGGCGGCTACAGGCGAAGATGCGGCTTCAAGTCCATTCAAATTTTGGGTTGTATTTTAAATTTAATTTATGCATACTTACGATTTTACTTATAGTCCAATTATGATCCTGGAAGTTTCTGATAAGGGAGTCGTAGGATAGCAAGATACTACCATGTGGGTCGATCCATATTACTTAGGTATGAAAAATGTCGCAGATCTAAATTCAGCAAGAGCCTGACTTACGACAGTAAAACTACACTCTTTTCGATAAATTGTTTATAGAGCCAATTACAAATCGTAGTCTACCCTGCAATCATCTCCGTGTGTTGACGACAAAATTCTACCCTGTTTATTTGTCTGTGGCCATACACATGTAATTTAGAGCAAGTTTAGAGCCTAGGGCGATTTATGTCTCAGGTCTTAGCGGGCATTGTTGTTTTCGCAATGTATACAAACTGACAGCAATGCCATCCTACAACTTATCCATTGAATTAATTTACATGCATCTTGTAAATCAGCTTTCAATCCGGCTAGATTTAATAATATAGGCATTGGGCACCATAGGTACGTAAGGTACTAAAGGTACCTATGGAATTAGTATAGAAATATTTAATATATGTATATTTCAGACTACTATTAGCCCATATAAAAGTATGAAGCACAAAAGTCAAAGTAAAAGACTTTTCCCTATATTTGTGTCACTAAAGCTACACGCATACCACATTTCAGCACTGTGGGGTCACTGGTGTAACCTGTGAATTTTGTCAAAGTTCAGTTTTTATTATGGCTAATAACTTAAAAACGGTTTAAACTAAAAATAAAAACAGGGACAAAATGTACTCACAAACCCCTTTTATTAGACGTGCCATTTGACCGGTTTTTTTATCCCTCTTGAACCGAAATATCTCAACAACCCCCACACGTTTTTAGCTCATTTAGTCACACCAAAATTGTGCCATCACTGCCTACCTATATACCTAATTTCACGATAATCGGATAAACGCTTGGAAAGTTATCCATGGACAAACGAACATAGGTACATACATGCAACGCCGATTCGCCCAAGTTGATTAAGAGATCTCGCTTCGCTCGATTAATAAATGCGAAAGTTTGGGTGTTTGTATGTTTGTTACTCAATCACGTCTTTCGGTGAAATTTGGTATGTATGTAGATTATAGCCTGGATGAACACATAGGCTACTTTTTGTTGACAAACAATGCGTGCGATGCCGCTGGCGGAAGCTAGTATTTAATATTTATTTCCGACAACTATTAGCCCATATTAAAGTTTAATAATAATGCTGGACATGTTATAATATGAAATCACATAACGCTATCCGGCTCCAAACTAAGCAAAGCTTGTAATATGGAGTCTATGGGAACCATATATTTGATATATTACTTATATAATTTTTTTTTGTAAATAGGTACATAAGTAGTTATAATATATAGGGAAACAGCCAGACCCGGAACAAATATCTGTAGATTATGCAAACATTTGTTCCGCGGCGGGAATCGATCCCCCAACCTCCTGCGTCGCAGCCGGCTATCCGCCCACTGCACCACGGAGGTCGTGAATAGGCAGATAATATACCCAATATTTATTCGCAAAAGGTAAGGTCTACATACTTTCAGTAAGCTCGTGAACGCAGCGCTAGGTACACAAGATTATGACGATAGCCTTTGGCCGTTCACATCCAATCTAACTATGCAACACCATTTCTAATTCAATACCTGTACTTATTTCTAATCTTACGAGGCTTCAACCATTTGAGATAAACTTTTCTTTATGAATTCAGATAGAACCAATTGGTAGATCTTATGGTACCGCCTTCCAATTAAAATTACAGACTGATACAAAGTATACCTACTTACTTGCAAGCGTTGTAGTATTACTCTATTTAAGCGACTTTAAAGCATTATGAGAATCTGGGGCTCAATTCTGCTAATTTATAAGAGAAAAACTATTATGGAGCCATACGATTATGCTTGTTGCTCCTGTCATAATCTGCCAAATCAATGGTGTTGTCATAGCAACGGCTTTTATTGAAAAAAAGATTATGTTATTAAGGGACAGTTACACATGCTCATTACTAGCATGAAAGCATGCCACTATTGAGCAGTTGCTACTTAGTAGCATGTGTGTCGCAACATTGCTAATAATGAGCATGCTCGTTTCGAGTTTGCTCAAAAATCGACAGCCGTGCGATTTTTGGGCATGCTACCTGCAGCGCGGGGGGAAGGAGGCGTGCTTTTAGCGCGTCTGAACAGGTTTGCTTATTGAGCATGCTAGTAAATGATTTTTGTAACCATACATACCTTCTTCTCGCATTTCTACTAGCAATCGAGTACTTGCTCCAAGTTTTTATCTTCTACTTAGCCAAACACGAACCCAAATCTTCTTATTCCTTCTCTTTTTCTTTCTTTTCAAAAGTTTTTTTACATTGTATTGCAATCAAAATGATGATTTATTCAGTTCTGTAGAGAGGGCCACTTGGGTTTCTGTTTTTCACTACTGAACACTGAATACCGAAGCTTCTGGCCCGCGCTTAAACAGCATGTGTTCAATTATTTGCTTTGAACACGCTTATTTAAAAGTATGCTTAAAAAAGCGTGCTCACATGCTTATAAGTATGACATTTTATGAGCATGTGTAACTGTACCTTTAGAATACCAAAAGGTATCTATATAGTGGCCATTTTGCGACGATACCATTGTCATAGCCATTGGTTTAGTAGAATTGGGCCCCTGTTCTGTTGGTCCCATGGTATACGTAGTTAAGCGCGCTTTACACTGCACTAATCAGACAGAAGAAATGAAAAAGACTCTGAATTCAGACCAGTGATACACTGCTCACCGCGGTACAAATGTTTGCATGGTCTACAGATATTTGTTCCTGGTTTGGGTTTTTTCTGTTTGCCCCGAACTGATATCTAGCGAGTCTCCCATAAAAACAAAATAAATATTATTCGTAATCTTTGACTAAATAGTAAAATAGAAATAGAAATATATTTATAGTGCCACGAACCTAATAACCAACTGGCTTGACCTACAGTTTCATTCAAATTACAGGTAACGGAAGTTCATGTAAGTTGGTTTGCTTTTTTGGGGTACATTAGTGTCACTAAAGCTACACGCATACCAAATTACAGCACTTTGGGGTCACTGGTGTACCCTGTGAATTTGTCAAAGTTCATTTTTTATTATTACTGGGGGGGCTGAATTCCGAAGTTCTTCAACCTGTACGTGAATGAGCTGATCGTTGGACTCAGCAGTGAGCGTGTCGGCTGTTCGGTTGATAATGTTTGTATGAACAATATCAGCTACGCGGACGACATGGCGCTGCTGTGTCCAACGGTTGGTGCTCTTAGGAGGCTGCTAGGCATCTGTGAGGAGTACGCTGCCAAACATGGCCTGGTATATAATAGTAAGAAGAGTGAGTTCATGGTTTTCAGGGCCGCTGGTAAAGTTCCAGCATCAATACCAGCAATTAAACTAAATGGAACCGTATTAAAACGCGTACATAAGTTTAAATATCTCGGACACTACATTACTGACGACCTTGACGACCATGATGACATAGAAAGGGGACGCAGGGCACTGGCGGCTAGAAGTAATATGCTGGCGCGCAGGTTTGCCCGTTGCAGTGGGCAGGTAAAAACCACACTCTTCAAAGCCTACTGCCAATCACTCTACACGAGCAGCCTGTGGGTCAGCTGTTCCAAAAAGTCACTCAGTGCACTGCGTGTACAATATAATAATGGATTCAAGATTTTGGTGTGGCTGCTTCGCTTCTGCAGTGCTTCGAACATGTTTGCAGAGGCGCGGGTCGATGGGTTCCATGCCATCGTCCGCAAAAAGACTGCCTCACTGCTCAGAAGAGCGCGAGGCAGCACCAACACCATCCTGCAGGTCATAGCAGACAAGTACGACTCACCGATTATGAAGTCCTTCAATCGGGTTCTGATCGAATAGTCTTTGTGAGAGACTATTAGCTCAGGACTTGAATGAGGGACTTAAACTTTTATTGTTGTTTTTGGTTTATTGTGACTTTATTTTGTACTAACCCGTGTGACATGTTTGATTTAAGGTTTTTACTAACAAATATGGATCTTTGACATCTGAAAATTGAATAAATGTATTGGATTAAATTATGGCTAAAATAACTTAATAACTAAAAACAGCAAGGACTTAACTAAAACTAAAAACGGGGTCGAAATATACTAATGAAGACCTTTCATTTGACGTCCCACTTAACCTAATAGTCTCATTTTCATTTTTTTCTACTCCTCTTGAACCCCAATATCTCAACAACCCGTCCAACATTTTTAGCTCATTCAATCACACTAGAATTGTGTTATCACAACCTACCTATGTATCAAATTTCACGATGATCGGATCAACGCTTCGAAAGTTAATCTCAGACAAACATAGGTACATACATACAACGCTGATTTTCCCAAGTTGATTTGGAGATTTCGCTTCGCTTGATCTATAAGTAGGTACGTATTTACAAAAAATAATATTTAAGTATTCTATCAGTTATCTGGTTCCCATAGTACAAACTTTGCTTAGTTTGGGGCTAGTTGGCGCTGTGTGAAATGTCCAGCATTATTTATTTATTTATACTTAGCTAGTTTAGTCTAGCTGAATTTTATGCACTGAATATTGCAAAATATAAAACCCGCTTTACTGATACTCACATAGGTAATACAGGAAATCCCACTGTGGGGACAGGACTGGTGTGTACGATTAATTCTTATGGTCTGATCTATCTAGGACTTATCTGTCCCTAATCTAGGTAACTTTTTGTATATTCACTACCTTTATTATTTTAACTAAATGTTGGTTACACCAACCCAAAACATCGCCGATGTTGGGGAGAAGGCTGCCAGGCTGAAGTAGGACTAGGCCGGTCGCGTCTGTCGCATGCCTGAGGAGCCCTGAGACAGCATAGCGGTGCCGCGGCAGACCACGCCGAAGGCGGCGACGGGACGACCTGGACGCCGCCGAGGAGGACTGGCTAACGATGCCAATGGAAATGCGGGGAGCCTTTGCCCAACAATGGGACATTATGGGCTAATAGTAATAAGTAGTCGGTATTACAATATTCCTACCTATTGATTTGATTGACGATTGAAATTAAATTTAGTTGGTTATTCATCATAAATGTATTCCTAAATTCTTTTGTACATAATAATCTTAATGTTTACTCCTATAAAATATACGTTTGCACAATACTAGTTAGTTCTTTCAATAAGCACTCGTTACTTTCAGAGTCGGTAACATGTTTACTTTTCAAAATGGTGCCGTCACTAGCCACCAAAGCTTTTGACAAAAGTTTCACTCTATCACCATCTTGACAGATACCACCAATTTTGTTTACTAAATTGATAATTTGACCCTTAGTGAGGCTCTTGACCGCTCGTTTCGTCAAACGATTGAACACTTGCAAGTATTGCGTAGCGTCTTTCGCTTCCAAAATATCAACATTACGCAAACCATCGTAGAGGATAACTAGGATTTCGTTCTCAACGTCCTTGTTAACCTTCAGTTCAACGAAATCGCTTCCTTTTCCGTTCTTGGCGTAGCTTTTAGCTGCCATACCTTTTGCAAAGGAACTTAGCTTGATGCTTGATAGCATGTTTCTCAGAACGCTTAATACTCCTTTGAAGAGTGATTTCTCATCTTTCTCTACCCGCCTCGAAACTGAATGTAGCCAAGAGATCAGTCCATAGCCTTCTGTCAAGATCTCCATCGCTCTAGGCACCGCTACCAAAGAACTGAGCACGGCTAAGACTTTTTCTTTGACTCTTTTATCACTCAGTACCGACGTGTAGTAATCCATGATCATCTTCAAACACATGGTTTTGAATATAACGTTTACATCGGTCATAGTTTTAGTTCCGTCTTTTATTATATCTAAGACCCAAATTCGCCTTTCATTGGATTCCACGTCGCTATCGTGGAACAGGCTTAGGAAGTCTGGGACAACAGTGAGGTCTACAAACTGTTTCGCGATTAGGAAGTTGTTTACCGGCTTGTAGAGAGGGTCGAAAGGTGCTGTTGAGACCATAAGACCCCTGGCCAAGTACAAGGCATCTATGGCTGGGATCCGAGGGTTCTTTTCGTTTTTGAACTCAACTGGGTTACTGTCAGCGTTGTTTTTAGCTGCGGATATGCTGTGGCGAAGGGTGCTGATGAAATCGTTGAGAAATAGTTTGTCGTTTTTGTGTCTCCTGTAAAAATAAAACAGGTTCTTATCTCATCATAAAGCTTTTATAAATGTACATCAATCGATAAATTCAGAGTGCCCTTCAGTGTTTCACAGCGTATTATTAATTACAAATTGCAAAAATTTTAATGTTACTATCATCATCATCATCATCAGCCCACATTAGTCCACTGCTGGACATAGGCTCTCCCAATATGCGCCACTGAGCCCGGTCTGAAATACCAACGAATGCGAATGTTACCAACTTATGCAAAAATCAAAGGTTTATACAGGATGTCCCAAAAAATAGTGTCAATTTAAAGTACAGAGATAGAACACCCCTTGGGGTACCCGAATCACCCCCATGTATGCTTAAACAAGACTCTCGATCAGCTTCATTAAAATCTCTTGCAAGTGCTTGTAATTTATCCATTCTGCCTCTTACTGCAACTCATTTTTATCCTAACTCAATCCCATCTCTTCTAGATCTCATTATTGTATCTTCTCCTGCGCATGTTGCCAAGCATGGACAATGTGCAGCGGGAGCCTTTTCCTACCATGACCTATTGTATCTCTCGTATAAAATACGACCTCCTAAAGACAAGCCCAAAATTATTCTTCAGCGAAATTTTAGTGGCATGAAGCTAGAAGATCTGCAACGTGATGCCGATTCTGTAGACTGGTCGCCAGTTTACGATGAATTAACAGTCGATGGCAAAGTGGAAGCTTTTAATGCACTAATTACCAAACTGTTTGACCAACATGCACCACTTAGGGAGATTAAGCTCAAGCACCTACCAGCTCCTTGGATTACACCTGAACTAAGAGCCGTCATGCATAAAAAGCTAGTAGCAAAGGCAAAGCTCAAAAGCCGGAATTCCGATATTAATAAGGAAAAATATATCGAATGTCGTAATCGCTGCAATAGAGTGTGTAGGGACGCGCAACGCCGTTATATTCATAAATCAGTCGAGGACTCTGATCCTGCTAAGGTTTGGAAGTTCCTCCGGTCATTGGGAATTGGAAAGTCACGTCAACAAGATAAAATTCCTCAACATATTAATTTAGATTCATTAAATCAGCACTTCACATCATCTTCTAATTTCGACGTACAGGCGAAATCACAAACATTGCAACATCTTTCTTCTATTCCAACTCCTGACTATTCATCTTTCAATTTAAATCAATTCACTGATTGTGATGTTAAGAAGAGCATTGCATCTATTTCGTCTAATGCCATCGGCAACGACAGTATAAGTCGGAATATGATTATTCCTATCCTCGATCAAATTGTCCCAATAATCTGTCACATCCTTAACTCCTCTATTACCAACTGTGTTTTCCCTACTTTCTGGAAAGAAGCTCAAGTCACTCCTCTCCCGAAAAAGAATAATCCAGCTTCTTTCTCAGATTTCCGTCCAATCTCTATTCTTCCTTTCCTATCCAAAGTCCTGGAACGTCTTGTTCATAAGCAACTGAGCACTTTTCTTTCCAGGAATAATCTTCTAAATCCTTTCCAATCCGGTTTCCGTCCAGGCCATAGTACTGTTTCAGCATTAGTTAAAATAACTGATGATATACGAGATGGCATGGACAATGGAAAAGTAACAGTACTATCACTTTTAGATTTTAGCAACGCTTTCAACAACGTTGACTTCGAAATTCTTCTTGGTACCCTACGCTCTCTTAACGTATCTCCAACAGTGATTGAGTGGTTTCACAGTTATCTGAACGGGCGCCGTCAGCGTATACGCATTGATGATAGTTACTCATCGTGGTGCACGATATCAGCTGGTGTCCCTCAGGGTGGCGTTTTATCACCTCTTCTATTTGCAATTTTCATAAACTCAATATCCCAACAATTAACTTCATCCTACCACCTCTATGCAGACGATCTTCAAATTTACACACAAGATACAGTAGAGCGGCTGCCTGAAGCTATATATAGAATAAACCTTGACCTAGACCGTATTCTGGACTGGAGCAAGGCACATGGTCTTAGAGTTAACCCACTCAAAACTCAAGTAATCGTCGTTGGGGGTTCTAGGATGATATCGAGGATAGACTGGTCTTGCCTTCCACAAATTATATTTGATGGCACCTACGTTAAGCAGAGTGAGACGGTGAAAAATTTAGGCGTTCTCATAGACAGGCAACTGTCATGGGGACCTCAGATATCTGAAGTCAGCCGTAAGATGTTTGCCTCAGCGGGTTCTCTTAGGAGATTGCGTAACTTCCTTCCGACTGCCACTAAAATTTCGCTCGCGCAGTCTCTTCTTCTCCCGATACTAGACTATGCTGATGCTTCTTATCTAGATCTCACTGAACAGCAACTAGATAAACTTGAGCGCTTGCAAAACTTTGGCATCCGGTTCATCTTCGGCTTGCGGAAGTATGACCATGTGTCCGAATTTCGCAGTAAGCTCAAGTGGTTACCCATACGCCTTCGCCGGGATACTCACATCCTTCAGCATTTATATAACATCCTGTTCAACCCTTCCTCACCTTCCTATCTTAAAGAACGCTTCCATTTCCTCTATCAATCCAATCCTCGATCCTTGCGTTCATCTGACACACTCCAACTCAGGACACCTGTACACTCCTCCTCCTACTTTGATAAGTCTTTTACAGTGCAGGCTGTCCGGTTATGGAACGCGCTGCCGGTGGCTATCAGATGTGCCAAGTCACTTGCCATTTTTAAACGTATGCTCAGAGAACACTATCTGAGTATTTGTCGCTAAATATATATGTATTTATTATTAATTATTTGTTTCTTAAATAAGTCTAAGTATGTATCTATGAATTATTATGAGTAGTTATTATTTAGATTCATGTAGTTTTCATTTATGGAAGTTTTATATTTTTTTTTTATTTTTATATAATTAGTATTAGTATGTAAGTACATGTAGTATGTCAGGTACACCCCAGGTAATGTCTACACAGTCCATTCCATCCAAAGGTTGTCTGGTAGAGATCGCTAATTAGCGATAAGACCGCCAATTGTATCCATAGATTTACGTAGTTGTTTTTTTTATATGTATTTGTTTCGTGGTGTGCAATAAAGTATTATCTATCTATCTATCTATCTATGTTCCGCGATTTTTTATAGTTTTCGAGTTATTAATTTTTTCCCGAATTTTTGACTTGAACAACTTAACAATTTCTTTAAAAAAAAGTAGAAAACTTTCTTGAGATTTTTTTTTGCTACTGAATTTTTATGAGTTGTTCTTTTATGCATAAAATAATCAGCTACGTGACTTTGATCAAAACTATGAAAATGTTGGTGTAAAGTCAAAAAATTACATTCGGTGAATTATGACTTAAATTTTCAACATTAAATTAAATCTTAACAAGTGACTTCATGGTTCTTAAATAAGTCTTAAAAATTTTCCAGACTCTCAGCTTTCATAATCATTAAAAAAAAGTAGTACTTAATGGGCTACTTTGGCAAAACTCGGCCTTCAAAGACGGCGAGGTGGAAAATTCTTAAAATTAGATATCTGATTAGAAAATAGATTTTGGCCATTTTATCAGTCCTAAGCTTAATTCGTACTTACCAAAAATGACTGCAGGGAAGCTTTTTAGAGCTTTTTTTTCAATGTTTAATTTAAGTTTTATTAATTTTGCGCGATTTGTTCTCGCCCATGACCTGGATTGTAAACGTGGGCGCAAATCATTTACTTTTTTATAATTTTTTAAGTTGTTCAAGTCAAAAATTTTCAAAAAATCGGAAAAAAAAATTAATAACTCGAAAACTATAAAAAATCTCGGAACATACATAGGGGTGATTCGGGTACTCCAAGGGGTGTTCTATCTCTGGACTTTCGCTTGAAACTATTTTTTGGGACACCCTGTATATGTGCTCTGGCATAGTGAGTTATCATCTAAGCTAAGCCAGAGCTAAGTACATAATAGGTAGGTAGCTAAGTATACAAAAGATCGTCACTAGCGAGGCCTACCTCAAAAAGTAAATAAAACTTACGTTTCAGTTTCTAGCAGCATACAGAATCTATGGAGCACATGGTACGCAGCTGCCCTCATCGCTGGACAGTGCGAGCTGAGAGCCATTACTGGAATCGACAGCAAACCAGTCCTCAGCATCTTGAAGCACGACGCTACAGACCCTGGCGCCAGAAGATGGCTTAGGAGTGGGAATAGGAACACGGGATCATATATAACTGAATCATCTTTGATATGTGACACTGAAGATATATCGATTAGTTTGAGATCTTCCATCGACTGATAATATTTTCCTTTTAGTGCTAAAGCTTTAACAGCTCCTTCTGTGTCTTTGATTACGCCAGATTTAAACGCACCGTTTTTAATCATATTCTCCATGGTATTAATTACAGAATTTGAAGTACCATCACCTAAGTTTGAAGGCAACACGTAATGATAGTCCAGTTTTTGCATGACAGGAAAATTTTGTACTGTTCTTTCAATGATCTCCTTCTCAAACAGACTCAAGATTTGATTAGGGGTCGGATGTCCCCAGAGGGATGAAGATCGATTCTTGCGGATAGCGTAATAGTTAGCACCTGAGTCACCCCAGACATACGGCTTGTATTCATTGACTGGCAAGGCATTGCTTTCGTAGTGATAGAGAATTGCTAAGATTAGTCTATCGCACGGACTTCTAGTAGCATGGTAAGAGCTTAGGTACACCGGAATTTGCTGAGTCTTCATAACCGACTTGTTGTTTAGAATTAACGTGTAGAGGAACTCGATAAGCCTTGATTTTATTTCTGAGCTGTGATGACTTAGCATCACGTTCAAGAACTCCGAGTGAGAGGTTATCATGTCAAAGAGAGTGCCTATGTCTTCATTGTTATCAGAATAGAAGAGTTTTACTAAGTTTGTCAAGAGGCATAAAAGCTGTGGGCCTATGCTATTAGTTTGATCCACAGTCTTCACTTTCAAAGAGTCTTTCAGAACCGCTTTGCAGAAGTTCTGCCAGATCGCACTTTCTGTAACCTTCTTGAAGTCATCTTTTTGCTCCACACTGATTCCTAAACTTTTGCTCAGCTTTACAATATTGTAGATGTTCGTTACAATTTCAATTATAGTTTCACATTCCTTTCCTTCCTTCAAAGCCACTGAAATGATGTGCAACATTGATAAGAAGTAATTTGTAAGATGGTCTTTTCTCAATTTATCCGAAGAGCATAGTTTCAAAAATATACTCTGTAACAGATGGACATGGCTCAGTTCAACTGATTCAAACTTATGACTCTTGGCAAATAACTTCTCGCATTCTTGCAAGTCCATACATTCGAGAACCAACTTCCTAATAAATCTTGAGTTAGAAACGTAAACTTGTCCCGCTTTGTGGGGCTTTTCTAGCATCTTATTGATGTTTGATTTGTACTCGTTGTAGACGGTAGACAAGAACTCCTTGTTCTCCAGTAGAAATTGATTGTGGTTTATAACAGCATTGCCTAAAGGCAGCGTCAGTTCTCTGTGTGATAGGATTTCAGGTTTACTAATATATTCTTTGAGATTATTCGACAGTTTGATATTATGCTTCATCAAGACCGAGGCTAGTTGCGGTGTAGACTTCCTAACGATGTTTGCTTCGAAGAACTTCTTGAAGAGATCATCGGAGACTGTCTTCACTTGATGTGGCTTGTGTTCGAAATATTCCGCCAATGATACTTCCAGCTGCGTCAGATTTGCGTTAATCTCTTTGTTTGTTAGTAGTTCCGTGTACAACTTCATGCATTTACGTAAAGTTTGCGACTGTAACTCTAAGCTTACGGATTTTGAATACTTATCGATGAGGTACCTGAGTAGGTCCAGTACTAAGCTTGGCTCTTTATCATCCTTTACGCAGTTGGTCACTTCAGCACCGAATATCAGATTGAACACGCGCAAATCATCTTCGACAGCCAATCCAACAATTTCTAACACCTTTATTGTATAGTCGCTGTTAACTTGTTTTCCTTTCTTTATTTTTACAAACCCTTTCACTATTTCATTGTAATTCTTCTGCTGATAAGATTTTAGTAGCTTATGTTTGTTGTTTAGGTAGTTTATTATATCTTGGTGTTCTGTGATAACTTTCAAAAGGAATTGTGTCGAGAGGAGACTCGATTCGCCTTTGTTTTGATCTAAACATTTGTATGTCTTCAGAACGTGAGGATTCTTAAACAGATTTAATATGATCGTTCGACATACATTGCCCATATGACGCTTCTTTCCTATGGCTATTACGCACTGAATGTACTCAGTAACTTTATTCTGTTGTTCCTGTTTGAGTAATCCCATATCTGTAAGCCTAACCGTGCAGAATATCAGATACTTGGCCCACGTCAACAACTCTGAGCTATCTATATTTTTATCGGAATCCAACTTGTATGGAACATTGTTAATCACGATATCTCTGTCCTCCACTTCCACTTCAGTGATGAAAGGGAATACTTCTGTTAGCGTAATTTTGTCGTTGTCAATGACTGATTTGGAGATGTTTTTCAAAACGGTGTCATTTCCCACGATAGTATCAGGTAAAGAGACAGGTTGTCCTATCCAACTGGCGACGTAATTCCTTGTTTCTAGTTTTGAATCTCCAATGAGAACCTCTGTTAATTCTGGTAAGTAGTTACTGTGGAGAAGATTAGCGATGTAGAGTGAAAGGAAATGTTTCAAGCTCTTCTTTTTGTCCTTATTTAGTTGAATGTACTGCATGCAACCGACTATAAATGGAGATGGTACTTTGTTCTCTAGAAACACACTGTCTTCTGTGTGTCGGTTCTCCATTAGATCATCGAACAACTTATCCAAGGACGATGCGGCATTTTCATCGGAAATTTCGAAATTGATCAGCTGATTCCTGACATACTCTGTCAGGTCTTTGATGTTTTCCAGTACGTACTCGACGATGTCACCGACTAAAGACGGTGGACTAACCTTGGCACTACGTAACGCGTACAAAATCAAATGGATTTCATCTTCATCTGCTTCGAAAATCGCTGTATTTCGGAAGAAGCTTCGTATAGTCTCCTTTGCTTCTAACCAGGTGTGTTCATCGTCACTCATGTAAACGTCCAACATGATCAGGAACAGTTCTTTAAACATGGGATTTTTTATGGATATTGCAGAATTATCCAAAGTCAACCATAAAGACACAACTTTAAACTTCAAAACCGAAACGGGACCATCAGTAAGTGTTACTGAATAATCTAGAATCTTTTTCATATCAATATTTCCTTCCAAAGTCTCAAAGAATGATGGATGTATATCATTGTACAATAAAAGTAGATCCACAAGAGATATTAGAGCTTCAGTGTTGGTTACTTTGGGGAGTGTGTAGTCTTGTGACACAGTTTTTTCTTCTTTCTTTATATCTTTGACTACACTGTCAATCAAAGTCACGATTACGCCAGGAGCAGGCAAATGCTTTGGAAAAAAATATTCTAATCTATTTGTTAGTTCAGATATATGTGCTGATGAATCCTGTTGTTCCAATATCTGCATGTATCTCTTTAAACTTTGCAGCATCTTTACTAGCACTTTGATGCAGTAGAGTGAAATAGTCTGGTCCGTTCCTATGCTTGTTTGGATGTACTTTAGCAATGGCACCGGTAGAGTGATGAATCTGACGAAATTTGCTACTTGTGAAGGGCTGAGACTAGACATTTTCGATAGGACATCTTCTGGTTTTATTTTGTTTAATACTTTATCTATAAAGCCAGTTGTTTTTTCCCAGATACGAGTATGTTGTGGCTCAAAACTGCGCTCGATTATTGAGATGACTGAACGGTGTAAGTCGGGGCATTTGTAAATTATCTGTAGAATGACATCACTCTGAGCTTCATTTTCCCACGGCCGATTCAAACTGAGCAATGCTTTGTATAGATTTGGGTTTTTATTCAAATCTGTCGTTCCTAATGTGTGGTCAATGAAGTAGAGACCAATTTTATGGTTTGTGAACAATGTCAATAGAATATCTGATAAGATAACTGTGATCTCAGCCCGTGCTTCATTCCTTACTTCATATGACACATCTGATGGACCTTTCCATGAGAATAGTTTGAACATCCAATGCAACACACTTTGACTGAATGTTACCAACTTCAAGCTTTTGGAAATAAAAGTATTGTCAACTACACTCTTCTTTAAGATGTTCAAAAACATCAAGACAGACTCAGCATCATCTTCCATCAATCCAGGTAAAACAAGGCCAAGTAACCCTGACTTTTCAAGTAGTGCTTTTATTAGAGGCAGATGTCCTTCTAGAAGAAAAGATGTCATAAAGAGAACAAAAGAAGTTCTCACGTCATCTTTATCCTTGTTATTGGTGTTCTCAACAATGTGCTTCAACTTCTTTGGTGATAGCGGAGCTTGGTTGAGCACTTCAATACCCAAGTCTGAATTTAGTGTGACCATTGAAGTTAGCAACTTGAGGATAATTTTTCTGTGTCTGGGACCAGAATTTTCACTGATCATTATCTCTACTGTAGTCATAAAATTATTGAGGAAGTATCGACTAGCTTCTTCTGTTATTGTAATCATGTGGGGAAGGGAGGATTGTACCTTGAGGATGATGAGGTGGAAGATGTGGAAGGCTGGTGTAGCAAGTGTGAGGTTCTTCTTGTTCTCAGAGTTGATTTGTCGGAGGATCTCGTGAGAGTTGCCACCACAGTTGAGATACTCGAGGATGTAGTCTGCATCACTGTCAGGGTTCAGGCAGACTTGCAGAAACTGGGTGAGTACTGAAATAACAAAATAAACAAATTTGAATAAAACTGGTAGTTAGTCAAAAAAGTTAATCAACTTAACACAGCTGTTTACTCTTATAATGCATACTAAAAGTGTACATATTATTGGGAAGTGCATTACTGCACTTTGTTTCATCATCATCATCATTATCCTCAGCTTGTCCCAATGCTAATAATCCCCCTCTATTTTGTGCCACGTAATTCTGTCTTGGGCAGATCACATCCATGTCTTATCAGCGATCCTTTCAATGTCATCGGCCCATCTAGCAGGTGGTTGGCCAGCACTGCATCTGCTCTCCTTAGGCAACTTTTCCGTCAAGGCCCTACTCCACTTTGTTAAGGTTTGAATACTAAATAAATATTGCTGGACATTTCGCACATCGCTTTTTAGCCCCAAACTAAGTCAAGCTTGTATTATGGAAACCAGATAACTGATACAATACTACTTTTTTTTGTTATTACATACTTAAAATATATAGAATAGAAAACCACCCACCCCCAGAACAAATATCTGTACATCATACAAACATTTGTTCGGCAGCGGATAATAAGTGATAACAGATAATAAAGTTGTGTGTAAAGTTCGATACCGATATGGGTTCGAACAATATGGGTCTTACCACAAAAAAATTAAACGCTAGCTAAGCCCTGTTTTAAAAATATCTTAAACAAAAATTGCCGAGCAATTTTTTAAACACCCAGAGAAGTCCAGCCATAGGCATTATCAAATGCATTAGTGCTGAGAGGTTACACTAATATTTATCTTTTTTGACCTTTGGAAAAGCAAATTATATCAGAACTTACCCATAGTCTGTCCCTGTTTCCCTGAAATTTCTTTTCTAAACTGTTTCACATCGAATCCTCCGCGAACGGGCCGTTTTTCCACTTTTTCTGATTTGGCTCCATTTTGAGGTTGTTTATTCTCCTCATTATCGATAGCGAGACTGAGGTCCTGTTTTGATTTCTTCGAAGAATCCTCTTCATCGTTTTCATTCCTGCGTTTGCCCATTTTGTGGCATTTATCGAATATTTTTCAATAAAACTAACACGAAAACACAAACACGTGAGTTTGTTTTCGTTGGATAGATGAGTGAGATGGAAGATGGATTTTGACAACTGTCAACTTCTATTTTCAATATTGACATTGACTAACACTTGACGTAAATCTTAGTTAATTCTGCACCTAATATACCGCTGCTGGTAGAATATACTATATACATATAACCATGTTTAATCCGCGTCCATTGCATACAAAAAGCAAAACTTAAATAATACTTACATATTTAAAGTGAAAATCACTTTAAAAATACCTTATGGGGTTTTCTATGTTTTCCCATAAGTGTGTTGTCAGGGATTTCCAAATCACATGCAGTTAAACATTACAAGTATGCTATTTTATTTCAAAACGAAAACTAAACTAAACCAGAACCAGTGATGTGGTAACCAATTTTTTTTTTATTCAGTACCTACCTTCTAGTACCTGAGTGTTCTCACGAACGTAGTAGGAGCATTCCATTGTGCCAATATTTTAAAAAGTTAAAATACTTCTACACCGTAACTAGAAACGCGCTTGGTGAATTTCTGTTGTGTTGTGGGCAATTGACCTGTGTGAGTGTTTGTGAGGCTATGTGTTGTGCGATATAGTTTGTAATCAGTGAATAAAGTCTAGACTAGCATCATTATTTTATTTATCTGAGGGTAGTTCTCGTCAGCTGATCACATGACCGACTCATAGATTGCACAGAACCGCATACTACAAATTTGTTATTAGCGCCATCTAGCGAATCCATAGCAAACTATTACGTCAACGCGATGCCGCTTGAGAACCCTAGGAAATGCCTTATACCACCGCTCTTGCGTGTCGGTCTCCGAAACAGCGCCACTCGGCAAGGACTGGACTTGCCCCGAGTGTAAAAATAAAAAAACCCGCACAAGTTGACGTTGGGCGGGTTTTTGGGCCTGGTTGATGTGTAATTCGCCTGCAATTAGAGCAAACAAGCTGCTTAATGTTAACACTTTCATTACAACTAATGCACAATTATACATTTTTTCATTATGGTCACCTATTTCTAGTATGGTAAGAGCTTGTTATTCTCTACCTTTTTATGTTTTTATTCTAGTTATGGGGGTGGGTCTTCTCTGCTGTGTGGAAAATTTTTATTTCTGCCAAACTTTATTATTTAATAACTTTAACCAAACTGCAAATCACGAATCCCAGCACTTTTTTTATACATATATTAACTTCAAAGCCACATATAAAAATTACCCTAATTATATTTATACAATACTTACCGCCAAATCATACTATAAAATACACCACAACTAATGCACTATATTTACATAAAGATCCTTATGTTTACAATGTTTGTGAGATACTGCTTAGATACCTATCAAAGTAATTCAAATCATAATGGTTAACTTAACCCACATAAAAGTTGGTCTTTCAATTCAGGCTCACTCAACACTGGTCAGGATGAATTTATTGCAGCCGTGGCGGAACAAAACCCTGACATTTTAGCAATAAATGAAACCTGGATGCAGGCGGGACAAGATGACAAAGCACCTAAAATAGCTGGGCACCGTTTAATGTATACTCCTAGACCTGCGTGTATCAAAAGAGGCCGTGGTGGTGGCGTTGGTTTTTATGTACGAAAAGGTATAAATGTGCGAATCTGTCCCTTCCCCATAAAAGTGTTATTGTTGGGACTGCCTACCGGGCACCCTGGCAAAATGTCATCACATTTTTTGATGCTCTGACAGATTCCATTGCTTCCTTTCCTATGTGTGACCATCTTATCCTGTTGGGAGATTTCAATATAATATGCTTGACCCAGGAAATAACAAACAACCTTTACTTCTACAATTCTTGGAATCCCTAAACCTAAATCAAGTTGTCGCTGAGCCAACACACTTCACTGATCACAGTCAGACTTTGATCGATGTAGTCTGCACTGACACAAGGGTACCTACGGAAGGTGACTGTGAAACAGACTCCAGGGCTTAGCCAAGTTACAGTCGATTAGCGATGACGCTAGTCGATACGTCCTAAAATGTATGGGATTTGACACATGCTATAGAAATATTACGTCATTCAGCGACAACAAATGTATGTAGAAGTCGAATAGATTCGTGGCGAATGACATTTGGCTATGGGCCCAGATCTGGGGCACCATGCTATGATAGTGGTTGAATTTAATATAAAAAAGGAAAAGATATCTCCTCGGTGAGTAACTTACAGGCCCCTGAAGAGTATAATTTTGGAATTGTTTTCTTCTGACCTTAATGCTATTGACTGGGATTATTTTCAATCAGCACGTGACGTAAATGAGTTAGCGTCCGCACTAACTTATACAATCTTGAATTTATTCGACCTACATTCACCCATTAAAACAACTAAATTCAAAAGTCCGTCCCACCCTTGGATTACAGACACTGTAAAAACAATGATCAAAATTAGGGATGACTGTCATGATAAGTATCAGATACTTAAACCAGAGGCACTAAAAATTGTTACAAAGACATGAAACAAATCGTTATTGCAGCTATAGAGAGTGAAAAAGTGGCTTTTTTAAAAGAGAACATTAATAAAAATATAAGTAACTCAAAACAACTTTGGAAGAATTTAAAAAATAATATCTTATCAAATAAAAAGCAGGTTTCAGAACTCCCTCCTCATTTTGACAATCCTGATCATATCAACTCCCATTTTCGTAATGTGCCTGTTAGCAGCCGTGTGAAAATTTCACTGCTAACTTACTACGCATACAACAGATTTGACTCCGATGCCTTCTCTTTTCATTCAGTGAGTGAGTACCTACACAGTGCTTAAGGTCATTCAAAGCTTTAAATCAAATGCGCAAGGTATTGACGGCATCACTTTGGATATGCTGCTTATGACCTTACCTCAATCCCTACCGGCCATCACCAACATAATAAATGGGTCAATGTTTAGTGGGTTGTTTCCGGAATGCTGGAAAATCTCAGTGATCAAGCCAATACCAAAAAATAGTCAGCCTTCCACTATGGGTGACTTGAGGCCTATTAGTCTACTGCCATGTCTCTCTAAAATATTAGAAAAGATAGTTTACATGCAGCTGATTAAGTTTCTGGAAGATAACCATATCCTTCCTCAATTTCAATCAGGAATTCGCCGAAATCACAGTACATCAACTGCTCTAATAGATATTGTGGATAACCTGCTGGCAGCCCAAGATCATGGAAGATGCAGTATCCTGGTTCTTCTTGACTTCTCACGTGCTTTTGACTCATTAAATATTTCCCTTCTTCTCTCAAACCTTGCCTTTTATGGATTTGATCTTAATGCCATTAAATGGTTCTCTAGTTACCTTACAGGCAGACAGCAGTGTGTAGAACTTCGATTGTCTAATGGAATTACCTAAAGATCTTCTTTTTGTCCTGTTCCTAGAGGTGTCCCCCTGGGAGCTATACTCGGGTCCATTCTTTTCATTCTTTTTAGTGCGGACATAGTCAAGGACATTTCACACTGCCAATTTTTTTTAATTTATTTAAAGATACACCAACAGTATACATATTCACTTTATAGTTTATAACTATATAGGTACTTTACCAGATTTTAGACGATAGTCATAAACACATTTCTGATATATGCACCAATTATAAAATATGTTATATAATTATTTCATCTATATGCGGATGACTTGCAGCTGTACTATTCTTTTCTACCTACGGAGTGTGCCAACGCGGTAAATATGATAAATGATGATTTAGCCCAGGTATATCAATGGTCAGAGTCTAACTCCTTAGTTCTTAACTCTAAAAAATCTAAATACATACTCACCGGTACTAAGGCTAACTTGCAAAAGCTCTCAGATTATCAGATTAATATTTCGGTTAACGGGGAATCCATTGAATACCTATGTCAAGGAAGCAAAAAGTCTTGGACTGACTCTTGCCAGTCATCTCCGTTTTGAAAGTCATGTGGCTGATGGGGTTCGAAATAGTTTTTACAGATCAAAGCTTCTCTACAAAATACGACCATATTTAAGTGAGGATGTTAGGGTCACCTTATGTGAATCTTTAGTGCTTTCTAGATTGAATTATTGTGCCGTGGTTTATGGGACGTGCTTGTTGGCTCGGACTGAAAGGTTATATAAATTGCGGGTTCAAAACGCCTGTGCGCGTTTTTGTTTCCACATTCCCCCCCGTACACATGTCACTCCTTACCTAAATTCCTCAAACATGCTTAAAATGAAAGCTCGCAGGCTCTTGCACCTCACATCTCTGATCTTTGGTATTGTTGCTAATAAAATACCCGTTTACCTTTATGATAAGCTCAGATGGGTTCAAGATTGGTCTCGCTACCAAAGGCGAGCCTGTACTCACGTGTTTTTGACACCTAGAGACTAGTCTGTCGCATTTCGTGGGTTTTTAAGGTTTGCAGCTTCTCGGTGCTGGAACGATCTGCCGCCACCTTTACGTGCCCTGAAAACAGTAACATCTTTTAAATTTGCACTGAAGAGGGAACATCTAATGCTACAAAAGCGCTCATAGCTTACCGAACTTTACGTGTACAAAGATGCTGCGACACAGAAGCCAGCGCGGCTTTCTGTCACGCAGGAAACCATGTAGTATTTTTCTCCTTTTTGTTACACTGCCCACAAACACTCTTTTTTCTTTAAGTCTTTAGGCAAACCTTTCTAGAATTCGTTCATGTCATTTTATCTCCTCCTCCTCCTTCTCCTCACTGTCTCATGTCCTTCCTCGCTATACATCGCAACTTAGTCTATTAACTATTGATCTTTACTTCCCTAACGCAATCTTTACCCACATAACACTTTTTGTTTTTATCTCAAACTCTCAAAGTTTGTTTTATTTTTTAAGTATAGGTAGCTAGTATGTGTATGTATCTGTTTACTTACCTACCTATTCATTTTTTTGCGTTCGTGAGGCTACCCATGGGTGCCATCTGAAAACCAGCGCCGCTTACTATCCTCGGATGGTTAGCAGCAATACGCTAAGAAGAGGCCTGTTTGACCCACACAGCACGGAAGACTATATTATTTGTAATTACCTACCTATATTATATGTACTTAATTTTTATCTTGTGTTTTTCCTGTTTCTTTATATAATTTTTCTTCGTTAATAAAATATGTAAGTAGGTATGTTTCTTCTGTTTTGAATAGTCTGTCCTGTGTGTGTGTCAAATAAATGTATTTTCTTTTTTTCTTTCTTACCATTCGTTAAAGAGATAATAAAATGAAACTGTAGAACCATTACGTAAGACCATTGTTAAAAACTGTCTATCTTGAATACCCAATTTACCAAAACTTTAGTTTATGCGGAGGATACCATTACATCTCTAGTTCTATTATAGATAACACGGCGTTTCCCCAATTATATTTTGGTATTCTAGGTACCTACCTATTATTATTTACCTGTGGTCCTTTGGTTATTGTATAACTTCGAGAGTAGGTACATAAATAAAACACATAAAAAATCACATTGCTTATTATAAAATTGTTATTTATAAACCAGTTATAAAGTAGGTACTATCAAAGCGAAGTAGCTAGTAGGTACTTCAATTGAACAACTCTATTAATACACAAAAACATAAGACATCATAAAACCAAGAAAAAAACCGTACTCTGTGTAAAACGAGTTTACTAAGAACTAAACAAGAGTTCAAACATAAAATGCAACAGATGAACTTGCATGTAATTTTTCTGATATAAGACACCAAATATTATATTATTGAATATTTTATTATATATTCTTATATCATTCTAAGACACCGAATAGCTACTATTTTTCAGTCTTATTAAAATGGCTTAGCCTTTCTAGGAAGAGCTGATCACTAATTGTCGCTATCGCCTTTGTACCTTGTCCTAAAGAAAATTGTCTGACTTACTATTTCTACATAGGTAAGTACTTTCAATAATTTAAAACTCGTTTGTAACCACAGTTACAAACAGACAGCAAATTGATTCACTCTAACAACAAAAAACAAAAACTATGTAGTTAAATTACGAAAAATAAAATTGCAGCATTCACATACAAAAAATAAAATCGAGATAACCATTCATAGAAATTTTAAGAAAAATAACAACAACATTACTTAACAACTCTTAAGCGCGTCAACACACGATGAAGATGCTATAATATAGCTCCGTACAATCCAACGAAACGTCACACACGGCGAAGTATATACATATTTTCATCTTACAGTATCATACATAATATACCGAGCGATATGGATATTTCATCTTAAGATACGAAAGATTCGTATACAGGTTTGACAGACTTTCAAAATAATTATAGGATTTCGTGTAATCTTACCCGTGTGGGATATCTTAACATAAGATATTACATCATCTTAGCTGTGTGTGATGCACTTTAAAGTGGCTATAAGACACTAATGAGTGCACAAGGTAAAAACAAACAGAATGTCTCATTTACGTAGTCATGAAATCAAATTGTACTAAGTTCTACTTTAGAAGATCAGACTTCAGACCTAAAATTTTAAAAAAATGTCAACAATAATTATTTAATATTCGGTACTAGAACTAAGTTCGAGATCACTTATGTCCTTATCTAAAAAACGGTACCATGTACAACATTAAATTACCTTATTTTCAATTATGGTTATATCTTACCACACGTTACAAGAACAGACGACGAAGTCTTTATTAGTAGACACAATGTGATGAAAAAAACACTATGTTGAGTGTGAACTTTACTACTTATATTCGGGGTAATTCTGTACTAACTAAATTTAGTATCGACAAGAAAATTATTACCATCCATTTTTGTTTCATGGACAGAGAGTGAGAGTTGACATTTTAGTGCTGACAAACAAAAAGTTAGTTTATGCCGTTAGAAACGCTCCCACTTTCAATTTCACGTTATCTCTAATTAGGTATACATTAGTGACAATTCTGTTTCAAAAATTGTGTAAAATACGGTCTATTTTATTCACACTAAAGATCAAATTAGAATGACATTTAAATTGTCATTTCTAAATTTAAGTATTTTAAAATAAGAATGCATGTTTGCGGGCTAGTTTTAGTCAACACCAATTTGATTGATAGCTAAAACAAGCCCGCAAACATGCATTCTTATTTTAAAATACTTAACTTTAGAAATGTCACTTTAAATTTCATTCTAATTTGATCTTTAGTGTGGACAAAATAAGAGCGTTCGTATTTTACACAATTTAGTTAGCGTAAACAACAGAATTGCCGCCATTGTTTTTAGACAGTATAGTTTGCATGGAATTTTAGATTCTAGAACTAAATTGAAAATAACGAATATGCCCCGCATACTTCTTTGGCTTTAAATGATCAAAATAACACATACCAAGGAAACAAATAACTAGTCAGTAAATTAAAATGGGTTTAAGTAAAATGAGTAACGAGGAATGTCGTGAGACCTAACATTCGTCATGTGAATACACCCTTAGAAAAATTTGTGATTTATCTCAATCATTATTAAAAAAACGGAATTAATCACGTATCGTTTTATCGGTGTTACGACCGATATTTCGGTTCCATTAACCTTCATAAGGGTGAGGTTCAACTGAAATTTGTATTGACATTGTTTATAATATCCTTAATTATTAGACTTACACCCCTCATTGTGTAGACCAATATATTTGCTAAACATAGTGAACTATAACTGCACCTGACATCTGGCTTTGACTGTCTTTGGCTGATTTGGCTACTCGTCCGTCATAGCACGATAAAACTCATCAGACGAGATCGTGGTCAAACAAGCCTTTAATAATGTATAAAAAAAACGATAACGTGATAAATCCCGTATTTATTACCCCCCCCCCCCCCCCCCCAAGTAAATAGTAAGTATATTATTATATGTGTTGGAGTGTATGTAATTATTGTTCGATGACATTTTCTTGTCTCCTCGCGAGGATCTGGGCCTCGAAGTCCGGCGCGAGCTCGCGGATCTTATCCAGCAGGATCTGAGCCAGGTTCTGTTCAGGATCCTCATCTGAAATTATGCTTAGGTATTAATATGGCGCGTTATGTTATTTATTTAACTTTATTACGCATTTGAAAACCTGCGGCCAAGTGTACGTGTACGTGCTCAAAACGGTGAAGGAAAACATCGAAAAATAGTGGGATTTTTTTTAACAAGACCGTTCAAGTACGAATTGGACTTGCGCACCGAGGCGAGGGTTCCGAACCTAGATAGGTTTATTTATGCAAATTAAGCAGCGCCATCTAGTTAGGTGACCGGTAAACCAAGAAATCTTATAAGACAGATATTTAAAACTTTTACTTAGAAAACTTTCGTGATTTATTTCAATCATTATTAGAATTAAATAAGGGATTTATCACGTGTTCAATTCGTGGATACCGATAAAACGATACATAATTTCAGATTTTTCACATCAAGACTTTTGCTTGCAAGAAAGGATGATCAGTATTATTAATAACTATTCCAAATTTCAAACAAATCAGCTGTAACAGACGGACATACGGACAAAGTCGCTCCATAAGTGCTGGTTGGTCAGGAACCCAACAGTCAACATCATGAGTAAAACCTGAGTTTTACTCATGATTTAATATATATGATTTTTATCAATCCTGCTTGCAATCTGTTGGCTTGTAAGTTGCAATCTGTGGGCATGTATCAAATATAAATAATATAAATATAAAAAAAATAATGTTTAGACTTTTAACTATCTTCAAGGGTCTGCACACTGAGTAAGACATCCGAGGATGTTCTATACATTTTAATAGCGCTAATTTAAATTGCGTCTATTGGGTGACTACTATAATATATATATCTGGTCAGGTCATAAGTATTGTCACACAGTAAAAACTTTTCTTTTAGAATGCTGGCCACAAAAAAGTTTATAGAATTCGAATTTCGAATTGTTCATGAAAATAAAAATGTATACTTTTTAGAATTTTACTCAATTTTAAATATGGAGTGGACGCTTAAAGAAGACCGTGTTGCAGTTATTGCGTTGCATCGTTGCGGTTACGCGCCAATTCAAATTTTTGACATACTGAAAAATTTGAATATAACCAAAAGATTCGTTTATCGCACCATCAAACGATACAATGAAGACTCTAGTGTAGATGACAGGTCAAGAAGTGGTCGCCCTCGGTCTGTTAGGACTCCAGCAGTGATAAAAGCTGTGAAGGCGCGAATTCAAAGAAATCCCAAACGTAAGCAAAAACTGTGGGCCCTTCAGATGGGGTTAAGCAGAACCACGGTGAAAAAGGTGTTAAATGAAGACTTAGGGCTTCGGGCATATCGAAGAAAAACAGGACATCGTTGAATGCTCGTCTAATGGACCTGAGACTGAAGAGATCCCGCGCTTTGTTGAAGCGGTACGCGGGAAAAAAATATCGGGAAATTCTTTTTTCGGATGAAAAAATTTTTACCGTAGAAGAGAGCTACAACAAACAAAATGATAAGGTGTACGCACACAGTAGTGAAGAAGCGAGCAACCGTATTCCGCGTGTCCAACGAGGTCATTTTCCATCCTCGCTCATGGTATGGTTGGGAGTTTCTTATTGGGGCTTAACAGAGGTACATTTTTGTGAGAAAGGTGTAAAAACGAATGCAGTTGTGTATCAAAATACAGTCCTGACGAACCTTGTGGAACCTGTTTCTCATACCATGTTCAATAACAGGCACTGGGTATTCCAACAAGATTCGGCGCCAGCTCATAGAGCGAAGAGCACACACGACTGGCTGGCGGCGCGTGAAATCGACTTCATCCGGCACGAAGACTGGCCCTCCTCCAGTCCAGATTTGAATCCGTTAGATTACAAGATATGGCAACACTTGGAGGAAAAGGCGTGCTCAAAGCCTCATCCCAATTTGGAGTCACTCAAGACATCCTTGATTAAGGCAGCCGCCGATATTGACATGGACCTCGTTCGTGCTGCGATAGACGACTGGCCGCGCAGATTGAAGGCCTGTATTCAAAATCACGGAGGTCATTTTGAATAAACTTTAGTGTCACAAGAATCTATGTTTTGTTAAGTTCATTTTGGTATATAAATGGTTACATAATGAATAAACTTGTTTCAATTATTTTATATTAAACATGTGACAGAATTTATGACCTGACTAGGTACTGCATACTCCTCTAAATTTGTCAGTTTTTAGATATGTGAGAGTGGTTTTCCTGTATTTTTTTCCATTCATTTTGTTATATTTATTTTATATTTACTCTTTTTTTACTTTTAATTACTGTAACTCAATGAGGGGTTTTGACGGCCATGATTTTATAACTGCTAACAGATGGCGCTGCTTTGTCATGCTCTGATCTCTGATTAACAAAGGAAAGTGAATTGTCAATTGCAGTATCAACATTATTATTCGAGGAGCTTGAAATAAAAAAACAAACATTTGTGTTTGTTAAACTGACGAAGTGAGATTGTTTTAGACAAATATTGATATTGTTTTGGATTATAAACCATATTTTCGGCGGCGCATCTCCAGACAGCGCCATCTATTACGCTAGTTGGAACTAGTTCGTTTTAAATTGAAAATGACGATGATGAAGAATGATTTGGGAAGGAACACAGTGTAAACTAACGCAAGGAACGGTGTATTATTAAACTTGTGTTTATGTAATTTTTATTCGTTAACTAAGTTAAATTTTGTTTATCTATTTTCAGCACTACTACTACACAAGGTTAGCTGGAAGAAAATACTAATTAGCATTAAGTTTGCTTATGTATTATTTTATTAGAATTGTCTAATGTAATGTGAGTATAGTATAGTTACTGTCGAAGAAGACGAGCTCGCATTTCCCGCGGCACTGCGGGCTCTTGCTGATGATGGACTGCAGCGTGGTGCAGAAGTCGTCCACCACGCCCGGCACGTCTATGTCCGCCACCTCTGCAATCATACAACTGTTACGCCCAGCCGCGGATCTGGTGGGAGGGCACCCTCGGAAAACTTCGTGACATCTTCTCGTCCAAAATACCTCAGTGTCTTAAAACGAAAGACTTTCGATCCGTGTGTTACCAGTGATGTTATGATACAGAAAAGTGGTCTTTCACTATGGGTCTTAAAAGAAGGCTCGCGGTCGCTCAGCGTGCTATGAAGAGGACTATACTTGGTGTTTCTCTACGAGATTTAATCAGAAATGAGGAGATTCGTTGGCATAGTAGTCACCGACACAGCACTAAGGATTAGCAAGCTGAAGTGGCAGTGGGCAGGACACAGGGCGTTGGTATAGTGGTATAGCCCACGCACCGGAAAGCGCATCGTAGGATGGCCGCTACTAGATGGACAGACGACCTGTTAAAGGGTGCAGGCCGCTCTGAAAATGTAAGGGGAGGTCTATGTTCAAGATTGGACGTGGTATGGCTGATATGATAATAAATAATGGCACAGAGGTCGAATACTAGAGGCGCGTGGCTTTATGGTAGACTGCACGCCGCACACATGGCCGACGCGCGCACTCCAGCGGACACTCAGACCAGATTAGGGCGCCGACCACAATCTTTTAGAAAATCATCAGTCTTGTAACAACATTACGTCTATTTGAATCACAACACTTATAAACATTACTGTTAGAATCCTAATAATGGTGTATATTTAATGCTTTCGAGTGATTACAGTATAAAACATTGTGATTGTGATTTACTTACATTTTAGGATAATTTTACGCTTTATTTGAGCTCTAATGTGAAACGTTTTGACTGAACGATTTATGGTGACGTCACTAAAACTGCTTCGCCTTTACAATAATAAAGTAAACTTATTAATTGAGGATCATGGTGCGAAATGTCAGTGTAATATTATTTTAATCTATACATATAAAATGCTTTGTCCTGAATGACTGATTGACGGATCAACGCACAGCCTAAACCGCTGATCGTATGACGTAGGCATCCTATAAGAAAGGATTTTCCGAAATTCTATCCCTAATGAGGTGAAAAAGGGGGGCAAAGTTTGTATGGAACAACGTGATTCCTTGGTCCAATCTACTTCAAATTTTGCAATAACCTTTTTTAACAGAATTGATGGAAGACGTGTTTCGTATTTTATTGAAATTCATCCCCGGGGTTAAAAAGGGGTAGAAAGTGATTATGTTGGCGGTGATTTGATTTGAAGTTGATATCAATACTCCTTATTGCTTTTGATTTATTTCATATTTTATTTTGACACATGTTTGAAAACTCAATCCGATTTTATTCAAAAAAGGTTGAACTCATTGAACATTTAAAAACATAAGCAAATACTCTTTAAATGGCCTGTTTATTACTATTTACTGTAACTATTGTGTTTAATATGTGTTTTCCTAAAATAAATAAATAATAAAAAAATAAAATTGGAATGTCTCGAAAGTCACCGTACTATATGAGTACCTCATTTGAAGGTTTCTAAGCATAAAGAGGTTATACACTTTTAGGACACGGCCTCATAGGGACGTAGAGTTCGGAATTTAAAATGGTAAGGACTACGAGTAGAATATTTTGATGAGAAGAAAATAGTTTCCTTTTAGTTTGTCTTAGAAGTTTAATTTAGTATGTACCTATTGTTTTTCGTAATTTTTGTACATTTAATATTATAAATGTGAAAGTATCATATCGTAACGGCGGAACCGCTTTCGATGAAAT
The DNA here is from genome assembly GCA_963924445.1 of Philereme transversata. Classification (NCBI taxonomy): domain Eukaryota; kingdom Metazoa; phylum Arthropoda; class Insecta; order Lepidoptera; family Geometridae; genus Philereme; species Philereme transversata. The sequence continues at coordinate 1,185,760 of OZ004343.1, read as the reverse complement.
TTGGTATAACGTAGATTATAACTTGGATTAGAACATTAGCGTTAGCCCCCAATACCTTGGTAGAGCGTGCGGTTGTTGAGCACGCGGTGCAGCGTGTGCAGCGGCGTGGCGCACTCGGCGGCGAGACAGACCGGCGGCGCGCCACGGCCGCGGTACACCTTGTATGCCGTGTTGCGGTACACGCGATTCCGCACGCCCGCCACGCTCTTCTCCACGTCTTCTAGCGCCTGCAAACAGATACACCAGCTGCACGAACATTCTCTCGTGTCGCAGAACCCTCAGCACCGATTGACCGATTTTGTTTATTATTGGTTAGTCAGGATACAGGATTAGTATTTTTATTTGTATAGTGTTACCCGAACTCATACGGAAAAATTCCAAGATTTTTAAAACCATCCCAAAAATTTCAAGACCCGTCTAGGCTTGAAATTTTTCGGATGGTTTTAAAAATCTAGGATACAGGATACCTGACATAAATACAAGTTTGAGCTTACATTGAAAGCCTCCAAATAAGGAACATCCACACCGCTCTTATTAAACTCCTTGAGGTCCGGCGGGCAGTATAGGTTTTTAGTTATGATGATGAAGAGCTTCTTCACCGGAAACACCACTCCTTGCTTCGCTTCCAGCACCTTGATGTTCTCCTCGAAGCCAATGAACCTGATAACGATTGCTTCAGTCTTATATTTGATAAAACGTGCACTAGTACTAAAATACACGTACGAAAGTTTAGATGCTTGTTTGTTTGTTTGTTACTCAATGACGTCGTAACGGCTGTACCAATTTCGATGAAATTTGTTATGTACGTAGATTATAACCTGGGTTAACGCATAGGCTACTTTTTGTTGACAAACAACGCGTGCGAAGCCGCTGGCGAAAGCTAGTAAACAAATAAACGCGTCGCGCGCTCACGGAGTGAGCCCGAATGTTCTAGAATTATGCGCATCGACAAAGGTCGATGTAGTCGAGTTACAGTTTTTAAACTTATAAAGCTTGTTTATTGATTGATTGATTGAAAATACTTTATTGCACTTATACAACTAGTACAAAGGCGAACTTAATGCTAAAGAGTATTCTCTTCCAGATAACCTTTGTCTATTGTAGATAAAGATGTGTAGGTAGTGCACAGAAAAGGAAACAAATGTAAATTTGTACAGGACTAATAAAAATAGCATAATATAGGTACATACTACATAAATAAACCTACTTAAATACTTTATATGAATGACTGAACTACACCAATATCAAATAAAAATATATACTTAACAATAGTGTGATAAGGCAAGATTAAGTTGCTCATTTTTGATCGGTTTGACCGAGAAGGTGCCTATAGATTCTCAATCTGAATGCTCGCATTATCGCTCGCAATTTATTCGTATTGACATGGACGCTTGATTTTTACAACTCCATGGGACCGTAGATCTAAGTATTTGTTATTTATTTTAACTTAATACCTCCAAGCGTTCCTGAAAAAGAGGGTCTTGACAGCAGACAGACAAATTCAAATTCAAATATTTTTATTCATTAAAATCACAAGGATCACTTTGAAACGTCAATTTTTACTGCCTGTTCCTTCGCGACCAAGCCAGGAAAGAAAGGCAAGAAACAAGGCTGGTTGTTTTTTAATGATCCTTTTACAATACATATACAGAACATAAATTACGTCTAAATTGTAACATTTTGAACGAGTTGGAGCAATTTCAATCCCAAGCTTCTCTATCATCTAAATAATCCGATATTTTATAGTAGGCTCTTTTATAAAGATTTTGTTTAATTACGTTTTTAAATTCGTTAATTGTCAATTTTTGTACATCCCTTGGGAGTTTGTTGGGAGCTTGGGAGAGACGGACAACGAAGTGATCCTTCAAGGGTCTATTTTTTCTTTTTGGTGTAAGGAACCCTAAAAAATTTGTAGTGATAGTCAGAGATAGTAAAATGAAAAGTGTACGTACTTGGCTCCGTCTGAAGGTATGATGTGGACGAGATAGCCCTCGAAGAACGAGCAGGCCATCCCCGTTCCATAGTTGATTGAAGGTTTGGATGCCTGAAAACAACTGCTACGTGACATATCACCTTATGGCGTTCTACATTGGCAATAGTCTGTCTGTCCGACCAGTTACTGACCAGCTAGTAGACTATTAGTACTGGCATTTCGAAATTTCACATGATGATACGTTTTAGTGACGCCTATGAACTAATTAAATTAAAACTACTTTTTATAGGGTACTAGCTGACCCGCCCGCGGCTTCGCACGTTACCCTCCTGCGCAGTCGGGTAAAAAGTAGTCTGTGCCCCAATGCTGGACATAATCTATTTATATACCAAATTTCATCAAAATCGTTCGAGCCGTTTAGTCGTGAAAACGTAACAAACATACAGATAGAGGGACAGAGTTACTTTCGAATTTATATTAATTGTATGGATAAAAGTTAAGTTTAGTACAACGAGCGAAAACAGACGCACACAGACGCGCGCGTCGACGATCTCGGATCAACTTTGTTTGAACTTTCGAACGAATGAATGAACGAATGTCGAATGAAGAAAAACGAAAGTTCGGATGAACTTTGGCAATGCAGCCAGTGTTTTGAGGACGCTTCCACTTCACTTTCCTAAGTGAATTACTAATTCTAAGAGAAATAATTATCTTCAACCGTTTTGTACTAAACTTCTAGGTACAGAACTTCGGGAGTACTTCCCCGGTCGATCTTATTCACAAGTAGTTCTACCACTCCTAAGTAGTGGGTTATTCTATGAGTTGCCAAAAGTCGAGTGCATGCGCTTAGCTCAATATTGTTACTAACGAAGATCTCACCATTTCTGGATACTTGACGAGCACATACGCCAATCCCACGTACACCAGATCCTCCCTGAACAGTCTCTCCCCGAAGTACACCAGTAGAGACAGCCCGCCGAGATAAGTTACGGCGTAATCTTTACAGTCTGTGGTCACTTTCTTCAGGTTTATGTACCCCCCTATGTAGTACTTATGTAGAAGTTCACACAAGTGAGGGATGGACTTGATTGTGAGCAGGTATATTACGTACCGCGCTGGAATTAAACAAAATACATATAATAAAGTTTGTAGACTATAACTAGTGGTTCCCCCGGAACTGAGATCTCGCGAGCCTCCTAAATTTATAATCTTTGACTAATAAAATAGTGCCACGAAATGAGCAACCAACTAACTTGTCCTACAGTTTCATTCAAATTACGAGTAATGGGAGTTCATGTTATTTGATCATTTTAGGGGTAGAAATTGCAGTTATTCAGGATTTCAGACTCTTCCCTTTATTTGAGTCACTAAAGCTACACGAATACCCTGGTGTACCCTGTGAATTTCGTCAAAATTCAGTTTTTATTATAACTAATATAATAACTCAAAATCTACAAGGATTAAACTAAAATTAAAAACGGGGTCGAAATGTACTAATGCTATACTAATAATATGTACTAATAAATGTAAAGACCTTTCATTAAACGTCCTACTTGACCTAATAGTCTCATTTTGACTAATTTTTACCCCTCTTGAACCCCAATATCTCAAATACCCCACAACATGTTTAGCTCATTTAGTCACACCAGGATTGTGCCATCACTACATACCTATATATCAAATTTCACGATGACCGGATTAACGCTTCGAAAGTTATCCTTGGACAAACAGACATACATACATACATACATAAAACGCCGATTTGACCAAGTTGAATTGGAGATCTCGGTTCGCTCGATCAACAAACACTACAAACACAAGCATTGCAGATACGAGGCATGCCTTTTAAGTTTTGTCGTTTGAAGAAAAAAACACATCTAGAACCTTATAGTACTTTTTATTGTTTTTCAAAGTATTCACAACGTAGCTTAAAACACTTTTCCATTCGCTCAAACCAGTTATTATAACATTTATTCCACTCTAAAGTGGGGTGTTCAAAATGGCTGTCTTGAAAGCGTCGACTGCTTCTTCACCGGACTAGAACCTTTGACCACGAAGACTTTTCTTAATTTTAGGAAATGTAAAGAAATCGTTAGGGCTTAGGTCAGGACTGTATGGAGGATGGTCAAGAATTTCTACTTTTTCCTGCTTCAAATACTCAATCGTTTGACGAGCGCTGTGTGAGCTTGCGTTGTCGTGGTGCAGGATGATGCGTCGCTTTGAGTTAGATTTTCGAAGTTCGGCGATGACTTGTGGTAAACAAACTGTAGTATACCACTCTGCGTTAACCGTTCTACGATCTTCAAGTGCAATAGTCGCAACATGGCCGGTTTTTCCAACGAACGTGGCCACCATCTTCTTTGAAGTGCTTCGAGAACGAACAACTTTAGTCGGCTTTGGCTCGTCTTGAAAGACCCAGATTGTAGATTGTTGTTTGGTATCAGGATCGTAGGCATAGATCCAAGATTCGTCACCACTTATGATGTCGTAGACGTGATTTGACTCCCCTCGGTTGAACCTTTGCAGAGTTTTCTTACACCATCTGACGCGGGCCGCCTTGTGATCGTCGGAAAGCAGATGCGGTATCCAACGGCAAACTAGCTTTCTCACACCAAGCGCTTCATGCAAGATCTTCTGAATGGTTGTCCCTGAGATGCCTAATAGAGCCTCTATCTCTCGATACGTCACATGACGATCTTCGAGAATTAGTTGTCTCACAGCAATGATGTTATCTTCAGTGAAGGCGGATTTTGGGCGTCCTTCGCGAAATCTGTCACTAACACTAGTATGTCCACGCTGGAATTCTAAATACCAGCGTTCGACAGTCCGCAGACATGGGGCTACATCACTGAACACAGATGTTAGCTCTTCTAAACACTGAAGCCGTGTCAGGCCTCTTCTAAAGTTGTAGAAAATTATTGCACGAACATTTTCCTTAGAAAGATTCATTTTCGTACGTGACCTGCAGGCTTACTCCCCAAAGTGATTCGATTCTGATTTTGTTTTTGATTCGAACTCGTTTCTGATTCGAACTCGATCCAAAATCTTACTCCCGAACCAATTCGAATCGAAAACAAAGATCGACTCCCAGTTCGAGTTCTAACGGTGTCGTTATGCGTATCCGGCTGATTACGTCATCGTCAGTCTTTGGTTAGATTCTTTTGAGCGCTTGGATATTTTTACTTGTCTGTCATTTTCGCACTTACAAAACAATTTGACATTGTTTTAGTAACACTATCAAGCTAAAACTTAAAAAATTACATAACATTTAATAATATTTTTTGGGAATAATGAGTGACGACAAACAATTAGAACGAATTATGCCTATATTTATTCTGTGCAATGAACTGTCAAGTGTCAATGTCATAAAAATATAGCGCGGTTGGCGTCAAATTTCAAAATATTCGTAGCTACAAGAAGTGTGCCAGCCACTACAAAGATTTTGTTAATTAATTTATTTTTGAATGAGTCTGTGTAAGTACAAGACTAATTTGAACTTTTATAATGAAATTAATTATTTAAGTGTGCATACAGTGTGTGATGATGAGCTTCTAAATTATGTTTGTGTCATTTCAGTGTATCTAAACAATTAAGTATGTCTCGTCCATCATATACCCAGATGGAAAAGTTGGTGCAATTCCTTGAAGACAATCCAGGAATTGCTAAAGGACATCTAAAATCAGCTCAAGCTCGCCATCTAACAAAATTAAAGTGGGACGAAGTAACTCTTACATTAAATTCGTTGGGTGGCGCAACGAAAGACGCCAAAACATGGGCCAAGGTAAGAGCACTACTCAGGGAACACTTGAGATAATGTAAATATTTAACTATCCCAATGAACGCATAATACTGTATTGACTTGCCCGGTTAAAATTAAATAATACCTGTATCATTCCCATATTCATTGCTAGCCTCCGCCTGCGGCTTCGTACGCGTGATACCCGTTTAAAATAAGCTTATATTACTCAGTGAAGAGGGAAATCGGTTCAGGAATTCCAGCGATTACAAAAAAACATTTACCTTTTTATAAGTACTTATAGATTTTCTAACATTTATTTAAATTACGTTGTTTTCAGTTTTGGGCTGATAAGAAATATGCTTTAAAAAAACAAGTGGCCCAACGCAATGCTTCTGCTTCCCGGACTGGTGGTGGAGTAGATAGGCTGCAGCCTATCTCAGAATTAGATGAAAGGTTAATTTTTGTAATGGGAGGATCCAGCTTCGCAGAAGGTGACCAGGAGTTGAGTGTCCCGATATCTGTTTCTTTAGTAAGTTTCAATTATTCATATTAAAAAAAACTCGCTGACCCGCCCGCGGCTTCTCACGCTTGAAATTTCTCGTTCCCGCGGGAACTTCGGGATAAAAACTATATAAAACACTCTTGTCAAAGTGACGCGACACTTCACGTAAATGACTTCACGTCAATCTACGACGGTTATATTATATGTGTACTAGCTATTGCCAGCGGCTTCGCCCGCGTTGTTCTGGGATGCAAAAATACATATAGAAACTTTGACATCACATTTTTATCCCATGGAACTTATTTATGGGATAAAAAGTAGCCTATGTGTTAATCCAGGTTATAATCTACGTACATACTAAATTTCATCGAAATCGGTTCAGTCGTTTCGACGTGATTGAGTAACAAACAAACATCCAAACTTTCGCATTTATAATATTAGTGTGGTTGTTCATTTAAATATACTAAAATCACGATTAACAAATGGGGGGTGGGGGTAAGAGAGGGTGAAAAATACTTTGCGAGCTATTCTCATGCCTACAAAATATACAAAACTAAATTAAAATCGGTCGACCCGTTTCAAAGGAGTGCGACCACAAACACCGTGACACGAGATTTTTATATATTAGATTGTAATAAGCGTGTTGATGAAGTTAAAACACGATTTTTAATTATTTAATCAATTAATAGGCCGAAGACCCACTGAGACAGGAAGATATAGTGGTTCAGATAGAGGGACCCATACCCAGTACCTCACAAGCTGTGTATCCACCAGCTAGCCAATCGTCAGTTCCTTCCAGTAAGTATTAAACGAAATAGCAAACTATTTTTTATAAACCTATTCATTAAATGATAATATTTTAGATGTTTTGTATGTAACCTCAGTAAGTAAGTATAAATTTAAATTTTCATATTTGTTTATTACACTTAAATTATAACAATACAGAAAAATTCTAATACACTACATTTAAAACAAAGACAAGAAATAACAAAATTAAATCTAGAGAAAAATAAAGAATTTAAGTTACCTACAATTATATTCTGGAAGAAATAATTTTAAGCGATAAGATCACCCATTGTATATTTCTTTTGTTTTGTACAATAAAGTGTTCATCTATCTATTATCTACACAAAAAAGACACCCTATGAAATATTATTTTTATAATTGACCAAAACTTAACAAAACAAAAATGCATGACATTAATAAGTTGATGACAATTGAATCCCAACTTAACGAATATTATCATTATGATTACAGCCTCAAGACGTAGCCCACGCAGACCTAGGCGATTGCAGCAGAGCCAACTCCAAACAGAGCGACAACGGCTCATAACAATAGAGGAAAGGAGAGTGGAAGCTGAAGTGGCTAATGCTGACAGTTGGGGAAGGCTTTGTGCAGGCAGTCGATAATTTGGCTAATGCTATAATTGTATGCGGTGACAAGATCGCACAAGCATTAGAAAATAGAAATTAAACGAATATTAAATATATAATAAAATACATATTAGGTAGTAAATTAACACAACAAATTATATTTTAGTAAATTAAAGCAACACGCAACATGCGTTTATTATTTTGGCTGCATTCTGTGGATCGTAGTGTAACACCCGGTGACGCAATAAACACCTCCATCTAGCTTTCAAAAGCCCTATTGTACGCTCTACTGTGTTCCTGGCGGAGCAGTGTCTCTGCGTGTAATGCTCCTCAGGAGATCCAGCTTCTGCATTTAAAACAGGTGTCATCATATATGCTCTCTGAGCATACCCGGAATCACCTATAATAAAAAAAACCTCTGTAATTGGTCAGGCACCACAACCATACAAAAATGAATTGGTATGATCCTTATCGGGTCAATAATTGATTTTAGTACATATGCTATTGTAATTTAATTTACTTACCTAATAAATATACAGTTTCACCCCGACTTTTTAATTCTAATAAATGTGCCTTTACTGGGTGCTGATTAAATATAAAAGAATCATGGGTGGCACCCCCAAATGTAGCATCTACACTTAAAATATTCATGTTGCTGTCACAAATCTGAAAATATAAGAGAATAATTACAATTAGATAATGAAAATATGTACACATAGGTACATGGACTTAAAATGGTAATGTAAGCTTACAATTTGTACATTCCTGGAATGATAATGTTTCCTGTTAAAATATCTTTCTTCATGCTCTGTAGGTCGAATGATGGCCACATGTGTTCCATCAATGCAACCTTCCACACTTGGTATATGAAATTTTTCATAAAATCTGTAAAAGAAGAACAATATATAATAATTATTATTACAATCATGCTGTCACACACACATAATAATGTCTTCTACTTACTTTCTTTTAATAACATTTCTTTCTTCAGCAGTTTGGGGAAACTTTATATACTTTGTTAAAATGTCTCTGTGCTTTAAAAATGCTTTTGTGACTTCTCTTATAGCTTTTGATACGGACTGTTGAGACATTACCATACCATTTCTTCTTACTACTATTCTTTGGTAGCTGCCAGTACCGTAGAATGACAATGCAACCAAAATCTGTAAAGACAATTATTTTGTTAAATCAATTGAAGATGAAGATTGTATAGAAAATACGCGGACATTTATTCGGCGTATCCTGGATAATCAATTGTTTTAAAATCAATTAGATGTATAGAAGACAGACACTTACGATTTATTTTTAAAACCTAGAAGAAATTCACCTTGCAGAAGAACAGAAATATCACTTCGTCTGATTGTTTGCTTCATGAGCGGTGTTAAATCTTCTACCAACACATCATATAACTCCTTGGACAAACGATAATTTCTCCGAAATTCTTCAGAATCCATTTCCAATGCCCGGGTGTTGTAGCGAATCATTCTTTGCATATTTCTTCTCACCCGAATGTCCATACGGTTCGCTTCTTCAAGAACATTGAAAAACAACGCAACGCGAGCCATAATTACGACGAATTTGAGGAAATATCACAGTAAATCACAGTAAACAATCTCACTCGAACCAAACAAAGTAGCCATTTTGCTATCGTAACATTTGACGTCTAGCTTCGATCCTACAACTCGATACATAGCTGTCATCGAGAGTGGGGAGTAAGGATTTTTCGATCCTAGCGACTGAAGACGATCATAGTTAGTTCCGATTTGAGCCACAGCACGATCGTGCGCTCGTGTCGATTTCAAGAGTACGAAAAGGCATTAGATTCGAATCAAATTCGATTGATTCAGAACTCGAAGCTGTCGGGAGTAAGCTAGCTGACAGATTCAAATCGAAACTGTGACTAAACAATAGCATTAATCCTAATACTTTCAACTGTTTTGAGATTCAAAATGTAAACACATTCGAATATAGAACAGCTAGCTTACTCCCGACAGCTTCGAGTTCTGAATCAATCGAATTTGATTCGAATCTAATGCCTTTTCGTACTCTTGAAATCGACACGAGCGCACGATCGTGCTGTGGCTCAAATCGGAACTAACTATGATCGTCTTCAGTCGCTAGGATCGAAAAATCCTTACTCCCCACTCTCGATGACAGCTATGTATCGAGTTGTAGGATCGAAGCTAGACGTCAAATGTTACGATAGCAAAATGGCTACTTTGTTTGGTTCGAGTGAGATTGTTTACTGTGATTTACTGTGATATTTCCTCAAATTCGTCGTAATTATGGCTCGCGTTGCGTTGTTTTTCAATGTTCTTGAAGAAGCGAACCGTATGGACATTCGGGTGAGAAGAAATATGCAAAGAATGATTCGCTACAACACCCGGGCATTGGAAATGGATTCTGAAGAATTTCGGAGAAATTATCGTTTGTCCAAGGAGTTATATGATGTGTTGGTAGAAGATTTAACACCGCTCATGAAGCAAACAATCAGACGAAGTGATATTTCTGTTCTTCTGCAAGGTGAATTTCTTCTAGGTTTTAAAAATAAATCGTAAGTGTCTGTCTTCTATACATCTAATTGATTTTAAAACAATTGATTATCCAGGATACGCCGAATAAATGTCCGCGTATTTTCTATACAATCTTCATCTTCAATTGATTTAACAAAATAATTGTCTTTACAGATTTTGGTTGCATTGTCATTCTACGGTACTGGCAGCTACCAAAGAATAGTAGTAAGAAGAAATGGTATGGTAATGTCTCAACAGTCCGTATCAAAAGCTATAAGAGAAGTCACAAAAGCATTTTTAAAGCACAGAGACATTTTAACAAAGTATATAAAGTTTCCCCAAACTGCTGAAGAAAGAAATGTTATTAAAAGAAAGTAAGTAGAAGACATTATTATGTGTGTGTGACAGCATGATTGTAATAATTATTATTATATATTGTTCTTTTACAGATTTTATGAAAAATTTCATATACCAAGTGTGGAAGGTTGCATTGATGGAACACATGTGGCCATCATTCGACCTACAGAGCATGAAGAAAGATATTTTAACAGGAAACATTATCATTCCAGGAATGTACAAATTGTAAGCTTACATTACCATTTTAAGTCCATGTACCTATGTGTACATATTTTCATTATCTAATTGTAATTATTCTCTTTTATTTTCAGATTTGTGACAGCAACATGAATATTTTAAGTGTAGATGCTACATTTGGGGGTGTCACCCATGATTCTTTTATATTTAATCAGCACCCAGTAAAGGCACATTTATTAGAATTAAAAAGTCGGGGTGAAACTGTATATTTATTAGGTAAGTAAATTAAATTACAATAGCATACTAAAATCAATTATTGACCCAATAAGGATCATACCAATTCATTTTTGTATGGTTGTGGTGCCTGACCAATTACAGAGGTTTTTTTTATTATAGGTGATTCCGGGTATGCTCAGAGAGCATATATGATGACACCTGTTTTAAATGCAGAAGCTGGATCTCCTGAGGAGCATTACACGCAGAGACACTGCTCCGCCAGGAACACAGTAGAGCGTACAATAGGGCTTTTGAAAGCTAGATGGAGGTGTTTATTGCGTCACCGGGTGTTACACTACGATCCACAGAATGCAGCCAAAATAATAAACGCATGTTGCGTGTTGCTTTAATTTACTAAAATATAATTTGTTGTGTTAATTTACTACCTAATATGTATTTTATTATATATTTAATATTATTCGTTTAATTTCTATTTTCTAATGCTTGTGCGATCTTGTCACCGCATACAATTATAGCATTAGCCAAATTATCGACTGCCTGCACAAAGCCTTCCCCAACTGTCAGCATTAGCCACTTCAGCTTCCACTCTCCTTTCCTCTATTGTTATGAGCTGTTGTCGCTCTGTTTGGAGTTGGCTCTGCTGCAATCGCCTAGGTCTGCGTGGGCTACGTCTTGAGGCTGTAATCATAATGATAATATTCGTTAAGTTGGGATTCAATTGTCATCAACTTATTAATGTCATGCATTTTTATTTTGTTAAGTTTTGGTCAATTATAAAAATAATATTTCATAGGGTGTCTTTTTTGTGTAGATAATAGATAGATGAACACTTTATTGTACAAAACAAAAGAAATATACAATGGGTGATCTTATCGCTTAAAATTATTTCTTCCAGAATATAATTGTAGGTAACTTAAATTCTTTATTTTTCTCTAGATTTAATTTTGTTATTTCTTGTCTTTGTTTTAAATGTAGTGTATTAGAATTTTTCTGTATTGTTATAATTTAAGTGTAATAAACAAAATATGAAAATTTAAATTTATACTTACTTACTGAGGTTACATACAAAACATCTAAAATATTATCATTTAATGAATAGGTTTATAAAAAATAGTTTGCTATTTCGTTTAATACTTACTGGAAGGAACTGACGATTGGCTAGCTGGTGGATGCACAGCTTGTGAGGTACTGGGTATGGGTCCCTCTATCTGAACCACTATATCTTCCTGTCTCAGTGGGTCTTCGGCCTATTAATTGATTAAATAATTAAAAATCGTGTTTTAACTTCATCAACACGCTTATTACAATCTAATATATAAAAATCTCGTGTCACGGTGTTTGTGGTCGCACTCCTTTGAAACGGGTCGACCGATTTTAATTTAGTTTTGTATATTTTGTAGGCATGAGAATAGCTCGCAAAGTATTTTTCACCCTCTCTTACCCCCACCCCCATTTGTTAATCGTGATTTTAGTATATTTAAATGAACAACCACACTAATATTATAAATGCGAAAGTTTGGATGTTTGTTTGTTACTCAATCACGTCGAAACGACTGAACCGATTTCGATGAAATTTAGTATGTACGTAGATTATAACCTGGATTAACACATAGGCTACTTTTTATCCCATAAATAAGTTCCATGGGATAAAAATGTGATGTCAAAGTTTCTATATGTATTTTTGCATCCCAGAACAACGCGGGCGAAGCCGCTGGCAATAGCTAGTACACATATAATATAACCGTCGTAGATTGACGTGAAGTCATTTACGTGAAGTGTCGCGTCACTTTGACAAGAGTGTTTTATATAGTTTTTATCCCGAAGTTCCCGCGGGAACGAGAAATTTCAAGCGAGAGAAGCCGCGGGCGGGTCAGCGAGTTTTTTTTAATATGAATAATTGAAACTTACTAAAGAAACAATTAGCGGGACACTCAACTCCTGGTCACCTTCTGCGAAGCTGGATCCTCCCATTACAAAAATTAACCTTTCATCTAATTCTGAGATAGGCTGCAGCCTATCTACTCCACCACCAGTCCGGGAAGCAGAAGCATTGCGTTGGGCCACTTGTTTTTTTAAAGCATATTTCTTATCAGCCCAAAACTGAAAACAACGTAATTTAAATAAATGTTAGAAAATCTATAAGTACTTATAAAAAGGTAAATGTTTTTTTGTAATCGCTGGAATTCCTGAACCGATTTCCCTCTTCACTGAGTAATATAAGCTTATTTTAAACGGGTATCACGCGTACGAAGCCGCAGGCGGAGGCTAGCAATGAATATGGGAATGATACAGGTATTATTTAATTTTAACCGGGCAAGTCAATACAGTATTATGCGTTCATTGGGATAGTTAAATATTTACATTATCTCAAGTGTTCCCTGAGTAGTGCTCTTACCTTGGCCCATGTTTTGGCGTCTTTCGTTGCGCCACCCAACGAATTTAATGTAAGAGTTACTTCGTCCCACTTTAATTTTGTGATGGCGAGCTTGAGCTGATTTTAGATGTCCTTTAGCAATTCCTGGATTGTCTTCAAGGAATTGCACCAACTTTTCCATCTGGGTATATGATGGACGAGACATACTTAATTGTTTAGATACACTGAAATGACACAAACATAATTTAGAAGCTCATCATCACACACTGTATGCACACTTAAATAATTAATTTCATTATAAAAGTTCAAATTAGTCTTGTACTTACACAGACTCATTCAAAAATAAATTAATTAACAAAATCTTTGTAGTGGCTGGCACACTTCTTGTAGCTACGAATATTTTGAAATTTGACGCCAACCGCGCTATATTTTTATGACATTGACACTTGACAGTTCATTGCACAGAATAAATATAGGCATAATTCGTTCTAATTGTTTGTCGTCACTCATTATTCCCAAAAAATATTATTAAATGTTATGTAATTTTTTAAGTTTTAGCTTGATAGTGTTACTAAAACAATGTCAAATTGTTTTGTAAGTGCGAAAATGACAGACAAGTAAAAATATCCAAGCGCTCAAAAGAATCTAACCAAAGACTGACGATGACGTAATCAGCCGGATACGCATAACGACACCGTTAGAACTCGAACTGGGAGTCGATCTTTGTTTTCGATTCGAATTGGTTCGGGAGTAAGATTTTGGATCGAGTTCGAATCAGAAACGAGTTCGAATCAAAAACAAAATCAGAATCGAATCACTTTGGGGAGTAAGCCTGCAGTTCCAAATTCAAAATTGCCGGAAAATATGGAAACGACAGAACTTAAAAGGCATGCCTCGTAACAAACAAACTGTTCGCCTCATAAAGTAAGCAATCATATTTTGAGGACTGCGTGTTTTTGATAAGTCTCAGACATAGAGACACGTAGTGTAGTATTGAAGTGGCTATTTCCAGTAATTATGGCTAAACTATTATTGTAATATTACAGGTACGAAACTTGTAGATCCACAAATTGACGTTTAAATTCCACAAAACCGTTCGATTCGAGAAACACTGAAATCCAGGTAATTTTAAAATAAGAGTGAATAAGTGTCTTCTAGATTTTCACATCATCGCTTACCATCAGGTGAGAATGTGCTCAAACGAAGATTATATTCTTAAAAAAAAACGATTTAGTTGAATTTAAACGTCTTTGTCCTGCGTCAAGTTATTACACTGCTGATATTTTAGGAAGTAGGTGAAGTTACAGGCACATGAGGCTTTACACCTGTATGCCACAAGTTGATAGACGCAGAGCAGTGCATGTTAGGGCACTTATCTAAGGTGGGTGAACTACGAGGAAATCCTCTGTTATAGGCGAGGGTTACCACTTAACATCAGGTGTTCCATCAACATGTAGAATAAAAAATATAAATACTTACCGACGTTCAGCCACTTGCGGCTGTCTTCAAAGTCAATTGTTTGAGAGCCTGAAACAAAACATTAGTTTGTTAGTTACTTCATAATTTTGGAAATAACTAATTTTGAACATAGAAACACCTAAAGTTACCTGCTACAAAAGAACTTAATTAAGTATTGTTTATTATATGTTATGCTACATAGGAACAACTTAATAAAGTATTGCTGATCCGCCCGCGGCTTCGCACGCGTCATTTGTCATTAAAAACATTAGCCTCCTGCGCAGTCGGGTAAAAAGTTGCCTATGTTCCAATCCTATTTATAATCTATCTGTATATATCATTTAATTGAAATCGGTCTAGTCGCTTAGTCGTAAAAACGTAACAAACAGAGAAACTATGGATTCTAAGGAGAAATAGTAACTCATTGATTTAAATAATATTCTATTTGGTACACTAATCCACATACACTTATCTACACCAGAGTCTACACTAATAGTATATGTGCATGCCGGCCTTAATCTTTAACTAATAAATTAATGCCACAAAATGCATAACCAATCTACTTGCCCTACAGTTTCAAATTAGAGGTAACGGGGGTTCTTTTTAATTGGTTATTGTTTTTTGGGGTACAAATTAGTTATTCTGGATTTCAGACTTTTGTCTATATTTGTGTTACTAAAGCTACACGAATACCAAATTTCAGCATTGTGGGGTCACTGGTGTACCCTGTGAATTTTGTTAAAGTTTTGTTTTTATTATGGCTAATAACTCAAAAACTACAAGGACTATACTAAAAATAAAAACGGGGTGCAAATGTCCAAATAAAGACCTTTCATTTGACGTCCTATTGTGTAATATACGAACAGTCTTATTTTTTTCAAAATTTCAAATTTTCAAATTCAAATTTTTTTATTTGGAACATAAATAAAGTACAATATACAAATGAAAACGTTGACAACTGCAAAAGTTAAGAAAAACTGAGTAGCAGTGTCAGCGCCCTCTTCCAAAACCGAACAGAACAATGTTCCAGCAGTCGATATAAGTAATTTTTTTTTCCTCTAATAATGATTATAATTTTAAGTTAATACTACGTGTGTGTGAGTGTGTGTGTGATGTGTTAATGTGGAGTGTGTGTGTGTGTGGAAGTGAGTGTGTGTGTGTGTGTGGAAGTGAGTGTGTGTGTGTGTGTGGAAGTGAGTGTGTGTGTGTGTGTGGAAGTGAGTGTGTGTGTGTGTAGAAGCGAGTGTGTGCGGGAGTTTGTTTGTGTGAGTGCGTGCGTGTTCTCGTGTGTATAATTTTGCTAGGTAGGGGGAATCATAATGTTCTCGGTATCATCGTACGTTAGAAATTAGGTTATATTAACGTTATTTTATTATAATAACGTTATTTTGTTCCCTTTAAAGATCAAATTAGAATGACATTCAAAGTGACTTCTAAATTTAAGTATTTTTAAATAAGAAGGCGTGTTTGCGGGCTAGTTTTAGTCAAAACCAATTTGATTGATAGCTAAAACTAGCCCGCAAACATGCCATCATAACAAAAATTACTTAATTTTAGAAATGTCACTTCAAATTTCATTCAAATTTGATATTTAGTGTGAACAAAATAAGACCGTTCGTATTTTACACAATTTTGGTTAGTCAGCGTAAACAACAGAATTGCCGCCATTGTCGAGCAGGAGGTGTGAAAAAACAGTTATAAGTACGAAATGTTCCATATAGGTACTTACAAAGTTTAAAGGTGACCTGTCTTCACTCACAGACATAAGTCAAGCAACTGACTGATCCTGACTGAAGCCAGCAAATTATAGATAGTCCCGGCTTAAGAGTTTGCAGGAAATAATAATATTGAGTTTAGATAACACCACAGTAGCCGCTAGGAAGTACAGTCAGCCAGCGTACTTCTTGAAATATACTAAGTGACTGTTTTGTACTTAATGTAAGTTTAGACACCTCCGTGGTGCAGTTGGGGAATAGCCGGCTGAGACGCAGGAGGTAGCGGGTTCGATTCCCGCCGTGGAACAAATGTTTGCATGATCAACAAATGTTTGCATGATCTACAGATATTTGTTCCGGGTCTGGTTATTTCTCTATACATTATAAGTGTGTATTTACAAAAAAAAGTGTATATAAGTATTCTATCAGTTATCTGGTTCCCATAGTACAAGCTCTGCTTAGTTTGGGGCTAGATAGCGCTGTGTGAAATGTCCAGCAATATTTATTATTTATTTATTTAAGTTTTTGCTCCTAAATTAATTGTAACAATGTTGTAATTTGAATCTGACGAGAGACTCATGTTACTATTAACTTTGTTAAATTAATTAATGTTATTTTTTATTCAGACAACATAGGCCCAATACATTCATAGTCAAAATTCATAGATTAATAATAATTAAAATAAATATAAATATAAAAATTACATAATTATTCTTACAAAAATAATAATATGAAATATTTGTTGAGCAAATGGATTGATCAGGGCTGTCACCCAGAAACGTTGCAGTACACTGTCCCACCTGCCTGCAAGAGCCCCGAGAATCCTATTGGGGCTACCCAGAATTCTGCATTGAATTGAGTTTGTTTTAGTTATTGAGTTCTTTTTTTTCAAAAATTATATTATATTCATACAGGATACAGTTTTAGGACCCCAGACCAAACAAAACCCTTATGGTGCAACTTTGTCTATCTAACAGACATGATCTCAGCAACTACTGAAGATATCATCTTGATATTTGGAATAAGGTAGTTAAAAAATAATGGTACTAGATCAAGTGGGGTATCACTTAAAAGAGCTTAATTTATACATGACAATTTAAGAGTAGTAGAGTTCCTTGTGAAAAGGCTCGCCTGGGGAAGTACTAACATTATACCTATTTTTGCCACCAAGCAGCATTTCTGTGTATCGGTTTCCGGTGAAATTACAGGCCCATGAGGCTTTACACCTGTATGCCTCAAGTTGTAGGACGCAGGGCAGTGCAACGTAGGGCACATTTCTAAGACACATTCCAGGCAGTTCTCTGTTATAGGCGATGGCTACTACTTAACATCGGTGTGCAATAAGCTTATTCCATCTCCAGGTAGTACAAAAAAACATTTTTTTAATAATTTTGAAGTTAAAACGAACTCGTCTTTACCCCTACAGTTACATAACTCAAGGAATAGATAAAACAATCTTTATTTATTGCCATCATAAGGATTAATTACTTAATTATTAAATCCACTGATAAGTAATGCCAAATTAGTTGACATATAAAAAAAACAATAAATTTTATTAGTATATCTAAGCTGGTTCTAACTAAATTACTAAGCTAAGAGTTTTGTAGTTGACTGTACCAATTCAAAGAAGTGTTTGGTTCACTTCTACGGTTCTGAGTTTCAAATTCAAACACAACAAGTTAGTATGTGGCAGAATTACATTGAATACAGGATGTTTGTTTTAAATACATTAATAAGAATAGTTGTTCATATTAGCATTTAGGTAGTAAGTATTATACACAGGAAAAAATATTATTACGATTTTAAACTACTTATAAAGTGGTAATATACATCCGTCTGTGCGCAGTGGGCGAATAGCCGGCTGACACGCAGGAGGTTGCGGTTTCTATCCCGCCTCGGAATAAACGTTTGCATGGCCTACATATAATATGTTCCGGATCTGTGTGTCTCTCTATAAAGAAGAAGGATGTATTTACAAAAAAAAAAGTATCTAAGTATTCTATCAGTGATCTAATTCCCATAGTACAAGCTTTGCTTAGTTTGGGGCTAGATGGCGCTGTGCGAAATGTCCAACATTATTTATTTTACAACGGATTACAGTAGTCTCACTAATCCAGCACTGTTATAAAGTAGGGGGTGCCGGATTATTGGATTGTATTGAAAAAATCATATCTATATAGTCTAGTGGTTCGCCCCGAACTGAGATCTCGCGAGTCTCCCTCATAAACAAAAAAAAATATTATTCGTAATTTTTGACTATAAAAATATTACCACTAAATGAAAACCACTATACTTGACCTACAGATTTATTCAAATTACAGGTAACGGGAGTTCATGTTAATTGGTTATACTTTTTGGGGTAGAAATTGCGGTTATTCTGGATTTCAGACTTTTGCCTATATTTGTGTCACTAAAGATACACGCATACCAAATTTCAGCACTGTGGGATCACTGGTGTACCCTGTGAATTTTGTCAAAGTTCAGTTTTTATTATGGCTAATGACCCAAAAACTACAAGGTTTAAATATATAATAAGTTAAAAATAAAAACGGGGTCAAAATGTACTCACAAAGACCTTTTATTAGACGTGCCACTTGACCAGATAGTCCCATTTTGGGTTTTTGAACCCTCTTGAACCCCAATATCTCAACAACCCCTTCATTATAATTTTAGATTACGCTAATTCCTGCTATCTTGACCTCACGGAGGAACAGCTCAATAAGCTTGAGCGTCTTCAAAATTTTTACATAAGGTTTATTTTCGAAAATTTTCGGAAATACGACCACATCTCCGAATTTCGTAATAAACTCAAATAGCTCCCCATTCGACTTCGCCGGAATACTCACATCCTATCCCTCCTATTCAACATCCTTCTTAATCCTTCCATGCCTTGTTATCTGAAGGAACGCTTCGAGTTCCTTCATTGCACAAATTCCCGAACACTCCGATCCTCAGAAAACCTCCTTCTCAAAACCCCGATGCATAGAACCAGTTTCTATGCAAACTCCTTTTCCGTCCAAGCTGTCCGATTATGGAATGCCTTGACGGTATCTATTAGGAAATCCCCCTCACCTTCCGTATTTAAAGCAAGACTAAAAAACTTTTATCTCCATGAAGAGTCGTGATTCATTCATCTGATCTATAATATTATTAATATGTATATATTCATATATACAGTGTGTTTTTTTTAACTAGGACAGTACGGGGGCACCCATAACTAGAGGAGATACAGGTGCCTAAAGGTCTAAGGTTACCTAAAGGGTCGTATTTACGAAACTCGGTACAATACCGTTCAAGAATTAAAAGACGCAGCCCACTTTCACTAAAACAAGATTCACCACTCATGGTTGTCTAAGGCCATTAAAAGTGTTTTGAATCGTGCCCGTACCTGTATACAGCAACATGGGGGCCATATCGAACATCTATTGTGATAGTTTTAGTACCGTTTTGTACCAAACTACTAAGCAATCGTATGTGAAAACATTTATTTTTGACTAACTTCTGCTGCTCAGATTTTTTTTAATTCGATACAATAAAATGATCCTTACAAAGGACTGAGTCGATTGGCATCAAAAAAAAAAATTACCAACTTGATTCATTTTAAGGCGCTACTCACGCTTGACCAAAAAAAATTTAATGCCAAAATGTTTTTCTTCGAAATAGAGCTGATGTTTTAAAAGAAACTGCACCTGTACCCTCTCTGGTTATGGGTGCTGCCGTACTGTCCCAGTTAAAAAAAACACTCTGTATGTATGTAAGTACATATTTATTTATTTTATATATGATATTTATTTATTTACAATTATTTATGTACCTAATGTTTATGTATTTAGGGTTAAGTATTTTTTTTTTTCTATAATTAAGTTTATTCTTTTTACACCTGGGCCAATCTTGCATTAAGCAATGATCCTTTCCATCCAAAGGTTGTCTGGAAGAGATCGCTTTGTTAAGCGATAAGGCCGCCCATTATGCTTACATTTATTTGTTTTATTTTTCATTTTTATATCTGTTGTGTTTAGCTTGTAAGGTATAATAAAGAATTTTCATTCATTCATTCATTCACATTTTTAGCTCATTGAGTCACACCATAACTGTACCATCTCTATTATACAGGGCATCCCACGGCAATGCCACATGGAGGGAAAGTACCTTGAATATTGTAGATGGAACATTTTACTGAAAGAAGACATTATTTTAATTTCAGAAACAATTTAAACTGCATTCATAGATTTTTAAATAATTACATGGTTGAACCGGGAATTGAACCCGCTACACGAGAAAAAAAATTACCATGTAGCTTTATCATATCGATCGAAAGGCTTCATCATAAGGATTATTTTTTGCAAAATAACTTAGTGTCAGAAATAAAAGGAAGACCATGAATTTTAACATTGATGTAAAATTTTGTTCAGAAAAATGAAAATATAGAGTCTCTACTGTATATTGAAAAGTACAGAACTTCTGAAAATTTATTCACTTCTGTGGTTATTTTACCATCCGTCATCCTTTTCAGGTTATCCTTTTCAGGGCCACCAAATTTTAACTTGAAAGTCAGTAAAAATAGTTACTAGAATTAAAATTCAACTTTTTTATGTTCTTGATGCCTGGCAATGAAATATTTGTGTACACAAATAATAAGAGTAATGGTCGACCAGTAAAATGATAAACAAACAAGCTAATCCGATAGCTTAAAGGCTTACTTTCGTCTGAAGAGATTTCATCATCTTTAACTTCTACAAAATCATAATTTTCTTCATAATTATCTTCTACAAATGCGTGGGCCAGACCTGTGGACATCAACAAGAACTTTGGTTCTTCCTTGTAAATCATTAAAGTCATAGGATGATATGCTAGAATTCAACTCAAACCTGAATCGAGACTCAAGTAAACATTTATGACAGTTTTTATTAGAAACTATAAAACAAATTATGCATAAGTCACAATTCTCACTTCAACAGTTCTAGAAACAGCCCACTATCTTCATAAAGAAGAAAATGGTTTACATAAATGGCTTGTGTCCTAGAAAAATCCTGAGCTTTTCCAAGTGGATATAAAATGTACTAAAAGAACTTACCTACTGCAACACCACAGACAAAGAGGAGCTGTATTCCATAGGTATATAGTTGGTTCATATTTCATCACCTGAAATAGCAATGGTAAAACTATTAACACTTCACACTAGGATTCCCTCTGTCATAGTTACCAGGTTGCGGCCACAATTTTTATGACATATGTCGAAATCTAGATTGAATAACAAACCAACCAAATACACAAGCATTTTTTTTCCTATAGGAAAAAGTACAATATGTAACACAATTCTAATTTCAAACTTTCAAATAGTTGTGTAGCTTCTGGAGACTTTTTGATGTGATTCTGTGAATAGTATGTAGAATTGCAACTTCGTAGCTACCTACGGAGAGGCTTTGGTAGAGGTATACACAAATATTAATACTTTACTCTTTTGGCATATTTTGAGTTAAAAACACAACTTACCGGCAAGAATTGTATTTCCAGATTTTCCACAACAAACTATCAACAGCTGACTGGACTGACTGTGAATTAATGTGAATGAACAAGCAAAACGAACGACTGCACCACAGACTAAATAGATGACTGAACTAAAAGAAGAAAATCTAGGTAGGTATTCTATTCTTTCTTTCTAGTGTTCTGGTTCTATGTATAGGAGGCTAACAACATTCGAGCTCATTCAAACAACTTACTGGGCTGAGCGCCATCTGCGCTCGCCAAAAGTTCGGTTAAGCTGTAACGGCCTCAGAGTCCAACAGCGAGATTAGTCCATTCGAAAAAAAAAAATAAAAAAAACTCGAGCTCATTTTTGCTGGGAATCAAGAAATTTACACAATGGCAGCACTGGTTGGTTGTTGGTAAACAACGGATTTTGGAAAGGATTTTGTAACATTTTTTTACGTGCTAAATTAATTGCCCATCTCACATCTCCCGTGTATAGGAAATAATCGGAATGGCTAACACCCAGTTTTCTGTATCTTGGGACGCATACCAGAAGATCATGTGTAATGGTTTGAGTTCACTACAACAGGTTAAAAACTTAGGTTCCTACAATGTTTATCAAACATGTTGCCTAATTTTTGGCTCTAACATGTATTAATTTACACAGAGAGGTGAATTTGTGGATATGACGCTGGCAGCGGAAGGACATTACGTGAAAGTGCATCAAATGGTGATGTCCCTTGTCAGTCCGTACATTAGAGATCTGATCACTTCGGCTGCTTGTCCTCACCCAGTTATTTTTCTCAATGTAAGTACACTTCTGTCGACCTAACTCTCTCCGAAAATTGGCGCATTCTTGTCTTATTAACCTGTCAAAGCCCTGGATTAAAACAATAGATTTGCAATTATTATTAGTAACGAACGAGTCAGCTGGGAGTCAAGGGGTGAAGTGAGTGGGAAGGAGAGGCAACCGTAAATATTTAAAAAAACTTTTGAAATACTCCTTAGTTTTTCCTTAGCTATTTCCTTTTTATTTCCTACATTTGATAAGGATTTCATGAGTTATTTTGTTTTTACTGTTGCTCATGACTGATACTGTAATGCAACAAGTATTTGTATCTTAACAATGACATCTGTTTGAAAAGTAAGAAATATCTGCTTGTCTGATACCTACTGTTTCGTCTTCCAGACATTGTTCCTGCTTGGTTCCATTGATGCGCTCTTTGGTGACTAGCATATCCAATTTTGGCCTTAAATGTGTGCGCACATTATGTACATGTCAAAACGCCATTTATGTAATTATAGTGAATGTTGGCAGGTGGTTTATTTTTAAGGTGATCACGTTTATCATCTAGATCACACCTGCGCTCATCTTCAAAGTTGTAGACACTTTGTTGAACTAATCTTTTCCACTCTGGCTGATTTTCTGCTAATGATTCCCACTCAGAGGGCTCAATCTTGCACTTTTTCATATATCTCTTCTGAGCGTCTTTGTATCTGAGCAGCTGGCCGCCACTCTTTCGCTTGCCGTCCTGGAGCTCTGAGTAGAAAGTGCGCTTCGCCACCTTGTCGTTGGACATACGCGTTAGGTGCCCGCACCACCGCAGTTGTCGGCGCATAAAATACGCTTCCATTCCACAGACATTAGCTCATCGAAGAACATCAGTGTTTCAATTTGGTATATATACAGGGTTACAGGAAAAATCGTGCTAGATCCGTTAAGGGCGTGGAGTACCCATCATTTCTGACTTATTTCACTATGAAACACCCTACCCTAAACTTAACCCTTTTCGAGATATTCGACTTTTAATTTTTTTATTGAAAATTGCCGATTTTTAGGCTACTAAATTTATTTTTGTTTATTTTGTGTATCTTATTATTATTATTATTGCATTTTTACATGTGTAATAAGATGCTTTAGGACGTCTATCATTAAAATAGTGCATAAGTTAATTGAATAGACCGTAGTAGACAAGTGAAAGTTAAGAAATAAAAAAAAATATTAGAAAGTTTATTTTTCTCTAAGGGATATCTAAAAAAAATATTATGGCAATTGTTCGGCAGATGTTTTTTAAAATATCTACGTTTCATCAGCTATCTAACGAGGTATAATAATCTAGGGTTTTATTCAAATGCATTGAAAAAAATTTAGTTTTATAGGCGACAGTGGAGAAGAAAATTTATACTTAGCCCTAAAAAGTAAAATAAAATAATAGGTAAGCATGAAATGTCATTTATTAAAGATTTTCACACAACTTTTTCTTATTCTACAGTTCATGTTCAACATGGCCGCCTCTATTTCTGATACATTGTCGCATCCTTCTACGGAGACCAGTCTGGATGATCTGCCACTCAACCTGATCAGGGACATGTGGTTCCAACACGATGGCTGCCCTGCCCATTTCAGGAGAAGTGTCAGAGACTGGCTGGACACAAATTATCCAAACAAATGGATAGGACGAGGTGGACCGTTGCCATGGCCAGCAAGAAGTCCGGACCTAACCCCCATGGATTTTCACGTGTGGGGGTGCATGAAAAGTCTTGTGTACAGCGAGCCGAATCCAGTTTCGTCTGTGGAAGACTTACGAGAAAGGATTGTGGATGCAGCCAATAAAATGAGGACTACGTTAACCACTGGAGTAGTAAAGACTGGTCTCCGTAGAAGGATGCGACAATGTATCAGAAATAGAGGCGGCCATGTTGAACATGAACTGTAGAATAAGAAAAAGTTGTGTGAAAATCTTTAATAAATGACATTTCATGCTTACCTATTATTTTATTTTACTTTTTAGGGCTAAGTATAAATTTTCTTCTCCACTGTCGCCTATAAAACTAAATTTTTTTCAATGCATTTGAATAAAACCCTAGATTATTATACCTCGTTAGATAGCTGATGAAACGTAGATATTTTAAAAAACATCTGCCGAACAATTGCCATAATATTTTTTTTAGATATCCCTTAGAGAAAAATAAACTTTCTAATATTTTTTTTTATTTCTTAACTTTCACTTGTCTACTACGGTCTATTCAATTAACTTATGCACTATTTTAATGATAGACGTCCTAAAGCATCTTATTACACATGTAAAAATGCAATAATAATAATAATAAGATACACAAAATAAACAAAAATAAATTTAGTAGCCTAAAAATCGGCAATTTTCAATAAAAAAATTAAAAGTCGAATATCTCGAAAAGGGTTAAGTTTAGGGTAGGGTGTTTCATAGTGAAATAAGTCAGAAATGATGGGTACTCCACGCCCTTAACGGATCTAGCACGATTTTTCCTGTAACCCTGTATATAGCTAGAATAGGATTGAGACATAGGCTACTTTTTATCCTACTGTGCAGAAGAAGTGTAATGATTTGACATACCGCAGGGGGAAGCTTGTCTAAATAAAAACAATTGTGTTACTTTTCAGAGAGTATCATACGAGACACTGCAGTCAATATTACAGTATGCTTACACCGGGGAAGTAGTGGTCTCCAATGAAGTAATCCAAGAGTTCTTCACTGCTTGTAAGGCCCTTCATATCAGAGGATTAGAAGAATGTATGGTAAGATTTCTATGTATATCTTTACTAAATAGTTGCCAGTACGCTGTGGTTGAAATTCGACCGATTTTTATTTAGCATTCGCGACTCATTAATTTAAACTAACTATGCCAAATCTTACACTCCTCTGCGCGCCCAATAAGCTTAAAAAGGGGTACAAAGTTCTCTTCACGTAATCCACACTACTACTATTAATTCGAAAGTAACTCTGTCTGTTTGTTACGTTTTCACGAATAAACGACTGTACCAATTTTGATGAAAGGTATACATTATAAGGATTATGACCGGGATTGGGACATAGGCTACTTTTTACCTGACTATGCAGAAAGAGGGTAATGTTTTTATTGACAAACCACGAGTGCGAAGCCGCGGGTGGGTCAGTTAGCTCGGTATTGTTTTTAAGATCCTAGTACGACATTGTGTTCGAATATGGCCACTGCTCACATCGGCACCCTGTATCAGTTATTTATTATGTGATGACCTCCGTGCCGCAGTGGGCAACTAGCCAGCTGAGACGCAGGAGGTTGCGGGTTCGATTCCCGCCGCGGAACAATGAAAACACTTTATTGTACACCACAAAATAAATAAACATAAAAATTCACATAGCAACAAGTACAATGGGCGATCTTATCGCTTAGAAGCGATTTCTTCGAGACAAAGGCGTCGTCGTCGCAAAGGCCGGCTACCGGTATTAAACCCACCTCTAAATACGATTCCAGATGTGTGTTTTAAATTAATGTCGTACATAACAAAACAGGGTGTATATGTCTAGGGTGTTTTATAATAAACGCACAAAAATGAAAGGGGTTATTTTGATGAGCATAATAAACTAGTGGTTCGCCCCAAACTGAGATCTCGCGAGTCTCCCATAAAAACAAAAAAAATATTATTTGTAATCTTTGACTACCAAAATAGTTCCACAAAATGCATAACCAAATAACGTGACCTACAATTTCATTCACGTTACGGGTAACGGGAGTTCATATAAGTGGTTCTTCTTTTTTGGGGTACAAAATACAGTTATTCTGGATTTCAGACTTTTGCCTATATTTATGTTACTAAAGTTACACAAATACCAAATTTCAACATTGTAGGGTCACTGGTGTACCCTGTGGATTTTGTCAAAGTTTTGTTTTTATTATGGCTAATAACTCAAAAACTAAAAATAAAAACAGGGTTGTAATGTACTAATACTAATAGGGGGGGAATGGGAATGGGGTTCTTTGGGGTAAGTTTATTATAACTTTACAACACAGAACGTCACTATATACCAGTTCCGAGTCACACCTCCACGTGGTTCCTCCTGGTAACTGTAGTGAGAAGTGAAATAATGATTATTACATTATTATAACACTTCTTACTACAGGCGAACGTGACCGGGAAATACTCGCCACGACGCACTGGCCAGCGTGGCATTTTAAGGCTAAACCCCCTTTGTAACATGATTAACGCCATAAAGCCCCGGCCCTCAGTCCCCAGTGGCCCCGCTATTCCTGACTCTGGCAGTGGTCATGGTTCCAGCGGGGCAGAGAGTGCATAGAATCACTGGAAGTCGCCCAGCTGCCACAACTCCACGACCTTGACGCCAGGGGGCGTGTTATAACGCCAGGACGTTGCGCACGGATGAACGATTTTTACAATTTGAACAGGAAACTGAACATATTAAGTGGGATATTATTGGACTATCAGAGGTCCGTCGTAAAGGGGAAGAACTGGTAAAACTCGATACTGGCCATCTATTCTACTACCGGGGCCATGAAGATACCTCATATGGTGGAATAGGGTTCCTTTTTAAAAACACCATATCATCAGCTATTCAAAACGTTACCAGTATATCCCCTCGCGTCTGCTTTGCCATAGTAAAAATAAGTAAACGCTATTTACTCAAAATTATACAGGTATACGCCCCAACATTGCAAGTTCAGATGAAGAAGTAGAGATCTTCTACGACGAAATCAATAAGGCTCTAGAAAATACACCATGTCATTTCACAACATTAATGGGAGACTTCAACGCAAGGGTGGGTGCCGGTATAAATAATGAAAAATTTTTAGGTCAATTTGGTCTAGGCTCACGAAATAATAGAGGACAAACTCTGGTTAATTTCCTGAAACAAAAGAAAATGTTCAACATGAATACCTTCTTTAAGAAGAGGACATCGAGGAAATGGACTTGGGCTAGCCCCGACGGAATAACAAAAAACGAGGTCGACTTCATAATAAGCTCCCACAAAAATATAGTAACAGACGTCAGCGTCCTCGCTCGCATTAAGACGGGAAGTGACCATCGTTTGGTTAGGGCGACATATAAGTTCAACTTAAAGTTGGAAAGGTGTAAAATAATAAAATCTAAGAGGAACTATGAAAAACAAGACATAGCTTGCCTTAATTTCCAAGAAGAATACCGAACTGAATTGAAAAATAGCTTCGACGGTCTTGATGAGTTGAACTTGGATGTCGACCAACTAAATGAGGCATTGTGCAAGGCCGTGTCTGAGACCACCCGAAAACATCTTGGTGGAGTTCGTACCAAGGTAGGAAAACTGTCATATGTAACATTGGCCCTCATGCAGAAAAGAAGGGAAATGAAACACCATACCTTCGAAGACCAGAGGAAAATTGAAGAAGTCAATCACCAAATTAGTAAAGCCATGAAAAAGGATCTTAGAAAGCACAGCACAAAAATAATCTCTCAGACAATTAAAAACCAATAAGGGCAATTTCGTAAAAAAATAAATTCAGAAACCAGCCAAATAATAAAACTCACCGATGAAAAGGGGCATATTGTAATTGAACGTATTAAAATGTTAAGCGTTGTCGAAAAATTCTACGGAGATTTATGTACTTCAAAATCATTTGAATCAAATTCACCAAATGACCCCAGAGCACCACCCACCGAAAACCGGCCTTTGGAAAACCTACCATCTATACTACCTTGTGATGTGGAAAAAGCACTTCTACAGATGAAAAATGCCACGTCACCTGGCGAGGATGGTATCACAGTTGAGCTTTTGCGTGCAAGAGGACAACCATTACTTCAATTACTAGTAAAGCTATTCAATAAAGTGCTGTTTCACACCAAAACACCTAAAGCTTGGAAAAATGCAACTGTTACAATATTGTACAAAAAAGGAGATAGCTCTAAACTGAATAATTATCGCCCCATAAGTCTACTTTCTCAATTATACAAGATGTTCTCCAAGGTAATATGCAATAGACTTACCCGCCAGCTAAATGAGTGCCAACCCTCTGAGCAAGCCGGCTTTCGCAATGGCTTTTCCACGATAGACCACATCCACACCGTAAAGCAACCGATGGAGAAGAGTTCCGAGTATAACCGGACGTTGTGTTTAGCTTTTATCGACTACGAGAAAGCTTTTGACAGTGTCGAACACTGGGCTGTGTTCAACTCTCTCCATCGCTGCCATGTAGATGCTCGGTATGTGGACGTGTTGCGTGAGTTATATGGCTCGGCAACAATGCAGGTCCGACTGCATGCTCCTACTGGCCCTATCACCATCAACAGGAGGGTGCGGCAAGGAGACTCTATTTCACCCAAGCTCTTCACCGCGGTTCTAGAAGACGTTATGAAGACGCTTGCATGGGACTAGTGGTATCAAAATTAATGGTAATGACCTCGTTCTTTTTGCCAATAATATAGAAGACCTCCAACTTATGATCCAGCAACTGCACGATGCTTCTTTGGTAGTGGCCTTAAGATGAATATGTCCAAGACGAATGTGATGACGAATGCTGCCGGATTCCCGAATTTAGATGTGATGGTGGGAAGCAAGAAGCTGGCAGTAGTCGACAAATACCTTTATCTTGAACATATTCTTTCTTTTGGTAAAGAAAATCAGAACAAGGAGGTCTCTAGACGAATACAACTCGGGTGGGCTGCATTTGGAAAGCTTGAAGATGTTTTTCGGTCAAAGAAGATCCCACAATGCTTGAAAACCAGTCTGTATAACTAATGTGTCTTGCCAACAATGACTTACCGTGCCGAAACATGCGCACTCACTAAGAAAACTATGTACAAAGTACGAGTGGCACAGAGAGCCATGGAGCGCGCCATGCTTGGCATCAACCTGCTGGATCGAGTTCCCAATACCGAAATCCGACGCTAGACGAAAGTCCAAGACGTCGGCACAAGGGTGGTGGAACTCAATTGAAACTGGGCAGGACACTTGGCTAGACGAGGTGATGGCAGGTGGAGTAAATCTTTGACCGAATGGTGGCCAAGAACAGACCTAAGAAGTCCAGAACGTCCGACAGCGCGGTGAGTCGACGGTATAAAGACAGTTGCGGGCAACTCCTGGATGCACGCAGCACAGGACCGGGAAGGGTGGCGTATACAAAGGGAGGCCTACACCCAACAGTTGGTACTTACGGGCTGTAGATGATGATGATGAATGTACTAATGAATACCTTTCATTTATCGTGCTACTTGACCTAATAATGTCATTTTTTTATCCCCTCTTTTTCTTTTTCATCCCCCAATATCTCAACAACCTCCCAATTAGGGTTTTGGGATTCCCGTTTTTCTCGTTCCCGGGAACCGGGAATAATATTTTCAATTTTCCGGAATCCCGGGAAACCGGTTTTTTTTTTTAAGTCCTTTATATAGTTTTTTTTAACAACAAAAAGTTAAGAAAACACATAATGGATTAAATAAGCTATTTATTTGACTCAGAAATAATTAAACATTCTCGATCGATCATAAACAGAGGTAGTATAATAGAAACTTAATGATTTGTTTCAGTGAAGATGCCAACGCCCGTGTAGTTTCAGCGGACGATTCATTGGGTTGATCTTTTAAATTTATACTATGCACCTTTAACAAATGCCTTGCGTCGATGAGCCTTTACAACTGAATATTTTTGGACAGCGATTACATTGTGCTTTATCTAGGCCTTTTTTCTTGAAATAATTCCAATTCGGATATAAGGCGACCTTCCATGTTGACCAACAAGTTAAAAATATAAAATATTAAATGTACTTATTGAATATGTAGTAAATTTTAATTAGAATAGAATAGAATAGAAAAACGTTTATTTTGCATCACAAATGTACAATGGCTTAGAAAAATGGGTATAAATTAATGAACAAATTTGTGAGCAAAAACGGTCACCACTCAGCATTGTGCTATAGTAGCATATTTATACTACTATAGCGCTGGTCTTCCGTGGTGCCATTTTTGTGTGTGCAGGGCAGCAACTGTGTTTACAATTACCTATCGATACACATTGCCAGTAGGTACATATAACCTTTCGGACTCGTTTAGGTACCTCCCTACTTACGAACTATTAAAATATACAAAACATGAAAATACACAATCATAAACAGTTAACAGACATAATTAAAATAGTTTTGAAAAATTAACAATTAAAAAATAATAATAATAATAATAATAAATAAAAATATATAATACAGTAAACAGGCATAATAAAGAGAGCTTTGAAAATTAAATAATTAGAATTATATTGCTAGAAACCAGGCCCAGAACAACCACCTACGTGTGAAAACTTTTGAAAACTCAACAAGTACTTTTTTAAAGATTTTTTGAAAGACCAAACAGTATTAGAGTTCCTTATAGGAGGAGGCAGATTGTTCCAACATTTCGTGGCAGCATATCTGAAGCTGCCACGAAATGCAGCTGTTCTGTGTCTGGGACAAAGTAAACGGACAGCAAGACGCTTGAGACGGTCCGAAAAGTGAAGCTTTTCGTATAAATATAATGGTTTCTGATTTCCAATAATGCCAAAGAGTAAAGTTGCAAAATGGAGAATTCGACGCGATGACATATTCATTAGTCCATTGGCATTTATGTACGGAGAAATGTGAGCTCGTCGCGGAATGGGAAAACAGAAACGTACACAAGCGTTCTGTAGGCGCTGAATAAGTTTTTTTGTACGACCTAGCAAACATTCTCCAAAAACGTTATCAGCGTAGCTAAGTTTAGATAAAATAAGTGAATCGCATAACTGGATTCGTAAATCGATGCTAAGATGTTCGCGCATCCTATACAAAACGGACAGCCGGTAAAAACAATTTTGAACTATTTGTAGAACATGTTTTTCGAAATGCAAAGAACTGTCCATAATGAGACCTAAATTTCTGGCTTCAGCAACTCGATCTATAGAAACTCCACCCACTAAAACTCTGGGATATTCGGCATTGATAGTTTTAATCTGACTTTTAGACCCAAGAATCAGATATTTGGACTTGTTAGGGTTTAAGACCAAGCTGTTTGATTTACACCAATCGATTATACGCTCAAGATCCTGATTTAACCTACCAATAGCAACATTAATTTTAGAAGGTTTGGAGGATATATATAGCTGAAGGTCATCAGCATAAAGATGGTATTTACAATTTATAACTTTTGAAGTTAAATCAGCGCAGTATAGTACAAAGAGTATAGGGCCGAGAATGGATCCCTGCGGAACTCCACGGTTCACGGGCAAAGTTGCTGAAAAAGAACTTAAACCAACTGAATTCCTAAGCTCTACTAATTGGGAGCGCTCTGTAAGGTAACTGGAGAACCATCTGATTGCAGTACTGTCAAAGCCATAATACGACAGTTTAGACAGTAAAAGCGAGGTATTTAACGTATCAAATGCTCGTGAAAAATCAAGGAGTGTTAAAATGGTTCCTTCGCCAACATCTTGAGCTGACAGAATGTCATCTACAACATCCATTAGAGCGGTTGCAGTGCTGTGTCCTTTCCTGAAGCCTGATTGTTTTTTGGGTAAAATAAAGTAGTCTTCTAAATATCTATTAAGTTGCAGGCAAACTGCCTTTTCAACTATTTTTGACAGAAATGGTAATATACTAATCGGCCTTAGATCTTTGAGTGTTGATGGATGGTTATTTTTGGGTATTGGTTTAACAATGGCCGTTTTCCAAGATGAAGGAAATGTTTCGGTTCTAATAGATGCGTTCACTATAGCCGTGATAATACCTAGTGTTTGTGGAAGGGTCAATAAAATCATATCCATGGACATACCATCTACACCTGTGGCATTTGTCGAGAATGCTGTAATGATTTTACTGATTTCATGTTCAGTAACTGTTTTCAATTTAAAGATAGATGGCCCATGCCTATGAAACTCATAATACGTTAAATCAGATATATTGACATCATTATTACCAGGAACAGAGATAAAGTGATTGTTTATAGTATTCGGATCATGAAAATTGGATGGAAGATGAGAAGACTTTTGTTTAAAATTAGCAACATTCTGTTTGATATTTTTCCATAAAACACGTGGGTTTTTGGAATTGCAATTAATATTACGTTCAAAATATGAGGTTTTTTCAGTGTAGAGGGCAATGTTAACCGCATTTTTCAGATCTTTATAATATTTCTTGTGGGTGTCTACATTCGAAAGAAGACTCCGTGCATGCGCCTTGTCTCGTGTTTTCATCATCTCCTTAATATTATAAGTTATCCATGGATAGGACTGGGTTTTTAACAATGATCTTTTGAATGGGGCATGTTTATCAAATAAATAAATTACACTAGATCTAAACCTTTCCACCATTACATTGACATCATTAGAAATCAGATTATCCCAGTTTACAGTGTTAAGGTCATTATAAAATTTCTCAAGATCGATATCTTTTAGCGGCCGGTAGATGACCCATTTAGGTTGAGATTTTTCTTTTTTTACGCTAAGCTTGCACGATACAAAAGAGTGACTACTTAGATCCGGTATATAATCTACGACAACATCGATAAGTGGCAAATTTGAGCACATTACATCAATTAATGTTGCGCTGTGATCGGTAAAATGCGTTGGCACGGTAACATAGTGCTTAAGACTGAAACATGTTAGGAAGTCTTGAAGTTTTGTTTTATCCGCGCCACACTCTAAGATATCTATGTTAAAATCTCCCGTTAGTAAAATATGATCGTAAGCAGAAAGCGAAGATACAGAATCCGTGAGCGCATCCAAAAATACCTCAACATTTTTCCACGGAGGGCGATAGGCGGTACCTATTGCAATCTTGAGGCCGTTGACAGTAAGTCGAAGCCACATCTGATCGACACCCGGAGTTTCAGGGTGGGTGAGCAGGCGCGCGCCCACACCGCACTTGATATAGAAGCCGACGCCCCCCCCGCGCTGGCGGCCGCCTACAGCGCTGCCGTAGTGCCGCTGCGCGTGCCGCAGCTGGTAGCCGGGCAATGTAGGCGCTCGCGCCTCCTCACCCTCCCGCAACCACGTCTCGTTGATTGCCATTATATCTACAGGATACCTCATCATGGCCACCATCAGTTCATCATGCCTCGTACCAAGGGACCCCTTATTAAGCAACCCAATCGACAAATACTTATTCTTATAGAACTGTATTACAAAGGAATAAATCATTTGGTCGTACTTGCAATTAATCAAAAACAGTCTAAGGCACGAGACATGACGATCATTGGAACATTTTAACAAAACCATCAACATCATCTCATTAGCATGTTTTGTCGTAAGGCAGCCAAAGCGACCTTTCTTAGTTATTATTATATGATGCTCACAATGGAGCAACGTTTCACGAAGTACACACGTAGAGGTAACCACACAAAAAATCAAAAAAATTAAACCTTTATAAATATGTAAGTTCGTCACTAATATGTGTTTTTTAGGAAAGTATTCAACGAAAGATAAATTATTATTGCACTTTAAAATCTCGTTATCAAAGTTTTTTATGAGATCAGAAAAAAATATCTTTGGAAAAATAAACACACATAAAACTAAAAGTGACAAGTTGCATAAGATTGAGTTGTAGTTATAAACCACCAACGGGTTGCGCGCCAAAAACCCGCAAGAAATCGTCCTCCATCCGAATTCGCTTCACCGATTCCCCATGTTCGCGACGAACAAGTATCGCTCCGTCCCTGGTCCACGCGAATTTCCATTCCAGTCGGCGCACCTCCTCGCGGGCGCGGCGGAAGAGTTGTCTGTTCGCGCGGGTGAGTCGCTCGTTGACATAAAAGCGGCGCGTGGGGCCGGGTAGGCCGAGCCCCGTGGTATCAGCACCGCGGCGTACGCGCGCCGCCCGCAGCAGCTCGTCACGCTGGGTTCGGCGCAGCAAGCGTACCACAAGCAGGCGCGGCCCGGTTTCGTCCCCGGTGGCCGCTGCGGCCGCAGGCCCAGTGTAGGGAGCGGAGGCTCGAGGAGCGGGGCGCGCAGGAGCGCGGGCTTCGGCAGCGGCGGCGGTGGTCGTGGGTTCACGGCGAGCGCCGACTCGCACTGCACACACCACATCGTTTTCCACGATTTTGACTCCGAGCTTGTTGCCGATAATAGTCACAATATGGACGGGATTTTCCCCACTCGCTTCAGGTATTCCGGAGAACTCTACTTCGTTCAATAACAGCTCCTGCTCCCTTTCGTTAAGTTCACATTTCAGTCGATCGACGGTATCGGCAAGGTCATTGAACTTTCCGTCGACTTTTTCGTCTAGTCTCTTTTCGATTGAAGTAATTCTCTGTTCGATGTTATTACAGCGGGAATTAAAAGTTTGCAAGGAAGAAGCCAGTGTGTCTATTTTTGTAAAAAGTTGCTGCGTAAACGATGACATTTGCACCGCGATGTACTCTTTCAGAGCAGATGTTATTTCAAGAGCCGTATCACCTTGGGATAAATATGTATCATCGGAACTAACACTAGCGGCGCGTTTAGATTTTCTTCGCAGAGTTACGTTTTGGAAGGGGTCAATGACCTCATCGCTCTCATTGGAGTCCACAGCTGGCATCTCTTGGAGGCTGGTGGATTTAGCAGGGCTCTCAGTAGTTCCTACCAAGGATTTTACTAATACTTGCTTTGACGCGGAATTTTGCGCGGATGCTATTTTGACCTTGTAATTTTTCCTGAGGCAAACGTCACATTGCCATTGAGCTTTGCGCTCGGCGCTTAACAGATAGTACCTTTTCTCATAACCCTTACAGTCTATGTGAAAATGCAGCTTGCAGCATACACAGGACAAGATTGCTCTATCTTTTATAGGTAATTTGCACTTCCCGCAGCTTTTGTGTACCGGTGGCGCCATCTTCAGTTTTAGACGCGAAACTCCCGCTGATCCCGCTAATTGACAAAACAATCAACACGACAGGGTTTACTTACCAGAGTTTCAAACACACAAACGTTCACTAACAAAGAGATATTACCGGTGAACGAATGCCAAATGTCACATAAAACAACGGAAGCAGTTTGTTTAGTTACACTAAAATGCAAGGTGAAGTGGGAGGGAAAGGGCACCGGCAAATAAACCTATATATTCTAGGTTCGCATAATTAAGCAAAAAGATCGTTATCGAAATTGCACAGCACCTGCGTAAAAACAAAGAGGAGCGAATATAATAGAGACGAATGAAACAAAGAAATACAGGTAAATGTTATCTAGTTTTTTCTAACATTTCTATAAAGACAAAACAAAGGCAAACCATCTGCAAAGTGATGGCTGGCTGACAAGCCGTAGAAAATTTTTAAAGGTTTTTTTAAGGACAACATTGAGTTTAATATGACTATAAAATACAAAGTTTTAGATCTATCACATACTTTTGAAAATTCCCGGGAAATCAAAATTTTTTTCCGGTTCCGGAAATGCCTTTTTCCCGGGATTTCCCGATTTCCGGAACCTGGGAACGAAATCTTACCCCTAATATTTTTAGCTCATTTAGTCACACCAAAATTGTGCCATCACTACCTACCTCTGTATCAAATTTCACTATGATCGGATAAACGCTTCGAAAGTTATCCTCGGACAAACAAACATACATACAACGCCGATTTGCCCAAGTTGATTTGGAGATCTCGCTTCGTTCGATCAATAAATTGTGAAAAGTTTACCATAGAAATGTGAAATTTATTTTGGCATGTAAAAACAAACACTTTATTTAACTTTTTTTAAAATATTAATGGCAACTGATTCCTCTAATAGGGCGTGAGGAGCATTCCTGCCAACTTCACGTAGTAGGTTCACGGTACGGTTAAATGGAAAATCAAGTTAAAATGAATTTAAAGTTATACGCGACGCGAGTTTATCTGATACCTGCAACAATGTGTTAAATATTAATAATACTGTCAAACAAATAAATACAATACATTAATATATAATATTTCTGAGCCATCTACATTAGACAGAGCAAACACTTCACAGATACACCGACCTGGCCGGCGAGGTCGACGAGTCCCTTCAGTCGCCGCCTATACGAGGTATAGACATGTACCCGGGCGTTTCTCTCCTATCCACCCTGGCAACTGCCCAAGCCGAGGCTCGTACCTAAGTGGTGCCCTTGCACTAGTTGCCTCTTCATAAAACTTACAGGGCTGAGTGCCATCTGCGCTCGCCAAAAGTTCGGTTAAGCTGTAACGGCCTCAGAGGCCAACAGCGAGATTCGAAAATCCATTCGAAAAAAAAAAAGATTTGGGCTTACTTTGTATCGAGACTTCGTAGATTTGACAACTCGTCACTTTGCTTATTTATGTTGGCTAACTTGAGTATTTTGATTTTAATGAGTAATTGTTATTTTAGTTGTTCGTTTGATTATTTCTCTATATCTGGGTTAAATTATATGATCGATATTTATTTTTTATATTAAATGAGGGAAAACCGCTTAAAGTATATTATACTATAACTTGTAGTTAAGATACCTACTTAATTGTGAAATATTAATTTAGTTTTGCACTAAATAAAACCGTTATTAGTAAATAATACAAAACTAGTTTTGTTTCAATAATAATATACATTTCGATCGTTTTAAGCTAATTATATTATCCATCTATTGATTCCACATTCCATCCTTGAAATAGATACAAAAGACCGAAGCTGTTAGAAATGATTTTTTTGATATAAAATTTATTTTAAAAAATTAGAAAAGATAAGACTGTATGTAATTCCTTATGTGTAACTTGTGTAGGTAAGAGTTCAAGTTCATTGAAGTATGGATGGACAACGAAAGCAATTTTACAAGTCAAATTAAACCAAAAAATTCAAGTTTTGTTCCTACTTAAAAAACCGGTAATTCTCGGGTTTTATCGAAAAAACTGGCGATGATTATCGGTTTATCGTTTATCGAAAAGTTTCGATAATTGCATGCGCTAGTGAGCAGTAGGCATTTGTGAAACGCAACCTGGGCACTCAGTAATACCTACTTAATCTAAATAATAAAAAGCAGATATAAAAATCAAAGACGAGGAGTTGGCTCTTGTGGACACCACCGTATTCTTAGGTATAATCCTAGATAATAAGCTTCAATGGGGCCCTCACATTGATGGGTTGTCGAAGAGACTTAGTTCTGCGGCATACGCAGTCAAAAAGATCCGTCTTTTTACAGACGTACACACAGCTAGACTAGTTTACTTCAGCTACTTCCACAGCATTATGTCATACGGTATACTGCTGTGGGGGAGTGCTGCAGATATAAACACCGTTTTTGTGCTGCAGAAGAGGGCTGTTCGTGCAATTTATAATATGGGCCCCAGAGAATCATTACGCAATAAGTTTAAAGAAATAAATATTATGACATTCCCTTGTCAATACATCTATGAAAATCTAATGTATGTTCACAAAAATATTAATTTGTTTAAGAAAAATAGCGATAATCATAATTTTAATACTAGAAATAAAGATAAACTCGCTGTTGCCACTTGTAGACTCCATAAAGTTAGTAAATCTTTTAAAGGGCAAGGTGTACGCTTTTATAACAAACTCCCAAGGGATGTACAAAAATTGACAATTAACAAATTTAAAAACGTAATTAAACAAAATCTTTATAAAAGAGCCTACTATAAAATATCGGATTATTTAGATGATAGAGAAGCTTGGGATTGAAATTGCTCCAACTCGTTCAAAATGTTACAATTTAGACGTAATTTATGTTCTGTATTATGTATTGTAAAAGGATCATTAAAAAAAACAACCAGCCTTGTTTCTTGCCTTTCTTTCCTGGCTTGGTCGCGAAGGAACAGGCAGTAAAATTGACGTTTCAAAGTGATCCTTGTGATTTTAATGAATAAAAATATTTGAATTTGAATTTTAATCACTGCACTGACGTAGGTACCTACCTAGCTCACATTGACCAAGAAAAAACTGGACAAAAATACCTGTCTGCCGAGTTGTCATAATTCGAGTCAGTGACACCGATCGCTTGTACTACTGGACCAAAAAAGAAATAGCGAATGTAGAGTAGGGATATTTTTTACCTAGTACCTACCTATTTAAAACTCAAAAACTAAGGTAGATTAGTACCTACATACTACCGTAGATCTAGGCAGGCATGTATTTTTTGATATCTCTTTCGGAAATGGCTGCGGGTTTTGGGTTTAGAAAAGGGACAGCAAGGGATATCTCGAGAGGTCACCAATACAGTATGTGTGGTTTGATGGCAAGCATTATGCAATAGCACAACATACGTTTATTACAGTGTTTGTTTTACATTTCACAAATTTATTTATTATGCTCATCAAAATAACCCTTTTCATTTTTGTGCGTATATTATCAAATACCCTATATATGGACGGATTTAATGTTATAAGGGCTCGTGAGGTCTACTGTTCTCACATAACCATTAATTTATTATTAACTAGATGACGAATTCGCAGCTTCGCACGCGTAGTTTTTCAATAAAGATATTACCCTCCTTCTGCGCAGTTGGGTAAAAAGTAGCCTGTTGCTCAGCGAGAATGTAGCATTTTAATGGGGAAAGAATTTTTGAAATCGGACCAGTAGTTTTTGAGTTTATTCGTTACAAACATACAAATCTTTCCTCATTATAATATTAATATAGATTACAATTACTACATAGTTTAAATATAACTTGTATACAATTTCTACTTGTTTCAGAACCCTTTGGAATCAGCCACACAGTTACCTACTGCGCCAAATCAAAAAGATATAAATACAATTAAAAACAAAATACCTGATCAACAATCATTTGAGAAATCAGATCCAGTGAGCCCACCTAGTCCTGGAAAGTAAGTTTTTGGACCATAGGCAATGGCGAACGAAAACCGGAACCGAAAAAGGGTAGTAGTAGTAGTAGAGTTCATAAATAATGGTGGAAATTTCACACAGCGCTGTACAGCCCCAAACTAAGCAAAGCTTGTACTATGAGTAAATACTTCTACTATAAAGAAACAACTAGGCGAAAACTAGTAATACTAGTAGTTCTCCCCGAACTGAGATCTCGCGAGTCTCCGATTAAAACTAAAAAAAAATTGTAATCTTTGACTATCGAAATAGTGCCACGAAATAAATAACCAACTAACTTGACCTATAATTTAATTTCAAATTACAGGTTGTAGTTACAGGTTCTAGCAGTTATAAACTTACTTTATATTATTATGGCATCTAGTAAATTAAGTTTTTGCTGAATAAACATCCCCAATTACAGGTAACGGGAGTTCATGTTAATTGGTTACTCTTTTTTGGGGTACAAAATGCAGTTATTCTGGATTTCAGACTTGCCTATATTTATGTTACTAAAGCTACACAAATACCAAATTTCAGCATTGTGGGGTCACTGGTGTACCCTGTGAATTTTGTCAAAGTTTTGTTTTTATTATGGCTAATAACTCAAAAACTACAAAAAT
Organism: Philereme transversata; assembly: GCA_963924445.1. Classification (NCBI taxonomy): domain Eukaryota; kingdom Metazoa; phylum Arthropoda; class Insecta; order Lepidoptera; family Geometridae; genus Philereme; species Philereme transversata. The sequence continues at coordinate 1,145,774 of OZ004343.1, read as the reverse complement.
AAAACTAAAAATAAAAACGGAGTTCAAATGCACTAATAAATACCTTTCATTTGACGTCCCATTTGACCTAATAGTTTCATTTTCAATTTTTTTTACCCCTCTTGAACCCCAATATCTCAACAACCCCTCCACATTTTAAGCTCATTTATTCACACCAAAATTGTGCCATCACTACCTACCTATGTATCAAATTTCACGATGATCGAATCAACGTTTTGAAAGTTATCCTCGGACAAACAAACAAACATACATACAACGCCGATTTGCCCAAGTTGATTTGGAGATCTCGCTTCGCTCGATTAATAATTACCTAGATTAAGGCAGGGTTTTTACTGACAAATCACGCGTGAAAAGTCGCGGTCTGAAGCTAGTTTATAAGAACATATACACTCCTCTCCCACCACTCTTCAAAGGTTCTTTCCTAAAAAATTCCTTATTTTTTTAATAATTCTCTAGGTGAGTAATTGAATTAAAAGTTTGTCTGAGAATCTGGCATTAGCGAAAGTTTGTTTACATTGATATGAAGTGCTGTTGATTCTGCAATGTATAAATAACAAAAATATGTATGTATAAGATTGAAATAACTCACGAAAGTTTAATAATATTTATTAATGCTATTGCTCATAACTTGATTCTTATTTCGTAAATTAACATGTCATTTTTGTTTGTTTGTTGATTGTTTGTTTGTTTTATATTTTCAGTTCATCATTGGTTCTTGATGATGACGACAGTATGGATATGGAAGGCAGCAAGGTTAACATTGAACTGGAGACGCAAACTGTACTTAATAATAAAGCTGAGAACCAAAGGATTACAAAAACTGCTGGTAAACCACTATTTATTATTTATCTAAGAAATAAGATTGACTATTGTACTATAGCGGATAAAAATAACAGTCCAAGCGTCACTTACTTAAAAGTGAGGCACCTAAAGTGTGCCGGCTTGTACTTCACGCACACATATGCCAGCGCTCATGCCAATCGCCTTGCGTGCGAATATTGTTCAAATAATATACGTTGTAATATCACTCACTTTTTTATTTAGGTTTTGATTGTGATATTCACGTTATCTACTCGTAATGTAAATACTTACTTGGGGAGAGTTCTGTGTTTCCTTCTACCATACTTTATTGTTTTCATCATTATTTCCCCAAGACACAAGCTCCATGCTTAGTTTGGGTCTCGCTTTAAGCTCTTAAAAAATGTTTGTATCTGGTTTAAAAAAACGTGAAAATTGTGTATTTTTCTATTGGCAATTAATATTTTTATTTTGGTCAGAAAACCCTAAACTCATTCTCAAACAAAGCCTTCAAATATCCATAATAATTATATTATATGGGTGAAAAGAGCAGAATTTTCTCACCACAGAAGATTTTTAATAACACATTATAAAATATCGAAAAATTTGTGACCATTTTTCCATATAACTTTTGAAACTATCAAGGTTATTAACACTATTTGAACTAAAAACGGGATATTTACCATGATTTGTGAGTTCTTTAAGACTCAAATTCTTGAGTGACACTCAAGCACTCACAAATCATGGTAAATATCCCGTTTTTAGTACAAATAGTCATTTTTTTCATGTTTATTAATAAAATCTTATTATTTAATAATCTGTTCTTCGTTAGCCATCTTTTGATTTTAAATCACTTTTCCTGTCTGCTTGACAGCCACCCTTCCGTCAAGTTAAAGGTGGAATAAAAGAAGTTATACAGTAGAAACGAAGATTTTATTTGGGTCTCCGTGTCCCACATGTATAGAGAAACATCCAGACCCTGAACAAATAAACTAAAGTGAAAATATCTTTATTGACATAATTAAGTTTGCCATAGTTATTTTGAATCCATAGGCTTCCGAACTAGTTAAAAAACCTGTGTTTCAAGTGCTAAATATCTGTAGATCGTGCAAACGTTTGTTCTGCGGCGGGAATCGAACCTGCAACCTCGTCGTGGTTGTTGCGTTTTTTGACCGTGTGCTTTTAAATAAAATGTTATATTTGTTTGTTTGATTAGTTTCGGACACGTCATTCAAATACACGCTGTCGAACCAAGCCGCAGTGCAGCTAATGTTGAACCGGTATATCTACAGCTACAGATATAAGAAGAAATGCGGCGATACAATGTGGCGGTGCTGCTCCCGATGCAAGGCGTGGGTCATTATTAGAAACAACAGGGTGGTCAAAAGGTAAAACAAACAACGGGCAAGTGCGAGTTGGACTTGCCTACCTAGGGTTCCCTACAAATTTGTCTGTACATAATAGGTTGGGGAAAAAGTCTTTTCGCATTATAGTATGTATGAATTTGTAATAAAATCTCTTTGGCTATACTATTTGTATCTGGCTGGTTTTGGTATCATTCAAAGTTTAAATTTTAAAGAAAATAAATCAAATTCAAAATGTGTGATTTTTATTTGTTTTTCGTACTGAAAAGATGAGTGAATCTAATGAAAAAATTCGATACATTTTAAAATTTTACTACAAAAAAGGTTAAAATGCAACGCAAGCCGCGAAAAAAATTTACGATGTTTATGGGCCTAGTGCAGTGTCTGTGAGAGTAGCACAAATTTGGTTTAAGCGTTTTCAATCCGGAAATTTTGATGTAAAAGATGCACGTCGCTCTGGTCGCCCTATTACGGATAAAATTGATGCCATTTTTGAAAAAGTGGAGCAAGATCGGCATATCAGTAGTTACGATGTAGCTGAAGAACTGGGAATTGACCACAAAAGAATTTTGGCGCATTTGAAAAAACTGGGTACATACAAAGCTCGATATTTGGGTACCTCACGAGCTCACTGAAAGAAACCTAATGAACCGTGTTCTTTATTTATTTAGGATTCTTTATTATGACGTAATGAAGCCGAACCATTTTTGAAGAAGCTGATAACTGGTGATGAAAAGTGGATCACGTACGACAAGAACGTGTGAAAAAGGTCGTGGTCAAAGGCCGGTCAGGCTTCACAGACTGTGGGATTGGAAGGGCATTATTCATTATGAGCTGTTACCACCAGGTAGGACCATCGATTCTGAACTCTACTGCGAACAACTGATGAGATTAAAGCATGAAGTTGAGAGAAAGCGGCCGGAATTAATCAACAGAAGGGGTGTGGTTTTTCATCATGATAACGCTAGACCTCACACATCTTTAGCCACTCAGCAAAAATTAAGAGAGTTTGGCTGGGAGGTGTTAATACATCCGCCGTATAGTCCTGACCTTGCACCTTCAGATTTCCACCTGTTTCGGTCTCTTCAGAGTTCTTTAGGCAGTGTCAGGTTAACATCACGAGAGGACTGCCAAACCCACTTGTCGCGGTATTTTGATCAGAAGCCCCAAAATTTCTATAGCAATGGGATCATGTCCCTATCTACAAGATGGCAAAAAGTTATCGAACATAATGGTACCTACATACTTTAGTTAAATGTAAATAAACTATATTAAAAAATGTTTTGAATTTTCTTAAAAAATGCGAAGAAACTTTTTCCCCAACCTAATATTATAAATGTGAAAGTTTAGATGTTTGTTTATTTATTTGTTTCTTAGTTTTTTTACTCAATCACGTCGTGACGGCTGAACCGATTTCGATGAAGTTTGGTATGTACGTAGGTTATAACCTATATAGGTATATATATAGTGTAACGCGTACGAAGTCGCGGACAACAGCTAATGTATCATAATATAGTAAAAAATAGTATAGATATCTACCCACTTCAAGATTTCTAGTTTTAAGACATTGTTTACCTAGCTGTTAAGGGTCTTACCACCAAATAGGTAAACACACGCCAAACAAGACTTAACGTTTTTTGTGGCACCCCCCCCCCCCCCTACATGGTACATGCCGTGTTACGTGTTACCCTTCACTTACTCATTAATATGTTTCAGAGTGTTCGCACACAACCACCCCTACCACGATGCGCAGATACTGAAACGCATTCGCAATCGCAACGTCTTCGGGACTATTTACGAAGCAGAGAGCGCCATTCACAATAAGAAGCGAGAAACTGATGACCCTACCACATAATAGATAACTACAGAAGTTGAAGTTAGCACAACAAGCAAAAACGGGCGCACGCACAGATAGAAGCGCGCACTAAGGTCTCGAATCAAGTCGGTTGAAACTTCGAACAAAATACTATCTGAACTATTGAACTATCTATTTTGTGACCGATGGCATAGTCCCTCCCATAGACCATGAAATGCGAAGCTAAAATCTGTTCCACGAAAGAAAGTCAAGCATAAACATGCTGTAAAGGTCCACACTACCGCAAAATGCATAGGTATAGAAGTTCACGGTTGAAAGTTCGACCGACTTGATCCGAGAACCTCGTACGCGCGCGTCTATGTGTCTAAACACACTATGCCGAGGATACGCGACCGAAGTTCGGCATGATTACTTCGGTCGCGTACGTTCGGCATAGTGTGTTTAGACACTATGTGTGCGTGTGCCTGTTATCGCTCGTTGTATTAAACTTAACTTCTGTATCTCTTTTGTACATAAAAGTAGCTAGCTATATTACGGTTCCTAAACTGGTGAATAAACGAAGTTAATTTGTATGCGCATTTTTATTGAACCCAAACACTTTAAACTTCAGTAGCTAGGAAGGTCTTAGATTATTATATCTATGCCAATCCCAACTATACATATCTTCTGACTAGTATTTTGAAACCTACTAAATTTTGACAAAATATGTTTCTGAGGGATATTAGTTTTTTATTTAAAAAAATAACTACCTACTTACTACTAATAGATGGCGCTGTCTGGGCATACACCGGCAAAAAAATGGGTTATATGCCAAAATCTAATGTCATGGAATGGAATGGAAATAAATAAAAAAGGAGCTTTTCTGTTTATTTTGGAATACTAGATGATATAATATATTAATAACATTTTATTTTAGTATAGTACTTAACTATGCATGTATACCTGGATTTAGAAGCATTACTGTTTCAATACTGTGTGGGTAACTATTAATTGATCGAAGCGAGATCTCCAAATCAACTTCGACAAATAGGCGTTGTATATTTGTTTGTCCGAGGATAACTTTTGAAGCATTTATCCGATCATCATGAAATTTGATATATAGGTAGGTACCTAGTGATAGCACAATTTTGATGTGACTCAATCAGCTAAAATGTGGGGGGGTTGTTGAGAAATTTGAGTTCAAGAGGGGTTTTTTTTAAGGTTAAAGAGGGGTAAAAAAAATGGGACTATCTGGTCAAGTGGCACGTCTAATAAAGGTCTTTGTAAGTACATTTTGACCCCGTTTTTATTTACCTTCAAATTCAAATTCGTTTATTTACACTTAAATATAACTTTACAGAATTAATCTAATACGCTATATCTAAAACTTCTACAAGAAAAAAAAATACAAATATAATATACTTACCTACATTCATTATTAACTTATTTTAGGTTAAAAGGATACACAAAAAACACAACAGACATACAAATACAATAGGCACTTAAAATAACTAACATAACATAGGTATACATAATTAAATACTCTCACAATAACTGAGACACACTCGCTCGATCGTCTTCCAGTCATCCGCAAACACATCAAACTGAGGATGGATGGAAATAAGCTCATTAAGGCTGCGCTGCGCACGGGAGATGGGTGACTGTTGGCAGTGCAACGTACGTGCTCGCAGTGGTTCCAACAAGCGCACTCGGCCTGATCGAAATCTGGCACGTTGTTCGGGCACGCAAAGCCGGCTGGCTTCAGTGAGAAGAGTGGGACAATCAGTTATACCTTTCAACAAACTGCAGAGAGTTATGATTTGAACATAGAGCCGCCTTATTTCTAGGGAGTTATAACCTAAGGTACCTTGCAAAAACTTTGTAGGGTGCATAAACGGATAGTATCCGTAAACCTTGTAGTTTTTGGGTCATTAGCCATGATAAAAGCTGAACTTTGACAAAATTCACAGGGTACACCAGTGATCCCACAGTGTTGAAATTTGGTATGCGTGTAGTGTATCTTAAATCTAATCTGAAATCCATAATAACTGCAATTACTACCCCAAAAAAGCCAAACCAATTAACATGAACTCCCGTTACCTGTAATTTTAATGAAACTGCAGGTCAAGTAAATTAGATTATTATTAATTAGATAAATTAGATTTAGTTATGCAATTCGTGGCACTATTTTGATAGTCAATAATACGAATAATATTTTTTTATTTTTATGGGAGTCTCGCGAGATCTCAGTTCGGAGCGAACCAACCAGTAATAGATTTTATAATAGTCTGTGATTCAATCTCCCCTCGGGTGTATGAGTTTTCTGTGGATTCAATCCCTCGAATCAAACTAAATCGAATTGTCAAAGAAAAATCAATGTCATGTCATACAGCAAGAAATCAACAGTTTCCCAGATCAGATATGTTATTTGTAAAAGTGTCGCATGAACTTTGATGAATTCCTATGTACCTAAAAATCCTTGCTTACTATTTATTTTGAATTGAATAGTACCAGTGTCGACCTTCTATTGGTTTCATCCAAACATTTGATTCAACGCCGTACCTACCTTCTGCGATGGTTGTTTGCAAGTTCTTCCAGCAAGGCAGCTGTCGCTATGGACAGAACTGTAGATTTGACCACATTTACGGCTCAAAATATTCGTATCATGGTGAGTTTGATTACCTTTTACCGTGTTCTTTCCCACTATCTGCCTACGGCGCATGATTTGATTAACTACATTAATCTTGTAAATATTATTTAACAGCGAACGCAGAGATTACGCAAACAACGCCTATCCTCACAGACGAGCAGATAGTCAACCAAGTCCATACAGACCTGCAGACCATGATCCGAGGTGGCCAGTGGCTGCTCTCCAGTTATGCACCATTCAAGGAGAAACCTACATTCCCTGGACTAATAGACATGTCACCGGAAGAAGCCAGGCTGTTTATTTACGAAGCTAAAGCTAATAATACTTTGGATCAAGCTGTAAGTTGTCTAGAACCAATATGAAAGTAACATTTTACTGTAACCTAAACTATGTTTTAAAAAATATTTACTTTTCAGATGGCATTCATAAACAACCTGTTCCTTGAAGCAAAGCGGAAATATGACCTACTACTTTCTAAAAATGCAAACATAACAAAACTCCTACGAAGTTTTTACAATGGTGAAAACATTGCATCACTGTTTGAAAGCCTATCACAAACTAACACTGCATTTGAGAGTAGCAATGCATCTTCAGTATTCCGCAGTGCCGTGCAACCTGTATCACCTGCCTCAGTATTCAGCCAGAACAATACTCCATCAATATTTGTACAAAATAACTACGGACAACCCACAAATCCAGACCCTGCAAAATCAATATTTGCGCAAGCCAGTCAAAACTCTTTCCAAAACCAAACTCCTAGCATTTTTGGTGTACCATGTCCTACCCAGAATGCACCAATACAACAGCCAAGTGTCTTTGCACAGCCAGATGCTGCTCAGTCAATTTTTGCCCAAGCATCACAGAATGCTATGGTTCAGTCTCAACCAACCCCAAATGTTTTCAACACACAGAACGCCCAGAACATTGCTGCTAGCATATTTGCGAATGCATCTCAGTCTGTCTTTGCTCAAGCACAACCTACTCCTTTTAACCAGCAGAGTAGTCAGCTGACTAACATGTTCCAAAAGCCAGCAGGGCAAGTTCAGAATGCATTTGGAGTGACTCAAAACTCACAGCAAATGATAGCTGATGTTGTAGTATACAGTAACGTTGAAGACATATCGCCTGAGCACATGGAAGCCTTCAAAGGAGATGATTTCAAAATGGGTTTTATCCCTGAAATACCCCCACCACAATCACTTTGTATTTAATGTTACCAATCTCTCCTAAAGCTTAGTATAATTATCTATGACTGAATTTGTTAAGCTCTTTAAGAAAAGAAATCATTTATTTTAACAGAACAGTTGTGCTTATTTGCTAATCTATATACTGTAAATTACAATTTGTACTAAACAGGATGAATACAAAAAGTGACTAGATGCAATAATTTCGAAATTTACAATACAATACACTTGGATCAAAACAATGTATCTAATGAATGAATCAAATAGTATCACACTTAATGTTATAAATGTGAAAGTTTGGATGTTTGTTTGTTACTCAGTCACATCATAATGGCTGAACCGATTTCGATGAAATTTGGTGTGTTCATTATTAGATTATGACCTGGATTCAAACAGGCTACTTTTTGTTGACAAACAACGCATGCGAAGTAGCTGGCGCTAGTTTATAATAAATATGTTACGAAAATTCGACGAGTGCATAGAAAAATACTAATAGACTTGGTCAGGAGTCAAGAGAAGAGCCAGGCCTCATTAACTGGACTTAAACAAGCTATTGCAGTAACCGTTACTGGAATAAAGGCAATAGTATATATATAATGCATATGCATATATGTATAATATATATAATGTTGTGGTGCAGTGGGCGAATAGCCAGCTGCGACGCAGGAGGTAGCGGGTTCGATTCCCGCCCCGGAACAAATGTTTGCATGATCTATAGATATTTGTTCCGGGTCCTGGTTGTTTTTCTATATATTATAAGTATGTATATACAAAAAAAAAGTATATAAGTATTCTATCAGTTATCTGGTTGTCATAGTACAAGCTCTGCTTAGTTTGGGGTTAGATAGCGCTGTGTTAAATGTCTAGCAATACTTATTTATTTATAATAAAAAAAAACTTGATTATCTTTGAAAGAAGAAAAAATAATGTTAAATATCAAAAGTGTGCTATGTATATATCTGTAACCGCCTAATATATAGGTAAATAGTCATTTTTTGTAATAAGTAAACTAAGATTTTTTACTGTGATAGTATTTAATGAGCAAAGATTGTTAGTTTGTAAATAATAACAATTTTCAAAGTAAATTTCTGTTTATTATTAAAAAATCCTTACACAATATTAGCCTACTTAAAACTAATTTATCATTTATACAGATTTATCTTAATTGTTCAGTTTGTAAAGCATTCAATGCATTACCAAACTGACTAATGCATAGAACATATACATAGTTGATCGAGCGGAACGATCTTCAAATCAACTTGGGCATATCGGCGTTGTATGTATGTTTGTTTGTTTGTCGAAGGATTACTTTCGTAAAATAACTTAAGCGTTGATCCGATCATCGTGAAATTTGATGCATAGGTAGGTCGTGTGTAGTGATGGCACAATATTGGTGTGACTAAAGAGCTAAAAATGTTGGGGGGTTGTTGAGATAATGGGGTTCGATAGTAAAGTTCTTGTAGTTTTTGAGTTATTAGCCATAATAAAAACTGAACTGAACTGAACTTAGGGTACACCAGTGACCCCACAGTGCTGTAAATTGGTATTCGTGTAGCTTGGGTGTCACAAGTATAGGCAAGTCTGAAATCCAGAATAACTGCAATCTCTACCAAAAAAAAAAAAACCAATTAACATGAACTCCCGTTACCTGTTTTTGAATGAGACTGTAGGTCAAGTTAGTTGGTTGTTTATTTCATGGCACTATTTTGATAGTCAAAGATTACGAATAATATATTTTTGTTTTTATGGGCGACTCACGAGATCTCAGTTCGGGGCGAACCACTAGTTTTAATACGCATTAACTTAATTTTTTTAAAGTTAAGCTGAATTACTTAATTAATTGAAATCTATTGTTATTAGAAGGGGGTATTGTTTTTGACATGATAAAACTGGGGTTTTGGATTACTTGTGGTATAGGTATCTACCTAAAATCTAGTTAAAAAGTCGTTATAGGATGACGCTTAGCTTTGATTGGTGATGAAGTTGCTTGGAAGAAATCGCATTTAGCGATAAGACCGCCATTTGTATTTCCGCGGATTTTCAATCAATAGAGTTATCTAATAAATGGTAGATTTCATTCACACCAATATTTTAAATTTAAAAGTACATATCTCTGTCCCTCTGTCTGTATGTAACTTTTTCACGACTAAACGGCTAGATCGATTTCGATTGAATTTGGTATCTAAAAAGATTATTACTGGGATTGAGACACGGGTTACTTTTTACCCGACTGCGCAGGAGGGTAATATTTTTATTGACAAAGCACGCGAAGCCGCAAGCAGATCAGCTAGTTATCTACAACCTGTTTTATTATATACGACATTAATTACAAACACACATCCGGGATCGTATTAACTGATTTTAGAGGTGAGTTTAGTACCGGTAGCTTGAATATTTATCCAGTAATCGATACATTTTCAATAAACAATCTTTAACGTAAATCGACGTTAAAACCTGTTAAACTGACTAAGCGGCATCGTCGCAAAGACGACGCCAATTTACGTTAAAGATTGTTTATTGAAAATGTATCGATTACTGGATAAATATTCAAGCTACCGGCATTAAACTCACCTCTAAAATCAGTTAATACGATCCCGGATGCGTGTTTTAAATTAATGTCGTATACAATAAAACAGGTTGTAGATAACTAGCTGATCCGCCTTCGGCTTCGCATGCTTTATCAATAAAAAAATTGCCCTCCTGCGCAGTCGGGTAAAAAGTAGCCCGTGTCTTACATGATGAATGAATATGATTTGTTTACCTATTTTATACAGGCTGTTTCATTGATATTTTAGGACTTGATATTAAGGTTGTTTGAAAATTTAAAATTATCTATGGTTATGAATTTGAAAAAGAAATATTTTACAACAGTACTAGCCATTAGCCCTACCTGTGTTTTCATTTAATGTCGTAACACGTAGTATAAAAAGATTATGTCCGGGAATAGGACTGCGCAGGAGGGTAATGTTTGGCGTGTCAGCTAGTTCTGTAGTTATGTAGAATGTTGCTAATGGTCGATCTCTCCCAGGTAGATCTGCTTGTCGCTGCTGGCGGAGAGCAGCACGGGCTCCCTCGGGTGGAAGTGCACGTCGTTGACGGCGCCGTGGTGTCCCGGCAGCTTGTACAGCACGCGGCGCGACGTCGTGTCCCACACGTACAGGTACCGGTCCGACGAGCCCGCCGACACCTGCAGCGACCAATATTACAACACCAGCTTCACGCACGCACGTCCCAGATGCGCAGCGTACTGTCCATACAGTTCGACACTAGCGACTACAATAATCTTGTGAATGAGTACCTTAGCTCCATCGGGCGACCAGGCGCAGCGCAGCAGGTTCTTCTCGAAGTTGTGCGCGTGCCCCGACAGCAGCTTCACGCAGCGCTCGGCCGGCGCGAAGGGACGCACGTCCCAGATGCGCAGCGTGCTGTCCATGCAGTTCGACAGCAGGTACGAGCCGTCGCTCGAGAGAGCCATCCCTGGAGATGATCATTTATTCAAAATTTGTCTTAATACTACATTTTGACGATGTAAACAATGCAATTTCTAAGGTCGTAAAATGGTTCAATGTAAACAATCTACTTCTAAATGAAAAGAAAACTAAATGTATTAGATTTATACTACCTAATGTTACACAAGTTAAAGCATATATAAAAATCAAAGACAAGGACTTGGCTCTTGTGGACACCACCGTATTCTTAGGTATAACCCTAGATAATAAGCTTCAATGGGGCCCTCACATTGATAAGTTGTCGAAGAGACTTAGTTCTGCGGCATACGCAGTCAAAAAGATCCGTCTCTTTACAGATGTAGACACAGCTAGACTAGTTTACTTCAGCTACTTCCACAGCATTATGCCATACGGTATACTGCTGTGGGGGAGTGCTGCAGATATAAACACCGTTTTTGTGCTGCAGAAGAGGGCTGTTCGTGCAATTTATAATATGGGCCCCAGAGAATCATTACGCAATAAGTTTAAACAAATAAATGTTATGACGTTCCACTGTCAATACATCTATGAAAATCTGATGCATGTTCACAAGAATATTAATTTGTTTAAGAAAAATAGCGATAATCATCATTTTAATACTAGAAATAAAGATAAACTCGCTGATGCCACTTGTAGACTCCATAAAGTTAGTAAATCGTTTAAGGGAAAGGTGTACGCTTTTATAACAAACTCCCAAGGGATGTACAAAAATTGACAATTAATAAATTTAAAAACGTAATTAAACTAAATCTTTATAAAAAAGCCTACTATAAAATATCGGATTATTTAGATGATAGAGAAGCTTGGGATTGAAATTGCTTCGTCTCGTTCAAAATGTTACAATTTAGACGTAATTTATTTTCTGTATTATGTATTGTAAAAGGATCATTAAAAAAAACAACCAGCCTTGTTTCTTGCCTTTCTTTCCTGGCTTGATCGCGAAGGAACAGGCAGTAAAATTGACGTTTCAAAGTGATCCTTGTGATTTTAATGAATAAAAATATTTGACTTTGTGACTTTGACTTTGTATTATATTTCAATGGAAAAACAACTTTTTGTAACGAACTTTTTTTTAAAAGTACACACAAAACACAAATTTATACATACAGCAAATAATACATACAAAATGTATTTCGAGATTGTACAGATGTTACAAAACTCGGGAATTGCAGTAATTGATTACTAGTAAGTTTTATAAAATGTAGCAGCTAATTTTTTATTTAATTATTTTATAAAAAATAGTCTTTCATAAAATATCATCTTATCTCGTTTCCACAGCCACACATGATAATAAAAATAATGATAAAAACGTTTATTTCAGACCAGACAGATCCATAATTTTTGTTAGTAACACAGAAACATCTTACTTAAATAATATCGTTATTAGGTACACAAAAAGAGAAAAATAAATGCAGTAATATTGGAACACCAACAACATCCTGAAACCGTTATTGTATTGGATTCGTAAGGCATTGTAGGATATCTGCGTATATTTGGCCCATAGACTTCACGTGTAAAAAGAGGTATAATACACTCTAAAAAAACATAAGAACTAGTATTCTCCTGAATCCGCCGCCATAATATACATCCAAATCATCATCTTTATGATCAACACTCTCAAATTTCAATTCAAATCCTCATCCAAGCATATAGGTACATAATGCGCACACACAACACACACAACCAACTCTCAAACACGCGCGCCCACACACACGGAAACATACACCCGAACACAAACACATACACACAAGCAAGCTATTAAAATAGATAATTAATCAGTTAGATTCAAAACTGTAATATTGTTATTTTGTAGTACTAAGTAAGTTAAATAGTTATAAACACAGTATATTTTCATATTTCCACCATCTTTGTTGCTTACTTCAATGGTATTCATACCATTATTGAATAGAATAGAATAGAAAAACGTTTATTTTGCATCACAAGTGTACAATGGCTTAGACAAATGGGTATAAATTAATGAACAAATTTGTGAGCAAAAACGGTCTCCACTCAGCATTGTGCTATAGTAGCATTAGTAGTATTGCATTTACAGTAGTATTGCAACACAATGTCCGCTTCATAGTGTTGTTCACACTCGCAGAGTGGGGGGCCTGGTGACCTGTAATACAGGTTCCTATGAACCTACTTCAGGCACCAGTCTCTCACAATATTTGTTGACACCATACAAACTCGCCTTTGTAAATTAGACATAAGAAACAACTTGTGAGAGAAAATAAATGAATATATTATTATTATATTATTCACCCACTGATGGGCCTCCACTAATTAGCACTTTTCTCTTCCCATAAATAGTTGTGTTATAAAGTGATGACCAGTCCATCACATACCATCAGGTCAGATGAAGTATCTAAAAAAATCATAATCACCTGTTACAGTATCCGTATGCCCCTTTATCTTATAAGATATCTGATTATTCCTAATATCCCAAATCTTAATAACGTTATCGACTCCTCCAGAGATGATCTTCTCAGCCGTGTCGTTGAAGAGGACTGATGTAACCGGGTAACCACTGTCGAAGGATGCTACAGGGTTCCGTTTCCTGGCATCCCATAGTTTGATGGTGTTGTCATCTGATGCTGAAACCAGGAGTTCTGGACCTCGTCTCGCTCCTGGAATTGTATCATGTAAATTATTATTAAATCAAAAAGTCTTCAAGAAATATTGTCAAAGCTTGAGGATTCAATTTAAAATTATGTGCGAACATATAATTGTATAGCACTTTATTTTAAATATATTATAGGCTTGCGTTTGGCCACTATCTCCCCTGATAGTAAGCGATGATGCAGTCTACGATGGTACATGCTTGCCTAGAAGAAACCTATTCACTCGCGACTTAAAGATACCCAGGTTGTAGCTATCAGGAAACACAGACTCTGGCAAGGCGTTCCACTCTTTGGCGGTGTACATAACAAAGGTCGAAGAGAAACGCTTTGTGCGAATGGGAGGTACTTCTACCATATAGCAGTGGCGCACCGCAGAGCGTCTGGTTGTCCGATGATAGAATGGAGATGGTGGGATTAGGTTGAAAAGTTCCGCCGCACACTCTCCGAAATGTACTCGATAAAAAACCGAGAGGCTAGCAACCTTTCGTCGATGCTCCAGGCTGAGGAGCCTTGCATCAACTAGCTCATCGTTGCCTATGAGCTTCCTGGCTCTTCTCTCAATCGATTCCAGAGCTTCAAGTTGGTACTTCGCTGATCCGTCGCAGAGGTGAGAACAGTACTCCAAACACGATCGGACTTGTGCTTGGTACAAATTGAGGAATCGTCCCGGTGTGAAGTAGTGCCTCACCTTTGCGAGTATACCAAGCTTTTTAGCTGCGAACTGGGCTTTCGACTCAATGTAGGAGCCGAAATTGAGAGTCTGAGTTAATGAGATACCAAGAAGCTCAAGGTGGTCAGATATTGGTACGGATACATTTCGGAAAGTAGGAGTCAGAATAAATTGACTATGTCGACACTTATACAACACTTAGTCAGTCTACTTACATGATAAATGAAAATGATTTATTTACCTATTTTATACAGGCTATTTCTTTCATATTTCTAGGACTTCATATTAAGTTTGATCGAAAACTTCTATGGTAACATTTGAAAAAACCTTTCTTACAACAATACTAGCTCTACCCGTGTTTTAATGCAAATATTACAGGAAAATTAAATCAAATTGTATTTATTGCGTAATATGGTTTTAGTAAGTTTTTGTGTAGGTACAGCCATATTCAGCACTAACGCATGCAATGTCAAAGCTTTACATGTTAATTTTATGATTAAGTATGGTTTTTATTTATAATAATCATAATTTTCGCAGCTCCTCATATAAAATTTAAAACAACAAAAAAGTATTAATAATATTAGTCAAACTTAAAATTAAAACAAAAAAAAAATTATAATGGGTCATTCAAACTTATAAAGATCTAGAACAGTTTTTTGGTTTACCGGTCACATAACTAGATGGCACTGATTAATTAACATAAAAAGGCCTAAAAAACTAGTGATTAGCAGTTACTAACCATTAACAGAATTGACAAAACTAGCATGGCCCTTCAGTTTCTTGATCCTTGTGCCAGTAGGCACATCCCATACTGCCACAGTATTGTCTGTGGCACATGTGTACAGGTGCGCACCGTCAGGTGAGAAGCAGAGTTCCATGATGGCACCCGTGTGGCCTTTCATTACCATTACATTCTCGCACTGGCCGTATACTGTCCATATAACTGGAAGCGAATCACATTCAAATAATTATAATTTAAGCCTTAAAAGAAGGCCGCAAATGAGCTTAGCTAGATGAGAAGATTGCTGTCATGTGGTATAAGGAGGTAAAAGAGACCACGAGACCAGAACAAGACAAATGGAGGGAGTTTCATCAGTTCCACGTTGGTGGAAGATTGAAGAGTGAAGCTCTTAAATATGAGAGAGAAAAGCAATACATCTATCTATAAATTAAAGCAATTCAATCAATTAAACGGACGACCTTCGTGGTGCAGTGGGTGAATAGCAGGCTAAGACGCAGGAAGTAGCGGGTTCGGACCCCGCTGCGGAACAAATGTTTGCATGATCTACAGATATTTGTTCCGGGTCTGGTTGTTTCTCTATTTATTATAACTACTTATGTACCTATTTACAAAAAAAAATGTGTATAAGTATTCTATCAGTTATCTGGTTCCCATGGTACAAGCTCTGCTTAGTTTGGGGCTTGATAGCGCTGTGTGAAATGTCTAGCAATATTTATTTATACAGTGCATGGTGACAATATGCAGCATTGGCTGTGTTAAAGCATTAAATTAGCTTGAAGAGACTTCATTCAAGAACTAATAGGGACAAACTTTGTTTGTTTTACTTACATATCTGTCTATCAAACCCCGCTGAAGCTAGGTGTTTGCCTTCAGGGTGAAACTTAGAGGTGAATATCTCTCCCTGGTGGCCCTCCAATAACATAATAGGTGCGTACAGATTTGAAGTACGCGGGACCTGAAATTCATACAAGTTTAATTGGTGATACAACTTGATATCTGACTATATTATTTGTTGAATTGTGAGAAGTAAATGGTTTATATATACGGTTTATTATATATTATATATACGGACGAGGTACATTAAATTTAATAAAGAAAAACAATATTCACCGCCGATGTAACAACCGCTTTCTCTCTTGTGCCCGCGACTGATATTTCATGGCGGGTCCGCTTCGAGGGTACGATGGCCGTATCCTCTGCTTTTCGTTTTATTTCAATTTCAGGCATATTTGTTGATATTTACAAAATCTTTTGAATTTCAAACTTTCACAATAACCTCAAACTCAAACAAAATAATCAGTCAGATCAGAGATGGTTTGTTGACGTTTTACTATCTGTGGATTTGTGTGTTTTGATCTGATTGATTCGAGGGAATGAATCACATGGCAGAACAAACATCGATAAGGCAGGCACACTGGCACGGCATCGTGTAACCTAGTGCTTTAGTACCTACCTATATTATAAATAATTAATTAATTCCACAATAGTTCATGGCAAAAACAAAATGGCTTACTGTCAAATGCTCAGCTCAAATGACAGTCAAAGTCCAAAATGCAATGACTGCGGGTGGTCAGCCAGATGTTTTTGACGTTTCTCGTATCGCCATCACCTTTTCCAATCCAAATTCCAATGTGATTATGTGAACCCAATTTAGATAACTATTGAGATAAAACTATGAGTGAAAAATAGTAATTTGGAAAACAATGACCAAGTTGGAACTAACACTCGCTATTATAAAGCCCCATGCCCTCAAAAATCCCATAGCACTGGCGTACATCAGGCACATTCTCAAGAATAGATTTGTTGTTGTAAAAACGAAGAGGATTTCCTTGGACAAGGAAACGGCTGGCAATTTTTACAAAGAACATGTGGGGAAGTTCTTCTATAATCGCTTAGTAACGTTTATGACGAGGTAAGAACCTCTCCAAACAGTTTCTGGAGTAAACTCATTGACATCATAATATTCTACCTTGAATGCATTCTTTTTTTCGAAGCTATGATATATTCACTATTAAAATAGCATTTATTTATTCCGATTATTATATTTGATATATATATATTATTATATATAGATATATATATACATATACATATAGATATTGTCCGATTTACAAACTTATTTATTTATTTTTGTTTATAGACGAGCAGCATTATTGCTAATATGAACCTATTAAATCTATGTACTCAGCCCGTATCCAGCGACTGTTGTATTTATTTTTCTATTAATTCTATATTTCCTGTTCAATGTTGCACGGCTTTTGCCAGAAGGCAACATCCTTCTATGGCTGTACACCTCTATAAAAAAATTAACAAATCACAAAACTAAATCAAAAATTAGTTACAAATTTAGATTACAATGAAACGGAACTATTACTAGAAACATTAAAATGAAAGTATCTTTAACAACATAAATACCAAACACTAACTCGCACAAACACACACTCACCTACATACACATACCCTCAAACATTTACCTACACACAAACAACACTCACTCACTGATAGAATAATCATAGCACCATGTAGTTAAAAAATTATAATACTTAGATTAAGTGACCTTAATTACAGGAGAGGCCACTGACTTCTGTAACACAGGTCTTTGTATCCAGCTCAGATGTCAGAGACTTCATAGGACATCTGTTACAAAGTGTTTTTGAGTCAATAAAAATATGTTTTATTTTAATTCACATGTCACTATATCATTCTCTCACCCTCAATTAATTGGTATTTCAGTGGATCCATAGACCTGCATTTACTAGGCCACATAGATGCCATCAAGCTTTGGAGGCAAATGCTTGGCCCCACCAGTGTTTACAAAGGGCAGTTCTCACAACCTGACTGCATTAGAGGAATGTTTGGAATCTCAGATACTAGAAATGTGGCTCATGGATCAGGTATCATTTTCAAATTCTTCTATCAATGATACTTTGCCTAGACTTATAGGAATGTAAAATATTTATTATAATAAAAATACTAAAAAGACACAAGCAAACATAGAAATTAAATGGCCATTAAAATGACCATTAATCAGCCACCATTCAGAATTGGCTGAAAAAATATGGTAGCTGCTGTAGTGCTGGTTTTCAATAGTGCCACATTGTGTAAGAGCCAGGTTGCTGATTCTTACACAAGGCACTTCAATGTGAGACTATCTTGCTATCCAGCAGCTAAGCATATTTAATTGTTCCTCATGAATATCACCTAGCTTCATATAGGCAGATGTCTTACTTATGCTTAGCTGGTAGTCTAAAAAGTAGTGGGAGTAGGCTTTACCGGCATATAAAAACCATTTTTAAGTCCCAAATAAAATCTACCTTATTTTCTATACTTTTTCAGATTCCCTTACATCAGCCCAACAAGAGATAAAATTCTTCTTCCCCGACTTCTCATTCTACAACTGGCACAATGAGGAAGAGATTAGATACAGAAAAGGGCCTATAATATTCAACAATCATCTCTTCCAACATGTTAGAAAGTTATAACTTTACCTACTCCAAATAAGTACTTAGTGCAATATTTTAGTACTTCATCATGGTACACTGTAGTTTGCGCTTGTTTGAAGAAAAAAAGTCCAAGTTGTTGCTGAGACAATATCTATTGTACACCAATATACAGACAATCAACGACAGAGGGGAAGATTTACCCACTTTCTAGAGTTGTTTTAGTCGCCCTAGTATGTATTCTAGCACTACTTTGCCTAAAGTCTATTAAATCTCTTTTTAAGTTGTTATAAAATGTGATAATAGTTGACTAGCAAAACCTTAAACTTTCAAAGAGTTTGTATTTGGTTTAAATAAATTTTACAATCTTGTATACTTGTAGAACTTGTTGTTTAGCTTGTGTATTTATTTAAATGTGATCCTAGGCTGTTTTGAAATTAGAAATATAATTTCTACCAAAAAGTACATCTTTTATTCTCCCAATTAATCAATCAAATGGATAACAATAAAATGTATTTGAGTATCCAAAAGAAGTTACAAAATTTACTGTATACCATACAACATTATATTAATTACACAACAAGATACAATAATTAAACTAAAGTACAAACAATAGTGTTTTCTTACACATTGGGACATCAAACAATTTACAGCAATTAATAATAATTGTACTATTAAATTTGGACAGATTTCAGACACTTAATGAAAATAATTAAAAATAACATGTCAATTTTAACATTAGTAGTTAACCCTAAAGAGATCTGTAAACAGTATTATTTTCAATTGATTCCAAGCAGATAATTTTTCTATTCTCCAATTTTAACAAAAACCTTTTGTCTTGAGAACACTTTGATGCCCTCCTCGAGCTTTGCAAGTTGCTTTTCAAGCTCCATCTTTCTATTACGCATCTTAAGTGTGTCAGTCCTCACTGGTAGTTTGTTCAATTCACTTACTAGTTCAGCAAAGCTGTTTCTTAGCATCCTTAAGGTCTCCTTTCTTTCAGTATCAGGCAGTGCAACATGCCCCGAGGGACACGCATCATCAATGCCAACACCTGTACCTTCTGCTTGTGGCAATTGTTCTTTTCTCTCACGCAAGTATTTAGGGATAACTCCTTTTTTATAACCAGATGGAAGATAAGGGTCTTTGTCTTTCCTTTCTAGTATTGAGTTCAGTCGACTCCGGTTTCCCTCTACTTCAAATCCATCATCACCTCCTCGGCGCGGGGTCTGGGATGGAGGGGAACTTCGGTGGTGTCCTGTGTCTCCACTAGCTTTCATCTTGGATTCATCATCACCTTTTTTGGGATACAATATGGTCAATTTAGCACTTTCAGCTAAACAATGAGCAAGATTTGATTCAACTGTTTGGCATCCGATATCTCTGAGTCTCCCTGATGAATGACTAGATCTGATGTATTCATCAGGTGAATCATCAGGCTGTTGTGATTGTCCTATTTCTTTTCTCTTCAAAAACTCTGCCATGTCGCCTTTTATGATTCGAATATCAGGAAGCTTATTGCGGGAATTGGAGGAGCTAGTTTTGCCAAGATTTATGGATATTTTACCACTTTTATTTGACGATGATGATTTCACTTGGCTAAGAGAGCTTCCGGCAGCTTTGGGATTGGTCAGGCGAGGCGGATTGACGGCTCTCATCGTGTACGTGGGATCTTTCGGTGACTTACCCTGAATGAATTTCAATTGCTTCATATTTTCCCGGATGAAATTCTTTTTTTGTTCTTTCTCTGTAACACAATAACATCACGATTATGGTTAGGCAGCAATCATTTTATTACCAATTAACACACTCGCATACAGGTTTAATACAAGATCACTCACTTGGTTCAGGGAAAATTCCCTTCAAGGTATACATTGTTACGTCAAGCTGTAACAAAATTGAAACACAGATATAATCCACTCATCATTTGTAGTCCTGATAAAAAACAAATATAACTCCCCCTAAATGTTCATCATTTCGCACTTTCTAATGTTTATTTTCTACAAAACAATTAAAAGATTTTTTGTAATTTGAACTCGGTTCGGTTTTTGTCACTTTTTCAAACAGCTGTCAAAACAAAAACTAATCAAACAGCTTGTTTATGGTTTAATTGTTTCTTTTTTTTTTGAAGTTTTGTCTATTTCGTCCATAACATCGAGTACATAATTTGAAATAGTTTATATTCATAGATATTCGAATGGAAACTTGTACATTTACGTAAGATGAAAATATCACAAAATAAATAATTTTGATTCCCATTGCCTAGGTGATTAATCCCATCCCAAGGAAATCGATAACGTGTTATCTTCAATCAACTATGTATGTACGCATTAACATGATTTCGATTTTTCGTACCAGCTTGATGTTTGTGCCATATAAATGAATAGGATTTTTTCCGAATTCTGAAACTGAATTTTTTTGTTTTTTTATGCCTGTAAAACTCATAAAGTGTTACACACACAAACTTTTCAAAGTGTAGGCGCTTTTGCCAGTATCGGCAATGTGTATACCTACTTACCATAGAGAAACACACAATACGTCATAACTAATTTAGAGAGGTGTTTTTAATATTTATAGGCAATTTTGTCATACTATTTAGGTACTCCGTTAAAAATCAATAAAAAATGAACTTTGGCGTATCGCAGATCAACAAGTTCAGATTATCTAGGAGAGGTCGGAAGCTTCAGGTAACCGATGATGCGAGGACTCTTGTTGCCTTACCAAAAGAAGTGCCCGAAAGGACATGGTAGGTATACTTTCTTACCTATTCAACTTTTCAATATGCCCTATTAATTCTTCCTGAAATTTACAAAACGTGGACTGTGGTGGGTGTTATTAACTCTTCCAAACTAGATGCTGTGATTTCTAAACAGCGTCATCTATTGAAGGATAGAAATTTGGGAGATTGCACAGTTTTCAGTGAGTTGTCGTGTAGAAAAAACAGATGGCGCTGTACTAAATTATGAATTCCAGGGCTGAAATCCTCCAAAAAGAAGAGAATGACATGATAGTGTTCGACATTAGAGAAGAGATCCTGGAAGAGGCACTGAGGATAGGCTATGAACACTATATGGAGAGGCAGAACGCGCTGTTCACCGCCCACTGCGCCGCGCAAGCTTGGCTGAAGCTTATTGACTGGTTTATTTTGATAACTACTTACCACTTATTTTGCTACTCTTCGCTTTCCTACATTCATCATCACCGTCATCATTATATCAGCTACATGACGCCCACTGCCCAACATACGCCCCTATCGATTTCCAGAGCGACCGATCTTGTTCAATACATTTGAGTTCCTTTTTAAAAATTTTTGTGTTTAGTATGAGTGTAACTAGTGGTTCGCCCCGAACTGAGATCTCGCGAGTCTACTATTAAAACAAAAAAAAAAATGATTCGTAATCCTTATCTATCAAAATAGTGCCACGAAATATAAACCAAATAACTTGTCCTACAGTTTCATTCAAACTACATGTAACGGGAGTTCATGTTATGTATATGGTTATCCTTTTATGGGGTACAAATTGCAGTTATTCTAAATTCCAGACTTTTGCCTTTAATTGTGATACATAAGCTACACGCATACCAAATTACAGCACTGTGGGGTCACTGGTGTACCCTGTGAATTTTGTCAAAGTTCAGTTTTTATTATGGCTAATAACTTAAAAACTACAAAATTTAAACTAAAAATAAAAACAGGGTCGAAATGTACTTACAAAGACCTTTTATTAGACGTGCCACTTGACCGGATAGTCCGATTTTGTTTTTTTTTTACCCCTCTTGAACCCCAATATCTCAAAAACCCCCCACCTTTTTCGCTGGTGTCCCTCAAGGCGGCGTCTTATCTCCTCTTCTTTTCTCTGTTTTCATTCACTCAATATCTCAAAAATTATCTTCTTCCTACCACCTGTATGCAGATGATTTACAAATTTATACACAAGCTACGGTTGATAACATTAACGGAGCAATCAGCATAATAAATTCAGATTTGGACCGAATTTGTGATTGGAGCAAATCCTTTGGCCTTACCGTAAACCCACAGAAGACACAAGCTATCATAATTGGTAGCCACAAAATGATTCCCCGGCTAAAGTTTGAGCAACTTCCACCTGTAGTTTTTAATGGGGCTCAGATAGGTATCAGTCAGACGGTGAAAAACTTAGGCATTATTATGGACACCAAGCTATCGTGGGAGCCGTGTATTGCCGAGATCAGCTGAAAAATGTTTGCGTCCTCAGCCTCGTTGCGAAGACTTCGCAACTTTTTACCAACCGCCACCAAAATTACGCTTGCACAATCCCTTCTACTCCCTATTTTAGATTACGCCGACGTCAGCTATCTCGACCTTTCTGAAGTCCAATTGAGCAAACTTGAGCGCCTTCAAAATCTTTGTATTCGGTTCGTATTTGGCTTGCGCAAATATGACCATGTTTCAGAATTTCGCGCAAAACTCAAGTGGCTCCCTATCCGTCTTCGCCGGAATGCACATATTCTGTCCCTTCTTTTTAACATTCTTTTCAATCCTTCTTCACCATCCTATCTAAAGGAGCGTTTTGTGTTCTTGCACCAGGCGCATGATCGAAATCTACGCTCATCTGAAGCTCTAAGTCTCCAAACCCCTGTCCACAGTTCTCAATTTTATGGTGACTCCTTTACAGTTCAAGCTGTGCGGCTGTGGAACGCTTTACCTTTCTCTATTAGATCATCTAAATCTCTTCCTATCTTCAAAGCTAAGGTATACAACCATTTCCTTTCTTTGTCTACGCACTGCTAGTTTATCGTTATGTTTATCTCCTTTATTGTAGTTTATATATATAAGTATATATTATTATATTTGTAAGTATATATATTTAGTTTATTAGTAAGTATAGGTAGTTTATGTAAGTTTATGAATATACTCGTATTTACACCGCCGTCTTTTTGATTTTGTTTTGTCCTGTCCATCCAAAGGTTGTCTGGAAGAGATCGCTTTTAGCGATAAGACCGCCCATTGTACTTACCTTAATTTTTGTGTATTTTTATTGTATTTTAATTTTGTTGGTGTGCAATAAAGAGTATTCTATTCTATTCTATTCTTTTTAGCTTATTGAGCTACACCAAAATTGTGCTATCACTACCTACCTATATACCGAGTTTCATGATGATCGGATACACGCTTCGAAAGTTATCCTCGGACAAACAAACAAACATACATACAACGCCAATTTGCCCAAGTTGATTTAAAGATCTCGTTTCGCTTGATCAATAAAATTTGCTAGTATCGTAGGTTCTACCTGCTAATTACCTGGCCTATTTTATCTTATCTAATACCTACTTACCTACCCATCATATACCTATAACTACAAATTACATAGGCCTTTATATAAATATGGAGTCAATTTTTTGTCCAGTTATTTTGATTACAAACTACTGAAACAATTTTGATGAAATTTTTAAAAGTTTTTACATCAAATAATAAAAGAATTTTCCAAAACGGTTGATAAATGACGGAGTTCTGAGGTAAATTAAATAAAAAAATACAACCGTTCTTTTTCTGAAGTCGGTTAAAAAAACTATAAAAAAACTATCCCTTGCAGGCACTTCTATCGACATGACCCAGGGGAACAGCCAAGCGCAGCCCCCGCCTGCTTCATTCCCAAACGCACGGAATCCTGGATCGCGGACACTCTCCCCGAGCCGTCTCCGAAGGACTCGTTGGGCCGCCACGAGCTGCAGGTTATCGAGGACTCGCCGAATGAGAACCTGGCGAAGTGGCCGAGCAACAGCTCCTTGGATATGCCGGTGGTAGACGATATCCCAAAGGAATATTGGTTAGTATTGCGACTTCGACGATGCAGTTCAAAAAGGGCATAGGAACTTTATTTTTCGGCATTATTGGTAGGTACTGTATACAACGTGCTTGTGCATTGCAAATTTGCAGTGAATTGACTGGAATAAACCCGTAATATTTTACTGGATTTTCAGATTGCACCAATCCATCATCATCACCATATAAGCCACAATACGTCTGATAAATACAGGCCTTCCCATAGATTCCAAAGCGACTGATTTTAAATAAGAAATTAAATTAATGAAGAAATACAATGAAAGTGCACATGAGTTAGGTTGCATGCATGCCGTATCTAAAACTATAACTTTGTTCAGGTTTCCTGGCAAAGTTAACTTGCCTGAACTGCGTTCGAAAACTGATCATCTTCAAAAAACAGGCGATGACGTGAGTTTTTTTTATTGAATAATAAAGCACGAACATAAGAAGCATTTTTAACAGGTACTTGCATGGTGTCTCTATCCAGCAGGAACACCTGTCTAGGGAGAATAGTAATATGATGAACATGATAAAAACATGATTGACTTAATTTTTTTTGATAAATTTTAGGTAGGCTAGCGTTTGACCACGATCTAAATATATATTAGTCATTTTATTTATTACCTTTTAGTTAATTGCTCTTTATTTTGTTAACCATTGAGAACACTCAACCATCGGTAGGTCCCAGGCTGATTTAATTGTTATCAATGTTGTTTTTATTTACTAATTGACTAATTATATTTTTTTGAATGTTGTGTATAACATGTTGACGTATAATGATTATTATAAATAAATTACTATTAGTTTTTTTTATAATAAATATTACTGGACATTTCATACAGCGCTATCTAGCCTCAATCTAAGCAGAGCTTGTACTATGAGAACCAGATAACTGATAGAATACGTATATACTTTTTTTTGTAAATACATACTTATAATATAAAGATAAACATCCAGACCCGGAACAAATATCTGTAGATCATGCAAACATTTGTTCCGCAGCGGGAATCGAACCCGCTACCTCCTGCGTCACAGCCGGCTATTCGCCCGTTATTTATGTCTATTATGGCTGAGGGGTTTTAAATTTTGAAAAGCCTGTATAATTTATTATCTCTATGAGATCTTTTGGCTTAGATTACGTAAGAGATTGCGGGTCCGATTCCCGCTACGAGACAATGTTCCGGATGTGGTACCCTGGTTCCTGACCTATTAAAGTTGGGTGTATACAATACATCGTGTTCACGTATCTACCTATTTGATTGCTATTAGGTAGATGTATACCAACTTACCTGAGTTCCTTTAATTTATCCTGCAGCTTACTTACTTGAACACTGTACCTACCTTCCTAACTTTATGTTAATTTATTACCCTAGCCTTTTTTCCTAAATACTTAATACCTTCCACCTAAGCTATAACTAAATTCTGTAATAAATGTATAAATCTGATAACATTCTCAATTTCAATCATTCATCTCGAATTAACTTTTGAAACTATCATGGTTATAAACACTATTTGCACTAAAAACGGGATTTTTACCATGGTTTGTGAGTTTTTGAGTGTCTCGATATTTTGCCATGATAACGGGGAGTTTATCCGTGATTATGGCGCATGCAACTGCTTTATGCTTTATGCAACCGAAATTTCGGGATACTCAAAAACTCACAAATCATGGTAAATATACCGTTTTTAGTGCAAGTAGTTTTCAAATTAAGTTCTGATCAGCGTACTCCAAAGCATTAGTGTAACTTAGCCCCCATTCGCCAGGAAAATCTCAAGGTACCCCTGGTCGTGCCCGTAAACTTGAGTGGCGTGTGGGAATATGTACCAGCAAGCGCTGAAGTCCTGGCAGCAGACAGCGAGACGCTGCAGAAGATAACCGACTACAGCAGCGAGAACCTAAGCCTTAAGGTAAGCGTCTGTTCAGGGCTGCAACCACATCACAACGACAAAAATGTGGCCGGTCAGTAGCTAGTGCGAATGAATAGAATAGAATAAGATTTATTTGCAACATAAATAAATAAAGAACACAAAAATAAGTTGACATAAAACAAAGATAAATTAAAAAAAAATATCAATCTACAATGTTGCCGATGTTGGAGAAAAGACCGGTAGGCTCAAATGGGATTGGGCGGGAGACATTTGCAGAATGCATCCCGATACGTGGGGTAATCTAGCTATAACTTGGAGGCCTGATGGAAGACATGGTCGGGGTCGACCAAGAAAGCGTTGGCGAGATCTTGTTGCCTTCGAGCAGGAGTGGTGGAGTGTCGGACAGGATAGAGGTAAATGGAAGGACTTGGGGGAGACCTTTGCCCAGCAGTGGGACAATTTAGGTTGACAAAAAATAAAACAATCTACAAAAAAGACCCTAACTCAGCCTGGTGCGGGTTGTTATATTATTTTAATAACCCGCGTTGGTCTTCCGTTAGGACCGATTCTGATTTGCGGACATGACTCTAACAAGCTAAACCTGATATTGACTATTAATATAAAGCGTGACAAAAAATAAATAAACAAGAAAATAATCGTAATTTAAAACAATATGTTTGACATGGATATGTCAGTTTTTGATTTTTTTAATTAAGACGTTAATTACTTAATTTATGTAAAATAATGTAAATAATATGTTTTGATATAGCACTTGTATTATGTAAGAATGGGAACCATGATGTGCGTGAAGTTGCGTCGTGGCCACAATGTTCGCAGTCGAGTTTAACTGTGTTGCGAGCGCAACACAGTTAAACGCGACTGCAAAATGTGGTAGGTACGTGTGAATGGACGTTTTCATACGAATTTGTGGGCGGCCACATTTTTGTCGCCTGTTTGAACGCTACGGGACCATCTATCCATAGACTACGGTGACCGCTTTTCATACGTTGCGCCTTATGCTTGTTTGCCAATTAAGTGGTATAAAAAAAACATCTGGATAGGGTCACTCAGAATGATCATCTGGGTTTCAAGTTTAGGATGGATCCTATTAATTGGAGGAAATAGGAATAGAGGGAATAGGGAAAAGTCTGAAATTCAAAATTACTACAATTTCTACACCAAAAACGAGTATGCAATTTAATGAACTCCCGTTAGTTGTAATTTAAATGAAACTGTAGGTCAAATTATGTAGGTCTTGCATTTCATAGATACTTTATACACCAAAGTTTACAAACACTATTATCTAATAGTCAATTTTTTTGAGTAGCGTCAATGATAGAAACATTTAGGAGTAAGAGGCTAGCGCGGAATGGGCATGTCATGCGGAGGGAAGAAAATCATGTCACTAAAAGAGTGCATTCGAAAACTTATATCGTTATAATTGAGTGTGGATGGATATAGATGTAGAGATGGATGGACTGTGTGAAGAATGATATGGGTAGGAAAGAAGTGACAACAGAGATGACGGCTGATAGAGAGGTATGGAAGAAAAATACATGTTGTGCCGACCCTACGTGATGCGGGAAAAGAGCAGGAAGAAGAAGAATACCTAATAGTCACAGATTATTATTCAACTCCCGAGTCTCAGTTCGGGGCAAATTACTGGTTTATTTATTTATGAATTAGTTGTGTGTGCGCAGGAGTCTGCATTCAGTGCGCTGAAGACCACGACTCCGGTGGACGGGTCGCTGCGCGGCGCCGGAGACTCCACCGTGGTGGTGCGCCCGCGCCGGAAGCTCACAGACAAGAGCAGAGCCTTTAGCAAGAGCAGGTAAACATTATCTATACTAACATTATAGAGTAATTTAGTTTGTATGTTTGTTTGTAAGGATAATTTAAAGTTTATTTTATAGGTAGTATAGCTACGTAGAATGTTTTACTGGCAAATCTCGCGAGCGAAGCAACGGGCATCAGAATCTAAGTAAATAAATACGATTGTCCTCAGGTGGCAAAACTCAGCCAGAAGACTAAATCACTAGTTACTAAGTTTTTACTAGCACATTCATCATATATATACAGACTTTCTAAAAATAAAAATAATAAATGTAATGTGCAGTGTGAGCCGCTCCCGAGGCTTGCTGGCGCCGCTGGACGGAGACTCGCATTCGAGGATCAGCATCATATCTGACTGCCGCTTACGAAATCTCAGGTAACAGTTTTTCCCCCCTAAATTTATAGATGAGACTCACAAGGGGCCGGATAGAATAACTTAATAAAGCAGAGCCTTGTAATAATAATAATATTAAATCATTTAATTCAGGCAACAATATAATAGTTACAGGATGGCAAATAACTTATTCTACGACCTATAAAGATATACCTCAGCCTAAAATACATATTATAACTAGTGGTTCACCCCGAATTGAGATCTCGCGAATCTCCCAAAAACAAAATAAATATTATTCTTAGGGCGACTTGCACAACGATGCCTAAACGTATTTAGTGGCTAAAGTCAAATCATACAAATACGTCAAATTTAAACATTTTTAGTTGCTAAATACTTTTAGTGAACTTTGTGCAAGCCAGCCTTAATCTTTGACTAATAAATTAGTGCCACGAAATGCATAACCAACTTACTTAACCTACAGTTTCATTCAAATTAGAGGTAATGGGGGTTCATGTAAATTGGTTATTCTTTTTAGGGGTAGGAATTGCCCTATATTTCCCTATATTTGTGATACATAAGCTACACGCATACCAAATTACAGCACTGTGGGGTTACTGGTGTACCCTGTGAGTTTCGTCAAAAGTTCAGTTCAGTTCAGTTTTTATTATGGCTAATAACTCAAAAACTACAAAAACTTTACTATCGAACCCCATTATCTCAACCACCCCCCAATATTTTTAGCTCTTTAGTCACACCAATATTGTGCCATTTCACAGTTCGCTCGTTGCTCAAGTGAAGTAAAACTCACTCTTTTCCAAGCGTACTGTACGAACTTCTACACGAGCAGCCTGTGGGTGGATCACACGCTTAAACAATACAACGCGCTACGTATTCAATACAAAAATGCGTATAGGGTGCTGATGAGGTTGCCTAGATTTTGCAGCGCTTCGGGATGTTTGGCGATGCGCGAGTTGACTGTTTCTACACAGTCATGCGAAAGCGGTGTACATCTCTGTTGCGCAGGGTTCGGGCTAGCTCCAGCGGCATCCTATGCGTGTTTGCAAGTAGGTTTGATTGCCAGTATATGAATCATTGCTGCATGGTACATATACTGGCAAACAAAAATACCTAGATTAGTTGTAGTTTTTAGATATACCATTAAATTATTTATTTATTATTATTATTATTTTTTGTAATTGTAATTTGATTGTGTACTAAAAATTTGTGTTCATGTATTTTATTGTATCTTAATGTCAAGAAATTATGGATTTTCAAAGCTGAAATAAATGAGTTAATAGTCGAAAGTATAAGTGGACGTCCTATGGTAAAAAGTCAAAATACATTTATTCGGTTTTGGTGGATTTCGAAATAAATCATCAATTGATATTATTTGACATGCAGACGCATGGCTCAGTAGCAGTGTATGTCTATAGTATATGCCAAGACTCGTGGCAGACGGGGCAAACCAATAAACATGTTTGTTTCCTTTTCAATACAAGTACTGGTAATTAGTGTTATCGATAGGTACTCGGCGCATCACTAACCGCTCCCGTAAGAGCTGCAAGAGCGAGTGAGATAGCAATATCGTCGGCGCTTGTCCCACGTTTTATAAACCCGTCTGCGAGCGCCGTTCGTTGGCGTCGTCCCATCATGACATACTCCTCTGTAGTATTTGCCCACTCTCCTAAAGTTGGTGCCATTCAGATCATCCAAAATCGCTTCTTGCGAAAAGCCTCAGGCTCGCCCTGGTATTTTAGCAATAACGATCTACATCGCGATATGAAATTAGATTCAATAGCCAAGTTCATGAAGCTCGCTTCCAAGCGGTATTATGAACTTGCCTCCCATCATCCGAACCCTTTGGTACACACCATTCGGGTCTACCTGTTGGATCCGCCCGCCAGTAAAATCCTCCGTCGTCCGAGACACGTTCTCGGAGACCCGGATGACGAAATCACCTCCGCTAATGCGGAAGCGATATCTGAGTCATCTATATCAGGCAGGGCAAACACTCCACAGAAACACCGACCTCGCCGGCGAGGTCGACGAGTCCCTTCAGTCGCCGCCTATACGAGGTACAGACATGTACCCGGGCGTTTCTCTCCTATCCCCACCCCGGCAACAGTCCAAGCCGAGGCTCGTACCTAAATGGTACACTTGCGCTAGTTGCCTAAATAACTTACTGGGCTGAGCGCCATCTGCGCTCGCCAAAAGTTCGGTTAAGCTGTCACGGCCTCAGAGGCCAACAGCGAGTTTAGTCCATTCGAAAAAAAAAAAAAGTTCATTGGCGTCTAATTAACATACCACCCATTCGCACTAACCGTTTTGGTTCTCGTCTGTTTTTCCTGAAGACTACACCCCGGATCTCTATAAGGTAAGAATGAATAGATACCTTCTAGATCTTCGTGCTTAATCTTAGACTACATTAACGCTTATCAGATGATATTGCAGTCATATCAAGAAAAATTCACGAGAATAAAGAAAAAAAGTTTTGAAAACTGGCACCATCAAGTTTTTCCCCTAATTTTTTTACGTCAAGTCAAGTTATATAGTTCTCACTTAGCACACGTGTCATGAATGGAAAAGAGGGGCTTTATTAGTGCTTGTCTCTTACAAAGTTGTCAACAATTAAGAGAGTTGTGGGAAAAATAATGTTATGTGCACGTGCAAAATAACAATACCTACATTCTTTAATATTATAGTGACGGTGAGGTGACCCCTTCCTGGGGTGTTTTTATAGGGGCTAGTTTGTATAGAAACTGGTTATAGAGCTTTTTATTGGTATAGTATAAAGGATTCTTTCTTTGCATCAGAACTCTTTAAATATTTGAAATTCCTGATAACTACAACCTAGTGGTCTTCGAGTTACGAGTGAATAGGTTTCTTCTAGGCAAGCGTGTTCCATCGTAGACTTCATCATCAGGCGAGATCGTGGTCAGTATCTATAATAAAGATATTTAAAAAAAATTCAAGATTAGAATGCAACGTCCTTTTTGGAATATAAATCATCTCAGTAGACAGGGACAAGTGGAAGGATTTGTGGGAGACCTTTGCCCAGCATTGGGACAGAATATTTTGAGAAAAAGTATCTGCTACTAGGCAAATGAAGCCGGGGACAGAAGCTAATAGTACAATACAGGGACACAGTGGGAACCCGTATTTGATGAATGCAATGCATTATGCGCTCTGTTTTGTTAATGCGGTTGACACTTGCGAAGAGACGTAGGGTTGTCTACACCAAAACATAATAGATAGATAGATATACTCTTTATTACACATCAAACAAAATTACACTACAAAACAATACACATAAAAGAAGGTACGTACAATGCGGTCTTATACAAAATACCGATAAAACCATACTAATATTATAAATTTGAAAATTACTCTGTTTCTCTGTCTGTAAATAGAGAAAATATGTATAATAATGTTATAGAATAATGTATATAGATATATTATGACCAGGATTATGACATGGTGCTTTTTACCCCACTGCGCAGGAGAATGTTGTTATCGACGAACCACGCGTGCAAAGCCGCTGGCGGAAGATTGTAACAGATAAATAATACTAAATCTGAGGTAAAATAAATATTGACCAGAAATAGTTTACAAAACTTTGCTCACGGTAAGAAAAGATAGCTCACTTCGCTCTCCAATAGCATCTACGGTGGGGTGTAAAGGCTCTACAAAAAGTCTTTTAAAGCAAGTATGTTAGCTCGCTTTGCGCTAGTGCGAGTTCCCTTTTACATTACACAATAAATTGGAAGAGATTGCTGTCAGCGATGAGACGCCCATTAAAATGACTTTTTTGTTAGTTAGGTACCTAGATAATCTATTGTTTCTATGTTATTCAAAGATCTAAGTATCTATTTGGAATAGCCAGAATGCTCCGTACAAAATATGTATGTATTGGTGACTCTGGTGTATATTATAAATCCAAAAGTAACATCGGAACGGCTGAACCGCTTTTGTTGAAATTTTGTATATAAATAGATTGTGACTTGGATTGAGCCTTATGCTACTTTATTGACAAACCACTTTGTAATTCCGCGGGCGGAAGCTAGTTGTTTAATATAAATGACGCAGGAGGTCGCGGGTTCGATTCCCGCAGCGGAACAAATGTTTGCATGATTACAGATATTTGTTCCGTGTCTGGGTGTTTTTCAATATATTATAAGTATGTATTTACAAAAACAAAAAGTATATAAGTATTCTATGAGTTATCTGGTTCCCATAGTACAAGCTCTGCTTAGTTTAGGGCTAGATAGCGCTATGTGAAATGTCCAGCAATATTTATTATTTATTTATTTATTTTATTATTATTATGAGGCATTCCACGAAGAGCAACGATTTATATTTTGGCTTGGTGCGCTTCGTGGAATACTAAATAAATATTTCAAATGTTTTCACGAAGGGCACCTACAATGTAGTAGCTTTTGGCTGTTTGAAGTTTGACAGCTGTCATCAGAAATGCAGATCTCTTTGAAACCCACCATTTGTCTAAAGACACCGCTAGCCTAGAACGTCTAGTTCCCGAGATACGGCTGATTTAAGTTTGAATAACCCAAACTGATTGTGACATTAACAATAATAACATTTTTTATCAAAATTATCTTTTAATTCATCATGATTATAGATAAAAAATATAAAATACCCCATAACTAGAAGCTAGTAATAGAACATCGTAGGTGCCCTTCGTGGAAACATTTGAAATAATTTTTAGTATTCCACGAAGAGCACCAAGCCAAAATATAAAACTTTGCTCTACGTGGTATAAAATTGGTGCTCTAAAAATCATTGCTCTTGATGGAATGCCTTATATAAACCTTCGATTTGTTTAGTGAGAATCCTACAGTTAGGGCGAACGAATGGCATAGACCGATACGACCGATACGTAATACGACCCAGGTGTGCGGGGTCAACACACTGACGCAGCTTAATTCATAGTCACTATAGGACTTTCCTTTTATAAGTAACTTTATTCACATTTTATTTATGATTAAACTTCTTTGTACCGAATACTTCTATGTGTAAATGTTCTTTGAAGTTATGCTACGTT
Source organism: Philereme transversata (assembly GCA_963924445.1). Taxonomy (NCBI): domain Eukaryota; kingdom Metazoa; phylum Arthropoda; class Insecta; order Lepidoptera; family Geometridae; genus Philereme; species Philereme transversata. The sequence goes on along the minus strand of OZ004343.1, from coordinate 1,112,121 downwards.
TTGTAATTAATTTATTGGTTTGTTCCTTTGAAATTGTTATACAATTGATATAATTATAATGGTGGGGTAATATCCAATTCGACACATTTATAATATGTGCCACTGATATATTTTGGTTTCACACTGTGGAGTAGGGGTAGGCAGTTCATAACACAAATCGGCGGCGCCACCGTTGCGAAAGACGATGCCGCTTAGTCAGTTTAACAGGTAGGGATGGTCTACTCTAAAAGTGAACGCCCCTCCAACTGTGCATCAACACCACAGCAAGACAATTCAAAATGAGGCTTGTGATTACAGTCATTATAGGACATTTCGCTTTGACGTAATGAAGTGGAGGGGCGTTCATTTTTAGAGTAGACAGTCTCTCAGTACACTTACATGATGAAAGAATATAATTTGTTTACCTATTATAAACAGGCTGTTTCATTAATATTTTAGGGCTTGATATTAAGGTTGTTTGAAAATTTAAAGTTTTCTATTGTAATGAATTTGAAAACACCTATTTTACAATAATACTAGCCATTAGCCCTATCCGTGTTTTCTTTTACTGTCTTACATAACAAAACACGTCGTATATCCTTCTTAATGGGGACCTCATGAATTCTCTTTGGGTTCCAATAATTGACTTTGTCAAAGCAATGAGGAAGTCCTTTTCTTTAATTTCCTGAAATGCAATTATCCCTCACGATTCTATCCTGACGACAGCTACTTTGTAGAGACAGGTCCTTAACTAGGACTTCCCGTTACCTGCCACCACTGGATATTTCACTATCAAAGTTTTCATCTAATCCATAAAGACCAAATTAGAATCACATTCAACCTCTAGAGTTTTACAATGCTTTATTTATGTAACTTAGTATGTAAATTTTTGTTGAATAAATATATATAAATACAAATGCAACATTTATAAAATTAAGTTAATTCAATAAAATTGGCGTTTTTTTGGAGGAGCAGGGTAGCGACTGAATGGTGGCCGAGGAATGGCTGTAGAAGGGTAGGACGTCCGGCTGCGAGATGGGTGGACGGCATCGTTAAAGTCGCGGGCCACCAACTCGTTAAGACTAGCGCAGGATTGTGGCGGATGGCACAAACTTGGGGAGGCCTATGAAGTCGGGCTGTGAATGATGATGATGATGGCCTGCGTTTGACCACGATCTTGCCTGATGGTAAGCGATGATGCAAACTACGACGAAAACTGATGAAATTACAGGCACATGAGGCTTTACACCTGTATGCCTCAAGTTGACGGACGCAGGTCAGGACAAGGTTCATGATCTATGAGGCAGTTCTCTGTTATAGGCGATGATTATCACATAACATCAGGTGGGCCATAAGGTTGTTCCATCTCCATGTAGCATCAACAAAACAAAGGTCTCACGTTCTGTGGTATATTTATAGCGCCCTTATTAATAAGCTCTATGGGGTTGTTTCTAGCCCCTTCTCTTACTAGGTATCTGTATAAAGATTATCAGTTTATCAGGAAACATTCCAACAACAGAATTCCACTAGTTTCCCCCACTTATCCACCCGTAAGGACCTGTAAGGGCCACCAATTTGAAAACGTGACAAACACGCAAACCTTCTAATCTATCCATTTTCTAATTAAAGGATTCCGTAATTCAATTGAACCATTCCCGTTTCTTTGATGTCGAATCCAAGGATGATGGTACAAGGTGATCTAGAATTAATCTATTCAAAATTGAATATTCATTAAAATCACAAGGATTTCTTAGAAAACTTTGCTGATTTACTTCAATCATTGATCGAGCGAAGCGAGATCTCCAAATCAACTTGGGCAAATCGGCGTTGTATGTATGTATGTTTATTTGTCCGAGGATAACTTTCCAAGCGTTGCTCCAATCATCGTAAAAGTTGATTTATAGATAGGTAGTGTTGGCACAATCCTGGTGTGACTAAAAGAGCTAAAAATGTTGGGGGTTGTTGAGATATTAGGGTTCAAGAGGGGTAAAAAATAAAAAACAAAATGAGACTATTACGTTAAACGGGACGTTTAATGAAAGGTCTTCATTAGTTCATTTACACCCGTTTTTATTTTTGGTTTAGTAATTGTAGTTTTTGAGTTATTAGCCATAATAAAATCTAAACTTTGTCGAAATTCACAGGGTACACCAGTGACACCACAATGCTGAAATTTGGTATGCGTGTAGCTTTAGTGACACAAATATAGGGAAAAGTTTAAAATCCAGAATAACTGCAATTTGTACCCCAAAAAAGGATAACCAATTAACATGAACTCCCGTTGGTGTTCACACCCACCTGTAATCTGAATGAAACTGTAGGTCGAGTATTTTGGTAATGCGGGTTCGATTCCCGCCGCGGAACAAATGTTTGCATGATCTACAGATATTTGTTCCGTGTCTGGGTGTTTTTCTATATATTATAAGTATGTATTTACAAAAAAAAAAGTATATAAGTATTCTATCAGTTATCTGGTTCCCATAGTACAAGCTCTGCTTAGTTTGGGGCTAGATAGCGCTGTGTGAAATGTCCAGCGATATTTATTATTTATTTATTATTTAATGCATTTCGTGACACTATTTTTATTTACAAATAATATATTTTTTTGTATTTATGGGAGACTCGCGAACCTAGTGGTATAAATAAAATTATCACGTACCGTTTTATCAGTGTTACGATTACGACCGACAATGTTTCGGATCGCACTCCCCCTGATGAAGGTTCACGAATTGAGCCGAAACATTGTCGGTTGCAACACCGATAAAACGGCACGTGAGAAATCCCGTATTCATAAAATGAACATAAGGATTAATTTGATACGACAATTTTACCTCCTGTTCCTCTGCAGTAATTTGGTTTTAGAAATTTACACTACAAGCTCGTTTAGAAAATTATCAAAATTAACTTTAAATGTTTATTTAACAATTTTAAAGGCTCCGTTTTCTGATGACACCCTTTATTAGTCTGTCTGATATAGTCTGTGGTATATCTTGTCTATAGAAACTGTAGGATACTCTGTGGGCATCCATTGTGGCGGGTAATTACACTGTTGTGTGGGCTTTAGCCTTTTAAAGGCTGCCGTTTGTGCCACAATGTCGCAGAAGGTACACTTTTGTAGTGGTATTGCTTTGAGGCTATAAATTGCTGATGGCACGACAGGCGTGTCATCAATGGTTTTAACTAGTGGCTTATGACACGATAGGCGTGTCATTTTTTCCTCGATTGTAACACCCTCAGATTAAGTTTTAGAAAAGTCTGCCCAGAACGAAACTATACAGATTTTCCACGTAGATTACGCCTGTTGTCTTAGCCTCTCAATATTGCGTGAATTCAACAGTTCCAGGGATTGACAACCTTTTTAAATTGCGTTCTTATGACACGATAGGCGTGTCAATACTGAATACTTTAGCCACCTCTCAAGGGGCGGACCTCGCGGCGCTTAAAGCGCTGGCGTGGCAGACCTCTGCAGTGAGCGTACGCTGAGCGTCCCAAAGTGGGACGCGCGACACGCGCGCGACATATTCGCAATTATCTCGTTAGAATACCTATTGACACCTTTATATATTTAGATTCTCCATGAAATTGTCTAGGGATTAGTAGATAAACATTCCGAAGTTAGGCTATGATAATTACACAAGGTTCGTGATAAGTACGAGAAAAAGTAAATTCCGAGGAGGGTTGTAAAATATGATGTATTTTGAAAAACCAACAATTTTTATGTACGGCAAGTCTTTTATTTTATACTTGGAATGTTTATCCGTACAATCAAAGTAAAAAACAATACCTTTTTATGAAGATTATTCTGACAAAAATATTTTTCTCAGAACTATAAATAGCATTCATGTATGTGTGTTGTACTTGGATAAGCAATTATAAACCTTACTTCAATATGCATACGGATAATATTTCTTAAACTAGGTAAACGCAAAGATCGTGGCAGGCGCAGCAATAAAACGTGCAAAAGAGACAGCGCACATCAGTTTCTCTCTCGCACTTGCACTGTTTATGGGTGACGTCACACAGATGCAGAGATGTGCGTCGTTTCTACTAGTACCGCTCTAGTATTCTCAGTAATCGGTCGTGCTATACCTTATCTACCTGTTTGCTCTCTTTCGACAACCTTTGCTAGTGTACTTGGACTCAAAATGGATTATAATCCTCCTATTTCACCGGTACCTGGACCATCATCCGCCATGGATCCCTTACACGTGGAGTTATCTTCAATGATGTCTTCAGAGACGTATGATATCCCAGATTTTAATTTTGAAATTGGCGATGATGAGCTTTATGGAATTTTAACCGAAAGCAACGATCGCATTCTCGACGAATGGACATATGAAACCAATAATGAGGCAAATGATGACTCTGCTTTGCAAGACGCGAACGCACACATTCAAGAAGAAAGCTCACAAGAAGAGGACGACTCACCTGACGAATTAAGCGGTTGGCGTTCAGGCAATCCCGACTCAATGGTGGAGCTTCCTTTTATAGGAACAAGTGGAATACTGCCACCACATCAAATGGCAGAAAAAACTCCAATTGATTATTTATTTTTATTTTTAAATGCACAGATGATAGATTTGATTATTAACTGTACAAACAAGTACGGTAACAAACTAAAAGCGGCAGCGGTCGCAACACACTCACGCTTTACTAGATGGACCGACATAACTATATCGGAATTTAAATTATTTTTAGGTATTTTGCTTCTAATGGGGACGATAAAATTGAATAGAATGGCCGACTATTGGTCGAATCATTATTTATTTCGCCTAACTTCACGACAATTTATGTCGAGAGACAAATTTTATTTAATTTTGAGGGCTTTAAGTGTACAGCAAATAGAAAGAAATTAAAGCCTATTTAAAATAAAAGATTTAATTGACCTTTTTAATGACTCTATTAATTCAATATATTATCCGGCGCGGGAACTTACTATAGACGAATAATTAATTTTATGGAAAGGACGACTTGCTTTTCGGCAATATTTAAAGGGGAAAGCACACAAATATGGGGTAAAACTATATATTTTAGCCGATGCCAATGGCATCATATTAAAGATACATGTATATGCCGGATCGCAAGATCAAATAGTAGGTGGTCGAAACCATGTAAAAAAAGTTATTATGTTGCTTATGCAAAAGTATCTGAACAAGGGGCATGCCCTATACTTGGATAACTTTTATACCAGCGTAGGAATTGCTGAAGATTTACTAGAAAAAAATACCTATGTTACCGGTACCTTACGGTCAAATCGGGTGGGAAATCCTGCGATAGTAAAAAATACTCCAATATCATTGGGGGAGTCATGCATTGCACACAATAATAAGAAAGTAATTGTAACGAAATGGAAAGATAAGCGCGAAATTCTTTTTGTAAGCACTGAGCACAAAAGTAATTATGAAGGGACTACGAGTCGCCGCGTTCGTACAGCCCGTACATATAAGCCCGCCGTTCAGCCACGTTACAACAAATACATGCGAGCGATAGATAAGCACGACCAGCTACTTAGCTACTATTGTTGCGAACACAAGACGCTGCGGTGGTACAAGAAAGTAATTATTCATATGATTCAAATATGCCTCGTAAATGGGTTTTTATTATATAATAAAAACAATTCAATATTATCATTATATGATTACAGAAAAAGAGTAATCGAAACTTTACTGCCAATGCCAAATATTACGGAACTTGCTCGGCCTCTATCACTAGGAAAAATTCATCTTCCGGCGAACTTGCCCAAAAGAGAAGGGAAAACGATAAGGAAGAGGTGTCGAGTTTGCTATAACAAAGCGCAAAAAAGAGTGTCTGTAATATTTGGATGCCCCGATTGTCCAGGATTCCCAGGACTGTGCCTTGAATGTTTCAGGGAATTTCACAAATATTAAGTTGCAACTCAATATTTGTGAAATTCCCTAAAATTGGGAACGACGTTTGTTAATATTAAACTTATTTTAAGTGCCATATTTTGAAAGAAAAGATTGAAAAAAATAACATTATTTAATCATTTAAGTCGTTACAAATAAACATACATACCTAAACAAATTAAAATCCAGCAAGTCTTAGACCTAAGACTTAATAATTATTTGTCAATCTTAATAGAAATTTAAGCCTTTTTTATGTAGAACTAAGTTTAATTTCTCTTATCATAAGATTGTAATTTACTAATCAGTCAACTAATCAGTCGGTATAAATGATTTCTTCATGTCAAATTTCGTTTTATTTATTATTAAACTTCTTATCACCGTTTTTCAGTACCTCGAGAATGTTTTGCATTACTATAGATCTTTGGTCAGCATCAAATCTTAACAGTTCATTTGATATAAACTCGCCGAATCTTTTGCATCCATGCAAATCTATTATCGAGGGTACTGAATTAGTATTTTTATCGTCAATTTCTGTGCATGTACCACTGTTCTTAAATTTCTTTTGAGGCTTGTCATTTCCAACATCTGAGTATGATTGTGAGTTTTGTTCAAATATATAATTCAAAGTTTCTTCTTCATTTTCACATTGAGTTTCATCATTATCATAGTTTTCTGTTTCAGGAATGTATTTGCGTTTTCGATTTATTTCTTCTTCATTTTCACATTGAGTTTCATCATTATCATAGTTTTCTGTTTCAGGAATGTATTTGCGTTTTCGATTTAAATCTAGAAAAAGTAGGTCAATTTGACAAAATAATCCGAACATTTCGTCGTTGTACTACTGCAACAAGTCACTAAGTGACATTTTTAGTAAAAGTTAGATAAAATATCAAAAAAGGTTTGAAACATCTGAAAAAGTAAAGTCACTTACCTTCCATTTCAGGAAAAACACTTAGTTAACCTCTTCAAAACCAATGTAATTAACGTATCGTGCCGTACACTCCCGTGGTTTGATTCCAACTAAACTTGAAACAAGTCTTGACCAGTAAAAAAGCAAAAAAAGCATGTAGTTTTATACACATGGCTGATGGCACGCTAAGCGTGCCATGGACTTCTATGGCGCTTGACACGCCAGTCGTGTCATAGAAAATTTGTTCACAGCCCTGGTGAAAAGTTTTTCAAAATGGGTGCAGCAACGAATCGGTTAAGATGGCGTTTTCCTATTCAAAGACATTATTCCAAGATTGTTTGAAATCTCATTCATTCCAAGATTCAGTTTCACCAAATACGTATTAGGTTCCTCAGAAGTGGATCTGAATATGGCCAAATAATTTGTTTATTTTAAACTTAGGATCATAGATTAACAGTTTCATTATTTTTGTGTTATTTTGTAGATTATGTTTAGATGTAGATGCAGGATGTTGCGGGTTCAATTTTCTTTGCGGAACAAATGTTTGCATGATCTACACATACTTTTTTCGGGTCTAAGTGTTTCTCTAATAAAAAAAAATATTTAAGAAAAAATAATTATATGTGTTCTAGATATCTAGTTCCCAAAGTAGGGGTTTGTTTAGTTCGGGGCTAGATAGCACTGTGTGAAATGTCCAGCTTTATTTATTTATAAGCCTGATGTGTCCCACTGCAGGGCAAAAGCCTCCCTTCCCTATTTCCAAAGGTCCTTAGTTTGAGCAATTTTTGATTAGTCCTTAGAAAATGACAGTTCGGTACTTATTCTAGGCTTTGTTTGTAGGTAATTTACAGTTTAACAGCTTTTAAAAGAACCAGTACCTACATATAGTCATAACTTAGTATAATTTATTAAATTTTATTATTAAATATATATAAAAATTTTAATTTTAATATAATTCTTTATTAAATACAAATTAAATATACTCTTCACAAGTATATTTTTTTACGCTTTTTCACATTTATATCAGAAATAATATAAGTAAAAATTATTTACATATAAAAATATTACTCTAAAAGATACGAAAAAAAATCGTCTAAAGACACAAACGATCTATAGATAGCTCAACTGCTTCAGATAATTACCAGGCGGAAGTGTTCCCAAGATACTGACTGCATTGTCCCGCGGAATTGCAATGCTTACGCGTTGGCCCAGATAAGCGCCAGCTCTCGGATCACAAAATGTCGATCGGATCGAAATTGTGGTTGTAAGACCATACGGTGTTTTCCTTCACTGATTGAGAGCACGTAGCGTTACCTACCAACAAATTGCTATTTGTCTGGTAGAGTCAGGTTTCTAGGGTGTGTTCATGTTTACCGGAAATCATTCGATTGACGTGCCCCGCCCGAATCAATTTCACCATTTTACCTAGTATTTTGCCTCCTACTTTTATTTTCTAACTAGCTTCCGCCAGCAGCTTTGCACGCGTTGTTTGTCAACAAAAAGTAGCCTATGCATCGATATATATATATGTACTACGTACTAGATAACGCGATCCGAACACTCACTCTGTTCCACTGAACTGTACTGCAATCCGTACACCTTACTTTAGTGTGGTTTCGACATTCACGCAGTTTGGACGCGTACGGAGCGGCACTATTAATACGAGAATTCGAATCAAAGTATGAAATACATAAAGTATGACATAAATAACAATTTAGTAGTCAAGCAAGTAAAATTATTGGTTGTTCAAGTGAATAAATACGTATTAATATCGTAATATGTATTAATAGAAAAAAAAATTTCATTAAAATGCCACGCCATCTAAAATCATAGACTAAAATCTGCAGATATTCCATTACAAAACCGGTTGTAGGTAAAAATCTGTGACTGAACACGGACTTGACGTGGTGTTTTCAAAGAAAGTGTTTTAATTTGTGTATATAAATGTTTTCTAGCCAGTTTGATATTTTTTAATATTTATTTCATATTATCTCTTTTTATTTTATTTTAATATTTTATTGCACAAAACATACAAATTACATGGACAAAAGATGGGCTTAATGCTAGTAGCATTTTCTACCTTCCAACATCAGAGGTAACAAAAAAGTTGACATGCTAACTTAAAACAATATAAACATAATGATACTTAAAAATAAAAGAAACAAAAATAACAATAAACTCCGATCACAGTAACAATAAATACATAAAAGTACTTGATATAATAAGTAATAATAATACATAGAATATATTAGGTTGGGGAAAAAGTTTCTTCGCATTTTTTATGAAAATTAATAACATTTTTTAATATAGTTTATTTACATTTAATTAAAGTATGTAGGTATCATTTTGTTCGATAACTTTTTGCCATCTTGTAGGTAGGGACATGAGCCCATTGCTATAGAAATTTTGGGGCTTTTGGTCAAAATACCGCGACAAGTGGTTTTGGCAGTCTTCTCATGATGTTAACCTGACACTGCCTAAAGAATTCTGAAGAGACCGAAACAGGTGGAAATCTGAAGGTGCAAGGTCAGGACTATACGGCGGATGCATTAACACCTCCCAGCCAAACACTCTTAATTTTTGCTGAGTGGCTAAAGATGTGTGAGGTCTAGCGTTATCATGATGAAAAACCACACCCCTTCTGTTGATTAATTCCGGCCGCTTTCTCTCAACTTCTTGCTTTAATCTCATCAGTTGTTCGCAGTAGAGTTCAGAATCGATGGTCCTGCCTGGTGGTAACAGCTCATAATGAATAATGCCCTTCCAATCCCACCAAACACACAGCATCACCTTGTTGCGAGTTAACCCGGGTTTCGCCACAGTCTGTGAAGCCTGACCGGCCTTTGACCACGACCTTTTTCGCACGTTCTTGTCGTACGTGATCCACTTATCATCACCAGTTAACAGCTTCTTCAAAAATGGTTCGGTTTCATTACGTCGTAATAAAGAATCACAAATGAGTACACGGTTCATTAGGTTTCTTTCAGTGAGCTCGTGGGGTACCCAAATATCGAGCTTTTTTGTGTACCCAGTTTTTTTCAATTCCCAGTTCTTCAGCTACGTCGTAACTACTGACATGCCGATCTTGCTCTACTTTTTCAAAAATGGCATCAATTTTATCCGTAATAGGGCGACCAGAGCGACGTGCATCTTTGACATGAAAATTTCCGGATTGAAAACGCTTAAACCAAATTTGTGCTACTCTCACAGACACTGCACTAGGTCCATAAACATCGCAAATTTTTTTCGCGGCTTGCGTTGCATTTTTACCTTTTTTGTAGTAAAATTTTAAAATGTATCGAATTTCTTCATTAGATTCACTCATCTTTACAGTACGAAAAATAAATAAAAATCACACATTTTCCTAATTTGAATTTGGAATTATCTTCTTTAAAATTTAAATAATAGTCCATTCGAAAAAAAAAACCCCCGGCTGCCGCGCTCAGTTCGGCGGCAGCGACCCTATCGTTCGCTTCTAATTTCTAAATTTATACAATGCATAACATTTTCTATCCTAAATCTATCTTATAGCTCGGCGTCCGCTACAATAGCCAAAAAGATTTTATTACAAGTTCATACATACTATAATGCGAAAAGACTTTTTCCCCAACCTATTATATATAACAAAATATAAATATAACAAAAAATATATAAATATATATATATTTAAAACAAAAATACTTAAGTATTACATAAAGTACACATACTACGTTTCCATATATTTTAACAGCTAGTTGGAGGACTGCAAGAAATGACTGTAGAAAATATGATGACCACCTGCGTAATTCGATACTCCAAATATACATCAAGAAATGTCCGTGAATCATCAGGTGCCAGTTTGATTTCAAACTATTGTTAACGTACTTGAGCTTAAATAAACGCATAACAATTCACTTTATTTTACTTTTCTACTTTACCATATTTTCAATTATTACATTACTATTATACATTTTGAAATAGAGTATGAATTCTAATAAAGTTTTGTAGGTACAAAAGCTGTGTCACGTCTGTGGTGTAAAATCTATAGAGACGACAGTTTGTTACACTATTGTTACGCCGAGGCTGTTAAACAATGAGTAATAATCGAACCTTCTCGAACGCTTTTGTCTTGCTGTGTTATTGTTGCTATTGTTTGTGGTTTCGCAGAATGGGGAGTGGCTATTGTGTCGAGGGACCGACCCTTTCCTGGAAGGATCGACATCGTTCTCGAACAATCGAAATGTGTGCGATATAAATAGGCCGGAGAGATGGCCGGACAGTCAGCAAAAAAAAATCATTCCTTCGCTCGCCGGTCCTCGCACCGGCAACACGTCTGCTCCGCTCCGCTCGCGCGCTCCCGCCGGCCCACGTGCCGCCCCGCGCCCCGCGCCCCGAGCCTTGCGCCGCGCGCCGCGCGCCGCGCGCCCCGCGCCCCGCGCCCCGCGCCGCACTTGGCATCCGCCATTTGCTCTGTTGTGTGCGCTCGCTTGCGAGTACACCTCAGAAGAGTCCTTTATTGGACTTTGTCCTTCTCAGGGCAAACTCTTGTTTCTTACCATTTAGAGCCCAAATCCACGTTTAGTGGTCGGTCTGGTGGATACCTTGCGGTGTTAACACAAACCAGACTGGGCGTGGACCCGGAACGCCAGCTTTCCTCTCCTGAGGAACGCTACATCCGGCTGGGCTTGGTACCACCGGCCTTGGGGGCTTCCCTCGCCGACACCAAGTATCGGTTAGGACACACCCCTCATACCCCGTAAGAGCGGTAAAGGGACACACCTTAGGTAGGACACTTAGGCCTCACCCCTCCTGTCTATCCCGACGGGAGGATCACGCACCCCCTCACCTCTCCGGGTGTTCCCCCCCGGAGAGCTAAGATGGACATCGCCGGGGATGACCTCGTTGAGGTACCGGGTTCTTTTATCCGGTTACTGTACGAGAATATTCCCGTCGATATTCGTCAACGTATTATGAGGGAGCAACAATCGGTTGCCTCCCTACCGCGTCTAATGGACGTCGTCACGTCCACTCCGGCCCCTCTGGCCAAAAATGTGGCTCGGAAGCCCGTGCCGGCCCCTCTGGCCTCCCCAGCGGCTCGAAAGCCATCCCCGGCCCCTCAGGCCACTAACGAGGCCCGGAAGCCTCTGAAAGCCCCTCTGGCACCCCCGGCGGCCCGCATGTCTGCCCAGGCCCCTCAGGCCACTAACGAGGTTCGGAAGCCTCAGCAAGCCCCTCAGGCACCACCGGCGGCTCGTAAACCTGCCCCCTCCCCTCAACCTCCTGCCTCAGCGCCTCCCTCGTCGTCGTCATCAAAAAAGCCCGACTCTCGAGAGGCCTCACCTCGCAGAGTCTTTTTAGACTCTCCGGAATCTCCGGACCCACCCTCCCCCGAGGACGATATGGAGATCGACCTCCTTCTACGCCCCGCGTCTTCCGCAGAGGCATCAAACTCCTCTTCCTCCGACTCGGAGGAAGATTTCACCCTCGTCACGGGTGGTAAGAGGAAGAAGCCCTCTTCGAAGAAGACCTCTTCGTCGAAGAAGGTTTCCTCCGTTTCCCCCCCAGCCAAAAAGGCAACCCCTTCCTCGGCCTCGCAGCCAGCCCGCCCCGCCTCTCCCCCCGCGGCTTCCACTGCCGCGAGGAAGGAAAGGCCTCCCCCGCCTCTTTTCATCCGCGAAAAGGGCAAGTGGGACCGAGTTTCCTATCTGTGTAATGAGAATAAAATCTCATTCACAAACGCCCGCAACACTAAGGACGCTATTAAAGTCCTACTCCCCACTTCCGACGACCATCGTCGTCTCACTTCCCTCCTACGTCAAGAGCACATAGGCTACCATACCTATGCTCTCGAAGACGAAAGGCTCCTTCGAGTCGTGATCCGCGGCCTCCCTGCGGAGCACTCCACTGAATCCATTAAGTCAGACTTACTGGCTCAGTCCTTCCCGGTGAAGGAGGTCCACCGTATGCATAACGGTAAGACCACATACAATCTAGTACTCGTAGTACTAGAGCTGTCACCGGCAGGGAAGGCCATCTTCAACCTGAAGATGGTCAACAACCTCTCCGGCCTCCGGGTTGAACCCCCCCACCGAAATGGCACTCCTAGTCAGTGCCATAGATGTCAGCTGTATGGCCACTCGGCCAAAAACTGCCACGCCCGCCCCCGTTGCGTCAAGTGCCTGGGTGACCATGGCACCTCTGCCTGCAACCGCACTCGAGACACCATCGAGCCGCCAAGCTGCGTGCTTTGTGGTGCCGTGGGGCACACCGCGAATTATCGTGGTTGTCCTTCGGCACCCAAAGTCAGCAGGGTGGTGGCTCGTAGGAGTCAACCCAGACCCTCCCCGCAGTATACCAAGTCAACCCCAAAGTTGACCTTGGTACCCTCGCAGGAGGCGCAACCTCCCAAAAGCTCAGCTTGGGCCAAGCCCTTGCCATATTCGAGCCTAGCCCTTAAGGCAACGGCCCCCCCTCCGCGCTCTTCTGAGCCAGCCCCCCCTTCGAAAATGGGCAAGTCGGACTTTGCTGCCGACTTGGCCCTCATCATGGAGTTCTCCTCCATCGACCTTGCCGAGGTTCGCGTGCTTGCACAAAAACTTAGGCAAGCAAACACCACCCTCGAAAAACTGATTGCCCTTGAGGCGCACTCAGCTCTTCTCGCCGCCGTTAAGGCAGCTTCGTCCTCCTCCAAACCCTTTTAGGCCCCAAAATGGTTGTACAAAAGGAAAGGAAAAAACCGCGTTCTTTATCACTAGCGTTCTTCAACGCTGACGGTCTTTCAAGACAGCGTTCTATTATCCAAGATTTTCTAAATAGGCACCAACTTGATATCTTGCTAGTACAAGAGACAAATTTAAAGCCCGGTCATCGGGACCCCAAAATCCCAAACTACCAAATTGTTCGCAATGACAGACTGCTAGCTCAAAAGGGCGGCACTGTCATTTACTACAAGAAGGCTCTACACTGTATGCCTCTTGATCCCCCTTCTCTGTCTTACATAGAAGCCTCCGTCTGCAGGCTAGCAATGACCGGGCATTCCTCGGTCATTATTGCATCCTGCTATGTCCCTCCCGGCAAGCCTCGCTCACCTCAATTCGAGAGTGACCTGCAAGCCCTTTTCAGTCTAGGAAGCTCCGTCATACTGGCGGGTGACTTCAACTCCAAAAACGTCATGTGGAATAGCACCACGACGAACTCTAAAGGCAAACAACTAGAAAGCCTAGTTGAACCCCTTAATTTCGACATCATTGCCCCTAGGGGCATGACTCGCTTCCCTACTTCCACTCCCCCCGAGCTCCTTGACATTGCACTTCTCAAAAACGTAGCCCTTCGGCTACGCTTAATCGAAGTCATTCATGAGCTCGATTCCGATCATCGACCGGTAATGCTCTTACTCGGCCCTCCCACTGACCAGCCCCCTGCCACCAAGACTGTGGTAGAGTGGCATAAACTTGAGAAAGCCCTCAAGGCTGCGCACTCGACTGACCTAGATAGGATCCCTTCTGTCATTCGGACATCTGGTGATATTACGGTAGCGGTTGACGCCCTTACCACACATATCACAAACTCAGTCAGAGACTCATCAAAGCAGGTGCCCGTAGTGGATGACCACCGGGGCCCCCTGCCAGATGATATCAGACGGCTGATGACTGAAGCTAACGCCGCAGTTAGACTTCATAGTCGCTGCCCCACTAACGACAATCGAGTCTTGATGCGCTCCCTGCACCGTGAGGTGAGAGAGCGCATTAAAGAACATCGCAATCGTGAGTGGGAGAGCCTGCTCTCGGGGATCGAGCCTAGCCATCTGGCCTACTGGAGGTTAGCTCGCTCCATGAAAGCGGACGCTCTCGCTCCGATGCCTCCCCTTATCCGACCCAATCACCCTCCAGCATTCGAAGACGAGGAAAAAGCCGATTTCCTGGCTGAAACCCTCGAAGCTCAATGCTCGCCCAGTCTCGAACCCGTCGACCCTGTTCACCTCCATACGGTGAACAGCGAGGTTGACCGCTTAGCCTCCCGACCCCCTACTTCCCCACTTGATCCGATTGAGCCCTCTGAAGTCTTTGACACTATCAAGGCCCTACACCCAAAGAAAGCCTCCGGCCCCGACGGCATTTCTAACAGAGTACTCAAACAGTTCTCTGTTCCCCTTATCCATATCCTAGTCTGCATCTTCAATGCGGCTATGGAAACTTGCACCTTCCCTGATGCTTGGAAGGAAGCCAACGTCATTGGCATCCGAAAACCCAGCAAACAGGCAAACGATCCAACTAGTTATCGTCCCATTAGTCTACTTAATAGTCTAGGCAAGATATATGAGCGTCTTCTAATGAAGCGCCTCTGGGCTCATGTCAATGAGTTCAAACTCCTTCCCGACGAGCAGTTTGGCTTTCGAGCCCAACATTCATGCCCACAACAGGTGCTCCGCATAACGGAGCATGTCCTCTCCAACTGGCAAAGTACCTGGCCTTCAGATACTGGTGCCGTCTTCCTCGACGTAGCGAAAGCTTTCGACAAAGTCTGGCACAACGGCTTGATCTACAAGCTATTCAAACTCGGAGTCCCAGACAGACTCGTGCTCATCATACGAGACTACCTACAAGGTCGCAGCTTTCGCTACACCGTGGAAGGCACTCTCTCTAGTCCTAGACCAGTCAGAGCAGGAGTCCCTCAAGGCTCCGTTCTCGGCCCCCTCCTGTTCACGCTGTACACCAGCGATATCCCCCGCACTCCTCAAGTGGAAATAGCCCTATACGCAGACGACACAGCCTTGTACACATCCAATCGGAATCCCGATCGGGTGGGTATAAGGCTGCAGGCTGCCCTTCACTCATTAGCCACTTGGTTCCGCAAGTGGCGGATCGAGGTAAACCCGTCGAAAAGTACAGCAGTGTACTTCTCACGGAGAAACCTCACTCCCAAACCGATCTCTCTATTTGGCCAGCCCATTCGCTGGGCCCCATCAGCCAAATATCTGGGTGTCATCCTCGATAGGCGTCTTTCCTTTAGGTTGCACATCACTAAGAGGTGCAACCAAGCAAAGTTCACCCTAGGACGATTGTCCTCACTTCTAGGCGCGAAAAGTAAAATGTCCCTTAAAAATAAGGTGACTCTTTACAAAGCGTGCATTCGCCCCATTATGACATACTCATCTGTAGTATTTGCCCACTCTCCTAAAGTTGGTGCCATTCAGGTTATTCAAAATCGCTTCTTGCGAAAAGCCTCAGGCTCGCCCTGGTACTTTCGCAATAAAGACCTACATCGCGATTTGAAATTAGAATCAATAGCCAGGTTCATGAAGCTCGCTTCCAAGCGGTTTTATGAACTTGCCTCTAATCATCCGAACCCTTTGGTACACACCATTCCGGTTTACCCGTTGGATCCGCCCGCCAACAAAATCCTCCGTCGACCGAGACACGTTCTCGGAGACCCGGATGACGAAATCACCTCTGCTAATGCGGAAGGTGAGTCATCTATATCAGACAGAGCAAACACTTCACAGAAACACCGACCTCGCCGGCGAGGTCGACGAGTCCCTTCAGTCGCCGCTTATACGAGGTACAGACATGTACCCGGGCGTTTCTCTCCTATCCCCATCCCGGCAACAGCCCAAGCCGAGGTTCGTACCTAAGTGGTGCCCTGGCGCTAGTTGCCTAAAAAACTTACTGGGCTGAGCGCCATCTGCGCTCGCCAAAAGTTCGGTTAAGCTGTCACGGCCTCAGAGGCCAACAGCGAGATTAGTCCATCCGAAGAAAGCCGGACAGTCAGTCTCGAGTCAGTTACTGAGTGAGTCTCAGCGAGGCCCTGGAGGACTGACTTAGAGAAGGGTCTCGCGTGAACAGTAGTTGCTCGCGAGTCAGTCTGGATTTAGCTATACGTGCGAACATTTCGGTGACTTTAAGTGGTGCAACAGTGGTGTGAATTAGTGTGTTGTGATTACGTGTGACCAAGTTCGTGTATTCATCGTTTAGTGCTGAATAAAAGTGTTATTTTGGTTAGATCGATTCCCATTATTTTATCCCGAACCCTCAGCTCGTAACACTATGTTGAACGGAACGCGTAAGCGCCATGAATTTCATGGCGCTTACAACGTTTTGGTCGCAAGTAAATTAAACTCTATAAGCGATCTAGCGCTTCAGGTTTTAATAGTTTGGTTAAATCACATAAATAATATTTTAGCGCTGCAGCGAACTTTAGTTCTAACTCACCAGCATTTGAACAAACTTTTTTCAAGAATGTTCTTGTCTATCGGTAGAATATATGTCTATGAGCCTATGTATTAATCCAGGTTATAATATACGTACATACCAAATTTCATCAAAATCGGTTCAGCCGTTACGACGTGATTGAGTAACAAACAAACAAACATAATGGCCCTCCTAGCACTATTCTGTTTTGTGTGAAAGTATTAAATAAATAAATAAACATCCAAACTTTCGAATTTATAATATTAGTGTGATACTTGTCTTACAAAAATCTCAGGAACGCCAATTCAATTCAATAAAATATTTACGATCATTTGAATTGACAATTTACGTATATTTACTCCGTAAACTCCCATAAAGTCTAGGCGTAAAGTTCCTATTAATCATGTTATTTATTCCAGGGTTTTATTTATAGAATTAATACGACTCTTAAGACTATAGGTACCTATCTACTAACATGTATACCTAATCACTACATTTTTCTTTAACATCAAACACTTATGTAATATTTTCTCTAAAACGCGATATTTTCCAATTTGTGAGTTTTTGATTTTTCCGATGTTTCAGTACAGTTGCATGCAAATTATTGTACCTACCTATAACCCTGTGTTATAATTATAATCATGATAGTTACAAATGTTACAGTAACAGTGTCCAAGAAAAAACAGTGAGTCGACGGAAATACCAAGGAAAGGGACGTAAAATAAAATAAACTGCAGTAAAGTGGAACATGTGCAATTTGTTACAACAATTCACCCGGGAACGTATCTACCTACATTCACCTACCTATCTGCTGACATTGCTGTTCTTAAAACTCGCCAATTGCAGTAGGGAAATGCAGCTTTATCTCTTTGATTTGTTTGCCTGAAACCAATTGACGACCTCCGTGGCGCAGTGGGTTAATAGCCGGCTGAGACGCAGAATGTAGCGGGTTCGATTCCCGCCACGGAACAAATGTTTGCATCATCTACAGATATTTGTTCCGGGTCTGGATATTTTTCTTTATATTATAAGTATGTATTTACAAAAAAAGTATGTGTATAAGTATTCTATCAGTTAGCTGGTCCTTCCTACCACTGGCTAGATAACGCCGTGTGAAATGTCTAGCAATATTAATTTATTGTACACTTTCTAACACTCAATGCCTCATTTACACCTCTCTTGAAGGCGTTCATGTTGAATATTACTTCGTTTCCCATTGCCATTTTGCTACTGCAATTAAGGCCACAAACTCAGTATTTCAGGCCCGGACGAACAACTAAAACATATCCATCCATCCAACACGTATGATGGATGGCTCTGGAATTAATTCATGACTTTTCCGGACGGTCTCGTTCGAGGCGCCACAAATTGTGTTCCGTCAGGGGATGATTAACTAGGGCGGGTTGACGGGAAAAATAATTGTCATCATGCAGAGTAACTTTGTATCGTGGTCACTGTGATTACAAACCACTGGTTACCCAACACCTGTACATGTAAATAACTATGCTTTGAGGTTTGTTTGACATACAGGATCTAGCGCTCTCTTTATTTATTGATGGAGCGAAGCGAGATCTCCAAATCAACTTAGGCAAATTGGAGTTGTATGTATGTTACATACATACATATATGTATGCATGTTTGTTTGTCTGAGGATAACTTTCGAAGGGTTTATCCGATCATCGTGAAATTTAATATATACGTAGGCAGTGATGGTATAATTTTGGTGTGACTCAATCAGCTAAAATGTGGGGGGGTTGTTGAGAAATTTGAGTTCAAGAGGGGTAGAAAAAAACAAAATAGAACTATCTGGTCAAGTGGCACGTCTAATAAAAGGTCTTTATGAGTACATTTCAACCCCGTTTTTATTTTTAGCTTAAACCTTGTAGTTTTTAAGTTATTAGCCATAATAAAAACTGAACTATGACAAAATTCACAGGGTACATCAGTGACTCCACAGTGCTGAAATTTGGGTATGCGTGTAGCTTTAGTTACACAAATATAGGCAAAAGTCTGAAATCCAGAATAACTGCAATTTCTACCCCAAAAAATTATAACAAATTATCATTAACTCTCGTTACCTGTAATTTGAATGAAACTGTAGGTCAAGATGTTGTTATGCATTTTGTGTCACTGTTTTATAGGTAGATAGTCAAATATTACAAATATTATATTTTTTGTTTTATGGGAGATTTGCTCAAGTTATACGGGATCAATTATTTTATTTATTAGGTTGATTGATTGAAAATACTAAATTGCACTTATAAAACTAGTACAAAGGCGAACTTAATGCTAAAGATCTCTTCCAGATAACCTTTGTGTATTGTAGACAAAGATGTGTAGGTAGTGCACAGAAAAGGTAAAAAAGAAAATTTGCACAGGACTAATAAATATAGCATAATATAGGTACATACTACATAAATAAACCTACTTAAATACTTTATATGATACTTTATATTTTTTTTAGGTCTACCAACGATTGAAACAATATTACATGCTTAACTAAAAATTAATGTAAGTAGGTACTAATTGCACAATCAATTATAGGTAAACACCGCGTGCACTAAAAAAATGTAGTAACAATAACAAAGTAACATTAGTAAATTTTGACAATCAATGGAATTATTGAAGTAAGGAAAGAAAACACAAAGTAAAAATACACTAATGATAGTAACAAATCCACATGACTCCAATTACGTACCGTTTTATCGGTGTTCCGACCGACAATGTTTCGATTCAATTCGTAAACCTTCATCAGGGTGAGCGATCCGCCCCGCACTGCTTCTCGCCTCGCACTATTTAAGTATAAGTGTAAGTTTGTGTTGTGCGAACTTCGGATAAAATGTCACTCAACCATGTTCTGACCATAAGAAAGTTGCTTCCAGCCAGCGTAGCATGAACGGATCTCATCTCTGAAAGAATAGAGTCAAATTACATTTTACTGTCTAACTAAGTAGATAGTACAAACTGTTTTGTTATGTGTATCACACTAATATTATAATAAAGGTAAATACTCAAATCAAATCAAATCATTTATTCAATTTTCAGATGTCTAAGATCCATGTTTGTTAGTAATAAACTTAAAACAAACATGTCTCATGGGTTAGTACAAAAATAATAAGATATTAAGACTTAATAAAGATAAACTCGCTGTTGCCACTTGTAGACTCCATAAAGTTAGTAAATCGTTTAAAGGGCAAGGTATAACAAACTCCCAAGGGATGTATAAAAATTAACAATTAACAAATTTAAAAACGTAATTAAACATAATCTTTATAAAAAAGCCTACTATAAAATATCGGATTATTTAGATGATAGAGAAGCTTAGGATTGAAATTGCTCCAACTCGTTCAACATGTTACAATTTAGACGTAATTTATTTTCTGTATTGATATGTATTCTATAAGGATCATTAAAAAAAAACAACCAGCCTTGTTTCTTGCCTTTCTTTCCTGGCTTGGTCGCGAAGGAACAGGCAGTAAAATTGACGTTTCGACGTTTCCTTGTGATGCTTAAGAATAAAAAAAAATGCGACAGTTTGGATGTTTGTTTATTTGTTTGTTTGTTTGTTACTCAATCACGTCGAAACGGCTGAACCGATTTCGATAGAATTTGGTATGTACGTAAATTATGATCTGGATTAACACATAGGCTACTTTTTATCTTATTAATTCCCATGGGATAAAAATGGGACGTGAAGGTTTCTATATGTATTTTTGTCAAAGTCCCGAAAGACGCGGGCGAAGCCAGCTTCTGTAATTACTAATCCATTCCTCAATTAAAACAATATTCAATTAATGGCTTCTACAAAAATGTTACGGTACACACTGAATGAATGGCTGACGTAGACTTGACTTATTTTGACATATCCGTTAATTCGCATGTCTCACAAGAGGCTAATTCAATCAAACATTTTATAATCTAAGATCTTTTAAAGTTGTAACTTACTCTATTTATGTGGATAAATATATTTCTCATTATCATTTTATCTAAGTATCTACTCTCTACGCTAAAATGTATTTTACCCTATTCTTTAATTGAAATATTCTTTTCTTTTTCTTTCTAATCTTCTATTAAATACTATTAATTTATTTAATTCAGATAAAAATAC
Organism: Philereme transversata; assembly: GCA_963924445.1. Classification (NCBI taxonomy): domain Eukaryota; kingdom Metazoa; phylum Arthropoda; class Insecta; order Lepidoptera; family Geometridae; genus Philereme; species Philereme transversata. The sequence goes on along the minus strand of OZ004343.1, from coordinate 1,091,091 downwards.
ATCCACACAGTACATAATCCTTAAAAACTAACACAAAATCTCAGTATAAAAATTGTAATATTAAATTTAAAATACATCGAAGACATAAATCATAGGTAAAGTAGTGACCATTGAGCTCCTTCATATTTTCTGTGCTTCAGGCGCCAAATTATCTCATAAAATAGAACGGAAGATTTTCCTTGTCAAAGAACATAAAGCATTGATTCAATGGACAATATCGGTAAACATTGAACAATGTTCGGTAAACAGGCTCGGACAATATTCGGTAAACATCGAGAGAAAACATGTTATTTTCGTATTTTATCGCGGGCTTTGTGTCGGTAATGTAATGATTGTTTGCGGAAAACTTTCTGATGAAATGCTTCAGTGAACGGACATTTCATTTACTTACTTCCTTGGATTTGGTTTAAGACATTTAGGGCCTGATTCACAATGACAGGATAACTTTATTTGATGGATAAAAATCATTCTCTCTACATCTGTTTTCATGACAAAAGAAAGATGTTTATTTTGGCGGACGACAAGGTTGATAGTTGTCCGCCATTGAAAAGGGGAGATCTCCCAAAGAGTGACCTTTGGCTCGGGGTCCTAAGACCAACAGGTCTTGTTGAGAAGTATTATATACTATCTTCCGCCCACGGCTTCGCACTCGTGGTTTCTTATAAAAAGTAGCCTACCCATGCGTTTATCCAGGTTATAATCGACACTACATTATATCAAATTTCATTAAAATCCATTCAGCGGTTTTTGCGTGAAAGAGTAACAAACATCCACACATACCTACATCCATACAAACTTTCGTGTTTATAATATTACAAGCTTCCGCCCGCAGCTTCGCACGCGTGGTTTGCCGATAAAAGCCATAAAAATAGCCTATGTGTAAATCCAGGTTATAATCTACGTACAAACCAAATTTCATCGAAATCGGTTCAGCCGTTCCGACGTGAAAGAGTAACAAACATCTATACATAGGTACATACAAAAATTCGCGTTTATAATATTATTGTGATTATTATAGTGGGAAGTGGGATGTTTCAATCGTTAGAATCTATTTTGTTATGTTTGCGTGATCTAGGATTGGTTCTTGCAATAGCCGTTAGATGTCGTCGCCGTCTTATCGTCTCCGTTTGCTTTGTAAGTTAACTTGATGTCGAAGTTGTTCTTTCATGTAGCAATAGATGTCGCTTACATTTATATTTTTATTTCGTTAACGTTATTCAAAGTTGATAAAAAAGGCACAGAACCCCGTAAGATTTAGAATTCACAGATAAATATATAATAAAAAATAATGACATGACATTTCATACAGCGCTAAACTAAGCACAGCTTATCTGCGGTAAGTTAAGATAGTTATTACTACGGGAACCAGATAACTGACAGAATACATAAATACTTTTTTCATCCCATCTATTTGAAAAGAGACGAAAGGTTCCTCGATAAGTGCGTGCAAAATGGGTCATTCCGGCGCACTTAATAACAGTGACGAAATAACTTTTGAGTTTGGAATGAATGAATGAATAAATGAATGAAATAATTATTGGAACACTATTTAAATAAAAAGTTTGAACGCAATTCGCTTCGATAAAGTGCTGGTCGGTAATAAAATAAGTGCGTTGTAAAAAAAATACGCAGGAACTTCCCATTCGTTGTTTTATTACTTTTATCAAAATATTACAGACAACTTTAATTTGATTCACACATATTAAATAAAAGGTGAGTTATAGCATTGAAAGTGAAATATTAACACCAAAAAGTAAAAAATTGTATCACAGGAACTGTCATAAACAATTTACTACCAAACAAATCGAAAGAAAAATATCTAAAAGCCTATGAGAATTTAATTACATTGAAAAATGAAAAAACGCAGTCTATTTCAGAAACTGAATCCAAATCAGTGTGAAATGTCACCATTGACTCAACATGATCATCAATCAGAGTCTGAAGTTATTACGAATACCCAAGTGATAAATAAGTCAATAACAGTTTCTGTACCCAACAAAACAGCTAAAATAAACTTTTAAAATTGTGAAAACGTATCTAATATTAATATAAATTTATAATTTAACTATGTAAATATAAATATTAGTCACTACTAAAAGCATCTTTTGTTTATTTTTCTCATAAAGGGTGATAAAAAGCAGAGTGTGCCACACGGTACCAAAATGATTTAACCTCGAGCAACGTATTTTGAATCCCTCGCTATGCTTAGAATTCTACTACAAAACTACAAACAATCGCTCTCCCCCTCAATACATTATTTTGGTTCCTTATGACACAATCTACTATTTAATTCCATCTATCCGAAAAGAGACGAAGGGTTCCTCGATAAGTGCGAGCAAAATGGGTCATTCCGGCGCACTTAATAACAGTGACGAAATGACTTTTGAATTTGGAACACTAATTAAAAAGTTTGAACGCAATTCACTTCGATAAAGTCCTCGCCGGTAATAAAAAAGCGCGCCTGCTGATGCGGCATTGGTTAACCAAATTAAAAAAAAATACGCGGGAACTTCTTATACGTTTTTTTTATTACTTTTTATCAAAATATTACAGACAATATAAATTTGATTCACACAAATTGAATAAAAGATGAGTTCTAGCAGTGAAAGTGAAATATTAACACCAGAAAGTGTAAAATTAAACGCAGAAACTGCCATAAACAATTTACTACGAAACTAATAGTGAGAAAATGTAAAACGAATATTTTTTATATGTCACCATTGACTCAACATGGTCATCAACCAGAGTCTGAAGTTATTACGAATACTCAAGTGATAAATAAGTCAACTATATTTTCTGTTCCTAACAAAGCAGCTAATAAACTTCCATATAATAATAATAAACTTCCAAAATTGCGAAAACGTATCTAATTATATTATATAAAGCTCGATTACCACTGACTGACTGACTGACTGACTCATTGACATGTTTGTTCTCCCAGATGCCACCTTGTAGGGTGAAAATGTTTGGTGGGATCGTATAGAGGGAGTTCCGATGAGTTGGGAATAAATCCTAAAGTACCCCTTTTGTCCCCCATTCGCTCCCATCGACCTCGTATCTCGGAAAGTATAGGTCTTAGAGCGTTGGTGCAAAAACTAATGTTGCAGAGGACATTTTTTTATATCCGGTTCCATGAAAAAAAAATTGTCTTTCATACAAAAAAAAAATTGTCCCATACAAAATATTTCTGTATGAATACCGTAAACCGTATATTTCGTTTGCCGTAATTTTCATACTGTTTTTGTAGGGAGCCCATGGCTTGTGTGTACTATAAAATTACTGTAAATTTGCTTGATTCTATATAATGTTGGTGGAGGGGCATGAGACAACTTTCATAGTTTTTGCAAAGGTCATCATCATCATTTTGGAACATCCATTTTTTTTTTTTTTTTTAGTATGCAACGTTCATCATGTTTATTTTGGAACATCCACATTTTTTTAATTATGCCTCATCCACAATGATCACTTTGGAACGTCAATTTTTTTTTTTTTATTATGCAACATCCACTGTGATCATTTTGGTACATCATTTTTTTAATTACGCCTCATCCACAATGATCACTTTGGAACGTCAATTTTTTTTTTATTATGCAACACATAATTTTTTTTAATTATGCCTCATCCACAATGATCACTTTGGAACGTCAATTTTTTTTTTTTTATTATGCATCATCCACTGTGATCATTTTGGAACATCATTTTTTTTAATTATGCCTCATCCACAATGATCACTTTGGAACGTCAATTATTATTATTTTTTTTGTATTATGCAACATCCACTGTGATCATTTTGGTACATAATTTTTTTTAATTATGCCTCATCCACAATGATCACTTTGGAACGTCAATTATTTTTTTTTATTATGCATCATCCACTGTGATCATTTTGGAACATCATTTTTTTAAGTATGCCTCATCCACAATGATCACTTTGGAACGTCAATTATTATTATTTTTTTTGTATTATGCAACATCCACTGTGATCATTTTGGTACATCATTTTTTTAATTACGCCTCATCCACAATGATCACTTTGGAACGTCAATTATTATTATTTTTTTATTATGCATCATCCACTGTGATCATTTTGGAACATCATTTTTTTTAATTATGCCTCATCCACAATGATCACTTTGGAACGTCAATTATTATTATTTTTTTTGTATTATGCAACATCCACTGTGATCATTTTGGTACATCATTTTTTTTTATTATGCCTCATCCACAATGATCACTTTGGAACGTCAATTATTTTTTTTATTATGCAACATCCACTGTGATCATTTTGGTACATATTTTTTTTTAATTATGCCTCATCCACATGATCATTTTGGAACGTCAATTTTTTTTATTATGCAACATCCACTGTGATCATTTTGGAAAATCAATTTTTTTTTGTAGCACAAATTTTTGGTGGAATCGTTATTTTACGGTCATCATCGCCCTTGCCATCATTTTGAATTCTTCTCTCACTTCCTTTTCGTTTTCGAATGTTTCTTCCACATTGATATCCTCTTTAATTGTTTCTATAACTTCGAAATCCTCTTTGATGGCATTTTTACTTCAATATACTTTTGAATTGTTTTTTCTATTTTTCTATTTTCTTCAATTACTTCTCTTACTTCAATATCGACTCTACAAAATTATGGGTTTTAATACAAATCTTAAATCGCTCGTATCTTCTAAACGGGAAGAGATAGCTATAGAAAACTTTTACAAAATGTTGGTATAAGTTTTTGGTTAAACCGTTTTTTAATTTTTATCATTGTCCTCGACGCCCTTTTTGAATGCTTCTCTCACTTCGTCTTCCTCTTTGAATGCTTCTTTCCCTTCGTCATCCTCTTTGACTGTTTCTTCCACATCGATATCCTCTACTTTTGCTTCTTCCATCTCGATATCTTCTTTGATTGCTTCTTCCACTTTGATATCGTCTTTGATTGCTTCTTTAACTTCGATATCCAATTTGATTGCTACTTTTAATTCGATATCGTCTTTGATTGCTTCTTTTACTGTGATATCCTCTTTGATGGCTTCTTTAACTTCGATATCCTATTTGATTGCTTCTGTAACTTCGTCATCCTGTTTTAATTCTTCTACGACCTCACTATGCTCTTAGGGCGCGTCTTCAACTTCGATACTGAAACACATAGGCATAGTAAACTTTTACAAAATGATAGTACAAATGTTTGTCGGAATCGTTTTTTTATTGTCATCAACAACCTTGATATTCTTTTTAAATACTTCTCTCACTTCGACATCCTCTTAGACTTCCAACACCTTGAAATCCTCTTTTAATGCTGTTCCACAGTATATTGAACCCTGTTTGATTCCTTTTTTCACTTTGGAATTGTCTTTCTTCTTTGATTGCTTCTTCATCTTCGATATCTTTTATGATTGCTTCTTTCACTTCAATATCCTTTTAGAGTGCTTCTTTCACTTCGATATCGTCTTTGTTTGCTTCATTCATTTCGTCATCCTCTTTAAATATTACTACCACCTCGGTATCCTCTTTGATTGCTTACTCCACTTTTGTTTTATTATGCAACATTCACTATTCTGGTATTCTCTTTGATTGCTTCTTCCACTTCGATATCCTCTTTGATTGCATCTTCCACTTCGATATCCTTTTTGATTGTTTGTTCCACTTCGTCATCCTCTTTGATTGTTCCTTCCAACTCAACATCTTCTATTTTTGCATGTTCCACTTCGATATCCTTTTAAATTGCTTCTTCTATTTCATATCCTCTTTAATTGCTTCATTTACTTCATTGCCCTCTCTACAAAATTATGGTGTTTCATACAAAACTTCAATCGCTCGTATCTTCTAAGCGGGAAGTGATAGCCTTAGCAAACTTGTACAAAATATTGGTATCAATTTTTGTTGGAATCGTTTTTTTTATTATCGTCCTTGAATGCTTCTCTCACTTCGTCTTCCTCTTTGAATGTTTCTTCCACTTCGACATCATCTTTGACTGCTTCTTTAACTTCGATATCCTCTTTGATTGCTTCTCCCACTTCGATATCGTCTTTGACTGCTTCTTCCATTTCGATATCGTCTTTAATTTCTTTTTTCACTTCGTCATCTTCTTTGAATGCTTCTACCACTTCGGTATCCCCTTTGATTGCTTACTCAACTTCAATTTCCTCTTTGATTGTTTCTGTCACTTCGATATCCTATTCGATTGCTCCTTCCACTTCAATATCCTCTTTGATTGCTTCTTCCACTTCGATATCATCTTCGATTTCCTTTTGATTGATTGTTGCACAGCAATATTTTCTTTCATTGCGTCTTCATCTTCGATATCGTCTTCGATAGCAATTTTACTTCCATATCCTCTGTCATGGCTTCTTCCACTTCGATATCCTCATTGATTCGATTGCTTCTTCCATTTCGATATTGTTTTGACTGCTTCTTACACATGGATATCCTCTTTGATAGCTTTTAACAGCTCGATATCATCTTTGATTGCTTTTTTCACTTCGGCATCCTCTTAGAATGCTTCTACCAACTCGGTATCCTCTTTAATTGCTTACTCAACTTCAATTTCCTCTTTGATTGTTTCTGCTGCTTCGATATCCTATTTGATTGCTTCTTTCACTTCAATATCCTCTTTAATTACTGCTTCCACTTGGAAATCCTCTTTGATTTGATTGCTTCTTCCATTTCCATATCGTCTTTGACTGCTTCTTACACATGGATATCCTGTTTGATGGCTTTTAACAGCTCGATATCCTCATTAATTACTTCTTCGACTAAAAGAAAAACACGCGAGCTGCGAGCAGCTCGCGCACAACGCAACCTCTAGTTATTATATTATATAAAGCTCGATTACCACTGACTCACTGACTGATTGACATCATTGTTCTCCCAGATGCCACCTCGTAGGGGGGAAATGTTTGGTGGGATCGTATAGAGGGAGTTCCGGTGAGTTGGGAATAAATCCTAAAGTACCCCTTTTGTCCCCCATTCGCTCCCATCCACCTCGTATCTCGGAAAGTATAAGTCTTACAGCGTTGGTGCAAAAACTAATGTTGCAGAGGACATTTTTTTATATCCGGTTCCATGAAAAAAAAATTGACTTTCATACAAAAAAAAAATTGTCCCATACAAAATATTTACGCAAATTACTACCACGCAAAAGAAAGTCTTAAAATCAGTAGCTAAAAGCTTATATTCCAATAACTTGAGTGACTCATTTACGACGATTTGTCTCCAATCATCAGGAACGTAAAAGAGACAGTTGCATTTTTTTCTATACTCGCACCTGTGCGTGCCGTCCGATATTGCCCGAACTTGGCGTAAACGACACAATGAGTGTTCGCCGTTCGCCACAGAATACAGAAAAAACAGTAGGTCCAAGCGGTTCTTACAACCGGATTTGTCTAAAGAGAATGCGACTGTGAATGTCACCAGGTAATAACCGCGCTCATATCCATATTAGAAACTAACATAAAACCGATGCGAGATGATATTTCGGCAATTTTTCACTGGCAAGGTGCGTCCTCTGAAAGTGTGCTTGGAGAGAAATAGGTCCGAATGTATCCTGATCAAACACCTTAAAGAGCTCAGCCAAGAATTATGAGTATATGCCTAACCCTCAATCTCATGAAGATATGAAGACAAAACGAGTCAGGTGGAAGTGGTGGAAGCGACCAAAGAACCTGAAAAAGGAGGAAACCCAGAGAATGAACTCTTAAAAAAGATGATAGAGCACTCGAAGCTTATCCAGGAGAATAACGAGAGGATGGAGAAGCTTAAGGAAACCATCGATACTTACCAACTATGTCACACCTATCAGAATTTACAAACCACTAAGTCGTGCCTCAACTTCTTGTATGCCAATGTGCGGACTTTACTTTTTACTTTACTTTATATACAACGGATAAGTACCTACATACGTGACTATATGTACACAGTCACGCTAGCTGGTTGACTTACTGTATTATTTACACTGTATCATACCGAGTGAACTTGCATTGTAATGCGGGCGAGACTCAGACTGTGGAAGTGTGACATAACAAGATGGCGGATTTTGACGTTTGGGTAAAAACAAACAGGTTACGACGAGCGATTTTTGTAATTTTAGCTTTTTCATAATAAATAAAATGTCTGCGGTTGTAAGTTTGGGTACAATCATAGAGAAATTTAAGGACGAAATTTCTGTATTCAAGAAAGTTAGTGATTCAAGAAAGTGAAAAGAGTTACGATAGTGGTCGGTCATGTATGATGGTTCTTTGGGGATTCTGAGAGGACAGATATTTGCATCAATGAAAAATAAGAAGTACTCAACAGAGGTAAGCCGTAATATTTTTAATTGTATAATGAAAAATTGACTAGCGATATCAGTAAGTACTATATTTTGCTGTAAAAACGACATACTGCACAATATAAAGGTTTCCCACAAAGAGATTTTGGCCATTGCACATGCCACTATTGGGCAAAGCACATGGCACTATTTGACGACCTCCGTGGTGCAGTGGGCGCATAGCCGCCTGAGACGCAGGAGGTAGCGGGTTCGATCCCCGCTGCGGAACAAATGTTTGCATGATCTACAGATATTTATTCCGGGTCTGGCTGTTTCTCTATATATTAAATGTTTATAAGTATTCTATCAGTTATCTGGTTCCCATAGTACAAGCTTGCTTAATTTGGGGCTAGATAGCGCTGTGTGAAATGTCCAGCAATATTTATTATTATTAAAGATGTAATCCTCTGTGGCATGAAATGAGGCTAGGCTGCATTACTGCAAGCAATTTTGGGATTGTGATTGCTGCTGTGCAGCGTAACAGGTACATAATTGCACAAGTTTTGCATTTGTTATGCTGAGTCGCAAGGAACACTACCAATACGTTATTCTGTTTATTTCAGATTTCCTCCATCATTATTTCATCATTAAATCTGGATGGTGTTAAAAGTATCCAGTGAGGAATAACTCATGAAGAGGTGGCTTTAAAACTCTTCGAGGAAGCAACACAGAAGAAAGTCTCTCCGACTGGGTTTTGGCTTCACAACTCGGGTGCTTTAGTAGCATCACCTGACGGAATTGTTGGAGATGATGCCATAGTGGAAGTGAAATGTCCATTTAAACACAGAATGAGCATTGCAGAAGAAATCCAAAATGATAGGAAATACTGTTTTGATACTGATGGAACATTGAAAACAAATCATGCATACTACCACAAAATTACTACAAAACAATACAACAATATTACTATGCTAACACCTACTTACCACTTAGTCCAGTAGTGGCTACTGGATAAGGACACCGACCGACGCGCATCATTTAAGACACCATCCGAAGTGAAACCAGGTAATAAAAATATGTATTTTATAAACTAGCTTCCACTGTCGATTTTAAAAAGTAGCTTACTTTTAAATCCAAGTCATAAATGCTATATACACCAAATTTCATTAAAGTAATAAAAAAAATCAGGGTTTTTTAATGCTACCTGGTAATGAAACAAGCTTATGGCCCACCTGATGTTAAGTGGTAACCATCGCATTTAACAAAGAACTGCCTCATAACGTAGGTCACAGACCTCTACGTTGCAGTACCCTGCGTCCATCAACTTTAGACATACAGATGTAAAGCCTCATATGCCAGTAATTTCACCAGCAATCATCTTCATACCAAAACACAGTAATGATGCTTGGCAGCAGAAATAGGTATGATGGTAGTACTTTCCGGGCGAGCCCTTTCACAAGGAACTCTACTACTCAATACATTTGTTGCTTTCACATGGTGACAAAGTTATTTAGTCCATTGAAATGTTACATTTTTTAGGCCTTACCTTGCGTTTTTTAGAGGACGCAATTTTATTTTTTTGATGTTTAGGGTCAGTGTAAAGCTAAAACCAAGTTTGTGGGGTCGCCACCCTTGTCCCAAGGCCGCGATCTTGAAAATAGGGGTTGAAATCGTTTTTACGATATACCTCTTAAACTGTTTATTATTTTATTTTTTTTTGTAATTTTGCAGTATTATTAATAATTAATTATTAATAATATTGCAAAATTTGTAATTAAAAAAAATTATAATAACACAATAAAAAAAAACAACAATAACTGATGACACATTATTAGTACACACGTATAATATAGGTATAGTTAAGAGTACTGAAAAATAGTACTCACTTCGGAGCGCTGTAAAACCTTAGCTATTGACTTAATGAAAAAATGTTGTGAATAAAAGTTGTTCATCAAAAAACGATCTACAAAAATGGTCTGAGATAATTTTTTCGTAAAATGATAAAAAAAAAGTTATATCGAAAAATATAATTTTTTTCTCGAATTTCTGAACATTTTCGCTTATAACTTTTTTATTTATAGTTCTACTACAAAAAGTTACTGGACCAAAGTTGTAGAGAATTTAATTTGCAACAAAAAATGTTAACAAAATTTTTTTATCAAATTAATAGTTTAAGAGATATATCGTAAAAACTATTTCAACCCCTATTTTCAAGATGGCGGCCGTGGGACAAGGGTGGCGATCCCCCAAACTTGGTTTTAGCTTTACACTGACCCCCCCATACATCAAAAAAATAAAATTGCGTCCTCTAAAAAACGTAACCCCAAATGTAACTTTTCAATGGACTAATTACAAGTAGTATATAGTTTGTTTCACATATGAACCCTGCCCCTGAGTATTGCAACAGGAAGACAAACCATGTTTTCCTATCTAAATAGGCAGGCATGCTGTTTACACTTTACGACAATTTTTTCGATATTTTAATATACCTACCCTTGATGAACAAACAAACATAGAAACATACTTATAATATTATGTTATGTTTTTATAAAGCGTATGCACTGAGTAGCAGATAGGCGACGCTAACTTCGTAAAATCATGGTATTCAGGAGGGCCGTCACGTCAGTTTGTGTGGATAATGTGACTATTAAATATTATTACAAAAAATATGCGCATAAATCCCAAATGTTTCTATTTTTGTTGAGTTCTACATGTTCTTTATTGAATATAAGGTGAAATGAAATGAAATTTATTTGCCAGAAGTACGGTGTATAAGTTGATACAGCGAGGTGTGTACATAGATGAAAAAAAATTAAGAAAATTTAAAAACCTATATATTGATATAAGTATCTCGCGTTAAATATTTTATTAAAAACCACATCTCATATATTTTTTGTTTTCGAACAGACAACAACTGGAACGACTGCGACTGGCATCTCATTACAGCTCATTGAGGATGGTGGCGAACGCGGAGTCAAGCAAAGATAATATGAAAATTATCAACTGATTCAAATCTATTAACTATTTCATTTGTCAATGAGTATTCAAATTTAATAGCATTAGTTTGTTGAGAGAGATGAGATTGGTTGCTCTAGAGATATATGAGAAGGATTATTAAAATACGTTCATATTACTTTTTTACTTGACATATTATGTTCAGCAGTCTACTTCCTGTGGCTGCTGATATGATGATGATTATAAGGTATACCCAATGTAGAAAATAATAAAATATGTATATATACCAACTTCTCAATTGTTTAATTTATAGATATTAACTGACCTTGTACGCCTCTACGGGAAACACCCTAACGGCCTACTGCTAATACGGGCACAGTAGACTTTGGAATGGTTAAAGCTGGTGGGATTTATTAAACTAACCCGTCTCGCCATTCTTACATACCTAATTGCATCATTAAAGAATTAATAAATATTAAGTAAGTATCCACGAATTTGCTGATTATGATACAAAACTATTGATTGTTTATGTAAGTTATAAAATTGTAAGTAGAAGTATCCTTAAATCAACTTACTTATTTTTAAGGTTCCTTCTTAAAATACATGTTTTAGCCTTATATGATTTGGTTTTGTCAGAGTTACGAAGGGGGGATTTCTATCAAACAACACATTACCCTCGCGAGCTGCGAGTAGCTCGCGCACAACGCAACCTCGATATCCTCTTTAATTACCTCTTCGACTAAAAGAAAAACACGCGAGCTGCGAGCAGCTCGCGCACAACGCAACCTCTAGTTATATTATATAAAGCTCGATTACCACTCACTGACTGACTGACTGACTGACTCATTGACATGTTTGTTCTCCCAGATGCCACCTCGTAGGGTGAAAATGTTTGGTGGGATCGTATAGAGGGAGTTCCGATGAGTTGGGAATAAATCCTAAAGTACCCCTTTTGTCCCCCATTCGCTCACATCGACCTCGTATCTCGGAAAGTATAGGTCTTAGAGAGTTGGTGCAAAAACTAATGTTGCAGAGGACATTTTTTTATATCCGGTTCCATGAAAAAAAAATTGTCTTTCATACAAAAATAAAATTGTCCCATACAAAATATTTCTGTATGAATACCGTAAACCGTATATTTCGTTTGCCGTAATTTTCATACTGTTTTTGTAGGGAGCCCATGGCTTGTGTGTACTATAAAATTACTGTAAATTTGCTTGATTCTATATAATGGTGGTGGAGGGGCATGAGACAACTTTCATAGTTTTTGCAAAGGTCATCATCATCATTTTGGAACATCCAATTTTTTTTTTTTTTTTAGTATGCAACGTTCATCATGTTTATTTTGGAACATCCACATTTTTTTAATTATGCCTCATCCACAATGATCACTTTGGAACGTCAATTATTTTTTTTTTATTATGCAACATCCACTGTGATCATTTTGGTACATCATTTTTTTTAATTATGCCTCATCCACAATGATCACTTTGGAACGTCAATTTTTTTTTTTTATTATGCATCATCCACTGTGATATTTTGGTACATCATTTTTTTTAATTATGCCTCATCCACAATGATCACTTTGGAACGTCAATTTTTTTTTTTTTATTATGCAAAATACTTTGTGATCATTTTGGAAAATCAATTTTTTTTAAGTTATGCCTCATCCACAGTGATCATTTTGGAACGTCAATTTTTTTTTTTTTTTTATTATGCAAAATCCACTGTGATCATTTTGGAACATCAATTTTTTTTAATTATGCCTCATCCACAATGATCACTTTTGGAACGTCATTTTTTTTTTATTATGCAAAATCCTTTGTGATCATTTTGGAAAATCAATTTTTTTTTAATTATGCCTCATCCACAATGATCATTTTGGAACATCAATTTTTTTTTATTATGCAAAATCCTTTGTGATCATTTTGGAAAATCATTTTTTTTAAATTATGCCTCATCCACAATGATCATTTTGGAACGTCAATTTCTTTTTTTTTATTATGCAACATCCACTGTGATAATTTTGGAACATCAATTTTTTTTAATTATGCCTCATCCGCAATGATCATTTTGGAACGTCAATTTTTTTTTAAATTATGCCTCATCCACAATGATCACTTTTGGAACGTCAATTTTTTTTTATTATGCAACATCCACTGTGATCATTTTGGAACATCAATTTTTTTTTATTTATGCCTCATCCACTATGATCATTTTGGAACGTCAATTTTTTTTTATTATGCGACATCCACTATTCGAATATTCTCTTTGATTGCTTGTTACACTTCGTCATCCTCTTTTATTGTTTCTTCCGCCTCCACATCTTCTATTTTTGCATGTTCCACTTCGTTATCCTTTTAAAATGCTTCTTCTACTTCATATCCTCTTTAATTGTTTCAGTTACTTCATTATGCGCTCTACAAAATTGTGGTGTTTCATACAAAACTTCAATCGCTCATATCTTCTAAACGGGAAGAGATAGCCCTAGCAAACTTGTACAAAATATTGGTATAAACTTTTGGTGGAACTGTTTTTTTATTGTCATCCTTGACATCCTTTTTGAATGCTTCTCTCACTTCGTCATCTTCTTTGAATGTTTTTTCCACTTCGACATCATCTTTGACTGCTTCTTTAACTTCGATATCCTCTTTGATTGCTTCTCCCACTTCGATATCGTCTTTGACTGCTTCTTCCATTTCGATATCGTCTTTGATTGCTTTTTCACTTCGTCATCTTCTTTGAATGCTTCTACCACCTTGGTATCCTCTTTGATTGCTTACTCAACTTCAATTTCCGCTTTGATTGTTTCTGCCACTTCGATATCCTATTTGATTGCTTCTTCCACTTCAACATTCTCTTTGATAGTTTCTTCCACTTCGATATCCAATCAACAAATTTATGATTTTTCTTACAAAACTTTAATCGCTCGTATCTTCTAAACGGGAAGAGATAGCACTAGCAAACTTTGACAAAATAATAGTAAAAATATACAAATTTTTGATCATTATCATTTTACAACATACATTTATATTATGCAACGTCAATCCTGATCATTTTGGAACGTCCAGATTTTTTTTATGCAACGTTCATCATGATCTTTTTTGCAACGTTCAATTTTTTTTATACAACTATTATCATGATCATTTTGGAACATCCAATTTTTTTCTCTTTGATTGCTTGTTCCACTTCGAGATCCTCTTTGATTGCTTCTTCCACATTGATATCCTATTTGATTGCTTCTTTAACTTTGATATCCTCTACGATTGCTTGTTCCACTTCGATATCCTCTTTTATTCCTTCTTCATCTTCAATATCCATTGGATTGCTTCTTCATCTTTGATATCCTCTTTGATGGCATTTTCACTTCGGTATCCTCTGTAAGGGCTCCTTCCTCTTTGATTTCCGTTTGATTGCTTCTTGCACTGCAATATTTTCTTTGATTGCGTCTTCATATTCGATATCGTTTTTGATTGCATTTTTACTTCGATATCCTGTGATGGCTTCTTCCACTTTGATATCCTCTTTGATTGCTTCTTCCACTTCCATATCCGCTTTGATTGCTTGTTCCATTTTGATATCGTCGTTGACTATTTCTTTCACTTCGATATCGTCTTTGATTGCTTTTTTCACTTCGTCATCCTCTTTGAATACTTCTACCAACTCGGTATCCTCTTTGATTCCTTAGTCAACTTCAATTTTCTCTTTGATTGTTTTTGCTACTTCGATATCCTCTTTGTTTACTCCTTCCACTTCGATATCATCTTCGATTTCCTTTTGATTGCTTCTTGCACTGCATTATTCTCTTTGATTGCGTCTTCATCTTCGATATCGTCTTTGATAGCATTTTCACTTCGATATCCTCTGTGATGGCTTCTTCCACTTCGATACCCTCTTTGATTGTTTCTTCCGCCTCGACATCTTCTATTTTTGCATGTTCCACTTCGTTATCCCTTTAAAATGCTTCTTCTACTTTCATATCCTCTTTAATTGCTTCAGTTACTTCATTATGCTCTCTACAAAATTGTGGTCTTTCATACAAAACTTCAATCGCTCGTATCTTCTAAACGGGAAGAGATAGCCCTAGCAAACTTGTACAAAATATTGGTATAAATTTTTGGTGCAACTGTTTTTTTATTGTCATCCTTGACATCCTTTTTGAATGCTTCTCTCACTTCGTCATCTTCTTTGAATGTTTTTTCCACTTCGACATCATCTTTGACTGCTTCTTTAACTTCGATATCCTCTTTGATTGCTTCTCCCACTTCGATATCGTCTTTAACTGCTTCTTCCATTTCGATATCGTCTTTGATTGCTTTTTTCACTTCGTCATCTTCTTTGAATGCTTCTACCACCTCGGTATCCTCTTTGATTGCTTACTCAACTTCAATTTCCTCTTTGATTGTTTCTCCCTCTTCGATATCGTCTTTGACTGCTTCTTCCATTTCGATATCGTCTTTGATTGCTTTTTTCACTTCGTCATCTTCTTTGAATGCTTCTACCGCCTCGGTATCCTCTTTGATTGCTTACTCAACTTCAATTTCCTCTTTGATTGTTTCTGCCACTTCGATATCCTATTTGATTGCTTCTTCCACTTCAACATTCTCTTTGATAGTTTCTTCCACTTCGATATCCAATCAACAAATTTATGATTTTTCTTACAAAACTTTAATCGCTCGTATCTTCTAAACGGGAAGAGATAGCACTAGCAAACTTTGACAAAATATTAGTACAAATTTTTGATCATTATCATTTTGCAACATACATTTATATTATGCAACGTCAATCATGATCATTTTGGAACGTCCAGATTTTTTTTTATGCAACGTTCATCATGATCTTTTTTGCAACGTTCAATTTTTTTTTATACAACCATTATCATGATCATTTTGGAACATCCAATTTTTTTCTCTTTGATTGCTTGTTCCACTTCGATATCCTCTTTGATTGCTTCTTCGACATTGGTATCCTCTTTGATTGCTTTTTTAACTTTGATATCCTCTACGATTGCTTGTTCCGCTTCGATATCCTCTTTTATTCCTTCTTCATCTTCAATATCCATTGGATTGCTTCTTCCACTTCGATATCGTCTTTGATTGCTTTTTTTACTTCGTCATCCTCTTAGAATGCTTCTACCACCTTGGTATCCTCTTTGATTTCTTCCTCAACTTTAATAACTTTAATTTCCTCTTTGATTGTTTCTGCTACTTCGATATCCTATTTGATTGCTTCTTTCACTTCAATATCCTCTTTGATTGCTTCTTCCACTTCGATATCATCTTTGATTGCTGCTTCCACTTGGAAATCCTCTTTGATTTGATTGCTTCTTCCATTTCGATATCGTCTTTGACTGCTTCTTACACATGGATATCCTCTTTGATGGCTTTTAACAGCTCGATATCCTCTTTAATTACTTCTTCGACTAAAAGAAAAACACGCGAGCTGCGAGCAGCTCGCGCACAACGCAACCTCTAGTTATACTATATATAGCTCGATTACCACTCACTGATTGATTGATTGATTGACTGACTGACTGACTGACTGACCCATTGACATGTTTGTTCTCCCAGATGCCACCTTGTAGGGTGAAAATGTTTGGTGGGATCGTATAGAGGGAGTTCCGATGAGTTGGGAATAAATCCTAAAGTACCCCTTTTGTCCCCCATTCGCTCACATCGACCTCGTATCTCGGAAAGTATAGGTCTTAGAGAGTTGGTGCAAAAACTAATGTTGCAGAGGACATTTTTTTATATCCGGTTCCATGAAAAAAAAAATTGTCTTTCATACAAAAAAAAATTGTCCCATACAAAATATTTCTGTATGAATACCGTAAACCGTATATTTCGTTTGCCGTAATTTTCATACTGTTTTTGTAGGGAGCCCATGGCTTGTGTGTACTATAAAATTACTGTAAATTTGCTTGATTCTATTTATTGGTGGTGGAGGGGCATGAGACAACTTTCATAGTTTTTGCAAAGGTCATCATCATCATTTTGGAACATCCAATTTTTTTTTTTTAGTATGCAACGTTCATCATGTTTATTTTAGAACATCCACATTTTTTTAATTATGCCTCATCCACAATGATCACTTTGGAACGTCAATTTTTTTTTTTATTATGCAACAGCCACTGTGATCATTTTGGTACATATTTTTTTTTAATTATGCCTCATCCACAATGATCACTTTGGAACGTCAATTATTTTTTTTTATTATGCATCATCCACTGTGATCATTTTGGAACATCATTTTTTTTTCAATTATGCCTCATCCACTATGATCACTTTGGAACGTCAATTTTTTTTTTATTATGCAACATCCACTGTGATATTTTGGTACATCATTTTTTTTAATTATGCCTCATCCACAATGATCACTTTGGAACGTCAATTATTATTATTTTTTTTATTATGCAACATCCACTGTGATCATTTTGGTACATCATTTTTTTAATTACGCCTCATCCACAATGATCACTTTGGAACGTCAATTATTTTTTATTTTTTTATGATGCATCATCCACTGTGATCATTTTGGAACATAATTTTTTTTAATTATGCCTCATCCACAATTATCACTTTGGAACGTCAATTATTTTTTTTATCATGCAACATCCACTGTGATCATTTTGGTACATCATTTTTTTTAATTATGCCTCATCCACAATGATCACTTTGGAACGTCAATTTTTTTTTTATTATGCATCATCCACTGTGATCATTTTGGAACATCATTTTTTTTAATTATGCCTCATCCACAATGATCACTTTGGAACGTCAATTTTTTTTTTATTGTATTATGCAACATCCACTGTGATCATTTTGGTACATCATTTTTTAATTAGGCCTCATCCACAATGATCACTTTGGAACGTCAATTATTTTTTTTTATTATGCATCATCCACTGTGATCATTTTGGAACATCATTTTTTTTAATTATGCTTCATCCACAATGATCACTTTGGAACGTCAAGTATTTTTTTTATTATGCAACATCCACTGTGATCATTTTGGTACATAATTTTTTTTAATTATGCCTCATCCACAATGATCACTTTGGAACGTCAATTATTATTTTTTTATTATGCAACATCCACTGTGATCATTTTGGTACATCATTTTTTTAATTACGCCTCATCCACAAAGATCACTTTGGAACGTCATTTATTATTATTTTTTTATTATGCATCATCCACTGTGATCATTTTGGAACATCATTTTTTTTAAATTATGCCTCATCCACATGATCATTTTGGAACGTCAATTTTTTTTTAATATGCAACATCCACTGTGATCATTTTGGAAAATCAATTTTTTTTGTAGCACAAATTTTTGGTGGAATCGTTATTTTACGGTCATCATCGCCCTTGCCATCATTTTGAATTCTTCTCTCACTTCCTTTTCGTTTTCGAATGTTTCTTCCACATTGATATCCTCTTTAATTGTTTCTATAACTTCGAAATCCTCTTTGATGGCATTTTTACTTCAATATACTTTTGAATTGTTTTTTCTATTTTTCTATTTTCTTCAATTACTTCTCTTACTTCAATATCGACTCTACAAAATTATGGGTTTTAATACAAATCTTAAATCGCTCGTATCTTCTAAACGGGAAGAGTTACCCCCAGCAAACTTTTACAAAATATTGGTACTAATTTTTGGTGGATTAATTTTTTTAATACCATCATTGCCCTTGAGATCCTTTTTGAATGCTTCTCTTACTTCGTTTTCCGCTTTGAATGCTTCTTTCACCTCGATATCCTCTATTTTTGCTTCTTCGACTTTGATATCCTTTTTAATTGCTTTTCTACTTATATATTTTCTTCAATTGCTTCTTTTACTACAATTTCCACTCTACAAAATTATGGGTTTTAATACAAATCTTAAATCGCTCGTATCTTCTAAACGGGAAGAGTTACGCCTAGCAAACTTTTACAAAATATTGGTACAAATTTTTGGTGGAATAGTTTTTTAATACCATCATTGCCCTTGACATCCGTTTTGAATGCTTCTCTTACTTCGTCTTCCACTTTAAATGCTTCTTTCACCTCGATATCCTCTATTTTTGCTTCTTACACTTTGATATCCTTTTTAATTGCTTTTTCTACTTATATGTTTTCTTCAATTGCTTCTTTTACTTCAATTCCCACTCTACAAAATTATGGGTTTTAATACAAATCTTAAATCGCTCGTATCTTCTAAACGGGAACAGTTACGCCTAGCAAACTTTTACAAAATATTGTTATAAATTTTTGGTGGAATAGTTTTTTTAATACAATCATTGCCCTTGACATCCGTTTTGAATGCTTCTCTTACTTCGTCTTCCTTTTTAAATGCTTCTTTCACCTCGATATCCTCTATTTTTGCTTCTTACACTTTGATATCCTTTTTAATTGCTTTTTCTACTTATATGTTTTCTTCAATTGCTTCTTTTACTTCAATTCCCACTCTACAAAATTATGGGTTTTAATACAAATCTTAAATCGCTCGTATCTTCTAAACGGGAACAGTTACGCCTAGCAAACTTTTACAAAATATTGGTACAAATTTTTGGTGGAATAGTTTTTTTAATACAATCATTGCCCTTGACATCCGTTTTGAATGCTTCTCTTACTTGGTATTCCACTTTAAATGCTTCTTTCACCTCGATATCCTCTATTTTTGCTTCTTCCACTTTGATATCCTATTTAATTGCTTTATCTACTTATATATTTTCTTCAATTGCTTCTTTTACTTCAATTCCCACTCTACAAAATTATGGGTTTTAATACAAATCTTAAATCGCTCGTATCTTCTAAACGGAAACAGTTACGCCTAGCAAACTTTTACAAAATATTGGTACAAATTTTTGGTCGAATATTTTTTGTATTACCATCATTGATCTTGAAATCCTTTTTGAATTCTTTTTTCACCTCGATATCCTCTATTTTTGCTTCTTCCTTTTGATATCCTTTTTAATTGCTTTTTCTACTTATATATTTTCTTCAATTGCTTCTTTTACTACAATTTCCACTCTACAAAATTATGGGTTTTAATACAAATCTTAAATCGCTCGTATCTTCTAAACGAGAACAGTTACGCCAAGCAAACTTTTACAAAATATTGGTACAAATTTTTGCTCGAATAGTTTTTTTATTACCATCATTGCTCTTGACATCCTTTTTGAATGCTTCTCTCACTTGGTCTTCCTCCTTGAATGCTTCTTTCACCTCGATATCCTCTATTTTTGCTTCTTTCACTTTGATATCCTTTTTAATGTCTTTTTCTACTTATATGTCTTCTTCAATTGCTTCTTTTACTTTAATTTCCACTCCACAAAATTATGGGTTTTCATACAAAACTTAAATCGCTCGTATCTTTTAAACGGGAAGAGATAGCTCGAAGAAACTTTTACAAAATATTGGTATAAGTTTTTGGTGAAACCGTTTTTTATTTTTATCATTGTCCTCGACGTCTTTTACTCAATTTCAATTTCCTCTTTAATTGTTTCTGCTACTTCGATATCCTATTTGATTGCTTCTTTCACTTCAATATCCTCTTTGATTGCTTCTTCCACTTCAATATCATTTTTGATTGCTGCTTCCACTTGGATATCCTCTTTAATTTGATTGCTTTTTCCATTTCGATCGTCTTTGATTGCTTCTTACACATGGATATCCTCTTCGATAACTTTAAACAGCTCGATATCCTCTTTGATTGCTTCTTCCACTTTGATATCCTCTTTTCTTGCTTCTACCTATTCGATATCCTCTTCGATTTCCTTTTGATTGCTTCTTGCACTGCAATATTCTCTTTGATTGCGTCTTCATCTTCGATATCGTTTTTGATAGCATTTTCACTTCGATATCCTCTGTGGTGGCTTCTTCCACTTCGATACCCTCTTTGATTGCTTCGTCCACTTCGATATCCTCTTTGATTGCTTCTTCCACTTCGATATCCTCTTTGATTGCTTCTTCCACTTCGATATCGTCTTTGACTGTTTCTTCCACTTCGATATCCTCTTTGATTGCTTCTTCCACTTCGTTATCCTCTTAGAACGCTTCTACCACCTCGGTATCCTCTTTGATTGCTTACTCAACTTTAATTTCCTCTTTGATTGTTTCTGCTACTTCGATATTCTATTTGATTGCTTCTTTCACTTCAATATCCTCTTTGATTGCTTCTTCCACTTCGATATCGTTTTTGACTGTTTCTTCCACTTCGATATCGTCTTCGATTGCTTTTTTCACTTGGTCATCCTCTTAGAACGCTTCTACCACCTCGGTATCCTCTTTGATTGCTTACTCAACTTTAATTTCCTCTTTCATTGTTTCTGCTACTTCGATATCCTATTTGATTGCTTCTTTCCCTTCAATATCCTCTTTGATTGCTTCTTTCACTTCGATATCGTTTTTGACTGTTTCTTCCAGTTCGATATCGTCTTTGATTGCTTTTTTTACTTCGTCATCCTCTTAGAATGCTCTTACCACCTCGGTATCCTCTTTGATTGCTTACTCAACTTTAATTTCCTCATTGATTGTTTCTGCTGCTTCGATATCCTATTTGATTGCTTCTTTCACTTCAATATCCTCTTTGATTGCTGCTTCCACTTGGAAATCCTCTTTGATTTGATTGCTTCTTCCATTTCGATATCGTCTTTACTGCTTCTTACACATGGATATCCTCTTTGATGGCTTTTAACAGCTCGATATCCTCTTTAATTACTTCTTCGACTAAAAGAAAAACACGCGAGCTGCGAGCAGCTCGCGCACAACGCAACCTCTAGTCTATAATATATACATTTAATAAAGTCGGGTTAATTACAACATTCATAGCTCAAGAACGGCTGGACCGATTTTGGTGATCTTTGATTTGTTGGATTTGTCTCCGCCCCGAATAGCAGGATAACTATTAAAATATCGAAAAAAATTACGCAAAAAGAAATTATGAAGAAAATTCATTTTATCATATATAGATGCAGCACCATTGATGGCTGATTGACAATT
Source organism: Philereme transversata (assembly GCA_963924445.1). Taxonomy (NCBI): domain Eukaryota; kingdom Metazoa; phylum Arthropoda; class Insecta; order Lepidoptera; family Geometridae; genus Philereme; species Philereme transversata. The sequence goes on along the minus strand of OZ004343.1, from coordinate 1,068,905 downwards.
CTACCGGTGACGTACATTGGCAGCCCGCGTCATATGCATGTCAAGGCAGTACGCAGTTCGGTGGGTCATATAAATTTATAATTTGGTTATGTAAATATAAATATGTGTCACTACTAATACCACTCATAAAGGATGAAAAGCAGAGTGTGCTACACGGTGCCAAAATTATTTAACCTCAAGCGACCCTCGCTACGCTTAGGTAGGACTATACTCTAGAATCCTTCTCTTCGCTCTGGATTCAAACAATCGTTCTCGCTCATAATACATTATTTTGGTCCCTTATGATTATGACACAACCTACTATTATAAATAACTACATATAATATTATAGAGAAACACCCAGACCTGGAGTATTGTTTATAAGCTAGATCTAATTAGGTGTCTAATAATTCGTATTTTCTATGCTTTTTCTAACACGTTATGCGTAACGTAATCCGACACAGGCAATATTCGGTTCGGCGAAAGTCTGTTCGAATAATTTTTGCAGGAACGTTTTATTATTCGTTTATGTTGTACTAAGGCTGTATGCTAGAACTAAATTCAAAGCTGAACCAACACTCAATCAAATACTTCACTAAAAAGTGCTAGTAAGCTTATCTATCTATGCTATTTTGGCCGACTTTTGTCGGACCGTTTATTGTAAGATTTGTCGCGGTCGCCTGCGATGTGCCTCTAGTCAATGCCACAGGTGATCGCCCTCGCCTCACGACCGGGTTCGATTCCCGGGCCTGACCCGTATAATACCACTAGCATTAAGCAACGTAAAAACTTGTTTTACAATTTTATGGAAACTTTACTCCCTTGATTTGGGATTAAAATGAGGACTTATGGTAAACCAGTTCTTATGATATCTCTCTTTGTTTAAGGAAAATTGTAAATAAGATTTTGGAATTGGGAGATTGGAATATTACAAGAAAATTCCCGGAAATTATCATATAATGCTGGAAAATAAGTAAACAAGCTTGTAAATTATGATAATTGCAGGCGGGGACTATCATATTGGATTTCTTGAAACTTTATGATGTCACTCTCGTGATTCAGACGATTCTAATTCTAATGAATACTTATTTGTCAAAATCCGTCAAGCCTTTCAACCTACAGGATGCGCCAAATAACATACCTACCTACATGTATATACCCTAAAAACATTACTCTGCTTAATACTGACTCTGGTAAAACAGATGTGCTCTATCAGTTTATTTTAAACGGTAATTTTAAACTTTCGGTGATTTATATTGCATTTTAGCAATATCTGTATGCTCACAAAATATTAATTCTACTTAGAAAACTTTCGTGATTGATTTCAACCATTATTATAAAAATACTGGATTTATCACGTAGCGTTTTATCGTTGTTTCGACCGAGAATGTTTCGGTTCAATTAGTGAACCTTCATCAGGGTACGTGCGATCCACTCCGAATAACGTCTCGCCTCGCACTCAGTGCGTGATAAATCCCGTATTTGTAATAATGAAATATTAATTTGTTTAAGAAAAATTTCGATAGAAATAAAGATAAACTCGCTGTTGCCACTTGTAGACTGCATAAAGTTAGTAAGCCAAGGTCTACGCTTTTATAACAAACTCCCAAGGGATATCCAAAAATAGACAATTAACAAATTTAAAAACATAATTAAACAAAATTTTTATAAAAATGCCTAGGTACTATAAGATATCGGATTATTTGGATGATGAAAAGCTTGGGATTGAAACTGCTACAACTCATTCAAAAATGTTACAATTTAGACGTTATTTATTTTCTTTGTTGTTATGTATTCCAAAAGGATCAATAAAAAGAAAAACCAGCCTTGTTTCTTGCTTTTCTTTCCTGGCTTGGTTGCGAAGGAACAGGCAATAAATTGACGTTCCAAAGTGATCCTTGTGATTTTAATGAATAAAAAGACTTGGAATTCTTCTTGGAAAGAGTAAAAAGAATTTTGATTTATTTTTTAGTTTTGAAAGCAGTCGATGTCCTATGGTCTCACTTTAATTTCATACACGGTAGTACATTTCTTTAATTGGGCTGGTTGACCTAATCATCCGATGTGACGTCACGAGCCAACCACATAACCAGTAAAAATAATGAAATGGTTGGCCCGATAGCGCCCGACCAGCCTACTCACAATGCAATATGGTTGTGATGCCATATCACGTCATTGGGTCCAGCACAACTCATCTGTAGCCACTGGATATTTTCTTCGTTCTCAAACAGCATTGTGGGGTCACTGATGTAGGTACCCTGTGAATTTTGTCAAAGTTTTGTTTTTATTATGGCTAATAACTCAAAAAGTACAAAGGTTAAACTAAAAATAAAAACAGGGTTGGAATGTACTAATACCTTTCATTTGACGTCCCACTTGATCTAATAGTCTCATTTTAATTTTTTTTACCCCTCTTGAATCCCAATATCTCAACAACCTCTCCCGCATTTTTAGCTCATTTAGTCACACCAAAATTGTGCCATAATGATGGCATGATGGTGAAATTTGGTATATAGGTAGTAGTAACCTACCTATATACCAAATTTCACGATGATCGGATAAACGCTTCGAAAGTTATCCTCGGACAAACAAACATACATACATACATACAACGCCGATTTGCCCAAGTTGATTTGGAGATCTCGCTTCGCTCAATCAATAATGCTGGACATTACACACAGCGCCATCTAGCCCCAAACTAAGCAAAGCTTGTACTAAGTGAACCGTAACTGAAAGAATACTTATATATTTTTTTTGTAAATATATACTTAGGTAAGTCATAGAGTTAATACATAGAGAAACAACCAGACCCCTAACAACTTGTTCCGCGGTGGGAATCGAACTCGCAATCTCTTGCGTCTCAGACAGCTATTCGCTCACTGCGCGACGGATGTCGGATGCCTTGACATCTCAGCATATCACGAGTCTACAACATGTTGAGTTCAACGCCCCTGAAGCCCACGATCCAAGCCCAGACATCCTGCATCTCATACATACCTTCCTTTATACCCACCATTACAATACTATTAGCCCTCTCGTACAAACAGGAGTGTTATAATTTTGAACTCTCTCTCTCTCTCATTATCTGTTTGTGACATCTTCCCTACTACACAAAATTTTTTAACGAGTTTTTATTTACAAATTCGTATTAAGCTAATCATCATAAGATATAAGGGTATCTGGAAGAAATCACTTTAAAGCGATAAGACCATTGTAATTTTTTTTCTTTTATACCACTAAGGTTGCAAACAAGCATAAAGCCCACCTCATGATAAGCGGTTACCGTAGCCTATGGACGCTTGCAACACCAAAAGCATTACTCGCGCGTTGCCGACCCTTTAAAACTTACAAAATTTCCTTTTTGAATAACCCCATACTGTAGTCCCTGGGGAAAAAATCGGCCGGGAGACAAACGAAGTGTGCGCGGGAGGAAATGAGGAAATTCCTCTGGAACCTCACGGTGCGCGACCACATCGTCTCCAAGGTGTGTGGATGGATTCCCTGCCGATGGCGAGCGGTGCAATGTTTGCTTTGTGTTTTATATTTTGTTTGTGTTTAATACATTCATTCATCATCATATCAGCCGTCCACCACTGTTGAAAATAGGCCTCCCCGTAGATTTCCAGAGTGACAGATCTTTTGCGTCATCCAACAGATCCCAGAAACTCTTATTAGATCGTCTGTCGTAGGTTTTGTTTGGTGGATTCGTGAAGATTGTAGAATTTTGAATAATATAGCGAATAAATAGGTTTATTTTGTAGGTGCAGTCTTTTGAAGTATTTCTAGATTATGGATAAGCAATTTTACTGAATTAATTTGCACTGTGAAATAATTTGTAAGTTGATAAAATTAAAATGCCAATATTTTATCAGCTTACCAAACATTCACGGTAGCACTTTGTAGCACTATAGATATATAGATAGATATAGACATTTATTTCGACACAAGTAACAAACACACAGAAACTACATACAGTGGATAAGTGAAGACAGACAATTAAATAAACACAATAAAATACAGACAATTTAAAAACATTACTTAAGCATAAAATAATAAATAGTACTAAAAATACATATCCAGTCACTATGAGCCCTGTGCCGAAAAAGGGGAATGGTTCAGCATTATGCTGAACAATAAACCTATTGCTCAGCGCTGGTTTACAGCCATTAAACCTGCATTGGCGCCACGGACGTCACTCAAAAGTTAAAACTTAGCAGTGCCCTAATTGAAAATGATAAGAAAATAAAAAAATAAAAGATATTAGTAAAAGAATAATTACAAGTTGCCTGCCCAACCAATTGTACCTACCTACCTATGATGTCGAGTAAATCACAGCTAATAATAAAGTTAATCATAAAAATAATACAAAAATAAAAACAAGTAACAAGTACTCATAGGGTACCCTCATACACTATGGTATGTTGAACAGTTTATTATTCGATAATTTCAATTCTGAGGATATCATCTTCGGTAGTATAGTGGTAAGTATCCCCGCCTGTCACGCGGGAGACCGGGGTTCGATTCCCCGCCGGAGAGATTTGTTTTGCGTTTTATTTTTTTGCTTCAATGTTTTACAGCGCATAAATGGATACTATTATTTTTTATTTTATTTTATTTTATTGTTTAGCTATTGAAGAGTTTTTACACATATTTTTGGTATTCACACGATACAATGAAACAATTAAAGCATCGTGTGGGTGGGGTGATATTAAAAAGTTCACAGCTTCGTCATTTTTCAAAATATCTAAGTTTTTTTTCTATGTCTAATAATATATTATGTATTTCTATTACATATCTTTAAATTGATGTATTTTTTGTTTGTTTTTATGTTATTGGTAACTTCCCTATTGCACCTACCCAATTCCTGATAGCAATGATGCGTGCTGTTAAAATTCTTTATTTTTTATTTCAATGTATTAACTAATTAATGTAATGAGTACCTATCGGTCTCAGAGAAGTAATATGCTAAGTATAATGTATTAGTACCTTTCGATAACCTACTCAAACAAGAAGAGACTAGCCACCCCACAAGTGTGTTGTGGGCCACAACACAAGGTATCCTAATCAAAATCAGAATAAAAATAAAAATCTTTTTATTCATTTAAACCACAATGATCCCTTTTTAACGTCTGTTCCTTTCGCGACCAAACCAGGAAAGAAAGGCAAGAAACAAGGCTGGTTGTTCTTTTTAATTATCCTTTTAGAGTACATAACAATAAAGAAAACAAATTACGTGTAAATTTTAACATTTTGGAACGAGTTGGAACAATTTCAATCCCAAGCTTCTCTATCATCTAAATAATCCGATGTGTTATAAAGATTTTCTGTAAAGATTTGGTTTAATTAAGTTTTTAAATTTGTTAATTGTCAGTTTTTGTATTTTATTTGTAGTGTGGGGGGCTAGTATTGTTTTATATAACCTACCTACTGGAAAGTTGAAACCTTACTACTTATATTTTCTTTAAAATACATGCTAGCTAAGTAGGTACCTACTGTATTAACACAAAATGTTGTACTCAAACAAGAATGTAATTTTGTGGCAATTAAATAAAAAAAATATAACTTCTAGATCTTCGTGTTCCATCTTAATGCTGGTTTCTAATATGCTTCAGTAACACTTTTACACTTTATCAAGGAGAAAGGAGTCGTTGTCGGTTACCGACGCCGACGGCGACGGTTAAAGGAACCTGTCATTTGACCACATCATCGCTTTTAATTATATTTGTGTTATTATTATTTTTTTAGGTTTATAGAATGTAGGTATGTTTTTAACAATCTATAGAATGCACCGCCGTCATGTGATCAATTATTATCCTGCCCATACAAAGGTTGTCTGGAAGAGATCGCTTTTAGCGATAAGACCGATCATTGTACTGAATCTCTTTGTAAAAATTATGTTCTGTATTTTACTTTGGTGTAAAATAATGAGTTATCTTATCTTATCTTACCATCCGGTGAGATTGTGGTCACACAAAGAACTATTCGTGTTAAAAAAAAGGTATAAAATGGCAATTCAAAATTATCATGTTAAAATGTTATTTAAAGTTTTGATAAAGAAATTTTTACTTAACTTGAGTTATCGGCTTATTTGAAATATCGGCTAGCAACAACACAATAGGATCTACGGCAGATACACTCATCAATATACAGTACAGCATCAGATATTCATGGATTCTGGCGGGTCCATCCAGTCACCTTCGCTGTCGGTCAACCACCGCTAGGGTGCCCCGATCAAAATAATATTACAGATCACAAATAAATTAATAGATTATGGCAAAAGAAACGACAAAACAGAATGTATTGTACAAACACTAGAATTACGTGTAGTCTTCTCGAACAAAATACCAGAGCGACCGTCTTGTCTTGTGCGGCCCAACGGCTCTCAGCAACCCTTGGTCAGATCTAGACACCAGACGACATCAGATCGTCTTTTTCATTTACTATAAATGACGCAGTAGTAAGGTAATATAAAAGAAAATATATTAAACACATTAGGCGTCCCTATACAATTTGAGGATTGCCCTCGATTTTTTTGGGATCCCATCATCAGATCCTGACTTTATGCCAATGAGGCCACCTGGGAAGTATAGATTAGATCAGAAAATCTTTATAGCACTAAAAAATAATACATAGGCGAACTTAATGCTAATTAGCTTTTTCTTCCAGCTAACCTTTGTGTAGTGTGGATAAAGTGGTAGTGCCAGAAAATAGAAAGGTAAAAAAACATATCCTTTTAAACAAAAAAAGAATTTCTTAAATCGGTCCTGGTGTCTTCGAGTAATCGAGGATCACACATAAAAAAAAATTCCAACGAATTGAGAAGCTACTCCTTCTTTTGAAGTCGGTAAAAAAATGCTTCAGCTGAAAACTATAATTTTCAAGTTCATATTTTTTATGTAATTTATTTTACAGATTGGAAACCCAGTTCGAGATATCATCAGAGAAGATGGACAGTCCACCAGGCGAAACTGTCAGGCGAAAGTAGCACTTATTGTGAATTTAGTAAAGACGGTATTGCGATTATCTTATGTAGCTATAGTTAGTGCGTAATATCAGGTAGTTGTTTTTGTAAATTTTCATATTCTTGTATTTTCTAAAAGGATTTCCTTATATTTTGGTTCAATAAATTCTTTGTTTGGGTTATACTTTAGTGTAATTTTTTATTTTTATTTATTCCCCTACTGTGGCAATCAAGCGTACGGACCGACACCATTGATGGTAGGCAGTTACCGTAAGTTATAGACGTTTGTAACTCAAGCGACGATTTATAATTTTAAAAAGCCCATTTTCTAGATATTTAGCAGAAAAACCGTAGTCCCTGGGAAAGACCTCGGTAGGAAGACTGGAAGGAAATTCCCCTGTAAACTCAGGGTGCGCACGCGACCTCATCATCTCCAAGGTGAGAGGATGAATTCCCTGTCGATGGCGAGCGGTGCGATGATAGGCTTCAGGCCCCATGTCGTACAATTCCTCAGAACACAATCCATTATATGAGTGGTAGAACACACACACAGAGGAAAAGTCTCTCCTAAAACTTAAAGATTCAATACCTTCTATTCTTGAAGTGATTTTTATGCTACCTGGAGATGGGGCAAGCAATTGGCCCACCTTATGTTATGTGATAACCATCGCCTATAACAAAGCATTGCCTCATAGGTCACGCACCTTAGGAACGTGTCCTACGATGCACAGCCCTGCGTCCATAAACTTGAGGCATACAGGTGTACCACAACCCTTCAAACCGAATTACAGCAATGCTACTTGGCGGCAGAAATAGGTATGGTGGAAGTACTTCCCCGGGCGAGCCCTAGTTTTCCAAATAAGGTAAATTTCATAAGGCACAAAGTACAAGATTCAGTTGATTTGAAGGCGGGTCACTAAGCTTCGTAAAAAATGAATATAGGTAGGACTCAAAGATACTGTTTATAAAAATTAACTTACATGGCAAAAATTCGAAAGAGCTTATTATTATTAACTTCTATAAAAAAGTGGGCATGTATCAAAAGTGAACTTGCCTCTGATTACCGTCTTTTAATATATCTTCAGGGTCTGGGCACCAAGAAAGAGATCCGAGGATGTCCAACGTGGCGATTAAAATAATTGATATACCACACATTCGCACTCACCGTTTTGGTTCTACGTTCAACTATGGTATGGAAAACTTAACCGCCCATGCCTTCTGTTTTACCTGAAGACTACATACGGGCTCTAAGGTAAAAGTGAATAGGTCGGTTTAAAGAGTTTATTTTCATAAGAACAAATTACAGTTCACTTAAAATGAGCTTAAATATATAACAGTAAGTTTACTTATTTAACTAAAAGGGTTTTCCAGAAGTAGGTACCAGCATACTCAAACTATAACGACTTAAGGTAGATTATTGAAATTAAATTTTGTTAGCACTGACCAAAACCCTTCCAACTACTATAATTTTTTTTTAAATATTTTATTGTAGTATATATATTCGCATCTTTAATAAAGACTATAACGTAAATAAATATTCAACAACTCCATATTAATAACTATTACTACGTATTTATATTTGAATCGATTAATGTATTGTTTTAGCTTTTTTTTGTACATCTTTATACCAACACATTCTTTAAGTTTGTTTGGTAATTTATTGTACAATTGAGTACCTTGGAATAGGAGGTTCATTTTTCCATACCTTTCTGTTCGAGGGGGACGCACGTAAAGCTTATTTTGACATCTTAGGATAAGCTTGTTTTCTTTAACTGTTAATTGTGTTTGTTTGAATAGTTTTGTTTAAGATTTTTTTAGTAAAATACATGTATTGTAAATAAATATTTGTCTAACGTTGAGTTGGTCGACATAATCGCATGTGCGACAAAGCCCTTTTCACAGATAAAAAAAAAAGTTGAGTATTTTAGTTTACCCTACCCATAAAGTATTTCGGCTCGTGTTAGGTAGTTGTAGTTGTATAATCGTTTGATAATTTTATTTTGTGCTATTTGTAGGTCTATAAGCTTGGTCTTGGCTGCAGATCCCCATACTTCAATGAGATACTCGAGGTGGAGTTTCACAAGACAATTATAAATTGTATTTTTTATCTTCGGCCGTACACAATTTCCCATTTTTTCACCATTTCCAGTAAGCGATGTTAGTTTGGACCGTACATGCTCAATACGAAGCTTTCATGATAGTTTGTCATCCAATAGCAACCTAAGATATTTCTCTTTGTCGGATTGTTGAATATTAATCCCATTTACTATTAAGGGAGTAAAGGCAGGAACTAATTTATTTACAGCGGTAAAAATCATGTAAGAGGTTTTTGATGTGTTTATCGTTAGAAGATTATACAGGAGCCCTCGTTTAGTAAATTAAGATCATTTTGGGCCTCATTGACAATATTACTCATATGGTTGCCAAAATAAAAAAGGCACGTATCGTCGGCGTATAGTGTTAGGTAGGTAGCCGGTGAGACCAATTTGATATATGTTGTTGACATATATAAGGAATAGAAGTGGACCTAAAATTAGGCCTTGCGGAACTCTGCATGTGATTTTCCGCGGCGTGCTTACGTAATTTCCAATCTTAACTATTTGATGCCTGTCGCTTATGTATGAGGAGAGTAGGTCGAACGCAGTTCCCGTAATGCCTAGATTTTTTAGTTTTTCCAGTAGTTTTTGGTGGCTGACGGTATCAAACGCCTTCTTTAGATTGATGAAGATTCCTAAACATATATTTTTTTGATCAATATTTGTTTTTATAATAGTCACCAAATCTAGTGACGCCGAGCGCGTATTCGACTTTTGTCTAAAACCGTAATGTTGATCTATAAGGAATTTTTTATTAGATACGTATTCATTTATTTGCGTGTAGATGACTTTCTCGAAGATTTTTGAAATTACAGGCAGTACGGAAATAGATCTATAGTTGGCAGGGTCAGACTTTGCTCCTGATTTGTAAATTGGTGTAACTTTTGCTAACTTTAGGTTTTCTGGAAATATGTTTACTTTAGGATATTTATTTATGCAATTTGTTGTAGGTATTAGAGATTTAACACATTTTATTGCCTTAGTACTAATTTCATCGGAGCCAGTGCTGCTATTTGTTTTTAAGTCGTGAATGATTTTACTAATTTCTTTGGTAGTAGAGGGCGTAAAGTGATTTAGTGTGGTTCTGTATTCGTGTTCTTCGCTATAAATAAGTGTGTTACCAGATTGGTTATGATATTGGATGGGAATTTCACTCGTTAAGTCGGTGCCAACAGAGGAGAAGAAAATATTAAAGATTTCACAGATTTCTGTATCGTCAGTTATAGTTTGGGAATTTGATATGATTTTAGGGGGCACACAGTTTGTTTTCAGATTATTTACTGATAGGGTTTTAATAAGATCCCACATTTTCTTTGGATTGTCTTTGCATTTAGTAAACTCATTGTAGTAGTATCCAGTTTTGTCTATGTTTATTTTCTTCCCAACCTTGTTTATTTTCTAAACGACTTCCTTTTTCAGATTTTCTTTTTCTTTGTCTATCTTTAGTCTTTGCCATAGTAAGTTTCTTTGATTGACCATGTTTATAACTTCTTTGTTAATCCAATCATCTCTAGGAAGGTTAATTATTTTGATTTTATATGTTTTGTTCTCTTTTATATGTATCTTTAAGAAATTTTGTAGTTTGTCGTATTCATTTTCTTCATTTAGGTAAACAGCTTCCTTGATTTCTTTATATAGATTGCCATAATCAATAGATTCGTACTTAGTTCGCGGTTTAGTACGTGGCTTAAGAGTCGAGAGTTCGAGATATATTTGTTTGTGATCGGATAGCGAAGAGTCTAATAAAACAAATTTAAAATTGTTTTTGGCTAGGTCTGTTGTCAAGTGATCCAAGATTGTTCCTGTGGTTGTGGTTTGACGTGTGGTGTAGTTTTTGTCTATTTTATTAAGAATTTCATATCCTGTTTCTTTAATGATATCTAAATAGCGCTTCACTACAGCATTAGTAAATAGGAGATCTAAGTTGATGTCTCCAAATATCAGAGATCTTTTTCGCTTTTCTAGGTGTCGACTAGATCTTCGTGCTTCATTTAAGTCCCCATCATCATGTACCATCAGGTGAGATTGTGTTCAAAGTATGATCTATTCGTGTTAAAAAATTAAAAGTCGTGGGCTATATTTTTAATATTCCGAAGTACTGGGTATAAAAGCGAAACCGTATAGGCTGTTACTTGGCGCAACGAAAAGGGTGAATGCCGGTGATCGATCTTCTCGCTACGCGCCATCCCTCGCGCGGGTAGGCAGACCTAGCAAACATCATCAATCATGGCTGGACAAGCAAGACTGGATTTCTAATGTTAACGGAGAATGAAGTGAGTACTTGGTTGGTATTATAATCGTTTGAGTACATGATAAAAGGTATTATAGATTGGTTAGCGAAGCCTTGCGTAGTCAGTACGACTGTTTCTCAGCTTTATCACCCATTGTGACAAATAATAATGGTCATGGTGAATCTAATAGGGGTTTGAAGGGTTTAAAGATTCAACGTACTACACCTACTTTGCGTACCTTCGAGTGGTGGGGTATTTTTGTATTATTTAGTATTTTGTATCTATGCAACATTTACAAAAACTGGTTCTAAATTGGCTTTTCTGATTTGTAACTACAAAAATATACTTAATAATAATAATAATATTGCTGAATTTTATGCTGAAACAGCATCTATGTATGTCATGTATGGTGCTAGCCCCAAACTAAGTAGATAGAATACTTATATACTTTTTTGTATATACATGCATACTTATAATATATAGAAATACATCCAGACCCGGAACAAATATCTGTACATCATGCAAATGTATAATATATAGAGAATATATAATATATGCAAATATAGAGAAACAATCAGACCCGGAATAAATTTGTTCCGCGGCGAGAATCAAACCCACTACCTCCTGCGTTTCAGCCGGCTAGAGCGGGCGGCGCCGCGGAGGTCGTCTTGTAATGGGTAACTTAAAAGACACGTAACATAAAAACTAAGAACAAATAAATGCATGTGGATACATACTTCTTTGGGCACTATATCTTCACGCCCCATCCCGTGGTACACTCTTATCAAGGGTTCAGGAAAAATAGCCCATTCCTTACATTGCATTGCAGACATTTTCTCACAAAATGGAGCATGGGCCCGATTTGCTATCTCGGTTTGTTTAGGAAGCAAAATACGTGATTACGCGAACGTGGTTTATTTAGACGGTTTTCTCTTCGAATTATTTTTAAACGTCCACGCAAAAGAAGGTATTAGAAATTTGACCTCTATCTCTGTCTGTGGCATCGCAGTTCGTATGAACCGAATTTGACTCGTTTTTTTTATAAAAAGCTAGCTTAGCTGGGTTGGTTCTTCACTGAGTTAGTTTTCACGGTGTTAGTTTTGTGCCCCGGGGCAGAAAGTGATAATTTTTGGATTTTTGTAAAAATTAACTTGTTTCATTGGGTTAGTTTTCTAAAAAGCGACGATGAGCTTGCACAACTTGTAACATGAATGCTATTCAAAAAGTGGGCATGTTAACATATTTATGACGTTTCTGGACGGATAACATTGAAGTTAATGTTATCTTTTGGGTATGTTATCCAGGTAAATTCTCTCTCTCTGGAGACAGGTACTTGCAAAGAATTTACCCAATCATCATTGAATTTTTCAACGTAAATTCTTTGAAGTCAAGGGGTATTTTTATAGAAAAACTAGCTTCCGCCCGCGGCTTCGCACGCGTAGTTTGTCAATAAAATGTAGCCTATATTAATCCAATTTATAATCTACATACATACCAAATTTCATTAAAATCGGTTCAGTAGTTTTGCGTGAAAGAGTAACAAACATACACACATACATCCATACAATATTTTGCATTTATAATATTAAGTGGGAAGTTTGATATATAGGTGTCACACTAATATTATAAATGCGAAAGTTTGGATGTTGGTTTGTTACTCAACCATGTCGTAACTTAACTGATTTCGATGAAATTTGGTATGTATATAGATTATAACCTGGATTTACACATAGGCTACTTTTTGTTGACAAACAACGCGTGCGAGGCCGCTGGCGGAAGCTAGTATTGATATATGGGCTTGCCTTTGTCTGCCCCCTTGTAGGATATATTCATCATATCCATCATGGATATTTATTAGGTAATAAGCAGGTGTTTAAGTTTCTTTTTTCCCTACTAAACAATTATGGCATGCTGTGTACCAAAAACCGGGAATACCTCTTTTAATTTTATTTATTTTATTTTATTTATTTATTTTAGGAAAACACATATTAAACACAATAGTTACAGTGAATGAATTTTGCAGTTACAAACTACTGATAGTGCCACGTAGCAAGAGTAGCAATTGCTACGGGCTCCGCGCAAAAGGGGGACTCGCGTATCCAAACCCGCCCATCTCCGCCTGAGCGTAATTTTTTGAGTGAAACTTATTAAGAAGTGGCGTATTGAATTTACTTAATGTCACAAAAACGTGAAACGTAACACCCTTTCCGACTAAGACAATCCACATCAGACAATCGATAATCGATTATTTCGTTGGCGAAAATAAAATACAGAATTTAATACGGTGAGTGCAAAAGTTCTACAAAAAGTCGCTCGTATAAAAGTATAGAATTTGAATTTGTCCCATAATAGGCGGTTGAGTCTTGTTTTTTTACCATTTTCTACTTAATATGTTAATAACCTATAGCAGATCAAGGGCCTCTCGATAGAATTTGCTACAGGCCCCGCGCTTGCTTAATCCGTCACTGGTGAGTCGATTCATATGTAAATATCGTAAAATACTATTGAACAACAACAATACAATTATTCTAGAGTGGATCTACGAATCAGGAATTATGTTTTATTTTTAACTTAGATATTTGAGCACAATCTCACCGGATGGTAAACGATCATTAGACGACACCTATTCATGACATGTCAATAACTTTCTACAGTAATGATCTCACTAACCAATAATAATTCAAAACGTAAATTCGGTCCACTTTGATTCCACTAGATCTACCTAGTTAGCTATATAGTATTGTTACACCCTTACTTTTAGGGTAAATATGAAGTGCTACTCTTGACTAGTCAATAAGATTTAATGTTTTTGTAATATTTTAATCCACTTTGTATGAACGCAATACAATACTGAATTCACTTTTAGCACAAAGAGACCCGGATTTACTCGTATCTGCGTACTTAATGCCCAGACACGGAAGAATTCCTATTTGCTGTTCATGGAAATATGTGCTTCGAAGCAATCCGTTGCGTATCAGTCGGCTTTTGCCCATCGGGTTTCCGGTCATCAAACAAAAAATAATGTTTTAGTCATTACTTTGTTATTTTTATTAAAGAATTGACAAAATAACATTGGATCTTTTCATTTACTTATTATACGCCACATTTCCGCATCATCCCATAGTACTAAAGTATTCTAAAGCCCGAAGAACTCAGCCATACAACATTTCTGAAAACCCCATAATCCTCGCCTCAAATATAATTAAGGCGGGCCGTTTGAAGGGCGGGCGGAATTCATTCATGAATGGATATGAGCCGCCCGCCCTGGGGGCCAGTAGGGCTGATGCCGTGACTCTGAATAACTTGTTCCTATTTTAAGATTAGGGTATTTTGAGAATGAGGCTTCTGAACTAGGTTTTACACCCAGGAGCTTTGCACCACAAATGGATCAATTATATGATAAGTGAAGGAAAACGTGACATCTGCGGTTTAGTTAGCTTGTACTGTACTGTCTTTTGTTTCCTGCGGATTAGGGCTGAGTAAGCAGTTAGATGGTATAAGGTGCTGGACAAGCCATCTAAAAACCTGTCCCAGCAGGTGGGTCCTTCTAGTGTTGCCAGGTATCCCGATTTGCGCGGGACGTCCCGATTTTCAGGGGTCTGGTGACACGTCCCGATTCACCCTTGATCGGGACGCCGAATGTCTCGATTTTTCACTAACCTCCTTAGTATGTATTTATTCTATGTACCTAACTAAATTATTGGATAGGACTGTGAGGGGGAAAATAAATGTTTTTTTATGGGATACATTTCATAATAAAAAATATAATCAATTATTTACGAATATTAAAAAAACTATCTATCGGATAAAAATAAATGTTTATTCATAAAAAAAAACAGTTTTTTAGCTATTTGTAGCTAGTTTAGCTGTCCCGATAAAAAAATTAAAATCCCGATTATTTTAACCTTCCGGTCCGAAATTTTCCATACTGGACCTGGCAACACTAGACCTTACCCAGATAGCATTGCAACGTGTAACCAAGCGGTTAAATAATTTTCAAAAAATAGTAAAAGGGCACAAACACCTGGGTGTCTTAATCTGGGTGGTGACTAAGGAGGTCTGGCTCCGGCTTTACAAAGTGGGAATAAATAGCCTATTATATAATAATATTATAGATATTCCTTTTACAAACTAAAATTACAACATTATAAAACATTTTTATACTTTAATTTTACAAAGTTTTTTTTAGAAACAATGAATAAAAAAAATTTGCTGATATCGTTTTACTCGCGACTTGGCGACTCCTAGGTTGTATTTATCAGGAAATACAGACTCAGGCAAGGCCTTCCACTCTTTGGCGGTGCGCATATTAAAGTAAGTACGTAAATAAAGTAAATAGAGTTTTAACCACTTATCTTGAGTAGGAAGACAAAAAAAATTGTTTACATTCGTAATATTTCATTATTATTATCTGTTCCCTAATAATAAAGGAGGAAAGTAGGAACCAGGTACAACCCGCACAAAATCAGTCAGTCTAGATTCTAGAGCGATCGATTTTGTCGATTTTGAAGATTTGAGTCAATCGTCAACTCACCCGCTTAAAACTCGCTTAAAATTCGCCATCGGCGAGATAGCGATTTCAATAATTATATAAATTTTTGATCGTCAACTCGCTCGGTTACTTAGTCGTGGTTTGTTTGACGTTCTAGAGTCTAGAAAGTCTTTGGGGAAGGCCTGTTCAACAGTGGGAGTCCTGACATAATGATACCACCAATTATGACTTATTTCAAAGTATTAAAATCTCTGGAGATGACGAAAAACACTCGTTTAAGTATTAAATGATTATGAATAAGCGTATTACAAAACAAACTCTTCAACTTCCGAAAACATCAAAAGATACAAAGCGTAATAATAAATTCATGTCTTCAAACATAAACAAAGACGTTAAGTGTTTTCCGTTTTGTAAAACGGAAAATCTCTCTTGGAAATTGTTCTTATCCCGGTGGGGCCTGGACCTTTTAGAGCCCTTTATCAATCGCACCCTTCGTGGAACCGGCCCCACTTGACGAGACTTATTCCTGGGAATTGTTTTCGGTATTTCTTTAAGAGAGGTCAGACATAAAGAGTGTAATACTTCTTTTATAGAGATCAATGGATTTTTGTATTTTTTTACCACTTTCGTTTCTTGTGGTCTTTGGTTATTGTTTTCTTAATACATGGTTTCATTTCGCTCCTTTCTCTAAAGATTTTTTCATGTAAGTACTCGTATTCATACATTGGTGCTGTATTAAAGACTTTTATTTTTTAGGGTTCCATACCTAAAGGGTAAAACGGGACCCTATTACTAAGACTCCGCTGTCTGTCTGTCTGTCTGTCACTAGGCTGTATATCAGGAACCGTGATAGCTAGTCAGTTGATATTTTCATAGATGATGTATTTCTGTTGCCATAGCGGCAACAACAACAAATACTAAAAACAGAATAAAATAAATATTTAAGTGGGGCTCCCATATAACGGACATGATTTTTTTGCCTTTTTTATAGATAATGGTAGCGAAACCCTTCGTCCGCGAGTCCGACTCGCACTTGACCGGTTTTTTAAAGTGACTAAGATCTGAAATAGCTTAAATATAGCTTCTTCTAGCAAAAAAGCTTTAAATTTTAATTTCTAGGTCATGACATGCACGACAATTTCATTCCAATGTTTTTCGTCACTGTTTTTAGTACATAGACATAGACATTATACAGACATTTATTTGCTACCATATAGTACATCATACTTTGTTTTTCTTTTTTGCCCTTGACCGCTACCTCACCTGATGGTAAGTAATGATGTGGTCAAAGATGGAGCACGATTGCCTAGAAAGAACTGTTCACTCTGGATTTAAGTACACTTGAGAGCAATAAAATCGCACATCCGCACATTTTTACTTAAAAGTTAAATTTTTTTTTATTTGGAGCTTACAGCAAATTAAAATCAAATTAAATTAAAGTGCATAATCTAGGCATTCGCAGAACTGATAAAGGGTTGACATTTACCTTTAAAAACAACTCATTAGCAACAAAACAATAGACCCCCTTATGTCGCTCGATCCAGGTAAGGCCGGCGGCGGGATTTATCGCAGGTATAAAAGAGTGCATATTGAGGGAATGGTCATCATTTGCATACCAACGTACAGTGTGAAAGGTTCTCTATTGATATTGGCTTCAAACGGAACACGAAAATGGATACTACACCAGAAGTAGCCGCTCAAGTGGTTGCCCTTGTTGAATCGGGGCTTAAGCAAAGTCAAGTGGCTCGACAATTGAGTTTGAGCCGATTTACCGTTCGGCGTGTATACCAGAGGTATCAAGAGACTGGTGGCTACCAACGGCGACAAGGATCGGGCCGTCCCCGTGCTACAACAGAGCGTGATAACCGCTTTCTTATAACGACATCTTTAAGAAATCGTCGTTTGAACGCAGTTCAACTGGGCCAACGACTTCAAGAAGTTCGTGAAGTAGAAGTTAGCCGGTGGACAGTCAGAAGACGATTGAGAGAAGGTGGCCTGACTGCACACAGGCCAGCAAACGGGCCGAAATTGACCCCAGCCCACCGAGAAGCCCGCCTTCAGTTCGCTCGAGACCATTTGAATTGGACCGAAGAGCAGTGGAGTGCAGTCCTGTTCTCTGATGAGTGCAGGATGTGCTTGCATGGCAACGACGGACGGGGGAAGGTGTATAGAAGATCGGGAGAGCGATTTGCCCAATGCTGCATAACAGAACGTGTCGCCTATGGCGGTGGATCAATCATGTTTTGGGGAGGCATGTCTATGGAAGCAAAAACCGAGCTTGCCTTCATCACCGGACCGAATACTGGTCGCCAATCAAGAGGATTGACTTCCATACGATACATTGAGGAAGTACTCGAGAGCCACGTCGTACCTTTTGCTGGGTTTATCGGCGAAAACTTTCTGTTTATGCAAGATAATGCAAGACCGCATACTGCTGGCATAGTGATCGAGTACCTTCAAGAAGTGGATGTGACCGTTATGGAGTGGCCAGCTCGAAGCCCAGACCTCAATCCCATCGAACATCTATGGGACGAGCTGAAAAGAAGAGCTCGAGGCCGAGATGCTCCTCCATCGACTCTACAGGAGCTGCAACAGGCGATTGCAGAGGAATGGGAGGCTATTCCTCAAGACTTTATCAAAAGTCTAGTAACATCAATGAAAACACGGATGGAGTCAGTGATTCAGGCTAGGGGAGGGAACACTCGGTATTAATAACAAACTTTAAATTAATTTTATCTTTTAATTTCATAACTTTGACACCAATACTTGAATAAAGAATTTTTTACTAAACATGCATTTTTGTTATTGATCCACAAAAGCATTTTTATGTAATGATTGAAAGACAAATCAGATACCACTGGATAGGTATTAAAATAGACTATGAATCTGCATTACAGAAACATAATATTTTTTGTTTTTTTTTTAGTTATGTCAAAAAATCATGAATGTGCGATTTTTTTGCTCTCATGTTTATTTTGTTATTCCCAAATGTCATCCAAAATGTCAGTTTTCAACCCTTTAACGGAATTAGACTCGTTTTAAAAGGGTTGTATTTTTTCCTCGTTAATTATAGACTTTACGACGTTGAAAGGATGAATATTTGAAAGCCCCAAAAGAAGGAAGGTATTTGCTAAGAATTTAATCATAATTTAATTTTTCAACATGAACTCTTGTAGACAAGGGACATTTTAATTGAAAAATTAAATAAATAAATAAAATAAATATTGCTGGACATTTCACACAGCGCTATCTAGCCCAAATTAAGCAGAGCTTGTACTATGGGAACCAGATAACTGATAGAATACTTATATACATTTTTTTTTGTAAATACGTACTTATAATATATAGAGAAACAACCAGACCCGGAACAAATATCTGTAGATCATGCAAACATTTGTTCCGCAGCAGGGATCGAACCCGCTACCTCCTGCGTCTCAGCCGGCTATTCGCCCACTGCACCACGGAGGTTGTCAAATTGTAATTTTTTTGTTCATTATAGGATTATATTTGCGTAATAGGTACCTACACAGCTCGTTTAATTGACAGCCGTTGGGGCTATAGACCCGATTGTCGGCAAAATTTTAAGAGTAGTAAAGTACTACCGGGGAAGTACTACCACCATACCTATTTCTGCCGCCAAGCAGCATTGCTGAAAAGCTGCGGGAAGAAACTTGTACGAAATAATCTGATCAAATAATACTAAATGAGCAAAACTTAATCAGCCCGCCCCAATGGCCAAACCCCCGTGTAATGAGCCCTACAACCTGTTTTCTACAATAACGTTATGTCACGTGCGCATTTGACGGGCCACACGTGACGTCACACACCTGACAGGGTGACCACGTGTCAGAAGTTTTGAAGACAGAAAGTCAAGTGATGTGTAGAAAGTCTACAAGAAAACTTTTTGTTTGACAAGCTACAAGTATGATTTGCATGCATGAGCTTTATGTAAATTAGTTTCATCATTATCATATCAGCCGTAGGACGTCTACGCTGAACATAGGCCTCATAGATTTCCAGATCGACCTATCTTATCTTGTGCGGCCTTCACCCAACGGCTCCCAGCTACATTTATCAGGTAGTCTTTCCATCTAGTGGGGGGCGATTCTACGCTGCGCTCTCCGGTGCGTAGTCTCCACTCTAAGACCTCTCTACCCTAAAGGCCATCAGTTCTTTGAGCTATATGCCCCATCCCGCCCACTGCCCCTTCAGCTAGCTAATCCTGTCTGTGACCTTGGTTTGTCAATAAATCTCCTCCTTTCTGATTCGACACTTAGCCATAGCCTTCTCCATAGCACGCTGAGCAATCTTGAGCTTTTTTATGCGGCCCGCAGTGAGAGACCACATTTCTGTGCCATATGCCATCAAATAAGTTCAAATTAGTATATAACCACCACATTCTTGCCCATCAAGTTTGTTTATGTATATTCAGTGAACATGCTACGACATAGAGGGGAGGTTTCTTGAATGCATTAACTCATATTCACGTTATTTTATAGGAGTGCTTCCTTCAATCGAATCATTTAAAGTCCATCTTCTTATAGACTGAACTGAGGCTATGACTAAGAAATAACTATTTATTTATTTATCAGATAAGTTCAACAGCACACATGGTAAACACAAAAAAAATGGGCCGCGGCTGTGTCATGGACACGGCCGTGTGTTGTACGTGAATACGTGTACGTAACAGATAATATATTCTATATAAAATACGCTATTTTATATATGTATGTTATAATGATGTTTGAATACTAAGAGGTTCTTCGGGTCATACTAAATGGAAATCTCGAAACGCAGCAAAATTACCTCAAAATGGCGGCATTTCACCTCCACCGCGCGCGATGCGTCACAGTCCTCACTTAGCGTAACGAATTCTATGATCATTTAGCTATCCAGTGGTGTAGGTAAGTAAATTTTGGATGGAGATGATAGATTATGTAGCTGCAATACCAAACTGTATCCTCCGATTTAGTTATTTGTTTTTTGAATTGCCACCGTATTCACGTCAATACAAAACAATACTATAAATTATGCACCTACAACTGGCATACTCGTACAATTTTGGCTTGAATTACCAAAACCATGGTCACCATTAAAACAATTCTGTCAGTATCAGTTCAGCAATTCTTATAACTTCACCCCTGCCTTCCCCTGCCTTCCCCTCGGCAGGCAGGGGCAGGCAGGGGTGAATATCCATGTAGAAACAGCACATTACTGTAATATCAGCCCCCAACTAATATTCTCTAATATTCTGAGCCTCCATTTCTACGGAAATGAGATTTTTCTTTTGCAAAGGCAAAAATATTTTGTAAAATGTTTTTGACTTCTGGATGGGCTATTGCAGAGTTCCGGTGAAATTACAAGCACGAGGCGCACCTTCAAATGTTTTGATGAAAAAACTAATTGTGCCTAAGGGTTGGACTTCGTGAATGAATTAATGAAAATTCTATAATATACCTTACAAACTATAGATAGATAGATAACTCTTTATTGAATTACCACACAAACAGAAATAATACAAAAATAAGTATAAGCCTAGAATAAATAAGGCAATACAATGGGCGGCCTTATCGCTGAAAGCGATCTCTTCCAGGCAACCTTTGGATGAAGCGAAATTTACAATATGGAGTGCGGTGTACTATAAACACCAAATAAAAAATTAAACAAGCTAATTACTAATTAAAACGGGTATTTATCGCGTATGTAGCTTTTTATTTGTTATCCCGACGTAAGTACGCGATAAGTACCCGTTTTAAGCCGGGTTCCTATAATGAACGCCCGTTGTCGGTAGAAAGCAACCATCCGTTTCTTGCTATCTGGAAGGAGCCGTTTTTTGCGTTTCACAAGTTGTTTTTTAGTTCTTCTATCCACGGGCATCCGACAGTTACGAGTTAACCGAGACCTCCCGAACTGTTTCGTTTTACGCAAAAGTAGGTATTTTTATACATACACACACAATTGTCAAGCCATTAATATTTGTATTTCTCTAATAAAACAGGTAGTAACAAATCAATAATTTATTAATTATGTAACTTGTAGTATCTAAATCTAAAAACACGATTTCCAATTAAATTGTTTACCATTTTCTAATTCACAACATGAAACGGAACGTCTTACAGAGAAAGACGATTGGATTGAGGTCAGCGTTGCCAGAAGGTTACTTTTGTAGCTTGTTCGGTTACTTTTATCTTCGTCAGGATACTTCCAGGTTACTCAACTCGGAAGGTTACTTTTTGACTACTTTTCGAGATTATGGATTTGTGATTTTCTAGAATTATTTAATCCCGTGAAACGGAACGCACATTAGCCCTTTTTTCATCATCCGTACAATCTCGTATTGCAGTGTGTGTGAGTGCGTGGTGCACACTCTGCTTTGCTTGAGCTGCAGGTAAGGTCTACTCGCGGGATCTACGAAACCCGGGTTACTAGGCTCAGCTCTTCGTTGCCTGCCTATCTTGCAGAAGACAGCTCTTTGGATCTTTTTGTTTGCCATTTTGTGGTGTAGGCTGGCTCATCGTGGCGTTACGCACTTTCACTTTTCTCGTCTTCTTCTTCCTAAGTACTCCTCGGCTTCACCGATCGGTGTGACCAGGGGGTCCAGAAGCTCGCAGGCAGTGGATTAGTGACTATGACATTACCCAACGTAGGACTGCGCTACATCTTAACATGCTTTTCTCTATTTTTTTTTATAAATTATAGGCTAGCGTTTGACCACTATCTCGCCTGATGGTAATCGATGATGCAGTCTACGATGATACATGCTTGCCTAGAAGAAACCTATTCACTCGTGACTTGAAGATCCCTAGGTTGTAGTTATCAGGAAACACAGACTCAGGTAAGGCTTTCCACTCCTTGGCGGTGCGCATAATAAAGGTGGAAGAGTACCGCTTTGTGCGTATGGGAGGTATGTCTACCATGTAGCGGTGGCGCATCGCGGAGCGTCTGGCTGTCCAATCATAGAATGGGGATGGTGGGATCAGGCTGAAAAGCTCCACAGCACACTCTCCGAAATATATCCGATAAAAAACTGAGAGGCTTGCAACCTTTCGACGATGCTCGAGGCTGTGGAGCCTTGCATTTGCTAACTCGATGATAATAAATGAGCTTCAAGAGTGAGCATAATCTCAGTTACTGACTTGAATTCGTGCGTAAGATCGTGATCTTTGGAATGCATCGGTCGGTTGGTTGTTTTTTTTTGTTGGTTTTTGTAAAACATTGTGAAAATTGAAATAGAAGACCTATCAAGTTTCAAACATTTTTGTTCAGTTAGACGCATAACTAAAAACGAGGCATTCTTATACAAAGGTTAACTACCTTTGTATAATGTGGAAAAACAGTTTATTGTAGGTAGCGCATGATGAGTAGAGGGAGAATTTTATTTAAATTCCAAGACAACATTAAAACACCTAGACAAACACAAGGTATTTCAATAATCTTTGTAATACATAAATACCAGTAATCGCTAGTTGTACAATTCACAAAGAAAATAAATAATAGATGTAACAGAGTATTTACAGGATAACACTCATTTTGTAGCCTTCATTCACGAGAGTAAATTAAATTAAATTAAATAGTGTAAGGCGGTTGTCTCTCAGGGCGTGAATAAATGAGTTCGGCACACGATCAATTGGTAAAACTGTATATTGAGACACGATAAACAAGTAGCAACAGTGATTGTACACGAATATGATGGTAAACACGAAATAAAATAATTAAAGTCAAAGGAGCCGACGCGTCCTTCGCGGTGGCGTGGGCGAATCTCTCTTCTCGCTCGCACGTGTTGCGTTCTCGCTCGGCAGAGGCAGAAAGATGCGTTCCCTATTCCCCGGTCGCTACGTCATCGGCGTGCGTTCATAAAAACAAAATAAGGCTCCTGCTACAACCTCCCCCTCTAACCTAGACTATGCGCCCTCGCGTCTGGGTTAGTTCAGGTAACGTTTGGGTCGACCGCGCCTACGTTTCTCGTGAACGGGTAGCGGTGGTATGTCGCCTACAAACGGGGTCAATTGGGAGACGTGGTATCTGCCTAAAATAAGCCCAGTACTTACCGTTTCCAAGATATACGTGGATGGACTCACAACTTCCTTGACGCGATATGGACCGTCTCGTCGAGGCAGGAACTTGGGCGTCTGACCTCGGGTTGCGTCGTTGCTTCCTTGCGTTTTCAAGAGGACGAGGTCTCCTGGAAAGTAATCAGGCGCTGGGCGTCGACTTTCATCTGCGAAACGTTTCTGCGTTGCCTGTATTCTCTCATGCACTTCCCTGGCTTCAAATAGCGCGTTCGACATCCGTCGAAGGTAAGGGGTAAGGCTCGTTACGGCGTTGTCGCTCTCTATGACGGCGCGCATGTCTGTCGTTACGTCGACTGGCGCTCGTATCTCACGACCAAAAGTAAGAAACGCAGGAGAGTGCCCCGTGCTGCTCGTGGTTGCGGAATTCATCGCGAATCGTACCGCAGCTAGATGGGCGTCCCAACTCTTGTGGTCCTTCCCCACAAGAATGGCGAGTAGCGGCTTCAGATCTCTGTTCTTCCTCTCCACAGGGTTCGCTTGCGGGTGGTACACCGGCGAGAGTGACTGAGAAATACCAAATGTATGGCATACCTGCTGCATGACCTCACTAATGAATTGGACTCCGTTGTCACTCAGAACTCGACGCGGGATTCCGTATCTCAGGAACACCTCTGAAATAAGGATCTTGGCGCATTCGGCACTTGTGGCCTTCTGTAGGGCGAATACCTCCACCCAGCGGGAACATGTGTCTTCCACTATCAGAATCCACTTGTTGCCGTCAGCGGTCTCGGGTAAAGGTCCGAAGAGATCGATGGCAACGACTTCAAAGCGGCGGTTCACTGCAGGTGTCTGCAACAGGCCAGCCGGTTTCCGGTTATCTGCCTTGTATCTCTGGCAATCAATACAGGTTTTGAGGTACTTTGTTATAGTCTGTCGCATCCCAGGCCAGTAGTATTTTCCCTTCAGTCGGTCCAGCGTTCGCTCGACTCCAAAATGTCCAGCCGTGGGTGCGTTGTGGTATTCTGCAAGGAGCTTCTCACGTTCATGCTCTGGTATTACTAGGCATGCGGTCTCTTCTTTACATTCGTCCGGTCCGTACCGGTATGGGATGCCGTCGGAAATTATGAACCCTCGGTCTGACCAACCTCTCCCCCTAAACGGATCGTCAGTGTCCTCTAGGTCTTCAATAATTTTCCGTACTTCGGGATCCTTTAATTGATTCTCCCGAACATCTTTCGGGCTCCTCGAAAGAAGATCTATCTCGGCATAGCAGGCTTCGCAGTCCCCTTCGTCGGCGCATGGTGGGCGCGAGAGTGTATCGGCGATAACATTCGACTTACCTGGAGTATATTCGATGCGGAGGTTATATTCCTGGAGAGTGAGGGCCCACCTAGCGAGGCGGCCACTGGGCGACTTCACGGTCATTAACCATCGCAGAGGTTGGTGGTCACTTTTTATCACAACCTCTGATCCTTCAATGTACCCGCGGAACTTGCTGACTGCCCATACCACTGCCAGTGCTTCCCTCTCTGTCGTATTGTAGTTTCTTTCCGCGTTGTTCAATAGCCGGCTCGCATACTCAACTGGTCGTTCTTCTGTTCCTTCTCCCTGCATTAGTACGGCTCCCAGGCAATATCCGCTGCTGTCTGTCCTAAGCGTGAAGGATTTCGAATCATCAGACTGTTGCAGAATAGGAGCACATACTAGAAGCTTCTTAATATCCCCAAAGGCTTCCTGTTGCCTAGAGGTCCAGTTCCATTTGCTGTCTTTTTTAAGGAGCTCCGTCAACGGTCGGGCGACGTCGGCGTAGTTAGGAATAAATCGCCGGAACCAGCTAGACGTCTGCAGGAACGTTTTTACTTGCTTGGCGTTCCTTGGGGGGGGCATATCGGCTATGGCTGCTATCTTATCAGGGTCCGCTTGTATGCCTCCTGGTACTATCACGTGGCCCAAAAATTTTACCGACTCGCGAGCGAAATTACTCTTCTCGCGGTTTATGCGCAGGTTGTACATTTCTAACCTGTCACACACGGCGTCCAGGTCCTCCAGATGTTTTGGGAACGTTTCCGACAATATGATAATGTCGTCCAGATAGGTTAGCAGACTGATATCAGCGAGTTCTTTGCCAGACTTGAATCGATCCATTAGTCGCTGAAAGGTGGCACCCGAGTTTCGTAATCCCATGGGCATCCTCTTAAATCGAAAGCATCCTAGTGGACTCACAAAGGCTGTCTTGTCTCGGTCGCTCTGCTCCACTTCTATTTGGTAGTAGCCAGACCGCAGGTCGCAGGTCGTCATGAAACTCGTGTTCTTAGCCGCATGAAGAACATCCTCAATCCGTGGGAGCGGGTAACGGTCAGGCTCAGTCACAGCATTCAACTTTCTGTAATCAACACACAACCGCACTCCTCCATTCTTCTTTGTTACAAGGACTATGTTGGCTGCCCATGGTGAATCGCATTCCTCTATGACATCATCATCCAGGAGCTTCTGTAATTCTTTCTCCAGGATGGCCCTTTTACCAGGGGACATCCGGTACGGGGGTGCTGCGATGGGTTCCTGGCTAGCATTAATCTTCAACCGATGTGTTGCATACTCGGTCGGAGGCCCTTCCTTCGCAAAGCGGTCGGCTCTCCTCACAAGTAGGGCGTTTAGCTGGCCCCGCTGGTCTGACGTCAGCTTGGTGCCCTCGTCGTCCCTCAGCATCAGGTTGGCTGCCTCCATCTTCATCAGCTCCGTTCCGCTAGCTGTAGATAAGTCAAAGCTGGTAATAAACGGGTACCATTTCTGGGGGTCATCGTTAAAACACCAGCTACTTTGTGGTAGGTCTAGCATTATGCAGGCTTTCATAATAAAATCTCTACCCAAAAGAGTCCGGGTCTGTGCATCCGGAAGTACCATGAACGAGATAGGTATAGCTCGGCCTCCTAAGTTGACACTAACCTCGCACTCAAGTGCTTTATATAAATGTTGTGTACCATTAGCGAAGGCTATGGTACGGGATGTTTCCTTAAATTCAACTCCGGCATCAACTAACAAGCTGTATAATAAAGGCCCTGCGATTGAATGGGTTGCCCCTGTATCTAGAATGGCTACACCTACATGACCTGCTACTTTTATTTCCACTAGGGGGCGTGGGTCGTCATTATCATTCACATAAGCACTGCAAAAGTTAGATTTACTATCGCTGGGAGTGTTTTTACATGTTTCACATTTAGACCGGATCACTCCCAATTGACCGCATCCGTAGCAACGCAACTGGGCACTATTATTAGACTTAGCTGGGCTGATATAAGACCTGCCTGCCCTATCGTTAGATTTGTCTTCTTTATTACGACACTCATCACTTGTGTGGCCGTATCTTCTACAAAACCCACACTTCGGTCGCACACGCTTATGTACCTCATTGAAGCTACGCTTCGTGTTAAGTGCGGACCGGTTATCTGAAGAACCTACTACGCGTAATTCAGGTAACGACTTAGAACTAGGTTTTTCTAGGGTCGAGCAGGAGCCTGCGGCAATCGCCGGGTTGACAATACCCCGCGCGGTAGCGAACGGGTTAACGGGGCATGCACTGCTACTGTTACTAGCAATACGATTTGAGCTTACCTCCGCCAAGGATTCCTCCACTAACCTGACCTTGGTTACGAGTTGTTCTAAGTCGTCCACGCCATCGCGAGATATGCGCTTTCTTATTCTACGGTCTAACAACCCGTACACGATGTCGAGTTTCATCACTTCTGAAACAGAGTACGGTAATTTAGCCAACAAAGCTCGCACTTTACAAACAAACACATCGGCACGTTCACTTGTTTGTTCCGTCGCGAATATATCGCGGAAGATTTTGTAGGCGGGTCGCGGCACTCCGTACATCCCGCGAAGTCGCTGCAGGGCGTCGGTCCATGCCGTCACGGACGCCTTTACACCCTGCCACCAGACGGCTGCCTCGCCTACAAGCAGCATAGGCAAACCGCGTAGGGCGTTCTCGTCGCTGACGTTGGTGCAATCGCGGAATACCTCGATCGCGTCTATAAACGCCTCGAGCTCATCCGCGTCCTTCGACTCGCCGTTGAAACGCGCCGTACACTTCACAAAGTTACCGCTTTGCGGCGGCGGCGACGGGTGAAACTGCCCCTCGGGTCTCGGCGACGAAGCGTTTGATAACAATTCTTTGTTACTCGCTAACATATTCTCGATTAGGACTTGGTTCGCTTCGATCTGGTTCCTCGAAATATTAGCGACCAATGCCTGCAACATGCTTTCAGACATAGTCACGTTTGTCACCTTTTCCGTGCAATTCGGTTCACTATCGGCATAAGACTCCTGCGCGTCATCTCTGCCAATGCGTTTCTTCGGCGGCATAACCTCGCTCGGTCGCTTGGGTGATGAAGGCGGTAAATCTTCGCACGTTGGTAATATCCTTGGCCGGTAGAACGTGTAAGGCGCACAGCTCGGTGATGATCCGTTTCTCACGCGACCGGCAGCGCTCTATCTTCCGTTCGTCACTTTTCCAGGCCGGTATAACCGTTGGCGGGAACGTTGAATTCGTCCGTTTTACGTGTAGGAAAGCGTCGCGTCGGGAGCGGCGGCGGGCGGAAGTGGACTCGCCCGCGTGTGTGCCGGATCCTATTGCTTTATGCACTTTTCTCAAAGTGCCCGTGAATGCCACTATCGGAGGATGTCCTATGATAACTGCACTCGCGATAAGTACACTGCACTGTTAGTTTCTTTCGTTATTTCGTGGGTTTCACTGATTTGATCGTGCCCGCGAGTTGGGCGTCACTGTAAGGCGGTTGTCTCTCAGGGCGTGAATAAATGAGTTCGGCACACGATCAATTGGTAAAACTGTATATTGAGACACGATAAACAAGTAGCAACAGTGATTGTACACGAATATGATGGTAAACACGAAATAAAATAATTAAAGTCAAAGGAGCCGACGCGTCCTTCGCGGTGGCGTGGGCGAATCTCTCTTCTCGCTCGCACGTGTTGCGTTCTCGCTCGGCAGAGGCAGAAAGATGCGTTCCCTATTCCCCGGTCGCTACGTCATCGGCGTGCGTTCATAAAAACAAAATAAGGCTCCTGCTACAATAGTCATTTATTTCAGATATCCATGATCCATATGTTAATAGTATAAAGGCTCTTATAAACTATGTTAGTAAATTAAAGTGAAAAATTACATTAAATTATAATGATATTAAAATTAAAGTTAATTTAAAACTAAATCAAAATTATATTAAAATTAAACTAAAATTAAATTGAAATTATATCAAAATTAAATGAAATGAAATTAAATTTAAAAATCTATGTTGGTTTCTAGAACACAGAAAATAAAACATAAATGAAACAAAAATGAAACAAGTATAAAATAGGGACTGGGTGAAAATAGAATCTGCCATTTCTTTTCTGCCAAAGGTGACTAATTGAGGAAATTACTTTCTTCATTAATCACCCTTCGCACAAAGCACCTCCAGAGCGGAGATGTGCAGCACTCAGCCACCGTCCTCAGGATGCTGCTGCGGCTGTCCCGAACTCTGCTCATCAGCGATGCCGTTTTTTTGCGCATGATGGCGTGAAAGCCATCTGTGTGATAATGCGCAAACATCCCCGATGCACTGCAGTATCGGGGCAACCGCAACATCATCCGGAAGATGTTATTATATTGGATGCGTAGGACATCCAATGATCTTTTGGTATGTCGGACCCACAGACTTCCCGTGTACAAGCTCTGACAGTAGGCTTTAAAAAGCGTAACTTTAACTTGTTCAGAACAACGGGAAAATCTGCGGGCCAACATGTTACCTCGGACCGCCAATGCCCTACGCTCCCTCTCAATATCTTCATCGTCTTTAAGGTCATCGGCAAGAAAATGTCCCAGATATTTAAATTTCGTAACACGATTTAAGTTCAAGCCGTTTAGGGTTATATTCAGTGTATACCCGGGACATTTACCGACGGCCCTAAACACCATGTACTCGCTTTTTTTCGCATTATAAATAAGCCCGTGCTCAACAGCATAGGCCTCGCAGACCCCCAACAATTCCCTGAGACCCCCCACCGTCGGGCTCAGCAGCACCATGTCATCGGCGTAACTAATGTTGTTAATGCTAACGCCGTTCATTCGGCAGCCGACACGCATGCTGCTCAGCCCGACGATGAGGTCGTTTACTTAGAGATTGAAGAGCTTGGGAGAACTCAAGCCCCCCTGTCTCACCCCGCTCTCCAACCTATATGCATCCGAGAGAGAATTGGCCCATCTCACATAGTTGGTCTGATTGGCATACCAAAATTTAAATATATTTTGGATTTTAGCCGGTATACCCTGGTCCCTCAACTTTCTCCAGAGCACATCATAAGACACAAGGTCAAAGGCCTTGGAGAGGTCAAGGAAGCAGGCGTATATAGGCGTCCTACGGTCTGTATAATACTGGACGGTATGCTTGAGACTTATAATCGCACTTTCAGTAGAAAGTCCGGGCCGAAACCCGAACTGGGCGTCATGGAGATTTAAATGTTTTTCTAAGCAAGAATCAAGCAAACCGTCCAGTATTTTAGCAATTATAGTTGCCAGAGAGATTGGGCGATAGTTTTTAATGTCAGCGACATCCCCAGTCCTGTTCTTCACAATGGGCACCACGATAGTTTTCATTAAGTCAGGTGGTAAGTAAGAGTGACTAATGCACATTGTGAAGAACATGGCCAGAACGCTCGGAAGGTGTACTCCCGCATACCTCAAATGCTCAATACTGAGCCCGTCATGCCCGGGAGACTTGCCGCCGCTCATTTTTCTCAGGACCTTCCGAACCTGTCCTGCAGTAAAAAGAACAAGCGGCTCATCGCCCTCACACCCAGACACATCCATCGACGCAGATGAGGGTCCTAGCGGTGAGCGCAACTTGAAGTGCTCCATGAACATATTGGAGATGTCTACAGCCTCACTCATTCCACCCACACTCACCGGGAGACCTGGCTTAATCTCCTGCTTTCCAGTAGTTTTCCAAAACTTACTAAAGTTATTTGCCTTTCTGTGTTTAGCCAAAATATCCATCTTTAGTTGCTCCTGGTTTTTCTGACACCAACTTAGGC
Organism: Philereme transversata; assembly: GCA_963924445.1. NCBI lineage: Eukaryota > Metazoa > Arthropoda > Insecta > Lepidoptera > Geometridae > Philereme > Philereme transversata. The sequence goes on along the minus strand of OZ004343.1, from coordinate 1,038,048 downwards.
GACTTTTGAAAATTTTTCGTGACTCGACCATTTCTTTATAAATCAATCCTGTAGCAGGTCGGTTATATAATAACCACATTTTAAACTTAAGCCTGGCCTCACGATGTGCCTCACCAACATGCCCATTCCATCCACACAGTTGTCTCTTCTTAGTATGTCTATTATTTGCCTTCCTACTTGTACTCACGGCCGCGCTACACAAAATATCTACAATATTATTATACATTTTGTCCAGCACAGGCGTATGTTCCAACAGACCGCATGACCCACGACTGCACTCCAGAAACTCAATAGGAAAGTCAATGTCACGAAGTCTGTTGTGGCACATCTCCTGGTATTTACTTATTTGAGACTCATTTCTCTCTCCCCATATTATTGAGCTACGGGGCGAGGCGTGCGTTACTATTTTAGGTCTCACAATATTTAAATTACATTTAACAAATACGAGTATAGGTAGATGATCCGATACGAAAACATCCTCTATGATACCTACCTCGACAACAGTTTGCCAGGCCGACAGTGAAACAACACAGTGATCTAGCCATCTCCTACAACCGTGGGCCTCACTGACAAAAGAGTAGGTATCTGACTGTAGGCCTAGCTTTTCAAAATCAGCACAGATCCAAGACTGATCCATGCAGAAATTACACAATTCGTCATAAAATAATTCATAGGGGTGAGCGTTAAAATCCCCTAATATATATATATACTTTCTATACCCTAATATATATACTTTCGACATCTCCGCTCGCTACAACTGCACTAATTTCACCCAGTACCTCAGAAAAAATTGGCAAATTATCCAGCGAGTTGGTTGGCATATACACCGAGAATATAATAATAGAACGCCCGCTAATCGTAGCTCTGATGGCTACCAGACGGGCGCTATTACACTCTAAAGCTTATAAGTAAAGCTTGTACACTTTGGATCTCAACGGGGGAAACATACTTGAACTCGTACTATTCCATAGTCGAATAACAGTGATGGTGAATGAATTGCAATAGTAATCTGTATTGTGCTGGGGAGTCAGGTGTTGCAAAGGACGTACAAGACGGTTCTTAGCATACAAGGCAGTAAGTCGTTCTTTGAGGTAATTGTGTGATTGAGGATCATATAAGATGTTATAAAGAAGACATAGTAGATGGGCATCTCGACATTCTCTGATCTCAAGCCATTGTAGTTGAGTGCGGGAGACTGATATGTGGTCATACTTTTGTAGACCATGCATAAAAGTGTTTTGCAACCGCTCCAGCTTATTTTAGCTGATCCTCCTTAGCGTTGGGATAGCATAGGAGAGTAAGGGCTAATTCTTCAGGTAGAAATCTTGCTAGGAGACATAATTCAATCCCAAACACCCTCAACCTGTCGTCCTCTGCGAGCTGTTCATCATCATCACTTATCATACTCTGTGAAAACATGTAAAAGTAAGGTTAATGTTAAAATGTTCATTGATTAGTTGTGTAGATTTTGTAATAGGTATTTTATTGTAAAAAGATGACTGAAATCAGTAATTCGCGATGCTTGTAAAGGGCTAACAAGTATAAAGTGCCATTACCTAGTTTGACCTTATTGTACTTACACTTGATTATGCAAATAAATATCTTGATCAACTTTGTTTTCGTCTTATTCAGAATAGAAATATAGAATAAAACATTTCATTGCCTGATTCCTCAGAACTATTGGAACTTATGGATATTTTTTCCCATATTTCCTGAAAAATCAATCAAATATACAGAAAACCAACAGAAATCGGCCGGTAAGCAAATCAAACACGCCTCGTAGTTTTTACAGTCAGCTGACATCTTATAATTTTTATAGGAACGCTTAGTAACCCAACGCTAGTAAGCATTCTCATACATTTTGCCTACGAGTCGTAGCTAGGAGGGCCTCTCATCCGTAAGTTTCAGATCGGTCGGTTACTGTCATCTGTCGGTTGATTTTAAATTTGATAGGAACGCTTTTGACATACGCCCCGTTAATTTATCAACCAGCCGTAGCAAGAACGCTTCGTATTTCGGATATAGAAACCGGCCATTAATCAGTAATTATGTACAGTGATCGCGGAAGTGTGACAAATACTAAACAGCTAATTGTCACAATATTAATGTTAGTATAATGGAAAGATCTTATTGCTAAAATAAGCGATCTTTTTCATTTGCATGACAGTTTTTTTTTTCAATTCATTTATATGTCTCAGATTAATAAAGACTTCAATTGGTTTAGTTTTGCGATCGACCATAGAATTGGTTTCGTTCTAATAGCAGTCGCTCATATTGACGAATACGTATACCTACATTACCTACCTACTTTTTTACATTATAATTTTTAGAGGGTACTCATAAAACATGTCAATGGTAATTAGTAGATTCTTAATATAAGGACGGTTTGTTTTATAAACAAAATTAAATAATAATAGATTATTAAACGAGTGCATTAATAAAGCTGTGTCTTGCGTCACGGGCGCTATATTGAATCCCAAACGTAACGAAGGATTCTAGGGTTAACTCACAAGCAGAGCGCGGGAGTTACTACAGTCCTGAGTGCAGAAAGGGGTATAAGAACGCCCAAGATGCAACAGCTTTATCCACAAGGAGAATACTTTACTTTTCACATTTCCTGCGAGACAATAAAAACCAAATCTAGGTTGGTCCATTCTGTGCAGAGGTAAGTTAGTTCGATTTACGAATAAGTTCTAATTGTATGGTTTAAATTTGTATATAGATGAGGTTCCAAATTCAAATCACATGTGATCCAGTACAACTTTACTCCCAGCTCAGCCGCAGCTGCTTTCGGTGAAGTTTACATGACATAAAATTTGACATTGTCGAGCAGGTGGTGTAAAAAGTATATTTGGATCATATTTAACACCACACACTATACTTACGCAAAAGTTATGAGAGATTTCTTAATATCCATTAATTTTGAATAATGACCTGACGAAACCAAAGCGAAATTATTAAATGGGACGTATTACAGAAAGGGACTGTTAATATCCGAACATTTCGACCACTTCCGGTGCTAAATGAGACTTTAATTAATGTTATTAATAACGCCGCAATCAAATATATTTCAAAATGTTACTAGAATTACATCTTGGAATATATATTATGAAACTGATCAGGAGATTTCTATTACGTTTATCATCTTCATTTAGTGTAGAAATTACATCACAGGTTACCTCCAACTAAAGCGTACGTAGCCGCATTGCACCCGTTACCCCTCCCGTCTCATGTGCCTGTAATTACACCGGCACATATACCCTTCAACAGGCAATTGGAACAAGCCTATGGCTCACCTGATGTTAAGTGGTAATCATCGCCTATAGCAAAGTATTGTCTAGTCGGTCACGCATCTTAGAAACGTGCCCTACGATGCGCTGCCCTGCGTCTATAAGCTTGAAGCATACAAGTGTAAAGCCTCATGTGCCTGTAATTTCACTGGCAACCGTACCCTTCAAACCGAAACACAGCAATGCTGCTTGGCGGCAAAAGTATGACGAGCAATATTCGTATCTTCGTAAATTTCGCTCCATCCAAAGGTTGCCTGGAAGAGCTCACTTTCAGCGAGAAGGCCGCCCATTGTATTGCCTTATTTATTCTAGCCGAGCACTTATTTTTGTATTATTTCTGTTTGTGTGGTAATTCAATGAAGAGTTATCTATCTATCTATTCGTTGAATTTCTCGTCAAAATGCTCTGAGGGCTTAGTCGATTAGCGATGACGCTAGTCGATACGTCCGAAAATGTATGGGATTTGACACATGCTATAGAAATACCACGTGATACAGCGACAACAAATGTATGTAGAAATCGAATAGATTCGCAGCTAATGTAATTTGGCTACGGGCCCTGTTTTTATTGCGTTTACACATTCGCGCTCGCTACTACCGTGCTAGACGAGTGAACCGTTTGCGTACTTTTGATTTTCGTATTGACACTCGCGGGATTGTGCAATAGCGATATTACGGGCGTTGTTCGTTCAGTTTAGTGGTCACGATATTGTGATTGGGTCAGCCTCCCGCACTATGAGATCTGATCGCTACTCGCCAGTAACGAATAGCCTCCATTACTCAGGCGACCCGGCTGGCCAAGAGGCCGTTCCACTTGCAATTTGGCCAGAATTGGATTCCGTTTCTTGCTGATTAGTTCTGACTTGTGGATAATTGGAGACATTGTGGGAATGTTGCCATTTGTGAAAATGACTAGTTATTGTAAATTGAAGTGAGTTTGTTGTGATGTTTTTCAAAGTATTTTTAAAGACCTAGGATACACGTTCATATACCTATATATGTACAGGGTGTTTGGTAATATACTGACGATATTCAAGTGACCATTTCTCAAAACATAACAACAGACTTCTCGAAAAAAAAACTACTAGTTATATTATCAAATTTTAAAGAAAATCGACTAAGTTTAGGTGATTCATTCGATATAAAACTTAATGCCTACTCTTGCAATCGACGTCCAAAAATAAAGGCCGGGATTTGGATTAGAAAGGGACAACAAGAGATATCTCGAGATGTCACTAATACTGTGGTTAGATGGCAAACATTATGCAATGGTACAACATAAGTTTAATAAAGTGTTTGTTTTTACATGCCAAAATAAATTTCACATTTCTATGGTAAACATTTCACAAATTTATTTATTATGCTCATCAAAATAACTCCTTTCATTTTTGTGCGTATTTTATCATATCGTATATTTGTGCGTATATTTATATGCTGAATTTTTATATTATTTCTGCGACAATTAATTTTTAATCGATATTTAAATCGATTTGAAAACCCGAGTACTTGTTCGTACACTTCAAGGTTTCCTCGTGTTAATATAATAATAAATAAACAAGTAATAAATATTGCTAGACATTTCACACAGCGTTATCTAGCCCCACTAAGTAACTAAGTAAAGCTTGTGTTATGGGAATCAGATAGAATACTTAGCCCGGCTTGCCCAACGATCCCTAAACGTATTTAGCGACTAAATATATACACATTATTTTGAAAATAATCATTGATCGAGCGAAGCGAGATCTCCAAATCAACTTGGGCAAATCGGCGTTGTATGTATGTATGTTTGTTTGTCCGAGGATAACTTTCGAAGCGTTTATCCAATCATCGTGAAATTTGATACATAGATAGGTAGTGATGGCACAATTTTGGTGTGACTAAATGAGCTAACAATGTTGAGCGGTTGTTGAGATATTGGGGTTCAAGAGGGGTAAAAAAAATGAAAATGAGGCTATTAGATCAAATGGGACGTCAAATGAAAGCTCTTCGTTTGTACAATTCAACCCCGTTTTTATTTTTAGTTTGATTTTTGTAGTTTTTGAGTTATTAGCTATAATAAAAATAAAACTTTGACAAGATTCACAGGGTAGGTAGGTTCACGTGGTAGGTATGCGTGTAGCTTTAGTGACACAAATATAGGGAAAGTCTGAAACCCAGAATAGCTGCAATTTCTAAGAGTAACCAATGAACATGAACCCCCGTTACCTCTAATTTGAATGAGACTGTAGGTCAAGTAGGTTCGATTTAAACTAAAACTAAAAACGGGGTCGAAATGTACTCACAAACACCTTTTATTAAACGTACCATTTGACCGGATAGTCCCATTTTGCTTGTTTTTACTCTTCTTGAACCCCAATATCTCAACAATCCTACCATATTTTTAGCTCATTTACTCACACCAAAATTGTGCCATTACTACCTACCTATATACTAAATTTCACGATGATCGGATAAACGCTTCGAAAGTTATCCTCGGACAAACAAACAAACATACATACATACAACGCCGATTTGCCCAAGTTGATTTGGAGATCTCGCTTCGCTCGATCAATAACATTTAGAACTTTTCTATATAAATTATTTGTGTAATAATTGTGTGGTTGTTTTTTTTGGTAATTTTAATTTTGTGTTAGTTGTTAATTATGGATTTTAATCTGAAATAAATGAGTTAAAAATAATAATATCAGGCGCATAGTAGCATAGTTGAAGACAATGTTGTCACCTATCCCGGAAACGTGTAAACCCTCGCAGTGTTCAGTAGTTGGTGTAGCTCCCGCCATAAAGCCCGGCTGGCCACATTCCACGCATACATTGGAGGGATGGTGGGCTGGCACGCCATAACGCGTAGGGGATGTTCCTAGAGTAACACTATGCTATAGCACCAATGGAGATTAATAAATAAATTACTAATAAATAATGCTGAACATTTCACACAGCTATATGTAACCCCAAACTAAGTAAAGCTTGTACTTTGGGAACCAGATAACTGATACATACTTATACATATACATTTTTTGTTGTCACATTACGTACACAAAATAATATAGAAAAATCTGTAGACTATGTAAACATTTGTCACGTAGCGGGAATCGAACCCGCAACCTCCTGCGTCTCAACCGGAAAAAAACCGGCCAAGTGCGAGTTAAACACGAGCACGAAGGGTTCCGTACCATTATCTATAAAAACGGCAAAAAAAATCATGTCTGTTGTATGGGAGCCCCACTTAAATATTTATTTTATTCAATAGCACAATTTTATTATTTGAGGTTGGTGCCAATTAAGCTAGACTTCTAAATTGTATGAGTGCCCATAAAACTCAGAGGACTATCTTAATTGGCGTCAAGTATGTATGTATGTATGTATGGAGACACCCTTTAATTTTCAACTTTTTTATTTTTTGTAATTTTATTTATTTGCACCTTGCTTTTTGCCAAATTTCGTGATTCTAGGTCAACGGGAACTACCATATAGGTTTTTCACCCAAAACCTATAGGGTATTTCCGGTTGACCTAGAATTGTCAATTTTAAAACAAATTAAAGGTTAAAAAAGCAAGGTCTTACAGGACAAGTAAAGGGAAAATTACGAAAAATAAAAAAGTTGAAAATTAAGGTAAATTTTGGTACTTACAAGTTTTCGCGAAAATCTAAATTTGCCCATATATTTTTATCGTGTTGACTCAGGACCTTGATTTTTATACCCCTAATAGGGACTATATACCTCAGTATCTGGTATTCGTTTCAACTTGCTAGGCCCACCAGTTCCTGAGTAAATCAGTGGTGACACACGCACAGACAGATGGACAGACGGACAAGAGAGTGATCTTGTAAGGGTTCCTTTTTTTACCTTTTGAGGTACGGTAGCCTAAAAAGAACCTGGACTAAGAAATTACAATATTTTAAAACGTTTCTATTTTGCAAACATTTTCTGTGCTATGACTCTGTATAATAATGTCACTCTAAGAGGTATCTAATGATATATTTATTTTACGGCACATGCTACGTAATTACATTTTTCATGAAAATATGATAAACGCGCGGCTTTCCGTGCTACTAAAATATTGTTCGTCGGAATATGGGACCAAGATGTTCTGTTTAAGGGCTCTTTTGCATAAATATTATAAGTTTTTTGTAGTTTTCAATTAGCAATCTTTATGCGGGTAATTAAAAGTTGTGAAACTTCGTAGTTATAAATATTTACCAATTAGCTGACTCACCCCGGTTTCGCACGTGTTTTAAATAGCCATAATGCTACAATATAGCCACAATATAGCCTATTTAAAAAGAAAGCTAGAATATAGCCTAGGTATATGTCTTGAGTTGTGTTCATACAAACATTACATAGAAAAAAACAGTTTCAGTTTTTCCTAAAAAAAAATACCTGAAAAAAGTCTATTTGTCTTTTTTAAGCAGGTTTGAAGGGAATGGTTGCCGGGGAAATTACGGGTGAAAACGCAGGGCAGTGCATGGTAGGGCACATTTCTAACGTACGTGATCTACGAGGCAGTTCTCTGTTATAGGCTATGGTTACCACTTAACATCAGGTGGGCCATACGCTTGTTTCATCACCATCACACTAATATTATTAATGAGAAAGTTTGGATGTTTGTTTGTTACTCAATCACGACATAACCGATTTTGATGAAATTTAGTATGTACGTAGATTATAACCTAGATTACCACATAGGCTACTTTTTAGCCCATAAATCAGGTCCCATGGGATAAAAATGGGGTGTCAAGTTAAGTTGCAACAGCGAGTTTAGCTTTATTCCTAGGTTACCTACACATTTAGTAGTGTAACGCGTACGAAGTCGCGGGCAACAGCTAGTGTAGCATAAAAAAGTTAGTCACGAACCTCGCTGGTAAGTAGCGTCGGCTACGACGCTACTTACCGAGCGCGCATGCGTAGATAAACGATGTATCACAAGTTTCTCATCCCTAGAATACTTAATATCAAGCTTCTAAGCGAAAGCGGTACTTACCTATTCACATTTTTGCTCCGTACTTAACTTAATCACGTAATTTTGTTAATAACCACTTATTTTATCAGTTGGCGAGCTGTTAATCTGTACAGTACACGACGTTTTATCAGGCATGTGGCGAAAATGAATTCTTCTTCTTTGTGTCGATATGGTTTATAATTATTATTTTAAACATCAAATGTTGTTTTGCCAATACTTGGCCACTGCAACAGCATTATCTGTGGCGGAACAAGTATCCCTCAGGGTGCAATAATAAGGGCAGCCCAGCAAGTGTGCCATAGTCTGAGGGTCTGTACCGCATGGGCAACTAGTCGCCGCCTCTCCAATTAGCCCCATTTACTCATATTTTGCCTGCTGCGACCCACTTGTGTCCTGAGACGGTTAAGTGATTTCCACGTAGGCCCAGGAAGGTCTTTTCCGGCTGGCAACTCTTCAGCAGGTTCTATGTAGCTTTCAGGAGGGGCAATCTTTTCCAGCCATAGTTCTCGACGTGCTCAGGAAGGATGCTTTTTCGAGAGCATAAGTTGACTTCAGAAAGCTATGACGGCTTTTGAGGCGCTGGATTGGTAGTTGGGCGCCAAATAATGGGTGCCTGTTATCTGACTTCTGTTTCTGCTTCTCGATAGCACACGCAACTTCCCTACGGATCCGAGAAGGGGTAATACCGGCTGTGGGCATGTTAAGGGGTGTTGGCTTTAGACAATCGGTGATGGTTCGTTAGCCGAGACCTCTCGTGCATGAGCGGATCGATGCCACACTGGGCATGCACACTCGCCAGCAGGAAAGCAAAGTGCCAAGCCTGTTGTACGCAGTACTTGTGGCGTTGTGCCCCAGGTTGTGGAAGTTAGACGTCGGAGGATGTTGTTGCGCGTGTTGACCTTCTGCTTAGTGTTGATGCAGTGTTTTTTAAAAGTAACCCTATCAAGCGTAACTCCCAGATATACAGGGTTAAAAGTGTGCTGGATGGAAACGCCTTGCCAAGTAATGTTTAGCTTTTGACCAGCTTGCGCATTTCGCTGATGGAAGACGCAGGATTGAGTTTTCAGAGGGTTAGGAAAATGAATAGCAGTGCAAGTACGGAACTTGTTGATTGAATGTAATGACAGTAAAACTATATAACAAAATATCAGAACAAATAAAAGCTCTAGAAAAGGACACTATCTTTGAAAATAGATTAATAAATATACTCGTATATCTCGTATTTATAGACGACTTCTTTAACAAGACATGTAAACAATTTTCTACAATAATGATTTCTCTAAACAAGTATTATTTAATATAATATAATATGTGTTGCATGCAACACAGTAGAAACGTCGGGATAACAAATAAAAAATAGGTACATGCGCGATAAATACACGATTAAATCAGTAATTATTTCTGAATTGTGGTTAAATTCAGACCTAATATTGTTGGACCTAATATTGTAGGTTGCAGTACCGGTTTATAGGAGAATTTTACTTAATTGTGCCGCATGAGTAGCCGTGCTCTGTACACCAGTTTTCAAGGAATAGAGAGTTGGAGCTTGCCAGTTTATTATCTAGATTGATTAAGTAGTGGGCAGAACATTTTCTAATTTTCCTTCGTCAGATAATTATAGGCGTATTACAATCTAGGCTTCCGTGGATTATTGTTAAATCATTTGAGGGCCTATTCACAACCTATTCGCCTATTCTCCAACTCGGTCTTAAATGTTACAATTTAGACGTAATTTATTTTCTTTATTGTAATGTATTCTAAAAAGATCATTGAAAAGAACAACCAGCCTTGTTTCTCGCTTTTGTTTCCTGGCTTAGTCGCGAAGGCCAAGGCAGTAAATTAACGTCTAAAAATGAAGTGGTTTTAATGAGTAAAATGATTATGAATTTTTGTCACGGCGTATTTTTACCGCGCAGAAGACGCGCGTTTCATAAACGCGTGTTCGATGATTCGCTGTAGATCCTTAAAAAATCATAGGTTTGAAGCGCGTTAAAAAAATGATTGAACAAATATATTTTTCATTACTCATGCTCATTTGGTTATTATAAACTCTGTAACGGATCCGGAAATGCGAGTAATAAAGTAATTTTAAAATAAAATGTGAATCATTGCATTTATAATCTAAAATGGAATACAATCTCAATGACAAATCCTTATTTCTATTTAAAAATGAAAGAGGGCATAGTTTCGCTCGCATTTGCTAGCTCGTCAAAAATCACTTATAGCCCGGATACGTACCTATTATTCTTAGTTTTTACTTAAGTTTTCAACCTATTTCGTCCTTTTGATCATCATCATCATCATATCAGCTACACGACGTCCATTGCTGAACATAGGCCTACGCTGGGCTTTCCAGCGCGTGGTCACCACTCTAGAACATTTCTGCTCCGATGGCCGTCAGTTTTTTGAGCTCGAATAAATGACGGCCGTTGGGGCAGTACTGCCACATTAGCCCCCGTGATGTCAATTTTAATATAAAAAGCTGATGTGAATAAAAATATATAAAATCTTCAGTAATGTTACCGGAAGTTACATATTCTTTGGAACGGATGTACAAAATTATTTATTCATTTCAAATAGAAACATTGACTTACGGCTATTATTGTAATACATCACTATTTAAAGGCTCCGTACATAAGTTTAATTTGGACTTACCGATGGCATCGGAATTTTTGTATGGGGACTGTGAACGAAGTACTGCCAATGATATTATTGTGGTGTCCCCACTACAGGGCAAAGGCCTCCTTTCCTCCTCTCCTCCTCTCCAGTCTTCTCTATCTAGGGCTATTGTGGACCTATCCCATAAATGGGCATCAATTTCGTTCCTTCATCTTCGCCGCGGTCTGACATGAGGTAGTTTCTGGTTTAAAGGCGTCCACTCTGTGGTGGCTTTAGCCCATAATACAACGCGTCAGACTTGGCCCGCCCCATCCCACTTCAGTTTATCCGCTTGCTGTCCGACATCCGCGATTTGCGTTTTAGAGCGCAGTATACTGTTACGATCGCGGTCTGTCAGTCTGACTCCCAGAGTACTGATGATAAGCTGTCATTATATTATTTTCATTGATTATATATCCACAAAAAATAAATTTCTATAGGTAAGCATCAAAATTTTATAAAAATTTGAATTAGGCGGTAAGGACCTTCAAAACAAAAATTTGCTTCACACTTGACCAACTTCCTAAAGAACCCGTAAAGTTAGCTTCACTATTGCTTTGTTTCAAAGAAGTACAGTCAGATGAGTGTTATGACACCAAATTAGATAAAAAAAGAGTAAATAAATAGTGACATAATACAAGACTAAATATGGCATGGTGGTATGGGCATGTCATGCGGAGGGAAGAAAATCATGTGACTAAAAGAGTGTTAGATATGATTGTGGATGGTTATAGAAGTAGAGGAAGGCCGAAGAAGAGATGGATGGACTGTGTGAACAATGATATGGTTAGGAAGGCAGTTACAACCGAGATGACGGCTGATAGAGAGATCTGGAGGAGGAATACATGTTGTGCCGACCCCGCGTAATGTGGGAAAAGGGCAGGAAGAAGAAGATAATACATGGCTGAAGCTAAGTACATTAAATATGAACGTAAATTGGTTAACAGCACCTACCTTACGATATGACAAATTTATAGTACATGTTTCACTATAAGCTGAAGAGGTGTTTTTTTTATTTAATTACACTCTTATTATGCATGCCTAGTTAGTTTTTTTTAATTTTGTAAATTTATAATACAATAAAAAAGCGTTTTCTATCTGTCTATCGCAAATCCGATGGTGGCTAGGTTTATTCAATGGAAAATTATGTTTCCTAAAATATGTAATTGTAAAGTACTGTTTTACTGATAGATAGTTAGGATAGCGTCCTTGTTGGCGGTCACTTATATATCTTCATCTGACTGTACCTACGTGGGCAAGGAACAGGCACTCAGCTCGAATAAAAGCGATTTGGTTGAACAATTGGAAAAGTTCGGGGAACTTAGGCAATGGATCCTTTGATTTACGTGGCACTGTAAATAAAGTTTATTTGTTGTTTTAGGATATGAGGTACTCATAACCCCTCGAGCCTTTAATATCCGCTGTTTATGTTGCACTACTTTCTGCCAGCGGGTTCACTCGGAATAAGAACATAGCTACTATTTCGGTCATTCATCAAGCTTAGATACAAGAGGTGCGAGTTCTGTTCTCATTGTAACAATCGTTTGTAAAATCTTCAAATCTAAGTGTTCTGTATTATCTATCTGTGGTATTACTTGTTAATTAAATTAATTTAACATGCACCGCTGAACTAGGCTACAAATTTCCAGAGCGACCGACCGTCTTTCCATCTAGTGCAGGATTTCTTAACCTTTTTGTAGTACAAAAAGGTTAGGTTAGGTTTCCGCCCTTTGACATCTTGGCGGCGATGAACGCACTAGTGTACGTTCGTCTTCGACAGGATTACGGGGGCGGAGCTGCGCCGGTGGAGGTTAGGCATGGGGAGCGACAACGTCCGCTCGTTTAATGGCGCGAGCGATGAACCGCGATACTCGCGCTAGCGTATCGTTGGTGCAATTCTGCCAAACTTCGAAGCCTGGTTAGGGAGGGAATGGGGAAATGTCTCAATAATGAATGTGAATCAACTTACTCAGGTACTCACCAGGCATGGATGTTTCAGTGAGTACCTGAATAGGATTAGACGCGAACCGACACCGCAATGTCACCATTGTGGGAGGGACCGGCATTCCGCCCAGCATAGTACGGGAATTCTCAGCGAGGTGCTTGGAAAGGCGCATCCTGGTCAACAGGATCGGGGGGGACACACCTCCGACTGCTGAACATAGTAGCGGCTATATTGGCAGACAAGGACGGTTGGAAGGCCGTGGCCTCTTTCTGTGACACCGTATTGGTTCGGAAAGAGACAGCTGAGCGAGATCGGGAGAGAGCCGATCCCGTTCGGAGGGATCTGGCCAACCGGATAGTGGACTCAGGGAGGGCAGCAGCACAATGTGGCATGTGCTGCTGTGCACGCACCGCGAGGGTGCTGGGGGAAAGATCCCCCGGGACGTGCTCTTTAAGGGCGATATGCATGAGAGGGGGCTCTGGTGCGTTTCTTGCGAGGTCCCAGAATCCTTTGACATGTATTGAGGCCAGCCACGGGGGAGGTTTTAGTCGGTCGTGGAGTCCGACAACCCCACATAACTCATGTTGTATCCTGCATGCAATACGGGTATCTGTGTGCAGATTTCCTCCTCGACAAAAACGAAAATTTTAGGTTAGCGAATCACTTTATTTTGAAAATGTCTAAAATCTCATAGACCCCTTTTAAATAGAATTGTAGGAAAAAAGAAACAAAGGAAGCTGTGTTTGACCCCAGGTTAAGAAAACCGTATTGGTATATTATGATACTATTATCAAAATATGTGTTTATATTTACCCCATTACAGAGGCAAGGAAGCGTATTATCCGTGTTTACCGGAAGTAAACTATGATGATAAGGTCTGGGAATTCTTTCCGTGTATTTATTAACGTTTTTTAGAAGAACTAAGTATGTTTGTAGAATTTACAAAACCTGAGCAATATTTACTATAAAAAAATGAAATGAAAAATATTTTATTTAGCAACAAAAAGCACATCTTAAGACTAATAATTTAAAACAAATAATTTTTAAGATTTTTTTTTACTATTTATTTTATTTTATTTGCAATAACCATAAACTGTCTCTAAATAATAACAAAATCTTGCGTTTACTAAAATTTAAATATTTTTATAAAAAAATATCTTGACGAGGAATCGCTTGGCAAAGTGCTTGCACTGATCTCCCAAAAGAATTTCGTCCAAAGGCAATGGGACGAGCCTCAGTGTGAGATGACGCAGAATAGTCTCTTACAAACGTGTTCAAGCTCCACAGATCGTGCGCGTCTCCTTGCTTTTTCCAAATGGGAGACAGGACTTTGGCTGCAAGCTTTCTTCTCACGATACTGGTACATACTTTATCCAGATTGCAACTTGCTTACATTGCTGCGCCCCTCATCAGTGCCACTGCGGTACGGCAGTCGAACTGCTTGGTCAAATGGTCATTGACTATTTGCACTGAGGCCGTTTATAATATAAGTATAGATAGTATGTTATGTTATGTTGGTGGACTCCCTTTTCCGCATTCGAACTCTTTATGGGGTCAATTATGCGTGAGAGAGTTTACTATATGGATAGCCAGCCTAACTCCGAACAGAAGCGCAGAAGTTTCTTGGGGCATTCGCAGGCTTCACGGACTGACCTTGCATTTAATTACTGATTAGAACGAGTATTTATCGCGTATGTACCTTTTTTATTAGTTATCCCGACGTTTCAGCTGTGTTTCAACAGCCGTGGTCCTTGGATTGTCCAGGACGTTATGCTGTATTCTCGGACACACCCTTGCATTCCCGGTCTATTCTATACGGCAGCTGATTCTTCTTCGGTGAGACATCTCGTGTAGAGTGGGGATGTATTAAATGTAGAGGTGTTTGTTCAGGGGACAAGTCCTGTAAGGGTTCGAACGATGATTCGAAGGGCCACTCTTTGAAGGTTGAGCTGTCGACTTGTCAGTCGTGGCGAGATGACTTTCTAATTTGTGACTTTATTGTTTTGACACAGTTGTAAGCGCACTACTATAAAATCTATTTTGACATCATAATGTCACTATTCATCGAAATTAAATATGAAGTCATTATATACACTACAATGTATGAATATTAATCTTTTGTTGCTGCGGGCGACGGCGCCAGAGTTGAAATAATTGGCGGTCTTACCATAGTATTAATAACTACAGTAAGGTATCTCATGGGTATCTCTGATTATACTACTTACTGAGACTCAGTTATATTATTTTTTATACACAAACCTGAAAAAGGCGCTGTGACCGGTGAGAAGACTACACATTGCAAAAATTCTAAAGCAATTGTGCTTGATAATAAACCTTAATTAAATTGAATTGTAGAAATGTCTCTAATAGGCTCGGCACATTAACTGCATTTGCATACCATCTTATAGGGTAAAACATGTCTAGAACCTATATTACTATTATTTATTTATTATTATTGTTATGCATGCTTGCAAATGAATAAAAAAAATGATTTATGATTATGATTAGTCGGAAACTACCAAAAAGGTCAAGTTTTGAATTGTGTGAAATCTTTTTTGTTGTAATAAACATATTAATTATTTGATATTAATATGTGATGGTTGAAATAGTTTCATTTTTTTTGTCCTTTTCGTTTAAATTTGAGTCTACCTGTCAATGCAAAGAACAAAACACGTTACTATTCCAAGGGCTATGTATGACTGTATGTGTGGAATCAGCATTCTTAGAAGGTTAGGCATTTAGTGTGGGACGCCACAAGCGTCGACACCCATATAGCTTACGTATTGCTATTTGGGGTTGAGTCCCTGGGTTCCTGGACAAAAGAAGCCCATCGCGTTTGATTTTAGGGCGTCTTGTCAAATCCAGGTTTGATCCGAGAGCTGGCGTGTATCTGGGGCCACGCATAAGCATTGCAATTCAGCGGGGCAATGCAGCCTGTATCTTGGGGATACTTCAGCCTTGTGGTAATCAGGACCAATTGAGCTATCTATTGATTGTTAGTAACAGTCTTTAGATGATCTTTTGTAAATTGAGATATGTTTTGTTTTTATTAATAGGCGTCATCAACATATCATACACGACAATATTTCGCAGTTACATGCACAAGTGGGGAATCTTAGAGCTACTATGATTAAAGATTGCATGCATTAATATTTTACGCCAACTGAGTAAATTAATTCGATTGTAAAAGTAAAATAAAATGGAATTCACTTACTTCTCGCTAACAATGTTAAAAATTATACATTTCTGTACACAACAATTACTAAAATTTAAATAAGTTAATTCATTCCTATTTACAAATATATTTAACATACAAATAATTGTATATCAATAAATGTAAGATAGAGTAGATTAAATGAGATTTATTGTACTAAGATATAACTATTAACCCTTTCACAAGTTGTGGTTCTGAGATATCCGTAGAATGTGTCGTGGTTGGGCAATACATCAGATCAGCACGGCCTTTCTAATAGCTGAGTGGCGCCGGCGCCGGCGCCGAAGAAAGCGCCGCCGCCGCCGCCGTGCCCTTCCGTGAAGATATGTTGTGGTAGGTAGAGTAGTCTATAGAAGACATTGTTGTTAAAGTAAAACTAGTGAGAACAAAAACTCATTAGTTTAACAGAACTGATCAGCAGATCTACTAGGAATAATAGTCGGAGGCAAGTTCGTTTCGTCAGTATTGCGGTGCAAGGCGTCTCCAACACTTGAATTGATCTAATTTGACGTCTTTGATGACTTTTCATTTCGATTTGATGTGTTCCTAGTCGAAGGGTATGGCCGGTGAATTTACAGACACATGTGACTTTTCACTTAGCCTGGCTTATTTATATGGTAAAAGAAAATTATCACCGACATAGCACAAGAGATAGTTCGAAGAACTGACAGCTGTTGGGCAGAAAGGTTCTCTTGAGTGGAGACCACGCACTAGAAAGCGCAGTGTAGGACGGACCCCCATTAGATGTAAAACTGACCTGATGCAGGATGCTGGGAGCCGTTGGGTGCAGGCCGCACAAGATCGATCGCTCTGGAAATCTATGAGGGATGCTTCTATGTTCAGCATAGGACATCCTTTGGCTGAT
Organism: Philereme transversata; assembly: GCA_963924445.1. NCBI lineage: Eukaryota > Metazoa > Arthropoda > Insecta > Lepidoptera > Geometridae > Philereme > Philereme transversata. The sequence continues at coordinate 1,021,119 of OZ004343.1, read as the reverse complement.
ATGATGATGAAGAAATTGTGGACTGCTGTTATATTTATATTAATAAATATACATGGTTTATGGCACAATCTGAATTAATATTTTTTATTATTATCAGCCATTTGTGTCCCACGCCTGGGCAAAGGCCTTCCCCCATTCCTTTCAGACTTCGCGTTCCTGAGCTGTTTGTGGCCAATCCATTAGGAATTTATCCAGTTCGTCGCCGTCTACGTTTAGGTCAACCACATCACATCGCCTTCTCGCTGGGTCAGGACGCCAACTGGTGGCTACAGCTTTCTTGTCCACAGCTCACTTGACATGCGATAGACATGCCCGGCCAAGTTCCACTTCAGCTGAGTGGCTTTGGTGACTACGATAACAATTTTGGTGTTTGAGCGCAGTTCAGTGTTCTGAAATAATTTGAAATTGATAAAAAAACCAGTAATGTTTCAAACGCACTTACGAAGGTACTTATGCCTTACAAATGGAAACAAAGACTCGTTTATCCATTGAATGGCCAGCAATGACCTTTAGAGCCGGTCGGTACAGAGAAGCGGCCCTTCTCTATGCCCTGTGTCTATGTATCTACCTTATGTATATCTACGTCTTTATATAAAGGCCAGTTCAGATAAGGCGATATTCGCGGTGATAATGCGCGATATTCTGATATTCTTTTTTTTCAACTACATATCTTGGGAAAGTCTTGTGTCATTGTATGATACACAATTACGGCATTATGTTATTGTAGATTATAGAATACTCGTAGAAAACACTTTATTGTACACTTAAATTAACAAATCATATTTAAAACATAGATACGCGATGATACAATTGGCGGTCTTATCGCTAAAACGATCACTTCCAGACAACCTTTGGATGGAGTGGATTTTACGAGAACGTTAACGGACGGTAGCTTTATAAATAAAAAGAGGAATTTACTCTGTACTTTGTACTTACATAAGCGAAATAAAATAAATAGATACCAGGGCACGTATAGTTAGGTACTTATTGTAGGGTTTGTTAGTAGATCATTTATTTAAGATTACGCTATCAAAATATCACAGTATATATTTATATTTAGGTATATATCTATTTTAAAAATAATAATCACAAAAGAATGTCAAAAAGAATTAAATGTTTTGTATAAAGAAACCAAAATCCTGGTGTTTGGAAATTACCTACGCATGTTATCCGAAATGGGGGCCGATTGCATCTATGCAAATGAAATAAAATATTTATTTTTATAGACAACGGCTCAGGTAACGTCCAACTAAACTTAGATTAAACTTTAATTTCAATTCAGTTTTTTGGGAAATCAGTTTTTATCAGTTCATGTAGGTTTATGAACATAGATACACCGCCGACGTTTTGATTTTGTTTTGTCCTGTCCATCCAAAGGTTGTCTAGAAAAGATCGCTTTTAGCGTACTTACCTTTATTATTGAGTATTTTTTTGAAATTTTAATTTTGTTGGTGTGCATTAAAGAGTATTCTATTCTATTCTTATCACCATCTTTTTTTTTCCTACAATAAGACTAGATGTTTTCTGATATTTTCTGATTTTCTGAATTGTGTTTCTATACCTTGTTTTGTACACATGTGTTTATATATATTTTTTGAATAAATAAATAAAAAAAAATATTTAATAAATGTCTAAATTTTCATTAAAAACACAGCTGATTTTAATCAAGTGTAATTTTATTGTTGGTATAGAACTTGCCTTTTTTGTTAGTGAGGGCAAGGTCATCATCATTCTCAACCCAGGATCAACCAATGTTGGATAGGCTTCCTTTCTCTTTTGATAACTTCCAAGGTTTTGTGTCTCATCCAGATTTTGTCCTCAACTTTTTCAAAATCGTCCATTTCATCGCGCTAATGGATCGAGCGAAGCGATATCTCTCTTGGGCAAATTGACGTTGTATGTATGTATGTTTGTTTGTCCTAGGATAACTTTCAAAGCGTTATCCCGATCATCGTGAAATTTGGTATATAGTGATGGCACTTTTTTGGTAAGCTAAATAAGCTAAAAATGTGAGGGGGTTTTTGAGATATTGGGGTTCAAGAGGGGTAAAAAAAAAACAAAATGGCATTATCCGGTCAAGTGGCATGTCCAATAAAAGGTTTTTGTAAGTTCATTTCGACTCCGTTTTTATTTTTATTTTTAACCTTGTAGTTTTTAAGTTATACGCCATAATAAAAACTGAACTTTGACAAAAGTCACAAAGTACACCAGTAACCCCACAATGCTGAAATTTGGTATGCGTGTAGCTTTAGTGACACAAATATAGGCAAAAGTCTGAAATCCAGAGTTACTGCAATTTCTAAACCAAAAATGAGTAACCAATTTACATGAACTCCCGTTACCTGTAATTTGAATGAAACTGTAGGTCAAGTGAGTTAGTTATGCGTTTCAGGGCACTATTTTGTTTGATGGTCAAAGATTCCTATTTTATTCGTTTTTATGGGAGACTCGCGAGATCTCAGTTCGGGGCGAACCACTAGTATACAGTAAATACTAGATTTGAAAAATTCAACTATCTCGTACATTCCTAGTCAGTTTTAGCTGCCCTAAGCGTTACCGGAAATTTGCGTTTATCGCGAACATCGCATTTATCTGGATATGCCTTTATGTTCCTACTTATCTCAGGCAGGCAGACCGCTATCGCTCTATTGTTTGTTTTCTTGCAACAGTTCACAATCTTTGTCTTTTGAAATAGTCACTTGAGTTTAAATATTTTAAGTGGACACTTGAATTTAAATATCCACTGAGAAACTAATGGTACATATAGATTTTATACAGCCGCACATACTCGGTCTCTCTGGAAATCTAGTGTAGGACCGATGAGTTCTGATTATAGGGCACTGCCACGGCACTGCAGACAACACCCTTATACACTAACTCACTGGTATATCCAACTATCTACTTGTTTAATGTGTGTTATACAGCAAATAAATACATTTTTCATTTTATTTTTCATACCAACATCCCTAAAACGTAATGGGTTAAATACCTATGCATAGAAAGAAAGAAAGAAAACAAATTGGTTAAGGTCGAGTCAGAATACGCACAGTTAAGTCGATTACTGCACGTAAACTAAATATGTAGTTAAGCCTACTCAGCTTTGAGTATGCATGAACACGGCCGTAACTCTGGATGGATAGACGGACAGACATGGTAATACTATATTAAGTGGGTACATTATGTATAAAACGTTATATTCATAGCGTGTTACATACTTTCACGAAATAAACCTAAAAAAAAGTGGCACTCCGGGAGTGCCGACAGAAGTGAAAACTTGCACAATTACGAGATATACAGAGGTGTCGGTAACGGTAACAGTGTCGAGAGTTCAATGCTTTTTTCCCCATCTTAAAAAATGCCCAACGCGCGTAAAGAAGTTTTCACTTCAAAAAATGTTTCGTATCGATCTGCCATATTTTTTGAATACTTTTTCCGTTTACAAAAGTAATAGTCTAGTCAACAAGTTCAAAAACGTGAAAAATAGAGATAAAGGTCCTAAAAATATGAGCGATGGCTCATTCGATTTGGAATCACCTCTAGAAAAATGTTTTTGAAGGATTTTGGTGCAGGTAAATAATTGCAATTGTTATTAACAAAATAAGATGAAAAAACGTTTATTATTATTATACCTCGTTAGATAGCTGATGAAACGTAGATATTTTAAAAAACATCTGCCGAACAATTGCCATAATATTTTTTTTAGATATCCCTTAGAGAAAAATAAACTTTCTAATATTTTTTTTTATTTCTTAACTTTCACTTGTCTACTACGGTCTATTCAATTAACTTATGCACTATTTTAATGATAGACGTCCTAAAGCATCTTATTACACATGTAAAAATGCAATAATAATAATAATAAGATACACAAAATAAACAAAAATAAATTTAGTAGCCTAAAAATCAGCAATTTTCAATAAAAAAATTAAAAGTCGAATATCTCGAAAAGGGTTAAGTTTAGGGTAGGGTGTTTCATAGTGAAATAAGTCAGAAATGATGGGTACTCCACGCCCTTAACGGATCTAGCACGATTTTTCCTGTAACCCTGTATAGCTGTTTTTATAATTTTTTTCTGCTTCAGAAAAAAAAATATAATGTTGGTCAATATTTGTTTATAACAAATTGTTAAACTAATAAACAATTATACTCAATAAAAAAAAATTTTTTTTGCCAAACTATTTAAAAGTGTAAATTATGATTTTGAAAGGCAACATTTTTTCTTAACTAATTATTTAAACAATCGAAATATAAAAAAATCGTTTTTAATCAATTACAAATTAAAATTAAGAAAAAAGTTTTTTATTAAAAATCATAATTTTTTATAGACAACAAAATAGCATAAAAATAATTTTCAAAAATATTGAATTTCTCTATTTGTTTAAAACAATTTTATAAAAAAAATTACGTAAAAAATTCATAATCTATGTTAATTACTGCCATTGTTTAATGTGAAAACAGGCATAGCTAAATATTAATTTAATAAAATAATATTATCAACATTTTTTAGATTTTTAATTTTTCAATAGGTATAAAAAATCATAATTAACAAATTAGTAAACTTTTATAAAAATTTATCGCAGGATCTTATAAAGTACATATATCAAAAGGGCTCCACGAAGTTTAAAATTTATAGGCCAATTATTTATACCTTTCATCCCATTGTTTATGCCAATGGAGATTGGGGAAAAAATGTTAGTTAACAATTGAATAACTTTTTGAAAAATGGTGATTACACTTTTTTTTCTTCAGGGCTCGATTCTTTCAAGTGTTAAGAAGATACCAATTTTTTTTTAAATTTTTAAAATCACATTTTATGTTATAAAAAAATTATTTTTGTTGTTGAACTCTCTTTAGCGGCGGCGCGCGCATGCCGTAACAGCCGCGCGGAGCCCTATTTTCAACGTCAAATTAAAATTATAAATAATGGAGGTAGAGTTCCAAAAGTCAAGACTTTTTTATTGGAAATTTTCTCCTCTTTAACGATTTTTTTTCAAAATTGCTTATATGTTAATATTTTTCGAGTTATTAACAAAAAACGAAATATCATTTTTTTTTTCATCTTATTTTGTTAATAACAATTGCAATTTTTTACCTGCACCAAAATCCTTCAAAAACATTTTTCTAGAGGTGATTCCGAATCGAATGAGCCATCGCTCATATTTTAGGACCTTTATCTCTATTTTTCACGTTTTTGAACTTGTTGACTAGACTATAAGTAGGTGAGGTGGTAGTTGTACATTTTAAAAATACAAAAGAAACATTGGAATGTTTACGGTAATTTCTTACGCACAGATACTTAACTAAAAAGGAATGCTTTGTGTTACACTTAGGACAAACCTTCGTTAGAATTTAAATTAAGTATCAATACATCGCTTTTAGCGATAAGACCGCCCATTGTACTTACCTTTATTTTTGTGTATTTTAAATTTTGTTGATAAGCTGTGATAAAGCGTATTCTATTGTATAATATTCTAATCTTATCTAAATCTAACATATATAATTCTACTGTACGTGTGTATGTCACTGAACTCCTAAACGGCTGGACCGATTTGAATGATTTTTTTTGTATTTTTGTGTGGGTCCCTGGATGGTTTAGTTAGATTTACAATTGGTTCCGGTCCGTGGCGATGTTGTCGAGATCCAGAAAATTGCGGACGAAGTCGCGGGCATACAACTAGTCTATAATCAATTCTTTGACAATGCCCATCTACAGCAGCTATAACCTTAAGTACTTATTAATCAGTGTTCTGATGCTTAAATGTATATGAAATGCTTGTCTGTTTCTAGCACCTCCAAAATGATGGCGCAATGAGCTAGGTAGATAAAGCCAATGCAATTATTTAAGTATTATGGTAACCAAGTGTTCTATTGTGTCCCTACGGTTTCAATAAATGAGTATGTACGTTACTTTATGATTAATAATAAGAAAAAGAGCTGTCTGTCACTCCAACAACAGCACAAAACCTACTGGTTTAATTTTTTACGCCTTACGAAAATAGGTGTACTCAGAAAGTATAAAAGCGTACATCCTCGCATTAGCAGCCGTTAGCTGTTTCAGCTCATAAATATAACAAACGCATTTCCAAACCCTTTGATCGTCCCTTCTCGGATATTTTCGGAGAGAAATCAATTTGGACAGGGAATTGTTTTGAATCCATAACTTTTACGTAAGTTTTAGATAAAATCTTATACTGAAGCCAATCTATCAATTATTATTGAAGATAATTTTTAATGCGTTTACCAGGAAATAAAAGTTGAAATTACCTTTTGTAGAATGTAGAAACATTTTTACGCGATTCTACAAATTATATTTCTACTTGTCATTGTATCCAAATCTAACTTTTTGTATTCTGTAACTAATGTACTGTGATTGGAACCTTCTTTAATATTTTCCGAAAGAGGGCGTTGATGTCTGCGACACAGTTTAATACTCCTACAGATGTAATCGTTTCTCGTTTCTTCTTCTTTGCATCACTTGTTTTAGCATTGTTTAAGTTCTAAATAAATAGTTTATATTTTATTTAGGGAAGATGCAGCGTTATCTAGGCAAAGAACGCAACCACACTAGTGCCTGGGTCATCATTTTTAGTGTTATTTTTTTTGGATTAAACTTGTCCAGTGACTATAACTATCGTTAATCATTATTATAAACTAGTTCTATACCCGTGACTTCGTCTGCAATTTTCTGGATCTCGATAACAGTGCCACCGGGTCCAATTGTGAATCCAAACGATCCAGGGACCCACTCAAACACACAAAAAATAATTCATCAAAATCGGTAGTGACCAAGGAAACAGGAATTCATTTTTTATACACATAGACACATTTAGTACATAATATTTATTTAATCTACACAAATATACAACATAATATAATATGTATATATAATACTTAGTTATTTTGTTTAATTAAAATATATCTTTGTATACTCGTTGACTTTACTTAATTCACAATCACTATATTAAAATTTTTATCACATTCATACTTTAATTGTAGGAACTATCACTGTATTACTTAGAGAGACCTTTAATTGACTGTATTATCGTAAATATATAATTTTAACACTGTTATATTTTTGTAGCTGTTGGTCTTTTGAATAAAATTAAAAATTAAAAAAAAAAATTTAGAAATACGGGATTTATCGAGTACCGATTTATCGTTGTTTCGACCGACAATGTCACTATCTTATCAGTCAGACGTCCATTGCTAACATAGGCCTTCCCCATAGAGTACCAAAGCGGCCGATCCTATACGGCCTGTACCCAAGATACAAGATATTTATTTGCATAAACAAGTGTACAATAAGGTCTTAAAACTTTTGAAACTATCATGGTTATTAACACTATTTGTACTAAAAACGGGATATTTACCATGATTTGTGAGTTCTTGAGTATCCCGATATTTCGACGCAGTTGCATGCGCCATGATCACGGGTAAACTGAAGTCTTTGCGAGTGGATAGTTATTGGCAGATATAACGATCTACCCTCTTTCTTAGTCTCTTGCTAGGAACGAATTCAGTAATACTATCACTACTACCGGTTTCATTCTCGATCATAACTCTATTCCGACACACAACACTCACGGTATCAGGGCGCGTTATTGACACTACACTTCTTCGGTTCTTACACATTCTCACCACAGGATTCCAGGCTCCAGATAGTTGAAAACCATCTTCACGATTGAAATTCTTGTGTTTGGTAATCTCAATTGCCTCTTGAACCAGTCTTGGGATGTAATGTCGCTCAGTTGAGATTACTTGTGGGTTGTGTAGCTCGATCCAGTGGTTTGAGCCTGAGTCCAGCAGATGTTCCGCTATGGCAGACTTTTGTCTGTCAACATTCTTCACCGCCCTGATATGTTCCTTCACCCGACAAGCTATTGTGCGTTTGGTTTGACCAATATAAGAACTCCCACAGCTACAGTCTATCTTATACACTCCTGGTTTTTCTAGTGGAAAGCAATCTTTTGGTGAGCGCAGGTAGTGTGTAATTTTCTTTAAAGGAGTAAAGATGGTCTTCAGTGAAAATTTTTGTAGAATGTTTGCGATTTTATCTGTTACTCCTTTAATATATGGTAGAAAAGCAGGTTTTCGTTCCACCCTGCAACTGTGGGGTTTAGGTCTTGGTCGAAATGGTAAGGACCGCAATTTATATCCATTCCTAACCAGAACATTACGGACATGTGCCAATTCACCCTGAATGTGGTCCTCATCGCACAGGTCGAATGCACGATTGGTAAGTGATGTTACCACCGAATTAAGATGTCGAGGGTGATGGTGTGAATCAGCATGTAGGTATCGGTCCGTATGTGTAGGTTTTCTGTAAACTGAATGGCCCAAACTACCATTATCTCGAACCTGAACCAAAACGTCCAAGAATGCCAAACGACGATCACATTCTTTCTCGTATGTAAACCTAATTTTACTATGTGCGTCGTTAAGGTGTGCCAAAAGGAGTTCCACTTCAGCCGTGTTTCCTTCCAAAATACAGAAGACGTCATCTACATATCTTTTCCACAACTTTATTGGTAAAGGGGCAGACGAGATGGCCATATTCTCGAAATACTCCATCCAAATGTTGGCCACCACGGGAGCAACAGGACTTCCCATAGCTACTCCATCTATTTGAAGATAGTATTGCCCCTTATATATGAAAAAATTTGTGAAAAGAACATGCTCCAGAAGCTTGACATACTCTGCCGGGATACCGTCTTGCTGTATTTTCGCCTCAACTACCTTCATACAGTCAGCCACGGGGACGTTCGTAAAGAGAGATTCTACGTCAAAACTGACCATCATCTCATTACCCTGTACCTTGTAACCCCCCCCCTGAAGAAACCCCCCCTATATAAATAATCACGACCCCCCCCAAACCCCCGAGAATTTACACACGTTTAACCCAGACAACAATCTAATTTCCCTATCTACCATCATAGTCATGACCTACGTACTTTATAAATTATCAACCCTATTAACATCTGCTATAAGAGTGTATTGTGATTAATAATTTTGGCCTCGTGATTTATCTAGTATTGCGGTAGGAACCCACACGTCGCGATATCCGTAATAACTCAGTTTCTTTTAAGGAATTTGAGTCTAGTACCAAAGATCATGCTACCTACTTTATGAGAGAATTAAACCCATCTAAACACATTGACATACCCATAGAACTCTAGTTAGTGACAATTGTGATCTACCTATTGTAAGCTTGGTGCTAAAGTTATATAGCCTACCCACTGGGAACGTATTGATCTACCTACAAACTGATTATCGACATTAATAATTGTGGCTAAGACACTTGTTTAAATATCTTAGGTCTACAGCCCCACCACCGCTGTGAAGACAATGAGATTCGACTACCAGACTGGACATCTCTCTTCCACAATTTAAAAGTATTATTAGGTATACTTAACCTTATATTTGAGACAACATAAAAATTGTATGTGGGTAGTCTGTTGTTCCTACTCGTTATTAAGGGAATTAGAGGTCATAATCTTTTGCAAAGTGTAGATTCTGTTTTGGTTATCTTGCGAATCAGTAAAGTTCTTATTTTTAGAACTAAACCCATTCGATTTAGGTTCTTCGTAGCCTATTCTAGAACCCTACCCTTTTCGATTCCGATCCTAAAAATAGCTGCCCCCTACTATCTATCTGCCAAAACACTCAGCCTAAACATACCTAGGCAACCTATCAATTAACCCATTCTTAAATTCACTACCAGAATGCACTAAAATGTAGAACTTAGTAAAACCCTATAATGAAGCTAGACGTATTTAGTACTTTTCCGAACGGCTAGTTTGCATGAAATAGATAAGTGCTTTAATTAGCTATCGAAGTCTTTAGTTTACTGTAGTTTGACCATGAATATTACTTCAATTCATGTTTCTAGTACCTTTTCAGTTAACAATGCTGATGAATCTTAACGGAATTTCATTTCCTTGGCTCCGTAGAATAGAAAACAGACCTTTTTCTCGCATCTGTTTCTAATTAAGCCCAGCGCTTTAGCCTTCAAAGATTCTATCAACATCAGATCAACTTACTTAGATTATTTGCTTCCTTGAATCCGAGCTCATTTCATTGTCAAACTTCACAAGTCCATCTTATAATTTCAACATTGTATTCAATCTTACAAAGTGTATTTTTTGACACCACCGTCCTTAAAAGCACAATTGCCCTCTCATTTAAGTTTAGTTTATTACATGAATTTTGTTCTACATACTGATATATTTTTATACCGTATGCTACATTAAAATATTTCCTTTTCCAACGTAGAATAACAACAGATACTCGTATCAAACTTAGGAATCCAATCTTCCTACCCACATTTTTTCCTTTACTCGATAACTCAATCTAAGAAATATTATACCGTCAATAGGTTACACATTCCTGTGTCTTTGTTATAACATAAGCTATGTTTTCCAATGAATCCACCGTTCTTTTATGACCATAGAAATAGAAATAGAATATAGAAGTAGTTAAACAAATCGCTGCCAATACAAACATCAAACGTGAAAGGTTATTTTGTATTTAGTGTAATATAATCCTGAGCCAATCATTTCTTAAAATGCAATACTGATGCCAATCTGTCCCTACATCTTTAGAATAAATAGAACGTAATGGAAAGTATTTCCTAACGCCTCCCATCCCATCATATGATCCAAATTAATTTGTTTATTAGACTATTATAGAATCCACCGTCCCTGATGCGTTTCCTACCCTACCGGTTAACAAGGTTCCTACCGACTACATTGTTAAACTAAAAGAAAATGCCACGGTAAGATGTCAATCCCCAACGTTAACTATCTTATTAAATAGGCACCCCGCAATTCAAAACAATTATTCCCGAACCAATATATGGAATCCAAATTCCACATTCTGTATTTCAGGAACAATCATTTTAACCGTCACAAATTTTTCCTACCCTCAAAATAAAATAAATCTCGGCTCCTAAGATTTTCCATCCAAAATTCACCCCATTTAACCCTCAATGTAAATAACACGGATATCCAATAATTACATTTAAATTCACACAAATAATTTACTCTGTTTGGATCCACTTCAATACATTCCTGCACGAATCTGATTACCAAACATTAACACAAGAACAATAATTGCCAATGGCAATAAGTAAAAATTCCTACCCTCAAAATAAAATAAATCTAGGCTTCTAACATTTTCCATCCAAAATTTACCCCATTCAACCCTCAATGTAAATAACTCGGATATACAACAATTACATTTAAATTCACACAAATAAATTACTCTGTTTGGATCCAATTCAATACATTCCTGCACGAATCCGGTTACCAAACATTAACACAAGAACAATAATTAAAATGGCAGTAAGTAAAAATTAACAAGCACGTACCTTGGTATTCTCTGGGTGTCTCCGCAGGCTGCTAGCGGGAGAAGAACCACGAGGGAAAGACCACGAGGCAAAAGCCCACGAGCAAGGAGCGCGACCCAAGAGCAATGTCCCCAACGAAAAGATACCGAGATATCACCACTCCCGAGAAGAGCCCGAGAAAGCGCCCCGAGAAGATCACGAGACAAAAGAGCTCCGAGAGATTCACGAGAAAAAAGAGCACGAGAAAAGAGCCCCGCGGTAAAACGTCCCGAGAAGTTCACGAGGAACCAGAGCACGAGAAAAGAGACCCAAGAAGATCACGAGACAAAAGAGCTCCGAGAGATTCACGAGAAAAAAGAGCACGAGAAAAGAGCCGCCGCGGTAAAACGTCCCGAGAAGTTCACGAGGAACCAGAGCACGAAAAAAGCCCCAAGAAGATCACGAGACAAAAGAGCTCCGAGAGATTCACGAGAAAAAAGAGCACGAGAAAAGAGCCGCCGCGGTAAAACGTCCCGAGAAGTTCACGAGGAACCAGAGCACGAGAAAAGCGCCGCCGCGTTAAAACGTCCCGAGAAGTTCACGAGGAACCAGAGCACGAAAAAAGCCCCAAGAAGATCACGAGACAAAAGAGCTCCGAGAGATTCACGAGAAAAAAGAGCACGAGAAAAGAGCCGCCGCGGTAAAACGTCCCGAGAAGTTCACGAGGAACCAGAGCACGAGAAAAGCGATCGAGCGCAGCCGCTCCGTCGTATTTAAGGCCTTCAGTCCCTTCCCCCCGTACTTCAGCCCTCGAACCGCCGTCTCCAACCTCTAGCGGCGAGTAGCGAAACCTCTCTTCACAGATGATAAATTATTTTATACAAATACTAAACTTATTCAACAGTAACCAAATGGCTTCACGTAATTCAAAGAAAAAATGCACAATCAATTATTTTCTATTAATAATATTATTATTTTGTAATATCACGAAGTTTCATATTAATTCACCCCCGAATTTATGATAGCATAGACAATATACCGTTCTATCCAGCTTCGCCTTCTACTTGCATACCCATAATGCCGTGTATTGAAACCTATTTCATAGAGAACTTGATAGTCTGTCGATCCCCTACCGGTGAGTAGCGCAACTCTTCCCATAGATGATAAATCATTTTGTACAATCTCCACGTCACTTCATCCAACAGCTACTGTCATCTAGCGTCGTGGTAGTATGTCAATTTACAATTTATCTAGATCAAACACCGCATACAATAGATGAGTAATCCAAGAGATGGCCCTAGGCGTTATAATATATTGCAGCTTTTTCTAAATCCCAGATTGATTTAAATACGTAATGACTGAATGACAAGTACGTGCTATTCATAAATATTAATATTTTATAATATTACGAAAACGAATGTTTATTTCTGAATTTGTTACTGTGGAGGAACCATTCCGGTCCGGCCCGTTACAGTCGCCCCAAAAATTTTACATAGGTGTTATTTATACTAAACCGAAGGAAAATTTTTCTCATTCCTTGTAAAATAATAAAACTTTCAATCATAATCTATTTCTCAAATAAATTCATTAAAGAGGAAACATTTCAACAATACTAGTCCAATCACAAACTTCCTGTTTTACTAATTTTTGTTTATATTACTTTGTTTCTCAATATCTTTAATTTGTCGGATTTTGCTTCCATACATATAATGTGTAGTGTGTGTTTAAACCTGATTAAAAATTAATCACCCCTCCGTTCAGTGTCTAAACTTTACAATGTACCAAACATAACCAACTATCCTCCTCACCAGCTAACTGGTATATATTGTGTCAGGGAACCTTGGTTGTGAGGCAAGATCAACCCTATTAGTATACTGTAGGGGCTGCAAAGGAATAATCATTCTCTCGATTTTCCCGTGGATGCCCAACAATACCCCGCGCAACATAGACCTCACCCACAGCAATTCGCATAGCTACCTATATCCAGTACACCCCGTCTAGTACCAATACGGAACAGTAATCCACCTTCAATCAGGAGCGTGTATAGTGTGCTTAGTTCGAGCCTAATATGTGTTGTGTGAGATTTCATGAAGTCAGCCTCAGCTGCAGTTTAGATCACAGATATCATTATTTCTAATATCTGATAAGATCTCTAACCTAACACCAAACTTTTCCTTCATAAAATTCGTTTGTGGTGCATGTATGAAATAAAAATTAAACAAACCGCCCCAAATTCCGGTAAATGTTGAATAAGCATGACCCTCCATTCTGATTCGAATTTTAATTTCTATACCTTTCATTATCCTCTTTTTTCCACTCACACTTATTAATATTATCCACAGTCTGACATTTCCATAAGTCTCAACTTCCGTGACTTTTCATTATGTCATACAAATCAACACTCCCATCAAATTTGTGACTTCAAGATAATGGATTCTTTACAAAGAAATTTCCAATTTGGACCGATTTCTTACTTGTATTCTTAATTATAAGCATAATTTTGTTCTTTTAATACTATAAATCCCGGCACCATAATAATTTATTTATTGTCATTCAATTTAATTAGTTAATTATAAATATACTATTTTGTTTTATAAATTCTACTTAAGTTTTCCCAAATATCTAATTTTAACCAATTTAGCCAAACCTAAATGACTCCTCAACCACAACGCTCTATACATCTTTTTGGTATCTGTTAGGTTAGAATTCTTGATTACAATACCCCCGCAATTCCAACCCCTGAACTGTTTGTCTGTAAGTAAGGACAACTGAAGTTTGGATGATGTAACTGTATTAAAAACTGTATTCATAAGAACAATTTTTAATCCTGTCAAATGCTTTGTGTTCTCTATCGCCCGATAGCCATCCCTTTCTTTTCTTTAAAATATCATACAAATATCAGTGTATGAACACTGTATTCAGGTATATAAACCTTCTATAGAAGTTACACAACCACAGAAATGCTCTTACATGTTTTACTTTTTTCGGAACGGGAAATTCCTGTATTGATTTTACCTTATCTGGATCCGTTCGTAATCCCTGTGTTGAAATTATATATCCTAACATTTTTACTTTTTTACAAAAGCATTCACACTTTTTCATGTTACAAGTCTCTCCTGCCATTTGTAATCTTCCCAAAACTATATCAAGTTGTTTGATATGTTGCTCTAGAGAACCAGTACTTATCATAGCTAGGTCATCTAAGTAATTTACACAGAATTCTCTAACCTCGTGCCCCAATATCACATCCATTGCTTTATTCTAACTTCCCACTGATGCTATTTTTACTAAAAACGGGATATTTACCATGATTTGTGAGTTCTTCAAAAGTTATTCCCACTGATGGTTTTAATCCTTGTGGCAGTACATTGTACACATAAGATTTACCATTAAACGAGAACCCGGTATATTTCTTACTAGCCTCTGAAATAGGTAGTTGAAAATAGGCATTATTCATATCTACTACACTAATATAGTTCGCCCCGTCAAATTAATTCAGTACTTCTATTTGCAAAGGTGGTTTTTCTGTGTCCGGTATCATGTACCCATGTAAATCTAATTATTTTGACTTTATAATTATCCAATATTGTGATAAATCTACTATTTGTCACATTATTTATTTGTATCATATAATTTTCATTAAATTTATTTTATTGTGTCAGTAACTTTTTTTTATTCGCTAGAACAATTACCGTTTTTTTTATGAAATTATTTTATTTTTATTCTATTTCCATTTTTTTTATAACTAGAAAAAATTATAGTTCATTAAAAAATATTTTTTTTCCATATTAAAAATAATTTTAAATGATTTTATTTTTATTTTATATATAATATTTCTTAAATAACTAGTCATTCATTCATTGAAAGATTTTAAAATTATTTTATTTTATTTTTATTTATAATTAAGTATATATTTTTTTAATTACTAAAACAATTAACAAGACATCATTTTAATATTTTTATTTTATTTTATTCTATTTTATTTTTATACTACATATATTTTTTTATTTCTATTTATTTTTATTTTACATAACATTCATTTTATTTATTTTATTTCAATTTATTTAAATTTTTTTTAAATTAAATTTCAATTTTTTTTTAAGTTAAATTTTAATTTTATTTTAAATTTATTTTGAATTTAATTTTAATTTTATTTTAATTTAATTTTAATTTAATTTAATTTTAATTTAATTTAATTTTAATTTAATTTTAATTTAATTTTAATTTAATTTTAATTTAATTTTAATTTAATTTTAATTTAATTTTAATTTAATTTTAATTTAATTTTAATTTAATTTTAATTTAATTTTAATTTAATTTTAATTTAATTTTAATTTTAATTTAATTTTAATTTAATTTTAATTTTAATTTAATTTTAATTTAATTTTAATTTAATTTTAATTTAATTTTAATTTAATTTTAATTTAATTTTAATTTAATTTTAATTTAATTTTAATTTAATTTTAATTTAATTTTAATTTAAATTTAATTTAATTTTAATTTAATTTAATTTAAATTTAATTTAAATTTAATTTAAATTTAATTTAAATTTAATTTTATTTCATTTTAATTTAATTTAAAAGAATCCATCAAAAGATTTTTTTTTCCATATTTAAAATACATATTCTCTGATTATTTTATTTTAATTTCTTTTTTTATTATTATTTACTAAAACAATTCATCAAAAGATTTTTTTCCCGTATTTAACATAATATATAAAAATATTTTTAAATTATTTTTATTTTATTTAAGTTTAATTATTATTATTATTATTTTAAGTTACTCGAATTATAAACAATTATTTTTTTTTCCTGTATTTAAAATATTTTATTTATATTTCATTGACAACTATTTAAAACCCATTTTCTTTAATTATTAATACGCGTTTTGTTATTATTTTATTTTTATTCGATTTATTTTACGCCGATATTAATTTGAAATCATTATGCACAAAGTTTTAATACAATAAATTTGAATCTAATTTTAAATTTCAACTATGTTCAACAATAGACGTCCAACAGATAGTAATGGTGATAATGATGATACTTTTCTATTTATATTAATGAAAGTTCTATAACCCATAAAATGATGTTATCGATAGTAATTTCCTATGTCCAACAATGGACGTCCTATACCAGTATAATGATGGGCACATTCCCCAAAATGTATTCTGTAAAACATCGATAGGCTTGCAACTTTACGGCGGTGTTCGAAACTTTGGTAAAACATTCCTATGCCTATAATATAAGTCTCATAGTAGTATAATGATGATGCTAACTATTTACTATGCCCTCCAATGGACGTCCCATGCCAAATATAATAATGATGATGATGTTACGCTCCACTGTCCGATAATGGACGTCCCAAACTGGTATAATGATAATGTTATGCTTAAACCCACATACTATCGTTTAACCAGGTTGAAGGTACATTCAACCTAGCTTCTGTTTCTAAGAGACTGCATTTTTTGTATCTACCCGCAATATCCCCGTCTAATATTCTAGCATTGAATTTAGTACCTTGACTCAAATCCTCATCCATTTTCTACGGCAACAAATTGTGCGAATAAGATTCGCCACATAAATTATTATTATATTTAATCACAATAACACTTCTGAAAAATACATTAACTTCGCCCCTATTTTTCACTAAGATCGTTAATAATAAACATAAATATTACCCATAACTACTGAAATTCAGAACTGAAATAACACAGATTCAAATCGTGGTCACGGCATTACCATATTGTAACCCCCCCCCCCTGAGGAAACCCCCCCTATATAAATAATCACGACCCCCCCCAAACCCCAAAGAAATTACACACGTTAACCCTGACCTAATCTAAATTACCTATCTACAATTTAATCATGACCTATCTACTTTATAAATTATCAACCCTATTAACATCTGCTATAAGAGTGTATTGTGATTAATAATTTTGGCCTCGTGATTTATCTAGTATTGCGGTAGGAACCCACACGTCGCGATATCCGTAATAACTCAGTTTCTTTTAAGGAATTTGAGTCTAGTACCAAAGATCATGCTACCTACTTTATGAGAGAATTAAACCCATCTAAACACATTGACATACCCATAGAACTCTAGTTAGTGACAATTGTGATCTACCTATTGTAAGCTTGGTGCTAAAGTTATATAGCCTACCCACTGGGAACGTATTGATCTACCTACAAACTGATTATCGACATTAATAATTGTGGCTAAGACACTTGTTTAAATATCTTAGGTCTACAGCCCCACCACCGCTGTGAAGACAATGAGATTCGACTACCAGACTGGACATCTCTCTTCCACAATTTAAAAGTATTATTAGGTATACTTAACCTTATATTTGAGACAACATAAAAATTGTATGTGGGTAGTCTGTTGTTCCTACTCGTTATTAAGGGAATTAGAGGTCATAATCTTTTGCAAAGTGTAGATTCTGTTTTGGTTATCTTGCGAATCAGTAAAGTTCTTATTTTTAGAACTAAACCCATTCGATTTAGGTTCTTCGTAGCCTATTCTAGAACCCTACCCTTTTCGATTCCGATCCTAAAAATAGCTGCCCCCTACTATCTATCTGCCAAAACACTCAGCCTAAACATACCTAGGCAACCTATCAATTAACCCATTCTTAAATTCACTACCAGAATGCACTAAAATGTAGAACTTAGTAAAACCCTATAATGAAGCTAGACGTATTTAGTACTTTTCCGAACGGCTAGTTTGCATGAAATAGATAAGTGCTTTAATTAGCTATCGAAGTCTTTAGTTTACTGTAGTTTGACCATGAATATTACTTCAATTCATGTTTCTAGTACCTTTTCAGTTAACAATGCTGATGAATCTTAACGGAATTTCATTTCCTTGGCTCCGTAGAATAGAAAACAGACCTTTTTCTCGCATCTGTTTCTAATTAAGCCCAGCGCTTTAGCCTTCAAAGATTCTATCAACATCAGATCAACTTACTTAGATTATTTGCTTCCTTGAATCCGAGCTCATTTCATTGTCAAACTTCACAAGTCCATCTTATAATTTCAACATTGTATTCAATCTTACAAAGTGTATTTTTTGACACCACCGTCCTTAAAAGCACAATTGCCCTCTCATTTAAGTTTAGTTTATTACATGAATTTTGTTCTACATACTGATATATTTTTATACCGTATGCTACATTAAAATATTTCCTTTTCCAACGTAGAATAACAACAGATACTCGTATCAAACTTAGGAATCCAATCTTCCTACCCACATTTTTTCCTTTACTCGATAACTCAATCTAAGAAATATTATACCGTCAATAGGTTACACATTCCTGTGTCTTTGTTATAACATAAGCTATGTTTTCCAATGAATCCACCGTTCTTTTATGACCATAGAAATAGAAATAGAATATAGAAGTAGTTAAACAAATCGCTGCCAATACAAACATCAAACGTGAAAGGTTATTTTGTATTTAGTGTAATATAATCCTGAGCCAATCATTTCTTAAAATGCAATACTGATGCCAATCTGTCCCTACATCTTTAGAATAAATAGAACGTAATGGAAAGTATTTCCTAACGCCTCCCATCCCATCATATGATCCAAATTAATTTGTTTATTAGACTATTATAGAATCCACCGTCCCTGATGCGTTTCCTACCCTACCGGTTAACAAGGTTCCTACCGACTACATTGTTAAACTAAAAGAAAATGCCACGGTAAGATGTCAATCCCCAACGTTAACTATCTTATTAAATAGGCACCCCGCAATTCAAAACAATTATTCCCGAACCAATATATGGAATCCAAATTCCACATTCTGTATTTCAGGAACAATCATTTTAACCGTCACAAATTTTTCCTACCCTCAAAATAAAATAAATCTCGGCTCCTAAGATTTTCCATCCAAAATTCACCCCATTTAACCCTCAATGTAAATAACACGGATATCCAATAATTACATTTAAATTCACACAAATAATTTACTCTGTTTGGATCCACTTCAATACATTCCTGCACGAATCTGATTACCAAACATTAACACAAGAACAATAATTGCCAATGGCAATAAGTAAAAATTCCTACCCTCAAAATAAAATAAATCTAGGCTTCTAACATTTTCCATCCAAAATTTACCCCATTCAACCCTCAATGTAAATAACTCGGATATACAACAATTACATTTAAATTCACACAAATAAATTACTCTGTTTGGATCCAATTCAATACATTCCTGCACGAATCCGGTTACCAAACATTAACACAAGAACAATAATTAAAATGGCAGGAAGTAAAAATTAACAAGCACGTACCTTGGTATTCTCTGGGTGTCTCCGCAGGCTGCTAGCGGGAGAAGAACCACGAGGGAAAGACCACGAGGCAAAAGCCCACGAGCAAGGAGCGCGACCCAAGAGCAATGTCCCCAACGAAAAGATACCGAGATATCACCACTCCCGAGAAGAGCCCGAGAAAGCGCCCCGAGAAGATCACGAGACAAAAGAGCTCCGAGAGATTCACGAGAAAAAAGAGCACGAGAAAAGAGCCCCCGCGGTAAAACGTCCCGAGAAGTTCACGAGGAACCAGAGCACGAGAAAAGAGACCCAAGAAGATCACGAGACAAAAGAGCTCCGAGAGATTCACGAGAAAAAAGAGCACGAGAAAAGAGCCGCCGCGGTAAAACGTCCCGAGAAGTTCACGAGGAACCAGAGCACGAAAAAAGCCCCAAGAAGATCACGAGACAAAAGAGCTCCGAGAGATTCACGAGAAAAAAGAGCACGAGAAAAGAGCCGCCGCGGTAAAACGTCCCGAGAAGTTCACGAGGAACCAGAGCACGAGAAAAGCGCCGCCGCGTTAAAACGTCCCGAGAAGTTCACGAGGAACCAGAGCACGAAAAAAGCCCCAAGAAGATCACGAGACAAAAGAGCTCCGAGAGATTCACGAGAAAAAAGAGCACGAGAAAAGAGCCGCCGCGGTAAAACGTCCCGAGAAGTTCACGAGGAACCAGAGCACGAGAAAAGCGATCGAGCGCAGCCGCTCCGTCGTATTTAAGGCCTTCAGTCCCTTCCCCCCGTACTTCAGCCCTCGAACCGCCGTCTCCAACCTCTAGCGGCGAGTAGCGAAACCTCTCTTCACAGATGATAAATTATTTTATACAAATACTAAACTTATTCAACAGTAACCAAATGGCTTCACGTAATTCAAAGAAAAAATGCACAATCAATTATTTTCTATTAATAATATTATTATTTTGTAATATCACGAAGTTTCATATTAATTCACCCCCGAATTTATGATAGCATAGACAATATACCGTTCTATCCAGCTTCGCCTTCTACTTGCATACCCATAATGCCGTGTATTGAAACCTATTTAATAGAGAACTTGATAGTCTGTCGATCCCCTACCGGTGAGTAGCGCAACTCTTCCCATAGATGATAAATCATTTTGTACAATCTCCACGTCACTTCATCCAACAGCTACTGTCATCTAGCGTCGTGGTAGTATGTCAATTTACAATTTATCTAGATCAAACACCGCATACAATAGATGAGTAATCCAAGAGATGGCCCTAGGCGTTATAATATATTGCAGCTTTTTCTAAATCCCAGATTGATTTAAATACGTAATGACTGAATGACAAGTACGTGCTATTCATAAATATTAATATTTTATAATATTACGAAAACGAATGTTTATTTCTGAATTTGTTACTGTGGAGGAACCATTCCGGTCCGGCCCGTTACAGTCGCCCCAAAAATTTTACATAGGTGTTATTTATACTAAACCGAAGGAAAATTTTTCTCATTCCTTGTAAAATAATAAAACTTTCAATCATAATCTATTTCTCAAATAAATTCATTAAAGAGGAAACATTTCAACAATACTAGTCCAATCACAAACTTCCTGTTTTACTAATTTTTGTTTATATTACTTTGTTTCTCAATATCTTTAATTTGTCGGATTTTGCTTCCATACATATAATGTGTAGTGTGTGTTTAAACCTGATTAAAAATTAATCACCCCTCCGTTCAGTGTCTAAACTTTACAATGTACCAAACATAACCAACTATCCTCCTCACCAGCTAACTGGTATATATTGTGTCAGGGAACCTTGGTTGTGAGGCAAGATCAACCCTATTAGTATACTGTAGGGGCTGCAAAGGAATAATCATTCTCTCGATTTTCCCGTGGATACCCAACAATACCCCGCGCAACATAGACCTCACCCACAGCAATTCGCATAGCTACCTATATCCAGTACACCCCGTCTAGTACCAATACGGAACAGTAATCCACCTTCAATCAGGAGCGTGTATAGTGTGCTTAGTTCGAGCCTAATATGTGTTGTGTGAGATTTCATGAAGTCAGCCTCAGCTGCAGTTTAGATCACAGATATCATTATTTCTAATATCTGATAAGATCTCTAACCTAACACCAAACTTTTCCTTCATAAAATTCGTTTGTGGTGCATGTATGAAATAAAAATTAAACAAACCGCCCCAAATTCCGGTAAATGTTGAATAAGCATGACCCTCCATTCTGATTCGAATTTTAATTTCTATACCTTTCATTATCCTCTTTTTTCCACTCACACTTATTAATATTATCCACAGTCTGACATTTCCATAAGTCTCAACTTCCGTGACTTTTCATTATGTCATACAAATCAACACTCCCATCAAATTTGTGACTTCAAGATAATGGATTCTTTACAAAGAAATTTCCAATTTGGACCGATTTCTTACTTGTATTCTCAATTATAAGCATAATTTTGTTCTTTTAATACTATAAATCCCGGCACCATAATAATTTATTTATTGTCATTCAATTTAATTAGTTAATTATAAATATACTATTTTGTTTTATAAATTCTACTTAAGTTTTCCCAAATATCTAATTTTAACCAATTTAGCCAAACCTAAATGACTCCTCAACCACAACGCTCTATACATCTTTTTGGTATCTGTTAGGTTAGAATTCTTGATTACAATACCCCCGCAATTCCAACCCCTGAACTGTTTGTCTGTAAGTAAGGACAACTGAAGTTTGGATGATGTAACTGTATTAAAAACTGTATTCATAAGAACAATTTTTAATCCTGTCAAATGCTTTGTGTTCTCTATCGCCCGATAGCCATCCCTTTCTTTTCTTTAAAATATCATACAAATATCAGTGTATGAACACTGTATTCAGGTATATAAACCTTCTATAGAAGTTACACAACCACAGAAATGCTCTTACATGTTTTACTTTTTTCGGAACGGGAAATTCCTGTATTGATTTTACCTTATCTGGATCCGTTCGTAATCCCTGTGTTGAAATTATATATCCTAACATTTTTACTTTTTTACAAAAGCATTCACACTTTTTCATGTTACAAGTCTCTCCTGCCATTTGTAATCTTCCCAAAACTATATCAAGTTGTTTGATATGTTGCTCTAGAGAACCAGTACTTATCATAGCTAGGTCATCTAAGTAATTTACACAGAATTCTCTAACCTCGTGCCCCAATATCACATCCATTGCTTTATTCTAACTTCCCACTGATGCTATTTTTACTAAAAACGGGATATTTACCATGATTTGTGAGTTCTTCAAAAGTTATTCCCACTGATGGTTTTAATCCTTGTGGCAGTACATTGTACACATAAGATTTACCATTAAACGAGAACCCGGTATATTTCTTACTAGCCTCTGAAATAGGTAGTTGAAAATAGGCATTATTCATATCTACTACACTAATATAGTTCGCCCCGTCAAATTAATTCAGTACTTCTATTTGCAAAGGTGGTTTTTCTGTGTCCGGTATCATGTACCCATGTAAATCTAATTATTTTGACTTTATAATTATCCAATATTGTGATAAATCTACTATTTGTCACATTATTTATTTGTATCATATAATTTTCATTAAATTTATTTTATTGTGTCAGTAACTTTTTTTTATTCGCTAGAACAATTACCGTTTTTTTATGAAATTATTTTATTTTTATTCTATTTCCATTTTTTTTATAACTAGAAAAAATTATAGTTCATTAAAAAATATTTTTTTTCCATATTAAAAATAATTTTAAATGATTTTATTTTTATTTTATATATAATATTTCTTAAATAACTAGTCATTCATTCATTGAAAGATTTTAAAATTATTTTATTTTATTTTTATTTATAATTAAGTATATATTTTTTTAATTACTAAAACAATTAACAAGACATCATTTTAATATTTTTATTTTATTTTATTCTATTTTATTTTTATACTACATATATTTTTTTATTTCTATTTATTTTTATTTTACATAACATTCATTTTATTTATTTTATTTCAATTTATTTAAATTTTTTTTAAATTAAATTTCAATTTTTTTTAAGTTAAATTTTAATTTTATTTTAAATTTATTTTGAATTTAATTTTAATTTTATTTTAATTTAATTTTAATTTAATTTAATTTTAATTTAATTTTAATTTAATTTAATTTTAATTTAATTTTAATTTAATTTTAATTTAATTTTAATTTAATTTTAATTTAATTTTAATTTAATTTTAATTTAATTTTAATTTAATTTTAATTTAATTTTAATTTAATTTTAATTTTAATTTAATTTTAATTTAATTTTAATTTAATTTTAATTTTAATTTTAATTTAAATTTAATTTTAATTTAATTTTAATTTAATTTTAATTTAATTTTAATTTAATTTTAATTTAATTTTAATTTAATTTTAATTTAATTTAAATTTAATTTAATTTTAATTTAATTTAATTTTAATTTAAATTTAATTTAAATTTAATTTAATTTCATTTTAATTTAATTTAAAAGAATCCATCAAAAGATTTTTTTTTCCATATTTAAAATACATATTCTCTGATTATTTTATTTTAATTTCTTTTTTTATTATTATTTACTAAAACAATTCATCAAAAGATTTTTTTCCCGTATTTAACATAATATATAAAAATATTTTTAAATTATTTTTATTTTATTTAAGTTTAATTATTATTATTATTATTTTAAGTTACTCGAATTATAAACAATTATTTTTTTTTCCTGTATTTAAAATATTTTATTTATATTTCATTGACAACTATTTAAAACCCATTTTCTTTAATTATTAATACGCGTTTTGTTATTATTTTATTTTTATTCGATTTATTTTACGCCGATATTAATTTGAAATCATTATGCACAAAGTTTTAATACAATAAATTTGAATCTAATTTTAAATTTCAACTATGTTCAACAATAGACGTCCAACAGATAGTAATGGTGATAATGATGATACTTTTCTATTTATATTAATGAAAGTTCTATAACCCATAAAATGATGTTATCGATAGTAATTTCCTATGTCCAACAATGGACGTCCTATACCAGTATAATGATGGGCACATTCCCCAAAATGTATTCTGTAAAACATCGATAGGCTTGCAACTTTACGGCGGTGTTCGAAACTTTGGTAAAACATTCCTATGCCTATAATATAAGTCTCATAGTAGTATAATGATGATGCTAACTATTTACTATGCCCTCCAATGGACGTCCCATGCCAAATATAATAATGATGATGATGTTACGCTCCACTGTCCGATAATGGACGTCCCAAACTGGTATAATGATAATGTTATGCTTAAACCCACATACTATCGTTTAACCAGGTTGAAGGTACATTCAACCTAGCTTCTGTTTCTAAGAGACTGCATTTTTTGTATCTACCCGCAATATCTTCGTCTAATATTCTAGCATTGAATTTAGTACTTTGACTCAAATCCTCATCCATTTTCTACGGCAACAAATTGTGCGAATAAGATTCGCCACATAAATTATTATTATATTTAATCACAATAACACTTCTGAAAAATACATTAACTTCGCCCCTATTTTTCACTAAGATCGTTAATAATAAACATAAATATTACCCATAACTACTGAAATTCAGAACTGAAATAACACAGATTCAAATCGTGGTCACGGCATTACCATATTGTAACCCCCCCCCCTGAAGAAACCCCCCCTATATAAATAATCACGACCCCCCCCAAACCCCAAAGAAATTACACACGTTAACCCTGACCTAATCTAAATTACCTATCTACAATTTAATCATGACCTATCTACTTTATAAATTATCAACCCTATTAACATCTGCTATAAGAGTGTATTGTGATTAATAATTTTGGCCTCGTGATTTATCTAGTATTGCGGTAGGAACCCACACGTCGCGATATCCGTAATAACTCAGTTTCTTTTAAGGAATTTGAGTCTAGTACCAAAGATCATGCTACCTACTTTATGAGAGAATTAAACCCTACTGGAGCCTACCCACTGGGAACGTATTGATCTACCTACAAACTGATTATCGACATTAATAATTGTGGCTAAGACACTTGTTTAAATATCTTAGGTCTACAGCCCCACCACCGCTGTGAAGACAATGAGATTCGACTACCAGACTGGACATCTCTCTTCCACAATTTAAAAGTATTATTAGGTATACTTAACCTTATATTTGAGACAACATAAAAATTGTATGTGGGTAGTCTGTTGTTCCTACTCGTTATTAAGGGAATTAGAGGTCATAATCTTTTGCAAAGTGTAGATTCTGTTTTGGTTATCTTGCGAATCAGTAAAGTTCTTATTTTTAGAACTAAACCCATTCGATTTAGGTTCTTCGTAGCCTATTCTAGAACCCTACCCTTTTCGATTCCGATCCTAAAAATAGCTGCCCCCTACTATCTATCTGCCAAAACACTCAGCCTAAACATACCTAGGCAACCTATCAATTAACCCATTCTTAAATTCACTACCAGAATGCACTAAAATGTAGAACTTAGTAAAACCCTATAATGAAGCTAGACGTATTTAGTACTTTTCCGAACGGCTAGTTTGCATGAAATAGATAAGTGCTTTAATTAGCTATCGAAGTCTTTAGTTTACTGTAGTTTGACCATGAATATTACTTCAATTCATGTTTCTAGTACCTTTTCAGTTAACAATGCTGATGAATCTTAACGGAATTTCATTTCCTTGGCTCCGTAGAATAGAAAACAGACCTTTTTCTCGCATCTGTTTCTAATTAAGCCCAGCGCTTTAGCCTTCAAAGATTCTATCAACATCAGATCAACTTACTTAGATTATTTGCTTCCTTGAATCCGAGCTCATTTCATTGTCAAACTTCACAAGTCCATCTTATAATTTCAACATTGTATTCAATCTTACAAAGTGTATTTTTTGACACCACCGTCCTTAAAAGCACAATTGCCCTCTCATTTAAGTTTAGTTTATTACATGAATTTTGTTCTACATACTGATATATTTTTATACCGTATGCTACATTAAAATATTTCCTTTTCCAACGTAGAATAACAACAGATACTCGTATCAAACTTAGGAATCCAATCTTCCTACCCACATTTTTTCCTTTACTCGATAACTCAATCTAAGAAATATTATACCGTCAATAGGTTACACATTCCTGTGTCTTTGTTATAACATAAGCTATGTTTTCCAATGAATCCACCGTTCTTTTATGACCATAGAAATAGAAATAGAATATAGAAGTAGTTAAACAAATCGCTGCCAATACAAACATCAAACGTGAAAGGTTATTTTGTATTTAGTGTAATATAATCCTGAGCCAATCATTTCTTAAAATGCAATACTGATGCCAATCTGTCCGTACATCTTTAGAATAAATAGAACGTAATGGAAAGTATTTCCTAACGCCTCCCATCCCATCATATGATCCAAATTAATTTGTTTATTAGACTATTATAGAATCCACCGTCCCTGATGCGTTTCCTACCCTACCGGTTAACAAGGTTCCTACCGACTACATTGTTAAACTAAAAGAAAATGCCACGGTAAGATGTCAATCCCCAACGTTAACTATCTTATTAAATAGGCACCCCGCTATTCAAAACAATTATTCCCGAACCAATATATGGAATCCAAATTCCACATTCTGTATTTCAGGAACAATCATTTTAACCGTCACAAATTTTTCCTACCCTCAAAATAAAATAAATCTCGGCTCCTAAGATTTTCCATCCAAAATTCACCCCATTTAACCCTCAATGTAAATAACACGGATATCCAATAATTACATTTAAATTCACACAAATAATTTACTCTGTTTGGATCCACTTCAATACATTCCTGCACGAATCTGATTACCAAACATTAACACAAGAACAATAATTGCCAATGGCAATAAGTAAAAATTCCTACCCTCAAAATAAAATAAATCTAGGCTTCTAACATTTTCCATCCAAAATTTACCCCATTCAACCCTCAATGTAAATAACTCGGATATACAACAATTACATTTAAATTCACACAAATAAATTACTCTGTTTGGATCCAATTCAATACATTCCTGCACGAATCCGGTTACCAAACATTAACACAAGAACAATAATTAAAATGGCAGTAAGTAAAAATTAACAAGCACGTACCTTGGTATTCTCTGGGTGTCTCCGCAGGCTGCTAGCGGGAGAAGAACCACGAGGGAAAGACCACGAGGCAAAAGCCCACGAGCAAGGAGCGCGACCCAAGAGCAATGTCCCCAACGAAAAGATACCGAGATATCACCACTCCCGAGAAGAGCCCGAGAAAGCGCCCCGAGAAGATCACGAGACAAAAGAGCTCCGAGAGATTCACGAGAAAAAAGAGCACGAGAAAAGAGCCCCCGCGGTAAAACGTCCCGAGAAGTTCACGAGGAACCAGAGCACGAGAAAAGAGACCCAAGAAGATCACGAGACAAAAGAGCTCCGAGAGATTCACGAGAAAAAAGAGCACGAGAAAAGAGCCGCCGCGGTAAAACGTCCCGAGAAGTTCACGAGGAACCAGAGCACGAAAAAAGCCCCAAGAAGATCACGAGACAAAAGAGCTCCGAGAGATTCACGAGAAAAAAGAGCACGAGAAAAGAGCCGCCGCGGTAAAACGTCCCGAGAAGTTCACGAGGAACCAGAGCACGAGAAAAGCGCCGCCGCGGTAAAATGTCCCGAGAAGTTCACGAGGAACCAGAGCACGAAAAAAGCCCCAAGAAGATCACGAGACAAAAGAGCTCCGAGAGATTCACGAGAAAAAAGAGCACGAGAAAAGAGCCGCCGCGGTAAAACGTCCCGAGAAGTTCACGAGGAACCAGAGCACGAGAAAAGCGATCGAGCGCAGCCGCTCCGTCGTATTTAAGGCCTTCAGTCCCTTCCCCCCGTACTTCAGCCCTCGAACCGCCGTCTCCAACCTCTAGCGGCGAGTAGCGAAACCTCTCTTCACAGATGATAAATTATTTTATACAAATACTAAACTTATTCAACAGTAACCAAATGGCTTCACGTAATTCAAAGAAAAAATGCACAATCAATTATTTTCTATTAATAATATTATTATTTTGTAATATCACGAAGTTTCATATTAATTCACCCCCGAATTTATGATAGCATAGACAATATACCGTTCTATCCAGCTTCGCCTTCTACTTGCATACCCATAATGCCGTGTATTGAAACCTATTTAATAGAGAACTTGATAGTCTGT
Source organism: Philereme transversata (assembly GCA_963924445.1). Taxonomy (NCBI): domain Eukaryota; kingdom Metazoa; phylum Arthropoda; class Insecta; order Lepidoptera; family Geometridae; genus Philereme; species Philereme transversata. The sequence goes on along the minus strand of OZ004343.1, from coordinate 992,272 downwards.
CGATCCCCTACCGGTGAGTAGCGCAACTCTTCCCATAGATGATAAATCATTTTGTACAATCTCCACGTCACTTCATCCAACAGCTACTGTCATCTAGCGTCGTGGTAGTATGTCAATTTACAATTTATCTAGATCAAACACCGCATACAATAGATGAGTAATCCAAGAGATGGCCCTAGGCGTTATAATATATTGCAGCTTTTTCTAAATCCCAGATTGATTTAAATACGTAATGACTGAATGACAAGTACGTGCTATTCATAAATATTAATATTTTATAATATTACGAAAACGAATGTTTATTTCTGAATTTGTTACTGTGGAGGAACCATTCCGGTCCGGCCCGTTACAACCTCTGTCTCCTTAAGTATCTGTATGAAATGCCGCGAGTTCCTTACAAAAGACGATGTACGTCCCACCATCGGTTGCAATACTTTAGCTACATGTTTCGCTAATTCATAAGTTGGAGAATCAATTTGACTCACAATAGGTCGTAGCGGAGCATTCTGCTTGTGCACCTTTGGCAGACCATATAGTTTAGGCGGCTGGACGTTTCTTGGTCGTAAGAGGAAACTGGTGACTTCCTCACCTATAGCATGATGACACTCCTTGATTAACTTTTGGGTATTTCGTTGCGTTCGACTTGTCGGATTGTAGTTAACTGGCTTGTAGGTGTTGGTGTCACTAAGCAAGCTTTGGATTCTATCCTCGTATTCTGTGACGTTCATCACCACTGTGGCATTCCCTTTGTCAGCCTTAAGGATTATCAGGTCTTTGTCTCGGCGTAAGTCTGTCAACGCACCCAACTCTTCATACGTGATGTTCGGTTCTGGAGGTTTAGCATGACGTAACACAAAAGCAATGTCTTGTCTTAGACACTCCGCGTCGCTTTTTGGAATCTCACAAATCATGGTAAATATCCCGTTTTTAGTACAAATAAGGTCTTAAAAACTAGGTAATGGCACTTTATACGTGTTTGCCCTTCACGAGCATCGCAATTTACTGATTAGCAACTCTCAGCGACCTTTGTTAGGTCGTCTATAAAGTGGGGGCCGCCCTTTTTTAAGCTTATTCTTTCTTAATCCGCAGGACTGTCCGCCAACACTGCTCCTATAGGCTTTTCATTCATTCCCACCTTCATCGTTGTGTCACTAGAACTTTGGTGTACGCATGGTCAATGACCTGATTAAGGTAACCTAACCTTGATAACCGACCGATGGTGAAAGGAGAGTATTTTGGACTTACACTAAAAATACGCATATTCTTTAAAAGATAATTTCTTAGGACAAGCTTATCCTTTAAAGAAGGCTTGACTCACGCAATATACACACTTTGTTGCATAAATAGTGATAAAAAATCATGTTTAATTTATAGGGAAGAGCATCCTTAAACATCTTTAATATTGTATTTTTTACGTGTTTACACCCCCTTGTTCATCCATTTCACCGTTTATTCTCGCATGAGAAATCAATTGAGACAAAGTTTAATAGAACTTTTCTTCCCCTAAAGGGAAACAAAATAACAAGGAAGAAAGGAAAATTCAACTTTTATATGTTTTAGGAAATAATTTCCCTTTGGCGAACAACTTGTTTATTATTCTTCGTAATTTTTAAATGTCTTAAAGTTTCTGGTATTATAAGAATTGAGTGCAGAAGTTTGTTTGTCTTCATATTCAAGTGTATCGTTATGAAGTTTAGGTTTATGGTGCGGGAAGTGTGCAATGTAAGATTGGGTTTTATAGCGGTAAGAGGGAAAAATCGTGGAAAATGGAAGAAAAAGAAAGGTAGGAAGTTGGTAAGCAAAGGAAATCAAAGGAATCTTTTTAATTATCTGAGCATCCTTAGCGGAACAGGATTTTGAGTTATTTTCGGAATAATTCGACAATCTATTGGGTCTAATTTCGTAAGTTAGGTAGCAGTTAATTTGTAGTTTTTTTTAAAGCAACAAACGGCAACAATTCCGTAACCTACTTAATTTAAATTGGTTTCATAACTAGTGGTTCGCCCCGAACTGAGATCTCGCGAGTCTCCCAAAACACAAAAACAAATATTCTAAGGGCGACTCGCGCAACGATGCCTAAACGTATTTAGTAGCTAGATATGATTTAAAGAATTGTCAAATCATACAAACACCTAAAATTTAAACATTTTTAGTCGCTAAATACGTTTAGGGATTGTTGTGCATAAAATATTGCTACGAAATATATAACCAAACTACTTGACCTACAGTCTCATTCAAATTACAGGTAACGGGAGTTCATGTAAATTGGTTATTCTTTTTTGGGGTACAAATTGCAGTTTTTCTGTATTTCAGACTTTTGCCTATATTTGTGATACTGAAGCTATACGCATACCAAATTACACCACCGTGGGGTCACTGGTGTATCCTGTAAATTTTGTCAAAGTTTAGTTTTTACTGTGGCTAATAACTCAAAAACTACAAGAACTTTACTAAAAATAAATCGGAGTCGAAATGTACTAATGAAGACCTTTCATTTGACATCTCATTTGACCTAATAGTCTCATTTTTTTACCCCTCTTGAATCTCAATATCTCAACAACCCCCCCACATTTTTGGCTGATTTAGTCACACCAAAATTGTGCCATCACTTCCTACCTATGTATCAAATTTCACGATGATCGGATCAACGATGAACGAAACAAACATACATACATACAATGCCGATTTGCCCAAGTTGATTTGGAGATCTCGCTTCGCTCGATCAAATATTTTCGATTGTCAACTTTATAAGAGCACGTTTTATTTTATTTAGGAATACCTAACAACTACAATAACCATACTAATCCATACGGTTAGCGTTGACTAGTTTAGTAAATCATTTTAACAATAATCAATAACAATTGTATAAATTAATCATGATTTTAGGAGCAACGCTAAGAATTTATTGATTTAAAAGTTCAGTAATGTTCAGTCAGTCAGTCGAGTCAATTGATTTAAAATAAGTTTGTAGATCTGAATAATTTAATTATATATAATTAATGAATAATTAATTGTAAAGTAAAATTATGGGGTATTTTTAGATGCACTCCCTATCTACTGTTGGTATGTAGATAGATAGTGACTGGGATTGGGCCATAGGGAGCAGAAGGGTAATGTTTTTATTGACAGTCCACGCGTACGAAGCCGCGGGCGGGTCAGCTAGTATTATTATATGTATGTAAAGGTACAGTCTATGTCAGTACATGGTATATTATGTGCGAGCTATTGATACTAAATAAAAAATAATAAAGTAAAAAACATTTATTGAGGAACAACATATATAAAATCATATGTACAGTTTGAACAATGATGCCTGTATACGAGTATGTATGAAAACTGTCTTACAGACACCAACATACTGCATGTAGTCCACGACGTTATCTACAGGTTAAATAAATACAACTCATAAAAAGAAATTTTCCAGCTAGAGGGTGTGAACTATGTTTTCTTTTTTTTCTTTTATTAGATTTATAAATAAATTTATATTTATAAATAAATCTAATAAAAGAAAAAAACAAAACGTAACAAAATTTCCATTGTTTAGTATTAGAAAACACCTTATTCTTTATACGACTTTGAGATGGAACATATGCCCTACCCGATGTACAGCGGCCATCGCCTATAACAAAGTATTGCCTTGTAGGTAACATCTTAGAAACGTGCTCTACGATGCACTGCCCTACGTCCATCAACTTGAAGCATTCAGGTGTGCCTGTAATTTCACCGACAACCATAACCTTCAAATGGAAACAGCAATGCTGCTTGGCGGCAGAAATGGGTGTGGTGGTAATTGCTTGGGCGAACCCTTTCACAAGGAACTCTACTACTCTTACTTATGATAATTTCTGGCTTGTGAACTCATCGAAGGTATTGAACATCTGCACGATGAGTTTTTTTTTTTTTTTTTTTTTTTTTTTTTTTTTTTTCGAATGGACTAATCTCGCTGTTGGCCTCTGAGGCCGTGACAGCTTAACCGAACTTTTGGCGAGCGCAGATGGCGCTCAGCCCAGTAAGTTTTTTTTTAGGCAACTAGCGCAAGGGCACCACTTAGGTACGAACCTCGGCTTGGGCTGTTGCCGGGATGGGGATAGGAGAGAAACGCCCGGGTACATGTTTGTACCTCGTATAGGCGGCGACTGAAGGGATTCGTCGACCTCGCCGGCGAGATCGGTGTTTCTGTGAAGTGTTTACTCTGTCTGATGTAGATGACTCACCTTCCGCATTAGCGGAGGTGATTTCGTCATCCGGGTCTCCGAGAACGTGTCTCGGACGACGGAGGATTTTGTTGGCGGGCGAATCCAACGGGTAGACCGGAATGGTGTGCACCAAAGGGTTCGGATGATTAGAGGCATGTTCATAAAACCGCTTGGAAGCGAGCTTCATGAACCGATGAGTTAAAAAGCTTTGAAATTTATACAATTTAAATAAATATAAAAAAGGGCCGATCTAATATAAAAAAATAAAGCCAAAACATATAAAATAAATAATATTTATACGAATTTTAGAGAGACGACAGTATCAGAACGTTATTTATTTATTTAAAAAAATAACCTATTATACGTACTTATACTGCAGTACTCATTAAGGCGTTTTAGTGTGTGTCTCAGTATATACCGTACAATATGTATTCACGTGATTTTTGGGTGTTCAAATACCTATTCAAATTTTGTCATCCTTTGATAAGACCAGCAAGACCAAATAATATTTGCAAAGTCGCATTATCTACATAATTGTATAGTGCGCAAATCGCGTGACTTAATCAAATTATTTAATATCCACTTAATTAGTCTCGTGTTTACGTTATAGGTATTAATTGTAGGTTGGTACTTATTGATTAAACGCTAATTATTTGTTTACAAAGGCGAACTAGATTATTCAATATTTTTATTTATGAAACATAGGTTACTAACATGTTATATTAGATCAGTGATAATTGCGCGGGAATCTGGGGCTAGAACAGTATTTTTTCATATTTTTCCGGTTGTCCTCTGAGGCCGTTGCAGCTTAACCGAACTTTTGGCGAGCGCAGATGTCGCTCAGCCCTATAATTTTTATGAAGAGGCAACTAGCGCAAATGCACCACTTAGGTACGAGCCTCGGCTTGGGCAGTTGCCAGGGTGGGGATAGGAGAGAAACGCCCGGGTACATGTCTGTACCTCGTATAGGCGGTGACTGAAGGGACTCGTTGACCTCGCCGGCCAGGTCGGTGTATCTGTGAAGTGTTTGTCTAATGTAGATGACTCAGAAATCGCTTCCGCATTGGCGGAGGTGATTTCGTCATCCGGGTCTCCGAGAACATGTCTCTGACGACGGAGGATTTTATCTCAGGCGGATCCAACGGATAGTCCGGAATGGTATGTACCAAAATGGGTGGCAAGTTCATAATGTTGCTTGGAAGCGAGCTTCATGAACTTATTCTAACTTCATATCGCGGTGTAGATCGTTGTTGCGAAAATACCAAGGCGAGCCTGTGGCTTTTCGCAAGAAGCGATTTTGAACAATCTGAATGAAGAAGGCACCAACTTTAGGAGAGTGGGCAAATACTACCGAAGAGTACGTCATGTTGGGACGAATGCACACTTTCTAAACGGCACCTTATTTCTAAGGGACATTTTACTTTTCGGACCTAGGAGTGAGGACAATCGTCCTAGGGTAAACTTAGCTTGGTTGCACCTTTTAGTAATGTGCAACCTAAAGGAAAGACGTCTATCAAGAATGACACCCAAGTATTTGGCAGATGGGGTCCAGTGAATGGGCTAGCCAAATACAGAGATCGGTTTAGGGGTGAGGTTTCCCCGTGTAAAGTACACTGCTGTACTTTTCGACGGGTTTACCTCAATCCGCTACTTGCGGAACCAAGTGGCTAGTAAGTGAAGCAGCCTGCAGCTTTATACCAACCCGATCAGGATTCCGATTCGATGTGTACAAGGCTGTGTCGTCTGCATTTAGGGCTATTTCCACTTGAGGAGTGCGAGGGATATCACTGGTGTACAGCGTGAACAGGATGGGACATAAAGAAAGTAAATTTTTTTTTTTTTTTTTTCGAATGGACTAATCTCGCTGTTGGCCTCTGAGGCCGTGACAGCTTAACCGAACTTTTGGCGAGCGCAGATGGCGCTCAGCCCAGTAAGTTTTTAGGCAACTAGCGCAAGGGCACCACTTTGGTACGAACCTCGGCTTGGGCTGTTGCCGGGGTGGGGATAGGAGAGAAACGCCCGGGTACATGTCTGTACCTCGTATAGGCGGCGACTGAAGGGACTCGTCGACCTCGCCGGCGAGGTCGGTGTTTCTGTGAAGTGTTTGCTCTGTCTGATATAGATGACTCACCTTCCGCATTAGCGGAGGTGATTTCGTCATCCGGGTCTCCGAGAACGTGTCTCGGACGACGGAGGATTTCAAAAGAAAGTAAAAAATGCGTGTCTCTAATATATCCCAACCCCCCTCCCACCCCACCCCTCTCGTCTCTCAAACGCTGGAGGACAGAGGGCGCCACGTCAAGTTTCTCCCCGGTTCGGAAATATAGTAGATCATATATTCAAAACAAACCAAATGAGTCATAATCCGATAAGTAGTAAAGAATCTGGCTCCATCATCAGATCAGCTCGATGGTACCGAAAAATTGTATGTATCTCATCCGAATTACATTCACTTGCAAAGTTTCAAAACGATACATTTCGAAAAAGTTTAGAATCTACATACAAGTTAAAAAAGGATTAGCTAAATAGGTATTTACTACCTGTGCGAAGCCGGGACCGGTAAGCTATTAAATTATACTACTCATTGTATATTGAATCAATACTTAATTGCTGTGTGCTACGAGTACCTACCCCAGCACGTGTCCATGTAACTGATACACATTAGTACACATAATGAGTGTATATGATGGCATTACATATCAGGTGGTAGGTGGTTTGTATGTTATGTATTGTTATGGCCGCTATGTTGGATGAGCGAAGCGGATAGCGTAGCGTTATGAGGACAGTATAGTTTTTTGTCAAAAAAGGTTTTCTTATGCGTAGTGTTAAGCGTAGCGTTTTGTGTAGCAAATAGCGTAGGACACGTGCTACGCAAGAAAAAAGAAGAAACTTTTCTTTCATTCCACCAATTTATCCAAGAAATGATAGGAAATCCTTAGATTTTATTAAGGTAATTACTACTAACGAGATAATTAACTAAATTCGTTATTTTTTTTGTTGTTTAAGAACGTACCAATTAATTTAGGTCAAAGACCATCGAACTATATATACATATACATACATATATACATACATATATACATACATATATACATATTATATATATATTATATTTATACAGTTCGTAATTTTTTTAATTTTGTTATTTTTACTAGCTGACTCAAAAGCAAGGAAGGGGTTCAAATCACACAAATATATTTATACTTAAATGATAAGAATTATCGCTTGCCGCTCCGCTCATGCAAAAGATAAGCTATGTGCAGGACTACATATACATCATATGTAATAATATGTATGTGAACTGCGCTGATAGAGTTACAAATATATTATTATTAATTTAATGAAGGATCGCATATGCATTAATTAAAATTAATTAATCGTAACATGAGCATACTTTATATTAACTATGTATTATGTATTAATTCATATGGATTTATTTTGATTTATTTGAACAGACATCTACCTAGCTAGTTATAACTTTTTGTCCGAAACCTATACTTTTTTGCGAGTTTAGTTTAAAGCTAATGGGTTTTTAGTTTTAACTTAAAGTGGGTATGTAATAATAGCTACCTGTTTGTACATACTTATCGTATCAGCCACAGGATGTCCACGGCTGAACTAGGCATATCTTCTTCTAATTTATGAGTTTTAGAGTAATCACATTCAGTGATTGATTAAATAAATACAAATACCTATTGCTGGACATTTCACACACTAGCTCCATACTAAGCAGAAAGGAAGCTTGCAATGGGAATCAGATAATTGATAGAATAATTATAATACTTTTTTTTTGTAAATAATACTACTAATAATATATATAACTTATATTATATATAATAACATCCAGACCCGGAACAAATATCTGTAGATCATAAAACATTTGTTCCGCGGTGGGAATCGAACCCGCTACCTCCTGCGTCTTAGCCGGCTATTTGCCCACTGCACCACGAAGGTAGCTACATTACATTTGATGATACATGGTGCTTGACACAGCAAGCTCAATAATCATACAATTTTAGAAGCCTCTCCTTTAATAACAAAATGCGTAATTATTAAAGATGCCGCGAATACTCGCTATTATTCGTTATTCGGCATTACTCTACTTTTTTTTTGTTATTCATCGAATACCGAATAATAGCTAGTATTATTCGACATTCAGCGAATAATTATCATTAATTGACATGTGTTTTAATTTGCATTAATTTATTTTACTTTTAATTTTTTGAATGTAACTTGTTTTGATTTAAATTTATTTGTCATTAATCTTTATTTATTTTAAAGTTTTATTACTAATATAGATACCTATAAACAAATGTAGTACTAACCATTTAAGTACATAATACGTCTGAAATAAATTTTATTGAATTGAATAGTTCTCTAAAATAAACTTTTAATGACCTTAAACTATAGACTTAAAATAATCCCACTTTATTATTTTTTTAAATATAACATAGAATTGCGCTTTTCTTCATAAACCAAACCTAAAGCCTCAGAAAATATTTTTTTATATTCCATTTTTTATGTCGAACAATAATGGCGAGTTATTCGACTATTCGCCATAGGGAATGGCGATTAATCGGTATTCGACTATTCGCTAAACCAACTATTCGCGGCATCGCTAGAATTATACCCGCGGCCGTTAGGGCCGAAAAATTCAAAAAGTGGGCATGTCGTATCAAAAGTTATTTTTGGACTTGCCTCTGACTACCCCTTGTGGGATATCTTTGCGGCTTTACATACTAAGTAACAGATGAATGTCCATCGTGGAGAATATAGTATTTAGCTAGTATTTTTATTATTTCATCAAAACAAAGCCACTAAGCGAACTACAAACATTAAAAAAACAAGACAATAATTTATCTCCACGTGTTAAGTACATATATTAAACAATGCTGTTTACCGACCACACATAAACATAATACTATACTTAGTTAAGCCAAGGCCACACGTGGTATTATGCAACTTACAGACAGTATGTCTAATGCCCGTAGTACGAGTATCTAAATTTAGACGTAGTAAAAGTGGTGATAGACGACTCTCGTGGCGTAACGCCAGAATAGGTAGCTTTGCATTCGGAGGTTTAAATTCAAATCAAGAGATCTGTCATAGTAATTTTTTTTCTAGAAATTCGTATTTTTTTTCCGAAGATGTCCAGGATAGAGCGAAGTGGATGAACTACAAGAAATGGTTGTAGGTGTCTCTAAATGTCCTTTCAGTGTCTTGTCTTGTGATACTTAAAGGTCTTTAGAGGCTTCTGTGAGTTTTTACACTAATTAACCATTTAATTTCAAAGAGCTACAATTACAAAATGTTTGCAATTCGCCAGACACACACATACATATTGCTGAGTCCACCACCGTCCACCATGTTAGATAAATAGCCAGGAAGAGAGATGTATTGGTAGCACAGATAAAAAATATACACGTAGTATGTGTTTTTTTAATGTTATTTGCGGAGAAACAGGCTCACGGCCCACCTGACGGTAAGCAGTCACCGTCGCCTATTGCCACCGGCAACACCCGGTACCTATATTGTCGATGCGTTCCCGACCCTGTAGAAACCTCTTTACATTTCTCTTGAAGCGTGTATGTGTGAATGTTGGTCCTTTTAAAGGCACCCATACCTCAACCTGCTCACCGGCTTGCAGGGGGACCAAGAAAGTACCAGTGACACGACAAGAAATATAACAAATCATTAACAATTTGTACAAGTAATTTTATTATATTCTCACAAATAGTAGCAGAGGTAATTTATTTTTGTGTTCCGTCGCTCGATTAAAATCAATACAACCCAATTTAAAATAGATATACGTAATTGAATATCTGTGTCTGTTTTGCCACAATAAGATAACATAATCAATAAAATATTAACAATTTAGTAGCCCTTGAAAACCAATTCAGATCTAGGTCAGTACGAATTGTCGTAACCCCACTGTATAATGAATATTTTTCAGATTTAATCGATTTTAAATAACCAACTAACTTAATCGACAGTTTCATTAAAATTACAGATACGGGAGTTCATGTGATTTGGTTATTCTTTTTTGGGGTAGAGATTGCAGTTATTCTGGATTTCAGACTTTTGCCTATATTTATGTCACTACACTAATACACTACACGCATACCAAATTACAGCACCGTGGGGTTACTGGTGTACCCTGTGAATTTTGTCAAAGGTCAGTTTTTATTTTGGCTAATAAATTAAAAAACAATAAAGACTTTACCAAAAATAAAAACGGAATCTAAATGTACTAATAAAGACTTTAATTTGACGTCTCACTTGACCTAATAGTCCCACTTTCATTTATTTTTACCCCTCTTGGACCCCAATATCTAAACTACCCCTCACATTTTTAGCTCATTTAGTCACACCAAAATTGTGCTATCACTACCTACCAAATTTCTACCAAATTTCATGATGATCGAATAAACGCTTGGAAACTTATCCTCGGACAAACAAACATACATTATATACATACATACAACGCCAATTTGTCCAAGTTGATTTAGAGATCTCGCTTCGCTCGATCAATTATTATCATCAGCTCACTGTGTCCCACTGCTGGGTAAAGGCCTCCCATTCGTTCAAAATGTTACAATTTACTCGTAATTTATTTTCTGTATTGTTATGTATTCTGAAAGGATCATTAAAAAAAACAACCAGCCTTGTTTCTTGCCTTTCTTTCCTGGCTTGGTCGCGAAGGAACAGGCAGTAAAATTGACGTTTCAAAGTGATCCTTGTGATTTTAATGAATAAAAATATTTGACTTTGACTGGTGGAATTGTTTCCTTCGATAAAGTTCAATAAATAACAAAAGTTTATTTTTTTCATAACATTCCATTCACTCATCAAAAAGGAGATAGCCTCAACACATGAACCACTCATTAGGATTAACTAATAAATAATGTGATTCGGATAAACATATAGTAGGGAGTAGAAACACGACGCGCGACGGGTCAAAATGTTTCAACTGCCTATCAAGACTTTTAGATTGCAGTGTTTTTGAGTAAAGATCTTCCATTGTATAGAGCGAAGTTGAAAGAGAAGACTCGAGAAGTAGACCCGGTCATCGGATAGAAATAAATAATTGCTTAGAAAAGAGAGAAAGAGAAAACTATTCTAAGTCGGTCATTCTAGCCCGGCTTCACCCCAATTCTCTACAAACTCAACTGTCAGCTGTTTTAAGACTTAGGCAAGGATTTAGGCAAAGGATTGTTGTGTGTAAAAGTTATTTTGAATCTTACTTTAATATTCTTAGCATCACACATCAAAAGTGTAGTAGAGTAAAGGGCTCGCCCGGGGAATTACTACCATCATACCTATTTATGTCGCCAAGCAGCATTGCTGTTTTGGTATGAAGGGTATGGTTTCCGGTGAAGTTACAGGCACGTGAAGCTTTACACCTGTATGCCTCAAGTTGATTGACGCAGGGCAGTGCATCGTGATCTACGAGACAATACATTGCTACAGGCGATGGTTACCACTTAACATCAGATGAGCCATATGCTTGTTCCATCTCCAGGTAGTATAAAAAAAAAGAAAAAAAAAGCCGCCGCGCCCTAAGAGGCATCTTTCAGTTAGGTACGTCAAATCTAGATTAGATTGACACTTTAATTTGACTAGATTAGACTTCAGAGCAAGTATATAATTACTTGATTTATACATAATATTTTTTTTCTTTGTTTTTAAATTTTAATTTTAATAATACAACATTTTATAATACTTATTATATGCATAATTTTTTTGAATTGTGTAGCCATTTGTTTAGAGTTCTGGACCAAAATGACAATCATTAAACAATAAAGCCGAACGTTGAACCATTACGCGAAATACAAACCTCAGGGAATGGTTTCGGGCTGGTGATGATGATGATGATAATTCAATAGATAATATTGTTGTGTCTATCTGTTATTGTGTTTGTAATTCCAGTAGGTGTTATAAATCTAATGACAGAGTAAAGTGTGGGTCGTATTTCCTAATCAGTTTGTTTGTTATTGTACACTATATGTATTATTTTTAGGCTATGTAGTTTATACACATTGTAGAAGCTTTTAATAATAGCTCTGGAACTATTAATGACGTTATTTATTTTGAAAAAATTTAATTACAAACAAAGTAGAAATCACAGACCAAATAGTACAATAGGCAGACATATCGCTTTGAAACAATTTTTTCCAGACAATCTTTGTATGTATTCTCGATATATCCAAAGGCCATCCAAAGGCTGTGTAGGCTGTGCGTTGTAATGTCATTCAGGACTTCTTTGTAGAGTCTAGTAGGTCTTCAGTTGGCGTCATCATCGTCATCATCATCCACAGTCTGACTTCATCCACTGCTGAATATAGGCCTCCCCAAGTTAGAGCCGTCCACCACAATCCTGTGCTAGTATCGCCCATTGACGGGCCGCGACTCGTCCACCAATCTCGCTGCCGGACGACCTACCATTCGGTCGCTTCCCTGCTCCACCTGTCATCACCACGTCTTGTCAGTTGCCGTACTTGTTATAAAAATAAATAAAAAATGATAGCTCGTAAATTGACAACCTCCGTTCTTAAACTCGGTTATAAACAACTATGTAAGGAGTAAGGTAGATTAGCCGTAACAATTGTAAAAGTGCTACCGCCTGCCTCGTGTACAATGCGACACGTGTACAAAATTTGTAGTTTGCGTGTTGTGCACTTTCTTTGTGTATGATAGGTATTATTAGTACTGACGTTCGAAGAATTAAAATAACCAAATCATGCTGGACACATGGTGCAAACATTTCATGGAAAGACGATCTGATGAAGGTTGCAGGGAGCCGTTAGGTGCAGGCCGCACTGGGAAGGCCTATGTTCAGCATTGGATATCTTATGGCTATATCACTGACATAGTGCAACGGATTTGCAAGCTGAAGTGGCAGTGTGCGGGGCACATAGCTCTTAGAACTGATGGCTGGTTGGGCCAAATAGGTTCTAGAGTGGATACCACGCACTGGAAAGCTCAGCGTTGGATGGCCCCCCACTAGATGAAAGATGGGTGCAGGCTTTACATGATCGGTCGCCCTGGAAATCTATGATGGTGATGGGGTCAAAAACTAACTGAAGACTAGATCCGTGGCGCAGTGAGTGAGAGTGAATTTAACGTTCTTTGGGTGTGTATTTATGTGTGTAGTGTGTGGGTGCTCCAAATCACAAGTCTGCGAAGAAGCATGGGTATCTCAGGAGTACCCAGGAGTGTGTGTGCGGTGGCGGGGCAAGACCTTAATTTGATGTGGGCAAGGTAAATTTCTCGAGGCCCTCTTCTTTCTTCGAACATGTATTTTTTTTACAAATTATAGGCTAGCGTTTGACCACAATCTCGCCTGAAACCTATTCACTCGCGACTTGAATATCCCTAGGTTGTAGTTATCAGGAAACACAGACTCGGGCACGGCGTTCCACTTCTTGGCGGTGCGCTTATTAAAGGTGGAGTAGTACCGCTTTGTGCGTATGGGAGATATGTGTGATGACATATCTCCGATAGCATTGCGGTGGCGCACCGCGGAGCGTCTGTTGTTACTTCTATTCCATTCATTGTTCGCTGTCCATTGCTTTTATTGTTGCAATTATCTTGACAATGGGGTGGTATGAGCAAGTAACGTACAGCGAACCGGGAATGGAATAGTAGCTATCAAAAGTTAGCCGATCAAGCCCGTGGTGAAGAAGACGGATTTAATAAAATAAAATATAAAAAACACTTGACACTGTAAAATTTTTTTGTCATGTTCACGGCTTGGTAATGCCTCCTAGGCGCGAGGTCCCCTCGGACCGCGAGGCCGTAGGCAGTGGCCCACGCCTTACGCCGCCTCTGTGTTTCTGCATGTATTTGAGTACTTCAGATCACCAGATCTCATAATAGCATGGGCATGTCAACGAGTACCATGTCAACTAATCACCATTCGAGTAATTGGTCGATGTTAATGGTCAATTATATAGATTACCCATTGGAATCCTATGATACCTTACCCAGTAAAAGTAGGTACTAGGTAGATCAATACAATGCTAATTACTTGACATCTGAATGAACCGTCACCCTTGGGCTACCAAATACCCGGATACAATACATGCCAAAAGCCACCTTCTATCAAAGTATTTGTGCACAAATTCCTTTGTAAACTGTTGCGTGCATGCGTGACCAATCGATCGAAAAATAAATTTAATTTTATTTCACTATAGCAACAGTTTATATTTCAGTGTACCAAAGCTGTAATACTATATTTTAAAGTGTTTTCGACTCTATCGTTGGTGCATTAAGGTAAAAATTGTATTGGAAGAATGTGATAAACAACATTTTGGCGAATTCGAGGCCAAATTTCCTGATGTACATCAAATTAATTGTAGTGGTAGTAAATATAATAAAACGAGAAATATAATTAACTGGTTGCCGTCCGCGGCTTCGCGCATAACCATCCATATACCAGATCTCATCGAAATCGGTCAAGCCGTTTAGTCGTGAAACGTAACAAACAGAGAGACAGGGTTACTTTTGAATTTATAGTATTTTTTGGAAAGAACCTACTTACTCTGGAATTGAAGACTCCAAGATTATACTGGTTTGGAAAAACATACGCAGGAAGTGAGTTCCACTCCTTACTTGTGCTATCAAGAAAAGTTGAAGCAAATCGTTTGGTACGGCAAGGTGGTATACCGACCAGGTATGGGTGGTACTTCTCGGTACGTCTGCTTCTCCGGTGTTGGAAGATCAATGAAATCTTGCGCACATTCACCAAAATGAATATTGTAAAAAACTAAAAGTCTGTAAAGAGTAGGTAAAGAGAGAGAAGTTTGCTGTAGCGTTATTTATCGACGGATTTCAATCAAATTAGAGATGCACACGAAACCCTTCATTCTATTCAAGATGTTGCGTAAAAAAATACAAAACGGGAAAGTGGAGGGGGGGGGGGAGGAGGAAGTTTTCCGTTATATATGGACAGATTCCAATATTTGATTTTTTTTTTGATAAATTTTTATTTACCTATATCAATCAGACTACGCAACCCTCTTTGCCTTCATGAGACGAACCCATAGACACCAGATTCGGTCTCGTAGGAACAAGGGAACGCGAGTAATCGCTAAAACTTATACCAATAGAATAGACTTAATGCCTGGCTTTCTTCTCATTTGAGTTACCTATTTATTTATTATTTATTTTAATTTTATTGTCCTCGTTAGTTGTGTATATATATGACTTTAGGTATTTATTTATGTATTAGGATTATAAGTACAGTTTTTATTAGATATTTTTTTATACTCTTTATAAATATACTCTGTACACCGCTGCTGTCCATTACTGCTTCGCTCATTACTTTCCATCCAAAGGTTGCCTGGAAGAAATCGCTTTCAGCGATAAAGCCGCCCATTGTACTATATTTAGCATAAATTAGTTTTTTAAGTATTCCTGGTGAACAATAAAGAATTATTCTATTCATTATACTCTATTCTATTCAATATTTTGCTCAGGTATACAAAGGTAAGCCTATTGGAAAATTCAAGCACCTGTCGATTTAAAATTAGACTTTCTTCGTCCGAGGGCTTAAAATAATAGTAAATACCTAAAAATAAGTGTAACTATGTCCGTAAACTAGTTTAGTTTATGTTTTAAACTATCGTTACGCACGCAACTAACGTGAAGTCCTAAATAAACGGTAGTAAAGTTTTTTGTATAAAAACAAGATCGTAAAAAAGAATTAAAGCACTTTGGGATATTTTCGATGATAATAAATATCTTTGGATAGTGTAGGGGTAGAGATGTAATGATAACTGAGACGCAGTCACGTCAGAGGTTGCGGGTTCGACTCCCGTGCGGGACAAATGTTTGGGATCATTGTAGCCTATGTTTGAATCCAGGTTAACAGACCAAATTTAATCGAAATTGGTTCAGCGGTTTGACGTGACTAAGAAACAAACAAACAAATAAACAAACATCTAAACTTTCAAATTTATAATATTAGTGTTATAATGATTATAATGATAGTGTGACTTAATCATATAGTTATGAAGCCCTCTTAACATTAAGTTCAATTAAAAATTATTTGATTAAAAATTATTAGTGATAAGATGTGCTTTTTGTTGCTAAATAAAATGCTTTGTTCATTCATATAAAATAACGAGGATCATTTTGAAACGTCAATTTTACATAAATCCTGGTCAAACACTAGTATCTCCTGTATCGTGATGATCAGGAACTTAAGCACCTGCGTACCAGAACACCTAGTGCCGATTCAATAGTGGGGAATCAAACCCCCAACCTTTATTCCTTAAATTTTCCCTAAATCATTCCAATATCAAAATTTGCAATAAGAGTAAGTATTTAATAAATACTATAAATGATAAATAAATGTAAATATCAATAACTGTACAAAGTTTCATAATTGGAAAAACTGAACAAATGTCTATAAATATTATACAATTTTATTTGGTGTTCGATCTTCGCCTTGAATTAATCCTCGCATTGAGTGTTACATTATTTTCGTAGTGACATTGAAAGTTGCACAAAGAAGTATGGGCTGTTATGACCCCCAGGTGTTACACAACTGAGGATGAATATCACCGTTCATTAAAAGTGTCTGGTGGACGAATACTGAACAGTTACACTAAGTTGAACCGTGGTTAATGAGCCAGCCGCCGCGGCGCCGCTTAGAGCAGTAATCGAGCCGAACGTTCGCGAACCTAATGCTCGTGAGATATCGACGTCATTTGCATTCGAATGCTTGTCGTGGAATGGTAGTAGAATGACAATGCAGGACGTTGTGAACCATCACAGCTGATATAATCACAGCTCGCACACTATCGCCCTCAACGATATTAGCTGTCAACTCTGACTACGATAATGGAAGGAATTAATGCTGGTATGTCTGAGGTATTCGTATTGTGAGATTGATGGTATTTATTTTAACATTTCAATTTATTATTTATGTATGGTATATTTGATAAATTTGTTTGTATTATAGTATTTTAATTCAATTTTGTTGTTAAAAAATTGTATAATATGTAAATTTATAATGTAATGATTTATTTATTTATTTAGATTTTAATTTGACAATTTATGTTATTTGGTTTTGAATTGTTTAAAATTTATTAGTGCAATTGGGTAATCCGTTGTAATTTAAAAAATAAATAATAATTTAGAAGTTTTTAAAATAGCATGGATAAGAAATTTTATCGACGATATCAGTTTTTTGATAGATAAAGTTTTGTCCTGAAATTTCACTGAAATTGACCTTGTAGGGGTAAGGAAACAGGGGTGTTTCTTTTACTACTTTGTCTTGGGTAACTTGAAGCGGTCAATCTTACTCATACACTACAATTTTTAACTATATGTATATTATGTACAAGTATGTAATTACAAAAAAAGTAGGTATATAAGTATTGTATCAGTTATCTGATTCTCATAATACAAGCTTGTCTTAGTTTGGGGCTAGATAGAAATAGAAATAGAAATATATTTATTGTGACCATAAAAGTTACATAGATGAGTTGTGTCCCTGTTTCCCAGAAAAGCGTAAGCTGTGGCCTAGGAAACAGTTCACTCCTGAATAGATAGTGTGAAATGTCCAGCATTGTTTATATATTTTTTTAAACGGCATAACCCCTTGCAGTACCAAACGATTGGCTTCAACTTACAAGTAAGGAGTGGAACTTACTTCCGGCGTATGTTTTTCCGGAGCAGTATAATCTCGGAGTCTTCAAGTCCAGGGTGAATAGGTTATTTCTAGGCAAGCGTACTCCATTTTCGATCTAACCATCACTTACCATCAGGTAAGGTAATGGTCAAGCGCTTGACTATCGTCAAAAAAATGTTGTGGTGAAAAAACGCGCCTCACAGACCCTTCATCAGAAACTAATCAGTGCAATTCCCGTGCAAGCCACGATTTCATAACCTTCCTTTTTCCAATTTAAGCTGAATACCAACTATATTTCCCATTTCACCATTTTACGAGGCACATCAATTCCTAGAGCGACCACACATCACCCAAGCCTGGCAATAATATTTTTTACGACCCATAAAAGTTTACTGTGACAAACTATTCGACTACAAAGTGGGTAGACACTTGACACTATTTATTTGGGGTGCAAGTTAAATGAAGAAATGGCTATTTTGAGGTCGGTACTAAAGTTGAGTGGCGAGAAGATGTTATAGTAAACCTTAAAATTATAGTACTACTTAATATGTAAGACTAGGTGGCTGTCGTAGGGAACATATATTGATGCTAAAATGTGCCCATAGTTTAGTTTACGCTATATAAGCCACCCAGAGACAATGTTTCTAATATGCTAGTGGGAAACCACGACCTAAAGTGCAAGTGAGGAACCACGATCTAAAGTGCAAATGGGGAACCACGACCTAAAGTGCAAGTGGGGAACCGCGACTTAAAGTGCAAGTAGGGAAACACGACCTCAAGTGCAAGTGGGAAACCACGACCTAAAGTGCAAGTGAGGAACCACGATCTAAAGTGCAAGTGGGGAACCACGATCTAAAGTGCAAGTGAGGAACCACGATCTAAAGTGCAAATGGGGAACCACGACCTAAAGTGCAAGTGGGGAACCGCGACTTAAAGTGCAAGTAGGGAAACACGACCTCAAGTGCAAGTGGGAAACCACGACCTAAAGTGCAAGTGAGGAACCACGATCTAAAGTGCAAGTGGGGAACCACGATCTAAAGTGCAAGTGGGGAACCGCGACCTAAAGTGCAAGTGAGGAACCACGATCTAAAGTGCAAATGGGGAACCACGACCTAAAGTGCAAGTGGGGAACCGCGACTTAAAGTGCAAGTAGGGAAACACGACCTCAAGTGCAAGTGGGAAACCACGACCTAAAGTGCAAGTGAGGAACCACGATCTAAAGTGCAAGTGGGGAACCACGATCTAAAGTGCAAGTGGGGAACCGCGACCTAAAGTGCAAGTAGGGCAACACGACCTCAAGTGCAAGTGGGAAACCACGACCTAAAGTGCAAGTGGGGAACCGCGACCTAAAGTGCAAGTGGGGAACCACGACCTCAAGTGCAAGTGGGGAACCACGACCTAAAGTGCAAGCGGAGAGCCACGAGCGCCTGCCAGATGGAGCGACGATCTGCACGCTGTATGTGGTAGAGATTGGATGACAAGACACGAAGATCAGACTCACTGATCTTGGAAGAGGCCTACGTCCAGCAGTTGACTGCTGATGGCTTAATATGAAGTACGGAACTTGTAAATTGACAAATAATCATTTCATCATCATCATCATTCTCAGCCTTTGTCGACCCACTGCTGGGCATAGACCTCTCTTTGTTTCTGTCATTCTTCCCGATCCTGTGCTAGTGTGAACCACGTACGATATATTTTTTTAACTGGCCTACATTTTCCCACTGCCCCCAACTCCTTCCAACTATCGCGATCCTTGGCAGATTTCCACCATTCCTTCTCGAATCCACTGATTGACTGCCTCCGTGGCGCAGTGGGCGTATAGCCGGCTGAGACGCAGGAGGTAGCGGGTTCGATTCCCGCCGCGGAACAAATGTTTGCATGATCTACAGATATTTGTTTCGTGTCTGGGTGTTTTTCTATATATTATAAGTATGTATTTACAAAAAAAAGTATATAAGTATTCTATCAGTTATCTGGTTCCTATAGTACAAGCTCTGCTTAGTTTGGGGCTAGATAGCGGTGTGTGAAATGTCAAGCGATATTTATATTTTATTTATTTACTGATGTCGTCGCGCCAACGCTTTCGCGGCCGACCCCGACGTCGCTGTCCATCCTCCAGTACTCAAGGTGTTAGGATGTTGGCCCATTTTTCCGGAAGCATTCGACTCACGTGTCCGGCCCAATCCCACTTGAGTTTCGCGGTTTTGTCTCCCACATCGGCAATGCCAGGTAATGAACGAAGCTTGGTATTCCTCACCCGATCGGTTCTCCGGAATCCTAGGAAACTGCATTCCATTGCCCTTTGATAAATCTTGAGCTTGGACTTTTGCAGCTCGGTCGATCATTAAAAAAAACAACCAGCCTTGTTTCTTGCCTTTCTTTCCTGGCTTGGTCGCGAAGGAACAGGCAGTAAAATTGTCGTTTCGAAGTGATCCTTGTGATTTTAATGAATAAAAATATTTGACTTTGACTTTGATAACCATGTTTGCGCATCGTAGGTCAGGACAGGCTGGATACACATGCCGATGAGTTTGCGCTTCAGATTCAGAGGAAGGTCACCCTTCATGTGCGCTTTCATGGACCAGCAGCTCGATCGATTTCCTGTTTTCGAAGCTTGCTAACTGGCCCAAGTAAATGTACGATATATTCGTATAATTCGACAAATTCATATTAATTTAGAATTTAAATAGTCCTAAAAGAGAACGTTGAAATCAGAGCATCCTTCTTTGAGCTGTATTCTAACAATTTATGTACTACGTAAATCAGAAAAAATACGAAAAGATACGATTTTTACGTTACCTACCTATCTTGTAACGTCTTCACCCCAGACAGAGCATTCGATTATCCATAAAACAGATTTTTATTGGCATGGTGGCACATAGTGTTTTAGTACTACCACCTGACACCATTAAACGGAAATTACACCACCGCGAAATCAATCTCTCGCGATAGAACCTGAGTCCGCAATTAACATCTTGAACTACCCTCAGTCGATAAAAAAGTTTTTGTGACGTCATAACCGAGTTCGCTCTACACTGAGTTAATTGGAGAGTAAGGGGTTGAGGGAGGAAGACCTTTGAAAGGGTATAAAATGTAACATAAGAGAGTACGATAAAAAGCTTCCAGTTTAATAGACGGATCAAAACGAGTTGTAATTTTGAAAAATAGAGGTCCAATTGAGAACCTGTTTCCTTTTTGTATTTATGATTTTGACTTTAGACTATGCAAAAAGTAATGTTTAGACTTACCCTCGAATGAAACGAAAAATGAAAAGAAAATAAAATAATATTTATTATATTAATAATTAATCAAAAAACTTGACCTACAGTTTCATTCAAATTACAGGTAACGGGATTTCATCTATCAAAGTTCATTATGTTATCTGGTTATTTTTTTGGTGTACAAATTGCAGTTATTCTGGATTTCAGACTTTTGCAAATATTTGTGTCACTAAGCTACACGCATAACAAATTACAGCACTATGGGGTCACTTCAAGTTCAAGTTTTACTTTTATTTGGGCTAATAACTCAAAAACTACAAAGATTAAATTAAAAATAAAAACAGGGTTGAAATACTAATAAAGAACTTTCATTTGACGTCCCACGTGACCTAAAAGTCTCATTTTCTTTTTTTTTTTTACCCTACTTGAACCGCAATATCCAACAACCCTCCAACATCTTCAGCACACCAGGATTGTGCCAATACTACCTAACTATATATCAAATTTCAAGATGATCGGATCAACGGTTCGAAAGTTGTCCTCGGAAAAAAACACACATACATACATACAACGCCGATTTGCCCTAGTTGATTTGGAGATCTCGCTTCGCTTGATGAATAATACTAATAATAATACAACTATTTTATCTTCACGGACCTGTATCTTGATGTCCATCATAGAGATTGATAATGATGTGAGACGACCTGTAAACATTGTTCTGCAGCGGAGAACCTGCAACCTCTTGCATCTCAGTCGGTAACTCTTCTTCCTCGCCTCAGAGGTCTTCAAAACCCCACACCTAAAGGCCCGTCCGCAGAAGAGTATATTTGTTCAGCAACATAGTTTTGATAGATTTATAGATAATTCTTAATTGTTACATCAAATTACAATTCTTTATCGTAGAAAACTTAAAGACATTTATGTACGCAGTGGTATAATGGATGGCCTTATCTTATCATGGTTTTTCCATTATTTAGCAGCATACAATTGTCTGAATTTGTAGAGGTTTTTTGGCAACTTGTGCCGATCTTGTAGATACTGGCCACCTTAATTACTGATTTAAAAGGGTATTTATCGCGTATGTAGGTACCTTTTTTGTTTGTTATCCCGTCGTTTCGACTGTGTTGCAACAGCCATGGTCGCGGGTAAACTGGATACCTTGTGGCGAAACCATGTTACGAAACAAATGTGCTCTAGTGTGTACAAGCCTTTACCCAGGTCCTCAAACCCTACTAATTAAAAGTTGCTGAATAAGTGAGGTAGTGGCGCCCTCTGCCCTAGTTTAAGGCTCATTATATGATGAGTGGAGTGTGAAGGGTTCGCTTATTGTTCAGTGCTATTAATAACTGGGTAGAAAGTACTTAATAAAACGTGTAGGCAATTGACTAGAACATTATTATAAATACGGAATTTATCAGGTACCGTTTTATCGGTAACCGACAACATTTCGATTCCATTCGTGAACCTTCGTGAAAATAGATCATGAAAGTTTTCTAAAAATTACTACAACATGATTTTATTAAGTAAGCATTTGTTTTTATTGGACACCACAATAATTCCTTGTACTTTCAAAGATCAAAAAGCTCTTTATTTTCGACGCCAGAAATCTGCATAATCTCCCAAACACAATACAGTAAAGATTTACGACATTCCGCAAAAAGGAAATGAGTAAGAAAAATGGCGGCCTTCAAAGTTAATAACGCGTTTAAGTTAAATATTTTTGGCATTCCCGCGGGAAATTTCACGGATTTTGAAGCTAAGGACTTATTATGCCATAGAGGATAGAGTTTATAGGAAATATAACTTGTGTTGTTTAAGTGATGTTTTAGTAACATTGGTAGACTTTCATTCTGTATATGGTAGATACCAAACGATTCGCTTCATATTTCATTGTTAGTACAAGTTCTACAGTAGGTAGGTATATTATTTCTCTATAGTACAAGTTAAGAAAAATAGCATCAGATTTTTTCGGACCATTGATAATCTCGGAGTCTGACCCAGAGTGAACAGAATCTATGCAAGCGTGCTCCGTTTTCGACAAAACTCACCTACCATCGGTAATTATACCGTTTAAAATAAAATAACTTTGATTATTCGTGGTATCTTAATAAAAAGAAGCCTATGTCTCAATCCAGGTCTTAACGCATGAGAAGTCGCAGGTGGAAGGTTGTAATACATAAGGAGGATGCTTCGACGAAAGTGGGCTACTCGACCTCGTGATGTAAAAATAGATAAATAATAAATATTGCTGGACATTTCACACAGCGCTATCTAGCCCCAAACTAAGCTTAGCTTGTACTGTGGGAACCAGATAACTGATAGAATACGTATATACATTTTTTTATAAATACATAGGTACTTATTATATATAGAAAAACATCCAGACCCGGAAAAATATCTGTAGATCATGCAAACATTTGTTCCGCGGCGGGAATCGAACCCGCCACCTCCTGCGTCTCAGCCGGCTATTCGCCCACTGTACCACGGAGGTCGTCAATTAAAAAACTCAAGTTTCATCAATTTTGCGATACACACCAAACTGACAAAGTATGTACTCTTGTAAACACGTGTATAAAAGACCCTGAATAAAGTAAGTATAGGTACCTGCTGATGGAGGAAAGCTTTGGTCGATGCAGCCTTCACCTAAAACGTTTGTATGATAATATAATGCGTCTGAGATTCACTGGCGCCTTAAATCCGACACAAATGTAAAACAAGATAACATGTAACGCATTCTGTATCAGATTCATAATCATTTTGTGAGTCCCATAGATAGGAGATCTCCCCTTATAGCTCGAGCGAAAGCTGATGGACGCATGCATCTTGACATTATGTTGCGCAGACCTGGCCACTAATCAATATTCTAAATTCCAAGCTCAATGTTTGTCAGCGTGTGATGGAACGCAGCATCTGAGGTGTCAAGTGAACTGAAAGAGTTTGGAACACCGGCGCAGCTGCCCAAATACCCAAGTCGTTGAAGTGGCCTTCAACTCAACTGAAGTAGAACTGGGCTGGGAATTTCAATGCACGATTGTCCCGATATTTCAGCACAGTTGCATTCGCCGTAACTACGACTGAAAAAATCATAGTAAGTATCCAGCTTTCTATAAAAATAATTTCCATAACAAAGATAGTTTCAAAAGTTATACGAATATTAGTACCTATTTCGCTATATTCTTCCATCACTAATGACAAAAAATACCAATGTTTTTCACATTAATACAATTCTACTAGCTATAATCGCCAGCAAAATTTTCCATATCCATTTACACGTAGAAAATTACACCGACTCCTGAAATGGAGCAGTAATTGCTACCCTTACAAATAATACCCATAGCGTTAGGTACCTTCCGGCAAAATAAAGCCATTCCAGTAGATGTTGTTTATTCCGTGACAGCCTAATTTCCACGCAAACACGATAATTTCTCTGTAATGGGTTGCATAATGCAGTTAATAGGGGTGGGATGTACCTAGTGGTCAGTTTGATCGAAACTGAAACCAAATTCGAATTCATAACCTCTGTGGCACGGTGACTGGGACGTCTTGACAGACGGATAGACAGACTGACAGACCGACAATGAAGTGATCCTATAAGGATTCTCTTTTTCCTTTTAAGGTACCTACGGAATTCTAAAAAACGCAAAGTGTACCGTTAAAGACAAAGTAGGCACAAATACTTCAATCAATAATTCTTCATGACTCACTTTGTTTGACCAGTGTACTTCTTCTCTTAGAACAATTTCAAAGTACCTAGTTCTTTTGACCATTATGTATGACAGTAGCTGAAACTATATAAACGGAACCTCTTAGCGTCTTAGTTGGCTACTAACCATAGTTCATTTCGCTACAAAAATGTAAGTGGCCGAAATGAAAGCCGAAGCTTCGGCCAGAGAGAAGTCCAATCCTCCCGGCGCCTCTCGTGATAACGGTCAAAATTATACAAATGACTGCATAGAATTTTACGACATGCTTTCGTATGGGATATCCGGATTCATCTGTGTAATATACGGACCATATGCATACGGATTTTAAAAACAAAGTACATTATGTAATCTAACCAATACGTTCAGTTAATTCTCACCGCTTAGCTACCTCGCATATCTTTGATGGAAACGCACCTTTGACCAAATGATTTGTTGGTTAGCTTCCGTTCGTGTGGTGGGAAAATATCTCGGATTTGAATACTCGACGATGTATGAAATTGAGAGTTACGCAAAGCATCTAAGGTGCGTTACGTGAACACTTTTTCCTGAAGATTTTTGCTTATTTCTCGTGTGATCTGTGGGATTTGGACAAGGTAAAACGAGAAAAGTCAGCCTTGTCATCTCTGTGTATTTCCTACCACAGGGAAAATCAAATAAATTGAGCCAATGGTAGCTATATGTATATCTATCCAATATATAGTTCTGTTCCCTGTTATAGGTAAAATCTCTGAATTGAACCAATGAGATGCGAGTTTGATATTTTACGTCGAAACGGCATAACCGATTTTGATGTAAGTAATAATTTGGTATATAGATAGATTATGACCTGGATTGAGAGAATGGCATCTTTTTATTGAAAAACGACATGTGTGAAGCCGCGGGCGGAAGCTCTATCACTATTATAAATATTATAATATTAATAATAGGTCGGACAGAAAGTCTTTTCGTATTTTGGATGTAAGAAGTTGTAATCAAAGCTCATGTGACACTCAAATATCGAGATTTTTTTTATACCTATATTTTTTCAAATGCGTTAAATCTCAATGTCAATACCTAGTTATTCAGCAATTTCGTAACTTTTCGTAACTACTAATATGCCGATCGCTCCAATTTTTCAAAATGGCATTATCAAGGCATCCAGAGAGAACTGCTGTAAAAAAAATCAAAATT
This sequence comes from Philereme transversata, assembly GCA_963924445.1. Classification (NCBI taxonomy): domain Eukaryota; kingdom Metazoa; phylum Arthropoda; class Insecta; order Lepidoptera; family Geometridae; genus Philereme; species Philereme transversata. The sequence continues at coordinate 966,336 of OZ004343.1, read as the reverse complement.
TACCAAATTTCTTCATTAGTTCCACTCATTTTAGACAGAAAAACAATTGAAAAAAAAAAGGAAAACAGGTTTTTGAATGTGTTCTGAATCCTTTTCAATGGTATTGTAACCAGCCAGGTATAAGCAGTGGCACGTAAGTCTAGCGCTGAGCGATACGCGGAGGGGATAGCTGTGCATGGGTACTGTCGCCCACGCAGTACAATTATAACTTTAATTATAATGAATTAGCTAAATAACGGTAATGACATTATTTTAATGTAATGTCAAATAGTAAGTCTAGCGCTGAACGAAATGTGGAGGATAGCTGCGCATGAGCACTCTCGCGCACGCAAATATTATTACCTATACCTTAATAAATAGTTTATCTCCAATTCCAATGTCCAAAGATTTATAGTAGGTACCTAAGACATGGGCGGGTCTGGGTTTATCCACTAGTAGTTGCTATGCCTAGCTTGCGGCTTCAGCCGCTTGTACTGGATAAATCCAGGCCTTCCTTACTCGGCTCTGGGAGCGAGTAGGGAGGCGTTTGGTCTTGAGGGAGAGCGCAGGTCGTGTAGATCCTCAAGGCAAGTCTGGTGGGGTCGTTCCTTCTCGCGGTTGCTGCCCGCTATTGGTCTATTTCCATCAGAAATAGACGTAACGGAAACCACCAGGCGCCGGCACTTTGTCGGTGGGGTAGGATGGGTAGACACACTGGTGTCCATCTGTCTAGCAGATCGACAGCCATGATGAAGGCAGGGACGTGCTGGGGGAGCAGTCTGGTGGAGAGAGAGGATCCGAGGATTCTTCTAAGGATCAGAGTGTGGGCAGGAAAGACCACATCTCAAGGTTTCGGTGCCTGCCGAAGGGAGTATTGCGCGTGTGAGTCTGCATTTGTGTTGCTGCTGCTCGTGCACAACTGCGTCTACGGTTGTGGGTGAGGGGATGCGGCATGGATCTGGCCTCACACGTGGAGTATGGTCGGGGGGAACTCGGCCGCTAGGGCACCCATCACAGGGGACCTAACCCCTTCAAAAAGGAAAAAAACTATGGAAATGACGAATCGCAAAAAACTACCTCAGGCGGGTACCAGCTGCTCCGCAGTTGGAGAATCCCGTAGCGGCGTAGCGCCAGCTACGTCGTTGTTCCCCAGTTCGTATTCTGAGGGGGGAGCCGATCGTCTTATAGTTGCTGAAGAACGTTGGTCTTCCGATGCTTCGGCTCGGTCGACGTGCGATATGGATAGGGAGACGAAAGCAGTCACCTCCCGCGCTTCGGTGCGGGAGAGGGGTGCTTCAGTTTCGAAAGGTGTGGGTAGTGTGGGTGGATCGGAAGAGCAGTCTTTGGAGAAGATGGGTTCCTTCGTGAAACCAAGGATTCGGTCGAGCGCGGTGAGCGTGGCGGCTGCATTGAGCGATAGAGGGGAGGAGTCGGACTGCTCTATTATGTCCGTCTCCTCGTTTGCCTCGACAGCGTCGGACATGTCCCGTGCTGTTCGAAAGCGTGGCAGGAAGGCTGATGGAGTGTCAGATCCTCAAGGGTCTAAGCGCGCCATGTTCCTCAAGGACAGGGAGAGGCCGGATGAGGACGATGTCTTCGACCCGTCTGTCCTCCCCTTGAACTTGAGGTTGAAAGGGAAGCTGCCAAAGCCAGCTGATCTTGAAAGAGAGATGAAGGGGCAGCCGACTGAGGATGTAGTCGCCGCAATCAAGGTCAACTTGGACACGGTCGAGAAGATCGCCGACAAGTCCAAGAATCTGAAAGGCGACTACGTTCACGGTCTGCGTGTAGCGGTGAGGAAGGCGATGGCTGGCGTCCTTGAGTTGACGCAGCGAACGTCCTTGGACGCCAACGTGGAGCGCCTAGAAAAGGAGAACGCTGACCTACGAGTGCAAATGGCGGCCCTTTCTAAAAAGGTGGACCAGCTGACGGATGCAATCCGTGAGCACACCACTTCCCAGGCTAGCGCAGGGAGTGTGGCCAAGCCGACGGCATTACCACTTGCCACCGGCGGGAAAGATTGGGAGGGCCAGTTCATGGACCGCATTGGCGCTCTTATGGACAGGAAGTTGGCTGCGGCTTTTAAAGGCCAGCCTTCGACCTCTCAGGTCAGTGAAGTTCCCGTGGCTCCAGGCTCTACCAAGAAGGGCAAAGCCAAGGGCAAGAAAGACGGCAAGGGGAAGCAGTCGCAGCCGGCGCCGGATGTCCCTGAGTCTGCAGTGCAGTTGCGGCTTTCCGAGGCACGGGCACCGCTGGAGCCGGAGTACACGTGGGCGACCGTGACGAGGAAGAAGGTGAAAAAACCTTCGCCTCCCAAAAAGGCGGTACCCCCAATGACGCCTGCCCCAAAAGCTGGCCAGAAAGCTGGCCCTAAGGCTGGCTCTAAGGCAGGACGTTCGACGAAGCCGATGCGGCTGCCGACATCTGCGGCGATTGCGGTGACAATTCCGGAGGGCTCGGATATCACCTACGAAGCGGTGATGGCGGCTGCAAAGGCCCGGATTCGGCTGTCCGAAGTCGGGTTGGACACAGTTGGCTTCAAGCGGGCTATAACGGGGGGGCTAATTATGGAGGTGCCAGGTCCTGACTGCACATCCAAGGCAGACGCTCTGGCTGGTCGGTTGCGGGAGGCCCTCGTCGAGATGGGTGTGCGCATTTCGCGCCCCGTCAAGACGGGTGACCTGCGGCTTAAAGACCTGGACGACAGTGTTACTTCGCAGGAGGTGGCCGCCGCCGTGGCTGGGGCTGGAGACTGCTCGGCCGACGATGTGCGGGTGGGCGACATACGTCGCTCTCCCACTACCCTGGGCACGGTTTGGGTCCGTTGTCCACTGGCCTGCATTCGCAAGCTAGTCGCGGCAAAGCACGTCACCGTCGGGTGGTTTTTTTTTTTTTTTTTTTTTTTTCCTGTCCGGGCGCAGAGGCCCGGCCCGCGAGCTATCCTACATGTTGTTTCCTCTGACGTGATCAGAGTCCTTGTTTTCGGGGACTTATTTAGGGTTTTATTTATTTATTATTAATTAGATTTCCCAACAAACTTATGCTACTTGCTTATTATCTATTGTTTCGGGGTCTTATTTTAAGGGGTATTTTATTTATTTAATTATACATTTTTCCAGTAACTTATACTAATTTGTACATATTTCCTGCATTCTTATCACTAATGTATCTGTATATATTTTATAATATACATCTAACATTACTTACTAGCCATTTTATTTACATTTATTCTATATTTCTATATATTACTTGCACACTTATCTTATGTTTATTTACTACTATCCTATTTTATGTTTATGATATATAACTCACAAAGTATATAATAAACATAACTTATTTATCTGTTTCTATTAACTACTATCTTAACTATTTGTACACAGTAATCTAAAAATTGTTGCCTTAAGTATTTATCCTCTATAATTTTGTGTATATTTTCAGGTTTAATTTCGTGGTCCAGAATTTGCTCAGTCTCAAACCTGAGCTTTCCGAAGACCGGGCATTTAAACAGGAGGTGTGGCACAGACTCGTCGACGCCTGGTTCGCAGATGCACGATGGGTCCTCTTTACACTTGAAACGATACAAGTATTCTGAGAACCCACCGTGCCCCGTCATCACCTGAGTCGTCAGGTTTGTTGGCCTGATTTTCCTCACCGTCCTGTGTCCCTTCACTGCATCCGGGAAGAACAATTTTGTGACGGCTGCTGTTTGCCCCGACTGGTAACGTGTGTTCCATTCGTCAAGAGAACACAAACGTATGTGTCTCTTGACGAATGAAACTGGGCAGCTGTCATAGTCGGGTTTCCTCCTAGATTTTAGCGCGGCCTCCTTTGCCAGCTGGTCTGCGCGCTCATTTCCTTCCAGCCCTGCATGTGCTTTGATCCAGAACAAGGAGATTTCCTTGTTCTGGAGTCGGCTGTTCTCAATGTTATTTCTGGATTCAACAGCCAGGGGGTGGAGGGAATATGGGTTGAGGATCGTTTCCAGGGCCGAGCGCGAATCGCTAAGAATAGCAAAACTGGCCTCGCCTCGTTGCAGTATGATTTTTGTGGCGTGACATATGGCCAAGAGTTCTGCCTGGTAGACGGTGCAGTACGATGACAGCTTAAGTTTGAGGGTTTTGGTCTCAGCTTCATTGCTCCAAAGAGACAATGCCGCTCCAACCTTGCCCTCAATCTTGCTGCCATCGCTGTAAATGTGGACTGCTTGATTAACGTGGGATTTCACCTCTTCCTGGTCTACCAGACTTACGAAGTCGAGGCGCACATGTTTTGCCGGATGCTGGGTTTCGGCGAAGGCCAGTCTGCGCTCTACCTCTCGATCTGCCATTTCTGGCTGGGGTACTCCTCTCTTAGCCTCATACAGCGATGCCGCTTCGCGGATCCGTATATCGAGAGGCAGTATCCCAGCCAGCATCAGCGCCGAGTTCAGGGAAACCGTCCTGTACGCGCCACACAGCTTCTGCGCAAAGCCCCTTTGAACTGCGTTCAACTGCTTCTGGACTCCGATCTTGTTGGCTGCTTTCACCCAGGCCGCTCCTGCGTATGTTATTATGGGCTCTACCGTGGCCGTGTAGATAACCCTAATAATTTCGGGGTGGAGGCCCCAACTGATCCTGGCGGCTCGTGAAAGCTGTTTGTAGACGTTCGACGCCTTCTTGCAAATACTCGCAACGTGGGCGTTGAACGTCAGCTTGTTGTCAATGGTGAGCCCCGTCGGGTGGGTTTCGGCTCGGGTCGATTATTTGACCTCACGGCCGTTGCAATGCTTCCGGTGCCTGGAGTACGGGCACGTACGCAGCATGTGTCACAGTACGGTGGACCGCACCAACTTGTGCTACGCGTGTGGCGAGCCCGATCATCGGGCGAGCCAATGCACGCGTCCACTTAGGTGTCCGCTGTGTTCCGACAAGGGCTGTAAGGCTGACCATAGGATGGGTAGCAAGCGTTGCACCCCTCCTAAGGCTAAAAGGAAACCTCCTGCAGCCCCAGCACCGGAAAGCAAAACGGCCCCACCAAAGGAGACCGTTGAGTCGGGCAAAGCCCCGCCGCCCCAGGAGGCCATGGAGGCCTCTTAATGGATCACACCATTAGGGTCCTCCAGTGCAATCTCAACCACTGCCGAGCTGCGCAGGACCTCCTCCTGCAAACGCTCGCGCAGTGGTCAATTGCACTTGCCGTAATGTCAGAGCCCTATCGTGCCCCGATTCATCCTCGCTGGTTTGGGGACGACGGGGGCTCTGTTGCTATCTATTGGGGCGGTGGTGAAGGTGATCCCCCCTGCGCCCTTATTGAAAAGGGCGAGGGTTTCGTAGCTGTAGAGTGGGGCCACATAGCCGTTGTGGGCTGTTACGTCTCCCCCAACTGTACTCTCGCCGATTACGAGGTGTACCTGGACAAGGTGGGAAGCTGCATTCGCAGATGCCTGCCCCGTCCTGTGCTTGTCTTGGGTGACTTCAACGCTCACTCTCGCGAGTGGGGGAGTCCCCGAAACAACCCAAGGGGAGTAAAGGTTGTTGACTGGGCGGCGGGATTTGACCTCCGGCTTTTAAATCGGGGGTCCGTAAGCACGTGTGTGCGGTGGCAGGGAGAGTCAATCGTGGATTTATCCTGGGCGACTCCTTCTGTCACACACATGGTGTCGGGATGGAGGGTAGCAGAGGAGATGGTCACACTAAGCGACCATCGCCACATCGTTTTCAATGTAGCTCTTCGCCCTCCCGACCATGTGTCCCGCCGCAGTAGCGACCTGCCGCGACGATGGGCCTTTAAGCGGCTAGATAGCGATCTGTTGAAAGCCGCAGCCATCGTCGCGGCCTGGCCGGATGTCGAGGAAGAACTGCCTGATTCTGAGAGGGAAGCAGCCTGGTTTCGGACAACGATGACGTCCATTTGTGATGCATCGATGCCCCGAACTGGGCAAACCAAGCGTAGGGCGGTGTACTGGTGGTCGAACGAGATTGCAAGGCTGCGCGAGGCGTGCCTGCGTGCTCGACGCCAGTACACTAGAGCCCGGAGGAGACGGCGAGCCCTTGCCGAAGAGACGGAGAGAGTTTACGTAGTTTACCGATGCGCTACCAAGGCACTCCAAGGCGCTATTGCCGATGCCAAGTCTCGGTGTTGGAGTGAACTCCTCGAGGGGCTGGACAGGGATCCGTGGGGGCGACCGTACAAAACTGTACTGGGTAAACTCCGGCCCTGGGTTCCACCGCTGACGGAAACCCTGGACCCTGCTTTTGTTAGGAGAGTGGTAGACACCCTCTTCCCCAGGGTTCAGGACAGTCCCTCATCCCCCGGGCTACCTTCGGACCCGAACACCTGGTCCGATGAACTGGGAGTAACTGAAGAGGAGTTGCACCGAGCTGTGAAGCGCCTCGGGGCACGTAACACCGCGCCAGGCCCGGATGGGATTCCTGGTCGGGCGTGGGTGCTGGCTCTTTCCGCCGGATTGGGGGACAGGCTGAGGCGACTATTTGATAGTTGCTTCTGCTCTGGAACTTTCCCCAAGGATTGGAAGGAGGCAAGGGTGGTCCTCTTGAAGAAGGGTGGCAGGGCCACGGATTCTCCGTCTGCGTATCGTCCCATATGCCTGCTGGACGAGGCTGGCAAATTGTTTGAAAGAATAATTGCCGCTCGTCTATGCACTCATTTGCAGCAGGAAGGTCCCGACCTGTCGGATAACCAGTTTGGTTTCCGACGGGCGCGGTCGACAGTTGACGCGATTCTTCGCGTCCAGTCACTATCGAAGCAGGCCGTGTCCCGGGGCGGGAAGATGTTGGCGGTATCTTTGGATATCGTCAACGCGTTTAATTCCTTGCCCTGGAGGGCGATCAGGGAGGCGCTCGTTTTTCATGGAGTTCCCCTCTACCTGCAGCGCATAGTTGGCGCCTATCTGCGCGACAGATGTCTGCAGTATGTGGGCCGGGACGGTGCATTGCACCGGAGGGAGGTGTTTTGTGGGGTTCCGCAAGGGTCCGTTTTGGGCCCGCTCTTGTGGAACCTTGCATACGATGTGGTCTTGCGCGTCGATCTACCCGTCGGCATACACGTTGTCTGCTACGCGGATGACACTTTAGTGTTAGCTGACGGGGACTCCTTCGACGGGACCAGAGAGCTCGCCGAGCTTGGGGTGGCTTGCGTCGTCAACAAGATCCACGAGCTGGGTTTGCGGATAGCGCCTCAGAAGACCGAAGCGCTGTGATTCCACAAGCTCCCGAGGGGAAAGGAACCACCCAGCATGTCCGTTCGCGTGGGTGACGTTGATGTCCAGGTGGGGCGGTACCTCAAGTACCTGGGGCTCACCTTGGACAGTCGCTGGGGTTTCGAAGAGCACTTCAACTGTGCGGTTCTTCGGATCCAGAAGGTAGTGGGTGCTCTGCACATACTGCTGCCCAATCTCGGGGGGCCAAGGGAGGGGGTTCGCCGACTCTACGCGGGGGTCGTGCGATCGATGGCTCTCTACGGAGCACCTGTGTGGTCTAGTAGACTGACGGGTGTTAGGCGCTGCAGGACTATGTATAATAGTCTGCAGCGCACTATAGCTATTCGTATCGCGCGAGGATACCGGACGATATCGTTTGAGGCGGCAACTCTCTTGGCGCGGTTTCCGCCCTTTGACATCTTGGCAGCGATGGACGCACGTGTGTACGTTCGTCTTCGACAGGATGACGGGGGCGGAGCAGCGCCGGTGGAGGTAAGGCATGAGGAGCGACAACGTGCGCTCGTAGAATGGCGCGAGCGGTTCGACGAACCGCGGTACTCGCGCCAGCGCATCGTTGGCGCAATTCTGCCGAGCTTCGAAGGCTGGCTAGGGAGGGAATGGGGAAATGTCACCTATCGACTTACCCAGGTACTCACCGGGCACGGGTGCTTCGGTGAGTACCTAAATAGGATTGGACGCGAACGGACACCGCAATGTCACCATTGTGGGTGGGACCGGGATTCTGCCCAGCATACGCTCGAGGAATGCTCAGCGTGGTGCGTGGAAAGGCGGAACCTGATCACCAGGATCGGGCAGGACCTCCGTCTGCCAAACGTAGTAGCGGCTATGTTGGCAGACGAGGACGGCTGGAAGGCCGTGGCCTCTTTCTGTGAGACCGTATTGGTTCGGAAAGAGGCCGCTGAGCGAGATCGGGAGAGGGCCGATCCCGCTCGGAGAAGGCGGCGGCGGGGTGCAGGCAACGGCCACCCCGCGCCGCCCGCCTCGTGAAGGGGCAGAGTAATGGTTTCCCCTGCCATACAGGGGACCTTTCGGGTACGTGGGTAGTCAGAGGGAGGGCTCTGGCCAACCCGGATAGCGGACTCAGGGAGGGCAGCCGCACAATGTGGCATGTGCTGCTGTGCACGCACCGTGAGGGTGCTGGGGGCAACAGCCCCTGGGACGTGCTCTTTATGGGCGTTGTGCATGAGGGGGGCTCTGGTGCGTTTCTTGTGAGATCCCAAAACCCTGTGACATGCATTGAGGCCGGCCACCGGGGAGGTTTTAGTGGGTCGTTGAGTCCGACAACCTCACATAACCCGTATTGTACCCTGCATGCAATACGGGTATCTGGATGCAGATTTACTCCTCGAAAAAAAAAAAAAAAAAAAAAAAGGTACCTAAGACATACTTAACATGATGTGTTGAAGTTAATTTAGCAAACAAATTCAAATAACAGCAATAACAATACAAATAAGAACGCGACTGTACTCTGGATGTGCGCGGGGCATCGTATCAGTGCGGGGAACGGAATGCGGCCGGAGAGCCAATCAGCGCTACGCACGCCCGCCCTTCATCCCGCTAGCCCCCCTCAGGTACCTTGATTTTAACTTCTGCGCAATAACGGTCAGCGCTAAAGTTTCGTGCCGGTACTTATACAAACACCCAAAAGAGATTTGATTACAACTTCATACAAAAAGACTTTCCCCCTGACCTAATTATAATGGTGATTTTCATCGTACGTAGATGAACATGTACATTGTTGTACAATGTACTTTACATGTACGTAAGAAATTGTTGCAGTGTACACAAAATCCGTGTGCTCTTAGTCCAGAAATTATACGTTTTTCCGTTCTTTTATGAAGTAATTCTCTCATACGGAAAAATGTAATAGCGCTTTTCATTTGAATACAGCATGTTATAGGAATAAATATCTGAAATTACCGACCAACAATGAAATCTGTTCATTTTATATAATAAAATACATTTTGTTGTGCTGGCCAATTAAAGAAGGGTTACGCAAAAATAAGTGTTTAATTTTAAATATCAGTTGACAAGGGTAGGGTTCTATTTTAAAAGGGGGATGGAATAAAAAAGGGACATACTTGATAAATACCCGTTTTAATCAATTATTATGTACAGTGATCGCGAAAGTTTGAAAAATACTATTTATGACTTTTTTTATTAAGTATTTTTCTTTCCATGGAGATGGACAAGCTTATGACCCAATCGCCTATAACAGAGAATTGCCTCGTAGGTCTCGCACGTTAGCAATGTGCCCTACGATGCACTGACCTGCGTCGTCAATTTGAGGCACACAGGTGTAAAGCCTACTTGTAATTTCACCGGCAACCATACCCTTCAACCAGAAATACAGCAATGTTGCTTGGTGGCAGAAATAGGTATGGCTTCCCTGGACCAACCCGTTCACAAGGAAGATTCTGCTCTTGTCTGCCTGTTCTTGACTGTTTTAATCTCCGATACTCCGGCGCAAGAAGCCAGGTGTAAGTTTGTACTCTTTATCGGCCTGTGTCTGTCCGCAGCTCTCAAATCATTAATAAATCATGATAATCTAAAAACTGATAGAATAGTTGTTCACTTTGTTTTTACTTATGTATATCATGCAAACATATTTGTCGCGCGGCGGGAATCGAACCTGCAACGTCCTGCGTTTCAGACGGTAGTTCGTCCATTGCGCCACGGAAAAATGGATGGGCGAATTAAAATGACCAGTATTTAGTATTTTTATTGCGGTCATACAAAGCTAGTTAACATTTTTGGGAAATAATTAAATGAATATAATGTTGTGAAAATCTAAACGCATTAACATTATTTCTCGTTCTGAATTATAATTATTCCAACTCCTTACCTACACCAATGTTCTTGAAGTTGCTTGTTCAGTTTTATTACCATCTGTTTAAACTTACGACCAAATGTTCAAAATGGCACATTCGCAAACAATTATGTCACAATGCAAATTCGTTAAATATGCCAAGGAAATACTGTTGTTTTATACATGCGGAAGACAAAAATAAATGTAAAATAATATTATACAACTATATATATATATATATATATATATATATATATATATAATATATATATATAATCATATTTATATACATATTTATTTTATATTATAATGTTAATATTAATAATATTATATAGCTTCTACCCGCGGCTTCGCACGCGTGGTTTATCAATAAATCTAGCCTATGTTATAATTATTAATCCAGGTACATACCAAATTTCATTTAAATCCATTCAGTAGTTTTTGCGTGAAAGAGTAACAAACATTCACACGTACATCCATACAAATTTTCGCGTTTATAATATTAGTGGGATTAAAGGGGGTATCAAATGCTCTAAAATTGTATTAATTAAATGATTCATTCGTCATTTTCATCTAAGAATTCTAAAAGGTCAAAGGCATCTAGGCAAATTCAAGTTTTCAATTTATATGTTATATCGTATTTGAGCCATTTGGGGTCGACTTTGGGTCCATAGTGTACCGGAGACCTTAGCTTTTAACTTTAATTGCATAAATTTTAGGGGTATGATTGGATTTCAATCAATTTAGTGCATGTGAATTTGATCCCCGCAACATGATACATATTTGCATGAGCTGAAATTAGTCCCGGGCGTTGTGGTATTATCTACGAGCATTTAGACGAGCGACGAGTGTCGAGCGCGAATTATAGAGCCGTATATATAGAAAGGCGTTGTGTTTGTGTTATTAAGTGTTATCCATTGAGGTCGCCGCCAAGCAGGCTCTTACTATGCTCAAAAGCCTCCATATTAATGCAATCCATTGTTCGATCCGATCCAACCATACGCAGCTTACATAGAAAGAAGGTTATCGACGCTTGTTTCTACCGCCTAACAGTAGGTACGAATTATAAGTAACAGATAACTAAAGATTACTGCAGTATATTGATTATATTGTCATCGTGTCAAAGCAACCTTCAGAAGCATTTATGAAACTTTTTCCTGAAATTTAAATATATACTAGTGGTTTGCCCCGAACTGAGATCTCGCGAGTCTCCGATTAAAACAAAAAAATATTATTTGTAATCTTTGACTAGCAAAATATTGCCACCAAAATAAATTAATAACCATATAACTTGACCTACAGTTTCATTCAAATTACAGGTAACGGGAGTTCATGTTATGTGGTTATTCTTTTTAAGGGTACAATTTGTAGTTATTCTGGAATTAAGACTTTTGCCTATATTTGTGTCACTTAAGCTACACGTATACCAAATTACAGCACTGTGGAGTCACTGGTATACCCTGTGAATTTTGTCAAAGTTCAGTTTTTATTATGGCTAATAATTCAAAAACTATAAAGACTTTGCTAAAAATAAAAATGGAGTCTAAGTGAAATAATAAAGACCTTTCATTTGACGTGTCACTTGACAGTAATAGTCTCATTTTAATTTTTTTACCCCTCTTGAACCCCAATATCTCAACAACCCCACAACATTTTTAGCTCATTTAGTCACACAAAAATTGTGCTATCACTACCTACCTATGCATCAAATTACGCGATGATCGGATTAACGCTTCGAAATTTATGTTGTTGCCGATCCTTTATAATTTTCAAAACGCCCTTTTTGAAGAACCCCATACTGTAGTGATAGTGTTTGTTACATAAACATTGAATACAACAGTTGATCTAGGTTTACTAAGCCACAGGTTTTACCTTACCCTTCTTGCATTCTGCTTCTTCTCCTGGGAACATGTCTAGCGAAAGATTCATAAGGTTGTCTCCTCGCGTTCTTTGCTATTAAACATTAGAAATGACAGTGACATTTGATAGCTGACAGGTGTGATCACGATATTTACACTCGTTGCAAACCTGTCACTAAATACATAAGCAAGGTCTGATGTCCTTATAAAGGTTTCTATCCGATAGATCCGCCCGCGGATTAAACCCTCCATCGACCGAGACGCCTTCTCGGAAATCCGGATGACGAGACATCTACATTAGACAGAACACTTTACAGATACACTGACCTCGCCGGCGAGGTCAACGAGTCCCTTCAGTCACCGCCTACACAAGGTACAAACATGTACCCGGGCGTTTCTCTCCTATCCCCATCCTGGCTACGGCCGAAGACGAGGTTCGTACATCTGCGCTCGCGGCCTCAGAGGCCAACAGCAAGAAAAGTCCATTAAAATAAAAAAATATAAAGGTCTTGTGATCCACGGAACATCCAGTGTTCTTTCAGTACTTAGGTTTACTAACTGTACCTACTTTATCATATACCTAATCTCTGGTTGCCTGCTTACATCGTGATCCTTTCCAGCTCTTACGTATGCGACAGGCGTCTGGGCAATGGGCATGTGCGTATTATTACTAATTACCTATCATTTTACCTATTCCTATACCAATGGTAATAACACATTCGTATTCGATACGCGATTCATTGAAACTGTAGTTCAGGAGCTGACAGGTTTAATTACACGCAAGTAAACCATTATTATTATAATTACGAGATTTATCTCGTACCGTTTTATCAGTGTTTCAACCGGCAATGTTCTGGTTCAATTCGTGAAGCTTCATCAGGGTTAGTGCGATTTGCTCTGAACTGTGTCTCGGGCGATAAGACCGTCCATTGTACTTGTTGCTTTGAGAATTTATATTTTTATGTTTGTTTCTTCATTGGTGTACAATAAAGTGTTTTCATTCATTCATTTGCCTCGCACATATCACCAAGTAAATATTTGCTGTTATGACAGTATAGACATTTTGTTTCTTAAGCTATTTTGTGCCCAGGAGGCAAAGATCTCTCCCAAATTCTTCCAGATATCTATATCCTCCGTCTCAGTCATCCCGATCGTCTCGCCAAATCTTTCCTAGCCGACCGCGACCGATCATTTGAATGTGTTACTGCATTCAGTGTGTCTATACCCTTTGTAAATTGGAGGTTAGTTGCCTGAGTCAGCCCGTTAGTTGTTCGCGAGGAACATTACAAAATTTGCAAATATCTATTGTTTTGAGCTGTAAGCTGAAACACGAGTAATTTTGGGCGGAATGCGGATTATAATTTTTTTATATTATTAGGTCAAAAACATGAACTTAAACCAATCTGACTCCTTTTTTAACGTTCTTCTTTAGTGACCTGATCCGAGGCCAACATTTATAAAGTCATAATCATAACTAACTAAAACACATTTGAATTAATAATAATAAATATTGCTGGACATTTCACACAGCGCTATCTAGCCCCAAACTAAGCAGAGCTTGTACTATGGGAACCAAATAACTGATAGAATACTTATATACATTTTTTTTTGTAAATATTAGGTTGGGGAAAAGTTTCTTCGCATTTTTTAAGAAAATTCAAAACATTTTTTAATATAGTTTATTTACATTTAACTAAAGTATGTAGGTACCATTTTGTTCGATAACTTTTTGCCATCTTGTAGGTAGGGACATGATCCCATTGCTATAGAAATTTTGGGGCTTCTGATCAAAATACCGCGACAAGTGGTTTTGGCAGTCCTCTCGTAATGTTAACCTGACACTGCCTAAAGAATTCTGAAGAGACCGAAACAGGTGGAAATCTGAAGATGCAAGGTCAGGACTATACGGCGGATGCATTAACACCTCCCAGCCAAACTCTCTTAATTTTTGCTGAGTGGCTAAAGATGTGTGAGGTCTAGCGTTATCATGATGAAAAGCCACACCCCTTCTGTTGATTAATTCCGGCCGCTTTCTCTCAACTTCTTGCTTTAATCTCATCAATTGTTTGCAGTAGAGTTCAGAATCGATGGTCCTGCCTGGTGGTAACAGCTCATAATGAATAATGCCCTTCGAATCCCACCACACACACAGCATCACCTTGTTGCGAATTAACCCGGGTTTTGCCACAGTCTGTGAAGCCTGACGGGCCTTTGACCACGACCTTTTTCACACGTTCTTGTCGTACGTGATCCACTTTTCATCACCAGTTATCAGCTTCTTCAAAAATGGTTCTGTTTCATTACGTCGTAATAAAGAATCACAAATGAGTACACGGTTCATTAGGTTTCTTTCAGTGAGCTCGTGGGGTACCCAAATATCGAGCTTTTTTGTGTACCCAGTTTTTTTCAAATGCGCCAAAACTGTTTTGTGATCAATTCCCAGTTCTTCAGCTACGTCGTAACTACTGATATGCCGATCTTGCTCCACTTTTTCAAAAATGGCATCAATTTTATCCGTAATAGGGCGACCAGAGCGACGTGCATCTTTGACATCAAAATTTCCGGATTGAAAACGCTTAAACCAAATTTGTGCTACTCTCACAGCACTAGGTCCATAAACATCGCAAATTTTTTTCGCGGCTTGCGTTACATTTTTACCTTTTTTGTAGTAAAATTTTAAAATGTATCGAATTTTTAGTGACTTTAAATGAACAATAGACCCAATATTGCAACTAACTTCTGCACTTCGTAATGTCGGCTTCACTTTGTAAACAATAGCTTACATTGGTATTCTGTCGACCGGCGCGCGCGCTGGCAGGTGACTGGGTAGGCAGTGGATACTATGCTAATCACTTGTTTAGGACTTGCCAAGGATACCTAATGTTTGAATAGCATTACTCGATTCAGAACTTATTGACACCAACTACAAATATAGACGCCTTCGCTAAATCAAAAGGTTTGCATAAATCTAAATGTCTATACAGTTAAATCCTTTGTTCATTTATTTCATTGGTCTATTTGTATTCACACCCTAATCTACCTGTGAGAGAAGATTTTCTTTCATATTTAGTTTATACGCTTGGTGTTTCCCACTGAAAGGCAAAGGGCTTCGCTTTCTTATTACTAAATAGAGACATATGGAATATTTCTTTTTTGTCACTTAGGACGACTTGCGCAACGATACTTAAACGTATTTAGTAGCTAAAATCAAACAAATAAATCAAATTTAAACATGTTTAGTCGCTAAATACGTTTAAATATCGTTGTGGAAGACGGGTTTAATATCCTCTTTTGGTTCTTTCTGGCTGGGCTATGTAAAACATATCAATACTGCAATCGGAAATTAGCAAAACTACAAATAAAGTTTTTTTTGAGTAAAATAAATTGGCCAACGACTAAAAATGTTGGACCCTGAAAAAACAAGCACCCTTGATACAATATTGCAAAGTTTTTCTGTTAATAGTTTGAAAGTAAATCTCAGAAAGTGCTTTACTATTATTGGTTTTTATCAGCGATCAAAGCTGGGGAAAGAAGCTAGCAATATGTATAACCTACCAAAAATTTAAGAAGGTTCCCTAGGTATAAGGCGATGTTTACATCTAGCTAGCGTTGTCCAATTAGCGGCTTCATGCGACACTCCCACGCCATGTATATTAGCATAACGCGTTTCAACACTATTTCCATTCTTTTACGACTTTTGCTGACTGTCACTGAGGTATAGTAGAGACGTAGTTATAGTTAAACAAAATCTTTATAAAAAAACCTGCTAACATATCGGATTAATATTATAAAATTTAGATGTAATTTATTTTCTTTATTGTTATGAATTCTAAAAGGTCCATTAAAAAGAACAACCAGCTTTGTTTCTTGCCTCCCTTTTCTGGATTGGTCGCGAAGGAACAGGCTGTAAAATTGACGTTTCAAAGTGATCAGATCAGAAAAAGTGATTGAGTCAGGCTAAGTCTTAAAGTGGAGCTGGGGCGCGCTGTAGCAAACAAAAATTATCCAAACATTTGTTTTAACGATTTGAAATTATCCACAATATTGCAGTTATTGGGCTTAGACGTAACGTGAATGTATACTAAGAAACACACGTTTTAAGTTAGACGATTTTTAGTAGCGTTTTTTATTCAACTAACAACAACTTACTACAACTACAACCTGGGTGTCTTCAAGTTGCGAGTAAACAGGTTTCTTCTAGGTAAACGTCGTCGAAAACAGTCGTAGACTGCATCATCGCGCGCCATCAGGTGAGATCGTGGTCAAACGCAAGCCTATAATTATATTGGAGCATGTACTGTCCCACTACAGGGCAAAGGCCTCCCTTTCTTCCTTCCATTCCACTCTATCATACGCTTGTGTAGTCCAGTCTTCCATATACGAGTCGAGTTCGTCTTTCCATCGGCGTCGCGGTCTGCCACGTGGTCATTTTCTGTCTTTTGGGATCCACTCGGTGGTGGATTTTGCCCATAACTCTTCCGATATGCGGCAGACGTGTCCCGCCCAATCCCACTTTAACTTGCCTACTTGGTGCCCAACGTCCGCGATTTGTGTTTGGGAGCGCAGTTCACTGTTTCTAATGCGGTCTGTTAGTTTGACTCCTAGGATACTGCGCTCCATGGCTCGCTGATAAACCCCGAGTTTGGACTTTTGTTGATCCGTCAAAGACCAGGTTTGAGCGCCATAGGTAAGGATGGGGAGAATGCACGCGTCCATGAGCTTGCGTTTAAGTGTGAGAGGAAGGTTACCCTTCATCATATTTTTCATGGCCCAATAGCCCTTCCAGGCGTTTTCTGTGCGTCTTGTAACTTCTGCAGCTTGCCTGCTCTGGAAGGATACTATTTGGCCTAGGTATAAATACTCACTGACGTAAAGCCTATAATGTATAAAAAAAAAGATTATCCGATAAAATCCTGGTCATGTGTTTGACCAGGTGACAATAGACTAGTGGATACTAGGTACTAGGTTCATGGTATCGTACACGTCATTTTATTGTCCGATTATAAAACAATGGAAACGCACAAAAATTACCAGTTATAATTTGTTTTCTTATCGATCGTGCTTTATCGAGCTTCGTAAATAACGACGGGTCGCGGGTTCGAATCTTGCCAAAGCTCGTGAAAGCTCATAAGATAACATTAACTGTAGGTATTTAGATAAATAGGTAGATAAGTTGTAAACACAATCTAATGTTTAATCTGGCTATCATTTTTCATGGCTATAACTTTTAGGTGCCACTACGGACCTTTCGCTTACCACATACCATTTAGATGAGAAAATATTTTTCAACCGTTAATGCCTGACTAACGGCCGTTAAATAAACAAGACAAGTATTTTATTTAGAAAAAAATCCTGATTTATTTTAATATTTTTTATAAATATAGGAAATATTGACGGTCGTAAAACCGATAAAATGGTACGAGATAAATTCCATCTTTATAGCTAGCTTCCGCGCGCGGCTTCACACGCGTGGTTTGTCAATAAAAATTAGCTTATGTGTTAATCCACGTTATAATCTACGTACATACCAAATTTCATCGAAATCGGGTAAACCGTTACGACGTGATTGAGTAACAAACAAACATGCAAACATCCAAATTTTCGCATTTATAATATTAGTGTGGTAATTGAAAATGAAAATATATATATAAATATAAATAATAAATAAATATTGCTGGACATTTCACACAGCGCTATCTAGCCCCAAACTAAGCAGAGCTCGTACTATGGGAACCAGATAACTGATAGAATACTTAAATACTTTTTTTTTGTAAATACATACTTATGATATATAGAAAAACACCCAGACCCGGCACGAATATCTGTAGATTATGCAAACATTTGTTCCGCGGCGAGAATCGAACCCACTACCTCCTGCGTCTCAGCCGGCTATTCGCCCACTGCGCCACGGAGGTCGTCAATATATATATATATTTATTTGCTGTTACATTAAACAAATAAATTAGATAAATATGTCACTCAGTTGGATTTATTTATTTATTTATTTGGATATTTATATATTATTATGGTATATGGATATACCAGTGTGTTAGACAGAGTAGGTTATTTTATTATTCATTTAAACTAAAAATATTTAGTTATCTCCACAATAAGCACGCCTGTATCGTGGAGATCTAATTACGATAAACCAATTAAGACAAGTGTTGTCAAAAAATCATTTTCATAATTATTGTTTTAATTTTATGTTTGACAAATATTATTAATACTTTTTATTGTATTAAATTTTACATGAACTGCAAAAAGAAAAAAAAACTTGTACCTAATTATTATAAATAAATAACCCTGACATTTATTATTTTTTATATTACATTGTGCTTAGATGCAAAAACGTAATAATAAAATGAGTGTGTAAAGCTTTAACATTGCATGCGTTAAACGCTGAATATGGCGGTACCTACACAACAACTGTACGAGTACCTTCTTTATTACCCATATTACGCAATAAATACAATTTGATTGATTGATTGTTGTTTTTTTTTTTTTTTTTTTAAATAATGAAATACCTACTCTGATCATGTCCATACAAAATTTGCGTGGAAGAGAACTATACTAACGATAAGGCCGCCTATTATATCTTTGATTTTTAATAAATCTTTCTTTAAATGAAATGAAATGAATGAATGATGAAATGTCTGAGTCAAGGCGTATATTTAAATCTAAGCTCAAATGGTGTCAGCAAAATGCAGAACAAATAAAAATGGATATTCTGGCCTCACACCATGCTAAGAAAAAGTTCAAGGATTTTTGGAAGAGCACGAAAAAGCTAAGTCCTAAGCATAATGTCCCTCTCAATGTTGATGGTAAAACGGAACCACACGAGATCGCCAACATGTTCAGGACTTACTTCCAGGTGGAGCCCTTGCGTCAGATGGGCTCGCCGCCGCTGGTGCTCAATACTGAGAATCGTCTGCCATCTATTTTGCCACCTGGGGGATTTACAGCTAAGGAGGTGGCTTCTATTATTGAGAACATGACTAGGGGTAAGTCCCCAGGGCATGATGGTCTTAGTATTGAGCACCTCCAGCATGCAGGTATTCATCTGCCGAGGGTGTTGTCCATGTTTTATACTTTTTGTGTTAGACACGCTTACATACCGAGTGAGTGCATGAAAACAGTGGTTGTGCCAATAATCAAAAATAAGACAGGCGATTCATCTGACAGAGGTAATTATAGGCCCATCTCCCTAGCTACAACTGTGGCAAAAGTACTGGACGGCTTGCTTGATCAGGTCCTTAGCAGTCATCTGAAGTTGAACGATGCTCAGTTTGGCTTCAGGCCGGGGCTGTCTACGGAGACTGCGATATTGTGCCTCAAGCAAACTGTCCGGTACTACACCAACAGGAAGACTCCGGTTTACGCATGCTTCCTAGACCTGTCGAAGGCCTTCGATTCGGTGTCCTATGATGTACTCTGGCAGAAAATGGAAACAGAAACTAGTCTGTCCAGTGACGTGATTAGACTTTTTGACTATTGGTACAACAACCAAATCAATGTTGTGCGATGGGCGGGAGTATTTTCTGATGAATACAGGTTGAAGTGTGGGGTCAGACAAGGTGGATTAACATCCCCCAGACTTTTTAACATGTATATCAACGGACTTGTCGAGGAACTCAGCAACACCGGAGTCGGCTGTTCCATAGATGGTGAATTTGTTAACAACATCAGCTACGCTGACGATATGGTGTTGCTGGGTCCCTCGATAAGTGCCGTCAGAAAACTCCTTCAGCGGTGTGAAGCGTACACCGAGGCTCATGGGCTCAGGTACAACGTGAATAAAAGTGAACTGCTGGTATTCCAATCGCGGGGTCACAAGATCACCGATGTACCACCCGTCTTTCTTGATGGTGTCACCTAACCCAGAGTTTCACGTTTCAAGTACCTGGGCCACTGGGTCACGGAGGACCTCACGGACAATGAGGACATTGAGAGGGAGCGTCGGGCATTGGCTGTCCGAAGCAATATGTTGGCTCGTAGATTTGCACGGTGTACGGGAGCAGTAAAGGTAATTTAAGGCCTTCTGCCAGTCTTTTTACACATGCAGTCTATGGACCAACTATACGCAGAAGACAATCAATGCCCTACGCGTTCAGTATAATAACGCGTTTAGGATGCTGTTGGGGCTGCCGAGGTACTGCAGTGCATCAGGCATGTTTGCAGATGCTCACACGGATGGTTTTCATGCCATTCTACGCAAGAGAGCCGCCTCGATGCTGTGCCGCGCCCGCGGCAGCGGTAACACTATCCTACGCGTTTTATCTGATAAAGCTGACTGCCCAATATTGTGGCACCTAGTGCAGCTGCATGTTAGTAAATAAGTATTTCATTTTTTATTTATTCATTATTTGACATGTGTTTTAATTTATTTTATTTATTTTATTTTGATTTTAAATTTGATTTGTAATTTGTTTTGATTTAGTTATTATTATTATTATTTTGTCTTTTATCCTTATTTATTTTATATATGCATTACTTTACTAACATAGTTTGTAAACAAATGTAATACTAACAATATATGGACTTAATATGTCTGAAATAAATTATTGAATTGAATTGAATTTTTAAAATTTTATTGTGTGTTTCTCTAACGATGTGCAAGTTAGAACCTTTGATCACACTGGCACATTCTAGCAAAAGGGAATACCTAAATAAGGGATATTTTTAGAGTCAGGCAGAGAGCCATCTCCCTTCCATCAAAGGTCAAGCAGGCGCACGGCTCCGTACCATCCGCACCTAGTTGATATAGGTACCACCCATTAACACACACCGGTTTGGTTCTAGGTTCTTGATGCGTACAGCTATGGTATGGAACATTTTACCGTCGTCTGTTTTTCCTAAAAAATACAATCCGGGCCTCTTTAAGGTAAGAGTAAATAAGATTCTTCTAGATCTTCGCTTCACCACATCATCAGTTATCATCAGGTGAGATTATGGTCAAACGAAGATCTACTTATCCAATAAAAAAAACAATGTGTTCTAGAATAATAATATATTTAGATTCAAGTAATAAATGATATCAGCCGATCACAACATTCATAACCATTCCAGAACCGGTCGGAGCTTATAAATTACCGACAAGTGTGAGCGAGACTTGCGCTCAGAGGATTCCGTACGTACTGTTATTATGGTCAAAGAGGCTAACTGAGCTGCTGATCAGGGATGGTATATAAATAATGCTGGACATTACACAGCGCCATCTAGCCCCAAACTAAGCAAAGCTATGGGAACCAGATAACTGATAGCATACTTACATTTTAAGAATTTTTATCGTAAATACATACTTATAATATTATTTAGAGTAACAACGAGAGCCCGTACAAATATCTGTAAATCATGCAAATATTTGTTCCTGGCAAGAATCGAACCTGTAACCTTCTGCGTCTCAGCCGGCTTCGCCGACTGCGCCACGGAAGTTGTTAGAGGGGCTAGCATTAAACGTAATCTTTGGGATTGTTTTTGTCTCCTAAAACATAAGTAATCACGGTATGCAAAATGATAATCGTCGGAACTATAAGATTTCCTTTCGTTGTAAACTTGTAACCATCAGGTGAATCTGTTGTTTGTCGCTAACCTATTTAAAAAGTACTATTTATTCTTTGTTAGATACGGAACCCTAAAAATGTACAGTTTAATATAATAATAATGTATGCAAACAGCTTTGTTTGTCTAAAAGATGACGTAGCGAGGCGCCATGTTTTAACGTCTCCAAGTTTTCGTAATGCACTCTGAATATTAAAAGGATTGTGCATTATTTCTGGAGTGCTTTGCTTACTTCGTCGACATTTTGTTACGACTTTTGCTGGTAAAGCTTCTTTTGTTTTATTAATTATTTGAATAATGATTGTACCTACCTCCTTTTTTGCTGTTGAATTCTGTCAGTTACCTGGTTCCCATAGTACAAGTTTTGCTTAGTTTGGGGCTAGATAATGCTGTGTGAAATGACCTGTATTTACTAGGGGTTCGCCGCAAACTGAGTTCTCGTGAGTCTCCCATAAAAAAAAAATTGTAATCTTTGACTATCAAATTAGTTCCGCGAAATAAATAACCAACTAACTTGACCTACAGTTTCATTCAAATTACAGGTAACGGGAGTTCATATAGAGTGGTTCCTTTTTGTTGGGGTACAAAATGCAGTTATTCGGGATTTCAGACTTTTGCTTATATTTGTGTCACTAAAGCTACACGAATACCAAATTTCAGCATTGTGGAGTCACTGGTATACTCTGTGAATTTTGTCAAAGTTTTGTTTTTATTATGGCTAATAAAAAAAAGTTATTCACTTTCATATGGGTAGACCCACCTGAAATCCGAAACATCCTATCGATCATATTCAGTTGAAGTAGTAGTATTCAGTATCCATCATCATAATTATCAGCATAAGACGTCCACAGTTGCATATAGGCCTCCGAACGATAGGCCTGTCCAACGGTAACAGCTTAGCAGCTTAGCAGTTAGATTAGTCTGCGAATCTCCTCATTTTTGATTCGATCTCATTTCGTTAAATTACAACGAAATTGTTTGAATTAAAATAAGAGTTTTAACGAAACTACATGAAAGGTCTGTTTAAATAAGTAATCATCTACCAACATTCAATTTTGTACGTTACGTCCCAGGCGATACCGTAGTTATTCGATTAAGAAATGTGCCTAGAAAAGATAAAAATCTTGTTTTTCTAAGTATTTCGTTTCTATTAGAAACATAACTAAATACAAATAAATCAAGTCATTAATGTCAACTGCTCCCGAAAACCAGTATTTTGTATGTTAGAATACATTTACACCGATATGAACTCCACTAGAGACCGCGCACTGGAAAGCGCAGCTAGTATATTACATATTATCTTCTCTGTGGTGCAGCGTAGGACAGCCCCCCACTATATGAATAAACGAAAATCCGCACAAGATTGGTCGCTTTGGAAATGTATGGCCTATATTCAACAGTGGACGTCTTATGGCGAATGGTGATGATAATATAAACATTAATTCGTACATATTAAATAATAATTCAGAAAGAATATACAAATATTTACAATGTAAAAAGAAGAAACAGCGGAAACAGTTCAAACATCTAAAGACCGTTGCAAACGATATATAGATAGCTCAACTGCTCCAGATCACTACCAGGCGGAAGTGTCGGCAAGACACTGGCATTGCCCCGCTGAATTGCAATGCTTATGCGTATTTGCATCACTAGTTCAAAAACGAATGATTTATGTTTAATCTCAATTCAGAACAGTTTAAGATGAAGTTATTTTAATAACTAAAATATATTTTTACTTATCAGGGTTGACTGCCAACTGATAGGCAAGGCTCTGCTATAAGCCACACCTGTTCACCAAGTATTCGTTTTTCTAAGAGGTAGATTTTGTGCGTTTGTTTGTTTAAATGTAGGGGTTAATCTCCAAAACTACTGATCCGATTCTGTAAAATCTTTCACTAATACGAAGCTATTTATTCCTGAGTGCTATATTTTATTTTGATGATAATAAATAAAAAAAAACTTAATTTCTTTATTTAGAACATTTAACAGTGTACATACACAAAATGAAAACGGTGATACCCACAGGAGTAAAATACTGTGTCGCAGGCATCAACGCCCTCCTCCATAAACCTTATAGAATAACTAGCTTCTGCCAGCGGCTTTGCACGCGTTGTTTGTCAACAAAAAGTAGCCTTTGTGTTAATCCAGGTTATAATCTACGTACATACCAAATTTCATCGAAATCAGTTCAGCCGTTACGAGGTGATTGAGTAACAAACAAACAAACATTCAAACTTTCGCATTTATAATATTAGTGTGAAGAGTTCCACATCAGCTCACACTAATATTTTAAATGCGAAAGTTTGGATGTTTGTTTATTTATTTGTTTGTTACTCAATCACGTCATAACGGCTGCATCGATTTCGATGAAATTTGATATGTACGTAGGTAAAACCTGGATTAACATAGTAACCTATGGAAGTAACATAGGCTATTTTTTATAGACAAACCACGCATGTGAAGCTGCATGCGGAAGTTAGTCTTACGAGTTAAACTTAGGTAACTCGGAAGTTAACCGTTATTTGTTAACCGTTAAAGTTATAAAAAAGAGAATATAGAGAAGTTGAACTTAAATTGTTGCCCGCTAGTACCTAAGTTATAATGTTTTTTACGGGTATGTGTCCGTTTATGAGTTTTGGTAACTTAAAATAAATTTGATATATTGTTTATATTATTACAGAGCGGTGTGACAGACATCTTCAATTTGTAACACCAAAATAAACACGAGTGGTGCGGTTAGACAAGTCGTGTTTGCTGACACAACCAGCTTTGAACTCTCCCACTTCTTAGAACGGCTCGGAGTGGGAACAGTTGGGTCACTCATAAAAGCTATGTTTGTGAGTTATTAGAAAAAGCTGTTTTGGTAAAGTTTTGTACCTAGGTTAGTTTTTTGAGAGTTGCAAAGTATAACTCCTGAAGACTGTAATGATTTTAACCCCCTATGCAAAAGGAGGGGTTTTATAAGTTTGATACTTAAGTCTGTCTATCTGTCTGACTATGGCATCGAAGTACCCAAATGGATGCAGTTCATTTTAATAGAAAGCTAGTTTAAGCTAGTTGTTTATGTGTGATGAAGATGGTCAGTCTATCCGAAAATGAACAGCACTTATTTTTTGTTCTCAAGACACAAACAAGTGCTTGTTGCTTATACCACCAGCGGTCCCCATCCAAGTGATGACTGCGTGGAACGTAGCCCCGTCCAATACTTACGTTAATTTATTTATTTACAAAACTTTCGAGATTTATTTCAATATTTTTTTATAAATACGGGATTTATCGGTATCAGTCAGTATTTCTCAGGCAGTATACAGTGCGAGACGAGACGTAGTTCATGATAAATCCCGTATTTATAATAAATACTTACTTTAACATCAGGCATATTGTTATTCTTGAGATCTTCGGCTGAATTTCCGGCTGAAAAGTAAATTGAAGTTATAATTATGAAAATTGGGGTAAAGGGGTAATTGGGGGCCTTTAACAACATAAGCACTTGACTCGATTATAAGGTAGCTGCTTCTGCAAGTTCGCGTTGCAAGTAGCGTTTTTTAAGCGGGCTGTAACACCATAATCTCAGACGTGGGTATGGAGGCATGAAAAGGAGCTCGCCTCGCTAGCCTAATATGACGAATGGCATCCAACATTACTTTAACTAGATTCCACATCATGGCTTTATTTTACTTGTATTTAATTTAATCTTGGATTGCTATTAACTATAATAATTAGTAATAGCAACGCGACAGCAAACAGCAACGTTATAATTCACATAGAAGCTAGTGCCACCAGCAAAGGGATGGCAACAGATAAACTATTTTTCCCATAGTAAATTGGACCTTTCGTAACCGATTGAAGTCATGTTGCTGTCTCTGATTTTACGTAATTAGGTGGCCGATGTATCCAGCAATAATATCTAATACGTGAAGACTTTCTAGAAAACTTTCTAACTCCTTTTAAGCATATTGCGCGCACGGAGGAGTTTGAGGTTTGGCATGTTAAGCTCATGGAGGGGCGAATGCTAAAGCTAAGATAAAAAAACGGTCGAATTTCGACCACTGCACTAAAAACTTCTAAATATATATGTTTAAGTTAAACTATCTATACGACTGTGGTGAAGATGTGGTACTCGTACTGAAGGCGTCTGTTGAGAGATTCGTGGATGGCGCACCGTACCAATGTCTCGATTTTAAATACATATGCATAATATGACTATTTTATTTCTAACCTTTATAATACACAATAATAATGTCTGTTCTTGCCGAAAAGTTCTTTAGAATTACTGTATATTATAGTCAATTAAATTGAAATACCTAAATAAGAGGGCGGCAAAATTTTCTTCCGCTCCAGGCGGCTGACACCCACGCTACGCCACTGCATGGAACCGTCAGACTTCTTCAAGTTCATCACACTTTATCTACCATGACTGAAAGTTCTCGCAATGACTTCAATAGAGATGCATCGCTAGAGCCGCTACTCAGGAGCCAAGACATGACCACGACCACTCTGCCAAGAGTACCCGACTAAAATGAAGAAGAATCTATACGACTACATTTATAGGTGGTTGGGGGTTTGATTCCGACGTTACGGTGCGGTTGCAAAACTGCTGATCTGAATGTTTCTGACAAAGTATAGTGGGCCTGTTTGCCTCTAGTTTTTAGGGATAATACCAGGGCTTGGTTATCTTATCAGTTATCTAATGTCTGATCTCACCGCGGTAGATTACAGGCCCCTGTGACAGCCAATTTACAAGTTAAACTTAATCACTTCACGTGCACTTATGTCATTGTGTATAAAATAAATAAATATTGCTGGATATTTCAGACAGCGCTATGGTTACCACATAATTGATAGATACTTATAAATATATAGAAAACATCCAGACCCGGAACAAAAGATCATGCAAACATTTGTTCCGCGGCGGGAATCGAACCCACTAGCTCCTGCATCTCAACCGACTATTCGCCTACCACGCCACGTAGGTCATAATATATGATATGAGTGGAACTTACGAGAGTTAGAACACTTATATTGTAACATAGAGTGACAAGATACTCTAAAAAGCAATATTTCTCCTACAAAATGGCGCCGGCGCGGCGTTCTTGCGTAATTTTTATACTCTGATCTTACAGTTTGTCACACACCGAACGTCCTCGCATGACATTAGACCACGTGAATTGAACCATATAAACTCTGAATAGCATCGCTTATAGTAGTAAATGCGGTGATTCTGTTCTGTTGTTTGATAGATAATAGTAGCAAATAGAAAAGGCCGCAACATTTTATGTTTATTACCCGACTGCGCAGAAGGTGTATAATGTTTTTAGGGTTTATTTTAAGTGTCTTAGGGTGTTTCTGGAATAAGTAATCCCCTTTCGGCTAGTTTAGACTGATTTTCACAGACAAAATCGGTTTTAACCGGTTATTAGTTTTGACTGGGACATTATATGTATGTAGGTATGTCTGTTCATTTAGATCATCCCGTAGGCTGCACTAAATGAACAAACACACTAGGCTATATTAAAATTGTATATAAGTATTGTACCAGTTATCTGGTTCCCATAATACAAACTTGACTAGCTTTATTATTTATTTAATTATGTATATTAATTTTTATTTTTTATTTTATTAGGCATTCACGTGATAGGTTGCAAGTCCATCGCTGTTTATAAGAATACTAACCCGGTGCCACATGCCTTCGAATGTTTGATTCTAGAACATACCCATTTCATCACGATGTTTTCTGTCACCGCTTGGAGCAGGTAAATACGTACATCTCTTTTTCGAGTAGAAAATCCAGGTGCTCAGCAGGGATTTTTTTTCAATCAAAATGATAATATTTCATTTGACCACAATCTCACCTCACCCATGATAAGCGATGATGTGGTCTGAGATGAAGCACGAAGATCTAAAAGACACCTATTTACTCTTATCTTAGAGGCCCGGATTGTAGTATTTAGAAAAAGTTGACGACGGTAAAGTATTCCATACCTCAGTACGCATTAAGTACTCGAAACTATCAAATCGGAAACAGGGGTACTCTCACAAGGCCACCACGGGCCTACATTTTAAACACCACTTTTTACGTTCATAAAAAATTGCAACATTAACCAATCGAAAACTATTAATGTAGTTCTATTGCAGCTGACTTATCTATTCCTTGCCTCATACACATTTCATTGAAAAACTAAACAGGTACTGAATAGGCGCTTTGAAGGTACACACATACATGCAAGCGATCGTGTGCATGTGTGCAATACTCAGCTGTTGTTTGTTAGTATCGGAGGTACTGTAGTAACTATTGATTAATCTCCGGTGGAGGCCTCGAGTGAAGGGTTGATGACCTGCCCAAAGAAGAGTTGCGCAGACAAGACAGTTCTCGGAATTTTGTATCTACCTCTATTATTGGGGGTTAGGGGTGTGTACTAAACAATGAGTTCTTAAAATATAAAACACGAAAAGTAATAAAATTAATGCTGAGTTGGACGGCCACGGCGGTCCCAAATTAACACGATTTTTGCAGTTTTTGTAGGTTGGACGAGATGGTTCAGCCTGAAAGAAGTTGGACAGTGGCCTGTAAGACCTACGTAAGTATTAATGGTAATGGTCGCGTGTCCATTGCTCCAGTGCAGCGGTGTTCATAATTTCCTGCCACACCTTATCGTCTAACAACTGTTATGGGTAAATGTAGATGCTATAAAAATTGGCGACTTTAATGGCAGTGCTGGGTGGGTTGGATTGAGGAGTCCTCGAGTCCAAATTAAACATTTAAGTGAGTAGTTATAACGTAGACTGAATTTCAACATTTATTATGACCCGCAGCCAGTCTGACATCATGTGCTGCTGATCATGAGCTTCTTCTTGCTTGTCATATTCCCCACAGGCTTGTCCCAGCCAGCGGCATCTATATTTACCGCGGTAAATCTATATTTCTATATATTTTTTTGTTTCAGCTATGCCTGAGCTCGTAGGTACTTTCACTCAAGAGTGGTATCTACGGTAACGACTGTCCCTTCTAAATCTAATCTAATCTGTAGTGCGTAGCAACAACGAGTAGCTACCAGCTAGTTGCGCAAGCGCAACTCATCCACTCAAGGCCCGCTCGATATAAACAACATATTGTTTAATGTGTGGGCCCATGCCCATGCACCTAGCCTATAGGGCTGTCAATTATATAAAAGTTTTTGTAAGAGTTTTTTACTTATTTTTACTTATTTTTACTACTACTAACTCGCTAGCATACTTCTTGCTTAAAAAATCTACTTCTCGCCAAAACTTGGAACAGGCTTTTTGTTCAACTATGTCTCGCTCCCACGGAAAGCGCCCGGGGTTAATCTAGGTCATGATGATTACTATTGATTTAAAAGGATGGCATTTGCAGTGGAACATGGATGAAAATAGAATAGAAATGGATAAATATAATCATCATCATCATTTGACGACCTCTTAGGCGCAGTGGGCAAATAGCCATCTAAGATGCAGGCAGGAGGTTGCGAGTTTGATTCCCACCGTGGAACAAATGTTTACATGATCTACAGATATTTGTTCCGGGCTGGTTGTTTCATATTATAAGTACGTATTTACAAAAAATAAGTCTATCAATTATTTGGTTCTCATAGTACAAGTTTTGCTTAGTTTGGGGCTAGATGGCGCTGGGTGAATTTTCAAGCATTATTCATTATTTATTTATTTATCATATTAATCATAGGATGTCCAGTGGGTCGTCCTACGCTGCACTACTTAAATAGGATCATTTTAGACAATAATTTGACCACATACAAAAAAATCCGCTTGATTTTCGATTCACACTTGAGCGCATATCTGAAATACGAGCCTGAGTATTGCATCATAAAAAAAATTACGCAGTTCGAAGTCCAGGCCTCACAAACACACAAACATATATTGACGTGATCCAAGATGGTTAAATGGATGTAATAGAAACTTTTTCATTTATCATTCTAATAGGACAAAGTCTACCAACTCATCAAATTTTTGGATGCAAAGTCACGATTTTGTATGGAAACTATTTGAGACATTATCGCATATGACAAAACGAGCCAACCTCTGTCAGTTCATATTAGAAAATATAACAAAATGATCTGGCAACCCTAAGCCGGCGATATTCGAGATAAACAGATGAATTATGGCATTTATGGGCCAACGAATCTGTTGTATCATAATCAGTATCGGCTTGTTTTTGTTAAGGAAGATCATCGAATGACTGTTATGAAATGAAAGGAATTTAATGTCTTTATTGCCATAGGCGAAAAACACAACATGTAATTTATACAACAACAACAAGTAGTATTCGGGGCGGAGACAAATCCAACAAATCAAAGATCATCAAAATCGGTTCAGCCGTTCTTGAGTTAACTAACGTGACTTTGTTATATATATATATAATACCTATATATATGTAAAAAAGATATAGATTAATTAGTGTTAACAGTCTATAATTTGTCAGGTGTTGATTAAATGGATAGATAGATAACTCTTTTTAGAATAACCACACAAACATAAATAATACAAATATAAGTACTAACCTATAATAAAAGAGGCAAAACAATAGGCGGCCTTATCGTTGAAAGCGATCTCTTCTAGGCAACGTTTTGATGGAGCGAAATTTACGAAGATATGACGGAGCGCGGCGTACTATGGAAGATACATAATCTTATATGTTTTTTTTTAAGAGAAGCTTCTACATTCATACATCAAATCATTAGAAAAAATTTTTTTTCAAAAGAAGTTTTTATTGAATTCATAATCGGAATCGCAAGCAGATTCAAATGAGCCCAAACACTTCTTATACCATTCAGAAGTTCCGTTGTCCAGCCTCCGTCGCGTCTCCATCATGAGACCACCTCCACGGTTCCATATTATTGCATTGTCACCGAAGTTACATATATATTCAACTCAATCGGTTTTGGGGGAACTGGTTTAAAATTCAGTTGCAATATTTGGCCTAAACAAAGTAACAAACAATAAAAGCTTCTAAAAATAATCCTACGTTTCAATCTATCTTATACCAAAATACATCTAAATCTGTCCAGCCGTTTATTCGTGAAAACTTAACGGAGAGTTAGACAGAGTTACTTTCGAATTTATGATATTAGTACGTATTATGTATTGCTGGTATACAACTTGAACATGTCTGTTTTCCGTAGGGGCAGGCAGAAAACACGGATCTCCACTTCATCATCATCATATCAGCTTCAGTACGTCGAGCCTCCTCTTAAATTCCCAGAACGACGTTCTGCGACTCACAACGGCTCCCAGCAACCTTCATTACGTCTTCTTTCCATCAAGGCCGTCCTACACTTTGCAGTGCGTGGTCTCCATTTGAACCTCTCTGTCCCAAGGTCCGTCTATTCTTCAGTCATATTAAAAACCTGGTCAATCCGTGCAAAGCTAACTAAGTGATTTATTACAAAACCAACACTGACCTACCAGCTACTTAGATTTGTTTAAAGTCGCAATACTCCCAGAGAACATAATACGTATAATAACTCATAGGGTTCACAGGGCACGCGTCCCGACCACTTCTTATCTCATCTACCACAGAGTGTGTAGTAGTGTGTTACTCGTGCCCACTCGTTAGTGCTAGGGGCTGACCAGCATTCACGTCCATGTCTGACTCCGAAAGCTGTTTTCGGACTGGTATTTATAACAATCATTGTAGTGAGTATCCCAGCGGGGCTCATGTTATGAATATTGACGTAATGTATAATTAATATTGCCTGACATCTGAACATGATCAATTAATTTTATTTGACATTTGTTTTATTTTGGTTTGTTTGTGTTCCTGACTTAGTTTTATTAGTTCTTATTTTGTAATTTGTAATAATTTATTTTATTTATGTTATAATAATTTGCATGCCTCTGTGGTAGAAATAAGTTGGATCTATAATAATTTTAAGAACTTTGTTTAAAACCTTATTTGATGCAAATAAATGATTTGATTTGATTTGATTTGAACATTTTACCTACTAAGATAAGATAAGATAAGATAACTCTTTATTGTACACCAAAATAAAATAGAGAATACTAGTGGTTCGCCCCGAACTGAGATTAATCGCGCGAGTAAAACACAATAAAAAATATTCTTAGGGCGACTCGCGCAAGGATGCCTAAACGTATTCAGTGGCTAAATATGATGTAAGGAGTTGTCAAATCATACAAATACGTAACATTTAAACATGTTTAATCGCGAAATGACCAACACACTTGACCTATAGTTTAATTGAAATTACAGGTAACGGAAGTTCATGTTAATTGGTTACTGCGAGTAGTACAAGAGAAAAAAACCGTTGCTTTATCATGCTGAGTTAAACGGTGAAGTTTGTGAAATTAATCAATCATAACTATATCTAATACCTTTAAACAAACATGCTTCCGGCAAAATGAATCCTTTTATGGTTGTTTTATTTTTTGTTTTTCCCTAATTATTAATTTTAAAATGTTGATTTGCATCATAATTATTTAATTTATTTATTATGAATTACCAATTGCACTAACAAATTATGGATGTAACATCTGAAATAAATAATTTGGATTTGAATTTTATTTCCATTCCAAAAGGAAATTTTACGTGGTACGGACAGAAGGTAGGTATAATTACTGATTTAAACGGGTATTTATCGCGTATCTACCTTTTTTATTTGGCAGACTCTGCCCGCGACCACAGCTGTTGCAGTCGAAACGTCAGGATAAAAAATGAAAAAGGTACATACGCGATAAATACACGTTTAAATCAGTAATTATTTACAGTTAGCGCGAAAGTTTGGAACTTTGAGTTATCACTTACTAAGTTATTACATGGAGTTGTATCGATGTTACTATACTAAAATGGATACTCCGAAAAGTATATAAGTTTAATCCGAATTTCTTCGTCACGGTATCATCCCCTCCCTATAACAGAGGCGGAGGTCAGATAACCCAGCACTGAGCAATAAATACTTATGGCTCTTTAATTAGTTTCGGACACTGGTAGATAAAACAGGTGGTGATAAGGCCGCCATTAGGGACGTTCTACACTACATATTATATTATGTACTTTAGATTGAATGATATGTTTTGATTGTAGATTAATATTTCTTCACAGTTTTTTTGATAAGTTTCAGAAAGTAGTAAAAGCGAGTAGACAGGCATACGCCCGCGGGTTTTTTGTTATCAGATAAAAAGTACTTCTAATTCACCCAATGGCAATACTAATGACTATATGGCTAATATGACTAATGGACGTGGCGCAGTGGGCGAATAGGCGAACAGGACGCAGGAGGTTATAGCTTCGATTCCCGTCACAAACCAAATGTTTGCATGATCTACGGATATTTGTTTCAGTTCTGGTTGTTTCGCTTTATATTATAGTAGAAATATTAAGTATTTACACCAAAAAGTGATAGATACAAAAGTTAAAGATACAAGATATTTTATCTATATTTAATAAAAATATCTTGTATATTTAACTTAAGTCAACTTTCGATCGTATTACGACCTTTAGAGACAAACTCACCTTTCAGTTCCGTCAAACGATCGACTAGCATTGGGATTGCGAGAGTTGACGATTGATCTAAGATCCAAACTTGGATTTGACTAGATTTTATTACATTGGACTCTTGTCTTGTTTATTGCATAAGCACGTACTTTTAAAAAGTCATTAGTAAAAAATATAATTCCGTAAAAGCTTTCTTCCACCAAAAAACAACAACCGCAAATCAAGTTGGAACGTTCCTTTTAATTTAGTTTCGTGTTCCATTTTCGTGTTTACCGGAGCCCGCGCCCGCGGGGACACGAGAGGGGGTCACCATGCGAAATGGACATTTGGGATATAAAGTTACGAAAAATACAATAATTGGTCACGATTCTCTCCATTTCAACGATTTCTGGAAGGGATCGCTTTGTTTAGCAATAAGACCGACATTTTTGGTTCTTTTTTTCTCATTATTATAAATGCCGGATATATCACCTACTGTTAATCGGCGTTTGGATCGACAATGTTTTGGTTCAATTCGTGAACGTTCATCAGGTTGAGTGCGAGGCGAGACGCAGTGCGGAGCGGATCACACTCACCCTGATGGCTTCTTCTTTTTTCTGTTGTCGTGTCTAGCTTGTAAGGTATAATAGTAGATTATTATAAACGAGGGGATAAAGCAGTGTCTTGCGTCACGGGCGCTATATTGAATCCTGAGTGCAGAGAGGGATATAAGCACGCCCAAGATGCTGATAGCTTTATCCACGAGGAGAATACTCTACTCTGTATACTTTCTGCGAGACAATAAAAACCAAATCTAGGTTAGTGCATTCTGTGCAGTGGTTAGTTCTATTTACGAATAAGTTCTTATCATGTGGATTTCTTTGGTTCAAATTTTAATATAGATGAGGTTTCAAAATCAGTATCAGAAAACACAAAATTCAGTAGATGCAACTGTACTCCCAGCTAAGGATTTGATCTCCTTTGTTTTTCTGAGGTATACATGACATATAATTTGACTTTGTCGAGCAGGTGGTGAGAAAAAAATTCTTGAATTCATTCAAAATATTCTATTCTTCGTCTCTATCTAGTATGTGTGAGAATGTCCAGCATTATTCATTATTTATGTATTCCTTTTGGTATAAGTTATAACAAAATTGTAACTTATAATGGAATACATATAATGTAAGGTTTATCTAAAAAAACTCATGCCTAACTAGTACCTACCTAACATTTCATAAATAGAACTCTTGTTTATATATACCCAGTTATTTTTTCATAAACTAATTATTTCACAATGAGATAACAACAAAACGAGCCCGATATTTAATTTAATAACTCAAATAACATTTGCATAGTTCTATATAATGCCTCTCATTGTTGTCAGTAATTGCATTCAAATTGCATTGCACAATGCAAATAATGCATAATAGTTAATGCATTCGCGTGTCGCGCAATCGGCTAATGGAAGTGTTGATAATTTGTAGATATTTACTCGTTAAACATTTTATAGTTAGCTTCTGCTCGCGATTTCATTGGATATTATACAATTTAAGATTTTCCAAGTCTAATATTTAAAAACCTTTTTCAGGTAATCAACTTAAACCTATATCTCAATATTTTTAGTATCAGATAACAACTGAAAGTAGTTGAAGCAAGTTTGTTTTAGTTATTTTGGGATGTTCGTTTAGTTGTTTTGCCACTTCCGGCGGATATTTTTCCGAACCAGTATAATCTCGGAGTCTTCAAGTCCAGAGTGAATAGGTTCTTTCTAGCAAGCGTGCTCCGTCTTCGATCACACCTTCACTTACCACCAGGTAAGGTATTGGTCAAGTGCTTGGTTATCATCAATAATAAATAAATATTTTCAGAAACAGATCAAAGTATTTTCAGCATGTGACGAATATTGCGTGTGCCGATGTTTCACATCTTGAAGATA
Source organism: Philereme transversata (assembly GCA_963924445.1). Lineage (NCBI taxonomy): Eukaryota > Metazoa > Arthropoda > Insecta > Lepidoptera > Geometridae > Philereme > Philereme transversata. The sequence goes on along the minus strand of OZ004343.1, from coordinate 931,512 downwards.
GTTTTTCCGGTCTGAACTTACTATTATTTTATTGTTTACTATTAATTGGTTCACACCAAAGAAGTATAACTTCTTTTTTGTACATAAGTACACACATGCTTTTTAATTTGTAAGTAAGTTTTTAATTTAGTCTTACTTTCCACTTCTTACGAGTACTCGCCGGCTCACCAGCTATCCTGATAGGTTTTAAGATCATAGGTATCTTTATGATGGCTTTTTATAAGCTTTAAAAAAGAATAATAACCAGTTTTTTTCAAGATTTGCCCTAGTGTTTGTTTTAGGGCGTGGACACATGTCTACGGTACGGCACCGGCCACCGTGCAACGGCACGGCGCCGCCACTGGGAGAAAGTACGGCGGCGTGCCGCGCCGGCACACGATTTGCTACCGTGTGCCAGCGCGCGATCGTTCCAAAACATAACAGTTATTGTCTTGATATGGACCACAAAAGACGTATTGTGCTCCTGTTGCTGTTGAGACGACGAATGAAAAAAAAAACAAACCCAAAAGAAAATATTGGATGAATCCATACTTTTCTATAATGGTTCTACATGATGGAGGTCATTTTAAGAGGAAATATGAAGCGTTGAAAATATGTGGTGATGACAAATTTTACGAATATTTTATAATGTCAATATTAAGTTTTGAAGGACTGCTAACCAAGATAGCACCTCCTACACAACAGCAATACGTGTTCAGAAAACCTGTTGAGCCTATGGAAATGCTAGGTTTAACGGCGGAGCACCGTGTGCCGGCGCGGCGTTGCGCCTTCTCCCGGTGACGGCAGGTGCCGCACCTTCTCCCGGTGACGGCAGGTGCCGCACCTTCTCCCGGTGACGGCAGGTGCCGCACCGTAGACATGTGTCCACGCCCTTAGATTTAATACTAAAGTCATGGTCACCTTACAAGGAAGCAACAAATCAACACAGGATAATTTTTATTGCGAGCGCAGAACATCGAGCGACATTTCTCCAATCACTAACGTCAGCTGATACATACAATATTGAACTACCCGCGCTTCTGAAAATGTAAATTAGTTTCTATTTCAATGCGTTTTAGGTTTAAATTACCTTTAAGAATATATAGACACGTCAGCTAATATATAAAATATTCTACCCGCAGTTCTTTAATTGCAAATTAGCTCCTAACTCAATACCTATAAAGTTTATATTACCTTTCAGTGTATTGTAGAGACGTCAGTGCATAGATAAAATGTTGAATTACTCGCAATTATTAAAATACAATCTCAACCTTTTTTAAACATTTGAGGTTAAGATTATCTTTCAGAGAAGTAGACTATAATTGTTTTGTGTTTAAGTAAATTTGCCCTACGGAAATGAGGTCTCGTAGATAAAGAATGGAGAGATACGGCAACAAATTGGTGAAAGTTAAGTATGCACACGATCGGCCGATAAGACGACTGTAGATTTTAAATGGGGTTTCTATTGTCTTAGGAATTGGCTTGGCGAGTAAATCGAGCAAAACTAAACCCAGTTATCGGAACGCGTTATAAATAGTTTTTAGTAGGTACTTGATAGTTATCATGTAATCATGTATGTAGATAACTGTAGAATACTTATATACGTTTTTTTTGTAAATACATCCCTATCCCTACTAATATTATAAATGCGAAAGTAACTCTGTCTGTCTGTCTGTTACCTTTTCACGCCTAAACCGCTGAACCGATTTTGATGAATTTTGGTATAGAGATAGATGGAACCTTGGGAAAGGACATAGGGTACTTTTTATCCAGATCCCGATCCCGATCCCGGAATTATACGGGTGGAAACGCAGAGTGCAGTTGTGTATCGTATATCCCTACTAAATGAATTTTGGTATAGAGATAGATGGAACCTTGGAAAAGGACAAAGGCAACCTTTTATCCCGATCCCGATCCCGATCCCGTAATTATGCGAGTGATAGATAACGCAGGGTGCAGTTATGTATCGTATATGCCTACTAAATGAATTTTGGTATAGAGATAGATGGAACCTTGGGGAAAGACATAGACAGTCTGTCTGTTTCGTTTTCACGCCTAAACCGCTGAACCGATTTTGATGAATTTTGGTATAGAGATAGATGGAACCTTGGGAAAGGACATCTTTACTTTTTATCCCGATCCCGATCCCGGAATTATGCGGGTGAAAACGCGGGGTGCAGTTATGTATCGCATAATTCAAATACTCCTAGCCAGCTTTTAGAATACTTTCTGCCTGACATGTCCATCAGGCCCATCGGCCTATACACTATGAATGTGTGAGTGTGACGATGCATGGTGTGGTGTGGCGGGGCTGGCGGGCGCGGGCGCGCTGCGCGGCGCGGCGGCAAAGACGTGCGGGGGACGCGGATGGCTCGGTGGGAGGAGTGTAGATCACAAAGTATGCTTACCCGAACGGGCAGACACGTGAGGGCAGACGTCGTTGGCGGACGCATGCGATATCTACAATTTTGAGCTGCAACGTATTCGCTTTCTTTACGTTTTCATTGGTGTTTAGGGTTTCTTGGATAAGCATTTTGTGTTATTTACTTAGTTGTTTTGGTTGTTATTATTAGTTTAGCATAAGTTAGTAGTAGGTAGAATTATAGTTAATAGGTAAAATAAATACTTTAATTCATTTTTTAGGATAGGTATAAAATTGTAGTAGATTAGTAGGCAGGTTTTTTTAAGTTTTTTCACATTTAGTAAGTAGTTACGGTACCTAAGAAGGTCAGCATAGTTTTTATTGAGTATTAATAGGTAAGTAATGTTGTTTTGTGAATAAAATAGTTCCAGTAGTTTCGCATATAATTTTATCGATTCATTTTGTTTTTATTCCATGTGGATAGTATATTTTTTTTAACATTTAGTTTTAGTTTAGCAATTCGTTTTGTTTTTGTTTTATTTCATGCAATGTGTATAAGTACCTACCTTAAGTATAGTTTCGTACTCAGTACCTTTAACTAAATTTTTTTGTCAGCTAAAGAATTTTTTTTTGCATAAGTACTTACCTGTTTTTATTACTTTAGGTAGGTAACTGGTTAAGTAATATGCCTCGCAAGCGTAAATCTAATTTAGCGCGTAGCTCTAAAAGAGCTCGAACTGCGCAAGTAGCTAGATCCCAAGAATCTGAGGAGCAGACTCAGGCCCGGCAGATTTTAGATGCTGAGCGACACGCAACGCAAAGAGCTGCCGAGACCTATGAACAAACTCAGGCCCGGCAGGTTTATAGATGCTGAGCGACACGCAACGCAAAGAGCTGCCGAGACCTATGAACAGACTCAGGCCCGGCAGATTTTAGATGCTGAGCGACACGCAACGCAAAGAGCTGCCGAGACCTATGAACAGACTCAGGCCCGGCAGATTTTAGATGCTGAGCGACACGCAACGCAAAGAGCTGCCGAGACCTATGAACAAACTCAGGCCCGGCAGATTTTAGATGCTGAGCGACACGCAACGCAAAGAGCTGCCGAAACCTATGAACAGACTCAGGCCCGGCAGATTATAGATGCTGAGCGACACGCAACGCAAAGAGCTGCCGAGACCTATGAACAGACTCAGGCCCGGCAGATTTTAGATGCTGAGCGACACGCAACGCAAAGAGCTGCCGAGACCTATGAACAAACTCAGGCCCGGCAGATTTTAGATGCTGAGCGACACGCAACGCAAAGAGCTGCCGAAACCTATGAACAGACTCAGGCCCGGCAGATTATAGATGCTGAGCGACACGCAACGCAAAGAGCTGCCGAGACCTATGAACAGACTCAGGCCCGGCAGATTTTAGATGCTGAGCGACACGCAACGCAAAGAGCTGCCGAGACCTATGAACAAACTCAGGCCCGGCAGATTTTAGATGCTGAGCGACACGCAACGCAAAGAGCTGCCGAGACCTATGAACAAACTCAGGCCCGGCAGATTTTAGATGCTGAGCGACACGCAACGCAAAGAGCTGCCGAAACCTATGAACAGACTCAGGCCCGGCAGATTATAGATGCTGAGCGACACGCAACGCAAAGAGCTGCCGAGACCTATGAACAGACTCAGGCCCGGCAGATTTTAGATGCTGAGCGACACGCAACGCAAAGAGCTGCCGAAACCTATGAACAGACTCAGGCCCGGCAGATTATAGATGCTGAGCGACACGCAACGCAAAGAGCTGCCGAGACCTATGAACAGACTCAGGCCCGGCAGATTTTAGATGCTGAGCGACACGCATCATTGATAGCTGCAGAGATGCCAGAAGAATCCCAAAGACGACGTGTGTTAAATGCTGAACGGCAGTCAGAAAGGAGAAATGCGTTTACAATGTATACATGGGGAGCATTCCACAATGCTGCTTTTGATTATGACCCATCGATTGAGTATAATAACCATCGATTACTTCTCATAGGTGGAATGGATAAAAAATGTATACATTGTGAAGCACTCAAGTGGAAAGAAGAAACTCCGGGTATGTGTTGTTCTGGTGGCAAGGTTTCAATTCCAATACTTGGAGAACCAGAGGAACCATTGAAGTCTTTACTTTTAGGTGATAACAACGAATCGCGGCGTTTTTTAATCAAAATAAGGAAATATAATTCATGCTTTCAAATGACGTCATTTGGTGTAGAAAATGAGGTGGTTATGCCTGGGTTTTCATCTACTTTTACAATCCAAGGTCAAATCTATCATAGGATTGGTTCTTTGCTTCCTACAAATAATGAGCAACCAAAATTTTTACAGATTTATTTTATGGGAAATGAAAACGACGAGGTTGACCGCAGGTGTCAAAACATTCAATTAGTAGAAAAGGATATTGTCTTAAAGATTCAGAGAATGTTGCATGAACATAACCGCCTAATAAACACTTTCACAACAGCCTTAGAAAGAATGCCGGGAGATGATTATAAGTTGGTGATTCACCCAGATCGTACACCAAGTGGGGAACACGAAAGACGATATAATGCACCTTTAATAAATGAAGTCGCAGCCATGGTTTGTGGTGAACAGTTTGCTTCCCGTGATATAGTTTTACATGCCCGTGATAACACACTAACTAGGGTGCCGGATACACATAAATTTTACGATGCGTTACAATATCCGCTAATATTTAGCAAAGGGCAAGAAGGGTATCACTTTCAAATTCCACAAGTCGATCCTGTAACTGGCCTGCCCTTGCCTAACAAAAAGGTATCATGTATGGACTTTTATGCCTTTCATATCATGATTAGAGAAAATGATTTTAATATTATATCACGACGCAGGCAACTGGCCAATCAGTTTTATGTTGATATGTACGTTAAGGTAGAAAGTGAACGATTACGATACATAACATTAAATCAAACTAAATTAAGAGCAGAAAATTATATCCACCTTCAAGACGCAGTAGCGAATGACGCTAATCTAAATCCAAATGATATTGGTAGAATGATAATTTTACCGTCTTCATTTGTAAATAGTCCGAGGTACTTACACGAATATACTCAGGATGCGTTTGCTTATGTACGTACATATGGTCGCCCTGACTTATTCGTTACGTTTACTTGCAACCCAGCATGGCCGGAAATAGTAAATGAATTAATGCCGGGTCAAAGCGCGATTGATAGGCATGATGTAGTCGCAAGAGTTTTTAGGTTGAAAGTTAAAAAACTTATGTCTGTTATTTCCAAAGGCAGAATATTTGGAGAAGTGATCTGCTTTATGTATTCCATAGAGTGGCAGAAGCGTGGCCTACCACATGTCCACATATTATTGTGGTTAAAAGACAAGTTGAGACCCGATCAAATTGATAATATTATCAGCGCAGAAATACCCGATCCAAGCACTGACAAGACACTTCATGATATTATAGTTAAAAACATGATTCATGGTCCATGTGGACCTGAAAATCCTCAGTGCCCTTGCATGAAAGATGGAAAATGCACAAAGAAATTTCCTCGCAAATTACACAAAGACACTGTCCACAGTGAAAACGGATACCCACTCTATCGTAGAAGAGCACCAGCAGACGGAGGTCGAACGGCATCTGTGAAACTACGAAATGGGAGTTACGTCACTATTGATAATAGTTGGGTGGTCCCTTATTCCGCTATTCTATTAAAAATATTTAACGCCCATATAAATGTTGAGGCTTGCAGTTCAGTGCGCGCTATCAAATATATCTGCAAATATATTAACAAAGGCAGTGACCAAGCTATTTTCAATTTTAGGAGCACAGAGCTTGCAAATCGCGTAAATGAAGTACATACATATCAATCTGGTCGTTATGTTAGCAGCAACGAAGCCGTGTGGCGGTTATTAGGGTTCCCGTTGCACGAAAGGCACCCCACCGTTACACATCTAAGTGTACACTTAGAGAACGGTGAACGAGTTTATTTTACAGAAGATAATTTCCACGAGCGACTATCTACTCGACCAAAAACCACCCTTACAGCTTTTTTTGAACTTTGCATAAGAGATGAGTTTGCAAGAACTCTTATGTATGCTGAGGTACCGAGATATTACACATGGGACGCAACCAGAAAAACTTGGAAACGCCGAATTCAAGGAACTTCGGTTCAGAACTGGCCTGGTGTCAAATCTGGAGATGCCTTAGGACGGGTTTACACAGTCCATGTTACTAACATGGAATGTTTTTGTTTAAGGATGCTTCTACACCATGTGCGTGGGCCAACCTCTTTCAATGATCTCAAAAAATACAACAATCAAGAATTTTCAACATTTCGAGAGGCATGTGAGGCAAGAGGATTATTGGAGGATGACAATCATTGGAATATAACACTGGAAGAGGCTGCACAATGTAGATCAGCGGCCAAGGTGAGAATGCTTTTTGCTATACTAATAGCGACATGTGGGCTTTCAAACCCTCAACAACTGTGGGAAAGGTACAAAATTCAAATGGCCGACGATATTTTACACAGAGTACAACATCATAATCCAAACGTTACATACAATGATTTCATTTTTAATGAAGCCCTAACAAAGATAGAAGACCAAGTCATAACTATAACTGGGAAAGATTTGTCAGATTTTGGGTTGAGCAGGCCGCAAAGAACTGGGGAAGTTTGCAGTGATATAATAAGAGAATTGAGTTACGATGCTGCTTCTTTACAACAACAAATAACTGAGTCTGTTCCGCGTCTAAACCCAGAACAAAGATTAGTTTTTGAGAATGTTGTGCAAAAAATCGAAAGTGGCGAAGGTGGTTTATTCTTTTTGGATGCGCCAGGAGGCACGGGTAAAACATTTCTTTTAAATTTACTTTTAGCCCAAATTCGTAAAGATAAAGGAGTTGCTGTTGCTGTAGCTTCTTCTGGAATAGCAGCTACGTTACTTAATGGTGGCCGAACGGCACATTCAGTACTTAAACTGCCATTGAACTTAGCTCATGAGGAAATGCCAGTTTGTAACATTACTAAAAATAGTGACCGTGGACGAATGTTACAGCAATGTAAGCTGTTGGTTTGGGATGAATGTACCATGTCCCACAAAAGAGCGATAGAAGCACTAGATCGGACCATAAAGATATTAAGAGTAACCAAAGTATCATGGGTGGTATGGTGGTACTTTTAGCTGGCGATTTTAGACAGACTCTGCCGGTAATTACTAGAGGCACGCCGGCAGATGAAATAAATGCATGTTTAAAAGCGTCTCCATTATGGGTGCATGTAAAAATTTTTTGTCTGACTACAAATATGCGAGTACAACTGCACAGTGATACACAATTGGTGCAATATGCGGATGCTCTTCTGAAAATCGGAGAAGACCGTATGGAAACAAATAGTGACGGAATGATTACATTGAATCGTGAATTTTGTAATGTTGTCTGTAACATGGATGACTTAAAGAACAACGTCTATCCCGATCTTGCAACCAATATGAAGAACAGACAATGGCTGTGCGAAAGGGCAATTTTAGCACCGACAAACGAAGTAGTGGGGCAGATCAACGAACAAATCATGTCAGATGTGGAAGGTGATTTTGTTGAGTATCTGTCCGTAGACAATGTCATGGACACTGAGCAAGTGACATCGTTCCCTGTAGAATTTCTTAACTCCTTAGAATTATCGGGGGTGCCTTCCCATAAGTTGAGGCTAAAAGTAGGTGTCCCGGTCCTGTTGATGCGAAATCTTGACGCACCAAGAATGTGTAATGGCACACGTCTACAAATTACACACCTGGGACGCAATATTGTGAGAGCAATAATTATGACAGGAACAGCAAAGGGAGAAGAAGTGTTAATTCCCCGTATTCCAATAATCCCTACCGATTTGCCATTCCAATTCAAAAGAGTACAATTTCCCCTGAAAGCAGCATTCGCTATGACGATAAACAAAGCTCAAGGACAGACACTCAAAGTAGCTGGTGTTCATTTAGAAAAAAACTGTTTCTCCCATGGGCAACTGTATGTGGCGTGCTCACGAGTATCGAGTCCACAAAACCTACATGTTTTGACCAAAGAAGGAAAAACAAAAAATGTCGTATACAAAAACGTATTAAACTAAGTTAAGTCATGGATCAGGGTCAGGAAAAGTCTACCTATGTTAATCTCAATAATTCAATGTGCCGGCTTCATTAGAATCGTTTCATTATAGTTTCAGAGCCTATTCAGTCCAAACAAATTTACACGAAGTAGTAGTTCTACGCAGACGAAGTCGCGGGTAACAGCTAGTACTTATAATATATAGAAAAACATCCAGACCCGGAACAAATATCTGTTGATCATGCAAACATTTGTTCCGCGGCGGGAATCGAACCCGCTACCTCCTGCGCCTCAGCCGGCTATTCGCCCACTACGCCACGGAGGTCGTCAACTATAACTTAACTACACTTAAAAATGACGCGGTAAGTACTGATTTTTAACTTATAGGTACTAATACCTGGTGAGTCATTTGGAAGCATATTTCACGAAGTGTCCGCGATATTGCCAGCAACTTGCGAAAAGTAAATTTAAAAGGCGCCATGTTTTATTGCTTTGTCATTATTTATCTACCATAACTACGAATATTCACTTTATTTATGAAATATGACGTTTATTTTTGATCCATGACTTCTACTGCTGAACATACACCTCCTACATAGATTTCGAGAGCGATCGATCTTGTGCTGCCTGCATCCAACGGCTCCCAGCAGCCCTTATTCGTATTTTCATCTAGGGAAGGTCCGAGAAGTTTTCTCCCACAAAGGCTTCGACCACAATGCCACTTGAGCTTGCTAATCCTCTGAGCTATGTCACTGACTTTGGTTTGTATACGAATCTCCTCATTTCCGATTCGATCAGGTAAATAAATTTTATTTTAAAATACCAAGCATTTATAGCACTCTCCGTTTCACGCTGATCGACCTTGGCCCTTCTTATGAGGCCCATATTGAAAGACCATGCCATATCACTTGTAAATTGGTAATTTATGAGTATTTACTTTAAAGTACTTTGTAAAAGATGGCGAAAAACCAGCTGAGTAAGTACCTATTGAATGGTTTTTGAAATACATCGTGGTAGGCCTACCGGTCTCACCTTAGGTGATGGAAACGATTTGGTTTTTTTCCAAGAGCTATAAATCATAACTTGCTTCACAGTCGGTTGAAATACCGTGGGCTTTGCCGCTATTAAAACTCACATATTTCAAAATGCTGCCACCGTCAAATTGGTTAAAGAATAATGGCTAAGGGAACCACAGCGTTGAAATAACTGCATTGAAAGATCAAAATTCATTATTTATAAATTAAATACTTTTAACAGTCTTTAGTTCAATTGTATTACTTTCTTGTTTGGATTTTTAATTTTTTATTGTTGTATCTAATTTTTTTTAAAGCTATCTGATGTAATGCTACTATTTTATCTATGCTGTATTGCAGGAACAAATATTTTTTACATATTTACGGACGTAAAAAAGCGGCCGCTAGTATTTTAAGAATACCACTAAAATTATAAAATTATGTAAATGACGCGCTACCGAGCTTGTAATGCAACCAAATTATAAAAATAAGCATAACTTTATTAAATTTGACGTAATCAGTCATTTGTATTCCACATCTTATAAGAAAACAGCACGTTTTCGTTATAGTGGAGATAAAAATAGATTTAATTGGAAGGAAAATTTTTGTGTTGTTTATCCAATTTTTCTTATCAAAAGGCACTCAATTTAGAAGATATTTGGATGGATAATTTCAGTATTACAAACCATTAAAATAAACGAATAAGAAATATGTTATTATAAGTTTTTTCCACCATCACTTACCATAAATTATACGAGTCATTTCCGCTATTATCTCTAGTTAAATCCGTGATAGATATATTATGTTCTTATTTAGTTGATCGAGCGAAGCGAGATCTCCAAATCCACTTGGGCAAATCGGCGTTGTATGTATGTTTTGTTTGTCCGAGGATAACTTTCGAAGCATTGATCTGATCATCGTGAAATTAGATACATAGGTACAATTTTGATGACACAATTTTGGTGTGACTAAATGAGCTAAAAATATGAGGGGGTTGTTGAAATATTGGGGTTCAAGATATTAGGTCAACTAGGTCGTCAAATAAAAGGTCTTCATTAGTACATTTCAACTCTGTTTTTATTTTTAGTGGAATTTTTGTAGTTTTTGAGTTATTAGCCATAATAAAAACAAAACTTTGACAAAATTCACAGGGTACACAAGTAACCCCACAATGCTGAAATTTGGTAATCGTGTAGTTTTAGTGACACAAATATAGGCAAAAGAATATTCTGAAATCCAGAATAACTGCATTTTGTACCCCAAAAAAGCGTAACCAATGTACATGAACTCCCGTTACCTGTAATTTGAATGAAACTGTAGGTCAAGTATGGTGGTTGTTTATTTCGTGGCACTATTTTGGTAGTCAAAAATTACGAATAATATATTTTTGTTTTTATGGGAGACTCGCGAGATCTCAGTTCGGGGCGAACCACTAGTAATTTAGAGTTTGTTATTTTAATATTTAGCGTTGAAATGCCTTTTTTTCATGTGTCACGCCTCACCTTCTTTTGGCATGAACAGGGTGACTAGTAGGTAATGCTAGTAGCATTAAGTCCTCCTAGCACTACTCATTGTGTGAAAGTATTATATAAATAAATAAAATAATATGAATGCATATGAATGTAAAGGGAATGCTCGTTTATAGATCACAATACGATGAAAAGTTCACTGAAATTTAAATTACGCTTGGTCACTGACCCCAAGCCAAGGAAATACCAGAAATAAAATGATAATAAAAATGAATTTATAAAATATATTTAGGTACCAACGACACATGGGAATATACACACATTTCTGTAATAATATCCAATTGTAACATTTCAGCACTTGCGTGACATTCTCACACAAAATAACATCTGCCATAATTTACGATATACCCCTCCACGACCGTTTTATCCTGACCCCGGGAAATGAAGGAAAAGCGCGTTTTGAATGCGAATTTTCGTGGAGCTTTGTATAGGACAGGTCGGGTTATACTGGTGTTTTACTTCCGTGTAATAATGCTACTATTTATAATGTATGAAATGGGACGAGGTTGCTTCACGTTTTCGGCTGTCAGGTGTCCGACATTTCGGAGATTTTCCGGCTAAAGAGTTCATCCAGCTAATGCTTTCTAGGACTGGTTTATTATTAACCCTTTATTGCCAACACAAAATACATATTTTTTACATTCCACAGGTAATTATTTAACACTAGCTGTTGCCCGTGACTTCGTACTCGTTACACTACTAAATGTGTAGGTGACATAGAAACAAAGCTAAACTCGCTGTTGCAACTTGACTTGACACCCCATTTTTATCACTTGAGAACTGATTTAAGAGATAAAAAGTAGCCTATGTGGTAATCCAGGTATATACGTATCTACGTATATACCAAATTTCATCGAAATCGGTTTAGCCGTTACGACGTGATTGAGTAACAAACAAACAAACATCCAAATAGACATTCAAACTTTCGTATTTATAATACTAGTGTAAAGCTATTAAATAAATTTACAAACGTATAACATTGAATGTTACATCTGTAACATTAAACAAAAGCATGCGGGTCCAATATGGCACAGAATAACTCAAACAAGAGCAGAATGGAAAGAGCTGGAGGAGGCCTTCGTGTCAAAAATACACACCGACACTGAATAACTATAGTCTACGACTGGTACTTGGCTTTAAATTGACGAAATATGTGTATCATACTACTGATGTACCACCGCCATACCACCGTGGTCAGATGTTGTTCCGAGTCTGTGTGATTCTCTATTTATTAAAAGTATGTATTTACAAAAATATATGAGTATCAGTTAACTGGTTCCATAGTACAAGTTTTGCTTAGTTTGGTGCTAGTTAACGCAGTGTGAAATGACCAGCATTATATATTTTTTTAAAATCCGCCACTTACTATCAGACACTAAATAAATCCTATGGGCCTCATGAAATACGATAAGCTAAATAATAAGATGATGTTGTGAAAGAATTCATCCCAAATACGAGCTGAAGCCCAATATCCGAATGAAATCTAATTTAATTACAGTTTCGATCTAATCTCCATGACTGGTAAAACAACCTGTACATCTGCTGTCGTCTGTCAAAGTCTTTCGTCAATCCGTTACTCCAAGCAGTTGAGGTCAGGATAGAAGATCAAGAGTAGATCAAGAGTAGAAGAGTTCCTTGTGAAAGGGTTCGCCCGGACAAGTACTAATTGTGCCGACCTCACGTAATTTGAGAAAAAACAGGAAGAAGTCTTCACCACTTTTAACTACATTTCTCCGACTTTCTTGCTTTCCTCGCAACCCTACCAGTTGAATCCTTGCCAGATGCAATTTTGTATTTTATCATTGTAGATGCTGATGGTTTGATTGTAAATGTTTCACGTCCATTTTATGTTCCCAATGAACCGACTTATAAACCTCGTGTGGGTTGTGGACTGGCTTATGTACCTACTAAAGTATTTACAGCTACAGAAACCTTAAAGACATAAATGGAACCAGTATGCTCTCAATCCTTGTTTTAAGGTGACGTGGATGATGGCGCGCCTGATGGTTTGCGTACCTCATAAGTAATGTTAAAGTAAGACTTTGCCTCCTTCCACAGTGTTGCAGACAGGTATAAAGCCTCATGTGCCTTTAATTTCACCAGCACCCATGCCCTTCAAACCAATACGAGTACACAGTGATGCAAGCATGCTTCTCCTTGGCGTCAAAAAGAACTTCCATTTAACACCAAGTTGTCGTATTACACAATGTTTGTTGATAATCTTCGCGCCCAATATTTGCCACTTGTCATATTTGCCTCTCGACCTGCGCCGGCGCCGTTAATTACTCAAATCATTACAAGGTCCGCCATGTTTGTCTGTGGGTGCTTATGATAATGGCGACTGTTGAGAGTTTCGTGGACGGTGCACCGTAACAACATTTCAAATTTAAAAGTGCGATATCGTCGACTATGCAAATACGAGTACTTAAGTTCTTTGGACACGTTACCCATAAAGAGGAGTCAATGGAACGTCTAGTAGTGCAAGGCAGAGTGGAGGGCAAGAGACCTCATCAAGTCCATCACACTCTACCATGGCTGAATATTCTCACAAAATCAATAGAGCTGAATAGAGACGCATCGCTAAAGCCGCCACTCAAGAGCCAAAACCTGACATAGCCACGACCACTCTGGCAAGAGTGCCTGACTAAGAAGAAAAAGAAGAAGAATAGTTTGTACATTGTGGATACTACAAGTGTGGCGGTACACACATATTTAGCGCTGAACAACTCGACAGTGTGATAAGGCCCTAATATTAAAATCGGAAAATTGTTGTTCCATGCCTTTAACAACTGCATTACATTGCATTATTACACAAGTTACATTCGAATAAGAATTGGTGTACATGGTATTCAATTGAACCCTGTAATTTCACCGGCACCCATACCTTTTAGACATGAACACAGCATTGCTGCTTGGCATAATTGGTCGAGCGAAGCGAGATACTCTAAATCAAATTGCTTATTTCCCGTCAAATTTATACCCCAAATAAAAGAAACCACTCTTGGTAAAAGAAGCATTCGGTCCGAAAACTAAAAGATTTACCTAAAATTATTCAGCACAAAATCCCATGTGTCGTTGCACATTGATTAAATAGCAAACTGGGTAAAAAGTATTCGGATGTAAGGACGCATTTGCACTGTAAACAGGCTAATTACCACTTTGGTTAGGACTTATTACACGTGCTAAAAGCGCAGCATAAGTACCTGGAAGAAAATGCTTTCAGTGATAATGCCATTATTCTACATTAATCATGATCTAGTTTTAAAAGTAATCTTTGTACATAAAGTGTTAACCTATCAATCTGTTTTGTTCAGTATCTTAAAAAAAACTTCGAAATCATTAATAGATACCTATTGAGCATGAGCATTACGCACAAGCACGACAGAAATCCGGTTCTACCTGCCCCGTGCGCCCGCGCAGGACAGGACTTACCTGTCGTTAATCATTAAGCAACGGCAGCAACAGACGTAATTTATATATTTTTATGTCGTTTACCTATAAGTAATTGAATTATAAAATGTAAATCCTTTATTGGCTGTAAGTTTTATCATAAGGTACACCTGTATAAATATATACTAAGAGCTGTGGATTTGGTTCGAAATAAAATAAAATAAAAGGATATGTACTTACCTGGTTTCCAGTAATATAGGACTAGAAATTATATATTCGTGTTCGTTTATTGAAGAAGTACCTATTACTCAACTGCCTGTGCCCAAATTATCGTAATTGAACTATTTGTTTGCATAATGATCTTGCGTCTTTTAGTTCCGTGAAATGCTGCGTTGCATCTTCAATTTGACTTAGCCTACTTATAAGGTACTACCTGCTTTCTACACAAATATGTGAAAAGGTATAGGTACCGGATAAAAAGGCAGTTCCTGGGGGATTTGCAAGGAGCCGGGTAAGCGGCTATGGATTCGTGAGAAATTGCCGAAAGAGAAACCTTTTGGGACGTGATTCGGGAACCGGCGGTCATTGCGACTGCTTTATCCCGGAATTGCAGATCGCTTTTACTCTATTATTTTAGAAAAGCTCGGCTGGGTACTTTTGATTAGTTACCCGATGCGTATATTTTTTATATTGCGGTTTTAGTTCGGTCGTGGTGGATAGCACAAACTTAAAAAGACCCCAGCAGTGGGAGAACTCTAGTTGTGGATGATGATTTTAGTTTTGTATATTAGTTTTTGGTAAAAAAAAATTTTTTGTCTTGATATACATACCTATCACTAATTACAAAAAATAAATAACTAAAATCAATAAAAGTGGAACAAAAATAATAAGGTTATGCCAAAATCTTTTCCCAAAAAAGACCATGAGACCATGGATGGAAACAAAGAACGTGTGTGTACTTATGCTAAATTAAAAGCTACCGTCTTATAACGTTCTCGTACAATCCAGTCAATCCAAAGGTTGTCTGAAAGAAATCTCTTTTAGCGATAAGACCGCCACTTGTATTTCTGCGTGTATTTTATTTGTTTTTATATTGTCTTATAATTTAAGTGTGATTTACAATAAAGCGTTTTCGATCTATTTATCTTAATGTACGCACGTAAGAAGTTATACCCACTTCTTTGGCGTAACAGAACAAATATAGCTAGGTACAGATAACATTCCGTATGCCACACTCTTTGTTTGTAAAAGTAATGTTAAATTAATAAATATAGTTATGAGTTTTCACGGAAACTAGAGAGACAGTTATCAGCTAACTTCATCATGTCGCTTTTTGACTCTAGGTGTGCGCGCGCATCGTAAAAATTTTACTCTCATATTTTTTTTCGAAACACGCCAAAAGAAGTATAAGTACAACAATGAAAAACAATAATATATTAACGCGACATTTTCATATGTAAGTTGTAGGTTTCCTTTAATTTTCCACTTAAACAAATTCAAACAATCCTGAGCAATTTTCAAAGTAAACAATACTCAAAAACTCAATTTATTTATTCCAATATTGAATAGGTACTTACTCAAATTTTCTTAGGGCCGGAGTCAAATCAAACAATAGGGCGCGGAAGTTGGATCCTCTATATCCATTTACTCGGCCCTCAGGCCCAAAGGGCCTTTGGCGTTAAATAAATATAATATAAGGTCGACTACAGACAAATAGACGTGACCTCGTTTGAATATATACATATAGCTGAACACGCTATATCTGCTTATCGATAAAAAAACCTATCAATAAAATATACCACAAGTTGTACAGGATCATATAACAGGTTGGGGAAAAAGTCTTTTCGCATTATAGTATGTATGAACTTGTAATAAAATATCTTTGGCGATACTATTTGTATCTGGCTGGTTTTGCTATCATTCAAAGTTTAAATTAAGAAGATAATTCCAAATTAAAACTAGGAAAATGTGTGATCTTTATTTGTTTTTCGTACTATACAGATGAGTGAATCTAATGAAGAAATTCGATACATTTTAAAATTTTACTACAAAAAGGTAAAAATGCAACGCAAGCCGCGAAAAAAAATTGCGATATTTATGGACCTAGTGCAGTGTCTGTGAGGGGTTTGAAAAAAACTGGGTATACAAAAAAGCTCGATATTTGGGTACCCCACGAGCTCACTGAAAGAAACCTAATGAACCGTGTACTCATTTGTGATTCTTTAGTACGACGTAATGAAACCGAACCATTTTTGAAGAAGCTGATAACTGGTGATGAAAAGTGGATCACGTACGACAAGAACGTGTGAAAAAGGTCGTGGTCAAAGGCCCGTCAGGCTTCACAGACTGTGGCGAAACCCGGGTTAACTCGTAACAAGGTGATGCTGTGTGTGTGGTGGGATTGGAAGGGCATTATTCATTATGAGCTATTACCACCAGGCAGGACCATCGATTCTGAACTCTACTGCAAACAACTGATGAGATGAAAGCAAGAAGTTGAGAGAAAGCGGCCGGAATTAATCAACAGAAGGGGTGTGGTTTTTCATCATGATAACGCTAGACCTCACACATCTTTAGCCACTCAGCAAAAATTAAGAGAGTTTGGCTGGAAGGTGTTAATGCATCCGCCGTATAGTCCTGACCTTGCACCTTCAGATTTCCACCTGTTTCGGTCTCTTCAGAATTCTTTAGGCAGTGTCAGGTTAACATCACGAGAGGACTGCCAAAACCACTTGTCGCGGTATTTTGATCAGAAGCCCCAAAATTTCTATAGCAATGGGATCATGTCCCTACCTACAAGATGGCAAAAAGTTATCGAACAAAATGGTACGTACATACTTTAGTTAAATGTAAATAAACTATAGTAAAAAAAGTTTTGAATTTTCTTAAAAAATGTGAAGAAACTTTTTCCCCAGCCTAATATATCAAAAGGAAATACAGTCTTTACTCTAAAGAAGATGCTAAGTACAGTTTGTAGACCTCACTTTTAGATTTAGCATGTCTGATGGAAACAGGCAAGTCATTCCATAATCGTACAGCTCGTACCGTAAATGAGTTACTAAAGAAGTTGGAATTATGCGCTGGAGTTTTCAACTGGAGAATGTAGATTGCGGGGGTTGGAAATATTTAGGAATTCAAAGCATTGTTTGAGATATGGTGGAGAAGAAGATGTAAATAGAATTTTATATAAGAGAGTTACAATATGAGCATCCCGACGAGGGCGGATTGGCAACCACTTGAGTTTAACGCGAAACTCGGAAATATGATGAACATTATGACATTTATTGTAAATATTGTAATTAGTATAATTGGCCGTTCTAGTTACATAAATAAATATATAAAATTAACCCGTCAAGGAAAGATTAAGCGATTTCTTCCAGACAACCTTAGCATGGAGAGGACTTTGTGGCAGAATGGTGAATGGCGTAGAAATTAAAAATGTACGATTCCTACCGTTGCAGACTTAGCGTGGCCGAATCCGACTCAACTCACGTTACAAACAGATTGCTAATCTGTGTAATGTAATTCAATGTAATCAGAATGTAATAATGCTGTTAGCTGAGATAAATAATTTGGGTTTGAAGGTCTAACTGATGCTTTTATTCTTGTAAAAGATATCATTATCACGCAGAGCTGTAGTGTTTTTTTTATCACGAATCGATCTTTGTATGAGTACAATCTCACCTGATGGTAAGCGATGATGTGGATTAGATAGATAGATAGATAACCCTTTATTGAATTACCACACAAACAGAAATAATACAAAAATAAATATAAGGCTAGAATAAATAAGGCAATACAATGGGCGGCCTTATCGCTGAAAGCGATCTCTTCCAGGCAACCTTTGGATGGAGCGAAATTTACAATATGGAGTGCGGTGTACTTTGTAGGATATATTTACACAAATATTCTTAGGTAAGTATACTAAAAAATATGATAAGGTTCCAATCCTAATACTTAAAATACTTATAAAATAGACTAATATATAGATATATGCAAATAGCTAACTCTACTAACAGATAAAATGTTTAAATAGTAAATAAATAACGCTAGGAAGATGACATCGTTAGGTAATGTTGCTTCACCTTCAGCTTGAATGGATTAGATGGAGCACGAAGACCTAGAAGATACCTATTTACTCTTACCTTAAAGGGACCCGATTGTAGTATTGAGGAAAAACAGAGTATCGGGGGCAAGGAAGATTACTCCCGTAATTACCTAATTGGCTTGATTTTCTTCCATAGAGTCTTCTCCATCCTAAGGTTGTCTGCTCGACTTAAGCGATAAGACCGCTCATTGTGTCTTTCTGTTGTTTTTTTGTTATCTGTAGTGCGGGGTTTTTACAACTGCTAACAGATGGCGTTGCTCTGTTATAAGCTGTTATCAAAGGAAAGTGAAATGTCAATGTCAATCGCTGTGTCAACATAATTTTACGAGAAACGTGAAATAAAAAAAAACATTTTTATTAGTTTACAAACTGATGAAATGAGATTATTTTAAACAAGTTTTGATATTGTGACTTTAAGACTTTGACAGTTTGGCATACAAAACATTTTTTTTGGCGGCTTACCACCAGACAGCGCCATCTCTCATTCACTCTAGTTTGAACAAGTTTTTTCTTTTAATTGAAAATGAAAAGCTCTCATTGTTTTTTTAATGCTGATAGAGAAAAAAAACCTACTCACTCTATTCATTGGTATTTTGATTTCATCCCGATGGCTGTTAATGCAACGTTTGACTTACCTAACTGAAAGGTACATGACAATCATTTATTTTCTACATGAGCACACAACAAAATTACATTATGAAACAGAGAAAAGACAAGAAAAGAGATATAATGAAATACTAGAGATGCTGTTTCTACATATAGATCGTAATGCGACCGAAAGTTGAATTAAGTTCAAATGACGAATTTCGTAGACGAACCAAAGTCACCGACATAGCACAAAGGATTAGCAAGCTGAAGTGACAGTGCGGGCAGGACACATAGCTCGAAGAACTGACAGCCTGGGCAGAAAGGTTCTCGAGGTGAGAACATGCACTGGAATGCGACCCCCCACTTGACCCTCCACGTGGGACGGCCCCCCACTTGATGGAAAGACGACCTGTTATAGGTTGCTGGGAGTCGTTCATTAAAATCACTTGGATCACTTTGAAACGTCAATTTTACTGCCTGTTCGTCTGCCACCAAGCCAGGAAAGAAAGGCAAGAAACAAGTGTGGTTGTTGAATGCACGAAGCGGTACCTGCCTCTTCTTTTCCGAGTCTTAAATTTTGACATGTGTCACATCTGCTGTTACTCTAAAATTGTTATTATTCTAGATGTAGATACGGATTCCGAGATTTTTTTTTGTTTTATTCGACTTTGAGTTGGAACAAGTTGCCTCGTAGGTCACGCACGTTAGAACTTGATTGTCGAGATTCTGTGCTTCGCGATAACATTTGTCGCGATTTGTCGCGCCAGCGTGCATCGAAATAGCGTGCGTCGAACTTTCGCATTTCACCCGCCGACCACCGATCAATCGGACGAGCCGCGCGCGCACGATCTCCGCACAAGAGTACCTATTTGTATAATTTTTGTTTGTTTTAAGAGAAACAAAAGTCGTATTTGAGAATCGTACACTAGCCAGTCCTATCATGGCTACTAATTTTTTAGTTTCTCTTTATGGAAGGATATCTACAGTTTAATTGATCGAGTGAAACGAGATCTACAAATCAACTTGGGCATACACATATATTTGTGTATATGTTTGTTTGTCCGAGGACACCTTTCGAAGCGTTTGATCCGATCATCTTGAAATTTGATACATAGGTAGATAGTGATAGCACAATTCTGGATGAGCTAAAAATGTTGGTGAGTTGTTGAGATATTGGGGTTCAACGGGGGTAAAAAAAAATGAAAATGAGACTATTATGTCAAATGGGACGTCAAATGAAAGGTCTTTATTAGCACATTTCGAACCCGTTTTTATTTTTAGTTAAGTCTTTGTAGTTTTTGAGTTATTCACCATAATAAAAACTGAACTTTGATGAAATTCACAGCGTACACCAGTGACCCCACAGTGCTGTAATTTAGTATGCGTGTAGCTTAATATAGGAAAAAGTCTGAAATCCAGAATAACTGCAATTTGTACCCCAAAAAAGAGTAATTAATTTACATGAACTCCCGTTACCTGTAATTTAAATGAAACTGTGGGTCAAGTAGTTTGGTTATTTTTTTCGTCGCAATATTTTGATTGTCATAAATTACGAATAATATTTTTTCTGTTTTTATGGGAGACTCGCGAGATTGGGGCGAACCACTAGTACGATTAAAAAAACATACAATTACAGAGATACTACCTGTTTATTACACTTTGCCAAATACTTATCGAAATGATCAAAATCTTTGCAAAACAAACATAATCATTAATTATGTTTATAATCGTCATTCTGTTGCGAGCGCAATTTATCGCTCAATAAATATCGTTGCCACACTTCAGATGTTGGAAGCTATAAGGTGTTGGTCATGCAAGATGTAGCCAAACTTTTCTTATTTCATTAGTAACTCAAAAATACAGCTAAATCACCCGGTTTTTAATGGTCGAGCAACATGCATGTTTATCTAATCTCTTTTTAGATATTATAATTACTGTTTAAAACGGGTATTTATTTTGTATGCACCTTTTTTATTTGTTATCCCGACGTTTCGACTCAGTTGCAACAGCCGTGGTCACGGGCGGACTACCCGTCACACAGTCACGGTGAGTCCGCCCATGACCACTCTTTTTAACCAGTAATTTTTATGCAGAGTGATCTGTCTGGATTATGCAGAGTGATCTGTCTAGTGATCGCGAAAGTTTGTTGTATTTTTGTGCCAAATGCTGCGTGCACGCCAAGTTCATCTATAATTAGTATTACAAATAAATTTGATTATATTATATAAACTATACACATACATATAATCACTCAAATTATGTACAAATAACAACAATTAAAACTCTAACAAACATGGGAATCAAAGAGCCCTTGGCAAAAGGGCACTTAAAATGTTTACTTGGTTCACGCTTGGATACAACCGTCTACGATTTTAATAACGATTCTCAAAGGGCGTTCGATCGTCTTAATATAGACAACCTCGCTTATATTTATATCTACGTAATACATTACTGGGCCCTGTATTTATAAAGATTTATTATTAAAAGGCGATCGGGCGTGAAGTTGAGATATATTAATATATTCATCACAAAGCGTGTCAAAAAATTTTGAACGTATTTTAATGGTGGCAGAATATTTCAAATTAATAGTAAAAAATCATGAAAACAAACGATACTTCCGAAGCAATTTTTTTTTAAATAAAAGTATTGTAATGTGAGTGATTTTTGGGTGATTCATGAGTCGTACGTAACCTCGTGGGTACGAAAGCGTTTCACCAGTATTCTACAAAAACTATGGAATTTATTATTTTGCTTATGTAAGTACACTGCGTATTCCTCACTAGCTTCCGCCAGCGGCTTCGCACGCGTTGTTTGTCAACAAAAAGTAGCCTATGTTTTAATCCAGGTTATAATCTATGTACATACCGTTCAGCCGTTACGACGTGATTGAGTGACAAACAAAGAAACATACAAACAAATATTGTAACTTTCGCGTTTATTTAGTGTGATTTAATCCATAAAAGCTACCATCCTATAATGTTCACGTGAAATCCAGTCCATCCAAAGGTTGCCTGGAAGAGTTCGATTTAAGCAATAAGTGGTTACAAAAATATAACAGAGAATATTTTAAGGATGTAGATTAGTAATAGGTTTTCCATTTTGACCATTTATTTGACAGTACTTAATGCACTGCAGGTAGATATTCAACTAAGAGCATCTAGCGACTAATAAAACTTACTCGTTTCATAACCAAGTTCTTTGTGATCTAATGCATTATTAATGCGTTGCCCAACACAACCTCTTGAGTATGATACTTTCAGTCGTATAATTTGACCATAATTCTAATATTTTATGACCCTATATGACAACTGCGTATGAGATTACGAAACAATTAATAGAATACGGATTATTGGGCCGACAATTGAACATAATCGGCAGTTGAATTAAATGTTGGTAATAAAAGTATGTCGGTAGTCTTGATAGATATAAATTGAATTGAAAAGTATTTTTATAACAGATTTTTGTGATAGAAATAAATTGGCTAAGCGCGTGTCAAACTAGGCACAGTGAAGGGCTTCATAGTCAGTAAGGTTACATTTAGTCTTTTTATATTTACGAACTTAATTTTGGATTTGAGTTTGGTCATTTTGTATAGACATTAATATAACTGTTTTAGAGACACGCTATTATGGCTACTTTGAAGCTTTATATTTCGTAAACAGACTCTCGTATCAAAAAAGGTAACGTAATTCAGGTAACCTTATACCAGTTTTGGATAACCTGTCCAAAGATACTAGAGTCATGTATGATATCGACGCTTGAAAGGTAATAATTACTAAGCGACATGTTGGCAACTTTACACTAGAGCATTTTAAAGTTTTTTTTTTTTTTTTCATTTTTAAATCGTCAAAATTTAAATCGTCAAAAATTGCCTATTAGTCTATTATTCTGCTCGATTCCGACGAATTTTAAATGCAGATTAAAGGCTTCGTAAATTGGCATTTAAAGAATTTGAAAATAAAAAATAAAAAGAATAAACTTTAAAATGCTCTAGTGTAAAGTTGCCAACATGTCGCTTAGTAATTATTGCCTTTCAAGCGTCGATATGTATTAGATCACAGGAGGGGGTGCGCAAATAAACAAAATCATATATGTAGGTAAAAAATCATTTATTGTTTTGGTTTTTATTTTATAACTTACTAGGTGTCACTAAAACGACGACCTTGATGATCTGGTTGATATAGAAAGGGAGCTTAGGCCAATAGCGATCAGAAGTAACATACTGGCCCGAAGGTTTGCACGTTGCAGGCAAATGAAAATAACTCCCTTCAAAGCCTACTGCCAATTTTTCTACACGAGCAGCTTTTGGTTCAGCTATACTCAAAAATCGATAAGTTCCCTACGCGTACAGTACAACAATGGCTTTAGAATGTTGTTGGGGTCGATGGCTTCCATGCCATAATCCGTAAGAAAACGGCCTCATTGCTAAGCAGAGTACGGGCCAGCTCCAACAGCGTTCTGCAGGTCATACCTGATAGATATGACCTTCCTGTAATTGAATCTTTCATTAGGATCCTCATCAATAAGCCTTAAGACTTATTGGGTCGGGATGCGAATCAAAGTTTTAACAAAATACGTGTAATGTTACCAACGTACATATTTAAGTTTATGTACCTACTAATACAAATAGATTTGTAAACCATTATTATCTGAACTAATAAATGTTTTTTTTTTAACTTGTCGTAATGCTAAATTTTAGCTTTACATTATAATAGTCTACGAGTAAAACGGTTGGAACTTGTCTGACAGACAGATAAGCGGACATGGCTATACACCCTGTATGTTGTGGACCCTGTTGTGTTTAGTAATAAAAAAAACTACTAGTTATATTATCAAATTTTAAAGAAAATCTTCTTATCTTAGGCGATTAATTCGGTATAAAACTTACTGCCTACTCTTGCAATCGACACCCAAAAATAAAGGCCGATTTGATATCTTTTTCGGAAATTACTGCGGGTTTTGGGTTAGAAATGGACAACAAGAGATATCTCGAGACGTCGCCAATACAGTATCTGTGGTTCGATGGCAAGCATTATGCAATAGCACAACATAAGTTTAATAATGTGTTTGTTTTTACATGCCAAAATAAATTTCACATTTCTATGGTAAACATTTCACAAATTTATTTATTATGCTCATCAAAATAACCCCTTTCATTTTTGTGCGTATATTATCAAACACCTTATATAATAGGTCTTTACCTATAAAATTGCCGTTCTTCAGTACTGGTCATTTCAAATAGAAAAAAAGTTTGGTATGGCTTTGTATTCTAAATTCAAATTAATTTTGTTTTAAAAACATGACATTCTTGTTACAAACTCAGACTTTTGTTTATTAATTAGCGTTGTATTTTCATTACATTTAAACTTTTTCGTCATAATGGATACTTTAAAAATTCGTGTTATTATGGAATATGAGTTCCGTCGTGGCACCAACGCGACACAAACGGCACGTAACATCAAAAACGTTTACGGAGAGAACTGTACAAACGAATGCACAACCCGTTATTGGTGTTTCCGGTTCCGTTCTGGAAATTTTGACTTGAAAAATGAAGCTCGTGGTCGTCCGGAGACTTTGGTCAACAATGATGAATTAAAGGCGATTGTGGAAGCTGACTCAATCTACAGCTGAGCTAGCAGCAGCTTTTGATGTTAGTATCTAAACAATTTTGATCCATTTGCGACAAATAGGCAAGGTAAAAAAACTTGATAGATGGGTGCCCCACGAACTTAATGATTGCCAGCGCAACGTACGCGTCGAGACCTGCCTCGCGCTGCTCAATAGGCAAAGAAATTAAGAATTAACCGAATTGTTACGTGCGATGATAAATGGATTCTGTTCGACAATCGAAAGTGCTCAGCAAGTTGGTTAGATCCTGGTTCAGCACCAAAGCAATGCCCTAAACCAAAAATGACCCCTAAAAAGGTGATGGTCACTGTTTGGTGGTCTAGTGCGGGTGTGATTCACCACAGCTTTTTACAAAACGGCATGAGCATTACTGCAGATGTGTACTGTGAAGAACTGGATACAATGATGGAGAAGCTTGCATATCGGCAACCAGATTTGGTCAATCGGTCGTCCCCACTGCTCCTTCACGACAACGCGCGACCCCATACTGCACAACAGACAGTCTCCAAGCTGCAAGAGCTGGGGTTGGAAGCTCTCCCTCATCCGCCATACTCACCAGACCTTGCACCTACCGACTATTACTTTTTCCAAAATTTAGACAACTTTTTAGTGGGTAAAAAATTCAATTCACGAGAGGCAGTACAAAATGCCTTTGAAGAGTTTGTTGCCTCCCGTCCAGCTGATTTTTACAGAAGGGCATCAATAAACTGCCAATGCGTTGGCAAAGATGCGTCGTTTGCATGGGTGATTACTTTGAATAACAGAAATAAAAAAGTTTAAAAAAATAAGTACTTTCACTTATTCCATACAAAACGGCAATTCCATAGGTAAAGACCTAATATAAAAACTATAAGGGTTACTGCTAATTAAATCTTAAAGTAATATCCCAATAATTTCGCACTGGACAAGCAGTGAGTCGTGAAATTAGTAATGACTGTATCAAGGGAAAGGTTGCGGGTTCAAATTCCACCAAATTCAAAATTTTTAGGATATAAAATTGTAATGAACAGCATTACAAAATGAAAGCAAGAACCCAATCAAAGTAAGCCAATCAACTCCATTATAAATATTCCCACACAGCTGCACCCAAACAAAGCCAAACACGTGCGTGAAGGCGCGCATGCATAACACTATACATGCTCTTATTTGTTTAGTGTCTTAGATTGAATTGCAGATGATAAATAGATACAGAATAATTAAAAAAAAACAGTTCAGTGCGAGTCTAACTCTCCGATGAGGGCTCTGTAATAGAAGATTGTTAAACAAGGGGCTAAAATGACATATTTATATACGAGATAGTAAATAGAAACCGAGTTATAATGAGGTTTTAACGCCGTGTGTTACACTACGATTGCGAGAAAATAAAATATCCAATACAATCATAAATAGTTTATTTTATTCAAAATTCAATGTACAATTTGTGCAATTCTGGATATTTCACAACATGTTTTTTTCCAGGCAACTTAATTTCTGTCCTCTGTGAAGATGAATAGTAAATAAATAAAATGCTGGACATTACACATTTTACACAGTGCTATCTAGCCCCAAACTAAGCAAAGCTTGTACTATGGGAACTAGAAAACTGATAGAATACGTGTATACTTTTTTTGTAAATAAACTTATAATATACATACATGAATGAATGAATGAATGAAAATTCTTTATTATACCTTACAAGCTAAACACAACAGATATAAAAATAAAATATAAATCAAATAAATGTAAGTATAATGGGCGGTCTTATCGCTTAACAAAGCGATCTCTTCCAGACAACCTTTGGATGGAGAGGATCATTGCTTAATGGAAGATTGGCTGAGGTGTAAAAAGAATAAACTTAATAATAGCAAAAGAAAAATTACTTAACCTTAAATACATAAATAATAGGTACATAAATAATTTTAAATAAGTAAGTATCATATATAAAATAAATAAATATGTACTTACATACATACATACATACATATATCAATAATATTATAGATCAGTTGAATAATCACGACTCTTCATGGAGGTAAAAGTTTTTGAGTCTAGCTTTAAATACATATGTATAGAGAAACAACCAGATCCGGAACAAATATCTGTAGATCATGCAAACATTTGTTCCGCGGCGGGAATCGAACCTGTGACCGCGTCTCAGCTCATTCGCCCGCTGCGCTACGGAGGACGTCGAATGTTGAGTTGTCTGTGGGTTAAACGTGGGAGGTACACGTAGCTCCAGGTTTGAGGGTCTCTCGGAACGTGATATTTTAATATTTTATCCTCACTCTGGTACGCTAGTTCTAATTCTGGGGGGGGGGGGGGGGGGGGGGGAATAAAAAATCTGCATTGACGTCCCGCATTGGGGTGTATTGTGCATTACCACCCTTCTAACCTAACCCCAGCCATCCTAACTCCTTGATGTAACGGAGTAGGACATTGGGTTGGTGGCAGCAGCTTTCGAGGGTCCCCCGTGGATGTTGATGTAGTGGCGGTGTTGGTAGAGGATGAGGATTCGATGACCCCTTGCAGACCCGCTCTCGTCTGGCGTCGTTTGTAGCAGTGCAGTTAAGTATAACGTGCTCCCCAGTTTCTTCCTCCCGAAGGCATCCGCGACAAAGTCCACTGTCCGTGGCTCCGGTCTTCAAGAGGTGATGGTTAAGTTCGCAGTGTCCCGTGATGATTCCCACCATCATCCTTAGATCTTCGCATTTAATATTTGACAAGGTGTTTGTTGTTTTTCTGTTTTTTCGCCGGAAGCATTGTCTATGTCTGCTTGTCTGCTTGCAGTCGGCGCTACGTTCCCAGTGTTTCTGGTGCTCATTTTCGGAATTCATCTCAGTCTGTTTTTGATTGCCGCAGTTGGCGTATTGGAGAGATTAATATAATTTGTGTTTGGTGTTAGCTTGGCTCTACTGTGGTACGCTGTAATGGCGGACTTTTTGAGCAAGAGAAGTAAAAACATATTTTTTATATGAGATATAACTATGATTTTCAGATGTTTCCTTTACCTTGTGCTGTGAGACCTTGCTTCTTGCCAAATTACATTGTTCTAGATCAACGGGAAGTACGGGTTTTGATTTATATGCGAGTATGAAAGAATGCGGCATAAATGCCCGTATTTTTTTATTGCAATTTAGAAGCTTATTTTGTTTAGCTCCGTAGACCGTAAACCCAATTATTTGATATTACAAGTTCACAAGTTTTACCTCCACGCGTTCCGGGGAAAAACCATCTTGGTAGACAGACAAATAGACAACGAAGTGATCCTATACGTTTTTTTTCTTTCGAGGAACCGAACCTTAAAAAACATTACTTTCCTATTTTTTGGGCCTTTTCATGTTGAAGATGAGTTATATAGCGATTGGTGGCAAGTTATGGATGAAAGACTACTTATTGATAGAAACACGATCTTATAAGGGTTGCTGGAAGCCATTGGGTGCAGGCCACACTAGTTCGGTCGCTATTAGAGATCTATGGGGAAAGGTTTTGTTCAGCAGTGGACGTCTTACGGCTGATATGATGATAATAAGTCTAGAATTTTAGCGTCATTCAATTTTATTATGTTTTCGATAACTTCTTATATTCGTAAACTGCATTTTTGTAATGGGTACTTAAAAGATAGGTATTTCCATGAAACTGTTCTTTTTAACCGAATTAAAAAAAAGGAGAAGGTTCTTAATTCATCAGAATCTTTTTTTTATGTTTGTTCCCCGATTACTCGAAGATGCCGATGGACCGATTCGAGAAATTCTTTTTTTGTTTAATAGGGACTTCCCAGGTGGTCCCATTGGCACCAAGTCAGGGTCTGATGATGAGGTCCCAAAAAAATCGAGGGCAACCCTCAAATTTTATAGGAACGCATAATAGTTTTATGTTTTTACCTCACAACTCCGTCATTTATCAACCGATTTTGATTTCTTTTTTATTTGAAAGGATATAATCAAACTGCATTATTCAGTAGTAAAACTGATTTAAACAATGTGAAGAACAATGAATCTACCAAAAACATTTTCTAAAAAGTTGATATCTGCATAAATCAATTATTAGACAGTAAAAAAAGTATAATTTGGTAAATGTACTATTAGTATGAGCTTTCCTGAAATTAACGTGTCAAGCTTCTTTACTGCAAATTCAGCTTTATCTTTTCTGTGGCTCCAGGCTACAACTTTTCAAATCAAATTTGATATTTTTGTAACTCAGAGATTTGAATGAAGCATCGGTTTTAAAGTCTATCGGCATTTATATTAAAGAAAAGATTTTTAGTTTAGTTTTTTTAGTTTTAGTCATGTATACCTATGTATATAAAGTTTGTGTTACAGTTCTAACACAAACTTTATAAATACGCTTGAATCCATCGCATAAATTACAAATTTTGGATAAAACCGAGTTTAGTTCGAGAAAGTTGCAACAAAATTCAATCTTAAATAAGTGTAGATCTTCTAAATACTATCACTTACGCACTGGAAAGCGCAGCGTAGGACAGCCAATAAGGTGGAAAGACGACCTAATAAAGATTGCTGGGAGCCGTTGGGTGCATGCCGCACAAGGTCGGTCGCTCTGGAAAACTATGGCGGGAAGCTATGTTTAGAAGAGGACGTGCTGAGGCTGATATGATGATGATGATGAGAGCTTCTTGTGAAAGAGTTCGTCGTTTACGATCTTATCTATTTCTGTCACCAAAAAGTAACACTAATATGTAGTTATTGGTAATACTTGTATTTCTGTGAACCTTTCAAACGAAAGGTGCCGATGAAATTACAGTTAAAACTTTTTTACCTATTTGTGTGAGGGTGAGGGGCGCAATACAATGGCATGAAGGCCAAGTCTTAGTAGAAGGTAACATGTAAGGTATGAGTAATCGCTTAAAATCAGGGTTTTCACATAGATCCTGCCCATCCAAAGGTTGCCAGAAATCGCTTTAAACCATAAGGCC
Source organism: Philereme transversata (assembly GCA_963924445.1). Lineage (NCBI taxonomy): Eukaryota > Metazoa > Arthropoda > Insecta > Lepidoptera > Geometridae > Philereme > Philereme transversata. The sequence goes on along the minus strand of OZ004343.1, from coordinate 901,907 downwards.
GTCATTTTATAACATTTGTTTATTTTTAATGGCGTGCAAGTAATATATTATCTATTTATCAAAATACTAGGTGGGCTTCATCTTAAAAAAAAAATGTTATTTGATATTGTCGTGTGCTAGCATTAGGATACGATCGATGGTCAAATCGGCCAGATATTTGGAAATAATTATCGTAGTTCTAATTCATAGACGATATCTTTTATCGAGTTTATCCCTTTTCTCTCGAGCTAAATCCAAAATATGATACAATATTTAAATCTGGCCTCGCAAATGATATCTCAGAATATTAAAATTCTAGGGCACAGAATCTATGCGCTTCTGAATTATATGTATTTATTGTTACGCGTACGTTACTCTACTTTTAATGATAAGGCTAATTGACAGAAGGTACAAACACTTTTTTTTGATACCTACGCAAAGGAAACGGATTAAACTTGCATAAAATTTTTACTTTTAGGGTGACTGAGCTGACCAAGGCTTTTTACCATTTTTTTAATATAGAATCATAAATACAGTTTAATATCAATATGGAATACATGATTAATGTTTCGTCAGACAAATAGAATCTCAACGTTTGGTGACGATAAGTTTTTAACTGTTTTTAAATAATTAATTATTATGGTAATTTTACACAAGTTTAATATAAATTAACGATTACTATAATAAATTCATGAGCTCAATCCGAGAAAAACATACATTAAATCATAATCAAAACTCAATCAAAATGTTAATTTGAAGTACATTTTGGAAGCTGGCAAAATAATTTATAGTGTGTTATTGTGGCTCTAAATATATTTTAATACGATTCATCGACTAACAAGGTTCTTTTTGAAAATAATTTCGTCAGATTTTCGACAAAAATTAACAACCTAAGGGGTTTTAGTTGAACCCCAAATGTCCTTCTAAGCATATAATGCAAGAGCTTGTAGCTCATTAACGATTAAATGAGTTTTGATTTTATATGACTATGACCTGGATTGAGAAATTAGCTACTTTTTATTGACAAACTACGCATGCGAAACCACGGGCGGAAGGTAATAATAATTATTAAAATATTTACACAAGGGAGTGAAGCAAAAGGTAGAAAATAAAATTAGGTACATAAAAATAAAAGCTAAGGTACCGAATGAAGAATATATATATTAGAGGCATGTCTGTTTGTTATTCTTTGAGTTGATTTAGTCCAGACTACTTTTATATAGGTCAACCGATCGTGATCGCGCCCACGTATTTAAAATTATCACTTAAATAATCACTCGGCGTCCCAGTTGGAATCGCACGAGAAAAACACACTTTTTATTTCTATTAATAGCGGTTCACACTCGAGTTATACTCCTAGTCGAACCTATGTCTTTTAGATTAGATTAGAAAATTCTTTATTGCACTAAAAAATAATACATAAGCGAACTTAATGCTAATTAGTATTTTCTACCAGCTAACCTTTGTGTAGTGTGAAGAAAGTGGTAGTGCCATCAAATAGAGATAGAATAGAAAATAGAGAGGTAAAACAACTTTAGCTTAGGTTAAAAAAAACTGTCAACATTAATAATGATAATAATACACTTACATAAACGAAATACATAAAATACCTACATAAAGTGCTCAATTTTGTTGGGTATCTTGAAGAGATATGAAGTGTTTTAAGAGTTTGGATTTGAAGACTCCCATAGAGGCTGCCCTGCGGATTTCCACTGGAAGAGAGTTCCACAAGCGGATAGCCGTCACAGTGAAAGAGTTAGTGAAGAAAAAAGTTTTATGCTCAGGCGTCTTGAGTAAAAGATGTTGAGAAGAACGTGAAGGACGATCAGGTGGAAAAAGAAGAGAAAAACATTCTTTAAGATAGCATGGAGACAGAGGATTTTGAAGGATGTCATAAAGAAGACAGAGTATGTGAGTATCCCGACGAAACCGGGTTCTGAGCCACTTTAACTGCGAGCGGTACTGTGAGATCTTTTGTTAGAATTCTAACGCCAAAATCTTTGAAATTATATCATAACGTGTTTTTCTTTAGTGATTGGATTTTTGCGGTTTAACTGAAAACACAGAAGTATAATTACCTTTTAAAAAAATGAGTGAATCCGATAGATTCAAATTGTATGTTTGCAATTTCAAATGCGCTAGTTTTAATGATTGGATTAAGTAGCGGTCAATCCTGGTATAGGGGACTTTAATCGGGACCGATATTTTAACATAATAGTTTAAAATAAGTATGGTATCATGTGATGTGTACCAAATTTAAATCTATCTATCTATCCAGCCTCCAGCACCACTGTTGGTTAAAGACCTCTCTATGATGTCAGATGAGATCGTCAGACCATCGGGCCGGGGTGGTCTGCTCTGCGGTCAACGTCCATCTCTTGGCCAGCACTCTGTGACTGCCTTGGTCCACCTGTTGTTATTCCGCCTAGCCAAGTGTCAATGATTAAATATTAAGTTCTTACCTACTATGTCTTAAGTTAACCTCATCGTACCGTTTCAGTGATGAACACATAACATACCCTCCGTGGCAAAAAAGTGCTCGGCTTAAAATGCCACCCATTCAAGTGCGATCGCACGGGTAGTTGCTGAACCTAGCTGATTTATTAAAAATGACAGGGCTTTCCACTGATAAACAAATTTCGCAATCAAATTGATCTATAGTCACCGTCGAATTTCATAAAAATTAGCCCAGTTCATTAGTGAAATACAAACAAACGGAAAATAACTTAATTTTATATATTAGTAGGGATTTAACTAAAATCAGTTTTAAATGGTTCGTGATTAACGACGATGTTAATAAATTCTTTGATTTTCAGTAGATTTTAACCAGCTGGTTTAATTTAATAGCTATTAGTTTTGTTTTTTTCATTAATTAGAATGGACCGAGTTTCTGATGCAATAAAGCACGTCAATTAAAGACATTTACATAAATCTGTTTGATCTAACTATGAAGGAAAACATTGTGAGGAAATCCGTATCCTTCTAATTCTAATTCTAGGGTGGCGGGAATAAGATACGCACTGACGTCCCGCATAGGGGTGTATTGTGCATTACCCTACAAATTGTGAATAGTACACCTACTTATCTATTTTCTGATAAGTGGGTGCTATTCTGAAGTAACTACCAGAGAACTAAACAGAGAAGTAACTACCTGTTTATTTCTTACTTTGTTTTTATGTTAAGTGAGTTAATGTATTACAGTGTTGTCTGTGGGTCCAAATAAATGTATTTTTTTTTCTTACCCCCCTTCTAACCTGACCACAGCCATCACAACTCCTTAAAGTAGCGGAGTAGGACTTTGTTTTGGTGGTCATCTAAAGATAATAAGTATTCCAGATTAGGTATGTAAAAAATATATTTCTACATTAGATCTCTCTATTCATCTTAATTTCTCTTTGATCTAAAGGTCGCCGTCCGTTTTACTGTCCGAATTGAGAAAAACATGTTGTTTCAAGTCTAACTAATTGTTCCGTTGTAACGATGCAAGGTGGCTTGTTTTCACGTTATTAATTAAACATGCAATGTACCTACTCGCTTCATCATCATCATATCAGCCAAAGGACGACCATTGCTGAACATCTGAAGCCTATCCCATATATTTCCAAAGCAACCGATCTCGTGCACCTTTATCAGTTCTTCTATCCATTTAGTGGGAGGCCGTCGTACGCGACGCTTTTCAGAGCGTGGCCTCCACTCGAGAAACTTTCTGCCTCAACGGCCGTCAGTTCTTTGAGCTATGTGCCTTTCCACTGCCACTTCAGCTTGCTAATCCTTTGTGCTATGTCGGTGACTGGTTCGTCTACGAATCTCTTCATTTCTGATTCGATCTCATAGAGAAACACTAAGCATAGCTCTCTCCATAGCACCCTGATCAACCTGGAGCCTTCTTATGAGGCCTTTAGTGAAAGACCTCGTTTTTGTACCATACGTCATCATTGGTAACACACACTGATCATTTAGACGAGAAAACGTCACGATGTTTCCGGAAGTCTGCCCAGCCGAGTTGGATTCGTTGATCTCTCTTTCTCGAAGTTAGACCTACTACTTATTATGTAAATACTAGCTAAGAGCCGATGACCTAGTGGGATGTACCCTGACTTCGGAGCTTGTAGGTTTGAACCCCGGCCGTGTACTAATGGATTTTTATACTATGACAAATTGCGAAATAACGGGATGCATTGCAATAATGAAGTACATTGAGAGAGGGGGCTTATACCCAGCAGTGAGCTGACTTAAGATAAAATTAAAGATATCGAAATGGGAGTGACCGATCTAGCACAGAGAAAAAATAATAACAAGTGACCCGACTAATAAATTCACTAGCAATTTAATTGTACATTAATAAGATGTATGTACATTTTGTGTTTATGTGAAAATTTTAATTTAAACACTTATTTGACACGATATAAAAGAAGAAGGTCAAATACAATAATAGACTTTGTCTTCTGGCTCAAATGAGTAGGTAAGTATCCACTCCGGATCCTTTATCCATTTAAATTTGGTCGAACTCCTTTATGGAAGCTTGTCTTAAAAACATATTTCCAAAACTTGATCTCGAATAGAATTGAAAAACAGTTTTTATTAAGGCAAGTTTCTCATTAAAATTCCCAAAATATGTTTATTGGACTTATTATCATTTAGTTGCTGATTTGATCAGTGAATAGTTGTTCAAATGACAATATTATTTCCTGTTATACAAAAATAAACTGAAAAACAAGTGAGGTATGCAATGACGCTCGGGGAAAGGTCTGACGTGGACACTAGAGTGACCACAATCATTGAAAAATTCACATTAGTTATAATTTAAATGGGGCATATCCTTTCACTACGACTTGTATGTTTTATATGATACCATAAATATAAGCTTGTTAAAAAGTTTGCTTTTGGTGCCGGAAAGATCCTAGGCCAGACCTGCGACGAGAAGATGGAGAGAGGAAGAATCGGGAGGTAGTGGAACTAGTAGCCGCGCCCAACATCCTAGGCGAAATAAAATCTCATAATTACGCTGACTCGATCACGTTGAGCGAATGGGGGACGATCGTGCTGCCAAACGTGCCTACATAAGAATGCCAGTCGGGCGACGACCAGTCGGGCGACCCAGATTTCGCTGGAAAGATGAGGTAGAGAAAGACATTCGTGCTCTTCAAGTGTCTGGCAAGAAGTGGCGCAGAATAGGGACCAGTGGCGTCTTTTAGTGTCGGAGACCAAAACCCGCTTCGGGGTCAATGCGCCAAGATAGTAAGTAAGCAAAAAGCTTGCTACATTATAAATCCCCATAATATATCTCCTAATCTATATATCTAATATAAATCTGATCTGATGATCTGTTACTCAGTATGCAGATCTGTGATGATATTCCACAAGGGGACAGCCAGAGACAAGTCAAAAAATTACGTTTGATATATGCCTACTTTTGCAGTCTACCCTTAATAAACTGTGAAATTCGATGTCTGGCATTTATCTTTTCATCTGATTAGGTACTTACCTATTAAAATAAATCCCACAACACCATGCCATGTTTTCATTTTTATTCCAACTACAAATGATAAGCAATGCATAGGAATTTTATTGGTGTAGTGGAAAAATCCATCATGTCCATTTATAAAACAAAGTGTGGCCACCTCTTGCCTCTAGAAAGCGGTCGGTCGTACGTGACATCTTATTTACGAGATGCCACACGCGCCGTTACGCCGTTATTTCTGTCGTTAGATCGAAAATAAGTGAATTATCATTCGCATATCATTCAAGCAATTTGCATAAAAACATTCACATAGAACCTTTCTAAGCTAAGGTTACCTGTGTCGTGGCTGTCAGATACCCCGGGTACCATGACACCACACTCAAACCTGAAGCCTATATTGCCGCAGAACAAATGTTTGCATGATCTACAGATATTTGTTCCGGGTCTGTTGTTCTCTATATAAAAAAAAACTTATACATGTATTATATCAGTTATCTGGTTTCCATAGTGCAAGCTTTGCTTTGATTGGGGCTAGATGGTGCTGTGTGAAATGTTACACATTATTTATTTATGATTTAGATAGATAGTTGTATGTTTGCAAAAAAGTAACACAAGTAAGAATGAGGCACGAGAAAACGATTTTTTTTGTAAATATATAGAGGAACAATCAGATCCGGAACAAATATCTGTAGCTGATGCAAACATTTGTTCCGCAGAGGGAATCGAACCCGCAACCTCTTACATCTGAGATGGCTATTCGTCCACTGCGCCAAGGAGGTCGTCACAATAGCGACCTCGAATAACACAATGACCATACGGATCCCACGTGAAGAAAACTGTGGGCAGCCAATAAAATAAACAAATCAAAATAATATATTCCGTGTGTCGTGCGTGCTAGATAAACATTATAGATGTGCCATCAAACTGAGTTTTATGACTTGAGGAAATCACTTGGGCGTAAAGAATGGCTGTCAGTGACGTTGATTGTTATTTAGTTTATTATTATGTTTTGTTAGATTTTTAGGCCGAGATAAATAAGCACTTTAATGCTTAGAACTGTAATTCCTGTCACGGACATTCTTTAAAGAGCTTCTGACTCAATCACGAAAAAAAAATCACGTGTAGGTATTGGTATTCGGTTTTGATTTTCTTTTTGATGACCGCTTATTTTGGCATGGGTTTCAAGTTTTATTTTATTAAACTGAACTATTTGAAGCCTGGATAACAAAAGCCTTAGAAATCGCAAAATAAGTACATTTTATTAACATACATTTATTGAGAAGCGTTTTCCAAAGCTCTATTAACGATCAAATGAACCAAAAACCAAACTTTGTGAATGTAGCTTCTTATGCTGTAACTGTTTTGACCGTATTTTATTAAACTCTAAAGGTATTTTAATAAAGAAATTATTTATTCCAAAGGGTTAGTCTCACAAATCGTTTTCTTAACCGTTCTATTAGCTGGCCTAGGTCCCTCATCTCATCTGTACCCCCTACTTATATCCTAACAGTTACCTAATAAACGAAACACTAGGAATCCTTACTCGCATTGCAAACTAGAACTTATCCTGTTTATTAATAGTCTATACTATACGATAATACTAATGTTATTATCTATATATACCTTCTAAATTGTAATATATAAAATTCTCGTGTCACAGTGTTTGTAATAAAACTTCTCCGAAACAGCTTGACCGATTCTTATAAATTTTTTTTTGTGTATTCTGTAAGTATGAGAATAGGTCGTAAAGTAATTTTCACTCTCCTACCCCCACCCCCCATTTTTTAATCGCGGTTTTAGTATATTTGTATGAACAATATCCATATAATTTAACCGTCGTTCATTGAAATGAAGTGTTGCGTCACTTTGACATTTCATTCTGCATTTGATTTCTTTGATAATTTATATGGCAGAACAACATTTGCGGGATCAGCATATATATATAAATCAATTGCTGTTTGTTAGTCTCGCTAGATCACAGAAACGGCTGGACTGTTTTTGATAATTTTTTTTGTGTGTGTTTGAATGGGTATCTGGATGATTTAGAATGATAATTGGAGCCAGTAGGTGGCGCTGTTGTCAAAATCCAGAAAATTGCGGAAGAAGTCGTGGGTATAGAACTAGTATTTCATAAGGGTAAAGTTTGCTGTTTGTATGTTTATAATCACACAATCATAATCATTAGAACTACTGAACATAGAAACTACTGAACCGATTCTGATAATTCTTTCACTGGTACAAAGCTACACGATCTCTAAGTGCCATATACTATATTTTATTTTGAGAAAATCCGTGCGAAGCTACGTGCTCCGTGCTATTCCTCCGTAGTTTTCGCCCACTCCCGTCAAGTTGGTGCCATTCGGTTAATGCAAAATCATTTTTTGCGAAAAGCCACAGGCTCGCTTTAGTACTTTCGCAATAACGATCTGCACCGCGATATGAAACTAGAGTCCATAGCCAAGTTCATAAAGCTCGCTTCCAAGCGACATTGAGCTTGCTACCCATCACCCGAATCCTTTAGTAAATACCATAGCCAACTATCCTATATCCGCCCGCGGTCAAAACCCTTCGTCGACCGAGACGCGTTCTCGGAGATCCGGATGACGAGTCATCTACATTAGACAGAACACTTTACAGATACACTGACCTCGCCGGCGAGGTCGACGAGTCCCTTCAGTTGCCGCCTACACAAGGTACAAACATGTACCCTGGCATTTCTCTCCTATCCCCATCCTGGCTATGGCCCAAGACGAGGTTCGTACCTAAGTGGTGCCCTTGCGCTATTTGCCTTCAAAATTTACAGGGCTGAGCGCCATCTGCGCTCGCCAAAAGTTCGGTTAAGCTACAACGGCTTCAGATGCCAACAACGAGAAAGCCCATTCGTAAAAATTAAGTGCGAAGCCGGTCGTCAACTAGTTTAATAATTATTCCCAAAAAAGTATTAATATGTTTATTTATATTTAAGTTATATTATATGTATAGAGAATTTTTTTTTTACTAAATTATGTTTATGGGTTTGCCCATTCGTGGGCAAAGGCCTCCTCCAACCACTTCCAATCCCCTCTTTGTTGGGCTAATCGGGTCCATGTCGCACCCACCACTCCCACGATGTCGTCGCGCCATCTTCGCCTCGGTCTTCCTCGGGGGCGGGTTGCACCTCGAGGGCACCAATGCAGTATTTTTTCACTCCATCTTCCATCAGTTTAATAATACGGCACGTTAATAGTTGCTGTATCGTAAGTATTCAAACCATTATCCCATAAAGTTAGCCATTTTATAGCGATTTTGTTTATTTAAACTCAAATATCTGGAACGGTTTATTTTAAAATTGTTCTGAAATTAACTGTATCTTGCCGCCAGCTATTAACTAGTTAAAATTTAAATATGTTTATCGTAATTGCTTTCCCTCGCGAGGAAATGATTAAAAAACTTGCAATTTCCTAGGATGCTTATCTACTAACATTCTACGTTACTAGCAGAACCTCGATACACGTGCCAGTATCTAGCATACTTTGGTGCAGTAATAAGCGTGAATTAGCGGTGTTAGAAAAAAAATTTAGTGTTTATTTTGATATAATTTTTACTGAAATCTTATAAAAATCATAAACTCCTTCGATAAACTGACATACTTATATTCCTTGATGTTGTAATTATCTCTAATATTATTTTCAAGGTTACGAAACTCAGAAAACATGTTTGAAATCCGTACGGATACAGAAGAAACACAATCTTGCCAAATAATTTTGATTTATTTATATTACTTGTAAAAACTGTCGTAAATTACTGAACCTTAAGTACCGAGAATGTTGGCGCCCAGGGAATTTATTGCCACTTTATTAATTTAAAATTATCTCTTCATAGTCTATTTTATACAAAGATATATATTAAAAACTACGTGTGCCAGAAATTGAGGCTTCAAGCGCGTCACAAACGATGAAGAACGAAGAAGAAGAATAAACAATCTAATGTAACATGAAACTATAATTATGTATCTACGCCATGTGTGATGGATTGCACCGCGATATTTTATCTGGGGTAATGTAATATCACTCTCTTTTCATTTATAATAGGTTTTTATCGAGATAGTCACGTTATCTAATGTTTATTAAAAAAACCTTGAATTACCCATTATACCATTTTTATATGGGTAGAAAGAGCAGAATTTACAGATTGACATTAAATATTACAGCATCTTCATCGTGTTTGACGCATTTATACAAGGCCGGCCCCTTATTACGTAAGCCAGTTTCTGACGCGTGCCTGTCGTTAGTTCCTTTTACATCTACAGTGCGTATCTTACCTGTGGCAGCGGCAGCAATCGGCTTACGTAATAATGATACCGATGTTTTTGTAATTAAAAAATCTATTCATTAAAGATGATTTATTGATTTTTTGATTTATTGATTAAGATGATTTGTTGAAGTATTTATACAGATACATACAAGATATTTATTTCCATGAACAAATGTATTATAAGGTACATCCCTAGCCCTATGTTTGATGTATTTACTATTATACCCCAGTGCTTGTTTGCTTGTAAATTCTAACCTGAAATCATATATTGTTATTTTGTATAAGTAACTACAGTAGAGTCTCACTAGTCTGGCACTATTAAAAACTAGGGCGTGCCGGATTATTGAAATGTTCGGGTTATTGGATTGTATAGAAAAATTCATAATACGTAAATCAAATATGTGCGCAAGCGCGGAACGAGTGTAGGGAGGGGTGAGGGAGGCGTGAGCGTGGGAGGGCCGGATTATTGGACGTACCGGACTACTGAAGTGCCGGATTAGTTACTACTGTATTTTGTTTTTGATAGAATTATTTATGTCTTCTTAATTATAGTAAAAATAAAAACATGTAAGTCGGTATATCGACTGATAGAACTATTGTATTAGTTACACCTAATATAAACTTTGTAATTTTCGACTTGTCTAAATGCTGGTTACGATGTCAAAAGATTAATAAATGATATGAATATGAATGACAAGTGAGGAAACGGGTGTCCTAGAACCAAATATTAGAAGGCAGGCGCCATCGGGATAGTATTCTCATAACTGTTCTTCATAAGATTTTTGGCCGAAGGGGGTCGTATTTCGTCGTTTTCGAGGACGGATACCGAACACCGATAACGCACAATGTTAATGCATTTTAATCGCGGACGAGTGAGTTCATCGCGGCCCGTCAATGGGTGAGACTAGCGCAGGATCGTGGCGGATGGCACAAACTTGGGGAGGCCTATACCCAGCAGGGGATGAAGTCGGGCTGTGGTGATGATGATGATTATAAGTGGTGATGGGCTTGTATACTTTCGCTGAATGCTTAATTTCTATGCAAAATGTAGGCATGTATGGAAAGTAATGTTAGGACTTAAAAACTTTACGGGTCTGCGTATTGAGTAAAAGATCCGAGGATAGATTGATAATAATTTATTGCTTACCATAAACAACAAAACAATTAAAATTAACATTATTCAAATGAATTTATACAGTTGACTGTCTTATCGCTAAGTAGCGATCTCTACCAGACAACCAGAGCATGTCCATCGATGTCCATAATAACGTTTTGAGCTATATTTTTATCAAGGTGTCGGATTTCATGGGGTCCAACCGAAAACCATCGATGGGAACCATGGGCTACCCGATTGACCCCCATTAGTTTTTATAGTTCGATAATTGCCTAAGGAATAAGGTTTACGTAGAATTGTGATTTTGTCGTGAAGCCGGTGGTAGAACTTGGCGAAACTCTTAAAATAAGCAGATAACGGAATGTGAATGTTTTTGAAAACAAGAACAATAACAAATATTCTATTCTATGATCGTTTCAGAAAATGTCATCTAAATTTTAAAATTCTAATCTCCATTCTAATTTAAAATCTAAAATCCGTAACATCTAGGCGGTCCCTTAATTATTACTGAAAGTAACGAAATACACGCTTTCTCCATTTGACCCAACTGAACTTCGCGTTTCATTTTTAATAGGGTGTTTCTTGTTTTTCGGTTCTTGCTGGATCTCAGTCCAGCAAGACTGATCTGTGAGAATGCTGACTGCTGCAAGAATGCTGCAAGACAGCAAGACTGCTGGATCTCAGTCCAGCAGATACAGTCAGCAGAAGAGTGCTCCATCTTCGATCACACCATCACTTACCACACTATCAGGTGAGGTAGTGGTCAAGTGCTTGAATATCATCAATAAAACAATTACGTCCGAGTTAGTCGCATAATCCACCTTAGATAAACCTAAAAAATTATCTGACCCAAAAAACACATTACACAATCAATGAATATTTAAATGATACACAATGACATTTCTAGTTTAAAATTTAATCTAATTATTTAATTATTATGTGCTGGCATTATATTAAGTACTAATATTATTTCTTAGTTATTCGTATATAGATACATAATTAAATTTTATGTGACATGTAATTTGCACGCCACTGTGACTGAATATGATGAAACCATTTAATTTTATAACATCTGCATAATTTTACCCATGTTTTGGCATATAAATAAATAATTAAAAAAAAATTCTTATCCAAGGGGATTTTGATACTTTTGGTCTCATAATCCACCTTGCTGCCGAAAATCTGTTCTGAGGGGATTTGGAACCGAACAATCCCATACCCCCCCTTGAGTTTATTTTTATATAATACTATTTTCCACTATGTAGACCAAAATTCATTTTGTTCCTAAGTAATATTTTAAACTTCAGAACCAATTCACATTTAGCGCAGACGACAATAACTCATCTCAAAAATAAAAATAAAAGTGTCTGTATCTACCGGATGTAACCATTTTATTTAATCGAACACTTCTTTGACTTCCTGTTTATGTATAAAAGTTATTTATTATGTTCATTAAAAACGGCACTTTTCTTTACGTTAATATTTTTTTATGTTGTAAAAACGGGTTCGTTCGCGGGAGACTCGGTGTGCGCGTTAGCGCCGACAAAATGCAAGAAAGTAGACTCCGCTGGTTTGGGTACATAAAAAGAAGACCGCCAGAACATATGACATAGAAAATGATAACGCTGAACATTTCCGGGTCCAGGCGAAGAGGAAGACCAAAAAAGAAGTGGACAGACGCGATCAATCAAAACCTTATAGACTGTAGTGTTTCCCAAGACCTTGCTTTGGATAGAGCGAAGTGGAAAGAGAAAACGGGAAAAGCAGACCCCATCATCAGATGGGAATAATAATTGCTCAGGAGAGAGAGAGAGAGTTGTAAAAACGGGTCTAATGCCCCAATTTATTTATCACTGAAAATTTGCAGCCTTTTTTGCGTAATTTTTCTGAGGCATCTCGTGTTTTGTTATTTTATCATTCCCTCGACATGGTTGTCATTAACAAATTTGCTCAATCTAAATGTTTCTTTCTTTTAGAGTGTCAAGTTTTTGATGGTTTGCGAAAAATTTAAGGACTTTTTTATGATCGTTATAAGTGTTCCATAAATTGGCTGACAATTTAATACTGTACTCATAAAATTTTCCTCTGCCCCTATTAAATAAATAATAATAAATAATGCTGGGCATTTCACACAGCGCTATCTAGCCTCAAACTAAGCAACGCTTGTACTATGGGAACCAGATAACTGATAGAATACTTGTATACATTTTTTATTGTAAATATTTACTTATAATACACAGAAAAATACTCAAACCAGGAACAAATATCTGTAGGCTATAGAAACAGAAACATTTTTCCAGCAGCGGGAATCGAACTTGCAGCAGTGGGTACAAGGAGTATGCAATATTTATGAAATATATTAAAACCACATGAAATGAAATGAAATTTATTTATTTGATTGAACATATGTGATAATATTAGGTCTTACATAAATTATATGTTCATTATATCCGTACCAGGCGTGAATAACTTGACAAGTCGAAAATTGTAATTTTTCAGGGCGGCCATTTTAAAATTTGAATTCGATCTGTAAATCCTGAGTTTATGTTTTTAAAGACTTTTTAATTGAAATGTAACTGATTTTCTTTGAGGTTTCAGATAACATAGGAATATCTAATAAATTTACCGTATTTATAATAAAAAAATGACTTATCAAGTTGTTCACCAAAGAGTTATCAAGTTATTCACCAGAAAAGTATACTTACGTGTAAATAAATCAAAAGTAAAAAGACTAGTTCTTACTAGCTCTTATGAGACTAGGTAATAATATGATGTGTATAGGTAACAAAAAAAAACAAATATTGCAAATTATTAATTTTTATTCTAAAAAACAAAGTTAACAGTAGGTACATAATCAGTTTAATTCTTTTCCGTTTCCTCCTGCATCAGGGTCTTCGGAATCTAAATCAGGATCGATGTTGGATACCTCAACATCAGTTTTAATATTTTTATAAAACTCGTGAAAAATGGGATCTATTAGAGGCAATAAATCCATCAAGTCCTTTTTTTTTTCTTTGCTTATTGGTAAAGTTTCTTTTGAAACCACTTGTAATTGCACAGTTTCTAAATTGTGTTTACCTCGTTTCCTGTAATTTATAACTCTAAAAGAGCTTTCATTGTCAAGTTTTGTCTTGTACCGTATTTCTCCAATAGGCTTTTTATATTGTAGCCATTTTATGGGTTGCCATAAAAATTTTTCGCCTGTATTATCCTTTTTTTTAATGGTGAATGGACCTTTTTTCAAGCCCAATTCAGCAAAATTTCGAAAATCTTCAAGCTCCATGGGTACAACGGTAAATGCATTGTTGACCTTGCAAGACCTTATCATTTGAATCCAATCGTTAAGATGGTTTATTTTAAGCTGAGTTTTCTTTTTAGTTCTTTCGATTAGGGCATGATCCGAGTCACATTCCATGTGGCTATGTCCGCTAATCAAAAACTTATGATTGATTGTTTCCAGGGTTGGATGCACATGCAATAAATACATGAACATCATAGCAACGGTGTTATTTTTATTCTGGCCACCACAAGTATCGGAGTAAAATGTTACCTCTGTAACTTGGGGTGGCAATTGTTTTAAAAAATGCCATAAACATGAAGCTATTTGATTGGCACCTCGTGCAGCGATGGTTTCGTCCCACATATAGCAAAACGCTTTGTCATCTTTTAAATCATGAATAGTAAGGTTGAAAGACCAGAGTTGCCTCTTATAGAAAGAGACAGATGTTTTTAGGAATGGTGTGGGCAAACATTGCTGCAGATCGAATGCATAAGCTCGAAAATTTGAATTGCGCTTTGCTTCATCTTTGTCTTTTCTTTTTTCTGCATAAGCGATTTCGGCTTGTGATTGATGCTCACTCAGCTCCACCATCAAACTTGTCTTCTCCTCTCCTTCAGTTACCGCTATCTTTGTATTCAAAAGATCGCATGTGTGGCAAGTATCTTTAGCCGGTTTCTTGAATGACAAGTTCAAATCGTGAAAGCACTGGGAGTACAATTTAAGTGAAATGGGATTTGAACAACTTTCTTTATATAAACGATACATAGCAGCTATAGAAAGGTCCGATGATAAATATCTTTTATTAGTTCTATTTCTGCAATAATGACTTTCGTAATTTGGGAATGATAAGATGTGATCTTTGGCAGATTGTACCTACATCATCAACAGTCCTTTTATTTTTAGATGGCTGATGTCCCCTTGTATCAGCTGGAATGATTCCGGTTGTGGAGTGTTTCTTATTATTCATTACAATGTTAATAAAACCTTTAGTTTCCCCAAAAGTTTTGCAAAAACAATCTTTACAAATTGGTCTGCTTTCATTATTTATTGTTAATGTATACTTGCAGTAACAATCTCTATTAATTTTCCTGCTATCTGTTTTTTGTGTTTTTTTTTTGGCAATATGGTAATATGGCTGGCAATATACGCTGCTCTCAGATCTCTGTTTCCTAGAGTCCAATATTCATCAAAGCACATCTTTCTTTCTAATTTGGAAAACCGCTCAATACATTGCAGTCTACAAAAAGTTAACTCGCCTAATTTCCTCGCAGCAATTTCTTTACCTTTTTCTGTAACGTAGCTTTGACCAGATACATCAGATACATTATATAAAGAAGGTAATTCATCTAAGAAACGGTATCTCCTTGCCGGCATTATATTACATCAATTACCACCATACAGCTATTATTTGTTTTGAACTATGCACCACGAACTTAGGTCAAGGGCACTGGAGCAAGTGGCGCGAGTCTCGGGAGTTTCTGTTATGCCGAAAAAATGGCGTGATAACCGCTAAAACTATAGCTATCTCTGTTAAACATATCGCTTTGTCTCATCACACGCGCAACGGTTAAAAAATGTAATAATTGATAGTTCGATTTGTCACAAAATGGAAAGCAGTTTCGATGCGGTAATAACTGAACAACTCGATTTATCTTATTAAAAACGCTAAGTAGATTGTTTGAATAAATAAACATCTTGAGATGTTCATTACTTTTTTTTAAATAGTCGACAGTATTATAATGACATGTCAAGTTGTGTAAATAATTATGATTTGTAGGTTTTATCATCTCAAGATGTCACATTATACACTTAAATAATGGTGTTATTTAAAAATTCACATGTTTGGTATCTGCGGTAAAACATGACCTATCGACTTAGTCATTTATTCACCCTATGAATCGAACAATCCTTATGCTTATTATGCAATAAAAAAAAATATATGTAAGTTGACTTATCAACTTATTCACGCCTGGTACGGATATGTCCTACCACAATTGTTGGCGTGCATAAGTTATATTCCTCAATATGTTATATTTCGATACATATATGAAATACTTGTCATGTCCTTACTGTGCTCATACTGTCCAGGGTGTGCATTGTATGTATTGATCACACATTTACACATACCACTTTACAATTTTACATTGTGGAATGCATTCATCGATTGAGAATAAAATTCTAAGCCGTTGACTATCTAGCCCCTTTTTGTAAAAGATCAACTGAACTGGAGTAAATCAGAATAATCTTTTGGTAAAATACAACATTATGAAAAAATACATTATTGTACTGAATACTATTAAAATTTATAAAGCTTTAAGCGATAAGACCACCTATTTCACATATTTGTTGTTGTTAATTTTTTTGTGTTCTGTAATTGGTATTACATAGGTATATTAAAGAATACAATACAGTACAATACAAATGTTTTATTTCGATAACTTGTGTTTACAATATCTTAACTAGTAGTAGTAGAATATTATACAAATTAAGGAATATAATTCTAAAGTTAATATATCTATCTATCTCATTATCTTTCAAACTGGAAACTAAATGATCTCATAAACAGTTAGCTCATTAAAATCATCCTTCGCGACCAAGCCTAGAAAGAAAGGCAAGAAACAAGGCTGGTTGTTCTTTTTAATGATCCTTCTATAATATACATATAACTATAAAAAAAATTACGTCTCGTGTATATTATCCATTTAAATTATTAAGTAATTATAATGAGAAGATAAATTAACACTTATACATAACGATGTCAATATGAAGGGAACATAAAATATAATTGCATAAAGCATTAAAAGAAATATAATTACGTGTTGAGTTTATAAATTTATTAATGTAATTTATTAATGAAGATCAAAGATTTCGCCTTGAAGATATCCTGTCTCTTTTACCTGTGTTAGGGTTCCACAGCGAAACAAAGTTAAGGGAACCACTTATTTTACGTAGCGCTTTTACTGAACCAGTTTATTCGAGATTTGTTCTATTTTGGTTCTTTGATTCCTATTCATACGACTCTTTAAAGGCCATGTTAATGAAACAAGTTCTTAAGTTAACCCCGTTGTAAGTTTATGTGAATAAAGAAATTACATTTCTTATTCAACAGGAGTTATATCATAAAGTATACGAGACTTTTGGTGGTAAGTTTTTTTTTGTGTGCTACCTGGAGATATAACAAGCTTATGGCCCAGTAACCATCGCCTATGGCAAAGAACTGCCTCGTAGGTCACGTACCTTAGAAATGTGCCCTACGATGCACTGCCGTGCGTCTATCGATTTGAGGCGTTCAGATAAAGCCTCATATGCCTGTAATTTCATCGGTGACCGCACCCTTCAAACCGAAATACAGCATCTGCTTGGCGGCAGAAATAGGTATGGTGGTAGTGCTTCACAAAGAACTCTAGTACTCTTAAAAAGTTGTACTCAAAGCAAAACAGCGAACGAAGTTCAAAATAATGGATATACGAAATCTTCGCAAAGTGTGACGTCATAGCATTGTATAACCTCGATGCCATTAGGTTCTACTACCTAGCATGTGGCAAACCCTTTCGAATGCGACACAGAAGCGCTATTACCGTACACTGTATACCATTGTGAGCCATTAGGAGGAAGGGGGGGGGGGGGGTGTTCCTCTTGTTATAATAAGGACAAATGGTTATAAGGGATTTTTTGGTTAGAATCTTTCGTGATTTATTTTAATTATTATTATAAATACAGGATTTAACACGTACCGTTTTATCAGTCGTTTTATCACAAATTGAAGCGAAACATTGTTGGTCGAAATATCGATGAAATAAGTGAAATAGTGGATTTTGCTCATAAATCTTCCGACATGCGGCAGATATGGCCCGCCCAGTCCCACTTTAACTTGCCTACTTGGTGCCCAACGTCCGCGATTTGTATTTGGGAGCACAGTTCACTGTTTCTAATGCGGTCTGTTAATTTGACTCGTAGGATACTGCGCTCCATGGATACGTAAGTCAACTGAGACTTACATCGAAATCGTATCTTTAATTTGACTAGATTTTATTGTGGAGGCTTTATTTTATTCTATTTTATTTATTGAGCACCAACTTAATGAACAACAAATTGAATGTAAACTAAACTATACAGAATAGAGGGTAAAATCCAAGTGACATAACAATCATAGATTTTATTTGTGCTATCTCACTTTTAACTAAAATCTAATGTTTTTATTACAAATACCTAATAGAGACTACGTACTTAGCACTTACGTACCTGAGTCTCTGTTTACTGACCTTTGTGTTTATATTGATATTCATTTATTTTCTGTTAAAAAACCTGTGCGTGTCCAATTATATCATTTTCTTTGGGGGTTTTTCGTTCTAAAATCCATGCCATTGGCATTTAATTAGAAGTGAATAGTCCAGCCGCACCTCTGCAAGATTAATGATAACGGCAATTATCATCAACTATTCATTATACACAGGTATTGTGGTCACCCTACGCATTACATTGTGTTAATTTTATTCGTATGAAAGCAGAACACGTGTCTCGTTCATGTGTTTTGTACATGATATAACTCTCTTCGGCAGAGTGATTAATGTTAGATAGATTAGATTTATTTTAAAAAATTGCAGATTTTTGTTACTTTAATCACCGACATAACTCGGCGGTGCAACTGATGCAAGTACAGAACTTGTTGATCGACAAATTGATGTATAAATTTGACAAAAAGCTCGAATTTCATTAGATTTTAACGATGTCGTCGATATTTATCAAAATAAATGTAGCATATGACAGGAAAAGTGTGGTTTTCTATCAGTGAAAAACTTTTTAGAATCGGTTCTGGCTCCTAAAACCATACAAATAACAAACTTTTCCTAAACCACTAAACTAATAACACTAAGGGCCGAATTCACCGTCGAAACTAAACGCGATTAGTTCAAGCTAAACTCAGTTTACGCGTATAACTGAGTTCAAGGCTACAGTTTGCATTTCACCAACAACAACTGAACGCAGTTAAAGCTAAACGCCGTTCAAATTCTGAACGTCCAATTTTCGACGTTTAGCTCATCTAAACGAGTTTAGAGAGATGTCAATCAAAAGTCAAGAAGTGTCATTGACTTTATTTTGCGAAATATTTGTTACCTACGTATTTTTTATATTATTCATAAAGTTTATATCAAGAATGAAAGAGCGTTGGCACTAGCTTTTGACGAAAGTAATGATGAATACTTTGCTCATCGTTCAAGATGGATACGCGAAAGAGAATAACACATCATTTCATCTCATCATTTTTTAATGCCATGGTTACAGCATCGGTCTTCTTGCATTCCACAATACTAAAATCTATTTCGACCACATCAACGAGGGCCATTTTTTCGCTAGCGGCAAAAATTGGGTCCCTTTTCCGTTTCAAAATCATGCAAATAACACCACACAGGGATATTCTTTTATAGACTGGGCAAAGCACCAAAAAATACGTTGAACACAGACTACTACGAATGGGGCGGCGTAACGACAAACAAAACGTCATTGAAAGTTTTGTTTGACAATTGCGTTTCGATCGCATCGATATTGATAAGTTTGGTTGCACCAAGACATTGTTCGATGTTGGAAATACGAAACGCATCGCTTTTTTGTCTATGATTCTAGGTAAACTTGGTTTTAGTAAACGCGATCAAAACGGAGCTGGTGAATTCGGTTTCATGAAAACCGAGATCAAGTAAAACATGTGAACTCAGTTAAACAAAACGTGGTTTTATTAAACTTAGTTTCCGAAGAAAATGGTGAAATCGGCCCTAAAACAGAAAAAATTGAGTTTAAGAATGTTATTCTACCTTTTATTGTATTTTACTATCGGTACCAAGTAGCTACAAGGTAGGTACGAAGAACATTAAAAATAATATCTAAATTCTGAAAAAAATTAAAATTGAAATTATGAATCCACCGTTTACAATCAGTCTGTACCTACTACATAACACTAACCTATGCTTCTGTGTGCAATAAAAAGTATATCGTTCGCCCAATAACATTCTCGTAAAATCCAGCCCATCCAAAGGTTGTCTCAAAGAGATCGCTTTCAGCGATTAGATCGCGACATGTATTACAGGCAATTTAGCGCGTGTATAGTTTTCTGTTTTATTATTGTTTGTAAATTTAAGTGAAATGTACCATTAACCGTTTTCTATCAATCTATCTAACTGTACCCATGGTACTCTACAATCAAGATGATACAGATACATCACGTGTTGTAAAATCCACAGCTCGGCTAAGTTCGTGTGTGTTCGGCCGCACTCGGCACGGGTCATCGATCTGACCCAGATCTGCGCGAGCGCTGTTGCTACGCTAGCGTTTATGGCATTGTCGCGGTTTCAGAGAAAAACAGTCGTTTGAGGATGTGGCTGGTTTGATGTTTTTATGATTTTATTGGGTTTTTGGAGTGTAGATTGTAGTATTATGACTTGGTATTCATAGCATGCAGTGTAGCAAGTATTTTTATGGTTGGATATGGCCTAACAGTAGTAAATTAATTTGATTTGAGTTTATTTATGTGGTGATGCAATGTTTTTACATTATTTATCTGAGAAAATATGCTCAGACGAATATTACAAAAAATATAAAATAAAGAAATAAATAAATTAAAGAAATAAATATTATAAAGCAAAGATTGTAAATAGTATTTTTATTTTTATAGTTTTATCGGAAAATTCCAAGACGATTATCTCATATTTTTTTATTTCAAATTTTGAAAAATATTTTAAAATTTAAGATTGCAAACCATACCATTTCGGAGAAAATATGTACATTCTTATGTAGGGTTCCAAAAATACCCGTTGACAAAAATCGTTTTTAAGTTAGGTATAAGGATATATCTTGCCTATTTGTCATTTTACGAGAAAATCTAGTGTACCCATACTAATATTATAAATTCAAAAGTAATTCTGACTCTCTATAAGTTTGTTACGTTATTATGACTACACGGCTGGACCAATCGTGAAATTTATTATTTTGATAGATTATGAACCTGGAGTTGTCAT
Source organism: Philereme transversata (assembly GCA_963924445.1). Lineage (NCBI taxonomy): Eukaryota > Metazoa > Arthropoda > Insecta > Lepidoptera > Geometridae > Philereme > Philereme transversata. The sequence goes on along the minus strand of OZ004343.1, from coordinate 880,773 downwards.
AGGTAACTTTTTATTAACAAACAGTGCGTGGGATGCTCGGGCCAAAGCTTAATTTAATTTATTAAGGAATATAAACAGAATTTACAAGCTTAAATGGTTACTATTTATATTTCTTAGCCCGGCTCGCTTAGACTAAATTTAATTAGCAACAAAACATTTTTAAATTTGAAATTTGTATGATTTGACAACTCTATTAAACATATTTAGGTACTAAATACGATTAGGCATCGTTGCTCAAGTCGCCTTAAATTTAGATTACATGCAATACCTGCTAATAAAAGATGAACACGGCGTGCACAAACGTTATAAAATGAGAGCATATTTTTTTTCATAATTGTTTAGATTAAACTACATAAAAACAAAAGGTACCTACATCAAGTGCCTCACATGCATAACTAATAAAATTAAAGATAATTACAAAAGCTATGCATCTAGATTTATAATACATGTCTAAAATGCCTGCACTCGTAGCTTTTCTGATATAACAAGGTTTTTGTTCTCTTTATTTTAAATCTTACATTTTTTTTGTACTGTTGTCTAAAATTACAACTTCCAAAATTACAGAAGAGAAGAAAAGTACAGAATATCTGTTTCTTTTTGTGATTTTCCAAATAGTTATTTTTCTACGTTTAACTGCGACATGATAGTTCCTATTAGTAGATATTTGCGTCAGAAAAACATGCAGATGGTGAAGGCTCCTGATTCAATCATACAAACAGAAACATTTTATTACGACTTTACTTCGCTTTATCATTTTTAATCTACTAGTAACTATGTTCTTAATGCCAGCAAGGGCCGGTTAAAATGTAGCGGAGAGGAGATTAGTGAAATCAACAGATAATGTAATACGATTTTGACGTTAAACGTTAACGAAAGTTATCTTATCTTGACGACAATAAAACAAACTTATTAAAAAATAATCATTTTATTTGGAAACACAAACATGGTACAACAACACTGGAACACAATAGTATTCGCAGAAGTTATAAATTATTTTGCGAACACTAACACCCCCCTCAGAGTTTATTATTTCAAATTTTTGAAGTGAAAACTTCTTTAGGCGCGTTGAGCATTTTTTTGAGATGAGAAAAAAACTATTGAACTCGCGACACTGTAACCGACACCGTCACTGACTACTGACAGTGACTATTACTGACAACTCTGTATATAAGTATCTGTAGTGTAGTCTGCTTTTATTCAAGTTTGCACTTCTGTCAGCACTCTCGGAGTGCCACTTTTTTTACAAGTTGTATACAAGTTAAGTATGCATAATTATGTTTGCGTATGTGTATATGAGTGTATGAGTTTGTGTGTGTGTAAGTGTATGTGACTTGATTCTATTGGCTGAATTTACAAATCTTTTCTCTCCGCTTTGGAACTCTTAGGTTCAAAACTGAAAAGACGCTCAAGATTTCTGTCAGTTTTTTAACTCTCGACGCAAATATACAAGTGCAAAGTTTTTATTTTATTAACAGGTAATTTAAAATTAACCTCCTTTTAAGTATAAAACTATTGTATTAGGAGATTTCGCTCTTCTACAACACAAATTGTTTAAAATAAAAATTAGGCATCACTTATAAAAAAATAGAGTATAAACTATCTCCAAAAAAATGGTAGAGAAACACCCAGGCCCGGAACAAATATCTTTAGATCATGCGATCATTTATTCTTCGGCAGGACTTGAACCCGCAATCTCTGCGTCGCATCCGGCTAATCACCTACTGCTCGGAGTCGTCATAAGCCTCTCCAAGGTAAATACAGTAGCCGTGGCTGAAATACCTATATGACTTCTGAAGCTGTAACTTCGTAGGTAGATACTTTATTTACGTTTAGTAACCTTTTTATAAATAAATTAAATATAATAGCCTTTTATTTCACTCAAAAATTAATTGATAAGTCTTTTACAGTTCTTCGTGTCATAATTAAATCAGTAAAATTTTCAAGTCTCCTTTAAATGTTAATTTGTTATGTGAAATATTATGTAATTCAGCTTATAGTATTAATAAAATTATGATACTTAATATTATATGAATAGAATAGATATTGCATCGACAACCCCGCTGAAGTGAGAGTTCACAGAGAGAGCGTGAAGCCCTCTTTGGCTCTAAAGGGAGCCTTTAACCTCTTTTAACCATTCCCTAGTGGGATAGGTCTTTAAACTAAAAATACAGTTTTCTTAGAGATCTGACGGCCACGATGAGTCGAGAGACGATTTTATACTGCCAAGTTTTATACTACCTAACAAACCTACTCTGTCGCCGTTTATGCTTATTGGGTAATCTGTGCTACAGACTTGAGTTTACTTAGTGTGAGCAATGAATTACCAAGCGTGGGTGGACTTGCACAATCCGTTAGTTTTTATTTGTGTAAGATGTCTCGCTGAATCTACCGCGTATTTACTAGCGTTAATTATCCGCGCGCTGAAAACGAACTGTCTGTTTTGACAGGGATTTGCAGATCGCGCCAAACTGTCAACTTCAACATAAAATGTTAAACATGATGTAATGTTTATGGTTTAGTGTATTGCCCATGGTCATAATATTAGGTTGGGGAAAAAGTTTCTTCGCATTTTTTAAGAAAATTCATAACATTTTTTAATATAGTTTATTTACATTTAACTAAAGTATGTAGGTACCATTTTGTGTGATAACTTTTTGCCATCTTCTAAGTAGAGACCTGATCCCATTGCTATAGAAATTTTGGGGCTTCTGATCAAAATACCGTGACACGTGGTTTTGGCAGTCCTCTCGTGATGTTAACCTGACACTGCCTAAAAGATTCTGAAGAGACCGAAACAGGTGGAAATCTGAAGGTGCAAGGTCAGGACTATACGGCGGATGCATTAACACCTCCCAGCCAAACACTCTTAATTTTTGCTGAGTGGCTAAAGATGTGTAAGGTCTAGCGTTATCATGATGAAAAACCACACCCCTTCTGTTGATTAATTCCGGCCGCTTTCTCTCAACTTCTTGCTTTAATCTGATCAGTTGTTCGCAGTAGAGTTCAGAATCGATGGTCCTGCCTGGTGGTAACAGCTCATAATGAATAATGCCCTTCCAATCCCACCACACACACAGCATCACCTTGTTGCGAGTTGACCCGGGTTTCGCCACAGTGTGTGAAGCCTGACCGGCCTTTGACCACGACCTTTTTCGCACGTTCTTGTCGTACGTGATCCACTTTTCATCACCAGTTATCAGCTTCTTCAGAAATGGTTCGGTTTCATTACGTCGTAATAAAGAATCACAAATGAGTACACGGTTCATTAGGTTTCTTTCAGTGAGCTCGTGGGGTACCCAAATATCGAGCTTTTTTGTGTACCCAGTTTTTTCAAATGCGCCAAAATTATTTTGTGGTCAGTTCCCAGTTCTTCAGCTACATCGTAACTACTGATATGCCGATCTTGCTCCACTTTTTCAAAAATGGCATCAATTTTATCCGTAATAGGGCGACCAGAGCGACGTGCATCTTTGACATCAAAATTTCCACATAGAAAACGCTTAAAAAAAATTTGTGCTACTCTCACAGATACTGCACTAGGTCCATAAACATTGCAAATTTTTTTCGCGGCTTGCGTTGCATTTTTACCTTTTTTGTAGTAAAATTTTAAAATGAATCGAATTTCTTCATTAGATTCACTCATCTTTACAGTACGAAAAACAAATAAACACAAAAAACAATAACTTTTTCCAATTTGAATTTGGAATTATCTTCTTTAAAATTTAAACTTTGAATGATACCAAAACCAGCCAGATACAAATAGTATAGCCAAAGAGATTTTATTACAAGTTCATACATACTATAATGCGCAAAGACTTTTTCCCCAACCTATTACATCCACTGATGGTCTCCACTCAAGAACTTTTCTAGCCATGGTCTCGCCATCTCGTAAAACCAACGCTGCCATACAGGTCATTGAGCGTAAATAATTACTTTTTGTATAAAAAACTTAACCCGGAAAAAGGTTTAATACAACCTCTCAATAATACATAAATTATTAAATGATGCTGGATATTTCACGCAGCGCTATCAAGCCCCATACTGAATAAAGCTTGTACTATGAAAACCAGATAATTGAGAATACTGAGAATCTTATACTTTTATAGAGAAAACGCCAGACCCGGAACAAATAGGACAAACAGAAAAAAACAGAAAAAACAAACACACAAACAGACTTGTCCCTCAATAATTTCGATAGTTTAGGAATTAAGCCACACAGTTTCTCATATATCAAAAACTAGCTGTATGCCCGCGACTTCATCCGCAATTTTTTGGATCTCGACAGCAGCGCTACCTACCGGGTCCAATTGTAAATCTCAACCATCCAGGGAACCACTCAATCACATACAAAAACGTTCCTCAAAATCAGTCAAGCCGTTTTTGAGTTTTAGCGAGACTAACGAGCAGCAACTGATTATTATATATGTATATATATCGCTTAGTGTAAGAATTAAAGGTCTAATTGATAACTGGAAATATAGGTAAAAGCTCTAGAAGTTTCGATAACAAATGAGTGAAATAAATAAACGCCTCAATATTTACATAACTGTCAGTCAGACCCGTACGTAAACAGGCGGATGTGACGTAGAGGTTAGCTGCCAGTTTGACAGACAGACGGACGGAACATGTTGTGTGTAATGTCCAAACATGGATCTGACGGGTTTATTCCGTACGTTGAGTTATTTAACTTATTAATAAATAAATATTGCTGGATATTTCACACAGCGCTATCTAGCTCCAAACTAAGCAGAGCTACTTTGGGAACCAGAGAACTAATAGAATACTTACATATATACTTTTTTTTGTAAATATATACTTATAATATATAGAAAAATACCCGGAACAAATATCTGTAAATCATGCAAACATTTGTTTCGCGGCTGGAATCGAACCCGCAACCTCTTGCGTCTCAGCCGGCTATTTGCCCGCTGTGCCACGGAGTTCATCGTAATAAATTATTTACTCTCTATTTATCTATAGTGGGGTCAGGTAAGAAGGTAATACACAAGATATCCCAAAGGGTCAGGGCAGATCCTTTGACATGTTCAGATTTCCAAAACCTTAAATATCCCACTAAACGGTAGCAAAGAAGCATGCTCTTCATTAATTTAGCCACATGACTTCCACTGCTGAACATACGCATTCCCCATTTCCAGAGCGCGGCCTGCACCCAACGGCTCCCAGCAACCTGTATCAGGTCAGTTTTCCATCCAGTAGGGCGTGAAGGGGTGGGACTCTTACGCTGCGCTTTCCAGTGCGTGGTCTACACTCTAGAACCTTCCTACCCCAAAGGCCATCAGTTCTTCGAGCTAAGTCAGTCGCCTGAGTTTATCTACGAATCTCCTCATTTCCGCAGCAAATGTTGACTTAGGTTAGTAAGTTTCTATAAGATTAGGTGAAAATGTGTGAATGCGTTTTGGAAAATAGTGCCCTCGACTGGATGCAAACAACTTTCATATTGTTGTATATAATTAAAGACGCGAGTGGCGCCGGCGCCGCTTTCTAATATCGACTGTTCGGTACAGACGAGGAGAATCGTGCTCACTGTTATCGTTATTATTATCATTGGTAACTCAAATGGTTGCCTACTACTGGGTATAAGCCTCCCACAATTGCCAATGGGGTCTGAGGGGTGGCAAAACATCCAGACACCCAAATCATCCTCTCTTGGCCTGACGATCAGCATTTTCCAACGCAAAACGCCAAAATGCACTGGCAAGCGGGCATTTTAAAGTTAGCCGGACTTATTTTTTATTTATTAAACCTTATTTTTGTTTATATGGCTGTTGTCCTCCTGTTGTAGTAGTTTTCTGCCAGTACCCCTTGGGGGGAGGGCCTAGGTAAGGACCTTGACCATGATGATCTTTGCTCTGGCCTCAACTCCAGGGGTAACTACCCCCGATGCCTATATGCAATTAATGATGCTGCTTGCTGTTGGTTAGACGTGGTGATGACAGGTGGAGCAGGGCAGGACTGAATGGTGTCCGGGAAGTAACTCTAGAAGGGTAGGACGTCCGACAGCGAGATGGGTACACGCCATAGATAAAATCACAGCCCGTCTATGGATGAGATTAGCGCAGGATCGTGGCGAATGGCGCATACTTGGGAGAGGCCCGGATACTGTGAAGTCGGGATGTGGATTATGATAAAGGCTGTTGTAGAACGATATTACTGACGAGGTATGAATTTAATCTGCCCAAAACAAAATACATGGCACAATATGGAGGAGGATTATACTCAGCACTGTACATCTATTAATTATGATATAAACACCTTATATATCATCTTCAACAATCCACTTAATTTGACACCGTCTTCAATTAAGTAGGTTGATGAAGATGATATAAACGTTTCTTTCATAATGATTTTACAAAACGCGCGTTAAGCATATCTCTACATTTGGCAGTTGGGTAAGAAGCTGCTGTTTTCTTTTGAAATGGTTCCAACGGAAGATCAGCTCTGTGTTAGCATACCAAAATGCTGAATTGGACGCCCTTTTGTACATCCGTCGATTAAAATGAGACACATATTTGAAAGAAAGAAAATTTTTGTTTGTGACGGAACAAAAAACAATCAACAAAATGCAGCACAGTTGTTTAGAGACTGGGCGGTCAACATGCCAATAACTCCAGCAGGCAGCGTCGCTGACAGGTAACCCCCTGCATATGTAAAGATTAGTAAAAACTAATAGAAGATGCCAAAAAGTGTGTTTATTAAATTAAAAAACTATAGGTAAGTATAGTTTTTAACTAGCATTCCCTAAATGTTTAAAGATTGAAATAAAAACTTGCAGAAGGATGATTTCCAATAAGTTTTTAATACAAATCGTGTGTTTAGATAAAATCTACATTTTAATTAATAAACTTTTTGGAAAGCATCTTTGTATTAGTTTTTAGTAATCTTTACATATGCAGGGGGTTACCAGTTAGCGGCGCTGCCTACTGGACGTATTGACATGTTAACCGCCCAGTCCCGAAACGACTGTGTTGCGTTTTGTTGATTGTGTTTTGTTCTGTCACAAATGTATTTTCTTTGTTTCAAAGTGCTTCTGTAACTGCCAGTACTCGACTCTAGGAGTAGCGCTCGCCTAGCAACCGCACCGGTTTGGGAGCCACGGAATCGAACCCAACTACTGGTGGTACACCTACCCATACACATATAAAGTGATACTTCAAGCAGAAAATGCCTTCGTTTACATTTAGATGCTTACAAAACTTCCAGCCTAAGCCGAAACGTTTTATGAGCTAGTTAGACTTATATACATAAAAAACATACACATAGAAATGAATGTATGTAAATTTGTGTGAAATAAATCTATCTCATGTATTTGGGCAATCATTGTACTGAGTAATGTGAGGGCGTGTGTTGGTGCATACAGTGCAGTGTTGGTAAAGACCACGCCACCGCATTTACTTTAAATTTACTCACAGTAAGTTTCAAGATGTTCCTTATGATTGCAATACCCTGGTATCAGAGTTAATAGCGCCTTCGTCATGGCTTAAACATACTGGGTAGTATTCATTTCATTTTTTTTTTATTAATTATAGACCAGCGTTTGACCACGATCTCGCCTGATGGTAAGTGATGATGCAGTCAACAATGGTACACGCTTGCCTAGAAGAAACCTATTCACTCATATTGGGATGCATCTCATATGAGGTGTTTTCCTACATCATCGTATTGAGGTGCGTCCTCACAGCGAGCATTCAAGCGAGTATTGGAAAGCGAGTGTTCATATGGTGACCAAACTGTTTCTCAAGCTCGGCTCTACGTAATCACTGCTCGAATGCTCCTAGCCGAATGCTCATTGCATGCTAACGTTCGCGCTGAAATCGTACCTAATGATACGGACGTGTACCTACTCTGGACGGACCGATTCCATATTGTAAAGCTCACGTCGAAGCAGAACGTATGATGCTGTAAAGATGCGCTATGGGGCAAATCGGCACGAGTATTGCTAATAAAATAAAATAAATAAATATTGCTGGACATTTCGCATTGCGCTATCTAGCCCCAAACTAAGCAAAGCTTGTACTATGGGAACCAGATAACTGAGAAAATACTTAAATGCTTTTTTTTTGTAAATCCATACTTATAATATATATAGAGAAATAACCAGACCCGGAACAAATATCTGTAGATCATGCAAACATTTGTTCCGCGGCGGGAATCGAACCTGCTACCTCCTGCGTCGTAGCCGGCTAATGTGTGCGTAAAGTTACGCATTTACAAGCGAATCGGCTGTTGTGTAATTTTCTAGTGTTGAGTTTTTAGTCCGTGGTAATAAAATAATTATTAATTTATATTTCCTTCACAATCAGCAGGAAGGCATTCAACAATACCGACTCTCACATAAACTACGTAAAATGGCGTTAATAATAACTTAAACTGGTAGTTAATGTATAAATATGTACCTACAAGATTATTAAGTTAAGTTTGTCCGTAAATCATTCTTAAAAGAGCATTTTATAAGATATAGCAAAAAAAAATTGGCATGCACCGTAGAACGGCCCGCGATTAGAGAAACGACGAACTTATAAAGGTCGCTGGGAGCCGTTGGGTGGAGGCCGGTGGGTGATATTGGGCTGAGATAATGTATATGTATCATAAAAACAGGAATAAATGCGTTGGGTGTCTTTAAGTCGCGAGGGAACAGGTTTCTTCATAGATAAAAATAACATAAATGTCTATTACAGCTAAGCATAGGCTTCCTCCATTGATATGTAAAGCGACCGATCTTATGGACACCCAACGGCACCCAACGGTTAGGGCCGTCGAATAGGTATGCATATACCCATTGCGATAATTCCTCAAATCCAGAGGTATCTGAAAATACCCCCATGTATGTATGTTTGCTGATTTTGTGTAGGTTGGGTCCGAACGGTTCAAACTTCTAATTTTTTTTATTGTTTTTTTAAATGTTCATAACAATTTTACTTTCATGTATAAAATAATCGGCTTTCTAACCTAACACACATGTTACAAAAACCTGTTTGGGACTACAGTGTATAAATGAATTTCTTAAATCCTGCAAAAAGCGTGCCCAGTCGAGCGCTACAGCTAGTGCTACAAGTAATTGGTCGAGACTGCAATATACTCCGTGATAAGGCCATCAGAGGCCAGGTGCCGTGTTAGCTCAAAATTAATATTTCATTCTTGCAACATTGTTGTTCATGACATTTCGACCTGGAACTGGGTTGTTTACTTAGTTTTGGTACTTTCTATTATGGTTATTGGCGCAAATTATATTTATTGGATTACGTGCACTTTTGGTTTATATGTATGAGTTCAAATCAATGTTACCTGATTTTAAAGTTTCTTTTGTTCACTATAAATTTTTTTAAAACATTGAAAAGAGTCGAACATTTTTTTTGCTAGTTTTGTTAAAAATCATCCCCTTTTGGTATGCACATAATGGTAAATAAGGTAGTAAAGTTGTTTTATATACTAATTAATTCGTACTAACCAATTCCTATTTATGTAGGACACTAGACAATTTTTCCTAAATCACGTAAGCACATAAGTAGTTATCGTTATAAATCTATACAGGAAATGTTACTTTTACCTAATCTGCTGATTACGTAAACATAGGTTATATTAGGTATTATGAAAGTAGACCAGAAACAAAATGGCGGTTGATAATGATAGAGTGACAGCTATACGACGTCCACTCCTGAAAATAAATGGTGCCCCTATCTATTTCCAAAGCGACCGATCTTGTGCGGCACCCAATGACTCCCAGCAACCTTTATAGTCTTTCCATCTAGTGAAGGGCCGTCCAACGGTACGCTTTACACTAGAGAACCTTTCTGCCCTAACGGCCGTCAGTTCTTCGAGCTATATATCCCGCCCACTGCCACTTGAGCTCGCTAATCCTCTAGGCTACGTCAGATGCTAAGTGAGAGTACAAATACCAATACCTAGTGAAATACTCATATTTTTCATATTGGGGTAGGTTCAGATACTGTGGGCAGGTCGATGACTCTACACAGTGCCACTCACACGAAAACAACCCAGTTTTATTCAGCAAAACCCTACACACCTACAATCTAGTCTCAAAACCTTATTTCCATAGAAATAGGGGTTAAATTACCGCGATCTCACCTTTCGAAAGTGTTCCGGAGACTTGTTCGTTCTATAATCGAATGCAATATACGTCTGTGTGTGTGCCGCTTGAAAGATAATAATAGTGTTGGGAAACGATTGCGAAATTTTTATTCGAAGCAAGATTGGGTATCGTTTGATCGCACAGTTTTGATTGTTTTACGATTGCTGGTTCGTGTTAGATCGTTATTATGAAATCTATTAAAGCAAATGCATGTAATTTGATTGAATAAACAGGTGATTTTCTATTGTAAAAGGTGGATGTTGCCATTATCGTAAGTGGTTATTTGTTGTTAACATTTAAAAGTAGGTCGCTGTGTTATATTAATTTAAAGGGCTTGATTACTATATCTAGGTAAATAATAGTTTATTACCGTTGTTTTTATGCTTTTATTTTTAACAGAACAATTATTAAAATTATTATTAGAAGAAGAATGAAGGTGCATGTCGTTGGGAATCGATTTATGGAGCTCAAATGGTCTTGGGCGGGACACTTGGGAAGACGAGGTGATGACAGGTGGAACAGGGTAGCGACTAAATGGTGGCCGAGGAATGGCTGTAGAAGGGTAGAACGTTTGGTAGCGAGATAGGTGGATGACATCGCTAGAGTCGCGGGCCGTCAATGGGTAAGATTAGCGCAGGATCGTGGTGGATGGCACAAACTTGGGGAGGCCTATACCCAGCAGTGGGTGAAGTCTCGAAGTTATTCTGTGGTAATCCGTACGGGAAGATAAGTACCAAAATGATACTCGTACATAATTAAAAATTTGTTTTTAGTTAGTTCATTTATTCCTTCATCACAGCAAGAAGTGAAAAGAAAAAAGAGCGTTAGCAAGTACCGGAAACGTAATAAATTACAGTTCTGTTTTTATTAATGTTTTGATACATGTGTTTAATTGTTTAAAAACATTGTTAAAAACGTGGCTTGTAAACTAATTATCGACGATTATTCAACATAGCCTCAATTATTTAATCGATGGAGTCGATAACCTCGTCTGGCCATCACTAAGCCTCGGGCACTGCACTCACCCACACATACAAACCTCTCGGCTAGCAACCGATGGAGGCAGAAAGATCTACAAACGCAGGCCTCTACCACTTCCATTTCCAAACCAAACTTTCACCGACATCACTACCCATTGCGGCTTTTGTATTAATCGAGGAGGATAGCTTGAAAGAGAAGGACCAATGAACTGTAAAGTGATAATTCTGTAGTGTTCAAATTGTTACATAGTGACATTTCATAGAACTGCATCCATTTTCTGGGTTATGTAGCAGTAGCTAGGCAAAAACAAGTTGGCACATGGGCTTATATTTTAAATGACGGATGCATTCGCCATCTAGGACAGGTTAGGTTTTCTAATACGGACTAGAAATGCATTCTTAGTTGCTGCTTGAAAAAAGATGTGGCAAGTGCTTGGGAACGTATTCAGGACCTAGATAATAAAATAAATGGGGTAACGCTGAACAAGATGTAAGACCTAATTGATTTCATTTTAATTCTTATTTACCTATGTTCTTGTACGAGTATTATATTCCAAAGGTAATTAATGTATTCACTTAATTTATTTTTTTAAAATAAAATGGCATAAAGCAATTATACTAATTATTTATTAGAGTACAATTTGCTACAATCACAAAAACGATAACAAAAAAGTCTAGGTACTTATTAATAAACTAATAACCATTTTAGAGTAACAACTGAGGATTATTCCCAACGTAGGAATCCTTTTATTAGATCAAAGATGGAAATAATTCATAAAAAAATTAATAGTTTTCTTCCATAGCTCTTTTTTCCAGTGAACGCTAAGAATTTGACTTCGCTTAAAAACAACGCATATTACATATCTGATGACTACGAGCATGCATCATAATGTCGCTATTAATATATATATTTCGTGTTACTTAAAAAACTAGGTAATAAAAAGTTTGCGAGTTTTAATTATATTTTCATGCTCCGTGGCTGCCGCGTAGCGGCTTCTACAGTCAATTAAAATAAAAGCGAGCTAATTTTATTACCTTATCCAACCAACACCTTATAGGTAAAATTTACGCAGAGGCGTGGGTCGATGGTTTCCATGTCATCGTCCGCAAAAAGACTGCCTCACTACTCAGTAGAGTGCGAGGCAGCACCAACACCAACATATTCGCTATGACCTGCAGGTCATAGCGAATAAATACGACTCACCTATTATGAAATCTTTCACTCGGGTTCTGATCGAATGTGTTAATCCTGTAGAATGGCAAGTCCCGAGTCAACAAGAGACCACAAATGTGTGGAGTACATTGTATCGTCTACGTAAGTCGATATTTGGCAAATATTTGGCCAAGTGTTATCGCCCAAAGTGCCCTCATTTTCAAGTCCTGAGTACATCTCTGTGAACACTATAGATTTATTTTTCCAGGTTTCTATTTAGTTTACATTTAGAATATGGCGGCGGTCAATTTGTAAGTGTTTATGGTTTTATGGAGATTAATGAAATCACTAGGTACCTATAGGTTGGTAGACAAACACTCTATCTGTGATTTGTTCTGGTTTTTGTAACAAACCATGCTTTGGCGTAATTACCAGTACTTTAACAGGCATCGAGATTAAATGGAACCTGAAGTGAACTAGATTTTATTAAAAGAGATATGGCTGATGTATTATTCATAATCTTATATGGTGGATAAAGATAAAGATATCGATAAAGATATTTATGTTAACATAAATATAACATATATTCATGTGCATTTTTAGTGTTGGTAACATTATGTTTTTATCAAAAGTGGTATGCAAGTAGTGGTTTTTAAGTTTTTTATTTATTTATACGACTTGGACCTAGCATATGATCCACCTGATCTTAATTGGTAACCATCGCCTATAACAAAGTATTGCCTCGTAGGTTACGCTCCTTAGAAACGTTCCCAACAATGAACTGCCCTGCATCCATCAACTTGAGGCATAGAGCCACGTGTGCCTGTAACTTCACCGGCAACCATACCCTTCAAACCGAAACACAGCAATTCTGCTTACTGACAGGAACAGATGGTATTACTTCTAAGCGAGCCTTTTCACAAGGTTCCCTTTCATCAGGTAGACGATAAGCTTTATCCAGGAGGGCTATATAAAAAAAACGTGTGTGTGTACGTACGTACATAAGTACTTATGTACAGTACTTATGTACGTACATAAGAAGTTAACAAAAATAGCTAAAGATTTCATCCCGTATGCCACAACTCTTTCATTGTAAAAGGAATGATAAATTAATAAAAAACTACTTTGGATATACATAGTTATGAGTTTTCACGGAAACTTGAGATACATTTATCAGCTAACTTCATCATGTCGCTTTTTGGCTGTAGGTGTGCTGCGCGCACATCGCAATAATTTTCCTCTCAAGTTTTTTTCAAAACGCGCCAAAAGAAATGTAACTTCAGAATACTTTAGAGCTTTTTTATTTATAATAGTGATTTTCAGAAATAAACAGGTAGGTATAAATTGAATAGGTCGTAAAAACCTTGCACAATAAAACCATTACTATCAGTTCAATCACGACTCACGGCTAACATCGTAAACTAGTTTTCATTACAATGCTAGCGCCCTTGACGACGATTTTAGTGTTTTGTTTACCTATCGATTTTCAACGAATAATGCATTTTATTGCATTGCAATAGCTGTGATTTTTGTATGCATGGATATGTCATTGGTAATGCTCAGTCAAGAGAAACGTGAGTTATGAGAACAAATACCATGACCATACACAATATACTAATGGTTCAGTACCTACGTACCTAATGCATAATCTTGCAAAATATACCAACTGAAAACTAATGAGAAAGTTTGTGTGGATAATTCATTGTATACGGTTTTCAAGGTTTTTACTGGAATATGGAAAATGTATTCTAAAGTTTTGTATAAATATTTGTTATAGATATATGCAGAATCTTTTTTTTATACTAACTGGAGATGGAACTAGCATAGGGTTGGATCAGGTGGACATCGACTATAGCAAAGTATTGGCTCGTAGGTCACATCCTACGCACTGCGTACAGGTGTAAAGCCCAAGTATTTGTAATATATTTTTGAAATACCAATATTATGAAATGTAATGAAATGGTGCCTAAATGCAAACTGAAGCCTCATGTGCCTGTAATTTCACCAAAAACCATATCAAACAATGCTGCTTGGCAACAGAAATAGGTATGATGGTAGTGCTTCCCCGGGCGAGCCATTTCAAAGGAACACTACTACTTTTGATTGTTTACTTATCTCTGGTTGGTTCTGGGTTTTCTAGGGTTAGGTCAAACGGAAACAGCTTTCTAGTTAAACCCTCAAAAATGGGGCCCACAAAAGCGGAGCAACGTCTCGCGGAAGAATCCTTTGCGTACTCGTGTCCCCGGTATGCAGTTAGAGGACCACTGTGAAGGTTTAGCAGGTAGGAGTTTGACACACCGCTTCCCTGGGCAGCATCCATGACGATTCCTACACGTAAAAAAACCAGTGTTGCATTTCTGAAAAGAGCCGACGCCATGTAAATACGAGGTATAGCGAATATCCAGAAAACCATCTTTGCAATCTCTGTAGGAATATCTGATTGACGGTATCGACTGTTTTTTCATAGACGTTAACTGAGTGGTATTAAGGCTTCTATGGATCGTAATAAGACGGAAAACTGACAGACTGTAACCCCCAAATCTAGTAATTAAACTTCCTTCAACTTGACTAGTAGAGTTCCTTGTGAAAGGGCTCGCCCGGGAAAGTACTACCATCATACCTATTTCTGCCGCCAAGCAACAGTGCTGTGTTTTCGTATGAAGAGTATGGTTTCCGGTGAAATTACAGGCACATGAGGCGTTATATCTGTATGCCTCAAATTGATGGACGCTGGTCAATACTTTTCAGCAGTACTTCAGCAATAATTTTCTATAGGCGATGGTTTCCACATCATATCAGGTGGGCCATATGCTTGTTCCATCTCTAGGTAGTAAAAAATAGCTTGTAATAAAATTTGATTTCGATCTATGAAGGCAGCATCGTGCGTCGAAATCAGATCGAAATTTGAATTAGATAATATACGAGTATTGGCCTTCAATACGCAAGTAAACCCGGAGGCTAAAGATAGTATCTGGTAATAAAATGTATTAGTCGACAGTTCGTAAATTGTTTTTATGGTGTCACGTTTGGAATGAGGTGACATTGTATAGCTGTAAATATAATACAACTTTGTCTTTAGGTGTACTTATAATTTACGTATCATTAATAAAACACTGACATCGTTGTTATAGAAACAATAGTAGATTATTAAACGAGGGGATAAAGCAGTGTCTTGCGTCACGGGCGCTATATTGAAACCCGAACGTAACGAAGGATGCTAAGGCTAACTTACGAGCGGAGCGAGGGAGCGAGGGAGAGCGAGGGAGCAAATTACATTATGCCCACAAGGGCATAATGTAATTCAGTACAACTTTACTCCCTGCTCAGGCGTAGGCATTTAATCACCTGCTTTCGGTAAGGTTTACATGACATACAATTTGACATTGTCGAGCAGGTGGTGTGAAATAGTACATTGTTATACAAGGGGCGTAAGTGATCAATAGCACCCGAGATATTTTGGCGTATGCTATTGATCGCTAACACCCGAGTTTACCTCGCGAATGCGAGGAAATTAAAAAAGTCTTTATAACAGTTTGTTGCAAAAAATAAATTTACGTTCCCGGTATCCATTGTTTTTTTTAGTACTAAACTATGGCCTCGTTCATTTTTAATTGAAACTAAGGATTTGTTATGGAGGTCGTATTTAATTTCAGTATATTATGAATGCAATGAGCCTTACTCTATTTTTACTTACGCGCTAGGGGCGTAAATCGCATTTACGCATCAGGTATCGAGCTAACAATGACTTTCAGAGTATGAGATGTAAAAGTACTTACTTCCTTACTACCTTATGTAATAGGTAATTTCCCTTTCAGCATAGTTTTGTAATAACCTACCTGGTTACGACTAGTTAGTACCGGGATGCTGCGATCTCCTTGTAATAGCACAAATTGTGTTACGAATCCTACGTTATTAGTTGAGGAACTACAAGCTTATAGCTCATAAATGTAAATTATTTATTTTGTATAAATTAATAGTTACTATCGTTGTTTTTATTTATTTATTGATTAATTATATTTTATTTTAATTTCATTTATACTAGTTGACCCGCCGAACTTCGTACCGCCTTGACATGCATATGACGCGGGCTGCCAATATACGTCACCCCGGTATCATTAGCTGCATCTATGTATGTAAAAATAATTTTCTTCGTAATGTATTTTTGAGTGAATTTTTCCGATATTTTAACAGTTACTCTATTATTTGGGGCAGAGACAAATCCAAAAAATCAAAGACGATTAAAAAAGGTCCGGCCGTTCTTGAGTAATAAATGGTGTAACTAACCCGACTTTTGTTTTATATGTATATGTACATACAAAATAATATGTTGACGTATAATGATTATTATCAATCAATTACTATTAAGACTATTATGAACGACAAATTAAATGATATAAAGAAAATCATATTTATACCACCACCGATATATATATATAATTAATTGATTAGTTTTCTACAAATAAAATTCACTTTATTAAATTTAAGTCAGGTTAGATTTATTTATAGTGCATGACAGACTACCGACTGCTTCGAAATATTGGTGATTGGTCCACGAAAATTTTTTTCTTTATAGAACAAGTCTTCAAGATATTTTTTTCCCAGAAATCATTGAAAAAGTTTCTAGCACACCTTTAAATAAATTCATGAAATATGGTTAAATTAAAAATGTAAATTTTAGTTTAGGTCCAACATATTCCGCTTAAGCTAAGCATGCAATTTAAATTATATTTAGTTATATTAATTCCAATGTCATATAGAAGTATAATAAAAAGGATTAAGAATATCAAAAAGTCGGCTGTTTTTATGGATGCATGATATTCTTGATCTATCTTCTAGATTCTTGAGCTATCATGATTTATCTTAATCGCAAACCTAAAATAGCTTAACTAATTGAATTTACACTGAAATCAACTGCTTTTAATAAAAACATCTAATTTAAAAAGTGGTAGATTAAATATTTTGTAAATAAGGACCCATGACTCCATGATCTCCATGATCCCATTGCATAACATGTTCTAGCTTTTTTTTACGCTACATGGCGAGATGGACCCACCTGATGTTAAGTGATAACTAGAGGATTGCCTCGTAGGTTAGTAACGTGCCCCACGATGCACTGTCCTGCGTCCATCAACTTGAGGCACACATGTAAAGCCTCATGTACCTGTTATTTTACCGGCAATCATAAATAAATATGTAAATAATAAATATATTGCTGGACATTTCACACAATGCTATCTAGCCCCAAACTAAGCAGAACTTGTACTATGGGAACCAGATAACTGATAGAATACTTATATAATTTTTTTTTTAAATACATACTTATAATATATAGAGAAACAACCAGACCCGGAACAAATATCTATAGATCATGCAAACATTTGTTCTGCGGCGGGGATCGAACCCGCTACCTTACCCTTCAAACTGAAATACAGCAACGCTGCTTGGCGGCAGAAATAGTTATGGTGGTAGTACTTCCCCAGGCGAGCCCTTTCACAAGGAATTCTGGTACTCAAGTTGAAGGAAGTTTAATAATGAGAATTGGGGGTTACAGTCTGTCAGTTTTGCGTCGCATTACGATCCACAGAAGCATCATTACCTTTCAGTTAACGAAAAAACAGTCGAGACCGTCAATCAGCCATCGCTTGTACTTTACTGCACTTGACAGGAAGCGATTCCCGTACCCTCGCTGTGTTGCCGGATATTCATCCGTTACACCGATGCAGTGTTTATTGCCTAGTGATAAACATCGGAAGTTATCGCTTTAAGAGTGGGTTCAGCTGAACCAAACACACCGAATTAGAACTCACTACAAAAAAAACCGGTCAAGTGCGAGTCGAACTCGTGCGCCGAGGGTTCCGTACCTACCCATTATAATAGCACAATTTTATTTATTTACCTTTTTTGAGGTTGGGGCCGACTAATCTAGTCCTCTAAATTGTATGAGCGCCCATACAACTCAGAGTACTATCTTAATTGGCGTCAACTATGTGTTTAAGGGGGACACCCTTAAATTTTCAACTTATTTTATTTAAAAAATTTTGCCTTTATTTGTGCTGTAAGACCTTGCTTTTGCTTTGCTTACAGCACAAGTAAAGGGAAACACCCTAAAAATAAAAAAAGTTTAAAATTAAGGTAACCTTTGGTACTTACAAATTTTCGTGAAAATCTAAATTTGCCTATATCTTTTTATCGTGTTGACTCAGGACCTTGATTTATATACATCTAATAGGAACTACAGACCTCAGTATCTGGTATAAATTTCAACTTGCTAGGTCCACCCGTTCCTGAGAAAATTGATGGTGACACACGGATAAGAGAGTGATTTTTTACCGTGAAGAGGGTTCCTTTTTTTACCTTTTGAGGAACGGAACCCTAAAATGGATAAAGTTTTACTAATTTATATGGAATACTATGTAGATTAGGACGACCCCAACAAAGACGACCTAAGGGCCTTTGCACACGACGTATGACGCGCAATGACGCGCGCTAACACTCTTCATTACGCGATTCTTAACTTATCCATACATTGGAAAGTAGCTCTGTCTCTTTGTCTCTATGTTACGTTTTCACGAATAACCGGTTGGATCGATTTTGATGAAATTTGGTATACAGGTAGATTATGACCGGGATTGGGACATAGGCTACTTTTTACCCGACTGCGCAGTTGGAGGGTAATGATTTTATTGAGAAACCACGCGCCCGAAGCCGCGAGCGGGTCAGTTTACATATATTTTTTTTGTGAATCTACGCTTTCGCTTTCGTGAAACGCGAATCGCCTTCGCAATTATACTAGTAATACGCCATGTGCAAAGGCCCTAATGGTTGCTGGGAGCTGTTGGGTACCGTTTAAGATCAGTTCTCGCTGGAAATCTATGGAGAGGATATGTTCAGAAGTGGACTCATATGATTATGTTTTACTAAGTTATACCAAACTGGCTTTTTCCGCGGTTTTCTCGATATAAATTGTTGTTACAAAAAACATAGAAGTTTAGAGAAGTTTTTGTACCGATAACATCATGTATGCCTTTAATGACGATCAGGTAAGTAATGAAGGCGTGAAAGCGGAACAAACAAACTCACTTTCGCATTGTAATATTAGTATACAAGATATAGATGCTACATTAGACCACATCATCGCTTACCATCAAGTGTGATTGTTGTCAAATGAAGATCTATCGATAAAAAAAATCCGTATGACGACCCTACTAGAGGGTCAATATTTTGGTTCAATTCGTGAACCTTCATCAGGGTGAGTGCGATCCGCTCCGAATAACGCCGTGCGAGGTGAGACGTATTAATTAAATTTTAATGAATATTACTAGGTATTTTTTAGTTTTAAAAATAACTAGCTGACCCGCTGAACATCGTACCGCCTTGACATGCATATAACGCGGGCTGCCAATGTACGTCAGACCGGTAGAATTGTCAATCGGCCATCATTAGCTGCATCTATGTATGAGCAAATGAATTTTCTTCATAATTTCTTTTTGCGTGAGTTTTTTTGATATTTCAATAGTTATTCTGCTATTTGGTGCGGAGACAAAACCAACAAATCAAAGATCATGAAAATCAGTTCCGCCGTTCTTGAGTTATAAATGGTGTAAGACTTTGTTTTATAAATAGGTCTTTACCTATGAAATTGCCGTTCTTCAGTATTGGTCATTTCAAATAGAAAAAAAGTTTGGAATGGCTTTGTATTCTAAATTCAAATTAATTTTGTTTTAAAAACATGACATTCTTTTTACAGAAGGGCATCAATAAACTGCCAATGCGTTGGCAAAGATGCGTCGATTGCATGGGTGATTACTATGAATAACAGAAATAAAAAAGTTAAGAAAAATAAGTACTGTCACTTATTCCATACAAAACGGCAATTTCATAGGTAAAGACCAATATATGTAGAAGAAAGAAAGAAAATACATTGATTTGATACACACACAGGACAGTCCATTCGAAACAGAACAAATACAGAATAAACATACCTACTTACATAAATATTATAATGATTAAAAGAAAAATTATATAAAGAAACACAGAAACAACACAAGATAACAATTTAGTACATGTATCTATAATATGGTCTTCCGTGCTGTGTGAGCCAAACAGGCCCCGTCTCAGCGCATTGCTGCTAACCATCTGAGGATAGTAAGCGGCGCTGGTTTTGGTAGATGGGACCCATGGGTAGCCTCACGAACGCAGAAAAATAAATAGGTAAGTAAACAGATACATACACATCATCATCATACATCATAGATACATACTGTACGTAAATAATAAAACAATATAAATATATTCCTTTTCATAGCGAATGTTATAATAACTATATTATTAAACAGGACTCATTGGATTCGGCAATGCCTTTGTAAAGGACCAGGCCAAATGCTGAGTTATGAAATACATAATGTGAAATATTAATAAATAATACATCATTAAATTCAGGCAACGATAGAATAGTTATAGTACTAATGATTAGGTTTAATCGATAATATGTTTGGTTCTGAGTGTTGGGCCATGAAAGGGACGGATGAAAGAAGAGTGCACGCGGCGGAAATGCGAATGTTGAGATGGATGTGTGGAACGAGAACGGATAAGATAAGGAAAGAAAATCATGTGACTAAAAGAGTCTTAGGAATGTGGATGGATTTAGAAGTAGAGGAAGACATGGATGGACTGTGTGAAGAATGATATGGGTAAGAAAGAAATGACAACGGAGATGATGGCTGATAGAGAAGTATGTAAGAAAAACACATGTTGTGCGTAATGTGGGTTATATGGGCAAAGGGCAGGAATAAGAAGACTAATGATTAGGTTTAGGATACACATTCTGACGACCTCCGTGGTGCAGTGGGCGAATAGCCGGCTGAGACGCAGGAGGTAGTGGGTTCGATTCCCGCCGCGGAATAAATGTTTGCATGATCTACAGATATTTGTTCCGGGTCTGGTTGTTTTTCTATATATTATAAGTATGTATTTACAAAAAAATGTATATAAGTATTCTATCAGTTATCTGGTTCCCATAGTACAAGCTCTGCTTAATTTGGGGCTAGATAGCGCTGTGTGAAATGTCCAGCAATATTTATTTATTTTATTCTAGAAATGTAAATGGATGTTTCTATGAGCCATATAGCTTTCAATGATCCTATCAATTACCACCTATTATTACATTGTGGAATATAATAAACGATTTAGTATTGAGTATGATGCATCGAAGAAAATCAATCACGGTAAATAATTTCCGGCAGTAGGAAGCCTCGATAGACTTTTACCAAAACCCCGCCTTTGCTCGTTGCCACAGAAAAACCTAATCGCAAAGCGCGCAGTCAATCAATCAGCGCTGAATATTGCCTGAGCTCTAAGGGGCGTGTTACGTTTTTGTGATTTATGTACGCATTTTGTAAGCACTTAGCTTCAGGTAAATAAACGTTACTAATAGAATGAAGTACTAAGTAACGCGGCCTTATATGAGCTCGTTTTTTAGATGATTTTCCGGTTGATCTTAATGAACATTAATACCTATAGCTAACGACTATATGAATACCCATAACGATATCCCAAGAAGACAAGTCCAAACATTGCGTTTGATTCTTTTAAAATGTTCACTAAATCCTTAGAAGATTTTCAAGGAGCTTTAACAAGTGGGCTCTCACACCACACACACACATATAAATGCCCATGGTGACAGTTTGCAAGCCTATAATGAAATATTTATTTTTTATACTACCTGCTAATACTGGGGTCGGTGACCATTTGAAACTGATCTCAACATCATCATCATCATATCAGCATCGAACGTCCACTGCTGGACAAGGCCTCTTCCATAAATTTCCAGAACGCCCGATCTTGTGCGGCCTGCATCAAGCGGCTCCCAGGGATACCGTTATATATTGATATGACGTCATACTCATTTTTAAAGGTACCTCAATTTTTCGGTAATTCAGTTCCTGCTCCCCCATAGATTTCTAGAGCAACCGATCTTGTGCGGTTTGCACCCAACGGCTCCCAGCAACTTTTATCAGGTCGTCATTCCATCTAGTGGGGGCCGTCCTACCAAACTCACTGATATACCACAAAGGATTAGCAAGCTGAAGTGGCAGAGGGCAGGGCTCATAGCTCAAAGAACTGACGGCCGTTGGGGCAGAAACGTTCTCAAGTGGAGACTACACAATGGAAAGCGCAGCGTTAGACGATCCCCTACTACATGACGACCTGATAAAAGTTGCTGGGAGCCGTTGGGTGCAGGTCGCACAAGGTCGGTTGCTTTACAAATCTATGGGGGAGGCCTATGTCCAGTTCATCCAAAGGTTGTCTAGAAAAGATCGCTTTAAGCGATAAGACTGCTTTTAGCCAGTTATGTTTCCGCGTGTCTAGTTATATCTTTTAGTTATTATTTGTTATTGTTCTACAATAAAGCGTTTTCAATCAATCTATGTTCAGCAGTGGACGTCTTACAGCTAATATAATGACGATGATGATATCATACCATCTATAGATACTGTTTCCGGATCTGGTTGTTTCTCTATAATTATAAGCATGTATTTAAAAGTTTAAAAAAAGTATTTATGTATTCTGTCAATTATCGGGTTCCCATAGTTTGGGGCCAGATGGGTGTGAAATGTCCAGCATTATTTATTAATATTATTATTATCTATATCTTTATACATACGTACGTGTATGTGTGTATGTCACTGAACTCCTCCTAAACGGCTGGATCGATTTGAATGATTATTTTTGTGTGTTTGTGTGGGTCCCTGGATGGTTTAGTTTAACAATTAGACCCGGTTGGTGGCGCTTTTGTTGATATCCAGAAAATTGCAGACGAAGTCGCGGGATACAACTAGTTATTATTATTATTTATGTCTAAACCCACAGTCTCTTTGCATAACAAGGTGAATATTTAAGTCCTAATATGGTTGTAACACCGCCTCACCGCCTGCAGAGTTATAAAGCTTGCGAAATCTACGGAATTGAGACATAAAGCTGGCAGGTCGTGACAACGATTAGTGACAGTCGGCTTCACAATTCATCACAAAAAGTGTATTTTTTTCCAAACGGCTACGCTGGATTTAGCGGTCAAAATTACCGAGGTTGCGGGTTTAATTCCCTCTGCAGAACAAATGTTTGCATGATCTACCGATATCTGTTCCAGTTCTGGTTGTTTCTCTATTTACAATTAAAATGCTAGATGTGATGGCCTTGATGATGATGATTACACTTTAGTACAAGTAATTATGAACAAAAAACAAACGCTAAATATACAATGTATGGTCTTTTCGTTAAAAAGCGGTCTTCCAGATAAGCTTTGGATAACTGTTAAACAAAAATTTAAAGCAAGTCAAGGTGTGTTATATTTTCGTAAAACAACCTTTTTTATTGCTGACTGTACCAATCTATACGGTTTGCAATATTTTGAATAACTTTACATAATACATAATGCCTTTTAATGAAACGGTAGGTATCCGGGCCGAAGGCTAACATGTGGAGAGCATCACCTCCATCGGAAGGTGGGCATGCTTTCACTAAGCAACCAAAGCCTTTCATTATAAACTTTATAATCAAAGACAAAAGCCAATTAAAGGAGTTTTTAATGCTGTCTTATACAAAAAGTGATACCTATTACTCGTACTCGTAATATAACTAGGGCGACGCGCAACGATGCTTAAACTTAAACGATACTTGGTATTTAGTGGCTAAATGTGATTTAAGGAGTTGTCAAATCACATGTTACATTCTGTCACATGTTTAGTCGTTAAATCCGTTTAGGGGTTGTTGTGCAAATCGACTTAAAGTAGGTAGAGCTACTTATGTAACTTAAATGATGCTGTAAGTAGGTAAGAAAGGTACCTAACCATGCAACCTTTTTTTTTGTTATACAAAACTGCGCAATATGAAACAATGTTATTTAAATCTATTCCGAACAAAATCATTCAAGGCCCAGTCGACCCTTATCTCCGAGCGACAAAACCGCAGGCAGCGAGCAGTAGCGGGGCGACGCGCGGGGCGGCGGGCGGCGCGGGGAGCGGGGCGGCCGCTCCCTCCCGCGCGTCAGTCGAGCGCACGCCGCCAGCGGGCAACGTGTGAACCTACCGCAGTCGCTAGTGCTCTATTAAAACACCCTCCTTTCTTCCTACGTAATACGATTTTCGTAATTCAAAGTTTCAATTAATATTTCGAACTGCTAGTTTCTTTTTGGTCGGCGAGCTCACAAGGATAGCGGGGGATTGTGAACGCGCGAGATTATCGAGCGACTGTGACGTCATCGCAGCGTAGCCACGGAGATAGAGCGGTGTAGCACTGCACTGTACGTGGGTGCGAACGTAAGCAGTTTGCTACCAAGGCATTGAAAGTTGCAACCGTGGCGGACCCAAGAAGGTAGGACGGTACCTTTGCACGCGTCATCAGCTGTTTTGTAGGTGTAGTATTTTGTTTTATTTTGCTGTTTATGTTTAATAAGTAGTATGATTATGCACCCATAACCTGTAGGTAGGTATAGCAATTACGTTCATTTGTATCTCCTCATAAAATTGCTAATTGTTGATTTGCAGAATTTATTATTGTAATTATTACTTGCCTACCTGTTATACTAATATTTTTTTAAGTTTTGTGTTTTTTCGCTTCACTAATAAATACGAATAGTAACGTACCTATAGTCTTTTGTTCTTTGTATTGACAGGGTATTGCAAATGTAATCTCAGTTTAGATTTTCTCCAAGAACTAAGTGCATTTATTAGTAAGGCCTTTTATAGTAATCAATTTATGTCATAGCTGTAAATTGATACTCATAGAATTTTTCGTTCATGCTGAGTTCTTAGCCGATAGTCTGCTCCTCTCCCTCTCACGTAAATGTTCCATCTCTTTCTAGAAACGTGCAAGACATGAATCTGGACACGGTGGAGCTGATCAATGAGATCATGATCAGGCCAGAGATATGGATGTCGAAGCATCCAGCTAATAAAAACAAATGGAAAACTATGAGAAAATGGGAGGATATGAAGAACGCCAAGTTTCCATACTGTTCAGGTATTTGCCGGTAGTTTCACTAAAGATGGCGTGTTGAGGAAAATACTACTATACTCTAGCTCTAATATTACAACAAAACCAATACATACAAATACTATTTTTATAGTGTTATGTGTGTTAGTGATTTTTAAAAACCATCTCCATTTCGATTGGTTCCATCTCAAAAATTCCAATGTTGTAGGTATCTATACAACATTGAAATATCATACAGTCGAAATATTGATACAGGATTAACTAGTATTTCTGAGTGTAATTTTTCAATATAAAACTTAATTATACTTTCTCATTGTTAAGTATGGATAACATTATAATATTGTGGCATTATGTGGTTGGTTCGTACAACGTTATCTCATCCCGGCACGCAAAATGATAGACGGCAAATGTATGTCTTCGATCTATAAGGCTTCTTTCGTAAAACAGATTTCAGAGTTGTTTGTTTACTTGCCGTCTCGCTCGCACTCGGCCGGCGAGCGTAGCTATCTCTCTCGATAGCATCTGTTGGGTGTATTGACTTCTATGTGTGAGTTCGAACCTACACAGAAGCTCTACTATGGTATCTGATTGTATCGGTACTTGGTTCGCAACATGCAAAATGGACGTAAATTCTACATCTCATCAAGTGAAATGCTTTTGAGTTTATTTTATGATAGGAATATTAGGTTAAAGCATATAAATAAAAAAATTACTACCTACCTAGTAAGGTACTAGTTTTATTTTGTATTGCTTTTGTAGGTACTCACCATAGTTACAGTTTACCTTAGTACAGTTTTTGACAGTTACTCGTAAAATCGGTCTTCCTTGTTATGTTTGAAGATTCCTTATGCAATGCGGAAAATCTGAAATAATAACTTAAATCTAAGTAGGGTCATAAATACTGATTGAAACGGGTATTTATCGCGTGTGTACCTTTTTTATTTGTTACGAGTATCAAGACGTGTCGAGTGTGTTGCGACGTTTTGACTGGAGTACTTGGAGCTACCATTGAGAAGCTGCTGCGACTACCCTCACTTGGTCTTTAGAATTAGAAATGTCCTCGTTCATTACGACACACTACACTAATCGTGATCGCGAAACTTTGAAAAATACTATTTTAAGTAGGTTCCAAATTATTTACGAGCACTCTAGAAGAGGTTTTTAGACAATTGCCAGCCTCATGGACAAATGCAGGCATTGAAATCGGCGACCAAAAACTTACAAACCTTAGGTTCGCTGACGACATAGTTCTCTTTGCCACCAGTGCCCCCCAATTAGAACAAATGCTCCAAGACCTGAGCAAGGCAAGCCTCGAGGTTGGACTGATGATGAACCAGTCAAAGCCCCAAGTTATGACCAATAGCAAGAAACATAGGGTCAAGGTAGATGGGCAAGAGATACACTATGTCGATGAGTATATTTATCTGGGCCAGATAGTCTCTTTCAAGAACAGACAAGATCGAGAAGTAGACCGTCGTGTCAATAACGCTTGGAAGAGCTACTGGTCCATGAAAGAGCTAATGAAAGGCAACCTTCCACTGTCACTTAAGCGAAAACTCATCGACATGTGTATCTTACCCATTCTAACCTACGGTGCTCAGACTTGGTCATTGACGGACTCACAAAAGTTCAAACTCGGGGCTCGGGGTATGCCAACGAGCGATGGAGCGTAGCATTTTAGGTGTTAAGCGGACCGATAGAATCCCAACACTACTCTACGCTCTATGACCGGAATCATCGATGTGGGGTACAAGGCTGCAAGACTCAAATGGGACTGGGGGGGTCATGTCACTCGAATGCACCCTGAAAGGTGGACTAAGATCTCCACCGACTGGCAACCTACAGGACGACGGCAACGAGGCAGACCGCGAAAACGTTGGCGCGACGATCTGGATGGGTTCCATTCTGACTGGCAGGAGATTTCTGGAGAACGCAAGGAATGGAAGGAAATGGGGGAGACCTTTGCCTAGCAGTGGGACAGTATAGGTTATTAAAAAAAAGTAGGTTCATTAAACAGCCAGAGAGAAAGAATTACTTTCGAATTTATAATATACTAGCTACCGCCCGCGGCTTCGCACGCGTGTTTTGTCGATAAAAAGTATCATATATGTTAAACCAGGTTATAATCTACGTACATACCAAATTTCATTAAAATCCATTTAGTAGTTTTTGCGTAAAACCAACATCCATACAAACTTTCGCGTTGATAATATTAGTAGAAAATCACAATACTTTCTAACAATCTTTGCAGTGGACGATCTGAAGAAACGCTGGAAGAACATCAAGGACCAGTACCGCAAAGAGCTGAAGAAGCTCCCCCAATCCCGGCCAGGAGTCCCTCTCGAGAACATCACCTCCAACTGGAAGTACTTCGAGTACATGTCCTTCCTGAAGGACGAGCTGGTCATCTACAAGGAACAGCCGGAAATGGACGCACCTGATGTAGACAGTGAGATCATGGGGGAGTGCTCGTCTGGTAAGTGGAATTTGTAAATAATGCTAAACATTTCACACAGCGCTATCTAACCCAAAGCTAAGTAGAGTAAAGCTTGTACTATGAGAAGTAGATAACTGATAGAATACTTAAAATATATGCCTATAATATCTATTGAAACACCCAGACCCGGAACAAATAAGTATCTGTATACCTTGCAAACATTTGTTCCGCAGCGGGTGTACTTTTCTACCAGTGAAAGAGTTTTCAAAATCGGTTAGGTGGAGTGGGAACTGCTCGACGGTCAACAGCACAGACACGAAATTTTGTATACGCATATAACTTAAAAAGCTTGGTAATATAAAATATTTTTTACTTTTAATTTATTAGACTATTTCTCCATACACCATTGTTATCATACACCATTTGCACGAGTTGTACGTGGTTATAATTTTAAGTAGGTTTCTGAATGAATCTGGTTTTGCAGGTGCCTCTCAAGACTACAGGATGATTGAAGTGCCAGAAATCAAGCGCGATCCAACAGAGTCACATTCTGATCAAAAGTCAGATGACGAAACCGACACCCCTATCAGCAACCCCGTCGTCAGGCCCAGGAACCACCAGCCCCCGAAAGAAATGAGAGAAGAACTGCTAAAAATTGAGCAGAGAAAACTCCAAATATTAGAAGCAGAAGTCGCGAAAAGTTCTGCTTTCCAGAAATCTGATAATTATCAATTTCTGATGAGTATTTTACCAGAGATGGAGAAATTACCGTCGGTGCACAAGATGAGGTTGCGAATGAAGATTAGTCAAGCCGTGTTGGATGAGGTTACCACATATGAACAGGAGAAGTTTCATACTTTAGAACTGGGTCATATTCAAGATAATAGCTTGAATAATGTTGAAATTAAAGAAGAACCGATTAATATGTATGACTGAGGATCGTTATTCCCGCCTCCACTGGTAACTGGGATCTTCCCATCTGCTCCCAGTGATGGTCCCGGTGGTGGCAACTGGGAATAACCGCCGGAAATGGCGAGTATTGTTACGATGTTTTAGATATTTGTGTGTAAGACTATTAATGTAGATATGTGTGTATAAAGTATCATATTTCAAACTAAAGGCAACAAAAACTAGGGCCTAATTCAATCTCCCAACCTGAACGCTCCTGGTTGTTTTACAACCTTATAAATTTTAATAATATAATATAGTTTAATTTGATATAAGTACTTATGTAACTACTTCAAAAATAGTTATTAATTATACTGTTGTACGAGTAGATATTAAAGATCATTGACCTTTAGTTTTTTTTCCATCTACTGTTTTAATAATTTTATGAAAATGTGATTTAGTGTTTACGTATTTTAATGTGATTCTAAATAAATACTGTCTAGTAAAATATTTTGTTTTGTTATTTTAAGTTCATCATCATCATTATAAGCTACAAAGTTAGTTATTATGTTTTTTTCAGGTGGCTATCGACTTATTTAACTCGACTAGCTCCGTCAGCGGCTTCATACGCATGTTTATAATAATAATAAATAAATAAATATCGCTGGACCTTTCACACAGCGCTATCTAGCCCCAAACTAAGCAGAGCTTGTACTATGGGAACCAGATAACTGATATAAAACTTATATACTTTTTTTTGTAAATACATACTTATAATATATAGAAAAACACCCAGACACGGAACAAATATCTGTAGATCATGCAAACATCTGTTCCGCGGCGGGAATCGAACCCCCTACCTCCTGCGTCTCAGCCTATGTCTCAATCTGAGTCATAATCTCGCTATAAATCGAAATTGATGTACCTTATTCTGGTAAATAAACTGTGATCTCTGATTTTTGCCACATCAGTCCATTGTAACAACTCCATCAAAATTAACATTGCAAATCTTGAAAAAATATTTGAATGTTTGCATTAGCTGTGGGTACAGCTGGGTACCTCTAGTAACTTCACGCCGGCAGACATAACGGTTTATTTAGGACAAGTGTTGTCTGCGGTTTCACTTGCATATTGTTACAGCTGAGGCTGCCTCGATGTTCTCTAGGAAGGATTGTAAGGACGTAGATGTTAATTGGTTTGAGCCCTTATGTTACCGGAAAGGGCTTAATAAATATTAAGACGGTAATGGTTCGTGACCTATTTGTGGAATCTGTGAATCTCTTTTGCTTGATATGCTACACAATAAAAGACCAATTCGTTTAGATAAATAATTAAATATATATAAATTTTAATCATTATTATAAACTAGCTGACCCGCCGAACTTCGTACCGCCTTGACATGCATATGACGCGGGCTGCCAATATGTCGCCCCGGTAGAATTGTCAATCGGCCATCATTAGCTGCATCTATGTATGAGAAAATGAATTTTCTTCATAATTTTTATTTTGCGTTTTTGAGTTTTGAATTTTTCGATATTTTAATAGTTATTCTGCTATTCGGGACGGAGACAAATCCAACAAATCAAAAACCATGAAAATCGGTCCAGCCCTTCTCGAGTGTTCAAACAAACCCGACTTTGTTTTATATATTAACATACGGGAATTATTACTTACCGTCTTATCGGTGTTTCGACCGACAATATTTCGGTTCAATTCTTGAACCTTCATCAGGGTGAGTGCGATCCGCTCCGAATAACGCCTCGAGGCGAGACGTTATTCGTAGCGTTATTTATAATAATGATTGAAATCAATAACAAGTTTTCGAAGTGAAATATATAAATTGAATGATTGCATTGATAGGTGACCGGTATTGTCATTGCAACAAAGAACTCTCGTGTTTCGGAGTCTTGTAAGGTACAGATACATTTATTTGCTTGAACATAATGTACACCTAAATGTCTTATATAAGTAGGTAGGTAAGTGTCAATTACATTCTACCTTATCTAGTATGCAAATTACTAAAATGCAATAGAAAATTTCAAATTTAAAAATTAATTAAGATACAATCACCATATATTATTATTATACTAATAATATTATAAAGAGGAAAGATTTGTATTTTTGTTTGTAACGAATAAACTCAAACTAGCGGTCCGATTTCAAAAATTCTTTCACCACTAGAATGCTACATTATCCCTGAGTACCATAGGCTACTTTTTACTCAACTGTGCAGAAGGAGGGTAATGGATTAATTGAAAAACTACGCGTGCGAAGCTGCGGATTGGTCAGCTAGTATGTAATAAAATAAAGAAAATAAACAATTAAATTAAATTTATATAAAAATATTACTGATAATTCATTTATTCATTAAATTTTAAAATCATGTTTGAACTGATCTAGTTTAAAAGTCAAAGTTAATATAGGACTTGTTTTATTACGGTATTAGGCCTCCGGAGCTTGCGTTACAGATGACTGGGTTGTTTGGATTAATCATAATCATTTATTTGGTAAGAATATTACACATCATAATTTATAATGGTGCCTCATATCGGTACATAATTTACACACTGGTTACAATATTAAAGTAAGCAGAAAATAAAATATTTCCATAAAACAACACAATAATAAAATTGGATATCAATATAAACATTACACAATATACTCGTAAATAGTCATACAAAATAGTCAGTATAAGATAGTCAATATAAAATAGTCCAATATAATTACAATAGTGATGTGTCATGTCAATAAACACCTAACTCCATTTTGTCCCCTTAAAAAAAACTCCTCTTAACTGTAGAATTATACGGAATATCTACCGTTGCCTATCTTTCCTGAAAACTACAGTTGTTAGGTGTCTTCTGCGTTTTCGTGTCCCATCTTAGACCTCATCATCGCTCAGATTTGAGAGTCAGATTGTGAAACAGAGATCTATTTTTATTTAATAGCCCTTTATTAGAATAAAATCGCGAGTGAATAGATTGCTTCTAGGCAAGCGTCGTGGATACACAATGGATATGTCATCGCTTACCATCATTGAAATGGTTGTGAAACGCGAGAAAATAAAGTTTTCTTTAAAATGTATTTTTCTAATTAGGAAGGTTTAAAAAATATTGTGTCAAAGATGGATCTGTAATGAGAGTCAGCTGGCAACATCGATGGATGTCACGTGCCGCGGTCCTTGCCCGACACTTGCGTTGCAAATCTGCAGTTAATATTCAGCGGCCGATTGTACCTACCTACATAATTTATGCACCGACTCGATTGCAATGAACTATTCATTTGTATTGATTTGTTTGTAGGTAAGCTGAGATTTACTTATTTATACTATAATAGGCATCGACCTCGGGGACTCTGGAAAACTGCTGCCATCAACCCAAAGTCCTACTCCGTTACTTCAAGGAGTTAGAAGATGGGTAATTCGCAATACACCGTCAGTACATATCTTAACCACCCTAGAAGTAGTACTTACGAAAAAATCACCAGGGACAGGTTGAATAAAGTACTAAGTACGCAAAGACGCCGCAATCCCCCCCCCCCCACAGCGCAGCAGTAGGCCTTGTGTGTTACATATAAAATACTGAAATTAAATATGCTCATCGGTCAAATCAAATAGCGCGCGCTTTCCCGGTTTCCTGTTACACATTTCCGTCCCTTGTGCCATAATCACTCCCATAAACCGAGAGGAAAGATTCCCACTGCTGAGCTAAGGCCTCCCCCTCATCTCTCCACTTATCTCGATCTTGTACCAAATCCCGCCAGTCCCTATAAAAGGCGTCCAAATCATCGCGTCACCGCTTCTTAGGCCTTCCACGATGTCGATTTCCATCCACAGGGCTCCATCCAGATACGACCTTGGCCCACCTATTTACTGGCATGCGGGATGCATGACCCGCCCAATCCCACTTCAACCTGGCAGCCTTTATACCGACGTCAGCGATGCCGGTCCTTAAGCGCAGCGAGGTGTTCTGAATCAAAAAATAAACAAAAACAATTGTATTGCAAAGTATGTGCAGGCTAGTGACAGTGCATCGAGATTCAATTTGGGTCGATTTAAATATAATTACGGAAATTGACCTCGATGGGCATTGAAACTGTTGTTTTTTATAAGTTCTTTCGTTATAAACACGAATCTTAAAAATAAGCCCGGGAAGGGCACACGAGTCGCTTGTGACGTCATATTCATGATAAACGTTACAACTGTCAAAACAAAATGGTTGCCAATAAACAGCGGGAATACACGTGGATAAGATGGTATTTCATTCGATACGCGTGCGAACCCAAAAATTAAGAGGTCAAAGTTGCTTTGAAAAACAAAATGTTATTGTAAATAAATTACATGTGCAAAAACTTTTATTTATTATTCGACTTTTTTTAATAATAGATCTTCGTTTGACCATAATCTCACCTGGTGGTAAGCGATGATGTGGTCCAAGATGAAGCACGAAGATCTAGAAGAATTCACTGTTACCTTAAAGAGACCCGGATTGTAGGCGACTGCGCAGAAGGAAGGTAGTCAAGGAAATATGTAGCACTTAACTATTTTTTTTGTTATCACTATTATCACTATCTGTACTAAAAACGGGATTTTTACCATGATTTGTGAGTTTTTGAGTATCCCGATATTTCGACGCAGTTGTATACCTACTCAAAAACTCACAAATCATGGTAAACATCGCGAATTATTTTATTAAAATTATTTTTTATTATATATTTCAAATATATATATATATATAAACAACAATACGTAGATAAAAGTATAATTTCATCAAATTTCCCAGAAAACGCTTCCACAATAACCACAAATGTTAAAAAACAAATTAAGAAAACACATGTTCAGCGTATTAATGAACTATTAGCTACTCGTAAACCTCTACGGGGAGGGGACTACCACCATCTTCCTAAACCTTAACTGTAAATTAACAAAAATATAAAGCTTTTTGTTTTACTCAATTCCAAATCCCTCTAGGTATATTATATCCCTCTATATCTATAACTTAATACTTAATAAAGTAATTATTTTTTTTTAATTAGCTTTTCTTCATAATTATTCAGAAACTCAAATATTCAGAATTCTTATTCAGAAAGTCAAAGTCAAATATTTTTATGACTTTGACTTTAGAAACTATGATATCACTGACATACACATCTTCTTTCTTATCTGGGAAAGCGAAGTGCATGCCGCCCAACGCGTTGCCTTGGCCTGCCAGATGGAGCAACGATTTGTGCGTTGTAGCTACCAGAATCTGATACTAAGAGCCAAAGCTTAGGACACACCATGAAAAAACAGTTGATGATGATGAACCTTAAGTAAGTTGGCTGAAATGTGACAGCCGAGCAAGCTAGATTGAAGATCCAAATGGAGCTTGGGAAAAGATGCGCAAGTGAGAATCACGTCGCACACTTTACGTGTCAGCAAATAGTTATAGTATTATAGTTAGGTATAGTTGTTAGTAAGTATTAAAATACAAGCTTCATAAACAAACATCCAAACTTTCACATTTATAATATTAGTGTGATGTATGTTAGTCACTAAGGTATATATTTATATGGGTCCCAGAATGAGGTTTTAACATCATGTACATTTCTATTGTTGCCTGAAAGAAATAATAATAATTATTATTATTAAGGCTCATTCTAAAACATCTTAACAGCTTTAAATGAAATAACTGTAAAACACTGTAAAACATGAGTTTCGATTTAGTTTAAGAGATCTCTACCTAGAGCACTCCAAAAAGACGATGGTAGCGCCGTTTTTATAAATAGTTGCGCGCGTGTTGTGGATTGACGAAAAACACGGCGTTGGCGGCGTGCCAGCCGCGAAGGGCGATAATTGAGTTGCGAAATACCTACTTCAGGGCATGACTTTTACACTCGCCCAGTTGTACAGCTGTAGTATTCATGAAATACGAAAAATCGAATGAGCTTGTGGCCAACTCAATTGTTATCGGAGTTTTAGGCTACTCTAATACCAGATGTATTGTAAGGCCTCCGAGATGGCTTGAGAAGCACATTATAGCACATAAGATTTTAGCATGCTACTAGTGCTCATCTATCCAAGACGTACTCGTGCGGAACATTACTAAACCTAGCTGAACTGATATGAACAATTAAATAAACCACAATGAACGCTTCATACTCCTAATACCGTCCACGGATGGTTGGCAGCAATACGCTGAGACGAGGCCTGTTTGGCCCACACAGCACGAAATACCATATTATCTACTTTCCTACCTATGTACCAACTCAATTTTTATTTTGTGTTTTTCCTGTATTTTTTTTTTCAATTTTTGTTGAAGTTATACTTCTTTTGGCGCGATAGAGAAAAATGATGAGAGTGAATTTTTACGATGCGCGCGCACACCGACACCTAAATTTAACAGCATGAAGTTAGTTCTAGGTGGTATGAAAATTGATAACTATGTTCAAGTTGTATATTCTAGTATTTTTATATGTAGAACACGTGTTTCGTAAGGGTACAATTAAACAGTGTGAATAAATAAATATTATTTTGGTGTTTTTATTAAATCAATTTCATATACGACAGTGATACTAATAATGTATTATTTATTTTTCCATACGCCAAAGAAGTATAACTTCTAACGCGTGTACATAAGTACACACACTCTTTTTTTTAAATAATTTATTATCTTTATGTAAGTAGTTATATTTGTTCTGTTCTGAATGGTCTGTCCTGTGTGTGTGTCAAATAAACGTATTTTCACACCACCTGCTCAACAATGTCAAATTATATGTCATGTAAACCTCACTAAAAGTAGGTGATTAAATCCCTACGGTTGAGCCGGGAGTAAAGTTGCACTGAATTTCATTATGCCCTCGCTGGCATAATGTGATTTGAATTTGGAACCTCATCCGTATTAAAATTTGAACCAGAGACTACACAAGAACTATTTGTAAATCGAAGTAATCTCTGCACAGAATTGGTGCATTCTGTGCAGAGGTTAGATTTTATTTATTACCACCTAGATTTGGTTTTTATTTTCTCGCAGAAAGTGTGAAAAGTAGAGTATTCTCCTCGTGGATAAACCTGTCTGCATCTTTATTCCTTCGTTTAATAATTTACTATTTCTTTCTTTACTTTCTTTCTATGAAAACCCTATAGGGTAATGTTGTGACCCAGTTGTGACCACTTACCATCAGGTGGGACATGGGCTTGTGCCGTCTCCTAATCTAATAAAAAATAGATGGCAGCATGAAATGGGTGTGTTTAAATAAATTATTTTGTCGCTTATTGAATTTGTAGTAGGAACACAACCGTCGCTCACATTATCACAAAAATATCACATTCATATTATAAATGCGAAAGTTTTTATGTTTGTTACCCAATCACGTCATAATGGCTGAACCAATTTCGATGAAATTTTATATGTCGTTTTTATTGACGAACCACGCGTGCGAAGCCGCTGTTGACAGCTGGTTACAAATAACTAGCTGATGCCCGCGACTTCGTACACGTTACACTATTAAATGTGTAGGTAACCTAAACATAAAGCTAAACTCGCTGTTGCAACTTGACTTAACACCCCATTTTTATATCATAGAATTTAGGGGATAATAAGTTGCCTATGTGTTATCCAGGTTATAATCTACGTACATACTAAATTTCATCGAAATTGGTTCAGTCGTTACGATGTGACGTGAATGAATAACAAACAAACAAACAAACATCACAAGTAATACTACTCTAGTCTTTAAGTAATTATTTAACAGTGTAAATGGATTTCTGTAGTCTGAACAAAAATATTTTTATTTTATTTGATCTATTCTTGTGTTTCGTGTCTCGTTAATCCATTAAATTAACTTTTACAGACATTTATGTGACTTGCTATAAAATGCGAAACCGCACACAACTCACCCTTAGGTAGTACATCGCTTGACACAGAAAGGTTCTCGAATGAAGATGAAGAAAGAAAGTCAAAGTCAAAAAGTCAAATACAGTTAAAACCGTTTATAACGACATCGTTTACAACGACCTATCGGTTATTACAGCCAGATTGTATGGTCCCTTCCATTGTATATTTATACTGACTGTATTGCTTAAAACGACTATCGGATATAACGTCGGCAACTATACGGTCCCCTCGATGTCGTTATAAACGGTTTTGACTGTATTTTTATTCATTAAAATCACAAGGATCACTTTGAAACGTCAATTTTACTGCCTGTTCCTTCGCGACCAAGCCAGGAAAGAAAGGCAAGAAAACAAGGCTGGTTGTTTTTTTTAATGATCCTTTTACAATACATAATACAGAAAAGAAATTACGTCTAAATTGTAACATTTTGAACGAGTTGGAGCAGTTTCAATCCCAAGCTTCTCTCTCATCTAAATAATCCGATATTTTATAGTAGGCTCTTTTATAAAGATTTTGTTTAATTACGTTTTTAAATTTGTTAATAGTCAATTTTTGTACATCCCTTGGAAGTTTGTTATAAAAGCGCACACCTTGCCCTTTAAACGATTTACTAACTTTATGGAGTCTACAAGTGGCAACAGCGAGTTTATCTTTATTTCTAGTATTAAAATTATGATTATCGCTATTTTTCTTAAACAAATTAATATTTTTGTGAAGATACATTAGATTTTCATAGATGTATTGACAAGGGAATGTCATAATATTTATTTCTTTAAACTTATTGCGTAATGATTCTCTGGGGCCCATATTATAAATTGCACGAACAGCCCTCTTCTGCAGCACAAAAACGGTGTTTATATCTGCAGCACTCCCCCACAGCAGTATACCGTATGACATAATGCTGTGGAAGTAGCTGAAGTAAACTAGTCTAGCTGTGTCTACGTCTGTAAAAAGACGGATCTTTTTGACTGCGTATGCCGCAGAACTAAGTCTCTTCGACAACCCATCAATGTGAGGGCCCCATTGAAGCTTATTATCTAGGGTTATACCTAAGAATACGGTGGTGTCCACAAGAGCCAACTCCTCGACTTTGATTTTTATGTCTGCTTTAACTTGTGTAACATTAGGTAGTATAAAATATACATATATATAAAATATAAATAAAATAAATAAAGACGACCTGAAGGTCGCTGGGAGCCTTTGGGTGCAACTTGTGTCGCCTTAAATACCAAAAATTTAAAAACAAAATGATATTTTGTTTTTTCAGGAAGTAAATTATTTGACGTAACAACCTTGCTTTTTCACGCGAATAACCAAAAACAGATGACACATTTTGCGAAATCCACTTCTTGCCAGATTCCGGGTTTTCCCGATTTTTCCGGCATTCTTGTCTATTTTAGTCGTTTATGAAACCCAATTCTTCTAAAACAAATCATTTATTTACCGGATAAATTAACAATTTATTCGCGGGAGCCTGGATTATATATAACATAATCCAGTCTAGATGATATCGTTTATCATGTAGCTTACCGTTTATCAAAACATAGATACTATACATAGATCTAGTCTCAGGCTCGGACTGTTATGGAATCCGGAGCACATCTCGGTTGCTTCGGATCGTAAGTACGTACCTACATCAAGTTGCTACGCATAGTTGCTGCCACGAGTCGAAAGCACAATGTGTATTGCGAAGTGGAGGCAGTTTGCGCATGTGTAATTACGCATGTGTATACAATTTAGACGACCCTCTGTAACAGAAAATTACGATTTACTTAACTTAAATAATTATTTAATTTATAAATACAGTCAAAACCGTTTATAACGACATCGAGGGGACCGTATAGTTGCCGACGTTATATCCGATAGTCGTTTTAAGCAATACAGTCAGTATAAATATACAATGGAAGGGACCATACAATCTGGCTGTAATAACCGATAGGTCGTTGTAAACGATGTCGTTATAAACGGTTTTAACTGTATTAACTAAATCCACCGAATACTACATTAGAAGCATCCAGAAGTTCTAGCCAGCCCAAAAATTGGGTCACAAAAAGGTGTAAAAATCACTTAATTCCCAATCAGATAACACCTTGCAAAATATTTTTTTTTCGGATCGTTTCGACTCGGTAGCGGAACCCTAAAAAGGGTCAATGACCTTTTTTTGTTTTTGTCGCGCACCTGTCAGCACGATAAGACACGGTTTAACACTTTACCCGCGACATTGTCGTCAATTTTCGTTAAAGTGTCGTAATTTATGAAATTTGCTGGTAAAATGAGTATTTCTGTCGAAGCTTTCTTCTAAAAATAGATGGATAATAGGCATACTTATACGCGTAGTTAGGAAACTGACAAATATCACAGTACCTTTTTCAAAATAAAGAATTTATTATCAGATATTATATTTACATATGTTCAGCAGTCGTCGTCCTGTGGCTGTTATGATGATGATGAAAAGATAAAATGTTATATGACGTTATTAATCGAGCGAAGCGAGGTCTCCAAATCAACTTGGGCAAATCGGCGTTGTATGTATGTAGTATGTTTTTTTGTCCGAGGATAACTTTCGAAGCGTTTATCCGATCATCGTGAAATTTGGTATATAGGTAGGTAATGATGGCACAATTTTGGTGTGACTCAATGAACTAAGAATTTGGGGGGCGTTGTTGAGATATTGGGATTCAAGAGGGGTAAAAAAAATAAAAATGAGACTATAAGGTCAAGTGGGACGTCAAATGAAAGATCTTCGTTAGTACATTTCGACCCCGTTTTTATTTTTAGTAAAGTTTTTGTAGTTTTTGATTTATTAGCCATAATAAAAACGAAACTTTGACAAAATTCACAGGGTACACCAGTGACCCCACAATGCTGAAATTTGGTATTCCTGTAGCTTAAGTATCACAAATATAGGCAAAAGTCTGAAATTCAGAATAACTGCAATTTGTACCCCAAAAAAGAGTAACTGATTAACATGAACTCCCGTTACCTGTAATTTGAATGAAACTATAGGTCAAGTTGTTTGGTAATTATTTCGTGGCACTATTTTAATAGTCAACGATTACAAATAATAATAATATAATGTTTTTATGGGAGACTCGCGAGATCTCAGTTTGGGGGGAACCACTAGTTATAGGTAGTGCCTGAATGGTAGAGGGAGAGGTTTAAATCCCTAAACGAAGACTATGATTTGGTTTTTTAAATTTTATTTAATGTGTCATAACATGATTCTTTGGCACATGTAAAAAAATCTGTATGAGTATGATCTACGCTAAGTTTCATCATAACAAAATTAAAGTAATTTGTCATTTCTTAGTCTTGTTAGCTCGGAAGCCAGTGCCAATTTTCTCATAACTTTAGTTCTGTAATAATAATTATCACAGAACTGTAATATTTATATTTGATCGAGCGAAGCGAGATCTCCAAATCAACTTGGGTAAATCGGCGTTGTATGTTTGTTTGTCCGAGGATAACTTTCGAAGCGTTGATCTGATCATCATGAAATTTGATACATAGGTAGGTAGTGATGGCACAATTTTGGTGTGACTAAATGAGCTAAAAATGTGGGGGGGGGGGGTTGATGAGATATTGGGGTTCAAGGCTATTAGGTCAAATAGGACGTCAAATGAAAGTTCTTCATTAGGAAATTTGTACCCCGTTTTTATTTTTAGTTTAATTTTTATATTTTTTGAGTTATTAGCCATAATAAAAACAAAACTTGACAAAATTCACAGGGTACACCAGTGACCCCACAATGCTGAAATTTGGTATTCCTGTAGCTTTAGTAACACAAATATAGGCAAAAGTCTGAAATCCAGAATAACTGCAATTTGTACCCCAAAAACCAATAACCAATTTACAAGGACCCCCGTTACCTCTAATTTGAATGAAGCTGTAGGCCAAGTAGATTGGTTATTAATTTTGTGGCATTAACTTATTCGTTAAAGATTAAGGCTGGCATGGACATAGATCACTAAACGTATTTAGCAACTAAACATGTTTAAATTTGACGTATTTGGACAACACCTAAATCATATTTAGCCAATAAATACGTTTAGGCATCGTTGTACAAATCGCCCTAAGAATAATACTTATTTTGTGAGATTCGCGAGATCTCAGTTCGGGGCCAACCACTAGTTATTTAATAGTTGGTAAATATGTATATATTATTTCATGATTTATTAATGTTTATATCTATACTTGTTTATATTGTACAGTCAGCTACGTAGTTAGTAGAAACGTTAGTTGTTAGTGTTCTGTATGGTTATACTCCTGACCTCTGATTGTTTTATATAATTTGTCTGTTCTGTGTTCTTGTTTTTGTCAAATAAATATATTTTTTTTTGTATTAATTATTTCTCAGGGCAACAAACGGCACTTAGAGAAAAACAAATATACTCAATATACCGTTTATCATCTTCATCATCATCATAACTGGCAGCTTAAATGATGGCCCACTGCTGGGCCTGCCTTCACCCTTAAATGCCACTCCAATCGATCCTGTGCTATTCGTATTGTGGTTCACCCACTACAACGCGACGAGACTAGTCATTTGTCCTTTTACCCACCGCACCGGGCTGAAGCGACGGTTTCCTAATTTTTTTTTTTACTAACCTATACTGCTGGGCAAAGGTCTCTTCATCTCCCCTCCATCTATCACGGTCCACAGCCAAATCTGACCAATCTGGTTTGAATGCATCCAGGTCGTCTCTCCATCTTTTTCTGGGCCTACCACGGCTGCGTCGTCCGTTCGGTATTCACTGGGTGACTAGATTCACCCATCGTTCTAGATGCATTCGAACCACGTGGCCTGCCCAATCCCATTTTAAGCGGGTGGTCTTAATGCCTACATCAGCTATGCCGGTTTTGGCTCGTAGGTCGGTATTTCTGACTCGATCGATTCGCTTCACTAAAAGGATGCTTCTCTCCATCGCTCTCTGGCAAATCTTGAGTTGGGACTTTTGTGCTTCTGTCAAGGACCAAGTCTGAGCTCCGTAGGTCAATATGGACAGGATATACATGTCGATGAGTTTTCGCTTCAGTGACAGTGGAAGGGAACCCATCACAAGCTGCTTCATGGACCAGTAGCTCCTCCAAGCGCTTTCAATGCGGCGATTGATTTCTGTGTCCTGCCGGTTTTGGAAGGAGACTAACTGGCCCAGGTAAATATACTCATCGACATATTGTATCATCTGTTCATCGACTTCGACCCTACGTTTTATACTGTTGGTCATGACT
Source organism: Philereme transversata (assembly GCA_963924445.1). Lineage (NCBI taxonomy): Eukaryota > Metazoa > Arthropoda > Insecta > Lepidoptera > Geometridae > Philereme > Philereme transversata. Next base: position 839,111 of record OZ004343.1, on the reverse strand, counting down.
TGATTCTTTGATCTATTCATGGCCAGTTCCACCTCAAGACTTACTGTGCTCAGGTCTTGGAGCATTTGTTGAAGTTCTTGTGCGGATGGAGCGAAGAGAACGATGTCGTCAGCAAGTTTGTGAGTATTTTGTCACCGATGCTGATCCCTCTCAAGTTCTTACAAATTTTCTTAAGCGTACTTGTGAAAAGTTTAGGCGATAGAGGATCACCCTGTTTTACTCCTTTCTCGATTTTAAAAGATGGACCGCAATTATCTAGCTTGATGGTGGCTGTGCTGTTGTTATAAATGTATTTTAGAAGGTCTATATATGTTTTGTCTATTTATTGATTATTTAAGGCTGAGAATATGGATGAGTGTGTGAGACTATCAAAAGCTTTTGTATAGTCAGCAAAGGCGTAAGGCATAAGGGGATGTTGAATTCTAGGTATTTTTCTAAAATTTGGTTTAGGGTATGGAGGTGGTCAGTGGTGGAATAGTTTGGCCAGAATCCTGCTTGCTCTGGTGGCTGATGTTTCTAATTATAATTCTAATTCTAGAGTGGGGGGGATAAGATCTGCACTGACGTCAGGTTAGAAGGGGAGTAATGCACAATGGGGTGTATTGTGCATTACCCCCCTTCTAACCTGACCCCAGCCATCCTAGCTCCTTGAAGTAACGGAGCAGGATTTGGGTTGATGGATGCAGCTTTCCAAGATCCCCGTGGATGCCGTGGTGGTGTTAGCGGATGAGGCTGATGTTTATCGAGCGTTTGTTTTATTCGAGACAAAATAATCTTAATAAATGCTTTATACAAGTGTGAAACCAGACTTATCGGCCTATAGTTACTGATGTCCGATTTTGATCCCTTTTATAGAGGAGAATGATGTTCGAGTGGCACATTTGGGAGGGAAGTTTACCTGTTAAGAGTATTTTATTAAATAGGTTGGTAATAGTGGGTAAGAGGGTGGGTGAACCTATTTTCAATATTTCAGTCGTGACACCATCCTCTTCAGGACTCCTGTTGTATTTCAAGCTTTTAAGAGATCTATGAACTTCAAGACCAGCGATGTAGGAGATGGTATCAGGACAAGCATATTCCGGATCTAGGATGTTCTTAGTTGGATCAGAGTAGAGTTTATTATGAAACGTAGTACATGTTTCTAATAACGTATCTCGGTTAGTATGCTTAACACCTTTGTCATCCAGCAAGTTGTTGATCCAGGATCTCCCTGGAGATATTCCCTGCTTAGCTACTCTAAGCAATGTGTTTTCTTCGAGGGCTTCTACAATAAGGTAACAGTTGTATTGTCTCAGATCCTTCCTAATACTACGTTTGACTTGCCTATCAAGTAGACTGTATTTTTGTGCTCTAATTTCGGTTTCGGATCTTGCCTCAATTAATATTAATGTGCTAATAGTTAACTTAAAATTACTTCTAGCCTTTTTGTTTTTTATTTTCTTACTAGTACCTACAAGGTATTCCCGCTATGATATCGTTGTACTGTTTATCTATAGTATCAGTCTCATCTTGTTTTAAAAGGCTAAAGTAATTAGAGAGATCTAAGTTAAATTGATCTTTATTAATCAGAAGTGAAGTTTTTGATATTTTTAAATTTACTTTTAGTAAACAAAGAACCACGAAGAACTTTGAAGTTAAAGTGCAGACGTTGTAAGTTAATACGTTAAGCACCTCGGAGTCCTTTATAAACGAAGCCGTAGTCGTTTGACGGTTAGAGAATCCCGCCCGGAGATTCACCTGGCCCCCAGTTCCAGAGTCGGTCTGTCGACCGTCGACAACAACACAACTGCTGGAATTCCCGGGCACTGAGGCAATTGTGTGTTACTTTCCATGATATAAGGGGGGTTGGACCATAACCCGCCACGCTGGTCCAGTTGCGTGTTGGCGGGTGGTTCGTCAGAGCCTCGTTCGTTAATCAGCAGGGCGCACCGCTTGCAAGTGAGAATGACTTGGGGCCCGAGAGATGTTATGTGGGCCCCTTACGCCCCCCAAGGTTTCCTAATTATCAAATAAAATTTCTAAAATACAGAATAAAATGTTTATTTTCCTCCCAAAACTGACCAGTCACTTGTCCTTTTACTCACTGGGCTAATGCGACAGTCTCCTGATAACCAAATAAGTTTTTTAAAAAACATGAAACAAGTGTTTTTTTTTCTTTGTCGCTTATCTATTTTGACGTCTATCACGTTTGATATCAAAGCGCAATAAAATTCATAACATTTTTATTGCTAAAAATTCGTATCTCATAATGATTCTGGCTCTAATTTCATAAACATGTTGTGAAGGAAACTACTCTAATTTATATTGTCAGATGTTATATGTCACCTCTGGTCCTAGGTTAATATAGTGTAGGAGTCAGTGTCAAGATTCTTACATCATGATTAATGCGCGGGATTAAGGGCCGCTTTCCATCAAAGCGGAGTGGAGAGAAGATGAGTGAAATAAAAATAGTGAGATGAGTAACGCTACGGAGATGACGTAATACGATTTTTGGCTTTTTTTATTATTGGCTGAATGTACACATCTACTGTTACTAGAGAGTGTTACTTTGCTTTATTTTGTCTATGTAAGTGCATATTTCCCTTCAGCTAGTCTACACAGAACTGCTCTAGAATTATCATGCTGTGTACACATATTTTGGGATACAATCATTTCATTTCATTGATTTATTCAGTAAAAATCAGGTAATTGTGTTCGATCTGTTCTAAATCTAGATCTAAAGTAGATAATTGTATTTTGTATTTGTTTGCTTGTATTCTGTTTTGTGTGCCATAATAAATAAATTAAATTAAATTAAACCGGCGCTAAAAAATGGTGGTACATGGACTGCATCTAGTTGTCGCATGTGAGTTGAAGCAGTGCCTACTCGGAACACTGTAAAGAAGTCAATAGTTCGCCTGGTTATCGTTAATAGCTCTGTCCATACCAACATAACAACGGCTATTGCTGTACAAAGCGCAAGTTTGGCCGCACGTAGAATACTGTTCCCATCTTTGGCATGGAGCTCCAAAGTACCAATTGCTTCGTTTTGACCGATGATTCTAATGACTCTTCTCTGAAGGGATCAGAGAAGAGTCATTAGAATCATCGACGATCTCAAACTCGCCAACAGGCTGGAACCACTGAGTCAACGCCGTGACATCGGATCTATCAGTGTTTTCTAACACCTGTATGATGGGGAATGTTCTGAGGGGCTATTCGATCTGTTCCTGTCGCCGAGATTTTACCGCGCTTCTCGACAACGTACTCGTAATAATGCTCATCCACATATCATCGACAATTGGATATCGCGCACCACACGCTTCACGTGATCTTTTCTTCCCCATACTTGCAAGATGTGGAATGAGCTGCCATCTGAGGTTTTCCCGTTAGGCTACGACATGGCACGCTTCAAGAGAAATGTTAAAAGGTTTCTACAGGGTAGGGAACGCATCGACAATACCCCGGGTGTTACCCTTACCGCTTACCAGCAGGTGGGTCGTAAGCCTGTTTCCCCACAAATAACTTTAAAAAAAAAAACAGTTTTCCATCTCAGTTGACCTCAGTCTCAGTTGACTGTTGCCGTGCAACAGAGGTGTTTATAGTTCTCATCCTATTTTTATTTTATTTGTCATATATACATATAACACTACGGCTATACACTATGATTAATATTAAATACAATAAAATAAATAAAACAATTATTATTCAGAAACAAAATCATGCAAACTAAAAATATGCATTGTTATACACGAGAACACTCGAGTAGAGATGTTCTGGTCTAAAACTGCCCAACTATTACGTCAAAACCAATCAACGTTTGCTCTTTTCAGACATAAAGATCATGAAACGTCTTACTTTTAAACTGCACGATTGCACAGTGCAGTTACTTGCAGTCGTGCAGTCCGTGAAAGACCAGCCTGCTGTCCAAGAAATAGCTCTGTAATTACGACCACGTTTGTCCACAATACTTGGCGTCCATCCATACACACAGTAGCAACACGCGCACATTGCTTTCCATGCGCAGACACAGGTTACATAACAGTATATATTTATGTCGTAATACATTATGTAGTTTGTTATTTGAATTGGAATTAGATGGATGCTTTTGGAACGGGCTGTTGATGTTACACGGATTGAATTAGATTATTATATATTAATTAGAGTTTTTCTTGCAGTAAAATTACAGGCACATTGGAGTTTTAACCTGTATAAGGGTGTCGAAAGCAATGCCATGTAGACCAAGCATTAACTAGTTGGGTAGTCGGGTCGTGCGTGACGTCATATCGGGTGGTTGGGCCCAGCCAAACTGGGTCTGTTATTGCTTTTAGTTTAACGAAATTTTGTAAAAATGGACTTGTTCATATTATACTCGTATGATAACGCACCCTGAAATAAATACTGAGTTGTATCTAAAAATTTAATGATAATTTCTATAGATCGTAACGAGACCAAAACAATCTAACATTTAAAAAAATAGATCTACCAGCTATTTTTACCCCGTAAAGTCATTGTCTATGGCTAGGTCAGGTGTCCTCGATACAGGCATCCCCGACAGATATTCACCATCATCATATCAGCCATGGGGCGTCCAGTGCTGAACATAAGCCTCCCCCATAGATTTCCAGAGTGACCGATCCGGTGCGGCCTGCACACAACGGCTCCCAGCAGCCGTGCGTGGTCTACACTCGAGAACGTTTCTGCCCTAACGCCGGTCAGTTCTTCGAGCCATGTGCTCTGGCCACTGCCACTTCAGCTTCAGCCAAAAAGCTCAAGCATAGCCCTCTCCATAGCACGCTGAGCGACCGTGAACCCTTTTTTAAGGCCCATACCACGTTTCTGCACCATACGTCATCACTAACACACATTGATCAAAAACTTTCGTCAGAAGACATCTCAGATAGATAAAATAAATAAATATTGCTGGACATTTCACACAGCGCTTTCTAGCCCCAAACTAAACAGAGCTTGTACTATGGGAACCAGATAACTGATATAATACTTATATACGTTTTTTTTGTAAATACGTACTTATAATATATAGAAAAACAACTAGACCAAAAACAAATATCTGTAGGTCATGCAAACATTTGATCCTGCGCGGGAATCGAACCCGGTCTCAGTCGGCTATTCGTTCACTGCGCCTCGGTGATCGTCTGAAACATCTAAGATTAAAATAGTAGTTAAATAGTTATCATAATTTATTTTATTTAGGTTACGGAAAGGCCCTCCGGCTATTTTTATCGAGCAAAGTCGTTGTCAATAGCTAGTTATTATAATTTATTTTATTTCGTAAGTTCCGTTGTAAAAATGTGATGTTGAAAAATGTGTAAAAGTGCTGACGCAATTCCGATCTATAGAGTAAACTTGTTTTTATTTCTTTCCGACCTGTGTTATTGCGTTATTTATGACGTTATTTTCGTAATAATTTAAAAGGGCTGTTTCATTTCAACAAGGGGTTTAAAACAGAATGGACTCTATATCCTAGACTTTACAGTTAATAAATTGGATGTCACTGGTTGGGTCTATTAAAAAATCTACTGAACGGATAAAATAGTGTTAGAAATATCCGGAAAAGAGGCGGGGCCTAGCGACAACGTTCGATGACGTAACGCTGTTGGCATGCGCAAGCGGCTGGCGGGACGGCGCGCGGCGACCGGCTCTCACTTTCGGCTTGACACTTGAGCACGGTGGACGTGTTTTCGATTGTTATTGTGTCCCTTTGTTCATATTATTTAATTTCAAATTGTATTATCGTGTACAAGTTGTATAAAGATTTTGTGATTCACTTTAGGTTTTTGATTTCTTTTTTAAAAAAATTATTTTCATTATCGATCCATAATATCAGAAGTGGGATAACAGGACGCCTGTTGCTAACGGCATTCCGACTTAATTTTTATTTATTATTTTTTTCTATGTGATTTGGTTTGTGAGTTTTTATAGCAGTAAAGTTAATTGTTGTACTATAAAAACGTTGAATTTGTATACCTAGTGGTTTTAACAAATTGTAAGTACCAAGTAGATTTTATAATGCCGAGGCATTCTTCTAAAAAGAAGAAAACTCGTGATAGATCCCGACATCGCAGTAAGTCTCGTAAGCGACGTCATGACAGCTCATCTGGCTCCCGCGAGAGTCATAGCACTCAGGCATTAGACGTAATTCTTGGTAGACTGAGCGCGATTGAAGACAGGCTATCTGTCCAGTCGTCAACGCCAATATCTGTGCCACCACGTACACCACGTGAATGTCATACGCCGCCCCTGCCTACCTCAGAGCCCAGTGTGAACTCTCATTCCACTGCGGCAGAGGTTCCGGCAGAACACGTTAATCAGGAACCTGTTCTCAACGACGTAACGGACAAGCTTGTGGGCGCGTTGTCATCCTTAATACAAGTAAGATCAAACCATTACTATGTATCTAACTTCGATCCTAATGTTCACAACTTCAGTGTTTGGTGTGCAGAGGTTGATCGTGGCCGCGTAGCAAATCGTTGGGACGATCGCGAGTGCTTGTCGCGTATTGGTAGCTGCCTCAAAGGTGACGCGCTGACGTGGTTATCCGACTGGGTTACGAATGATCGTACCTGGACTAATTTCAAATCGGAATTTAAGTCCCTCTGCCCACAAAACATTGATGTTGCTAATATTTTGTATGATGTGATGTGTACTGACTCGAAGAAATTTGTGACGTATGCCGAGTATGCACGTAAGTCATTGTTGCGTTTAAATATCGTCAGCGGGTTATCAGACGATTTAACAACTGCTATTGTTATTCGTGGTATTACAGACCCACAAGTAAAAGCAGCCGCATCCAATGCTAAACTACAACCTAACCAGTTAGTTGAATTCTTGACCGTGTACAATAAACCGAAAATAAATTCTCGAACTACCCACAATCTTGCCCGTTCGTCAAACAATGAGAATAGTTTTTACTCTCGAAAACGTGATGCTCCGAAGTCAGACACGCGAATAAAATGTTACGATTGCGGGGGTTTAGGTCACAAAAGAGACACCTGTCCTAAAAAGCAGAAAACTGAATCGAACAAATCTGATACCACCACAACCGCAATAAACAAACCATCAGTGGCCTGCACTTATTGCAAAAAGTTAGGACACTCGATAGACAGGTGCTTTGTTAAGCAACGTACCCTATGGTCTCACGAACGCTCCAATCGTGTACCAGAGGATAATTTCCAAGACCCTTAAACCACTGACAGACACTGGAAAAGTTTTATGTTACATAGATGACGTGTTGATCATGTCTGACTCGGTTCTAGAAGGTATCGCTACTCTCCGTCAGGTTCTTGAGATTCTTACGAAGGCAGAGTCCTCGACAAATTAAAAAAAAATGCTCTTTTCTGAAGACAGAAGTAGAATATTTAGGTAGACTCATTAGCCAAGGTCAGGTACGGCCGAGCCCTAGAAAAGTAGAGGCACTAGTCGAATCACCCAAGCCTAGTAATGTAAAGCAAGTGCGGCAATTTTTAGGTCTTGCTGGCTATTTTAGGCGGTATATAGCCAGTTACGCTGTTAGAACTGCTTGCATTGCGAGGTTAACTAAAAATGGACAACCGTTTATTTGGGGCGTTGAACAAGATTCAGCTCATAAATACATCATTGACTGTTTAACACAAGAGCCCGTGCTCGCAATATTTGACCCAAAATTGCCAACTGAGCTACACACCGACGCTAGTGCAATTGGTTTCGGTGGAATTTTGTTGCAAGAACATGAGGGTAAGCGGAAACGAGTAGTCGAATATTTTAGTAAAGCAACCCATGGTGCTGAGGCTCGTTATCATAGTTACGAGCTCGAGACCTTAGCAATAGTTAAATCACTCCAGCATTTCCGTCATTATCTCATTGGTGTGAACTTTAAGATAGTGACGGATTGCAACTCATTAAAATTGACTGAGCGGAAAAAAGACCTTATTCCCCGCGTAGCTCGATGGTGGGTCTATCTACAAGACTATCACTACACCATTGAATATAGGAAAGGTGCTCTCATGCAACATGCCGATTTTCTGAGCCGGAATCCGGTTCAAGTTTCCCACATTCGTAGGCCAAATAATTGGGCTCAGATAGCTCAGACAGCTGACACTGAGACCCAAGAGCTGATGGAAAAGTTAAGAGATGGCCACTTAGATTCATCCCGTTATGCTGTCAAAAACAACCTGCTGTACTACAAGTATAGTCCTACTGGCGAGGAAACACGTCTCTTATGCTTTATTCCTAAAGGACACAGACTTAGTCTCTTACGTGTTTTCCATGACGACCATGATCACTTAGGTATTGATAAGACTTCTGACCTGATTCTCCGCCATTTTTGGTTTCCCGCCTTAAGACAATTTGTAAAGAAATACATTACCCATTGCGTAGTTTGCTTTTCGCATAAAAATATACCTCGTGCACCTCACCAGCCCATTCAGTCATGGACTAAACCCGATGTACCTTTTGCTAATGTCCATCTCGATGTTCTTGGTCCTTTGACTGAGTCAAATGGCTTCAAATACATTTTAATCCTTGTAGATGCGTTTTCGAAATATTGTCTCCTCTACGCTCTCTATAGGCGAGACACCGAAGAATTAAAACGCGTATTTTCAAACGCCATTTCCTTGTTTGGGACTCCATCTCTGATTATAACTGACCAAGGTAGAATGTTCGAAAGCTCAGGCTTTCAAGATTTGGTAAATGGTATGGGATGTTCTACGCATTTGATTACACCGGGAATGCATTGTGAAAACGGACAAGTAGAGCGTTACTGCCGTACTGTCCTAAATATGTTACGAATTGAGGTTAATGTCAAGGGTGGTAGCTGGTCCGATGTATTGTGGAAAATTCAGTTAACACTTAACATAACAAAACAGTCTACCACGCAAACCTCCCCCCTACTTCTATTAACTGGGGTTGAAGGGACTACGCCCGTCCTTAAGTCGCTTGTTAGGGATGTGGCTTTAGAAAACAGTCATCCGAATCGGGAGGCCATAGTCACACTTCGCCGACAAAGAGCTTCCGAGTTGTTGGAAGCCAACCAGGAGCGACAAGACCGCCGTGTTAACACAACTCGAAAGGAGCCGCGTGCATATGCGGTTGGCGATTTTGTTTTTGTTGGTAAAAGTTCGCAGAGCTCTGACAAGCTAGACTCCGGCATGAGAGGTCCATACAAGGTCGTTCAAGACCTATCTCACCATCGCTATGAGCTGGAGCTCCTAGCTGGATCATATGGCAAGAGGACCCAAGCCGCCGCTGAGCACATGGTTCGGTGGCGCGGCGAATGGACGCCGGATGCGTGTGCAATATTCTTTGAAGGTGGTAAGTCGACGTCGACTCATAAATTTTGGCCTGTCAGATTGCTTGTGATGTATCTCATGTTGATGTGATATGTCGCGTATGACCATAATATTGCGAACTTGGTGCTTACGTTATGGTCTAGGGGGTCGCGATAAGCGAACTTGGTGCTTGTATCGCGGGGCATAGCGATTGCAGCTAAAATATGATGCTTTCGTTATGCGACACAACGACGAAGATCCGGAGTTTGTCGTTTGTGATTCTATTTGCATTTTTGCTTCCTGTTTTGTTCTTGAGTGAAAACAGTTTCGCTTGCGATGACTTGAGTGCACGCTTGTTATCGTAAAGTGAAATTGTCGTAGCTCTCACACTGTTTTTCAGCTTTGTAACGTTATGTTCTTTTTCAGAAAACAATTTGCTTGATGATAGCCCTCTAGATTGCGAAGAGATGTCCATCCCAGACCCAAATGAAGCGGTCGGGGACGCCTCGCGGTCAGGAGAGGCCGTGTTAGAAATATCCGGAAAAGAGGCGGGGCCTAGCGACAACGTTCGATGACGTAACGCTGTTGGCATGCGCAAGCGGCTGGCGGGACGGCGCGCGGCGACCGGCTCTCACTTTCGGCTTGACACTTGAGCACGGTGGACGTGTTTTCGATTGTTATTGTGTCCCTTTGTTCATATTATTTAATTTCAAATTGTATTATCGTGTACAAGTTGTATAAAGATTTTGTGATTCACTTTAGGTTTTTGATTTCTTTTTTAAAAAAATTATTTTCATTATCGATCCATAATAATAGTATCTAGGTAGTACTAAAACGCTTTTGAAAATGGAACGGAATTATAGATCACTTTCTAACAATTTTAGAAAGTGATCTATAATTCTCGATAAAATTCATTTTTTTTAATTTGAATACCTAGTCGTAATATTTTTTTTTATTCCTCATACATATTTTTTTTAATTCTAGATTTTGAAAAGGAACACTTAAACAAAACTCATAATAGATTTTTGACAGTTTTGTCATTGAGAACGAATGATGAGCAAGATCTATCTTGTATTCTAGAAAAGATAAGATAAGATTTTATTCCAAAAATGTAGCCATAATTTAAATTCTTTAACTTAGTTAGTAGCACTTACGAGTACTTTAATGATACAGCATATAAATTACCTTTTCTAAAACGGAAATCATTGAGAATAGAAACACCAACATATAAAATTTTACAGCATCCTATGAAAAACTAAACCCAACTTTATTTGAAAGCCGGATCGAAAATTGATCATAGATTCCAAATAAAAATGCGAAATTTAATGTTCGTTTATTCATTGAAACTTATGGTTAATTTGTAGACGTTCGTTATGATGCCAAGATAGTGAGTGAAACTTGGTTAGGTAAGTAGGTACTAACTATCACCTCTTCTGTGTCGTGGCGCAGCGGGAGAACTCCCCAAAACAAAGGTATTTCTCCTTTTTGTAGCAATAAATCTTGTTCCGTCTTTTTGTTTTATCTAACAAACTTATTTTGGTAAAGTATAGATAACTAAAAACACCGTTTTATTTATTGTAATGGTACTCGATTTAAACTGAATGGATTTCAAACTAAGGGGTAAAATTACCTAATAAACTCACATACAGTCCTGATCTCACACTAGGATTCTCTGTTACTAATATTTAATGATTTTAATTTACAAATATTTGCAGATATTGAAAACTTTTGGCTATGGTTTAAATAAGTGAGAATCGTTACCGTGTGGTTAGATAGGTGTATCATTCATCTGTCTCTGAGCATAGATAATATTTTTTTATTAGAATCGCAGCTAAAGCTAATACAAAATTGTCTATAACACTGAATATACCATCATCTCTACTTACCTTCATCTTTACTATACCTACGACATTACAAGTACCACCTACCACATTAGGACGTCTACTGTTGAGCGTCTCCCATAGTTTTCCAGAGCAACCGATCCTGTGCCCAACCGCTCCCAGCAATTTTTATCAGGTCGACTTTCCGTGTAGCGGGGGGCCATCCTACGCTGCACTTTCCAGGGCGCGAACTCGAGAACCTTTTTACCCCAACGGCCGTCAGTTTTTTGAGCTATGTGCCTCGCCCACTGCCAATTCAGCTTGCTAATCTTTTGTGCTATGTCAATGAGCTTGGTTTGTGTACGAATCTCCTCATTTCCGATTCGATTTCTTAGATAAACACCATGCATAGCCCTCGCAATACTCAATACTCAATCGTTTATTGCAACTCCATAGCACGCTGAGCTACCTTGCGCCTTCTTATGAGGGCCATAGTGAAAAACTACGTTTCGTACCAATGTTATCTCTAGTAACACACATCAAAGACTTTCGTTTTACGACATTGAGGTATGGGAACCTAATTACTGAGAAAAAAACGAAGATAAATAATTCTAAGCTACAGCCGTTTCTATGAGTTAAATTCATTATCACATAAATCACCAATCATTTTCCCCAATTTATTTAGCCCTTTGTTTCAGTATTGTTCACTTCCGGCTTTAGGGCAGCCATTTGTCACAGCAAAGGATCTGACGTCACGAGGTGACGCCATCTTGCCAAGGGCCCTTTTCATGCTCTCTTTATTTACAATGTCGTTCATGTAAAGTGCTCTTTAGTCCCTTTTCAGGGTTCCGTATTCAAACTCGTAGACTATTTCGTTACATCATGTACACAAAACTGAACACAATCAAATAATTAAGAACTTAATTACACAGAGGCGTTGAAATACACAGCATTCCGAAGTACATACTCAACATTATTAATTAACAATTAACGTTTTAACAAAAAATATAACCGACTTAACAAACTACTGAACTGATTTTGATGAAATTTCTATGAAACCAATATGAAAGTATATCATTGCAAATAAAAAAAGAATTTTCCTAATCGGTTGATAAATGACGGAGTTTTGAGGTAAACATAAAACCGAATTGCGTCCCTATAAAATTTGAGGGTTGCCCTCGATTTTTTTGGGATCCCATCATCAGATCCTGACTTGGTGCCAATGGGATCATCTGGGTGGTCTACCCTTTTAAACAAAAAAAGAATTTCTCGAATCGGTCAAAGCGTCCTCGAGTAATCTGGGAACATACATAAAAAACCGGCCAAGTGTGAGTCGGACTCGCACACGAAGGGTTCCGTATCTACAAACACGGCAAAAAATCACGTTTATGTATAACAAATATTTAAGGGGAGCTCCCTCAAATATTTGTTTTATTCTAATTTAATTATTTATTTTTAAAGTGAATATATCACTACATATTCTGTGAATATTTCAAGCGTCTACCTGTTGCCGTTATCAATATCGAGCAAAATGAGCAAAAAAATCACGTTTGTTGTATGGGAGCTCCCTTATATACATATTCATTTTATTCTATGTTTTAGTATTTGTTGTTATAGTGGCTCATATATATAACGGTTCATGAGATTCAGCCTGGTGACAGACGTTTAACCCTTTGGGTACGGAACCCTAAAAAAAAAGATTCCAACGAATTGAGAACCTCCTGCTTTTTTTGAAGTCGGTTAAAACCAGTTACTTATATGAACAGAGACAAAAAAAAATCCATGAACTAATGTGAATTAAAATGACTAAATATTTTGTTTTTTAATTATATAAATTGTAGTTGACTACTCCATCGAGATCTTGCCTAGGACTTCCAGTGATTCTGCAATGCCTGAAGAACTGACGGCCATTGGGGCAGAAAGGTTATCGAGTAGAGACACTGGAAAGTGGAGCGTAGGATATACCCTTACTAGATGGAAAAACAGCCTGATAAAGTTGCTGGGAGCCGTTTGATGTCGCACTAGCTAGATCGATCGCTCTGGAGATCTGTGAGGGAGGCCTATATTCAGCAGTGGACGTCCTATATGATGATAATGATGTTTATGAAGTGCGCAAGTGAAGAGTGAAGTTTTAATCATTTGCGTGGAAACACAAGATACTAACGAACCTTCACAGGTAATGGAGTTAAACTCGTACTAAAACGGACGGAGTTTTTCCTGGTACAGTAACGGAAATATAAAGGCCCGTGAAAAATCTCATCCCTACCTAACAATAGTCAAAATTCAATAACCAATATTCATTTATTCATACCACCTGTCTCTCCACGACCAAGACAGGAAAGAATTAGGCAAGAAACAAGGCTGGTTATTCTTTTTATTGATCCTTTAAAAAAAAAAAAAATATAACAATGACAAGATGCCAAGACCCGCTTCGGGGTTGATGCGCCAGGATAGTAAGTTCTTTTTCAGCAACTTTGCCCGTGAACCGTGGAGTTCCGCAGGGATCCATTCTCGGCCCTATACTCTTTGTACTATACTGCGCTGATTTAATTTCAAAAGTTATAAATTGTAAATACCATCTTTATGCTGATGACCTTCAGCTATATATATCCTCCAAACCTTCTAAAATTAATGTTGCTATTGGTAGGTTAAATCAGGATCTTGAGCGTATAATCGATTGGTGTAAATCAAACAGCTTGGTCTTAAACCCTAACAAGTCCAAATATCTGATTCTTGGGTCTAAAAGTCAGATTAAAACTATCAATGCCGAATATCCCAGAGTTTTAGTGGGTGGAGTTTCTATAGATCGAGTTGCTGAAGCCAGAAATTTAGGTCTCATTATGGACAGTTCTTTGCATTTCGAAAAACATATTCTACAAATAGTTCAAAATTGTTTTTACCGGCTGTCCGTTTTGTATAGGATGCGCGAACATCTTAGCATCGATTTACGAATCCAGTTATGCGATTCACTTATTTTATCTAAACTTAGCTACGCTGATAACGTTTTTGGAGAATGTTTGCTAGGTCGTACAAAAAAACTTATTCAGCGCCTACAGAACGCTTGTGTGCGTTTCTGTTTTCCCATTCCGCGACGAGCTCACATTTCTCCGTACATAAATGCCAATGGACTGATGAATATGTCATCGCGTCGAATTCTCCATTTTGCAACTTTACTCTTTGGCATTATTGGAAATCAGAAACCATTATATTTATACGAAAAGCTTCACTTTTCGGACCGTCTTAAGCGTCTTGCTGTCCGTTTACTTTGTCCCAGACACAGAACAGCTGCATTTCGTGGCAGCTTCAGATATGCTGCCACGAAATGTTGGAACAATCTGCCTCCTCCTATAAGGAACTCTAATACTGTTTGGTCTTTCAAAAAATCTTTAAAAAAGTACTTGTTGAGTTTTCAAAAGTTTTCACACGTAGGTGGTTGTTCTGGGCCTGGTTTCTAGCAATATAATTCTAATTATTTAATAATAATTTTCAAAGCTCTCTTTATTATGCCTGTTTACTGTATTATATATATTTTTTTTTTTATTTTTTTTTTAATTGTTAATTTTTCAAAACTATTTTAATTATGTCTGTTAACTGTTTATGATTGTGTATTTTCATGTTTTGTATGTTTTAATAGTTCGTAAGTAGGGAGGTACCTAAACGAGTCCGAAAGGTTATATGTACTGGCAATGTGTATTGATAGGTAATTGTAAACACAGTTGCTGCCCTGCACACACAAAAATGGCATCACGGAAGACCAGCGCTATAGTAGTATAAATATGCTACTATAGCACAATGCTGAGTGGTGACCGGGTTTGGCTCACAAATTTGTTAATTAATTTATACCCATTTTTCTAAGCCATTGTACACTTGTGATGCAAAATAAACGTTTTTCTATTCTATTCTATTCTATTCTAAGTAATAAGTACTTTATAGCAATAGTAATAATACAAAAATATAAGTAAAAACCAACCCGACGGGTATAAAATGTTTTATACATTTCCTGAATGTGCAATACATAATTAAATAATATAAATAAAAAACTTCGCAAAAAAATATTTGATCTACAATACCTTTTCCCTTGTGGGTCATTTTGTGTCTCTTCACTATTTTTGACTGATTTTGAATTTGAGTTTAGATTGAATTGTTCTCCTGCTAGTTAAGTATCCGTTTTGATGAAAACTGTATTTTAGTACATTAGAAATCAATAATATATATTTTCTTACTTGTGTATTTTTCAAATTAAATTTTATTTTTATTAATAGCTTCTGCCCTAGGCTTTGCACACGTGTTTTGTCAATAAAAGTTAATCCAGGTCATATAACCTATCTATATACCAAATTTCATTAAGATCTGTCAAGCCGTTTAGTCATGGAAACGTTACAAACAAACAGAGCTACTATAGAATTGTATTGGATTGTATTCATTTATTTCATTTATTAATAATCGAAAATATATTATAATCAAAATATATAAAAATTTAATAAAAAATGTCATTTAAGTAATTTGAAATTAAAATAAACAAAACAAATTAAGATAACATAGAAATAAAATAATAAATTAAATTAAATTACTAATTTGAAAAATAAAATTAAAATTAGGCATCGGTGTATACACATGCTGGAAATACATAATTTATAATAATAGTATGGATATTAACAAAGATCATTTGAAATCGTCTATTTTACTACCTACGAGTATTTGCTTCTTTTCCCCTCAACAGTACAATATAAAAGCTATCATTTTCGGTCCAGCAAGGGTCGGGCCTATCTGCACCCCAAATTTACATTCTCCTTTGCAGATTGAAATATATTACAAAAAGTCCCCGAGCTCCATTTATAAAATCAGTTTAGCTGAGGGTCACGCTTAGTGTGCACGAAAAATAAAGAATCCTTGAAGCTAAACTAGTTTAGAAACATTTCATGTAACTATAGGTTGTAAGGCCCAGGACACCTAAGCTAGTGCCAACTAGTACTTTGTTTGTTTTCAAAATGTGCAGGGGTCGCAAAATTTTCACAATATTTACTTTATTTTTCTACAACTCAACTCTCCGTACTGTAAATCCAGTTCATCCGTAAGATATCGCTCATAGCGATAAGACCGCCGATTGCACTTTGCGATATATTTATATAACTTATTGTTGATAATAAGTTCGTTTCTTTTTGTTTAGTGTACAATTCAGAGTTTTCTATTTTATTATTCAATTCATTTTAGAGAGTAAATTTGCAAGGGAAATATATTAACTAATAAAATATACTAATATGGTGATAAAACTTTCTGTAATAAAAAACCAGCGTGATCCGAAATTATAAAAATTGCAATTATAAGATTTGATATAAATAAATAGCTATTAACTGAGACTACTACTAGCTTATACGCCGACTCGTGACGGACGGAGCCATAGCATGTCAGAGCATATTTATAGTCCGCGAGGGACATTGGCGTCTAGTATAGCAGATACTACTAGCAAATTGTAGCAAATAGCACTAGCCTCGTGTATTCCGGCCCTATTTAGGTTCGAAACCCAACAAACTCAGTTTACGCGAACGGCCGGATTGTTTATAATGAACGAACTGGAATAACGCTTAACGCGTAGGTACTGTTATGAAAACTATTATTTTGACCTAGTTTAAAGTAGGTAGGTATAACAAATTGTATGCGTTGGTGAAGAAAACTAAGTATTAGAGTTAAATATTATTTAAAGTTGGTCATTGCGAGTTGCGAGGCGATTTACGCATTTAGGGGTGCAAGTAAGTTTGAAAATAGAATGAGGTTCATCGCATCACACTAATATTATAAATGTGAAAGTTTGGATGTCTGTTTATTTCTTTGTTACTCAATCGCGTCGTAATGATTAAACCGATTTCGATGAAATTTGATATGTTGATAGACCTGGATTCAAACAGGCTACTTTTTGTTGACAAACAACGTGTGCGAAGCCGCTGGTGAAAGCTAGTTGATAATATACTAAAATTAAATACAACCTCCATTACAAACCCTTATTTCTGTTTAAAATAAATAGGTTACATTCATAAATAAAAGTGTTCTAAAAATAAAGCCGTTTATTGCATAATATGGGTAGGTACAAGGTGTTCAGTGTTACATAGTACAAATGCAACCATATTCAGCGTTTAATGCAAGCAAGGTTGGATTTAATTAGTTGCCATTTTAACTGTAATAACAATGTCACAATTATTGAGTGAATATTGCTTAGAATTGTTAGGCTTTTTAATAAGTATACTGTTGTGGATGAGTATAGGGCGCTGGTAAATGAGGTTTAGAGTAATATCGAAGGACATTTTCAATGCAAATAATAACTGTAGAGTCTATGTAGGTATACTATCTATCTATCAAATGTAGGAGCCTCTCATCCAACGTTTTCAAAACGACGGTAGTCGTAGAAAAGGCGGATGACAAATAAACTTCATCTACCCTATATTTATGATGAGCAAAGATACCTACCTACTAAAGCCCTTGATACAAAAAGAATAGTCGAATATTTTGTCTGTTTGTTGGTCTGTCTGCATTCCTAAGTCTATGGAAGTCCTGACCACTGCTCTCTGCTTGCAGTTGAAAAGTAAAAAGTGTTTAATTAAGACAATATTCAGTACCTATGTATATACAAACATACATACATAGATTGTTAAAGACATAACCCCTCTTCTAAGATTATTCGTAGTCGGGAAAAAAGCGATGTGGCTACTTACGGCCACTTTCTTTTCGTAAAAATGCTAGTAGGTCGCAATTTTTGACATCGTTGGCCTGCTTGGCCATAATTTCAAAATGATTTATTATAACTACGTGCACGAAATGCAAATCCCTGGTTAATTAAAATGCTGTAAGAAATGTAACTGACCATCCTAAATCATAGTATAATCCATTTTTAACTCGGACATATTTTTTCAGTAACTTTTCGTGACTAGATATCATTTAGCTCTCCCAGAAACTTAAAATAAACTTTATGTTAAAGAAAATAAGGGTTAATGTGGGTTGGTTTTAATTTATTTTAGTTTGATGGTAATTTTAAAGGGTCTATTAATTTATTTTGTGGTCGGTTTGTTTATGGTGCTCCAAGGACGTGAAACGGTCATAAAGGGAATCCACTTCCTGAAGGAAAACACGGTCCAAATGAAAACCTTTTTAATCGTATTGATTAAATGAATAATAGGGCTATTTGAGAGGTAATTTGTATTAATTTGAAATTTTTATGGTACTTTGGGGGTTTTTATTATGTTCATTCTAGTTACTCTTGAAATATAGCCCTAATTTTCGTAATGTTAACTGAAGGTCACTTTTTGCTAAAGATCACCTTATAACTGTAAGGTTTAGCGCAAACTTATTTACAAACTAGTTTCGGCCCGTGGGTTCGCACGCGTCATTTGTTAATAATAAGTAAACTATGCCTTAATCCAGGTCATAATCTGTACTTATACCAAATTTCATCGAAGTCGGTTCAGCCGTTACAACGTAAAAGCGTAAGAAAACATGTAAACAATTCCACTTTCACATTTATAATATTAGTATTGTTATCCCTTATTGACTACTAGCTGTTGCCCGCGACTTCGTACTCGTTACACTGCTAAATGTGTAGGTAACTTAGAAACAAAGCTACACTCGCTGTTGCAACTTGACTTGACACCCCATTTTTATCCCATGGGAACTGATTTATGGAATAAAAGGTAGCCTATGTGGTAATAATGTGGTAAATGTGGTTATAATCTTATGTATATACCAAATTTCATCGGAATCGGTTCATCTGAAGCCGTTACGACGTGATTGAGTAACAAACAAAAAATTAACCAACCATCCAAACTTTCACATTTATAATATTAGTGTGATGTGGTTTAATACCGGAATCGACTAATTCTGATAACTTTAAGTTACCATCTTAAGTTACCTACTCAACCATAAGTTACTTAATTTAACCATAAGTTACGTAACTTAACCATAAGCTACGTAACTCAACCATAAGTTAGTTAATTTAACCATAAATTACGTAACTTAACCATAAGTTACTTAATTTAACCGTAAGTTACGTAACTTAACCATAAGCTACGTAACTCAACCATAAGTTAGTTAATTTAACCATAAATTACGTAACTTAACCATAAGTTAGTTAATTTAACCATTCGTTACGTAACTTAACCATAAGCTACGTAACTCAACCATAAGTTAGTTAATTTAACCATAAATTACGTAACTTAACCATAAGTTACTTAATTTAACCATAAGTTACGTAACTTAACCATAAGCTACGTAACTCAACCATAAGTTGGTTAATTTAACCATAAATTACGTAACTTAACCATAAGTTACTTAATTTAACCATAAGTTACGTAACTTAACCATAAGCTACGTAACTCAACCATAAGTTAGTTAATTTAACCATAAATTACGTAACTTAACCATACGTTACTTAATTTAACCATAAGTTCCTTAACTTAACCATAAGTTACTTAAAGAACCACAGGTTTACCACGTTAACAATAAATATACAGTAAATTTTAAAAATCACCAGCCAGTCTTGCCTTTAAATAAACACCTATCAAAACATCGATTCCAAAAATAAGCATGACCTTTCCAATAAGCAAAGATACCGTCTGTCAGTTCCGTGCTGGCAGTAATTGCTGCTCGTTTTAAATTTAATTTGCCGTTCCAGTTGCCATGCACAAAGGGGCGAGGAACGTGGAAAGTGGCCAGCCGAGTGTATCTCCGAGGAGTGGCTTTCCATTGTAGAGGGCAACACGACAGACTCAAAAAAATAAGCCTTTACTTCTAAGTTATGCTAGCTCAAGGTGATGGACGCAGGGCAGTGTAGGGCACGTTCCGAAACTTCAAAGCTTGAATACTATTACAGCTATTGTTAATAGGTCACTCGTCTCTGCAGTCTTTCCCACGATCTGGAAAAAAGCTGTAGTAAAGCCTATACCAAAGATCCCCGACCCTATTGAATTGAAAGACTTGCGACCCATTAGTATCTTGCCCTGCCTATCTAAGGTACTGGAAAAGGTGGTCTGTACTCAAATGACTGAATACTTGGAAATTCATAACATTTTACCTGATCTTCAATCAGGTTTTAGAAAAAGTAGAGGAACGAATACCGCACTGTTGGACGTAACGGACAATATTCTTGCAGCTCAAGACAAGGGTAAGGGCACGATCTTGGTTCTTCTAGACTTTTCACGTGCTTTCGATTCGATTAACATATCTCTTCTTTTATCTAAACTAAATTTCTATGGTTTTGATTCCAATACTATTAGGTGGTTTGATACATATCTGAGTAATCGTGAACAACTTGTAGAAATCAAGAAGGATAATGGGTTAGCTACGACTTTCGATATGCGTAAAGTGACTAGAGGGGTCCCACAAGGCTCCATTCTCGGCCCGGTTCTATTCATCCTATACAGCGCTGATATTGTAAATTGCATCCAACATTGCAAGTTCCATATCTATGCCGATGACATTCAGATGTACCTATCTTTTAAACCAGAGGATATAAGAGATGCAGAAAGTAAACTTAATCAAGATTTGGAAAGGATTCAAGACTGGGCTGTATCAAATTCCTTACTACTAAATACTAGGAAGACTAAGTATATGATGTTTGGTACAAAAAATCAAATTATGAAAATAACTAATTTAAATCCGCAATTGGTTATTAGTGGAGAGATAATCGAGCGAGTCTACGAAGCTAAGAATCTTGGTCTTATTCTAGATGAACAGTTAAGATTCGAACACCACGTATCCGAGTCTGTTAGAAATTCTTTTTATCGCTTAAAAGTCCTATATAAAGTAAGAAACTATTTGAGTCCAGACCTCCGTACTATGCTCGTGGACTCATTAGTGCTTTCCAGGTTTAACTACGTTGACTGTGTGTATGGTCCCCGCCTGCTCTCTAAAACATCTCGTCTAATCCAGAGAGTTCAAAACGCTTGTGCACGATTCTGTTTTGATGTTCCTCTACGTAGCCATATAACACCATTCCTCAATGAGCATAATATATTAAATATGAAGCACAGGAGAGATCTGCATCTTGCAACTTTAATGTTTGGTGTGGTGAAGACCCAAAAGCCGTACTATCTCTATTCTAAACTTGATTGGGTTCAAGATCACAATAGATATGCAATACGTGCTTCATCTTTATTACTACGTACACCACGACACGGCTCTGCTGCATTTCGTGGTAGTTTTCGTTTCTGTGCCACTAAATGCTGGAACTCCCTCCCTCCACCATTACGTGATCTGCTAAGTAAGCCCAACTTCAGAATAAAGTTTAAGAGACACCTAATAGACTTTCAAAAGTCTGTTCCGTGATTACGCTTAAGGTATGAAATCAGTTTTCTATACTTACTGCTGCCCCAACGAACCCGAATAAATTTTGTTCCTACGTCTTTTAATTTTTTAGTTCTCTTTTTATTGTTTTGTCTACTAAAGTATGTACTAAGTAATGTGGCACAGAATGTTTTTAATTTTTATTTATTTTTTGATTCCTAACCACTGTTAATATGGGTACTTCTTGTCTATTGTATATATTTATTTATTATGCATGCTTTCATTGTTTTGATAATCTATTTAACGTAAGCTAAAACTATATACTATCGTCATTATTGTTTTTTTGTCTATTATTTATATTTTATCGTGGCCTTTTTATTATGACTCTTTATATAATTATCTCTTATACAATCATTTATATATTTTTTTAATTAATAATTCACTTCACAGTATTGTAACTTTTGTAAGGATATTTCTATATTTTTTATATTATTATTATTTTATCACTATTTTGTACGTTCGTGAGTCACCAAAGCCTTGTGCTGAAAATCAGCGTTGTAAATTAGTTTACAGCACATGCTGAGCTCAGGGCTTTTCGCATAATCCTGTAAATGGCAGCATTTCTTCATACATACACTTTAATTGCCGTATTAAGTATATATATATTTTTTTTTTTTTTTTCCTCCTGTGTGTATGTTTTTTTTTAGTGTGTATAATTATGTAAGTTTATGTGTTGTATCTGCTTCTTGTGTACAGTTTATGTGAATAAATGTCTTCTTTCTTTCTTCTTTCTTCTTTCTTTCTTCCGCAGGTGCGTGACCTTCGAGCCAATGCTTTGTTAGATAATGATAACTATTGGTTACCACTTAACATCAGATGGGCCATGTGCTAGGTCCATCTCCAAGATGTAAAAAAAATATTTTATTTACTTAGTTCAAGCCACGACACAACAACTATAATTTAGATAACAATATATTATAATCTATAGTATTGTAAGTAACTTAATCTAAAAACTTAATCATAAGTTAATACCTAGCAGAAACATTACATAAAAACTAAAAGACAGAAACATGTGCCCAATTATGAGATCACTCTCCTTATAAGATACATCCAAAAGCTAATAGGCAATTTGATTTTGATCTAGTTGTTTAAAAAAAATTATAGTCTAAGAATATGTCTAAAAGCACTTGTTTTATCTCTAGAGGGTAAATGTGTGAACTCGAAAATACCACGATATCCACGTGTTATTAAAAAGTGATTTACATAATCTCGTGTATCAATGGGCAACTACTCGATCGCTATCGAAGTAACAAATGTAGGTGTACAGATCAGATGGACACATTGTGATAATTCTTTTATTTCCTTTTTAGGTCAGCGAGGTGCGTGATAATGTGGTATTAGAGGGCTCAGGTTGGCTTAAAGAGCTCGTTTTATAGTTCATCAGATAGTTTAGGTTTTATTACTGAATTGTTTGTACTTCCTATTTGCTTAGTCATGTAATCTGTAAAAATAATGATCATATGAGTACATATCCAATTACTAACTATTATTACATTGTGAATTACAATAAATGATTGAGTATTGAGTCTTTTCACCTAATGGGGTCCGTCCTACACTGCGCTTTCCATTGCGTAGTCTCCATTTTAGAATTCTAACTTATTGCCCCAACGGCCGTCGGCTTTGCGAGCTATATGTCTTTACATAGTCTTTACTTAAGTACGTAATCAACCATCGAGCTTAAGCGACGGTATGCGTGGTCATACTTGGTGACCAAACCTTCATGTAGATTTTTTCTAACTTTTACTAATTTGTACAGAAGAGGAAAATTAGAAAGCCGCATTTTTAATTACATCACAAAAAAAAAACAGGGTCTTTATGCAAAGAACGGGGTCTATATTTTGAAGCGAGCTTAAACATGATTTTTAATTATTTTTATGGTGTATACTTTTCGATTTATGACGAAGAATTAAAAAAATACCTTTTACCTCTTTTATATGCATAGGTATCTAAATAACTTTGGTGTAAATAGTACCTAACTGCGAGACTCGATTCCTGAAATATTTATAAACATACCTGCAAATTTGTATGGAACCCTCGGTGGGCAAGCCAGACTTGCACGTTTTTTCATATTATTCATTTAGACACACAAGCTGACGGGCCTCCTGATGTTAAGTGGTCACCGTCGGCTATAAACTCCTGCAGGACTCCAGGTACTGCACTCGCACTTGTCTGGTTTTTATTTTAAATTAGAAAGCTAGTTTACCTAATGTGGTTCCTAGCTATGTGTGAAGAAGATCAGATCTGTCAATCCGCAGATTATCGTCGCTTTCAGCTGTGAAATGGAAACGTTTTTCATATGTCGTGGATATCATAAATTTCTAATTTATACTTGTTATTCTAGTAAAGTGCTACTGCCATGACAAGTATCTATAGTATCTCATACTATAGATACCAAACAATAAAATGACAATGCAAATGCTATTAATTAGTCAAAATGTACCCTATTTTCAAAATGTGGTTTTTTCTACCGTGACATGTCCGACTCGGCGCATGACCAGCATAACAAACAAATGTTAACAAAATTAGCACCTGTTCTCCCCATTAATACAGTTCTCAGTTCAGAGATTCTTATCAAAAATAATTCAGTATTTTCTGACACCGACCGAACAGGAAGGTTGTAAATTACAACTGAAAGAGATGGTTGGATTATTTGCTGGTGTGTGAGAGAGATAGGTAGAGTATTGTTTTTGTGAACAAAGGAAGAATTTATGGGCCGAAGTTTGGTAGTTTGGCCTATTATGGGGGGTTGAGTGAGTTTCTGTTATATAAGAATTTGTTTGTTGGCTTTTTGTAAAGGCAAGTTTTAATATTGCTTCACACGGCGTGTTTATACAGGAGTTGACCCTAATATTCTTTTAAAAAATAATCATGATCACCATAGGCCCTCTACACTGCTGAATATAGGCCTCCCTTGTATATTTTCCTAGAGCGACCGATTTTGCATCGGTTCTCTGCTACCTTTATCAGGTCATTTTTAGGGTTCCGTATCCAAAAGGTAAAACGGGCATCGTCTCAAATGAGATATTATGTCGACATTCCTGAAATTTTGTATAGAAATTGCTAATAAAGTTTAGGAAAAAAAATAGTTAGATAACAATATGATATAAATATATTATTGAATATTTGTAAAATGCATATAAATACAAATTAGTAAGATAAGATAAAAGATATTACGCAGTACAAATATAAAATTAGAATAATGTACTTGTAATAAAATAGGATACGTTTGAGAACTTTAGATAAAATATGTACTTATGTTATAATAATAAGTACCGAAAACATGCACGAAAAAAAAAACTCTAAGTTGTGGCTGTACTGTATTGCGTGTATTGTGTCGGTGAAATGTAAAAACCTTCATGTAATACAACCCTGTTAAAATAGATTCAAAAACATATTGTGTAACCCAATTTGGGAGGCTATTAAATAAAAAAGATGTGTTATAAAATGTAAACATAAAATAATAGATTTTAGCTTAGCCTTATAAGAGCATGTTATGTCACGTGGGTGGGCAATAAAAATAATTTGCGTTTCATTAAAGATATCTGACACCAAGTCAGAGGGATGTAGTCTTCTAATAAAAAAAAGGGTAAAACCGGACCCTATTACTAAGACTCCGCTGTCTGTCTGTCTGTCCGTCTTTCACCAGGCTGTATCTCATGAACCGTGATAGTTAGTCATTTGAAATTTTCACAGATGATGTATTTCTGTTGCCGATAAAACAAAAAATACTAAAAACAGACTAAAATAAATATTTAAGGGGGCTCCCATACAATAACCGTGATTTTTTTGCTCGTTTTTGCTCGATATTGACAACGGCAACAGGTAAACGCTTGAAATATTCACAGAATATTGAGTTATATTATTCACTTTAAAAATAAATAATTAAATTAAAATAAAATTAATATTTAAGGGGGGCTCCCATACAACATACATTATTTTTTTGCCGTTTTTATAGATATATGGTACGGAACTCTTCGTGCCCGAGTCCGACTCGCACTTGGCTGGTTTTTTCATCTATTGGAGGGGATGCTCTCCTTTGCTCTCTTTTGTAAGTTTATTTTTCTACAATCTCTATAAATAAAAATGAAATGGTGTTCATCACTTAAGAACGGCTGGACAATTTTGGCTATTTTTTTAAATCTTCATAACATTCCGAATAGGATTTTTAGGGGGGAAAAAATGCAAAAATCTGGAAAATTCTGGAAA
The DNA here is from genome assembly GCA_963924445.1 of Philereme transversata. NCBI lineage: Eukaryota > Metazoa > Arthropoda > Insecta > Lepidoptera > Geometridae > Philereme > Philereme transversata. The sequence goes on along the minus strand of OZ004343.1, from coordinate 813,514 downwards.
AACTAAAAGTGTTTTTTTCTATGGGATTTTTGTATGAACTCAAGACCTATATTTTATTTTGAAATCCGTGCAAAGCCGGGCGGGTCACCTAGTAAAGAATAAAAGTCATGTTTTGGTAGAGCAGTGTGTTGTATCCTACTTTCCTTATAATTACAACCTGCGTGTACTTGCGTGTCTTCCAGTCGCGAGGAAACAGGTTTCTTTTAGGCAAGCGTAGTCCATCGTAGACTGCATCATCGCGCCCCAAGGGTATGGTTGCCGGATTATAGGCACATGAGGGTTACACGGGCTATGCTTGGAGTTTCTCTGAAGGATAAAATCCGTAACGAGATTATCCGACAGATCCATATATGCCGGAGAACCGACAACCGTTGGGGTAAACGAGTTCTTGAGTGGAGACCGCGTCTCGGAAAACGTAGTGTGGGGCGCCCCCCGGCTAGGTGGAGCGATGATATAAGAAAGGTGGCGGGCAGAAACTGGATGAGAAGAGCCGAAGACCGGGCTCAGTGGCGCGTATTGGGAGAGGCCTATGTCTAGCAGTGGACTAATGTGGGCTGATGATGATGATGATGATGATGAGGGTTACACCTGTATGCCTCAAGTTGATGGACACAGGTCAGTGCATCGTAGGGCACGTTCCTAAGGTGTGTGACCTACGCGAGGATCGTGTAGGTGTCGATAGATCACGTATAACAAAGTATTAACTTTGCTATAGGCGATGGTTACCACTTAACATCGGATGGGCTATATGCTTATTCCATCTGCAGGTCATATAAAAAAAACAGTGTGGCTAGCCTTATAATGTAAAAACAAAAGACTTAAATAGTTCGTCTGTTCGGAGGCAAATGTCAGTGACATCAGAATTCCACTCTCCACAAACACAGTCGTATCACGCAATGTGACAATGCTACATTAGCAATCACGTGGTACAACTTGGATATTAACGGTCTCTACGGTCCCCCAGCGGACCATTATGACCTTTACGTCCCCAAATGTCAGAAGTTTTAATATTTAACACGAAAATAAGTGACTTCACTTCGGGTAGTTTGTAGTTCTACGTGTTGTTCTAACGAAAACGTCGCGTGACTCTCGTCAATTGTGGAAGAACCAGGAATAGGCACGGGGGTGGGGGGAGGGAATTGCAGCGAAATTAAATGAGAAGTCAAAGTTGTAGAAAGTTGGATGAGGTGATAAGCAGTCGCGTTTGTATCGATACAAACGCGCCGGTAACGAGTGTTCTTTATTTCAGTGGCACCGTAAACGCACGTTGGTACCAAAACGCTCTACGGGCGGGTATAGCGCCGTAAACGCGCGTTCGGGAAACGCGCGTGATAAGCGATGTTACGCACACTGTACTCGTATCATTGCTTATCATCAGGCGAGATCGTGGTCAAACGCTAGCCTATAATTTATAAAAAAAATATATAAGGCCCTGAATTGCATCGGAATCATGTCAAAAAGTAAATAGTGATTTTTCACGTCCAGTAGTTGCACTGTCCTAGGTCTCTCCTATCGATGGCTGCACGTCATAAACACCTTGGCAGAGTTGTTTACCGCACAGCGCTGTTCAAAACAACTCCCCTATATGGGTGGGACTAATGACGTTATTTATTACTGGCTCCTGACTCCACTCACGTAGTCATCACCGTCAACAACTGCTGAACTCCCCCATAGACTCCAGAGCGATCGATCTTACGACCTGCATCCAACGGCTACCTACTTATCAGGTCATCTTTCCATTTAGGGCCTTTTCCTGAGCGAGGCATCTCAATGGTAACAGAAGTCTTCAAAACCAAGGCTGCTTTGTTGTTAATCTAGTCTTCAAAACCAAGGCTGCTTTGTTGTTAATCTTTATAGATTAACAACAAAGCAGCCTTGGTTTTGAAGACTTCTGTTACCATTGAGGTGCCTCGCTTAGGAAAAGGCCCTAATATAATAATTTAACAATCACATTGCTCAGCAATGTCAAATTACAAGTCATGTAAACCTCAAAAAGAGGCAAAAGCAAAAACAAGCAAACCAAAGAGACCCAAACAATAAGAACTTATTCGTAAATCGAACTAACCTCTGCACAGAATGCACCAACCTAGATTTGGTTTTTATTGACTCTCAGAAAGTGTGAAAAGTAGAGAATTCTCCTCGTGGATAAAGCTGTCTGCATCTTGGGCGTGCTTATATAGCAGAGAGGGTCTGCCCTCAAGATTCTAGTAACACTAACGTTCATTAAGGCGCCCGTGACGCAAGATGCAATGTTTATGTCTTTATCCCCTCGTTTAATAATCTACTATTATATAGTTTTCTATATTTTATCGTCACAGAACGCTATCTAGTGTTGAACATATTCTTATTAGATATTGAACCGAAACCGAAGCCGAAAGGAAAGATTTGGCATTGAATAACATATTATGCAAATATTTTTGACATGACATGATTGAAATGACTTTCTTATTATTCTTGTTTTGTGTTTACAAAAAATTACAAAAAAAAAGTATACCTACTGTATTCTATCAGTTATCTGGTTCCCGCAGTACAAGCTCTGCAGCACTGTGTGAAATGTCCAGCATCATATATTTATTTATTTTTATTGTGAAACACCCAGACCCGGATATCTGTAAAACATTTCTTCCGTGGCGGGAATCGAACCAACATCCTGCGTTTTAGTACTGCGTTTTAGTGCAGTGGTTGAAAAACCACAGCAATAAAACTTAAATAAAATAAAACAAAAATGAAATAAAATAAAACGTATTAGTTGTGGTAGTAGAACCTTTACATAAAACAGGTACATGTATAAATTATACTAGAACCTGTGCACTAATTCTGTATCATTATTATAGGAACTTACATTATTTTAGCAATCAAAAGTCAAAGTCAAATATTTTTATTCATTAAAATCACAAGGATCACTTTGAAACGTCAATTTTACTGCCTGTTCCTTCGCGACCAAGCCAGGAAAGAAAGGCAAGAAAACCAGGCTAGTTGTTTTTTTTTAATGATCCTTTTACAATAGGTACATAATACAGAAAAGAAATTACGTCTAAATTGTAACATTTTGAACGAGTTGGGGCAGTTTCAATCCCAAGCTTCTCTATCATCTAAATAATCCGATATTTTATAGTAGGCTCTTTTATAAAGATTTTGTTTAATTACGTTTTTAAATTTGTTAATTCTCAATTTTTGTACATCCCTTGGGAGTTTGTTATAAAAGCGCACACCTTGCCCTTTAAACGATTTACTAACTTTATGGAGTCTACATGTGGCAACAGCGAGTTTATCTTTATTTCTAGTATTAAAATTATGATTATCGCTATTTTTCTTAAACAAATTAATATTTTTGTGAACATACATTAGATTTTCATAGATGTATTGACAAGGGAATGTCATAATATCTATTTCTTTAAACTTATTGCGTAATGATTCTCTGGGGCCCATATTATAAATTGCACGAACAGCCCTCTTCTGCAGCACAAAAACGGTGTTTATATCTGCAGCACTCCCCCACGAAATCTAATGTTACAATAAGGTTCGAAAGGCTTTTCTTTAGTAACTAATGGCTAAGAAGCATTTTTTCCGTAACTACATAGGGATGATAATTTGACTCAGCGAACACTGAAGGATTTTAGTCGAAAATTCGGTTTCACTTTACCCCGTAGCCGAAAACGGTCCATCTCTACCGATAACATACGACATGTTTACCCAGTTAGCAAACAATCGAAGTAATTTCACGTTTATAATGCAAATATTGCAAAATAACCATTAAAGTTGTTGTTCATTTATTCAAATCGCCTGTTGTTTATTATCTGTGGTATCTCGTTTATGGCTTAGATTAACACGTAATTTGTTCTACTGTATAAATGAGAATAATTATAGAGCTATAAAAAAAATTTATATATATATGTCTTGAAATCCAATGCGATATTGTGATGCCTGCACCAAACAACTTCTAGATAGATAGATAATTGATCGAGCGAAGCGAGATCTCCAAATCAACTTAGGCAAAACGGCGTTGTATGTATGTATGTTTGTTTATCCGAGGATAACTTTCGTAGCGTTTATCCGATCATCATGAAATTTGGTATATAGGTAGATAGTGATGGCACAATTTTGGTGTGACTCAATGAGCTAAAAATATTAGGGGGTTGTTGAGATATTGGGGGTAAATAAAATTAAAATGAGACTATTAGATCAAGTGGGACATCAAATGAAAGTGAATTTGAACTCCGTTTTTATTTTTAGTTTTATTTTTGTAGTTTTTGAGTTATTAGCCATAGTAAAAACAAAACTTTGACATAACTCACAGGGTACACCAGTGATCCCACAATGCTGAAATTTGGTATTCGTGTAGCTTTAGTGACTCAAATATAGGCAAAAGTCTGAAATCCAGAATAACTGCCATTTGTACCCCAAAAAAATATAACTAATTTACAAGAACCCCCGTTACATCTAATTTGCATGAAACTGTAGGTCAAGTAGTTTGGTTATGCATTTCGTGGCACCAATTTATTAGTATAAGATTAAAGCCGGCTTGCACAAAGATCACTAAACGTATTTAGCGACTAAACATGTTAAATTTGAAGTATTTATATGATTTGGCAACTCCTTAAATCATATTTAGCCACTAAATACGTTTAGGCATCGTTGTGCCAGTCGTCCTAAGAATAATATTTATTTTAGGAGATTCGTGAGATCTCAGTTCGGGGCGAACCACTAGTTATATATTTTTGTAGACCTCATTTTTAATAATATATTTTTACAAAAAACCAAAACCGACTTCGGGTTACATTGATTATCTACCTTTAATATTTACACTGAAAACTCAGAATTCAAGAGAAAAGTGTTGATACGCAAAAAAAAAATCGAATTGAATAATATATGACTCATATGAATATACGGCATTAATAGCCAGAATGCATTTCAAAAAATTTGCTAAAAAACCACAAACCAAAACATTATCTGGGTATGTATTTTGTTTTTTGTTGATTTTATCAAAAAGCGCTGAATCAATTTCGATAAAATTTATATGGGACCACCTCTGATCTACATAACCGGCCAAGGGCGAGTCGGACTCGCGCACGAAGGGTTCCGTGAAGTGCATAGTGTAACGATCGCTAGACCATAACATTGCTATAAATATTTTCTATTTTCTTAACTCAGAGGACTATCTTAATTGGCGTCAACTACATATGTATGTATGGGGACACCCTTTTTTTTGACAAATTTCGTGATTCTAGGTCAACGGGAACTACCATTTTGGTTTGTATTGTCAATTTTGGTTAAAAGCAAGGTCTTACAGGACAAGTAAAGGGAAAATTCCGAAAAAAAATAGTTGAAAATTAAGATAAATTTTGGTACTTACAAGTTTGCGCGAAAATCTAAATTTGCCCAATCTTTTTATTGTGCTGACTCAGAACCTTGATTTTTATACACCTAAGAGGGACTATAAACCTCAGTATCTGGTATAAATTTCAATTTGCTAAGTTCACCCGTTCCTGAGAAAATCGGTGGTGACACACGGACAGACGGACAAGAGAGTGATCTTATAGGGTTCTTTTTTTACCTTTTGAGGTACGGTCCCTAAAAAAGAATCACCAAAATAGATTCATAATTGGCGGAATGATCGCGTAAAATACATATAAAAAAATCATAAACAGTCGAATTGAGAACCTCCTCTTTCGAAGTCGGTTTATGTTTTTTTATTGTGTATATTTGCATCCCGGATGGGGAATGTGAACATTATTTTATAAGATCTATGTAAAACGACATTGAAGTAAATAACATGAATTGAATTTAATTGAGAAACGTATCGTGTGTGGGTTAACTACGTTAGGAATAACAAAATGTTGTAAATAACATTACATCCGGGTATTCGTTTTCATTAATAAGTTTGTTATTTTCATTTTTGTCATAAAATGTAGTTTGAAAAGGTCTAATTATAATAACTACTGGTAAGTATCTACTCTTTATTATAATTTCCAAACTTTTCCACCATCAAATTACGACAACCACCCTTAATTACAATCCACCCCTATGATTACCAAAACTGTTAATAACATAGGAAAAATGTTGGTATACAGTATAAATAGTCCAGAAGTGCTAGTGTTGCCAGCGGCGTTTTGTTTGTCCGTAGCGGCAACACTGTTTACTGCAATGTTCTAGGGTGTACTGCGGGACAAAATTATTTTAATTGGTGATAGTTCTCATCATCATCATCAGCCCACTCCTGGTCATAGGCCTCTCCCAATACGCGCCACTGAGCCCGGTCTTCGCCTCTTCTCATGCACTTATACCGCTCCACCTAGCCGGAGGGTGCCTTACACAATATGCAAATTTCTAATAATAAAAAAAAAGTAAAGCGCAGGTCGTATGTGGGTTAGAACAGCGCAGGACGGAGGCGAATGGCGACAACGAAGAGAAGCCTATGCCCAGCAGTGGGATGAGAAGGGCTGACGATAATGGTGAAAACATGAAAACATTTATTTGACACGACATGACATACACAGGAAACACATTAACAGATGGTTGGTATACCTCGACTTCTGGCTACTTTCGTTATAATAAGACAAAAATGATAGAAGTTAAGAAATTCCAATAATGTAAATACTTAGATAACAGGAACATCCCACGCAACTTACAAATACCAAATTAAAAATACTCGCGCCAAAATTGTGGCAGCTCAGCATGTGTTAATAAGGTAGGTTAAAAGCGTACCTACTTAACGTTGGTATTTTGCTAACTTTTCCCCAGTCAATTTTGGTTTAAATCTTAACGAGTAAGGCTATATTGAAACTTTTAAGGAAGGTAAACATCGCAATTATTTAAACCATACCTACATAAAAGTACCTATTTATAGTTAGCACATGAAAGTTTAAATTCGATTATAATAACCCTAATAAATCTGTAATTAGCAGTAATGTGAGTAAATACGTTCATGCTGACTCCGTAAAATTTAATTTAATTTAATTGTTCATATTTTTTTGTTACGAAATGTACCTTTTTTTTAATTATAAAAAATAGACATTCAATTGGAAACACAATACTGGCTTATTAAGTTCTCTTCATGAATTGCGGTCATTTCAACGTAAGAAAATAAACAGGTTTAACGTAATTGTATAAATTTTGCATTTTAATGTCAAGTTCTGATTTATTATTAGTACAAGTCGTTATTATAATAATAATAGCAGTTTAAATGCATCTTGATCACCTACATACAAAACTAGTTCTGATTTAATATTATTAACGATTGCACTATGAATGCTGAATATAAACTTCCTACCGGAAATTATGAGCATTATCTTAGTTGTAAATGTTAGCCCGTACCGTACACATTTAACGGCATTTGTGATAGGTTATTTACCATTAAATTAAAATAATTCAACGATAATTACAATAACACTTCATTATTTACCAAGACTGTAAAATATATCATAAAACTAATAAGTGTCTTTATAATTGCTTTATAAATCTTTATTTAGTATGCTTAATTATAGTAGTAATAGAGTTCATTGTGAAAGGGCTCGCCCAGGGAAGTACTACCATCATATCTATTTCTTCTGAAGCAGCATTGCTGTGGTTCAGTTTGAAGGGTATGGGTGCCTGTGAAATTACAGATACCTATATCGGTTTTACATGTTGTACCTGTTTTACAAGTTGATGAACGCAGGGCAGTGATCGTTGGGCTTGTTCCTAAGATGCGTGATCTACAAGACAATGCTTTGACATAGGCGATGGTAACCTATAACAAAGCTTTTTCTGATATTAGGGATTTTTTAACAAAATTGGTACCACCCTCGTAGCTACCTAAAATTTTAAGAAAACTTCTTTTGTTTATCTAAATTTCATTGAAAATAAACACTTGGAATGTCCTAAGTATAATAATTGAATTTGTAATAAAACATGTAAAATTAATCGAATAAATAGATACCGACAAATTTCGGTGGCCTGGAGTATACAACAGAAGGTTTATGTTCACGTCCGGGGAGCACGCGAAGCTCGCTGTAACTTTTTTGGGCAAACTTCCGTATCCAGTTAATAACTTTTCATAGTTCCTTTGTCTGTAGCGAGCTTCGCCTCTTTTTGTGCAATGTAGTGTATGGGTTGTTTTTGTTGTTGGAAACATTTGCTTGGATCGTTATGGTGTTTTTTCGAGCCGAGCTTCTGGAAAAGTAATGTTGTAGGTTTCTTTGGTGCTTAGTGGGTTATTATTGCGTGTTTATTACCTACCTTGGACCTGGGTTTTACCTATTGAGAGTGGCCATGAATAAGAAATCACACTAATATAATAAATAAGAAAGTTTGGATGTTTGTTTGTTTGTTACTCAATCACGCCGTAACGGCTGAACCGATTTCCATGAAATTTGGTATATACGTAGACTATAACCTGGATCACCACATAAGCTAACATTTATCCCATAAATCAGTTCCCATGGGATAAAAATGGGGTATCACTGTTTCTATACAAAAATGATTTTGGTCTTTGTTACCCTTCACACCAAAACTACAAAACGGATTGAGCTCAAACATTGCAAAAAATCAGTTCAAGAACTACAATAACATACAAGCTACTTTTTATTTCATAAATTAGTTCCCAAGAGATAAGTCTGAGTCGTTAAAGTTTCTATAGAAAATATATTTTGTTCTTTGTTATCCCTTCACGTCAAAACCACTGAAGGGATTGGGCACAAACTTTGCAAAAGTTTAGTACTAGACCTAGAATAACATATAGGCTACTTTTTATCTCATTAATCAGTTCCCATGTTTTTTACCCAATCACGTCGTAACGGCTGAAACGATTTCGATGAAATTTGGTATGTACGTAGATTATAACCTGAATTAACACAGGATACTTTTTGTTGTCAAACAACGCGTGCGAAGCCGCTGGCGGAAGCTAGTCAATAAAATACGTAAAAATGCCAATTTAAATTAGACCTACATAGGCGAGGCTGAAAAACAGCGCGGCTGAACCGTTGATTTGATATTGACAGACGACTATTGGCTACTATAATTCGTAAACAGGTTCTTGTATTAGTGTTGAAAGACCTATTCAATGCCATCCCTACACGATGTGAGGGTGTATAAGTTAAAAAAGCACCTCTGACTTCCGTAAAGGTAGGGGAAGCACTAAAAAAACAACTTTTTTTGTTTTTTTTTCATATACAACTAGGCGTCACTAAAACGTATCATCTTCCAAATTTCAGATTTGCAGAACTAAAGGCAATTTGCGCAACGATGCCTAAACATTAGTGCCTAAATACGTTTAGGGATCGTTATGCAAGCCGGGCTAATAGTCTACGAATAAAACGGCTGTAGCCAGACATGGTGAAACTATAGTAATACAGGGTGTTTGGTATGGACGATATTCAATGACGGTTTCTCAAAACATAAAAAATAACTTCTCGAAAAAAAAAACTACTAGTTACATTAACAAATTTTAAAGAAAATCGACTAAGTTTAGGTGATTAATTCGATATAAAGCTTACTGCCTACTCTTGCAATCGACATCCAAAAATAAAGGCCGATTTTATATCTTTTTCGGAAATCGCTGCGGGTTTTGGGTTAGAAAGGAACAACAAGAGATATCTCGTTACGTCACCAATACATTATCTGTGGTTAGATGGCAAGCATTATGCAAAATCACAACATACATTTAATAAAGTGTTTTTACATGCCACCCCGCCTCACCGCCGGTTTACGTGAAGACCCGCCTCTACAACCAATGTGTCCTGCCAACATTAACCAACGGTGCTGAGGCTTGGACGCTCACGAAGGAGACTGTGCACAGGATTAGAGTCGCACAGAGAGCCATGGAGCGCGCCATGCTCGGCATCACACTGCTAGACCGAGTCCCCAATACCGAAATTCGCAAGCGGACTAAAGTTCAAGACGTTAGCAAGCGTATATTGGGACTCAAATGGAGTTGGGCAGGACCTGTGGCCAGGCGCGGTGATGACAGGTGGAGCAGGGTGCTGACTGAGTGGTGGCCCCGAGATGGAACCAGGAACGCAGGTCGTCCACCGGCAAGATGGGTCGACGACATTATAAAAATCGCAGGTCGTATGTGGGTTAGAATAGCACAGGACAGAGTCGAATGGCGACAACGAAGAGAGGCCTATGCCCAGCAGTGGGATGAGAAGGGCTGACGATGCTGATAATAATGATGACACGCCAAAATAAATTACACATTTCTATGGTAATTATTTTATAAATTTATTTATTATGCTCATCAAAACAACTCCGTTCATTTTTGTGCGTATATTACCAAACAGCCTGTATACTACCAGTATACTAGGGTTCCTAGTTCGACTACAGAACCGTAGAATAATAAAATTAAATGCTCTTTAGTGTTAGTTAAGTTTGTGCCCGCAAAATTGTCTCAGCGAATAGCGGGTGATATTATCTGAGGCAATGCTTTGTTATAGGCGATGGTCAGCACTTTTTCTTTTTTTTTATTAATGATTGCTATTGACCACTACTTCACTTAACGGTAACTGATGGTGAGATCGAAGGTGGAGCTTGCTTGCCTAGAAATAACCTATTCACTCTGGACTTGAAGATTCCGAGATTACACTGGTTTGGAAAAATACACGCCGAAAGTTAGTTCCACTCCTTACTTGTGCTAACAAGAAAAGTTGAAGCAAATCGTGGTGGTACTTCTCGGTACGTCTGCTTGTCGCTAGCATCAGGTTGGCCATTTGCTAGTTCCATGTCATGTCCAAGTAGTAAACAATACATCCTTATAGATAGAAAGGTCCAAATCTGAGTTTTGTTTCTGTTGAAAACTTGACAATACCTTTCATGATTAGCTCATTACCATTTCAACCCCCAACCCTTTAACTTTAATAAACCAATCAGAGGGGCATTGTCTCCGCATCGTCTTCCGAAATAAACTGTCTAAATTGAATCGTTGCGAGACGCGTTAACTTTTACGATAATTACTCTACCACAGTAACTGGCCGGGTTATAATGTACAGGCAATCATAGAAGTATTCATCAAAACCGTGATTTATAGTGTCAATTAGATTTTAATTTATTATCAATGATGCAACGAGTTGTTTGTCAAATTGAAGAAATCCATAATAATATTATGACGCACGCTGAGGCGACCACGCACTGGAGAGCGCAGGGTAGGACGGCCCCCCACTAGATGAAAAGACGACCTGATAAAGGTTGCTGGGAGTCTTTGGGTGCAGGTCGCACAAGATCGGTCACTCTGTAAATCTAAGGAGACCAATGTTCAGCAGTGGACAGCCTATGATTATCACGATGATTATAACTAGTGGTTCGCCCCGAACTGAGATCTCGCGAGTATAAAAACAAAAAAATATTATTTGTAATCTTTGACTATAAAAATAGTGCCACGAAATTATTAACCACTTAACTTCACCACAGTTTCATTCAAATTACAGGTAACGGGAGTTCATGTTAAATGGTTATTCTTTTTTGGGGAGAAATTACAGTTATTCTGGATTTCAGACTTTTGCCTATATTTATGTCACTGAAGCTACACGCATACGAAATTTCTGTACTGTGGGGTCACTGGTGTACCCTGTGAATTATGTCAAAGTTCATTTTTTATCATGGTTAATAACTCTAAAACTACAAAGCCTTTACTAAAAATAAAAACGGGGTCGAAATGTACTCACAAAGACCTTTTATTAAACGTGCCATTTGACCGGATAGTCTCATTTTGGGGGTTTTTTACTCCTCTTGAACCACAATATCTCAACAACCCCCCCCCCCCCCCCCCCCACCCACATTTTTAGGTCATTTGGTCACACCAAAATTGTGCCATCCCTACCCATCTTTCACGATGATATCCTCGGACAAACAAACATACATACATACAACGACGATTTGACCAAGTTGATTTGGAGATCTCGCTTCGCTCGATCAATGATTATTTTATATTGATTGGCAAAAATGGCTACCTTGAGGAAGACTGATTCTTAAATTTTTCTCAGGAATACACGGAAGTTGACTATGGAATGGCAATATTTTGTGGAGTTTTCTCATATTTATAATCAGTTAGTAACTTGCTTCTTACGACCATTTCCGTTACGACTCTTTACCACAGAATATAAGTAAGTTCCTCGAGTTACGACAGGTAGAGATAAAGAGGCTGATTGACTACAGTCTTCCCTCTCATTGACTTCTGTCGACGTCTGTACTTCGATTCAATCGTAAAAGCGAACGGTTTCCTCAGCTTAGTTGCAATACTTAACGTTTATTGGATAGTTATCTGGAAGATAAATCTCAGGCGGAGTTGCTAGAGGAGAAAATTAACCATAAAACACTATATATTGCTGGATAATGGGTTATTAGTTTTGAGTAAAATATTAAGTACTTACCTACTTTCATTTTGATTGTCATCTTATCCCACAGAATTGATAAAACACCAGAAGTCGCATTCAGCTGTGATTGCAAGCCGTGCACTGTGTCCATAAAACGAAACCCGCGTCCCGCGCCCACCTCACCCCGTGTAATGTTGCTAGATTATACTCGGCGCGGCGAACCTTGATCCCTATGACACTGACAGCTAATGTCACCATATAACATTGTAGTGGCGTCACCATTAAATTGGGATCATATTGGGGGCGTCTAAACATGCCATTTATAAATTTTACGTAGCTTTATACCATTAGTAATGATATTCCATTGATATTTTTAACAATTCTTAACATTTACAAGAAGTTATCTCAATCTGAATTTATGTTTACGTCCTGCAAAACTTACGTCGTGTGACGTTTATCGACTAGGGCGGCAAGTATCGATAAAAAAATGTCGGTAATGGAAACGAGTGCACAATTTTTCGCAAATGATCGCGCGCGTCGCGTCGTAGTGACCGACCAAATAGTGTGGCTATATCTAAAAATATCCTATAATATTATAACCTACAATAACAAATTTTTTTCAGACAAAATAAATAAATGGGGAACATTCATTTTCATGATAAAATATATACTTATATAGCAAAAACGTGTTTACCGGGTTAGACATTATTAGAAAATAACAAGGTTGGAAACTTTCGTTTTACTTGCCTACTTAATCTATGCCAAAAATCTTAAATTAATACAACAACAACATAATGGACATTAAAAATGCACATTATAATATTTTGTAAAACATGTTTACCAACGTGGCTGAATGCAAGCCACGCATTTATCTAAAAAAAAATTATCGACACGACCAAAGACACGACCCATCACTAACACGAACTGTCATAGGGATCAAGGTTCGCCGCGCCGAGTATAGTCATTATTTACCCGTTTTGGGGTAAATGTTTTAGGTAAGATACAACTAATGAAATCCAAATTCTAGTAATAAAATAAAATTCTAGTATTAAAATTATGATTATTTCTATTTTTCTTAAACAAATTAATATTTTTGTGAACTTACATCAGATTTTCATACATGTATTGACAAGGGAATTTCATAATAGAGAAGAGATTAAGGATTTTGTGGTAGTGACTGCAATATCGGTAAAAAGTTTTCAAACGCATTAGCTACACCACCATCCTGATTGATCGTGACATTGCAAATCTTTGAATATTTTTTAACTTTAAACTCCTCATTAAAATTATATTGTGTTTCAAAATAAAGATTTTTTTACAATTTTTTTAGCTTTATGTATTCCCACTGTTTCCCAGTCACATAACTTTTGACCATCAGAGACCATGATCGATTTAGGTGTCAAAATGGAATTAAACACATCACAAAATTTCTTAAAAACGTGTTGTATAAATTATTTGAATTATTATTCCACACATTTATTACTTAACACAGGCTTTAGGCCTGGACCTTTACAAAGGCATTACCGGGGCCGAAGCCAACGAATAAGAGACCTGTTTGTTTTATCAAAATCACTTTGACAAGATGGAGGTGAGACAGATGGTAGTAGGTACTATTGCAACACATGGATTAGAGTTCGGGCTATTGTTACAGTAATGCTTATGAAATAGAGTACCTATGGATTATCAGAGAATTGAGGCAGGTGGTGACTAGCCGTCCATTAAACGGGCCCCCATAAGGGCTGCCAATAGAAGGCAGCGTAAGGGGCAACGTTGGTATGGGCGGGTTAAAGGGTTTTGAGAGGTGTGCTGCAGTTTCACTAAGCGCTACTCCCGGCTTTATGCCTTTGCCACTTCAACCCTTGGAGCATAGGTTCCGCTCTTGCGCCTCCACCCTTGACCGGCCAACTAAGGCAAACCAAGAGTCAGGGGTTTCTGTCAACCCCAGGGAGTAATGGGGCTCCGCGGTGTCGCCACACACCGAACGCTCGCCACAAGCGTGCCCTGCGGGGAATTATTATTATTATTATTATGTGTATACATGGAAGTACAGAAATTAAGTTCAATTTAAGTTTGTCCAATCGATCTATGGTCATAGGTACACAACTAATTTTACTTTTTACAAGATTTTTTGGTTAAATTTCTATTTTAATTATTTGACCAAGATGATCCAATTTAATATTACTAATTAAACTTCTATATAAAATTTTAACATTAGCAAAAATATTGTCCACATATACTTGTGGCCGAAGTGTCGTTTATTCGAGTAGGCTCCATAAATTGAGGCTTCAGATCAAAGATTGAAATAAACTAGTTATTTTAGTATTTAGTGAGTTATGTTCTAGCAAATTTATATTGAAGTCCGCATCTATTTGTTTTTTTTTTGTATTTATAATGTGTTTATTTGATTTGGATAATTCAAACAAAATTTCTACCATAATTTTTTCAAAAATGTCAAATGTGATAGAGGGTGGGCTGTAAACGCTTATAACTATGAACTGCTCGAACTCTACGCAGGCTATTTCAATTTTATTTCTACAGAGAGGTGAACTATGTATATCTAATCGATTTTTAAATATGATCTGTTTAATAAGTACTATTAACGAGCCCCCGCGTATAGCATGTAGAAAGAACTACCAACTCTGTGTTTACTGAAACTGAACATGACCTCATGGCTTTTCAGTCAATGTTCTGTTATGCAAATAATGTCAATGTTATTTGAGTTCATGTACAATTCCAGTTCAGTACTATACTACACATATACAGGTATATTTGTATCTGTTATCTGTTTAAGGTATACTAAGCCGAAAAGGGGGTAATTGTAATAAAATAAGCTGTTAAAAAAAAAATCGCCTGTTTCAAAGAAAATTTTCATTAAGACGCCTGACAACATGTATATCTATCTCGTCTTATGGAACAGCTGATTTTTTCCATGATTTCAGTGTTGATTGGTTGGTCTCATATAAAAAATTGTTCATAGTTAGTGAGTACAATGGCCCCTCTTTCGGCTTAGCACACACCAAATAGATAACCCGACGACACAAGAAAGCATAATCCAATAAAAATGAACACTGTAAAACACGTCACGCGTGATGACGGTCACAGACTGACGAATGGTGGCGTACTCTACTTGGAGTAGATGTTGAAGTTTCAGTATTAAGCTCGTTCACTTCTTCTGGGGTTTTATCTATTCTGAGCGGCTACACTACCCATCTGATTTTAATGATTCGTTATTACGGTCTTTATTATTTGATTCCAATCTAGATCTAAAATTGTATGTTTGCTTTAATTAGTACTAAGAGGATGGTTATCTGTTATTATTGTATATTAATAAATAATTGTAGATTATTAAACGATTAAAGCAGTGTCTTGCATCACGGGTGCGATTTTGAATCCCGAACGTAACGAAGGATTCTATAGTTAAGTCACGAGCAGAGCGAGGGAGTTAATAGAATCCTGAGTGGAGAGAGGGATATAAGCACGCCTAAGATGCAGACAGCTTTATCCACGAAGAGAATACTCTTCTTTTCACACTTTCTGCGAGACAATAAAAACCAAATCAAGGTTGGTGCATTCAGTGTAATGAGGTTTCAAATTCAAACCACATTAGTATTAAATAGAGGTTTAATCACCTGCTTTCGGTGAGGTTTACATGATATATAATTTGAAATTGTCGAGCAGGTGGTGTGAAAAATAAATTACCGTTTCTTTGATCTCAGTGTAACAGATTACTAAAAAATTCTAATCCCAATCGATTCAAAAAATACCCTGTGTCTATCTTCGAAGCTCGCTTATCTTTCCCACATCCTCTTGCTTAGCTTAGGCTTAGGTTGTTACAATATTATATATTCTAGATAATGCTATTCAAACTATTGCACTATATTTCTCGAAGCTATCAAAATGTCAGTGTAACAAACTAATATCAATGTGTAAGATGCGACACTGGTTCTCATTGTACGTAGCGCTATTAATCACTGGAATGGCTTTCCACAACATTGGGCAAAGTCATGGGTGGTACCAAAAATATACAAATACTACATGTTACCG
Organism: Philereme transversata; assembly: GCA_963924445.1. Lineage (NCBI taxonomy): Eukaryota > Metazoa > Arthropoda > Insecta > Lepidoptera > Geometridae > Philereme > Philereme transversata. The sequence continues at coordinate 797,186 of OZ004343.1, read as the reverse complement.
AGGTTACAATAATCTCAAATTCATTAAATTTCCTTTTTATTAAGCACAAGCTTTCGCCCATGGATTTTCGTACGCGTGGTTTCTTAATAAAAACATTACCTTCCTGCTGCATAGGATAAAAAGTAGCCCGTCTCAATCCCGGTAGTAATCTATCTATTATACCAAATTTCATAGATACCGGTCCAGTCGTTTAGTCCTGAACACGTAACAAACAAATACAAGTATGGATTAGTATGGATAAGACTCAGAATAAATAAAACCCCAGAAGAAGTGAACGCGCCTAATACTGAAACTTTAACATCTACTCCAAGTAGAGTACACCGCGTTTAGTCAGTCTGTGACCGTCGCGTCGTCACGCGTGACGTGTTTTACAGTGTTCAATTTAATTTGATTAAGCCTTTTTGTGTCGTCCCAACGTGTAAAGTTTCAGCTGGGCTGAAAAACAAATAAGATGTGATCATATTTTATACGTAAGTATGATGTGTATTATTTGATTGTTGAATAAATGGTTCGGTTTGTATTTGTCGTAAATAATAATCCTCCATTTTGCTGGTGTTGTTAAATATCGAGAGTTATTATTTTTCCTACTCTAGAACTCTGAGATTAAAAACTTTTATTAGTTGTTGTTTTAAACTCTACTAGTGGTTCGTTTTTTGGGAAATCTCGGGAATTTTCCAAAAAACCAAAAATGTATTATTCTTAGTTCGATTTGCGCTACGATGCTTAAACGTATTTAGTGGCTAATTATGGTTTAAAGAATTCTCAAATCATACAAATATGTGAAATTTAAACATGTTTAGTCGCTAAATACGTTCAGGGGTCGTTATGCAACCAACTCACTTGACCTGCAGTTTCATTCAAATTAAAAGTAACGGGAGTTCATGTAACTTAACTAAGTTACATGAACTCCCGTTACTTTTCTCTTTTTAGGGGTGGAAATTGCAGTTATTCTGAATTTCAGACTTTTCCATATATTTGTGTCACTAAAGCTACACTAATACCAAATTCAAGCACTGTGGGGTCACTGGTGTACCCTGTAAATTACGACTAAATAAGCTAAAAATGCCAAAGCAACCCCCTCAGGGTTGTTGAGCTATTGGTGTTCAAGAGGGGTAAAAAAACCCAAAATGGAACTATCAGTTTAAGTGCCATGTTTAATAAAAGGTATTTGTAAGTACATTTGGACACCGTTTTTATTTTTAGTTTAAACCTTCTAGTTTTTTAGTTATTAGTTTTAGTTATTGAAATCTAGAATAACTGCAATTTCTCCTTTTTTTTCTTCTTTCCAAAAAAGTGGTTCCAAATGACATGAACTCCCGTTACCTGTAATTTGGATGAAACTGTAGGTCAAGTTAGTTGGTTATTTATTTCGTGGCACTATTTTGATAGTTACAAATAATATTTTTTTGTTTTTATGGGAGATTGGCGAGATCTCAGTTCGGGGCGAACAACTACGGGGGTTGTCGCGCACGTCAGAGTGTACGTACTAGCTCTCGGTCTTTACTTATAAATTAATTGATTATCGCATAATAAAGTGAAGGTGCGCCGTATAGTTGTGTTCATCATATTATAAATATTGAGTGTAATTATTATCTCGGCTTGAAACTGGATAATTAACTAAATAAAGGCAAAAATATATGTGCTGTGCTGTGTCTACCCACATTATAATAAAAAAAAACCATACATACAGTGATTTCTGGTCTTAAAAATAAACTTACTTGGCAAAAATGGCTAAGTGTGGAGCCTGCGGCAAATATTCGTCTTTATCAGAATGTGTCAAATGCACAAAGTGTTCGGTTGCATTCCACCGCGCCTGCGTTTCACTTCCCGTCTCTGCCAACATAAGTGCTACATGGCTATGCCCTGGATGCAAGGTTAAAGTTCCGAGGGAAGACAACTCCTCCACTCCAGTGAAGGGTATTGAGATGACCTACTGTGTCGATCAGCAGCTGGCCTCCGCCGCCGGCAGTACGTGTGCCAGCAGGGCTCAAGGAACACTAGTTCCCGATACACAGAGCACTACACAAGTGAAGGATGATTTGGCAACTGAGATTCGAGCTTTCCGAGTGGAGCTAAGCGCAGTCAGGACTGAGCTGAGGGAAATGCGTTCTGAGCTTGCTGGTTTCCAGTCCTCTATAAAACTTTGCAACGACAGGATTGAAGGTGTCGAGGGCAGACTGTCGGTACTTGAGCAGAAATTTGAGGAAAAAGTTCCCAGTAACGTAGATGCTCTTGAGGATACGATAAGTGCACTAAGGGAGGAACTGAACACCAGAGACCAAGAGCTCCTGCTCAATGACGTCGATATCGCGGGAGTTCCTGAGGGCCAAGATGATAACTTGGTCCACATCGTCAAGCTCTTGGCTGTAAAATTAGGATCCGAAATACAGGATGGAGACATTGTCCATGTAGAACGAGCTGGACCCGTCCGCCGGAACACTCGTGAAAAGGACAGCACAGGGGCCATCGTACCGCCGCGACCGCGTAACATCGTCGTGAGGCTGGCTCGTCGGGTTACTCGCGATCAGCTGATTGGTGCCGCTAGGGTACGCCGTGGGTTCTCGAGCGCCGACCTCGAGCTGCAAGGAGCACCACGGCGTATATATGTCAACGAGCGGTTGACACGCACTAATCGGCTGCTGTTTGCGCGGGCCCGGGAAGCGGCCCGGCGCTCCCACCACAAGTACGTGTGGACAAGAGAGGGGAAGATCTTCGCGCGTAAAGAAGACGGTAGGATGGCGGAACGCGTCCGGTCTGAGAAGGATCTAGCCAAAATTTTTGGTACATCCTATGTTTGACTTTGAGTGAGTTAACAGGAGCTAGTGTAATCTACTTCACCTTAGCTAGTAGTAACGTATTTATGCATAGTGTATTGTTTGTGTTTTATCTTGCCGATAGTTATGTCTGGTTTTGTTACTTGTATACTTGTTGTTTGATACAGGAATATCTTGCGCAAATACCATATCGAATCATAGCAATTACGTATTTACGACATTGCCATCGAAGATGGTTTTGTATGGTGCCAAATATCTGTAGCATCATAATGCACAACGGGATTGAGTTCACGTACCTTACTAAGCTACAACTTGTAGTTTACGTATTTATTATAATATCAAAACCATCACACTATTATCTAATTATAAAAATAATGTTTTTCTGTATTTATTATATACCTACATTTGTACTAATAATATTTATTTGTATTTGTTTACATATGTTTAAACTATTTGAATGCCATCGTGACCTAAATAATTTTAATTTATGGGATGTAAATGTTTTGTACGCTGTTACAACTACTTATAGCGGTTGCTCGTGTCAAATAAACTTACCTAAGTATCACTACGTTTTAGATGAATCCGTATACGCTTTACACAGTTATGGCCAATGCAAGTCTAGAAATACTAAGTCACTATACAATTATATATTAAGTTCTCGTTTGCTATTTTGTAATGTAGTAATTTTATCAAATAAAAATGATTAACAAATTTTTAAAGGTTGGTTTGTATAATCCCGGCTCATTAGGTACCGACCACGATGATTTTATAGCGGCTATGGAAATGCGTTCTCCGGACATTATGGCTATAAATGAAACTTGGATTAAGGATGGCGAGGAGGGGCGCGCACCCGTTGTTCCAGGTTACAAACTGAGGTATTCGCCTCGTCATATCCAACTTTGTGAAGGCCGCGGTGGCGGAGTAGGTTTTTATATTAAATGTGGAATTAAAGCAAGATTATGGACCCATCCCGTTGATCCACGAAACAGGTTTGTGGAACAAATGTGGCTTACACTCTCTGTCAATGGCAAGAAGTTGGCTATTGGAACTGCCTATCGCCCGCAAAGGACGAACGTAGATACGTTTCTGGATGCAATGACTGACACCATTAATGCAGCATCGAAATGTGATAACGTATTGCTTTTGGGAGATATGAATATTAACTTGCTTAATGTTAATGATGGTGATACGAAAAAGTTTTATACCTTTGTAAACTGTCTGAGTTTACAACAATATATCTTTTCCCCAACTCACTTTACTGAAAATCGCCAAACATTAATTGACCTGATATGTACAGATTTGCGTGTTAGAAACGTGCTTGTTGAGCCTATAGGGAAACTATACGGTCATGCTTTCATCACCTGCGAATTGAGTATTAAACGGGAAAAAGTTGAGCCTCATAAAATAGTGTATAGACCGATTAACAATATAATTACAAATTCGTTCGATGAGGACCTACTGTCAATTTGCTGGGATGTACTTGGGTCTATAAGTAATATAGATGAGATGGTAGATTTATTTAATCAGTGTATTGTATTACTTTTTGATAAGCACGCTCCGGTTAAAACTGCCATCATTAAGTCACGTTCCTATCCCTGGATAACCGACACTATTAAATTAATGATGAAAGAGAGAGACGAAGCACTGATTAACTTTCATAAACATAAAACAGAGGCTAAGCGAGAATACTATAAATCACTAAAAACTTTGGTAAATGTTTCTATGTATTACGAAAAGGCAGCGTATTTTAGATTCAACATAAATAACAAAATTAAGGACACAAAAACACTTTGGAAAAACCTAAAGACTACAATTCTACCTCCCAAAAAACAAACATCCCTACCAGCAAACTTTACCGATCCAGATGACATAAATGATCATTTCTTAAATGTCCCAGGTAGTTTAAATGTTTACATAAGCCAATTAACGTACTTTGAATACCATAACTTTAGCAACACAGTTTTTAGCTTAAATACGGTAGACTATGATACTATGATCAAAGTTATAAGAAAACTAAAAAGTAATGCTGAAGGAAATGATCATATTACTCTTAAAATGCTTTTAATGACGTTTCCTCAATCGTTGGATGCTCTGATCCGTATGATCAATTGTTCTATCACCTTGTCGACATTCCCGGACGAGTGGAAAATAGCAGTCGTACGTCCATTGCCTAAAATAGATAACCCAAGTGAAGTTAAACATTTAAGACCCATTAGCATACTTCCTTGTATATCCAAAATATTGGAAAAAGTGGTATGTATGCAATTGACATCTTATTTAGAAAATAATCATATTTTACCTGATGTACAATCCGGTTTCAGGCAAGGTAGAAGTACATCAACTGCATTACTAGACGTTACAGACAACATCCTATGTGCACAGGATCAAGGGTTATGTACAATACTGATACTGCTTGATTTTTCGCGGGCATTCGACTCCATAAACACCACGCTTCTGCTGTCCAAGCTAAGTTACTACGGTTTCGACCACGCATCAGTCAAATGGTTTGATAGTTACTTGAGTAATCGTCGCCAATTTGTCGAAATCTGTTCAAGTAATGGGGTACCAAAAAAATCTAAAGTTACTCCTGTACGTCGAGGTGTGCCTCAGGGATCAATTCTGGGACCAACTCTCTTCAGCCTATACTGCGCCGATCTAGTCAGCTGTATCGAGAATTGCAAATACCATATATACGCTGATGACGTGCAGGTATACTACTCGTTCAAAGCTGCAGATTTAGACAAAGCCACTGCTCTTGTAACTGAAGACCTTAATAGGATTGCAGCGTGGTCAAAGAACAATAGCCTAATATTGAACTCTTTAAAGACTAAGTTTATGATCTGTGGAAGTTCTCACAATCTAGAAAGACTTAATTCTAATTCAGTAAGTGTGTCAATAATGGGTACACCTATAGAACGGGTATTTGAGGCTCGTAATCTGGGTCTGTGTGTAGACTCAAATTTGCGGTACGAAAAACACATAGCTGATAGCGTGCGGAACTGTTTCTATAGATTAAAAATATTGTATAAAATCCGACCCTACTTAAGTGAAGAACTTAGACTGCAGCTAGTGGAGTCGTTGGTCCTTTCAAAACTGAACTATGCTGACACAGTGTTCGGTCCAAGACTCCTGGCTCGAACACAGAAGCTTGTACAAAGGGTACAAAACGCCTGTGCTAGGTTTTGCTTCACGATTCCGCTAAGAGGTCACGTTACTCCTTTCTTAAATAATCACTTTGTTTTAAAGATGAAGTCCCGTCAAAAGTTACATTTAGCGTGTCTCCTCTTTGGCGTTATCTACGAAAAATTGCCTGCATACCTATATGACAAGCTCAAGTGGGTGACGAACCAACGAATGGGCATGGGAAGACAGTGCGCTGTGCAGCTGGCAACGCCGCGTCATAAATCTGCTGCATTCCGAGGTAGCTTCCGATACGCAGCCACTAAGTGCTGGAATAACATCCCTCCACCCATCAGAATCCTAAAAAGTAGGTTTGGTTTTAGATCTAAGCTAAAACGCTTTATTCTCGATGAACAGAGAAGGCGTGAAGGCACAAATAATGACGCTTCAATTATATAAAGGTCTATCTAGTCATATATTTTAAGTTATTTTAATTTATTTTTTATTTTTATCATAGATTTAATTATAATCTCATATGTGATAATATATATGTTAATTAAACTACACATCTCAGGCATTCGCTTTAATTCATATGAACGGCATGACCTCCTCACTGATAATTTTTTCCTCAGATTAGGTTATAGTACCAATATGTTTTTTTTGTTTATTTGTTATTTAGAATCTCAGTTAGGATTATAAATTAGTGTTTTTGTATATACGTAAAATACTAGGCTATGTAAGTATGTAATTATTTAAGTATTTTTAGTTTTATAATATGTTATGTAGTTATATTTTTGTAATTTTTATCTCACCCACACGACTAACAAACAATAAAAATTATTTATGTGGGTAGGTAGGTACGTGCTATACATACCTACCTTCACTCAATCCCCGAGAGCAGTGCAGGCTTCTGACGTCCGTGACGACACTATTTGGGGTCAGCAGAATACCAGCGTTAAGTAGCTAGGTTCTAGCCTTCCTACTTAGCACATGCTGAGCTGACGCCATTTTGGCATGACTGGAATTTGCAATTATGATGGAAGTTGCGTGAGATATTCCTGTATTTTTTGATTATCCTGTAATCTTTGACTTCTGGCATTCTTGTTACATATCCTTCTATCTACACCCACTCTTAGAGCCAGAAGTCAAGATTCGTCATTACTTGAATGTCACCATCTTCTTTTGTGTTATATTTTGTAGTGTGTCGTGTCAAATAAATGTTTTCATTTTCATTTTTTTTTTTTTAACTAGTAACTTAAAAACTACAAAAACTAACATAACCGTTATATTCAATTTCACGATGATCGGATAAACGCTTCGAAAGTTATCCTCGGACATACGTACATATAACGCCGATTAGTCCTAGTTGATTTGGAGATCTCGCTACGCTCGATCAATGATTGTTTCAAAATACGTATTGACCAGCTTACAAAAGTTATACAGGGTTACTGGCAATCACTTAAATAGTTAGCTATATCCTTTTAGGGGCGTGTTGTTTTGTTTTGTAGAACCATTATGTTGTAGAGATTAGTCAGCCTAGGCCACTGCGTTACCGTGACTTAGCTGCTTCCAGAATGCGCCGCGGGGAGGCTCTCTACTCGCATCCCGTCCAACATAGTATTAATTAAAACGTAGAACTCATCACACGCTAAGAAAAAGAAGAGGCATGTTATGTACCTACATAAAAAACAAACAGCTTTTGTTCTACTACTTTTAAAAAACTTACGCAGTAGAAAGGAAATTAAATGTTTGTATCGAAACCGTGTTTTATTTTAAAATCATTGAGATCATTAGGTACCTAAGTTAGTTTTACATATTTATGAGCAGTACCTCTATATCGGGCTATCTATTTCGTTTGTGGTAAGCTGAAAGAGGGGCCATTGTACTCACTTATTATGAACAACTTTTCATATGAGGCCAACCAACCAACACTGAAATCACTAAAAAAACAGCTGTTCCATGAGCCGAGATAGATACATTTTGTCAGGCGTCTTAATGAATATTTTCTTTGTAACAGCCGATTTTTGTGAACTGCTTTTTTAAAGTGGTATTAGATATTTTGGATTTCATTAGTTGTATCTTACCTAAAACATTTACCCCAAAACGGGTAAATAATGACTAAGCTAGCAACATTACGCGGGTCGGGGTGAGGTGGGCGCGGGACGCTGGTTTCGTTTTATGGACACAGCGCACGGCTTCCAATCACAGCTGAATGCGTCTTCTGGTGTTTTATCAATTCTGTGTGTAGCCGCTGCGAAAACATAATATAAACACAAACACACACAGATTACTAAAAACACAAACTCTACTTTTGGCTATGCCATAGTCGGGTAAAAGATGATGATGGTCTTCCACAGAATAAAACAAACAATTTATTTTCCGATACATTGATTATTAGTACTTATAAGTAGAGCACGTCTAAGCAAGCGAACCGTAGGACGCCCTCCAGCTAGTGTCGATTGGCGTGCTGTGGCTGCCAAAGATTGGATGAAAAGAGCTGAGGATCGGGCTCAATGGCGCACCCTGGGAGAGACATACGTCCAGCAGTGGACTGCTATAGGTTGTTGATGATGATGATGATGAAGTACTTATATTATAACAACGGTTTCCCTTCTGCTTTGGCCGTGACCCGCGGGTCGAGTTAAGTTCACGCCAACCTTAGCAAATGGCGCCCTACATTGTAAAGGTTTGTTTTGTACATTAAAACCACTTTTTAGTTCAATGACACGTCTTTCTATCTTATTTGTAATTTTAATTGGTTTCTTGTAGGTCACACTGAGTAAAGTCATTGGATTAATTGTATGTATGTATGTATTTTGTATTTACCTAGGTATGTTCCACCGTAGCCTAAATTACTAATCTGTAGAGGCGTTCTGTAATCACATCTCGAACCTCGAAAAGCTGAATCCGCAGTGAGATTCAATTTTTGTATATAGTAAAACTCGATAACGTCGGTGGCGCCTCACTCCCAAACGTGGTAGTGAAATGAACTAGTTTGAGCGAGATTATGACATTACGTCTATAGATACGAATGGCGCGTAGTTAGCGTTCTGTAAAGTAATTCCCCAGTCATCTCGATACTGGAAACTCGAATCCACTTGTAAAATTAAAAGTTACAAAGGAGCGATCGAATTATAGTAAAGTGTGCCTATTCTCGTGAAATAAATCAGAGTTCTGTGATTATAATATTGTTACGAGCTGAGGGTTCGGGATAAAATAATGGGAATCGATCTAACCAAAATAACACTTTTATTCAACACTAGAACGATGAATACACGAACTTGGTCACACGTAATCACAACACACTAATTCACACCACTGTGGCACCACTTAAAGTCACCGAAATGTTCGCACGTATAGCCAAATCCAGACTGACTCGCGAGCAACTACTGTTCACGCGAGACCCTTCTCCACGTCAGTCCTCCAGGGCCTCGCTGAGAATCACTGTCCGGACATCTCTCCGGCCTATTTATATCGTGCACAATTCACACCACTAGAACGATCTCGATCGTTCCAGAAAAGGGTCGGTGTTTCGACAGAATGACCACTCCCCATTCTGCGAAACCGTAGACAATAACACAGCAGGTACCTAAGATAAAAGCGTTCGAGAAATTTCGATTATTACTCATTGTTTAACAGCCTCGGCGTAACAATATGTCTCGGTTATAGGTTTTTATGAGTTTATGAAAGAAGAGTATGCACTTGCTAGTTAAACTAGCAGAGCGACGCCAAGCTGAAGAATTCCCACGCATAGAATATTTATCAGGAATAAAGACTAGGTATGTCGAATAATACCGATCATCAGAGGAGTTGATTAAAAATGTATTTCTGGAAATCCAGTCGTTTGTACAAAATCCGTGATGGAATGATCCGGAATGAACCGTAATAGATATTTGAAATTTTCACGTATTTCTATCGCCGCTGTAACAACAAATACTAAAAACAGAATAAGACATACATTAAAAATATTCACATGATGGGAGAAGCCACTGGCACCTGAAATACAGTTTTTTAACTAGTTCGGGAGCCTCTGGATTCAAATTTGACTATGTCATACATAATTATGTCAATAAATAAATTTTCACTTTTACTTTACTTTTTTAGGGGGCTCCCATACAACAAACGTGATTTTTTGCTCGTTTTTGCTCGATATTTATAATGGCAACAGGTAGACGCTTGAAATGATCACAGAATATTTAGTTATACATATATTCAATTTAAAAATAAATAATTAAATTAAAATAAAACAAATATTTAAAGGGGGCTCTAATACAACAAACGTGATTTTTTTGCCGTTTTTATACATAATGGTACGGAACCCTTCATACACGAGTCCGACTCGCACTTGTCCGGTTTTATTTAGTATTCATTTTATTATTACCCTTATTGAATGTGTATGACTGTACTACTTTATTACTATATTATACACTGTCTCTATTAAGATCTAGATAAAGATCCTTGAAACCTAGCCGAAGCAGAGATCCCTCGCGTCTACATCACAAGTTTTAAACTTAGTTAGAGCGAGGAGTCAAAGCTATGGAACTACATATGTCAAATCAAGGTCTTTAGTAATATAAATCTCTTTATACAATAACTCTTAACATATGTTACACTTAATACTATGTAAGTAAGAAAGACCTTACTGAATAAATACTTTTTTATTTATTTATTATTATATATTTCTGCCCCAACGGCCTTCAGTTCTTCGACCTATGTGCCCCGCCCACTGCCACTTCAGTTTGTTAATCCTCTGGGCTATGTCTGGAAAAAAATGTCCAATCGTTTACAAATTCACCCACCATGTCAAATCTTAATGAATGAATACATCTAAAATCCTTCCACAGTATTTAGTTTTTAATGTATTATAGGTACAGTTGGTTGCTATAAAGAAAATTTGCGTTTCCGGTATTAATTGTGTTTTATCACTACTAAACTATGGCCTCTTTAATTTTTAAATAGAAATAAGGATTTGTCATGCAGATTGTATTTAATTTTAGCTTATTATGAATGCATTGAGCCACATTCTATTCATTTCACATACCTATAGGTTCTTACGGTCGTAAATCGCATTTACGGAGTGATGAAAATATATGTAATTAAATACCTAGCCCTAATGACGTAACCAAGCGTTGTATCCCTATGGTTTAAATGTGTACCTATGAGTACAGGAATTACAAATGAGCTCCAACTTTTTGGAATAAGTTTTAATTGCTAAAGCTCAGTTCAGCGGTAGTTACAAGTTGAGAAAGGTTCGTATTCTGTGAACTGTTGTACAAGGGGATTTTATTAAAATACGCACAAATTAACACAGTTTATCCATTTCAGGATTTCAGGATGTATAAAGATCTCGCTTCGTTCGATCCATTAGTTATTTAAACAAATAAATGAGTAGAGTTTGTTTATGAACGTGATATATTGTTAGACGTTATATAAATTAATAATAATTGAATCTTTTTTTCTCGTTTATATTATTAAATTCAAAGGTGCCCCAGGTGTTACCTAACTACTATTTAAGAAATCAATAGAATATAATGTCTATTTTGAATGCTATGAGCAATGATGTAAAAAATGTTCAAAGATGCCCCCCGTTCCCACACTATATCGAAAACCAAAATATCATATCGATTGAACGAGTGAAAGTAGCTTTTTCCTGCTCCATCATCAGACCCTCATTAGCACATTCACCATTTATCTATTAGCTATTTATTGAGACCATTCCAATGAGCTCAAACATGATACCTCTACTGGAACATGGTGAAGAATTGGGTATCCTGCAGATTCCAGGTGATGCTGCAGCATCAGGTCAATGCAGATATTGCAGAACATGTTCTTGCAATATCATTGAAGTATCTGAATACAAATTTCGAATCGATCAGACCTGCGGAAGTTGCTCACATCCCTTCATCAACTAGAAATAGCTGATGGCCTTCAAACGGCTGAACACATTTTCTTGAATCATAGCAATCATAGCTAAGAAAACTTTTGATCAAGTCTCCTTTCAAACAAAAAAAAACTAAATCGAAATCGGTTCATGCGTTTGGGAGCTACGATTCCAAAGACAGAACCATACGTTCATTTATAACTAATTTAAGTTAAAAATGGGTATGTAAGTCACGCAGTTTCCGTTCGAAGCATATGACAAGAAGTTACCAACATTTGACGGTAGGTACTTTTTTATCTTTGAGCTTTCTGATCGCATCGACGCGCGTGCGCGTGCGCGGGGGCCAATTGTGCTCAAACTTCAGACGCTGAAGGTTTAAGGGTTTTTAGCAACTTGTATTGGTAATGTAGTGCGGGTTCAGTATAGTTTTAAAGAGGCAGTTTTGAATGGTAGAATTATTTTTGGAAGCAATTCAATTGTTTTGTGGGCAAATTGCTTTTTACAGATGCAGATGTAGGGTATTACCTAATATTATATATCTGTGTCTAATATATCTCTTTATGTTATCTGTGAAAATTGTTAACTGGTCATAATTTACATTCATGTCATTTTTGCATGTATTATAATATAATTAGTTTTTCTGTGTACCTTGTTTTAAGTTTCCGAAAATAATAAAATATATTTATATATATTTATCGGAACATAAAACAGTGTACAGAAACAAAAATGAAAACGGTGATATCCGTAGGAGTAAAGTACTCTGTTGCAGGCTTCAATGCCCTCCTCCATAAACCTTATCAAACAAAGAGTTCCACATTTAGAATATTGAAAGTTTAGAGTAGCTATTACAGAAATATATTAACAAGAAGATAAAACGGTAATTACAATACAACAAATTAATAATTTAAAATCCCTCAAACCTCTCGTTTTGTGACAGGGCTAAAAACTGACATAATAAAAAACCACCCCAGTTAAACTAGCTTTCTATTAAAAAATACCGCGTCCAAATTGGTTCCTCAGTTTGGGAGCTACGATGCCACAGACATACAGACATAGGTCAAACTTTTAACACTCTTCTTTGCATCGGGAGTAAAAAGAAGACTTAAGCTGGTAGGAAGTAATTTACTAAATTATCTAATATATAAAAATCTCGTGTCACGGTGTTTGTGATCGCATTCCTCCGAAACTGGTCGACCGATTTTAATGAATGAATGAAAATTCTTTATTATACCTTACAAGCTAAACACAACAGATATAAAAATAAAATTAAAACAAATAAATGTAAGTATAATGGGCGGTCTTATCGCTTAACAAAGCGATCTCTTCCAGACAACCTTTGGATGGAGAGGATCATTGCATAATGGAAGATTGGCTGAGGTGTAAAAAGAATAAACTTAATAATAGAAAAAGAAAAATTACTTAACCTTAAATACATAAACAATAGGTACATACATAATTTTAAATAAGTAAATATCATAATAATATTAATGTTTTTTTTATATATTTGGTAGGTATGAGAATATGAATATATAGTATAATAATCAAAAGTGTTCAATATGGTTTTCATCCCAAAGTTCCCACGGCAACGGGAAATTTCAAGTGCGGGAAGCCGCGCGCAGTCAGCTAGTGAATTTATATAATAGGTTCTGGGCGACTTGCGCATTGATGCCTAAACGCATCTAGTGGATAAAAATGATTTAAAGAGTTTTCAAATCATACAAATACCAAAATTTTCAATATGTTTTGTCGCTTAATATGTTTAGGGATCGTTGTGCAAACCGAGCTTATGTTTTGTAATCAATTAAACAAATAATAAACATAACAGCTTCGCAAGTCTCAAGGAGGTATCCTTTTGTGGAAAATGTAATATTTACCTGCGAAATAATTTATTTAATGTTATAATGTTTATGGTGATCAGGGCCAAAAGGTCTACATGTTTATTTGTACAGGGGGCTTCTGAATTATACCTATTTAAATAATATTACTAGCTGCTACCCGCGGCTTCGCACGCTAGGTTTGTACAAACATTACCCATTTTCTGCTCAGTCGGGTAAAATCTGTATTCTAAATTTCATCGAAATTGGTCAAGCCGTTTAATCGTGAAAACGTAACAAAGAAACAGACAGAGAAACAACGGGACACAATATGTTATTTTCAATAATTTAATTTTAATGGTCATCTTGAATGTTTAATTTAGTTAGGTCCTACATTTATAAAGCTCATAAAATAACAATTCATAGTGTTTTTTTAATTTTTTTACATTAACTTGTTTATGGAATTTCGTATATAAACATGAAAAGATATCCACTTTTATCTCTTACTAGCTGACCCGCCGAACTTCGTACCGCCTTGACATCATATGACGCGGGCTGCCAATGTATGTCGCTGGTAGAATTTTCAATCGGCCATCATTAGCTGCATGTATGAGAAAATGAACTTTCTTCTAATTTCTTTTTGCGTTAATATATCCGTTATTTTAATAGTTATTCTGCTATTCGCTGCGGAGACAAATCCAATAAATAAAGATCATCATAATCAGTCCAGTCGTTCTTGTGTTATAAATGGTGTAACTAACCCGACTTTATTTTATAACTTATATGGTGTTTGGTAATATACCGACGATATTCAAGTGACGGTTCCTCAAAACATACAAAAGACTTCTCGATAAAAAAACCACTAGTTATATTATCAAATTTTAAAGAAAATCGACTAAGTTTAGGCGATTAATGCGATATAAAACTTACTGCCTACTCTTGCAATCGACATCCAAAAATACAGGCCGTAATCCATAAAAGCGTAGATTTGCTACTAATGTCCTCTCTCTACGCGCTCTCTGCTTAGAACTTCGCTGCGATTGCGCTGTAGAAAATAAGGCATCGCCGCTTTACCGTTTCCACTAAAGCTGAGCGGAGAGATGTCGGAATATCGATATGCTATTAGTTATTTTCGCATGGTATTCTCATCTCTGCAAATCTACGCTTTTGTGGATTACAGCTTTTATTTTTGGATGTCGATTGCAAGAGTAGGCAGTAAGTTTTATATCGAATTAGTCACCTAAACTTACTCGATTTTCTTTTGAATTTGATAATATAACAAGTCGTTTTTTTTTCGAGTAGTCTTTATTTTATGTTTTGAGAAACCGTCACTTGAATATCGTCAGCATATTACCAAACACCCTGTATAAGAATATTTTTAACTCTTTCGCGTTAAAATCTTACTCCGATGCCATCTGTATACACAATGTAATTCTGGACATTACTTGCGGTGATTTTAATTTTCATGTTTATGATGACAGGGCCAAATATATTTGGGAATTATTTGGCAAAAAGCGAGAATATAAGGTTACATTTTGTAAAATGATGGTTGATAATCATCGAATCGTATGTCACTTTCTGGATAAAACCTACAGATGATGGTTACCACTTCAGGTTGGCCATATGCTTGCTAGTACTAGCATAGATAATGGTAATTTTTTGTTTCTAAACAATGATAATCTAACCAAATATTAGGTTTTCCCTAGGTACTACAGTATGGGGTTTTTCAAAAAGAACGTTTTGAAAATTTAAAGGGTCAGCATCTCGCGAGTGGTGTTACAAGCGTTCACAGGCTACGGTAACTGCTTACCATCAGGTGGGTCGTATGCTAGTTTGCTACATTAGTAGTATAAAAAAAACTATTACTGGGTACTAAAACATTGTTTTTTAAAGCATTTTTCGCAATTACTCTATAAAGTAGATCGTCGTAAACTCACTTTATTCATACTCCCTGCTTCTAAACCACCATAATTTAATAAAAATCATAATCTCTAAAACTAACTTCTAAACGTGGGATTTGACATTGACAAGTGAACGGAATATGACACAATATGGGATCATTGCCCGATTCGACCTAATCCTACCTACTGCGACTTATTAATAAAACATGTTTACAAATCGTTCCACTTTCCCGGACAAAAGATTGTAAATGAGACCAGAAAAATAACTAGTGGAAAATAATCGTGCGTACCAAATGAAAACAAATAAATGTTCTTACTTATGTGTGATTACGGTTGCGGGTGATTTAGGATACGAATGTTAATAAATAATGTTGGACATTTCACACAGCGCTATCTAGCATCAAACTAAGAAAAGCTTGTAGGTACTATGGGAACCAAATAACTGATAGAATACGCTTATACTTTTTTGTAAATACGTACCTTATAGATAGATAGATAGATAACTCTTTATTGAATTACCACACAAACAGAAATAATACAAAAATAAATATAAGGCTAGAATAAATAAGGCAATACAATGGGCGGCCTTATCGCTGAAAGCGATCTCTTCCAGGCAACCTTATAATATACAGAGAAACAACCAGACCCGGAACAAATATCTGTAGATCATGCAAACATTTGTTCTGCCGTGGGTATCGAACCCGCAACCTCCCGCGTCTCAGCCGGCTATTCGATCACTGCGCTACAGAGGTCGGTCGTCTGGCGAGATTATTGTCTTACGCTAGGATAGAATTTATTAAAAACTATATACATATATTGCTCAGGTGAGCCCCGTTCAACAGCAGCAGGGAAACGAGTAAGCGCCAGAACTGCGGGGCGAGTGCTGGCTGGTATTGAGAAAGCCCTAAGAATTACGATCTCACAAGTTCATGATGGGAATAGCCTGACTATCAAAGGCCAAATTAATGGAACACCGTGCAAGATGACTTTGGATACTGGTGCTTCCCGTACAGTGATCAGTTCCCAACTGGCTAATCGGTTTCTTGGGAAATTCAACAGTAGCCATGTGCGAATTCAGCTCCTGACGGCAACCGGTCAGCACATATTCGTCCTGGGTGAAAAGCAGGTGGAGGTTATGCTGGGTGAAAGACCTTTCCAGCAAAACGTCATCATTGCCGATATAGTTCATGACTGCAGTCTGGATTTAGCTATACGTGCGATCGTTTCGGTGACTTTAAGTGGTGCAACAGTGGTGTGAATTAGTGTGTTGTGATTACGTGTGACCAAGTTCGTGTATTCATCGTTTTAGTGTTTTATAAAAGTGTTATTTTGGTTAGATTGATTCCCATTATTTTATCCCGAACCCTCAGCTCGTAACAATATTACAGTTTCTAAGTAGGTATGTTATAGTAAAAGTAGCCCACTTTGCCGCGTCAAATTATAAACGTTTAGCTGTACATATGTAGATTCAATTTGGTTTAAGTTCAGTTCGATGTTTATTAGTTTGTAATATACGGTAATGTAACTGTGAATCTAAGTATTAATAAATAAAGAAAATAAAAAAATAAAAATTGTATTAGCCAGGCCTAGGCAGCCCTATGCCGTGACGATTGTCTGAAATGTAACTAATGAAATGCTTGTAGTGTTTGTGAGCTGTCGGCAAACGTTTGATCTGACGTTACAGACGTTGAAGTGGCTGTAGTCAGTCAACGCTAAATTTGCATATCGCTGTGAATGTTATAAAAATAATTGACGCTTCTACAAACGTCACAGAAAATCAACGCTATAGCAGCGGTAACGTTAGGCTAAAGTCTGATTCCTATAAGCCTGTTGGGCAAGGCGAGGCGTGGTGTGCGGCGTTTCATATAAGGCAGGGGTCGGCAAACGGCGGCCCGCAAGCCTCAGGTCCGTAAGAAAAAAATATGTAAATTCACTAGAATTTATATGGTTTTTTTATATGGCAAGTATCTCCTACTCGCTCCCACGCGGGGTGACAAAAAATGTACCTATTTCCTTTCTTAAGAACTGTTTATCAAGACTGTGATGTTATGTATTGTTTCTAACGAAAATAAAGATTTAATTATTAAATTTTAAGGTATCAGGTATATATTTATACGGCCGTAGAAATAAGTTTCTTTCTAAAGTACTTTTCTATTGTAGCCTGAATAAAGATTTATATAGGTATTTATTATTATTCCTTGACCGAGCGAGCGAAGCGTCTCAGTTTCGAGATTGGCCAAAAATGCTTTTGTCTGCTGTCTGTTCCGCACTGTCACAAGTTCCTTGATTTTGAAATTTATTAATCGATCGCGATTTTTGATAAGGACTCCAATCTACACAAAACGTAGCGAAAAAAAAATCCATAAGGTGGAAGTGGGGGGGGGGGGCAGTTTGGTGTAACGTTACATATGGAAGAATTTAAATTTTGGAATTTTTGGAAAATGTATACTTACTTAACTTTACCAATCAGGCTACGCAGTCCTCTCCGCCTTCACAAGATGAACGCATACCTAGTAGACACCAGATTAGACCTCCTAGAACCTAGGGAACGCGAGTAGTCGCTAAAACTTGTACTAATATTTTGCTGATAAGTTTTTTTTTATAAATTATAGGCTAGCGTTTGACCACTATCTCGCCTGATGGTAAGCGATGATGCAGTCTACGATGGTACACGCTTGCCTAGAAGAAACCTATTCACTCGCGACTTGAAGATCCCTAGGTTGTAGTTATCAGGAAATACAGACTCAGGCAATGCGTTCCACTCATTGGCGGTGCGCATAATAAAGGTGGAAGAGTACTGCTTTATGCGTATGGAAGGTATGTCTACCATGTAGCGGTGGCGCATCGCAGAGCGTCTGGTTGTCCGATGATAGAATGGGGATGGTGGGATCAGGTTGAAAAGCTCCGCAGCACACTCTCCGAAATGTATCCGGTAAAAAACCGAGAGGCTTGCAACCTTTCGACGATGCTCGAGGCTGTGGAGCCTCGCATTTGCTAACTCGTCATTGCAAATGAGCTTCTTGGCTCTTCTCTCGATTGAATTTAGAGCCTCTAGCTGGTATTTCGCTGATCCGTCCTAGGGGTGAGAACAGTACTCCAAACATGATCGGACTTGTGCTTGGTATAAGTTGAGCAACTGTCCCGGTGTTAAGTATTGCCTCACCTTTGCAAGTATTCCAAGCTTCTTAGCGGCCAGCTGGGCTTTCGACTCAAAGTAGGTGCCGAAATTGAGAGTCGGTGTTAATGACATACCAAGAAGCTCGAGGTGGTCAGAAATCGGCACGGGTACATGTATACATGTATATATATGTATACTACGGAAAGTAGGAGCCAGATGAAATGGGCTCTGTTTCGCGGAAAACAGACACGCCTTTTACCCCAGTCGGAGATCGCCTTCAAGGACAGGTTTAAGCATTCAACTATGGCCTCCCTGAGTGACTGAATCTGCGCCCCACTGGCTCGTGCAGTAGATGTGTAACTCTCCACAACTGTGCTGTCGTCTGCATACCCAAAGGTTCCGGGCTTTAGCAGATCGTTGATATGCAGCAGGAAGAGAGTTGCAGAGAGTACCGACCCTTGGGGGACTCCGGCGTTAATCACCAATTGATCGGACAAGCAGCCATCAACGACGACTCGTATTGATCGGTCTCTTAAAAAGTCCGAGATCCAAACGCAAAGATCAGTGGGTAGACCGAAAGATGAAAGCTTACTTATAAGGCTATCATGCCAGACCTTGTCAAAGGCCTTTGTGATGTCCAGAGAAACAGCAAGCGCTTCTCCGTATTTCTCAATGGCCTCGCTCTATTAGCCTATTGGAAAATTCAAGCACCTGAAATTCGATTTCAAATTGGACTTTCTTCGTTAATTTTGTTGCGCAAATTACTTTTTGGAGTTGGGACGCGAAATCTACTGTTCTCACAGAACCACTAGTTTAAAACAAACGCATAGAAGTGTCTTGAGCAAAGACTACAGCGTTCTGATGTAGCATGCCCGCTACGCTACAAGTTCCGTAGAAAGCGCCTTCACTCAGACCTAAGTGTAAGGCCTGAGTGAAAAACCTCTCGACCTGAGCGGGCACTCAGGCCTTGATGGCTTGATACCACCACTGAGTGATGAACTGTTTTGATGTAAATTTATTTAGTTTGGCCTATAAAAAATGGATTTTATGGTAAGAATGTTAGAGATCTTAGAACCTACCCTATCAACTGTTATGCAGATTTAGCGTGGCCAGACTAGGTTTTAGAGGAAAGTGGATATTATAATGAACTCATTTTAAGCAATCAAAAAAATCGTAAACCAAATGCGTGTGAAATAGACCACTTTCGACTTTAAGAACAATTTGGTTAATCCAGGAGATACGTAAGCAATAAGCATTCTCAAAACAATCGTATTATTAAAAGGATATTTTATGAAGATACATATATACTTACCAAATAAAACAAAACTGATCATTTTCAAATTTGTTTATACTAGGAAAAATTACAGGCACATAAGACATGGCTCAACAGCCATGCCCCAACGGGCAGAAAGCTTCTCGGGTGGAGACCATACACTGGAAAGCGCAGCGTAGGACGGCTTTCCACTAACTGGACAGTCGACCTTATAAAGGCTATTGGGAGACATTGGGTGCAGATAGGGTTACCAGATGAAAAAATCAAAAGTCCGGAGAAAAGGCCTGATTTCCATTGAAAAATCCTGAGATTTTTTACAGTTTGAGAATTTTCTCTCAAACGTACTTAACAATTTAAAAAAGTCGTAATATTATCGTATTTATACACTGCGGATCTCGCCCCCGCGTTGCACATCCTTAAAATGATAACGATCTTTAAAATGTAAGCTGTATTTTATTGAAAATTCTAAAAATCCTAAGATTTCATGAGATTTGCAAAATCCAGTCGCAATCCTGAGAAGAGTTCAAAAATCCTGAAATCTCAGGACAAATCCTGAGATATGGTAACCCTAGGTGCATACCGCTCAAGATCAGTCGTCCTGGATATATTTAAGTGGTAGCTTATAATCTACTGGTAATATGAAATGTTCATGCGTGTTTCAAAGTTTGAGAATAAATTACGCAGTGTATTTATTAATAAGTATTATTGAATGTTTTGACGGTTGTGGCTGGAACATTAGCGTAATGTTTTCCTGACATACTTTGTATTAGTTCACTGATAGTGATAAATACCTAATGTAGCCACCGAAGGTTTATCGCGTTTATGAGATAATACATCCGCAATGATACCTAAACGTATTTAGGGGCTAAATATGATTTAGAGAGTTGTCAAATCATACAAATACTACGTCAAATTTAAACATATTTAGTTGCTAACTAGTGGTTCGTCCCGAACTGAGATCTCGCGAGTCTACCATAAAAACAAAAAAATATTATTCGTAATCTTTGACTACCAAAATAGTGACACGAAAAAAAAAACAATTAACTTGACCTACAGTTTCATTCAAATTACAGGTAACGGGATTTCATGTTAATTGGTTAACCTTTTTTGGGGTACAAATTGCAGTTATTCTAGACTTCAGACTTTTGTCTATATTTGTGATACATAAGCTACACGTATACCAAATTACAGCACCGTGGGGTCACTGGTGTACCCTGTGAATTTTGTCAAAGTTTAGTTTTTATTATGGCTAATAACTCAAAAACTACAAAAACTTTACTAAAAGTAAAAACGGGGTGGAAATGTACTAATGAAGACCTTTCATTTCACGTCTTATTTGACCTAATAGTCTCATTTTCATTTTAGTTACCCCTCTTGAATCCCAATATCTCAACAACCCCCCCCCCCCCCCCCCCCCCCCCCCAATTTTTAGCTCATTGAGTCATACCAAAATTGTGCCATCATTACCTACCTATATACTAAATTTCACGATAATCGAATAAACGCTTCGAAAGTTATCCTCGGACAAACAAACATACATACATATATTACATACAACGCCGATTTGCCCAAGATCATTTGGATATCTCGCTTCGATCGATCAAATACGTTTAGGAATCGTTGTGCAAGCAGGACTTATAAACGGAAATGATGGCGGCGATTCTGTTGTTTACGCCGACGTCCTTATTAACCGACTTCAAAAAAAGGAGGAAGTTTTGTTTGATTTTGTTTTTTTGATGAAGTCAGGATTTGATGATGGGATCCCAAAAAAATTGAGGGCAACCCTCAAATTTTATAGGGACACAATTCGTTTTTATGTTTGGTTTTACCTCAGAACTCAGTCATTTATCAACCGATTTGTAAAAATCTTTAATTATTTGAAAGGATATACTTTTATATTGGTCTCATAGAAATTTCATCAAAATCAGTTTAGTAGTTTGGTTAAGTCCGTTATATTTATGTTAAAAAGTTACTTGTTTTGTTCACATTAAAGATAAAATTACAATGACATTTAAAGTAACATTTCTAAAATTAAGTATTTTTGTTATGATATGACGTATTTGCGGGTTAGATTTAGCCAGCAGTCAAAATTGAATCCCCCCATTATCTATTAAAATTATACAAAAATAACAGTTGAAGCATCTAAAGACCGTTGTAAAAGATCTATAGATAGCTCAACTGCTCCAGATGCGACCAGGGAATACGTGTCCCCAAGACACTGGCAGCATTGCCGCGCTGAATTATTTAAGAGGCTTGTTTATTTTAAATTAGCTGCCCCGCCCGCGGCTTCGCACGCATGGTTTCTCATTAAAAACATTACCCTCCTACGCAGTCAGTTAAAAAGTAGCATATATCTCAATCCCGGTCATAATCTATCTATGTATATACCAACTGTACATAGAGAGTGCATCTAACGAATACCACATAATTTTAACCCCTTACTATACCCCCCCCCCTCCACCCCCTTTAGGGATGGTTTTGCAAAAAAGTTGAAACACGTTTTTCTTTATTTCTTACCAAAAGCCTAAATATGAATTTACAGATCCCTAACTTGAGGAATTATGGATTGCCCATACAAACTTCAAACCCCTTTTACACCCCCTTCAAGATTATTTTTTTTTACTAAATTTCAATACGATCCGTTCAGCCGTTTAGTCGCGAAAAGGTATGTATAATATTAGTATGGGTATAAAATATATATACTAAATTTAAATACAGTCATAGGTAATGCCACATCACATACATTTTTTGATAATAACTTATCCCTGTATGAGTACAAACTGGCCCGCACGCGGCTACGCATGCGTGGTTTTGTCAATAAAAATATGATCTTTCTTTTGCGCAATCGGGTAAAAATTAGCCTATATCCCAATCCCGGTCACAATCATTCAGTATACCAAATTTCATCGAAATCAGTCCTGCTGTTTAGTCGTGAAAACGTAACAAACAGACAGAGAGACTTTAAGACTAATATCGGTATGGATTATTTGGTCTTCATTTTTAGACTTTTAAACAAAAATAATTAGTTACTAACTGACCTATGTACCTATAGGAAAATGAAATCATAAATGATTAAAAATTACGCTTCACCTAATTGCTTCACCATTTGCATTGTGACGATTGTGTTTCGACAGAATAAGCCACATATTTAGCTCGCAAATAAATCAAACACTACTTCTTATAGGGAACTTCCTGTTGACCTAGAATCATGAAATATGGCAAGAAGCAAAATCTTCCAGCACAACTATAGGAAAATATAATAATAATTAGTTTGTAGAATAATTATATCATTACGTACAAAAAATATTTGTACGAAACCCTCGGTGTGTGAGTCGCACTCATTACTTGTTCGGTTTTTTAATGGAAAAATAGTTTTAGCTAGGCGTGGAGTGGGTTTTTTTTTATTTATTCCTCATTAGTTTTACACAATTATTTTTTCAACACACTTGCTCGTGAAGTGAGCCTTATTACATCGTTCTCAGGGCCATAAACCGAACTACAACACACACGTGCATAATAATATTACACACTAGTGCATAATAGAATTATCCCTACAAAGTTAAGTTAGTACCTAACTGCAAATTATATGCGAGTAAACAGAGCATTTTCAATTTAACCGGGTAATACAGTTTTGTAACAACAAAGAGGTTTTATGCCGCTGAAAATCCATTTACTTTTTGGAATAAATAATTCCTAATTAGGACGAAAAAACATTTAATATTACCAAATTATTTCTAATTCACAATAATTGGTTATAAAATTTTTGCATTTATCACTAAAATTATAATTTTGAAGTAGGCTGTAGTAATCAATCACCTTACATTTGGCGCGTGCAACAATATCGTTATGAAAATTGTACATTCACAAATTGTTTTAATAATTTTATGCTTAACGATTTATGCAATAAATGTTTGTTTTTTTCTCGCAAGTGTGTTGAAATAGTGCGTATGAAACTCGTGAGCAACTTGCTCACTAGACACTCGGCTGATTTACGCCCTCGGCTACGGCTCGGGCTGCAACGCACAGCCTCGTGTATAATGAGCAACTTAGCTCACTTGTATCATAAACATAATATATCCTCCGTCGTCCGAGACACGTTCTCGGAGACCCGGATGACGAAATCACCTCCGCTAATGCGGAAGCTGAGTCATCTATATCAGACAGAGCAAACACTTCACAGAAACACCGACCTCGCCGGCGAGGTCGACGAGTCCCTTCAGTCGCCGCCTATACGAGGTGCAGACATTACCCGGGCGTTTCTCTCCTATCCCCACCCCGGCAACAGCCCAAGCCGAGGCTCGTACCTAAGTGGTGCCCTTGCGCTAGTTGCCTAAATAACTTACTGGGCTGAGCGCCATCTGCGCTCGCCAAAAGTTCGGTTAAGCTGTCACGGCCTCAGAGGCCAACAGCGAGTTTAGTATATCAGAAAAAAAAATGTATCATAATATACTATTGACATGTTAATTTTTTTAGTTACCATTATTATTATTATGTTGATTTAAATTTTATGTCACAATATTTATGTATAATTGATTGTTTATTGTTATTGATTTCTTTATTTCCTCATGTGCGTTTCCAATTTACTTGTAAAGTATTACGAAGTTTAGTATTAACATCACGTGTTTCATCAGCTGAAAACTGTACGGCGCCCATTAAAGTCTTAATTAAACAAAGGCCACGTTGTCTGATGGTCCCCAAAGGTCATAAAATATTTTACGACTAAAAACCATCATAATTCAAAATAGCCGTCGCTTGTTACAATTTTTAAACAGCCTGTCACCGCATTCGCGACATTAATTTAAAACACATATATGCAGGATCGTATTAACTAATTTTAGAGATTGGTTTAATACGGGTATCTTGAATATTTATCCAGTAATCGATACATTTGCATTAAACAATTTTTAACGTAAATCGGCGGCGCCATTGCGCCGATGCCGCTTAGTCTGTTTAACAGGTACCTACTTACATGATGAATGAATATGATTTGTTAACCTATTTTATACAGGCTGTTTGATTGATATTTTAAAAGTTGTCTGGAAGAGATCGCTATTAGCGATAAGACCGCCAATTGTACTATCGCGTATCTAGTTTTAAAGGTTTTATATATTATTAGTTAATTTATGTATTACAATAAAGCATTTTCTATTCTATTCTATTCTATTCTATTTTAGGGCTATTGGTAGATTAAGGTAGATTGAAAATTAAAAAAATTCTAAGTTTCAATAAATTTTGAAAAAAACCTATTTTACAATAATACTGGCCCTACCCGTGATTTAAATTAAAGTAGTAAATACAGTGACACGCAGTATGAAAAAGGTTACGGAGAGACATCACATCATACTAATATTATAAATGCGAAAGTTTGGATATTTGTTTGTTACTCAATCATGTCGTAACGGCTGAATTCGATGAAATTTAGTATGTACGTAGATTATAACCTGGATTACCACATAGGCTACTTTTTATCTCATAAATAAGGTCCCATGGGATAAAAATGGGGTGTCAAGTCAAGTTGCAATAGCGAGTTTAGCTTTATTTTTAGATTACTTACACATTGATAGATCATGACGGACATGGATCGGGACAAATGGACTAATAAGATGGCATCCGGGATCTCGGCGGCAGATCTAACTCCGTTAGATTTTTTTTATGGGGTTATGTAAAAAATGTAGTTTACAAGAACCAGTATGAAAATGTCCACGAGGTACAAGCAGAACTTAGACGTATTATTCTAAATATCCACCACAACATGATCAAAAAATCGACAGGGAGCGAAATAATCAAAAGAGTGCGACTTTGGTTTCAACAGAATGGGACTCATTTTCAGCATTTGATCAATTAAATTGATTAATTTTGAATTAAAAATGTTAAAATTCATGGACTTCCTTTTATTTCTGACACTATATCATTTCGCAAAAAATAATCGTTATGATGAAGCCTTTCGATCGTATGATAAACAACAAACAAACAAATCAACAAACATCCAAACTTTCACATCACACTAATATTATAAATGTGAAAGTTTGGATGTTTGTTTATTTATTTGTGTGTTATTCAATCACGTCGTAACGGCTAAACCGATTTCGATGAAATTCAATATATACGTAGATTATAACCTGGATTAGCACATAGGCTACATTTTATCCCATAAATCAGTTCCCACGGGATAAAAATGGGGTGTCAAGTCAAGTTGCAACAGCGAGTTTAGCTTTATTAATACATAGGTTACCTACACATTTAGTAGTGTAAGGCGTACGAAGTCGCGGGCAACAGCTAGTTTATCACATTAGTGTAATGTAAAAAAATTGCAAAATACACAAAAAATTAAACTTCTAAGACAAACTAAAAGAAAACTACTTTCTTCTAATCAAAATGTTCTAGTCCTTATCATTTCAAATTCCGAACTCTACGTCCCTATGAGCCCGTGTCCTAAAAGTGCATAACCTCTTTATGCTTAGAAACCTTCAAATGAGGTACTCATATAGTACGGTGACTTTCGAGACATTATATTATATTATATAAAGCTCGATTACCACTCACTGACTGACTGACTCATTGACATGTTTGTTCTCCCAGATGCCACCTCGTAGGGTGAAAATGTTTGGTGGGATCGTATAGAGGGAGTTCCGATGAGTTGGGAATAAATCCTAAAGTACCCCTTTTGTCCCCCATTCGCTCACATCGACCTCGTATCTCGGAAAGTATAGGTCTTAGAGAGTTGGTGCAAAAACTAATGTTGCAGAGGACATTTTTTTATATCCGGTTCCATGAAAAAAAAATTGTCTTTCATACAAAAAAAAAATTGTCCCATACAAAATATTTCTGTATGAATACCGTAAACCGTATATTTCGTTTGCCGTAATTTTCATACTGTTTTTGTAGGGAGCCCATGGCTTGTACTTTACTGTAAATTTGCTTGATTCTATATAATGGTGGTGGAGGGGCATGAGACAACTTTCATAGTTTTTGCAAAGGTCATCATCATCATTTTGGAACATCCAATTTTTTTTTTTTTAGTATGCAACGTTTATCATGTTTATTTTGGAACATCCACATTTTTTTAATTATGCCTCATCCACAATGATCACTTTGGAACGTCAATTATTTTTTTTTATTATGCAACATCCACTGTGATCATTTTGGTACATCATTTTTTTTAATTATGCCTCATCCACAATGATCACTTTGGAACGTCAATTATTTTTTTTTATTATGCATCATCCACTGTGATATTTTGGTACATCATTTTTTAAAATTATGCCTCACCCACAATGATCACTTTGGAACGTCAATTTTTTTTTTTATTATGCAAAATACTTTGTGATCATTTTGGAAAATCAGTGTTTTTTAAATTATGCCTCATCCACAATGATCATTTTGGAACGTCAATTTTTTTTTTTTTTTTTATTATGCAAAATCCACTGTGATCATTTTGGAACATCATTTTTTTAATTACGCCTCATCCACAATGATCACTTTGGAACGTCATTTTTTTTTTTATTATGCATCATCCACTGTGATCATTTTGGAACATCATTTTTTTTTAATTATGCCTCATCCACAATGATCATTTTGGAACGTCAATTTTTTTTTATTATGCAACACATAATTTTTTTTAATTATGCCTCATCCACAATGATCACTTTGGAACGTCAATTATTTTTTTTTATTATGCATCATCCACTGTGATCATTTTGGAACATCATTTTTTTTAATTATGCCTCATCCACAATGATCACTTTGGAACGTCAATTATTATTTTTTTTTGTATTATGCAACATCCACTGTGATCATTTTGGTACATCATTTTTTTTATTATGCCTCATCCACAATGATCAGAACGTCAATTATTATTTTTTTTTATTATGCATCATCCACTGTGATCATTTTGGAACATCATTTTTTTCAATTATGCCTCATCCACTATGATCACTTTGGAACGTCAATTTTTTTTTTTTATTATGCAACATCCACTGTGATATTTTGGTACATCATTTTTTTTAATTATGCCTCATTCACAATGATCACTTTGGAACGTCAATTTTTTTATTATGCAAAATCCTTTGTGATCATTTTGGAAAATCATTTTTTTTAAATTATGCCTCATCCACAATGATTATTTTGGAACGTCAATTTCTTTTTTTTTATTATGCAACATCCACTGTGATAATTTTGGAACATCAATTTTTTTTAATTATGCCTCATCAGCAATGATCATTTTGGAACTTCAATTTTTTTTTAAATTATGCCTCATCCACAATGATCACTTTTGGAACGTCAATTTTTTTTTTATTATGCAACATCCACTGTGATCATTTTGGAACATCAATTTTTTTTATTTATGCCTCATCCACTATGATCATTTTGGAACGTCCAGATTTTTTTTATGCAACGTTCATCATGATCTTTTTTGCAACGTTCAATTTTTTTTATACAACTATTATCATGATCATTTTGGAACATCCAATTTTTTTCTCTTTGATTGCTTGTTCCACTTCGATATCCTCTTTGATTGCTTCTTCCACATTGATATCCTATTTGATTGCTTCTTTAACTTTGGTATCCTCTACGATTGCTTCTTCCACTTCGATATCCTCTTTTATTCCTTCTTCATCTTCAATATCCATTGGATTGCTTCTTCATCTTTGATATCCTCTTTGATGGCATTTTCACTTCGGTATCCTCTGTAAGGGCTCCTTCCTCTTTGATTTCCGTTTGATTGCTTCTTGCACTGCAATATTTTCTTTGATTGCGTCTTCATATTCGATATCGTTTTTGATTGCATTTTTACTTCGATATCCTGTGATGGCTTCTTCCACTTTGATATCCTCTTTGATTGCTTCTTCCACTTCGATATCCGCTTTGATTGCTTGTTCCATTTTGATATCGTCTTTGACTATTTCTTTCACTTCGATATCGTCTTTGATTGCTTTTTTCAGTTCGTCATCCTCTTTGAATACTTCTACCAACTCGGTATCCTCTTTGATTCCTTAGTCAACTTCAATTTCCTCTTTGATTGTTTTTGCTACTTCGATATCCTATTTGATTGCTTCTCCCACTTCAATATCCTCTTTGTTTACTCCTTCCACTTCGATATCATCTTCGATTTCCTTTTGATTGCTTCTTGCACTGCATTATTCTCTTTGATTGCGTCTTCATCTTCGATATCGTCTTTGATAGCATTTTCACTTCGATATCCTCTGTGATGGCTTCTTCCACTTCGATACCCTCTTTGATTGCTTCTTCCACTTCGATATCCTCTTTGATTGTTTCTTCCGCCTCGACATCTTCTATTTTTGCATGTTCCACTTCGTTATCCCTTTAAAATGCTTCTTCTACTTTCATATCCTCTTTAATTGCTTCAGTTACTTCATTATGCTCTCTACAAAATTGTGGTCTTTCATACAAAACTTCAATCGCTCGTATCTTCTAAACGGGAAGAGATAGCCCTAGCAAACTTGTACAAAATATTGGTATAAATTTTTGGTGCAACTGTTTTTTTATTGTCATCCTTGACATCCTTTTTGAATGCTTCTCTCACTTCGTCATCTTCTTTGAATGTTTTTTCCACTTCGACATCATCTTTGACTGCTTCTTTAACTTCGATATCCTCTTTGATTGCTTCTCCCACTTCGATATCGTCTTTGACTGCTTCTTCCATTTCGATATCGTCTTTGATTGCTTTTTTCACTTCGTCATCTTCTTTGAATGCTTCTACCACCTCGGTATCCTCTTTGATTGCTTACTCAACTTCAATTTCCTCTTTGATTGTTTCTCCCTCTTCGATATCGTCTTTGACTGCTTCTTCCATTTCGATATCGTCTTTGATTGCTTTTTTCACTTCGTCATCTTCTTTGAATGCTTCTACCGCCTCGGTATCCTCTTTGATTGCTTACTCAACTTCAATTTCCTCTTTGATTGTTTCTGCCACTTCGATATCCTATTTGATTGCTTCTTCCACTTCAACATTCTCTTTGATAGTTTCTTCCACTTCGATATCCAATCAACAAATTTATGATTTTTCTTACAAAACTTTAATCGCTCGTATCTTCTAAACGGGAAGAGATAGCACTAGCAAACTTTGACAAAATATTAGTACAAATTTTTGATCATTATCATTTTGCAACATACATTTATATTATGCAACGTCAATCATGATCATTTTGGAACGTCCAGATTTTTTTTTATGCAACGTTCATCATGATCTTTTTTGCAACGTTCAATTTTTTTTTATACAACCATTATCATGATCATTTTGGAACATCCAATTTTTTTCTCTTTGATTGCTTCTTTAACTTTGATATCCTCTACGATTGCTTGTTCCGCTTCGATATCCTCTTTTATTCCTTCTTCATCTTCAATATCCATTGGATTGCTTCTTCCACTTCGATATCGTCTTTGATTGCTTTTTTTACTTCGTCATCCTCTTAGAATGCTTCTACCACCTTGGTATCCTCTTTGATTTCTTCCTCAACTTTAATTTCCTCTTTGATTGTTTCTGCTACTTCGATATCCTATTTGATTGCTTCTTTCACTTCAATATCCTCTTTGATTGCTTCTTCCACTTCGATATCATCTTTGATTGCTTCTTCCACTTCGATATCCACTAAGATTGCTTCTTCCACTTCGATACCTTCTTTGATTGCTTCTTCCACTTCGATATCGTCTTTGATTGCTTTTTTCACTTCGTCATCTTAGAATGCTTCTACCACCTCGGTATCCTCTTTGATTGCTTACTCAACTTCAATTTCCTCTTTAATAGTTTCTGCTAATTCGATATCCTATTTGATTGCTGCTTTCACTTCAATATCCTGTTTGATTGCTTCTTGCACTTCGAAATCATATTTGATTGCTGCTTCCATTTGGATACCTTCTTTGATTTGATTGCTTCTTCCATTTCGATATCGTCTTTGACTGCTTCTTACACATGGATATCCTTTTTGATCGCTTTTAACAGCTCGAAATCCTCTTTGATTGCTTCTTCGACAAAAACAATAACACGCGAGTTGCGTGCAACTCGCGCACTACGCAACCTCTAGTTATATTATATAAAGCTCGATTACCACTGACTGACTGACTGACTGACTCATTGACATGTTTGTTCTCCCAGATGCCACCTCGTAGGGTGAAAATGTTTGGTGGGATCGTATAGAGGGAGTTACGATGAGTTGGGAATAAATCCTAAAGTACCCCTTTTGTCCCCCATTCGCTCCCATCGACCTCGTATCTCGGAAAGTATAGGTCTTAGAGCGTTGGTGCAAAAACTAATGTTGCAGAGGACATTTTTTTATATCCGGTTCCATGAAAAAAAAATTGTCTTTCATACAAAAAAAAAATTGTCCCATACAAAATATTTCTGTATGAATACCGTAAACCGTATATTTCGTTTGCCGTAATTTTCATACTGTTTTTGTAGGGAGCCCACTGCTTGTGTGTACTATAAAATTACTGTAAAATTTGCTTGATTCTATATAATGGTGGTGGAGGGACATGAGATAACTTTCATAGTTTTTGCAAAGGTCATCATCATCATTTTGGAACATCCAATTTTTTTTTTTTTTTTAGTATGCAACGTTCATCATGTTTATTTTGGAACATCCACATTTTTTTAATTATGCCTCATCCACAATGATCACTTTGGAACGTCAATTTTTTTTTTTTATTATGCAACATCCACTGTGATATTTTGGTACATCATTTTTTTTTCAATTATGCCTCATCCACTATGATCACTTTGGAACGTCATTTTTTTTTATTATGCAATATCCACTGTGATATTTTGGTACATCATTTTTTTTAATTATGCCTCATCCACAATGATCACTTTGGAACGTCAATTTTTTTTTATTATGCAACATCCACTGTGATATTTTGGTACATCATTTTTTTTAATTACGCCTCATCCACAATGATCACTTTGGAACGTCAATTATTTTTTATTTTTTTATTATGCATCATCCACTGTGATCATTTTGGAACATCATTTTTTTTTCAATTATGCCTCATCCACTATGATCACTTTGGAACGTCATTTTTTTTTTATTATGCAATATCCACTGTGATATTTTGGTACATCATTTTTTTTAATTATGCCTCATCCACAATGATCACTTTGGAACGTCAATTATTTTTTTTTTTTATTACGCAACATCCACTATGATCATTTTGGTACATCATTTTTTTAATTACGCCTCATCCACAATGATCACTTTGAACGTCAATTATTTTTTATTTTTTTATTATGCATCATCCACTGTGATCATTTTGGAACATCAATTTTTTTTTATTTATGCCTCATCCACTATGATCATTTTGGAACGTCAATTTTTTTTTATTATGCGACATCCACTATTCGAATATTCTCTTTGATTGCTTGTTACACTTCGTCATCCTCTTTTATTGTTTCTTCCGCCTCCACATCTTCTATTTTTGCATGTTCCACTGCGTTATCCTTTTAAAATGCTTCTTCTACTTCATATCCTCTTTAATTGCTTCAGTTACTTCATTATGCGCTCTACAAAATTGTGGTGTTTCATACAAAACTTCAATCGCTCATATCTTCTAAGCGGGAAGAGATAGCCCTAGCAAACTTGTACAAAATATTGGTATAAACTTTTGGTGGAACTGTTTTTTTATTGTCATCCTTGACATCCTTTTTGAATGCTTCTCTCACTTCGTCATCTTCTTTGAATGTTTTTTCCACTTCGACATCATCTTTGACTGCTTCTTTAACTTCGATATCCTCTTTGATTGCTTCTCCCACTTCGATATCGTCTTTGACTGCTTCTTCCATTTCGATATCGTCTTTGATTGCTTTTTCACTTCGTCATCTTCTTTGAATGCTTCTACCACCTTGGTATCCTCTTTGATTGCTTACTCAACTTCAATTTCCTCTTTGATTGTTTCTGCCACTTCGATATCCTATTTGATTGCTTCTTCCACTTCAACATTCTCTTTGATAGTTTCTTCCACTTCGATATCCAATCAACAAATTTATGATTTTTCTTACAAAACTTTAATCGCTCGTATCTTCTAAACGGGAAGAGATAGCACTAGCAAACTTTGACAAAATATTAGTACAAATTTTTGATCATTATCATTTTACAACATACATTTATATTATGCAACGTCAATCCTGATCATTTTGGAACGTCCAGATTTTTTTTATGCAACGTTCATCATGATCTTTTTTGCAACGTTAAATTTTTTTTATACAACTATTATCATGATCATTTTGGAACATCCAATTTTTTTCTCTTTGATTGCTTGTTCCACTTCGATATCCTCTTTGATTGCTTCTTCCACATTGATATCCTATTTGATTGCTTCTTTAACTTTGATATCCTCTACGATTGCTTGTTCCACTTCGATATCCTCTTTTATTCCTTCTTCATCTTCAATATCCATTGGATTGCTTCTTCATCTTTGATATCCTCTTTGATGGCATTTTCACTTCGGTATCCTCTGTAAGGGCTCCTTCCTCTTTGATTTCCGTTTGATTGCTTCTTGCACTGCAATATTTTCTTTGATTGCGTCTTCATATTCGATATCGTTTTTGATTGCATTTTTACTTCGATATCCTGTGATGGCTTCTTCCACTTTGATATCCTCTTTGATTGCTTCTTCCACTTCGATATCCGCTTTGATTGCTTGTTCCATTTTGATATCGTCGTTGACTATTTCTTTCACTTCGATATCGTCTTTGATTGCTTTTTTCACTTCGTCATCCTCTTTGAATACTTCTACCAACTAGGTATCCTCTTTGATTCCTTAGTCAACTTCAATTTTCTCTTTGATTGTTTTTGCTACTTCGATATCCTATTTGATTGCTTCTCCCACTTCAATATCCTCTTTGTTTACTCCTTCCACTTCGATATCATCTTCGATTTCCTTTTGATTGCTTCTTGCACTGCATTATTCTCTTTGATTGCGTCTTCATCTTCGATATCGTCTTTGATAGCATTTTCACTTCGATATCCTCTGTGATGGCTTCTTCCACTTCGATACCCTCTTTGATTGCTTCTTCCACTTCGATATCCTCTTTGATTGTTTCTTCCGCCTCGACATCTTCTATTTTGGCATGTTCCACTGCGTTATCCTTTTAAAATGCTTCTTCTACTTCATATCCTCTTTAATTGCTTCAGTTACTTCATTATGCGCTCTACAAAATTGTGGTGTTTCATACAAAACTTCAATCGCTCATATCTTCTAAGCGGGAAGAGATAGCCCTAGCAAACTTGTACAAAATATTGGTATAAACTTTTGGTGGAACTGTTTTTTTATTGTCATCCTTGACATCCTTTTTGAATGCTTCTCTCACTTCGTCATCTTCTTTGAATGTTTTTTCCACTTCGACATCATCTTTGACTGCTTCTTTAACTTCGATATCCTCTTTGATTGCTTCTCCCACTTCGATATCGTCTTTGACTGCTTCTTCCATTTCGATATCGTCAACTTTTTCACTTCGTCATCTTCTTTGAATGCTTCTACCACCTTGGTATCCTCTTTGATTGCTTACTCAACTTCAATTTCCTCTTTGATTGTTTCTGCCACTTCGATATCCTATTTGATTGCTTCTTCCACTTCAACATTCTCTTTGATAGTTTCTTCCACTTCGATATCCAATCAACAAATTTATGATTTTTCTTACAAAACTTTAATCGCTCGTATCTTCTAAACGGGAAGAGATAGCACTAGCAAACTTTGACAAAATATTAGTACAAATTTTTGATCATTATCATTTTACAACATACATTTATATTATGCAACGTCAATCCTGATCATTTTGGAACGTCCAGATTTTTTTTATGCAACGTTCATCATGATCTTTTTTGCAACGTTAAATTATATTATATAAAGCTCGATTACCACTGACTGACTGACTGACTGATTGACTCATTGACATGTTTGTTCTCCCAGATGCCACCTCGTAGGGTGAAAATGTTTGGTGGGATCGTATAGAGGGAGTTCCGATGAGTTGGGAATAAATCCTAAAGTACCCCTTTTGTCCCCCATTCGCTCCCATCCACCTCGTATCTCGGAAAGTATAGGTCTTACAGCGTTGGTGCAAAAACTAATGTTGCAGAGGACATTTTTTTATATCCGGTTCCATGAAAAAAAAATTGTCTTTCATACAAAAAAAAAATTGTCCCATACAAAATATTTCTGTATGAATACCGTAAACCGTATATTTCGTTTGCCGTAATTTTCATACTGTTTTTGTAGGGAGCCCACGGCTTGTGTGTACTATAAAATTACTGTAAATTTGCTTGATTTTATTTAATGGTGGTGGAGGGACATGAGATAACTTTCATAGTTTTTGCAAAGGTCATCATCATCATTTTGGAACATCCAATTTTTTTTTTTTAGTATGCAACGTTCATCATGTTTATTTTGGAACATCCACATTTTTTAAATTATGCCTCATCCACAATGATCACTTTGGAACGTCAATTATTTTTTTTTATTATGCAACATCCACTGTGATCATTTTGGTACATCATTTTTTTTAATTATGCCTCATCCACAATGATCACTTTGGAACGTCATTTTTTTTTTTTTTTATTATGCAACATCCACTGTGATATTTTGGTACATCATTTTTTTTAATTATGCCTCATCCACAATGATCACTTTGGAACGTCAATTTTTTTTTTATTATGCAACATCCACTGTGTTCATTTTGGTACATCATTTTTTTTTAAATTATGCCTCATCCACAATGATCATTTTGGAACGTCAATTTTTTTTTTTTTTTTTTATTATGCAAAATCCACTGTGATCATTTTGGAACATCAATTTTTTTTAATTATGCCTCATCCACAATGATCACTTTTGGAACGTCATTTTTTTTTATTATGCAAAATCCTTTGTGATCATTTTGGAAATACAATTTTTTTTTAATTATGCCTCATCCACAATGATCATTTTGGAACGTCAATTTTTTTTTATTATGCAAAATCCTTTGTGATCATTTTGGAAAATCAATTTTTTTTTAATTATGCCTCATCCACAATGATCACTTTTGGAACGTCAGTTTTTTTTTACTATGCAAAATCCTTTGTGATCATTTTGGAACATCATTTTGTTTTAAACTATGCCTCATCCACAATGATCACTTTTGGAACGTCATTTTTTTTTATTATGCAAAATCCTTTGTGATCATTTTGGAAAATCATTTTTTTTAAATTATGCCTCATCCACAATGATCATTTTGGAACGTCAATTTCTTTTTTTTTATTATGCAACATCCACTGTGATAATTTTGGAACATCAATTTTTTTTAATTATGCCTCATCCGCAATGATCATTTTGGAACGTCAATTTTTTTTTTAATTATGCCTCATCCACAATGATCACTTTTGGAACGTCAATTTTTTTTATTATGCAACATCCACTGTGATCATTTTGGAACATCATTTTTTTTTTATTTATGCTCATCCACTATGATCATTTTGGAACGTCAATTTTTTTTTATTATGCGACATCCACTATTCGAATATTCTCTTTGATTGCTTGTTACACTTCGTCATCCTCTTTTATTGTTTCTTCCGCCTCCACATCTTCTATTTTTGCATGTTCCACTTCGTTATCCCTTTAAAATGCTTCTCCTACTTCATATCCTCTTTAATTGCTTCAGTTACTTCATTATGCGCTCTACAAAATTGTGGTGTTTCATACAAAACTTCAATCGCTCATATCTTCTAAACGGGAAGAGATAGCCCTAGCAAACTTGTACAAAATATTGGTATAAACTTTTGGTGGAACTGTTTTTTTATTGTCATCCTTGACATCCTTTTTGAATGCTTCTCTCACTTCGTCATCTTCTTTGAATGTTTTTTCCACTTCGACATCATCTTTGACTGCTTCTTTAACTTCGATATCCTCTTTGATTGCTTCTCCCACTTCGATATCGTCTTTGACTGCTTCTTCCATTTCGATATCGTCTTTGATTGCTTTTTCACTTCGTCATCTTCTTTGAATGCTTCCACCACCTTGGTATCCTCTTTGATTGCTTACTCAACTTCAATTTCCGCTTTGATAGTTTCTTCCACTTGGATATCCAATCAACAAATTTATGATTTTTCTTACAAAACTTTAATCGCTCGTATCTTCTAAACGGGAAGAGTTAGCACTAGCAAACTTTGACAAAATATTAGTGCAAATTTTTGATCATTATCATTTTAGAACATACATTTATATTATGCAACGTCAATCCTGATCATTTTGGAACGTCCAGATTTTTTTTATGCAACGTTCATCATGATCTTTTTTGCAACGTTCAATTTTTTTTATACAACTATTATCATGATCATTTTGGAACATCCAATTTTTTTCTCTTTGATTGCTTGTTCCACTTCGATATCCTCTTTGATTGCTTCTTCCACATTGATATCCTATTTGATTGCTTCTTTAACTTTGATATCCTCTACGATTGCTTGTTCCACTTCGATATCCTCTTTTATTCCTTCTTCATCTTCAATATCCATTGGATTGCTTCTTCATCTTTGATATCCTCTTTGATGGCATTTTCACTTCGGTATCCTCTGTAAGGGCTCCTTCCTCTTTGATTTCCGTTTGATTGCTTCTTCCACTTCGATATCCTCTTTGATTGTTTCTTCCGCCTCGACATCTTCTATTTTTGCATGTTCCACTTCGTTATCCCTTTAAAATGCTTCTTCTACTTTCATATCCTCTTTAATTGCTTCACTTACTTCATTATGCTCTCTACAAAATTGTGGTCTTTCATACAAAACTTCAATCGCTCGTATCTTCTAAACGGGAAGAGATAGCCCTAGCAAACTTGTACAAAATATTGGTATAAATTTTTGGTGCAACTGTTTTTTTATTGTCATCCTTGACATCCTTTTTGAATGCTTCTCTCACTTCGTCATCTTCTTTGAATGTTTTTTGCACTTCGACATCATCTTTGACTGCTTCTTTAACTTCGATATCCTCTTTGATTGCTTCTCCCACTTCGATATCGTCTTTGACTGCTTCTTCCATTTCGATATCGTCTTTGATTGCTTTTTCACTTCGTCATCTTCTTTGAATGCTTCTACCACCTTGGTATCCTCTTTGATTGCTTACTCAACTTCAATTTCCGCTTTGATTGTTTCTGCCACTTCGATATCCTATTTGATTGCTTCTTCCACTTCAATATCCTCTTTGTTTACTCCTTCCACTTCGATATCATCTTCGATTTCCTTTTGATTGCTTCTTGCACTGCATTATTCTCTTTGATTGCGTCTTCATCTTCGATATCGTCTTTGATAGCATTTTCACTTCGATATCCTCTGTGATGGCTTCTTCCACTTCGATACCCTCTTTGATTGCTTCTTCCACTTCGATATCCTCTTTGATTGTTTCTTCCGCCTCGACATCTTCTATTTTTGCATGTTCCACTTCGTTATCCCTTTAAAATGCTTCTTCTACTTTCATATCCTCTTTAATTGCTTCACTTACTTCATTATGCTCTCTACAAAATTGTGGTCTTTCATACAAAACTTCAATCGCTCGTATCTTCTAAACGGGAAGAGATAGCCCTAGCAAACTTGTACAAAATATTGGTATAAATTTTTGGTGCAACTGTTTTTTTATTGTCATCCTTGACATCCTTTTTGAATGCTTCTCTCACTTCGTCATCTTCTTTGAATGTTTTTTCCACTTCGACATCATCTTTGACTGCTTCTTTAACTTCGATATCCTCTTTGATTGCTTCTCCCACTTCGATATCGTCTTTGACTGCTTCTTCCATTTCGATATCGTCTTTGATTGCTTTTTCACTTCGTCATCTTCTTTGAATGCTTCTACAACCTTGGTATCCTCTTTGATTGCTTACTCAACTTCAATTTCCGCTTTGATAGTTTCTTCCACTTCGATATCCAATCAACAAATTTATGATTTTTCTTACAAAACTTTAATCGCTCGTATCTTCTAAACGGGAAGAGATAGCACTAGCAAACTTGTACAAAATATTGGTATAAATTTTTGGTGCAACTGTTTTTTTATTGTCATCCTTGACATCCTTTTTGAATGCTTCTCTCACTTCGTCATCTTCTTTGAATGTTTTTTCCACTTCGACATCATCTTTGACTGCTTCTTTAACTTCGATATCCTCTTTGATTGCTTCTCCCACTTCGATATCGTCTTTGACTGGTTCTTCCACATTGGTATCCTCTTTGATTGCTTCTTTAACTTTGATATCCTCTACGATTGCTTGTTCCGCTTCGATATCCTCTTTTATTCCTTCTTCATCTTCAATATCCATTGGATTGCTTCTTCCACTTCGATATCGTCTTTGATTGCTTTTTTTACTTCGTCATCCTCTTAGAATGCTTCTACCACCTTGGTATCCTCTTTGATTTCTTCCTCAACTTTAATTTCCTCTTTGATTGTTTCTGCTACTTCGATATCCTATTTGATTGCTTCTTTCACTTCAATATCCTCTTTGATTGCTTCTTCCACTTCGATATCATCTTTGATTGCTGCTTCCACTTGGAAATCCTCTTTGATTTGATTGCTTCTTCCATTTCGATATCGTCTTTGACTGCTTCTTACACATGGATATCCTCTTTGATGGCTTTTAACAGCTCGATATCCTCTTTAATTACTTCTTCGACTAAAAGAAAAACACGCGAGCTGCGAGCAGCTCGCGCACAACGCAACCTCTAGTTATATTATATAAAGCTCGATTACCACTGACTGACTGACTGATTGACTCATTGACATGTTTGTTCTCCCAGATGCCCCCTCGTAGGGTGAAAATGTTTGGTGGGATCGTATAGAGGGAGTTCCGATGAGTTGGGAATAAATCCTAAAGTACCCCTTTTGTCCCCCATTCGCTCCCATCGACATCGTATCTCGGAAAGTATAGGTCTTAGAGCGTTGGTGCAAAAACTAATGTTGCAGAGGACATTTTTTTATATCCGGTTCCATGAAAAAAAAATTGTCTTTCATACAAAAAAAAAATTGTCCCATACAAAATATTTCTGTATGAATACCGTAAACCGTATATTTCGTTTGCCGTAATTTTCATACTGTTTTTGTAGGGAGCCCACGGCTTGTGTGTACTATAAAATTACTGTAAATTTGCTTGATTCTATATAATGGTGGTGGAGGGACATGAGATAACTTTCATAGTTTTTGCAAAGGTAATCATCATCATTTTGGAACATCCAATTTTTTTTTTTTTTTTTAGTATGCAACGTTCATCATGTTTATTTTGGAACATCATTTTTTTTTTAATTATGCTTTATCCACAATGATCACTTTGGAACGTCAATTTTTTTATTTTATTATGCAACATCCACTGAGATCATTTTGGTACATCATTTTTTTAAATTATGCCTCATCCACAATGATCACTTTGGAACGTCAATTTTTTTTTTTTTTATTATGCAACATCCACTGTGATATTTTGGTACATCATTTTTTTTAATTATGCCTCATCCACAATGATCACTTTGGAACGTCAATTATTATTATTTTTTTTATTATGCAACATCCACCGTGATCATTTTGGTACATAATTTTTTTAATTACGCCTCATCCACAATGATCACTTTGGAACGTCAATTATTTTATTTTTTTATTATGCAACATCCACTGTGATCATTTTGGTACATAATTTTTTTTAATTATGCCTCATCCACAATGATCACTTTGGAACGTCAATTTTTTTTTATTATGCGACATCCACTATTCGAATATTCTCTTTGATTGCTTGTTACACTTCGTCATCCTCTTTTATTGTTTCTTCCGCCTCCACATCTTCTATTTTTGCATGTTCCACTGCGTTATCCTTTTAAAATGCTTCTTCTACTTCATATCCTCTTTAATTGCTTCAGTTACTTCATTATGCGCTCTACAAAATTGTGGTGTTTCATACAAAACTTCAATCGCTCATATCTTCTAAGCGGGAAGAGATAGCCCTAGCAAACTTGTACAAAATATTGGTATAAACTTTTGGTGGAACTGTTTTTTTATTGTCATCCTTGACATCCTTTTTGAATGCTTCTCTCACTTCGTCATCTTCTTTGAATGTTTTTTCCACTTCGACATCATCTTTGACTGCTTCTTTAACTTCGATATCCTCTTTGATTGCTTCTCCCACTTCGATATCGTCTTTGACTGCTTCTTCCATTTCGATATCGTCTTTGATTGCTTTTTCACTTCGTCATCTTCTTTGAATGCTTCTACCACCTTGGTATCCTCTTTGATTGCTTACTCAACTTCAATTTCCTCTTTGATTGTTTCTGCCACTTCGATATCCTATTTGATTGCTTCTTCCACTTCAACATTCTCTTTGATAGTTTCTTCCACTTCGATATCCAATCAACAAATTTATGATTTTTCTTACAAAACTTTAATCGCTCGTATCTTCTAAACGGGAAGAGATAGCACTAGCAAACTTTGACAAAATATTAGTACAAATTTTTGATCATTATCATTTTACAACATACATTTATATTATGCAACGTCAATCCTGATCATTTTGGAACGTCCAGATTTTTTTTATGCAACGTTCATCATGATCTTTTTTGCAACGTTAAATTTTTTTTATACAACTATTATCATGATCATTTTGGAACATCCAATTTTTTTCTCTTTGATTGCTTGTTCCACTTCGATATCCTCTTTGATTGCTTCTTCCACATTGATATCCTATTTGATTGCTTCTTTAACTTTGATATCCTCTACGATTGCTTGTTCCACTTCGATATCCTCTTTTATTCCTTCTTCATCTTCAATATCCATTGGATTGCTTCTTCATCTTTGATATCCTCTTTGATGGCATTTTCACTTCGGTATCCTCTGTAAGGGCTCCTTCCTCTTTGA
Source organism: Philereme transversata (assembly GCA_963924445.1). Taxonomy (NCBI): domain Eukaryota; kingdom Metazoa; phylum Arthropoda; class Insecta; order Lepidoptera; family Geometridae; genus Philereme; species Philereme transversata. The sequence goes on along the minus strand of OZ004343.1, from coordinate 755,462 downwards.
TTTCCGTTTGATTGCTTCTTGCACTGCAATATTTTCTTTGATTGCGTCTTCATATTCGATATCGTTTTTGATTGCATTTTTACTTCGATATCCTGTGATGGCTTCTTCCACTTTGATATCCTCTTTGATTGCTTCTTCCACTTCGATATCCGCTTTGATTGCTTGTTCCATTTTGATATCGTCGTTGACTATTTCTTTCACTTCGATATCGTCTTTGATTGCTTTTTTCACTTCGTCATCCTCTTTGAATACTTCTACCAACTAGGTATCCTCTTTGATTCCTTAGTCAACTTCAATTTTCTCTTTGATTGTTTTTGCTACTTCGATATCCTATTTGATTGCTTCTCCCACTTCAATATCCTCTTTGTTTACTCCTTCCACTTCGATATCATCTTCGATTTCCTTTTGATTGCTTCTTGCACTGCATTATTCTCTTTGATTGCGTCTTCATCTTCGATATCGTCTTTGATAGCATTTTCACTTCGATATCCTCTGTGATGGCTTCTTCCACTTCGATACCCTCTTTGATTGCTTCTTCCACTTCGATATCCTCTTTGATTGTTTCTTCCGCCTCGACATCTTCTATTTTGGCATGTTCCACTGCGTTATCCTTTTAAAATGCTTCTTCTACTTCATATCCTCTTTAATTGCTTCAGTTACTTCATTATGCGCTCTACAAAATTGTGGTGTTTCATACAAAACTTCAATCGCTCATATCTTCTAAGCGGGAAGAGATAGCCCTAGCAAACTTGTACAAAATATTGGTATAAACTTTTGGTGGAACTGTTTTTTTATTGTCATCCTTGACATCCTTTTTGAATGCTTCTCTCACTTCGTCATCTTCTTTGAATGTTTTTTCCACTTCGACATCATCTTTGACTGCTTCTTTAACTTCGATATCCTCTTTGATTGCTTCTCCCACTTCGATATCGTCTTTGACTGCTTCTTCCATTTCGATATCGTCAACTTTTTCACTTCGTCATCTTCTTTGAATGCTTCTACCACCTTGGTATCCTCTTTGATTGCTTACTCAACTTCAATTTCCTCTTTGATTGTTTCTGCCACTTCGATATCCTATTTGATTGCTTCTTCCACTTCAACATTCTCTTTGATAGTTTCTTCCACTTCGATATCCAATCAACAAATTTATGATTTTTCTTACAAAACTTTAATCGCTCGTATCTTCTAAACGGGAAGAGATAGCACTAGCAAACTTTGACAAAATATTAGTACAAATTTTTGATCATTATCATTTTACAACATACATTTATATTATGCAACGTCAATCCTGATCATTTTGGAACGTCCAGATTTTTTTTATGCAACGTTCATCATGATCTTTTTTGCAACGTTAAATTATATTATATAAAGCTCGATTACCACTGACTGACTGACTGACTGACTCATTGACATGTTTGTTCTCCCAGATGCCACCTCGTAGGGTGAAAATGTTTGGTGGGATCGTATAGAGGGAGTTCCGATGAGTTGGGAATAAATCCTAAAGTACCCCTTTTGTCCCCCATTCGCTCCCATCGACCTCGTATCTCGGAAAGTATAGGTCTTAGAGCGTTGGTGCAAAAACTAATGTTGCAGAGGACATTTTTTTATATCCGGTTCCATGAAAAAAAAATGGTCTTTCATACAAAAAAAAAATTGTCCCATACAAAATATTTCTGTATGAATACCGTAAACCGTAAATTTCGTTTGCCGTAATTTTCATACTGTTTTTGTAGGGAGCCCACGGCTTGTGTGTACTATAAAATTACTGTAAATTTGCTTGATTCTATATAATGGTGGTGGAGGGACATGAGATAACTTTCATAGTTTTTGCAAAGGTCATCATCATCATTTTGGAACATCCAATTTTTTTTTTTTTTTTTAGTATGCAACGTTCATCATGTTTATTTTGGAACATCCACATTTTTTTAATTATGCCTCATCCACAATGATCACTTTGAAACGTCATTTTTTTTTTTATTATGCAACATCCACTGTGATCATTTTGGTACATCATTTTTTTAATTATGCCTCATCCACAATGATCACTTTGGAACGTCAATTATTATTTTTTTTTATTATGCATCATCCACTGTGATCATTTTGTAACATCATTTTTTTTTCAATTACGCCTCATCCACAATGATCACTTTGGAACGTCAATTATTTTTTTTTCAATTATGCCTCATCCACAATGATCACTTTGAAACGTCATTTTTTTTTTTATTATGCAACATCCACTGTGATCATTTTGGTACATCATTTTTTTAATTACGCCTCATCCACAATGATCACTTTGGAACGTCAATTATTTTTTTTTTATTATGCATCATCCACTGTGATCATTTTGTAACATCATTTTTTTAATTATGCCTCATCCACAATGATCACTTTGGAACGTCAATTATTATTTTTTTTTATTATGCATCATCCACTGTGATCATTTTGTAACATCATTTTTTTTTCAATTATGCCTCATCCACTATGATCACTTTGGAACGTCAATTTTTTTTTATTATGCAAAATCCTTTCTGATCATTTTGGAAAATCAATTTTTTTTTTAATTATGCCTCATCCACAATGATCATTTTGGAACGTCAATTTTTTTTTATTATGCAAAATCCTTTGTGATCATTTTGGAAAATCAATTTTTTTTAATTATGCCTCATCCACAATGATCACTTTTGGAACGTCAATTTTTTTTTTTACTATGCAAAATCCTTTGTGATCATTTTGGAACATCATTTTGTTTTAAATTATGCCTCATCCACAATGATCACTTTTGGAACGTAATTTTTTTTTATTATGCAAAATCCTTTGTGATCATTTTGGAAAATCATTTTTTTTTAATTATGCCTCATCCACAATGATCATTTTAGAACGTCAATTTCTTTTTTTTTATTATGCAACATCCACTGTGATAATTTTGGAACATCAATTTTTTTTAATTATGCCTCATCCGCAATGATCATTTTGGAACGTCAATTTTTTTTTAAATTATGCCTCATCCACAATGATCACTTTTGGAACGTCAATTTTTTTTTATTATGCAACATCCACTGTGATCATTTGGGAACATCAATTTTTTTTTATTTATGCCTCATCCACTATGATCATTTTGGAACGTCAATTTTTTTTTATTATGCGACATCCACTATTCGAATATTCTCTTTGATTGCTTGTTACACTTCGTCATCCTCTTTTATTGTTTCTTCCGCCTCTACATCTTCTATTTTTGCATGTTCCACTTCGTTATCCTTTTAAAATGCTTCTTCTACTTCATATCCTCTTTAATTGCTTCAGTTACTTCATTTTGCGCTCTACAAAATTGTGGTGTTTCATACAAAACTTCAATCGCTCATATCTTCTAAACGGGAAGAGATAGCCCTAGCAAACTTGTACAAAATATTGGTATGAACTTTTGGTGGAACTGTTTTTTTATTGTCATCCTTGACATCCTTTTTGAATGCTTCTCTCACTTCGTCATCTTCTTTGAATGTTTTTTCCACTTCGACATCATCTTTGACTGCTTCTTTAACTTCGATATCCTCTTTGATTGCTCCTCCCACTTCGATATCGTCTTTGACTGCTTTTTCACTTCGTCAGCTTCTTTGAATGCTTCTACCACCTTGGTATCCTCTTTGATTGCTTACTCAACTTCAATTTCCGCTTTGATTGTTTCTGCCACTTCGATATCCTATTTGATTGCTTCTTCCACTTCAACATTCTCTTTGATAGTTTCTTCCACTTCGATATCCAATCAACAAATTTATGATTTTTCTTACAAAACTTTAATCGCTCGTATCTTCTAAACGGGAAGAGATAGCACTAGCAAACTTTGACAAAATATTAGTACAAATTTTTGATCATTATCATTTTACAACATACATTTATATTATGCAACGTCAATCCTGATCATTTTGGAACGTCCAGATTTTTTTTATGCAACGTTCATCATGATCTTTTTTGCAACGTTCAATTTTTTTTATACAACTATTATCATGATCATTTTGGAACATCCAATTTTTTTCTCTTTGATTGCTTGTTCCACTTCGATATCCTCTTTGATTGCTTCTTCCACATTGATATCCTATTTGATTGCTTCTTTAACTTTGATATCCTCTACGATTGCTTGTTCCACTTCGATATCCTCTTTTATTCCTTCTTCATCTTCAATATCCATTGGATTGCTTCTTCATCTTTGATATCCTCTTTGATGGCATTTTCACTTCGGTATCCTCTGTAAGGGCTCCTTCCTCTTTGATTTCCGTTTGATTGCTTCTTGCACTGCAATATTTTCTTTGATTGCGTCTTCATATTCGAAATCGTTTTTGATTGCATTTTTACTTCGATATCCTGTGATGGCTTCTTCCACTTTGATATCCTCTTTGATTGCTTCTTCCACTTCGATATCGTCTTTGATTGCTTTTTTCACTTCGTCATCCTCTTTGAATACTTCTACCAACTCGGTATCCTCTTTGATTCCTTAGTCAACTTCAATTTCCTCTTTGATTGTTTTTGCTACTTCGATATCCTATTTGATTGCTTCTCCCACTTCAATATCCTCTTTGTTTACTCCTTCCACTTCGATATCATCTTCGATTTCCTTTTGATTGCTTCTTGCACTGCATTATTCTCTTTGATTGCGTCTTCATCTTCGATATCGTCTTTGATAGCATTTTCACTTCGATATCCTCTGTGATGGCTTCTTCCACTTCGATACCCTCTTTGATTGCTTCTTCCACTTCGATATCCTCTTTGATTGTTTCTTCCGCCTCGACATCTTCTATTTTTGCATGTTCCACTTCGTTATCCCTTTAAAATGCTTCTTCTACTTTCATATCCTCTTTAATTGCTTCAGTTACTTCATTATGCTCTCTACAAAATTGTGGTCTTTCATACAAAACTTCAATCGCTCGTATCTTCTAAACGGGAAGAGATAGCCCTAGCAAACTTGTACAAAATATTGGTATAAATTTTTGGTGCAACTGTTTTTTTATTGTCATCCTTGACATCCTTTTTGAATGCTTCTCTCACTTCGTCATCTTCTTTGAATGTTTTTTCCACTTCGACATCATCTTTGACTGCTTCTTTAACTTCGATATCCTCTTTGATTGCTTCTCCCACTTCGGTATCGTCTTTGACTGCTTCTTCCATTTCGATATCGTCTTTGATTGCTTTTTCACTTCGTCATCTTCTTTGAATGCTTCTACCACCTTGGTATCCTCTTTGATTGCTTACTCAACTTCAATTTCCGCTTTGATTGTTTCTGCCACTTCGATATCCTATTTGATTGCTTCTTCCACTTCAACATTCTCTTTGATAGTTTCTTCCACTTCGATATCCAATCAACAAATTTATGATTTTTCTTACAAAACTTTAATCGCTCGTATCTTCTAAACGGGAAGAGATAGCACTAGCAAACTTTGACAAAATATTAGTACAAATTTTTGATCATTATCATTTTGCAACATACATTTATATTATGCAACGTCAATCATGATCATTTTGGAACGTCCAGATTTTTTTTTATGCAACGTTCATCATGATCTTTTTTGCAACGTTCAATTTTTTTTTATACAACCATTATCATGATCATTTTGGAACATCCAATTTTTTTCTCTTTAATTGCTTGTTCCACTTCGATATCCTCTTTGATTGCTTCTTCCACATTGGTATCCTCTTTGATTGCTTCTTTAACTTTGATATCCTCTACGATTGCTTGTTCCGCTTCGATATCCTCTTTTATTCCTTCTTCATCTTCAATATCCATTGGATTGCTTCTTCCACTTCGATATCGTCTTTGATTGCTTTTTTTACTTCGTCATCCTCTTAGAATGCTTCTAACACCTTGGTATCCTCTTTGATTTCTTCCTCAACTTTAATTTCCTCTTTGATTGTTTCTGCTACTTCGATATCCTATTTGATTGCTTCTTTCACTTCAATATCCTCTTTGATTGCTTCTTCCACTTCGATATCATCTTTGATTGCTGCTTCCACTTGGAAATCCTCTTTGATTTGATTGCTTCTTCCATTTCGATATCGTCTTTGACTGCTTCTTACACATGGATATCCTCTTTGATGGCTTTTAACAGCTCGATATCCTCTTTAATTACTTCTTCGATTAAAAGAAAAACACGCGAGCTGCGAGCAGCTCGCGCACAACGCAACCTCTAGTTATATTATATAAAGCTCGATTACCACTGACTGACTGACTGACTGATTGACTCATTGACATGTTTGTTCTCCCAGATGCCACCTCGTAGGGTGAAAATGTTTGGTGGGATCGTATAGAGGGAGTTCCGATGAGTTGGGAATAAATCCTAAAGTACCCCTTTTGTCCCCCATTCGCTCCCATCCACCTCGTATCTCGGAAAGTATAGGTCTTACAGCGTTGGTGCAAAAACTAATGTTGCAGAGGACATTTTTTTATATCCGGTTCCATGAAAAAAAAATTGTCTTTCATACAAAAAAAAAATTGTCCCATACAAAATATTTCTGTATGAATACCGTAAACCGTATATTTCGTTTGCCGTAATTTTCATACTGTTTTTGTAGGGAGCCCACGGCTTGTGTGTACTATAAAATTACTGTAAATTTGCTTGATTTTATTTAATGGTGGTGGAGGGACATGAGATAACTTTCATAGTTTTTGCAAAGGTCATCATCATCATTTTGGAACATCCAATTTTTTTTTTTTTAGTATGCAACGTTCATCATGTTTATTTTGGAACATCCACATTTTTTAAATTATGCCTCATCCACAATGATCACTTTGGAACGTCAATTATTTTTTTTTATTATGCAACATCCACTGTGATCATTTTGGTACATCATTTTTTTTAATTATGCCTCATCCACAATGATCACTTTGGAACGTCATTTTTTTTTTTTTTTATTATGCAACATCCACTGTGATATTTTGGTACATCATTTTTTTTAATTATGCCTCATCCACAATGATCACTTTGGAACGTCAATTTTTTTTTTATTATGCAACATCCACTGTGTTCATTTTGGTACATCATTTTTTTTTAAATTATGCCTCATCCACAATGATCATTTTGGAACGTCAATTTTTTTTTTTTTTTTTTATTATGCAAAATCCACTGTGATCATTTTGGAACATCAATTTTTTTTAATTATGCCTCATCCACAATGATCACTTTTGGAACGTCATTTTTTTTTATTATGCAAAATCCTTTGTGATCATTTTGGAAATACAATTTTTTTTTAATTATGCCTCATCCACAATGATCATTTTGGAACGTCAATTTTTTTTTATTATGCAAAATCCTTTGTGATCATTTTGGAAAATCAATTTTTTTTTAATTATGCCTCATCCACAATGATCACTTTTGGAACGTCAGTTTTTTTTTACTATGCAAAATCCTTTGTGATCATTTTGGAACATCATTTTGTTTTAAACTATGCCTCATCCACAATGATCACTTTTGGAACGTCATTTTTTTTTATTATGCAAAATCCTTTGTGATCATTTTGGAAAATCATTTTTTTTAAATTATGCCTCATCCACAATGATCATTTTGGAACGTCAATTTCTTTTTTTTTATTATGCAACATCCACTGTGATAATTTTGGAACATCAATTTTTTTTAATTATGCCTCATCCGCAATGATCATTTTGGAACGTCAATTTTTTTTTTAATTATGCCTCATCCACAATGATCACTTTTGGAACGTCAATTTTTTTTATTATGCAACATCCACTGTGATCATTTTGGAAGATCATTTTTTTTTTATTTATGCTCATCCACTATGATCATTTTGGAACGTCAATTTTTTTTTATTATGCGACATCCACTATTCGAATATTCTCTTTGATTGCTTGTTACACTTCGTCATCCTCTTTTATTGTTTCTTCCGCCTCCACATCTTCTATTTTTGCATGTTCCACTTCGTTATCCCTTTAAAATGCTTCTCCTACTTCATATCCTCTTTAATTGCTTCAGTTACTTCATTATGCGCTCTACAAAATTGTGGTGTTTCATACAAAACTTCAATCGCTCATATCTTCTAAACGGGAAGAGATAGCCCTAGCAAACTTGTACAAAATATTGGTATAAACTTTTGGTGGAACTGTTTTTTTATTGTCATCCTTGACATCCTTTTTGAATGCTTCTCTCACTTCGTCATCTTCTTTGAATGTTTTTTCCACTTCGACATCATCTTTGACTGCTTCTTTAACTTCGATATCCTCTTTGATTGCTTCTCCCACTTCGATATCGTCTTTGACTGCTTCTTCCATTTCGATATCGTCTTTGATTGCTTTTTCACTTCGTCATCTTCTTTGAATGCTTCCACCACCTTGGTATCCTCTTTGATTGCTTACTCAACTTCAATTTCCGCTTTGATAGTTTCTTCCACTTGGATATCCAATCAACAAATTTATGATTTTTCTTACAAAACTTTAATCGCTCGTATCTTCTAAACGGGAAGAGTTAGCACTAGCAAACTTTGACAAAATATTAGTGCAAATTTTTGATCATTATCATTTTAGAACATACATTTATATTATGCAACGTCAATCCTGATCATTTTGGAACGTCCAGATTTTTTTTATGCAACGTTCATCATGATCTTTTTTGCAACGTTCAATTTTTTTTATACAACTATTATCATGATCATTTTGGAACATCCAATTTTTTTCTCTTTGATTGCTTGTTCCACTTCGATATCCTCTTTGATTGCTTCTTCCACATTGATATCCTATTTGATTGCTTCTTTAACTTTGATATCCTCTACGATTGCTTGTTCCACTTCGATATCCTCTTTTATTCCTTCTTCATCTTCAATATCCATTGGATTGCTTCTTCATCTTTGATATCCTCTTTGATGGCATTTTCACTTCGGTATCCTCTGTAAGGGCTCCTTCCTCTTTGATTTCCGTTTGATTGCTTCTTCCACTTCGATATCCTCTTTGATTGTTTCTTCCGCCTCGACATCTTCTATTTTTGCATGTTCCACTTCGTTATCCCTTTAAAATGCTTCTTCTACTTTCATATCCTCTTTAATTGCTTCACTTACTTCATTATGCTCTCTACAAAATTGTGGTCTTTCATACAAAACTTCAATCGCTCGTATCTTCTAAACGGGAAGAGATAGCCCTAGCAAACTTGTACAAAATATTGGTATAAATTTTTGGTGCAACTGTTTTTTTATTGTCATCCTTGACATCCTTTTTGAATGCTTCTCTCACTTCGTCATCTTCTTTGAATGTTTTTTGCACTTCGACATCATCTTTGACTGCTTCTTTAACTTCGATATCCTCTTTGATTGCTTCTCCCACTTCGATATCGTCTTTGACTGCTTCTTCCATTTCGATATCGTCTTTGATTGCTTTTTCACTTCGTCATCTTCTTTGAATGCTTCTACCACCTTGGTATCCTCTTTGATTGCTTACTCAACTTCAATTTCCGCTTTGATTGTTTCTGCCACTTCGATATCCTATTTGATTGCTTCTTCCACTTCAATATCCTCTTTGTTTACTCCTTCCACTTCGATATCATCTTCGATTTCCTTTTGATTGCTTCTTGCACTGCATTATTCTCTTTGATTGCGTCTTCATCTTCGATATCGTCTTTGATAGCATTTTCACTTCGATATCCTCTGTGATGGCTTCTTCCACTTCGATACCCTCTTTGATTGCTTCTTCCACTTCGATATCCTCTTTGATTGTTTCTTCCGCCTCGACATCTTCTATTTTTGCATGTTCCACTTCGTTATCCCTTTAAAATGCTTCTTCTACTTTCATATCCTCTTTAATTGCTTCACTTACTTCATTATGCTCTCTACAAAATTGTGGTCTTTCATACAAAACTTCAATCGCTCGTATCTTCTAAACGGGAAGAGATAGCCCTAGCAAACTTGTACAAAATATTGGTATAAATTTTTGGTGCAACTGTTTTTTTATTGTCATCCTTGACATCCTTTTTGAATGCTTCTCTCACTTCGTCATCTTCTTTGAATGTTTTTTCCACTTCGACATCATCTTTGACTGCTTCTTTAACTTCGATATCCTCTTTGATTGCTTCTCCCACTTCGATATCGTCTTTGACTGCTTCTTCCATTTCGATATCGTCTTTGATTGCTTTTTCACTTCGTCATCTTCTTTGAATGCTTCTACAACCTTGGTATCCTCTTTGATTGCTTACTCAACTTCAATTTCCGCTTTGATAGTTTCTTCCACTTCGATAACCAATCAACAAATTTATGATTTTTCTTACAAAACTTTAATCGCTCGTATCTTCTAAACGGGAAGAGATAGCACTAGCAAACTTGTACAAAATATTGGTATAAATTTTTGGTGCAACTGTTTTTTTATTGTCATCCTTGACATCCTTTTTGAATGCTTCTCTCACTTCGTCATCTTCTTTGAATGTTTTTTCCACTTCGACATCATCTTTGACTGCTTCTTTAACTTCGATATCCTCTTTGATTGCTTCTCCCACTTCGATATCGTCTTTGACTGGTTCTTCCACATTGGTATCCTCTTTGATTGCTTCTTTAACTTTGATATCCTCTACGATTGCTTGTTCCGCTTCGATATCCTCTTTTATTCCTTCTTCATCTTCAATATCCATTGGATTGCTTCTTCCACTTCGATATCGTCTTTGATTGCTTTTTTTACTTCGTCATCCTCTTAGAATGCTTCTACCACCTTGGTATCCTCTTTGATTTCTTCCTCAACTTTAATTTCCTCTTTGATTGTTTCTGCTACTTCGATATCCTATTTGATTGCTTCTTTCACTTCAATATCCTCTTTGATTGCTTCTTCCACTTCGATATCATCTTTGATTGCTGCTTCCACTTGGAAATCCTCTTTGATTTGATTGCTTCTTCCATTTCGATATCGTCTTTGACTGCTTCTTACACATGGATATCCTCTTTGATGGCTTTTAACAGCTCGATATCCTCTTTAATTACTTCTTCGACTAAAAGAAAAACACGCGAGCTGCGAGCAGCTCGCGCACAACGCAACCTCTAGTTATATTATATAAAGCTCGATTACCACTGACTGACTGACTGATTGACTCATTGACATGTTTGTTCTCCCAGATGCCCCCTCGTAGGGTGAAAATGTTTGGTGGGATCGTATAGAGGGAGTTCCGATGAGTTGGGAATAAATCCTAAAGTACCCCTTTTGTCCCCCATTCGCTCCCATCGACATCGTATCTCGGAAAGTATAGGTCTTAGAGCGTTGGTGCAAAAACTAATGTTGCAGAGGACATTTTTTTATATCCGGTTCCATGAAAAAAAAATTGTCTTTCATACAAAAAAAAAATTGTCCCATACAAAATATTTCTGTATGAATACCGTAAACCGTATATTTCGTTTGCCGTAATTTTCATACTGTTTTTGTAGGGAGCCCACGGCTTGTGTGTACTATAAAATTACTGTAAATTTGCTTGATTCTATATAATGGTGGTGGAGGGACATGAGATAACTTTCATAGTTTTTGCAAAGGTAATCATCATCATTTTGGAACATCCAATTTTTTTTTTTTTTTTTAGTATGCAACGTTCATCATGTTTATTTTGGAACATCATTTTTTTTTTAATTATGCTTTATCCACAATGATCACTTTGGAACGTCAATTTTTTTATTTTATTATGCAACATCCACTGAGATCATTTTGGTACATCATTTTTTTAAATTATGCCTCATCCACAATGATCACTTTGGAACGTCAATTTTTTTTTTTTTTATTATGCAACATCCACTGTGATATTTTGGTACATCATTTTTTTTAATTATGCCTCATCCACAATGATCACTTTGGAACGTCAATTATTATTATTTTTTTTATTATGCAACATCCACCGTGATCATTTTGGTACATAATTTTTTTAATTACGCCTCATCCACAATGATCACTTTGGAACGTCAATTATTTTATTTTTTTATTATGCAACATCCACTGTGATCATTTTGGTACATAATTTTTTTTAATTATGCCTCATCCACAATGATCACTTTGGAACGTCAATTTTTTTTTTATTATGCATCATCCACTGTGATCATTTTGGAACATCATTTTTTTAATTATGCCTCATCCACAATGATCACTTTGGAACGTCAATTATTATTATTTTTTTTGTATTATGCAACATCCACTGTGATCATTTTGGTACATCATTTTTTTTAATTATGCCTCATCCACAATGATCACTTTGGAACGTCAATTATTTTTTTTTATTATGCAACATCCACTGTGATCATTTTGGTACATCATTTTTTTTAATTATGCCTCATCCACAATGATCACTTTGGAACGTCAAATATTTTTTTTTTATTATGCAACATCCACTATGATCATTTTGGTACATAATTTTTTTTAATTATGCCTCATCCACAATGATCACTTTGGAACGTCAATTTTTTTTTTTTTTATTATGCATCATCCACTGTGATCATTTTGGAACATCATTTTTTTAATTATGCCTCATCCACAATGATCACTTTGGAACGTCAATTATTATTATTTTTTTTGTATTATGCAACATCCACTGTGATCATTTTGGTACATCATTTTTTTTAATTATGCCTCATCCACAATGATCACTTTGGAACGTCAATTTTTTTTTTTATTATGCAACATCCACTGTGATCATTTTGGTACATCATTTTTTTTAATTATGCCTCATCCACAATGATCACTTTGGAACGTCAATTTTTTTCCCCTGTTTTTTTATTATGCAACGTTCATTTGGGAACATCAATTTTTTTTAATTATGCTACATCCACTGTGATCATTTTGGAACATCATTTTTTTTTCAATTATGCCTCATCCACTATGATCACTTTGGAACGTCAATTATTTTTTTTTTTTTTATTATGCATCATCCACTGTGATCATTTTGGAACATCATTTTTTTTTTCAATTATGTCTCATCCACTATGATCACTTTGGAACGTCAATTTTTTTTTATTATGCAACATCCACTGTGATATTTTGGTACATCATTTTTTTTAATTATGCCTCATCCACAATGATCACTTTGGAACGTCAATTATTATTATTTTTTTATTATGCAACATCCACTGTGATCATTTTGGTACATCATTTTTTTAATTACGCCTCATCCACAATGATCACTTTGGACCGTCAATTATTTTTTATTTTTTTATTATGCATCATCCACTGTGATCATTTTGGAACATCATTTTTTTTTAATTATGCCTCATCCACAATGATCATTTTGGAACGTCAATTTTTTTCCCCTGTTTTTTTATTATGCAACGTTTATCACGTTCATTTGGGAACATCAATTTTTTTTTAATTATGCTACATCCACTGTGATCATTTTGGAACATCATTTTTTTTTCAATTATGCCTCATCCACTATGATCACTTTGGAACGTCAATTTTTTTTTTATTATGCAACATCCACTGTGATCATTTTGGTACATCATTTTTTTCAATTATGCCTCATCCACAATGATCACTTTGGAACGTCAATTACTTTTTTTTTATTATGCAACATCCACTGTGATCATTTTGGTACATCATTTTTTTAATTACGCCTCATCCACAATGATCACTTTGGAACGTCAATTATTATTATTTTTTTACTATGCATCATCCACTGTGATCATTTTGGAACATCATTTTTTTTAAATTATGCCTCATCCACATGATCATTTTGGAACGTCAATTTTTTTTATTATGCAACATCCACTGTGATCATTTTGGAAAATCAATTTTTTTTTGTAGCACAAATTTTTGGTGGAATCGTTATTTTACGGTCATCATCGCCCTTGCCATCATTTTGAATTCTTCTCTCACTTCCTTTTCGTTTTCGAATGTTTCTTCCACATTGATATCCTCTTTAATTGTTTCTATAACTTCGAAATCCTCTTTGATGGCGTTTTTACTTCAATATACTTTTGAATTGTTTTTTTCTATTTTTATATTTTCTTCAATTACTTCTCTTACTTCAATATCGACTCTACAAAATTATGGGTTTTAATACAAATCTTAAATCGCTCGTATCTTCTAAACGGGAAGAGTTACGCCTAGCAAACTTTTACAAAATATTGGTACAAAATTTTGGTGGAATAGTTTTTTTAATACCATCATTGCCCTTGACATCCGTTTTGAATGCTTCTCTTACTTCGTCTTCCACTTTAAATGCTTCTTTCACCTCGATATCCTCTATTTTTGCTTCTTCCACTTTGATATCCTTTTTAATTGCTTTATCTACTTATATATTTTCTTCAATTGCTTCTTTTACTTCAATTCCCACTCTACAAAATTATGGGTTTTAATACAAATCTTAAATCGCTCGTATCTTCTAAACGGGAAGAGTTACGCCTAGCAAACTTTTACAAAATATTGGTACAAATTTTTGGTCGAATATTTTTTTTATTACCATCATTGATCTTGACATCCTTTTTGAATGCTTCTTTCACCTCGATATCCTCTATTTTTGCTTCTTCCACTTTGATATCCTTTTTAATTGCTTTTTCTACTGATATATTTTCTTAATTGCTTCTTTTACTACAATTTCCACTCCACAAAATTATGGGTTTTAATACAAATCTTAAATCGCTCGTATCTTCTAAACGGGAACAGTTATGCCTAGCAAACTTTTACAAAATATTGGTTCAAATTTTTGGTCGAATAGTTTTTTTATTACCATCATTGCTCTTGACATCCTTTTTGAATGCTTCTCTCACTTGGTCTTCCTCCTTGAATGCTTCTTTCACCTCGATATCCTCTATTTTTGCTTCTTCCACTTTGATATCCTTTTTAATGTCTTTTTCTACTTATATGTCTTCTTCAATTGCTTCTTTTACTTCAATTTCCACTCCACAAAATTATGAGTTTTCATACAAAACTTAAATCGCTCGTATCTTTTAAACGGGAAGAGATAGCTCGAGGAAACTTTTACAAAATATTAGATTAAGTTTTTGGTGAAACCGTTTTTTATTTTTATCCTTGTCCTCGACGTCTTTTACTCAATTTCAATTTCCTCTTTAATTGTTTCTGCTACTTCGATATCCTATTTGATTGCTTCTTTCACTTCAATATCCTCTTTGATTGTTTCTTCCACTTCGATATCGTTTTTGACTGTGTCTTCCACTTCGATATCGTCTTTGATTGCTTTTTTCACTTCGTCATCCTCTTAGAATGCTTCTTTCACCTCGATATCCTCTATTTTTGCTTCTTCCACTTTGATATCCTTTTTAATTTCTTTTTCTACTTATATATTTTCTTAATTGCTTCTTTTACTACAATTTCCACTCTACAAAATTATGGGTTTTAATACAAATCTTAAATCGCTCGTATCTTCTAAACGGGAAGAGTTACGCCTAGCAAACTTTTACAAAATATTGGTACAAATTTTTGGTGGAATAGTTTTTTTAATACCATCATTGCCCTTGACATCCGTTTTGAATGCTTCTCTTACTTCGTCTTCCACTTTAAATGCTTCTTTCACCTCGATATCCTCTATTTTTGCTTCTTCCACTTTGATATCCTTTTTAATTGCTTTATCTACTTATATATTTTCTTCAATTGCTTCTTTTACTTCAATTCCCACTCTACAAAATTATGGGTTTTAATACAAATCTTAAATCGCTCGTATCTTCTAAACGGGAACAGTTACGCCTAGCAAACTTTTACAAAATATTGGTACAAATTTTTGGTCGAATATTTTTTTTATTACCATCATTGATCTTGACATCCTTTTTGAATGCTTCTTTCACCTCGATATCTTCTATTTTTGCTTCTTCCACTTTGATATCTTGATTGCTTCTTCATCTTCGATATCTTGTATGATTGCTTCTTTCACTTCAATATCCTCTTTGATTGATTCTTACACTTCAATATCCTTTTAGAGTGCTTCTTTCACTTCGATATCGTCTTTGTTTGCTTCTTTCATTTCGTCATCCTCTTTAAATATTACTACCACTTCGGTATCCTCTTTGATTGCTTACTCCACTTTTGTTTTATTATGCAACATCCACTATTCCGATATTCTCTTTGATTGCTTCTTCCACTTCGATATCCTCTTTGATTGCATCTTCCACTTCGATATCCTTTTAAATTGCTTCTTCTATTTCATATCCTCTTTAATTGCTTCATTTACTTCATTGCCCTCTCTACAAATTATGGTGTTTCATACAAAACTTCAATCGCTCGTATCTTCTAAGCAGGAAGTGATAGCCCTAGCAAACTTCTACAAAATATTGGTAATAATTTTTGTTGGAATCGTTTTTTTATTATCGTCCTTGAATGCTTCTCTCACTTCGTCATCCTCTTTGATTGCTTCTTCCACTTCGATATCCTCTTTGATTGCTTCTTCCACTTCGATATCCTCTTTGATTGCTTCTTCCACTTCGATATCGTCTTTGACTATTTCTTCCACTTCGATATCGTCTTTGATTGCTTTTTTCACTTCGTCATCCTCTTAGAACGCTTCTACCACCTCGGTATCCTCTTTGATTGCTTACTCAACTTTAATTTCCTCTTTGATTGTTTCTGCTACTGCGATATCCTATTTGATTGCTTCTTTCACTTCAATATCCTCTTTGATTGCTTCTTCCACTTCGATATCGTTTTTGACTGTTTCTTCCACTTCGATATCGTCTTTGATTGCTTTTTTCACTTCGTCATCCTCTTAGAACGCTTCTACCACCTCGGTATCCTCTTTGATTGCTTACTCAACTTTAATTTCCTCTTTGATTGTTTCTGCTGCTTCGATATCCTATTTGATTGCTTCTTTCACTTCAATATCCTCTTTAATTGCTGCTTCCACTTGGAAATCCTCTTTGATTTGATTGCTTCTTCCATTTCGGTATCGTCTTTGACTGCTTCTTACACATGGATATCCTCTTTGATGGCTTTTAACAGGTCGATATCCTCTTTAATTACTTCTTCGACTAAAAGAAAAACACGCGAGCTGCGAGCAGCTCGCGCACAACGCAACCTCTAGTTATATAAATAAAGCTCGATTACCACTCACTGACTGACTGACTGACTGACTCATTGACATGTTTGTTCTCCCAGATGCCACCTCGTAGGGTGAAAATGTTTGGTGGGATCGTATAGAGGGAGTTCCGATGAGTTGGGAATAAATCCTAAAGTACCCCTTTTGTCCCCCATTCGCTCACATCGACCTCGTATCTCGGAAAGTATAGGTCTTAGAGAGTTGGTGCAAAAACTAATGTTGCAGAGGACATTTTTTTATATCCGGATCCATGAAAAAAAAATTGTCTTTCATACAAAAAAAAAATTGTCCCATACAAAATATTTCTGTATGAATACCGTAAACCGTATATTTCGTTTGCCGTAATTTTCATACTGTTTTTGTAGGGAGCCCACGGCTTGTGTGTACTATAAAATTACTGTAAATTTGCTTGATTCGATATAATGGTTTTGGAGGGGCATGAGACAACTTTCATAGTTTTAGCAAAGGTCATCATCATCATTTTGGAACATCCAATTTTTTTTTTTTTTTTTTTGTATGCAACGTTCATCATGTTTATTTTGGAACATCCACATTTATTTTTAATTATGCCTCATCCACAATGATCACTTTGGAACGTCATTTTTTTTTTATTATGCAACATCCACTGTGATCATTTTGGTACATCATTTTTTTTAATTATGCCTCATCCACAATGATCACTTTGGAACGTCAATTTTTTTTTTATTATGCTTCATCCACTGTGATCATTTTGGAACATCATTTTTTTTTCAATTATGCCTCATCCACTATGATCACTTTGGAACGTCAATTTTTTTTTATTATGCAACATCCACTGTGATATTTTGGTACATCATTTTTTTTAATTATGCCTCATCCACAATGATCACTTTGGAACGTCAATTTTTTTTTTTTATTATGCAACATCCACTGTGATCATTTTGGTACATCATTTTTTTAATTACGCCTCATCCACAATGATCACTTTGGAACGTCAATTATTTTTTATTTTTTTATTATGCCTCAGCCACAATGATCATTTTGGAACGTCATTTTTTTTTTTTTGACTATGCAAAATACTTTGTGATCATTTTGGAAAATCAATTTTTTTTAAATTATGCCTCATCCACAATGATCATTTTGGAACGTCAATTTTTTTTTTATTATGCAAAATCCACTGTGATCATTTTGGAACATCATTTTTTTTTAATTATGCCTCATCCACAATGATCACTTTTGGAACGTCAATTTTTTTTTATTATGCAAAATCCTTTGTGATCATTTTGGAAAATCAATTTTTTTTTAATTATGCCTCATCCACAATGATCATTTTGGAACGTCAATTTTTTTTTTATTATGCAATATCCTTTGTGATCATTTTGGAAAATCAATTTTTTTTAATTATGCCTCATCCACAATGATCACTTTTGGAACGTCAATTTTTTTTTTTACTATGCAAAATCCTTTGTGATCATTTTGGAACATCATTTTGTTTTAAATTATGCCTCATCCACAATGATCACTTTTGGAACGTCATTTTTTTTTATTATGCAAAATCCTTTGTGATCATTTTGGAAAATCATTTTTTTTAAATTATGCCTCATCCACAATGATCATTTTGGAACGTCAATTTTTTTTTTATTATGCGACATCCACTATTCGAATATTCTCTTTGATTGCTTGTTACACTTCGTCATCCTCTTTTATTGTTTCTTCCGCCTCCACATCTTCTATTTTTGCATGTTCCACTTCGTTATCCTTTTAAAATGCTTCTTCTACTTCATATCCTCTTTAATTGCTTCAGTTACTTCATTATGCGCTCTACAAAATTGTGGTGTTTCATACAAAACTTCAATCGCTCATATCTTCTAAACGGGAAGAGATAGCCCTAGCAAACTTGTACAAAATATTGGTATAAATTTTTGGTGGAACTGTTTTTTTATTGTCATCCTTGACATCCTTTTTGAATGCTTCTCTCACTTCGTCATCTTCTTTGAATGTTTTTTCCACTTCGACATCATCTTTGACTGCTTCTTTAACTTCGATATCCTCTTTGATTGCTTCTTCCACATTGATATCCTATTTGATTGCTTCTTTAACTTTGATATCCTCTACGATTGCTTGTTCCACTTCGATATCCTCTTTTATTCCTTCTTCATCTTCAATATCCATTGGATTGCTTCTTCATCTTTGATATCCTCTTTGATGGCATTTTCACTTCGGTATCCTGTGTAAGGGCTCCTTCCTCTTTGATTTCCGTTTGATTGCTTCTTGCACTGCAATATTTTCTTTGATTGCGTCTTCATATTCGATATCGTTTTTGATTGCATTTTTACTTCGATATCCTGTGATGGCTTCTTCCACTTTGATATCCTCTTTGATTGCTTCTTCCACTTCGATATCCGCTTTGATTGCTTGTTCCATTTTGATATCATCTTTGACTATTTCTTTCACTTCGATATCGTCTTTGATTGCTTTTTTCACTTCGTCATCCTCTTTGAATACTTCTACCAACTCGGTATCCTCTTTGATTCCTTAGTCAACTTCAATTTCCTCTTTGATTGTTTTTGCTACTTCGATATCCTCTTTGTTTACTCCTTCCACTTCGATATCATCTTCGATTTCCTTTTGATTGCTTCTTGCACTGCATTATTCTCTTTGATTGCGTCTTCATCTTCGATATCGTCTTTGATAGAATTTTCACTTCGATATCCTCTGTGATGGCTTCTTCCACTTCGATACCCTCTTTGATTGCTTCTTCCACTTCGATATCCTCTTTGATTGTTTATTCCGCCTCGACATCTTCTATTTTTGCATGTTCCACTTCGTTATCCCTTCAAAATGCTTCTTCTACTTTCATATCCTCTTTAATTGCTTCAGTTACTTCATTATGCTCTCTACAAAATTGTGGTCTTTCATACAAAACTTCAATCGCTCGTATCTTCTAAACGGGAAGAGATAGCCCTAGCAAACTTGTACAAAATATTGGTATAAATTTTTGGTGCAACTGTTTTTTTATTATCATCCTTGACATCCTTTTTGAATGCTTCTCTCACTTCGTCATCTTCTTTGAATGTTTTTTCCACTTCGACATCATCTTTGACTGCTTCTTTAACTTCGATATCCTCTTTGATTGCTTCTCCCACTTCGATATCGTCTTTGACTGCTTCTTCCATTTCGATATCGTCTTTGATTGCTTTTTTCACTTCGTCATCTTCTTTGAATGCTTCTACCACCTCGGTATCCTCTTTGATTGCTTACTCAACTTCAATTTCCTTTTTGATTGTTTCTCCCTCTTCGATATCGTCTTTGACTGCTTCTTCCATTTCGATATCGTCTTTGATTGCTTTTTTCACTTCGTCATCTTCTTTGAATGCTTCTACCGCCTCGGTATCCTCTTTGATTGCTTACTCAACTTCAATTTCCTCTTTGATTGTTTCTGCCACTTCGATATCCTATTTGATTGCTTCTTCCACTTCAACATTCTCTTTGATAGTTTCTTCCACTTCGATATCCAATCAACAAATTTATGATTTTTTCTTACAAAACTTTAATCGCTCGTATCTTCTAAACGGGAAGAGATAGCACTAGCAAACTTTGACGAAATATTAGTACAAATTTTTGATCATTATCATTTTGCAACATACATTTATATTATGCAACGTCAATCATGATCATTTTGGAACGTCCAGATTTTTTTTTATGCAACGTTCATCATGATCTTTTTTGCAACGTTCAATTTTTTTTTTATACAACCATTATCATGATCATTTTGGAACATCCAATTTTTTTCTCTTTGATTGCTTGTTCCACTTCGATATCCTCTTTGATTGCTTCTTCCACATTGGTATCCTCTTTGATTGCTTCTTTAACTTTGATATCCTCTACGATTGCTTGTTCCGCTTCGATATCCTCTTTTATTCCTTCTTCATCTTCAATATCCATTGGATTGCTTCTTCCACTTCGATATCGTCTTTGATTGCTTTTTTTACTTCGTCATCCTCTTAGAATGCTTCTACCACCTTGGTATCCTCTTTGATTTCTTCCTCAACTTTAATTTCCTCTTTGATTGTTTCTGCTACTTCGATATCCTATTTGATTGCTTCTTTCACTTCAATATCCTCTTTGATTGCTTCTTCCACTTCGATATCATCTTTGATTGCTGCTTCCACTTGGAAATCCTCTTTGATTTGATTGCTTCTTCCATTTCGATATCGTCTTTGACTGCTTCTTACACATGGATATCCTCTTTGATGGCTTTTAACAGCTCGATATCCTCTTTAATTACTTCTTCGACTAAAAGAAAAACACGCGAGCTGCGAGCAGCTCGCGCACAACGCAACCTCTAGTTATATTATATAAAGCTCGATTACCACTCACTGACTGACTGACTCATTGACATGTTTGTTCTCCCAGATGCCACCTCGTAGGGTGAAAATGTTTGGTGGGATCGTATAGAGGGAGTTCCGATGAGTTGGGAATAAATCCTAAAGTACCCCTTTTGTCCCCCATTCGCTCCCATCCACCTCGTATCTCGGAAAGTATAGGTCTTACAGCATTGGTGCAAAAACTAATGTTGCAGAGGACATTTTTTTATATCCGGTTCCATGAAAAAAAAATTGTCTTTCATACAAAAAAAAAATTGTCCCATACAAAATATTTCTGTATGAATACCGTAAACCGTATATTTCGTTTGCCGTAATTTTCATACTGTTTTTGTAGGGAGCCCACTGCTTGTGTGTACTATAAAATTACTGTAAAATTTGCTTGATTCTATATAATGGTTGTGGAGGGGCATGAGACAACTTTCATAGTTTTAGCAAAGGTCATCATCATCATTTTGGAACATCCAAATTTTTTTTTTTTTAGTATGCAACGTTCATCATGTTTATTTTGGAACATCCACATTTATTTTTAATTATGCCTCATCCACAATGATCACTTTGGAACGTCATTTTTTTTTATTATGCAACATCCACTGTGATCATTTTGGTACATCATTTTTTTTAATTATGCCTCATCCACAATGATCACTTTGGAACGTCAATTATTTTTTTTTTATTATGCATCATCCACTGTGATCATTTTGGAACATCATTTTTTTCAATTATGCCTCATCCACTATGATCACTTTGGAACGTCCATTTTTTTTTTATTATGCAACATCCACTGTGATATTTTGGTACATCATTTTTTTTAATTATGCCTCATTCACAATGATCACTTTGGAACGTCAATTTTTTTTTATTATGCAACATCCACTGTGATCATTTTGGTACATCATTTTTTTTAATTATGCCTCATCCACAATGATCACTTTGGAACGTCAATTTTTTTTTTTTATTATGCAACATCCACTGTGATCATTTTGGTACATCATTTTTTTAATTACGCCTCATCCACAATGATCACTTTGGAACGTCAATTTTTTTTTTATTATGCAACACATAATTTTTTTTAATTATGCCTCATCCACAATGATCACTTTGGAACGTCAATTATTTTTTTTTATTATGCATCATCCACTGTGATCATTTTGGAACATCATTTTTTTTTAATTATGCCTCATCCACAATGATCACTTTGGAACGTCAATTATTTTTTTTTTTTTGTATTATGCAACATCCACTGTGATCATTTTGGTACATCATTTTTTTTTATTATGCCTCATCCACAATGATCACTTTGAAACGTCAATTATTTTTTTTTATAATGCTAAATCCTTTGTGATCTTTTTGGAAAATCAATTTTTTTTAATTATGCCTCATCAACAATGATCACTTTTGGAACGTCAATTTTTTTTTTACTATGCAAAATCCTTTGTGATCATTTTGGAACATCATTTTGTTTTAAATTATGCCTCATCCACAATGATCACTTTTGGAACGTCATTTTTTTTATTATGCAAAATCCTTTGTGATCATTTTGGAAAATCATTTTTTTTAAATTATGCCTCATCCACAATGATTATTTTGGAACGTCAATTTCTTTTTTTTTATTATGCAACATCCACTGTGATAATTTTGGAACATCAATTTTTTTTAATTATGCCTCATCAGCAATGATCATTTTGGAACGTCAATTTTTTTTTAAATTATGCCTCATCCACAATGATCACTTTTGGAACGTCAATTTTTTTTTATTATGCAACATCCACTGTAATCATTTTGGAACATCAATTTTTTTTTATTTATTCCTCATCCACTATGATCATTTTTGAACGTCAATTTTTTTTTATTATGCGACATCCACTATTCGAACATTCTCTTTGATTGCTTGTTACACTTCGTCATCCTCTTTTATTGTTTCTACCGCCTCCACATCTTCTATTTTTGCATGTTCCACTTCGTTATCCTTTTAAAATGCTTCTTCTACTTCATATCCTCTTTAATTGCTTCAGTTACTTCATTATGCGCTCTACAAAATTGTGGTGTTTCATACAAAACTTCAATCGCTCATATCTTCTAAACGGGAAGAGCTAGCCCTAGCAAACTTGTACAAAATATTGGTGTAAATTTTTGGTGGAACTGTTTTTTTATTGTCATCCTTGACATCCTTTTTGAATGCTTCTCTCACTTCGTCATCTTCTTTGAATGTTTTTTCCACTTCGACATCATCTTTGACTGCTTCTTTAACTTCGATATCCTCTTTGATTGCTTCTTCCACTTCGATATCGTCTTTGACTGCTTCTTCCATTTCGATATCGTCTTTGATTGCTTTTTCACTTCGTCATCTTCTTTGAATGCTTCTACCACCTTGGTATCCTCTTTGATTGCTTACTCAACTTCAATTTCCTCATTGATTGTTTCTGCCACTTCGATATCCTATTTGATTGCTTCTCCCACTTCAATATTCTCTTTGATAGTTTCTTCCACTTCGATATCCAATCAACAAATTTATGATTTTTCTTACAAAACTTTAATCGCTCGTATCTTCTAAACGGGAAGAGATAGCACTAGCAAACTTTGACAAAATATTAGTACAAATTTTTGATCATTATCATTTTACAACATACATTTATATTATGCAACGTCAATCCTGATCATTTTGGAACGTCCAGATTTTTTTTATGCAACGTTCATCATGATCTTTTTTGCAACGTTCAATTTTTTTTATACAACTATTATCATGATCATTTTGGAACATCCAATTTTTTTCTCTTTGATTGCTTGTTCCACTTCGATATCCTCTTTGATTGCTTCTTCCACATTGATATCCTATTTGATTGCTTCTTTAACTTTGGTATCCTCTACGATTGCTTCTTCCACTTCGATATCCTCTTTTATTCCTTCTTCATCTTCAATATCCATTGGATTGCTTCTTCATCTTTGATATCCTCTTTGATGGCATTTTCACTTCGGTATCCTCTGTAAGGGCTCCTTCCTCTTTGATTTCCGTTTGATTGCTTCTTGCACTGCAATGTTTTCTTTGATTGCGTCTTCATATTCGATATCGTTTTTGATTGCATTTTTACTTCGATATCCTGTGATGGCTTCTTCCACTTTGATATCCTCTTTGATTGCTTCTTCCACTTCGATATCCGCTTTGATTGCTTGTTCCATTTTGATATCGTCTTTGACTATTTCTTTCACTTCGATATCGTCTTTGATTGCTTTTTTCAGTTCGTCATCCTCTTTGAATACTTCTACCAACTCGGTATCCTCTTTGATTCCTTAGTCAACTTCAATTTCCTCTTTGATTGTTTTTGCTACTTCGATATCCTATTTGATTGCTTCTCCCACTTCAATATCCTCTTTGTTTACTCCTTCCACTTCGATATCATCTTCGATTTCCTTTTGATTGCTTCTTGCACTGCATTATTCTCTTTGATTGCGTCTTCATCTTCGATATCGTCTTTGATAGCATTTTCACTTCGATATCCTCTGTGATGGCTTCTTCCACTTCGATACCCTCTTTGATTGCTTCTTCCACTTCGATATCCTCTTTGATTGTTTCTTCCGCCTCGACATCTTCTATTTTTGCATGTTCCACTTCGTTATCCCTTTAAAATGCTTCTTCTACTTTCATATCCTCTTTAATTGCTTCAGTTACTTCATTATGCTCTCTACAAAATTGTGGTCTTTCATACAAAACTTCAATCGCTCGTATCTTCTAAACGGGAAGAGATAGCCCTAGCAAACTTGTACAAAATATTGGTATAAATTTTTGGTGCAACTGTTTTTTTATTGTCATCCTTGACATCCTTTTTGAATGCTTCTCTCACTTCGTCATCTTCTTTGAATGTTTTTTCCACTTCGACATCATCTTTGACTGCTTCTTTAACTTCGATATCCTCTTTGATTGCTTCTCCCACTTCGATATCGCCTTTGACTGCTTCTTCCATTTCGATATCGTCTTTGATTGCTTTTTTCACTTCGTCATCTTCTTTGAATGCTTCTACCACCTCGGTATCCTCTTTGATTGCTTACTCAACTTCAATTTCC
Source organism: Philereme transversata (assembly GCA_963924445.1). Lineage (NCBI taxonomy): Eukaryota > Metazoa > Arthropoda > Insecta > Lepidoptera > Geometridae > Philereme > Philereme transversata. The sequence goes on along the minus strand of OZ004343.1, from coordinate 730,063 downwards.
TCTTTGATTGTTTCTCCCTCTTCGATATCGTCTTTGACTGCTTCTTCCATTTCGATATCGTCTTTGATTGCTTTTTTCACTTCGTCATCTTCTTTGAATGCTTCTACCGCCTCGGTATCCTCTTTGATTGCTTACTCAACTTCAATTTCCTCTTTGATTGTTTCTGCCACTTCGATATCCTATTTGATTGCTTCTTCCACTTCAACATTCTCTTTGATAGTTTCTTCCACTTCGATATCCAATCAACAAATTTATGATTTTTCTTACAAAACTTTAATCGCTCGTATCTTCTAAACGGGAAGAGATAGCACTAGCAAACTTTGACAAAATATTAGTACAAATTTTTGATCATTATCATTTTGCAACATACATTTATATTATGCAACGTCAATCATGATCATTTTGGAACGTCCAGATTTTTTTTTATGCAACGTTCATCATGATCTTTTTTGCAACGTTCAATTTTTTTTTATACAACCATTATCATGATCATTTTGGAACATCCAATTTTTTTCTCTTTGATTGCTTGTTTATCTTTGATTGCTTCTTTAACTTTGATATCCTCTACGATTGCTTGTTCCGCTTCGATATCCTCTTTTATTCCTTCTTCATCTTCAATATCCATTGGATTGCTTCTTCCACTTCGATATCGTCTTTGATTGCTTTTTTTACTTCGTCATCCTCTTAGAATGCTTCTACCACCTTGGTATCCTCTTTGATTTCTTCCTCAACTTTAATTTCCTCTTTGATTTTTTCTGCTACTTCGATATCCTATTTGATTGCTTCTTTCACTTCAATATCCTCTTTGATTGCTTCTTCCACTTCGATATCATCTTTGATTGCTTCTTCCACTTCGATATCCTCTAAGATTGCTTCTTCCACTTCGATACCTTCTTTGATTGCTTCTTCCACTTCGATATCGTCTGTTATTGCTTTTTTCACTTCGTCATCTTAGAATGCTTCTACCACCTCGGTATCCTCTTTGATTGCTTACTCAACTTCAATTTCCTCTTTAATAGTTTCTGCTAATTCGATATCCTATTTGATTGCTGCTTTCACTTCAATATCCTGTTTGATTGCTTCTTGCACTTCGAAATCATATTTGATTGCTGCTTCCATTTGGATATCTTCTTTGATTTGATTGCTTCTTCCATTTCGATATCGTCTTTGACTGCTTCTTACACATGGATATCCTTTTTGATCGCTTTTAACAGCTCGAAATCCTCTTTGATTGCTTCTTCGACAAAAACAATAACACGCGAGTTGCGTGCAACTCGCGCACTACGCAACCTCTAGTTATATTATATAAAGCTCGATTACCACTGACTCACTGACTGATTGACATCATTGTTCTCCCAGATGCCACCTCGTAGGGGGGAAATGTTTGGTGGGATCGTATAGAGGGAGTTCCGGTGAGTTGGGAATAAATCCTAAAGTACCCCTTTTGTCCCCCATTCGCTCCCATCGACATCGTATCTCGGAAAGTATAGGTCTTAGAGCGTTGGTGCAAAAACTAATGTTGCAGAGGACATTTTTTTATATCCGGTTCCATGAAAAAAAAATTGTCTTTCATACAAAAAAAAATTGTCCCATACAAAATATTTCTGTATGAATACCGTAAACCGTATATTTCGTTTGCCGTAATTTTCATACTGTTTTTGTAGGGAGCCCACGGCTTGTGTGTACTATAAAATTACTGTAAATTTGCTTGATTCTATATAATGGTGGTGGAGGGACATGAGATAACTTTCATAGTTTTTGCAAAGGTCATCATCATCATTTTGGAACATCCAATTTTTTTTTTTTTTTAGTATGCAACGTTCATCATGTTTATTTTGGAACATCCACATTTTTTTAATTATGCCTCATCCACAATGATCACTTTGGAACGTCAATTATTTTTTTTTATTATGCAACATCCACTGTGTTCATTTTGGTACATCATTTTTTTTTCAGTTATGCCTCATCCACTATGATCACTTTGGAACGTCAATTTTTTTTTTTTTATTATGCAACATCCACTGTGATATTTTGGTACATCATTTTTTTTAATTATGCCTCATCCACAATGATCACTTTGGAACGTCAATTTTTTTTTATTATGCATCATCCACTGTGATCATTTTTGAACATCATTTTTTTTTCAATTATGCTTCATCCACTATGATCACTTTGGAACGTCAATTTTTTTTTTTTTTTTATTATGCAACATCCACTGTGATATTTTGGTACATCATTTTTTTTAATTATGCCTCATCCACAATGATCACTTTGGAACGTCAATTATTATTATTTTTTTAATTATGCCTCATCCACAATGATCACTTTGAAACGTCAATTATTATTATTTTTTTTGTATTATGCAACATCCACTGTGATCATTTTGGTACATCATTTTTTTTAATTATGCATCATCCACAATGATCACTTTGGAACGTCAATTATTTTTTTTTATTATGCAACATCCACTGTGATCATTTGGGAACATCATTTTTTTTAAATTATGCCTCATCCACAATGATCATTTTGGAACGTCAATTTTTTTTTATTATGCGACATCCACTATTGGAATATTCTCTTTGATTGCTTGTTACACTTCGTCATCCTCTTTTATTGTTTCTTCCGCCTCCACATCTTCTATTTTTGCATGTTCCACTTCGTTATCCTTTTAAAATGCTTCTTCTACTCGTACTTCATATCCTCTTTAATTGCTTCAGTTACTTCATTATGCGCTCTACAAAATTGTGGTGTTTCATACAAAACTTCAATCGCTCATATCTTCTAAACGGGAAGAGATAGCCCTAGCAAACTTGTACAAAATATTGGTATAAATTTTTGGTGGAACTGTTTTTTTATTGTCACCCTTGACATCCTTTTTGAATGCTTCTCTCACTTCGTCATCTTCTTTGAATGTTTTTTCCACTTCGACATCATCTTTGACTGCTTCTTTAACTTCGATATCCTCTTTGATTGCTTCTCCCACTTCGATATCGTCTTTGACTGCTTCTTCCATTTCGATATCGTCTTTGATTGCTTTTTTCACTTCGTCATCTTCTTTTAATGCTTCTACCACCTCGGTATCCTCTTTGATTGCTTACTCAACTTCAATTTCCTCTTTGATTGTTTCTGCCACTTCGATATCCTATTTGATTGCTTCTTCCACTTCCACATCCTCTTTGATAGTTTCTTCCACTTCGATATCCTATCAACAAATTTATGAATTTTCTTACAAAACTTTAATCGCTCGTATCTTCTAAACGGGAAGAGATAGCACTAGCAAACTTTGACAAAATATTAATACAAATTTTTGATCATTATCATTATGCAACATACATTTATATTATGCAACGTCAATCATGATCATTTTGGAACGTCCAGATTTTTTTTATGCAACGTTCATCATGATCTTTTTTGCAACGTTAAATTTTTTTTATATTGCTTCTCCCACTTCAATATCCTCTTTGTTTACTCCTTCCACTTCGATATCATCTTCGATTTTCTTTTGATTGCTTCTTGCACTGCATTATTCTCTTTGATTGCGTCTTCATTTTCGATATCGTCTTTGATAGCATTTTCACTTCGATATCCTCTGTGATGGCTTCTTCCACTTCGATACCATCTTTGATTGCTTCTTCCACTTTGATATCCTCTTTGATTGCTTCTTCCACTTCGATATCGTCTTTGATTGCTTCTTCCACTTCGATATCGTCTTTGACTGTTTCTTCCACTTCGATATCGTCTTTGATTGCTTTTTTTACTTCGTCATCCTCTTAGAATGCTTCTACCACGTCGGTATCTTCTTTGATTCCTTAGTCAACTTCAATTTCCTCTTTGATTGTTTTTGCTTCTTCGATATCCTATTTGATTGCTTCTCCCACTTCAATATCAGCTTTGTTTACTCCTTCCACTTCGATATCATCTTCGATTTCCTTTTGATTGCTTCTTGCACTGCATTATTCTCTTTGATTGCGTCTTCATTTTCGATATCGTCTTTGATAGCACTTTCACTTCGATATCCTCTGTGATGGCTTCTTCCACTTCGATACCATCTTTGATTGCTTCTTCCACTTCGATATCCTCTTTGATTGCTTCTTCCACTTCGATATCGTCTTTGATTGCTTTTTCCACTTCGATATCGTCTTTGACTGTTTCTTCCACTTCGATATCGTCTTTGATTGCTTTTTTTACTTCGTCATCCTCTTAGAATGCTTCTACCACGTCGGTATCTTCTTTGATTCCTTAGTCAACTTCAATTTCCTCTTTGATTGTTTTTGCTTCTTCGATATCCTATTTGATTGCTTCTCCCACTTCAATATCAGCTTTGTTTACTCCTTCCACTTCGATATCATCTTCGATTTCCTTTTGATTGCTTCTTGCACTGCATTATTCTCTTTGATTGCGTCTTCATTTTCGATATCGTCTTTGATAGCATTTTCACTTCGATATCCTCTGTGATGGCTTCTTCCACTTCGATACCCTCTTTGATTGCTTCATTTACTTCAATATCCTCTTTGATTGCTTCTTCCACTTCGTTATCATCTTTGATTGCTGCTTCCACTTGGAAATCCTCTTTGACTGTTTCTTCCATTTCGATATCGTCTTTGACTGCTTCTTACACATGGATATCCTCTTAGATGGCTTTTAATAGCTCGATATCCTCATTAATTACTTCTTCGACTAAAAGAAAAACACGCGAGCTGCGAGCAGCTCGCGCACAACGCAACCTCTAGTTCCAATTATAAAGACTATTTGCCTAAGTTTTTAAGTGAGTTGAACCTTTTTTGAATAAAATCGGATTGAGTTTTTAACACATGTGTCAAAATCAAATGTAATTTAAATCAAAAGCACCAAGGAGTGTTGATATCAACTTCGAAGCAAATCACCGCCAAAATAACTTTCTAGCCCTTTTTAACCCCGTTAAGGGATGAATTTCAATAAAATAAGAAACACGTCTTCCGTCAATTCTGTTAAAAAAGATTTATGCAAAATTTTAAGTAGATGGACCAAGGAATCACGTTGGCCCATACAAACTTTGCCCCCCCTTTTTCACACCCTAGAACACACCTAGGGTAGAATTTCGGAAATTCTTTCTTATCTGATGCCTACGTCATACAAAGAACACACTCTCCAAGTTTCAGGTCTCTACGATCAGCGGCTGTGCGATGATCCGTCAATCAGTCATTCAGGACAAAGCATTTTAAATGTATAGATTTTTATGAACATTGTCTTATCATTATATCAGAGGGACAACTCAGGGTAGAAAGTTAGTAGAATAGAAGAATCATTGAATTGGTACTCAATAGTCGCTCTGTGTGTTATGGAGAGGGCTATGCTTGGTGTTTTTCTACGAGATCAAATCACAAATTAGGAGATTCATAAATAAACCAAGGTAACTGACATAGCCAAGGTGGAAAGCGCAGTGTAGGTCAGCCCCCTCCCCCCCCCCCCTAGATGGAAAGACGACCTAATAGAATAGAATAGTTTTTTATGTTATTTGTGGGGAAACTGGCGTAAGGCCCACCTGATGGTAAGCGGTCACCGTCGCCTTTGACACCGGCAACACCCGGGGTATTGTCGATTCGTTCCCTACCCTGTAGAAACGAATAGGATATAATATAATAGAATAAAAAATGTAAGGTTATACTGCTTCGTATATTTCTCTGAATTAATCAATCCATTGATACATTGCAATATAAATCCTTTGAAGATTTCCTTGTCGCACCGTAATGTATTGCGAACATAAGGATTTTATTGCGTTCGGAACACATGAATTATTACCTCGAGGCATTTGCATTAATGAACCCAGTTATCCCTTTCCGCACCATCCCCTTTTAGGGGGTGGGGAAAACGGGAAGAAGGTATCATTATTACGCATTTGAGTAAAAATGGGTGTCGAAAAATTAGAGCCCAGGTTTTAGATAAGTACATATATAAATAATGCTGGATATTACATTACACACAGGGCTATCTAACCCCACATTACCATATATGTATACCTATGAGAACCAGAAATTATGCGAAATTCTAATAAATAATTTGCATCATCATATTAATATATCATAACACGTCCACACCTGCCAAACATAGACCATAGACTTCCAGAGTGACCGCTCTTGTGCGGCACCTAACGGCTCCCAGTAACCTTCATCAAAACACAATTTTATAATATAGAGTAATAAAATACTAGAAATAAATGAAAATCTATACACTTTTATCAAAACAGCAAGCGATAAAATCGTGGGCATATTAACAACTAAAGTAAAATAAATAGGTACATATGCAATAAATTATAAAACAAACGAATTTATGTAAAACTTCTCATTATTGATTTTCCCATCACAGCAACTATCCAAAAATAGCCTTTGGACAAAACAAACAACGGATCATCCTTCATAATATAGTCACTTATTATAATCTGTGGTTAAGCAACTACTTTACATAACCGTTGTTTACATATAATATAATAAGTAATATTAAGCTTGTGGTCTCTGTCATCGATTAGGTTTAGAGTATTTATCTCGCTCTTAAGCGTGATAATTTTGAAAATATAGATAATTTTGCAAAATAACCTCGCTTTTGAGAGAAGCTGGTAAAGGACAGTAAAGGATAGAAGTTAGACGGTTTTGGAAGAAACCTTTGCCCAGCAGTGGGATGATAAATTCATACTAATAATTTGTTTATGTTTTATATTTATATAAAATTTCGTTGTTTTTTTTTTAGTGTTTCTCCGTCTTAAAATATTTCTAATTGTATTGTGTATTGAGAGCTAATGTAGTGAATTATCTATGTGTATGAGTGAGGCAGTTTGCTCACGATCTCTGTTCGCAAATGTCACCTGCCGCCTAACTCGGGACTATGCGCCCCCATTCGATGGTTGAGTCTAAGTGTGCGTCCACACTGCGAGCCTAGCGCGGTTGCGACGACGGGCGCGAAGTATTAAACATATGAAAAGCGCCTTTGCGTCCATACTGTAGTGACTAAGGCGGAAGCCTAGTGCGACGGGACCGAGCGAGACAGAGCGCGTAGTTTTCAAACGTTCCTGTCCGCGCGTTCTGGCCACACTACGGGCCTAATCAGCGAGCGACCCAATGCGCGGGTGGCGGGGATAACAAACCTGTTCGGTCTTGTCGCTCGGCGTATGCGCATCTGTTTGTAGTAAAACTTAAAATGGCAATAAATACGGAATTATTTATAAGTGCGATTCAATCTAAACCACCCCTATGGCAAAGCAAACATCCACACCACAGTAATCGCACAATAACGAGAAAGTTATGGAGTGAAATAAAAGAACAATTTCCTGAAAGTGAAGGTAAGTTTATTAATTTTATTATTATAGTTATTACATTCTATGATATTGTTCCCAGAAATAGTTTGTAAATTTAATACGAACATTTTTTGCTCTTCGTGATGGGTTATTATTAATTCTGAGATTTATGCGACGATTTTCATATGATGGTGGGTTAGATATCACACGCTGGACATCCGGATCGAGATCGCCGTTTAAATCCATTATAACATTGTGAAGTATACATGCGGCTTTTATTATAGACAACGCATTTTTTCGGTTTGTTTCAATAGATTTAAGTAGTATTCGCCATTTGCATGTTAAAATGCCAATATTTGTTAAAATGTTTATAACATCTGACATACTTCGAACCGCTGCAAGAGCTCGCGCGTCACTGTGGCCACCTCACGCCCCCGCTCGCCGCACTAGCATTAGGCCCTAGTCGCCGCGCATTCAGTGTGGACGAAGCCTATACGGCGAGCGGGGGCGAAAGAACAGAACGCGCGGACAGGAACGTTTGAAAACTACGCGCTCTGTCTCGCTCGGTCCCGTCGCACTAGGCTTCCGCCTTAGTCACTACAGTATGGACGCAAAGGCGCTTTTCATATGTTTAATACTTCGCGCCCGTCGTCGCAACCGCGCTAGGCTCGCAGTGTGGACGCACACTACGTATTTGATACCTCCACCCATTCCGAGAAAAAGGGTATTGAATTGACAGAAGGACAGACAGACAGACAGACGGACAACGAAGTGATCCTATAAATAAGGGTTCCAGTAATAATAAGGGTTATAATAAGGGAAAAATGCGTTGTCTATAATAAAAGCCGCATGTATACTTCACAATGTTATAATGGATTTAAACGGCGATCTCGATCCGGATGTCCAGCGTGTGCTATCTAACCCACCATCATATGAAAATCGTCGCAGAAATCTCAGAAACAATAATAACCCATCACGAAGAGCAAAAAATGTTCGTATTAAATTTACAAACTATTTCTGGGAACAATATCAAAGAATGTAATAACTATAATAATAAAATTAATAAACTTACCTTCACTTTCAGGAAATTGTTCTTTTATTTCACTCCATAACTTTCTCGTTATTGTGCGATTACTGTGGTGTGGATGTTTGCTTTGCCATAGGGGTGGTTTAGATTGAATCGCACTTATAAATAATTCCGTATTTATTGCCATTTTAAGTTTTACTACAAACAGATGCGCATACGCCGAGCGACAAGACCGAACAGGTTTGTTATCCCTGCCACCCGCGCATTGGGTCGCTCGCTGATTAGGCCCGTAGTGTGGCCAGAACGCGCGGACAGGAACGTTTGAAAACTACGCTCTCTGTCTCGCTCGGTCCCGTCGCACTAGGCTTCCGCCTTAGTCACTACAGTATGGACGCAAAGGCGCTTTTCATATGTTTAATACTTCGCGCCCGTCGTCGCAACCGCGCTAGGCTCGCAGTGTGGACGCACACATAGGCATACTGTTCTTTGGAGCTGTAAAAAATTAATGTTCGAAGGCAAAGCAATCAAAAAATACGGCCATTTTTGCAACATATTTTGCTCGCAAATAAATCAAATAACTTAGAGTACTTTCCGATGACCAAGAATCACGAAATTTGGTAAAATATTCGAACATCATTAATTTGTAGTTACATCACATAGATAAAATATTTTTACGGAAACCTCGGAGCGAGCCAGACTCGCACTAGTCCAGTTTTTTTTTGTATTTATTTAGTTAGAATTAAAACTATGTATGTACATTGAATAATTATAAATGTTTTAAGGCTTACAAAAATAAATGATAAATAATTCATAGTAAAATATACATTTCAAACAGCCCCCAACTAAGCAAAGCTTGTATTATAAGAACCAGATAACTGATAGAATATATACATTTTTTTAGAAAACACGTTCTTGAAACAATACATGGTATATATTGTTACGCCGAGGCTTTTAAACAATGAGTAATAATCGTAACTTCTCGAACGCTTTTGTCTTGCTGTTTTATTGTTGTTATTGTCTACGGTTGCGCACAATGGGGATGGGTCGTTCTGTCGAAACACCGACCCTTTCCTGGAAGGATCGACATCGTTCTCGAACAATCGAAATGTGTGCGATATAAATAGGCCGGAGAGATGGCCGGACAGTCAGTCGGAGTTAGTCTGAGTGAGTGAGTCTCAGCGAGGCCCTGGAGGACTGACGTGGAGCAGGGTCTCGCGTGAACAGTAGTTGCTCGCGAGTCAGTCTGGATTAAGCTATACGTGCGATCATTTCGGTGACTTTAAGTGGTGCAACTGTGGTGTGAATTAGTGTGTTGTGATTACGTGTGACCAAGTTCGTGTATTCATCGTTTAGTGTTGAATAAAAGTGTTATTTTGGTTGGATCGATTCCCATTATTTTATCCCGAACCCTCAGCTCGTAACAATATATTAGCAATATAATTTTTTGTACATTGCTTTAACATAAAACAGAAGTAGGTAATAATTAAGAATTCTGGCACAAGGTCATTCACTTCACTCGTGAATGGACCTTTTGCCAGAATTCTTAATTATTCCATGAATATTGGTGTATTCAATTATTCCATCGAATATTGGTATATTCAATTATTCTATTGAATATTGGTATATTCAATTATTCCATTGAATATACATCTTATTATAATAACGATTTACTCATCTATTAAAATTTTGGTAGTATACTCTTTTTTGAAATAGAATCAAAATTCACTTTACTAATGAATTATATATCGATTCACTAGTGTTTTACATACTACCTTACACAGATTACTACCTACTTGGAGTATTTAGTATTGAAATGAAACACCAAGTTATGTTTAAATTTTAGATAGCTTACTTTATTCGAAGTTCATAATCATAATCATTTATTTTTCTGATGAAATTTACATAGATGCCTAGACACAGAAATTACAGATACATCTAGAAATTAAATTTAAGTAGAAGTGTATAGAGACATCATTATCGAAGATCAATTCAAACAATCATTTAAATTGTGTCTAACTATTGATTAAATGTACATACTTAGGAAGATATTATTTATAAAATATCTCACACACTAGATGAATAGGCATTATTTGATATTGAATGCTGTATTTTTGAAATAATTTCCCTTGTGCTGGTATAAATTTCATCGAATAGTACACCTCTGACGACGTGTTGAGCGCATAACTCAGCTTTGCATTTACAAAAGGTATCTTCTGTGTTTTCAAAATTTCTTGCATCATGAATTTCAATACGTATGATTTTGTATCCATATGCGGGTTTCTTCACAAATGAATAGTTGGTGGTAATGGGGCCCTCATTAATAACTCCTTTACGCTGTTCTGCTGCATTCCTGTTAATAGCAGACTCGTCGACAACAAAATTGAATAAGTCTTCAGAATCCTGAAACAAAAAATAATATCTTTTACTTATGAATATAGGTAGGTAGGCACATAACAAAATTACGAAATGGCATTCACACAATCGATTCGACTGATTAGCCTACATATTAAAATAATTTATTTAATAGGTACATACTTACCGACATGTCTTTCAGTTAATTTATTTGGAGAGGACGGAGATGCAGGCTTTCCAAACGCAAAGTGAACGTAGAATATTTTTATTTCTTAATTTATACTTTTTTAGAAGTTGTCTAATTCTTCAGCATAAGATTTGAAATGATATAACAATTTAAAAATGCATGTTAATGCTGAACTAGGTAGGTACACACTTCCCTACCATAAAAGTAACATTGACATACTACACCGCCTTACCACATTCCTGATACATGCACGTGCCTCACTCTCAGTACCTACCTAGAGACATAGTGCATTATTTAACTGCATCCGTTTATAACTATCTATTACAAATTTCATCGAAAGCATGGGCTATGGCCCAATTAATCAAATACCTACCTAAATCAATAGGTAGGCCTCAGTAAGAAAGTTTAAAGTTATAATAGTGAGATGTTCTCTATGGTGGGGTGAGTAAATAGCCGGCTGAGATGCAAGAGGTGCGGGTTCAATTCCCGCTGCGGGCCATGGTTGAGTGATTCGCTCACTGAGCCACTGAGGTCATCGAAATATCAAACCTATAAGCAGTATTTGTCTGTCTGTTGATACATTTATTACTTTCGATGTAAGTAAAACCAGCAAGCAAAGTCATGGTAATAAGATTGTATTATTCTTACTAAGACGAATTAAACTGCAGAGGTTTATAAGTTACTATCTAAATAAATAGGTATGCTCCACTAAGAAAGTTTAATGTTATAATAGTGAGATGTTCTCTATGGTGTGGTGAGTAAATAGTCGGCTGAGATGCAAGAGGTGCGGGTTCAATTCCCGCAGCGGGCCATGGTTGAGTGATCCGCTCACTGAGTCACCGAGGTCATCGAAATATCAAACCTATAAACAGTATTTGTCTGTCTGTTGATACATTTATTACTTTCGATGTAAGTAAAACAAGCAAGCAAAGTCATGGTAATGAGATTGTATTATTCTTACTAAGATGAATTAAACTGTAGAGGTTTGTAAGTTGATAACGTTTAATTGATTGTGTGCAGTATCCCAGTAAGCATTTTTCTTAGTGTGTATCTGTGTTCACCAAAAATGGGCAAGAGTCACATGAATAGGATACTATAAAAGCTCCCTATTTCTTGATCAAACCACATACCACTTTCCTGGACGATACGCAACGCCTCTTCATCAACAGTGATTACCGAGCGAGCTGACAATCAAATAAAAATGTAAGTACCTACCTACCTACCCTAACATTTAGAGTAATCGATCGAATCACGATTCAATTCAATTTCGATTCACACATTCATTCGCTAGATTCAGACAATCGTCGAATTTATATAATTCAATGGTAATCATTAAATTGATACTTAATTCAATCATTACTCAATTCATTTACTCATAGAATAAACTTGAATCAAATCTTTCAATACTTATTTCACTATTCCAATAGTTTTAAATATGTATGCTCAGGTACCATACTAATCAATTATTTTTTGACAGGTCCAAGCAACCGTGCAACACTACCGCGGACACCCTGTTCCCGTCAGAAGATGAATCTGCTAGTGGTGGCTGCTCAGACGTAGAAATTCAAAAAGTGGATAAGCCGAAGAAGCGATCATCAGCTGCGGTACCTGAACCGGGGCCGTCCAAGAAGGCCAAAAAGCTGAAAATCAGCCCGGTAACTATCAACAAGCCCAGTGCTCACGACTTGTTCGGCTCGGACAGTGAGGAGGAGCAGGTGACGCCTGAATCAGTTAAGAAAGGTAAAAAGGCGGCTCCTGTGTATTCTTATTTCACGAGAAGGCTGGCGAACGGTTATTCACGCCAGAGTAATGAAACTAAAAGCGGTTCACATTATGTGGAGGTTAAAATTTACAAAACTAACGAAATCGAGAACATTTTGCCGGTGAATAGGTGGCGGCACTCAATTATAACTATAAAAAATCAGGTAGATGATGGGAGCGACACGTGGAGAGTATTAGGAGAGCTCGTAGCTGCTACACGCAAAGATTTTAAAAAGTGCCCACCTACATTCATTAGTCAGTATTATTGATTATTATCAATACCTATAGTATACCTATAACATAATACTTATGTTAATCAATGTTTAATCACTTATTCCATTATTAATATTGTTAGTAGTATCCTTATAATCATAGAATTAGTAATCATAGAAAATAGGGTTCCTATTAGCTAATAAAATGTTCTATTGTATCATTATTATTTTTGTTTTTTTTCAGTCCCAAATTCAAATGGAGTCGCACACTGTAAACAATGTAATATTGAATTACCGAGTAATTATTATCGATATCATATCAGAACTAATATGCACAAATCAAATTGCTTGCTCAAGTCTGGTTATGAAAATATTGATATAGTTGCTACTGCATTCAAGAATCGAATAATGACATATCGTTTGAATGCCTCGCAGGAAGTCGAGTACCTCTCAGCTGAGGCGTTCCTGCAGGATAATAAACGAGTCATTACAAAACTGATCAATGAATCTTTAATGAAAAACCATTGTATTAAAATGAATTGTGAATTGTTTGCTTATTTTGTACTGTTTAAATCAAATGAGCAACAATTGAAATCATTTAATACTAAATACGAAGTTATTTACCACAGTACAAACTTTGATGAACTGTTTATAAATATTATAGAGAAATTTAAACAGAAATTGACAGAGTTTACACAATGTGGGTCTGGGTGGTCTTTTCTTTCGATAAGCCACTTAGAGATAAATATCAATAAATATTCTCCTATGAGAGGTGGAAGTTACATTGAATTACCTCCAATCATAAAGAATACTAAAAGTTGCTTAAATGTGAAAAACTCTGATGATAACTGTTTTTTATGGAGTATTGTTGCGGGCATGTTTCCTGCCAAAAAAAGTGTATGCAGAACTACATCGTATCCGCATTACTCAATGGTTTTAAAAACAAATGGGTTATCTTTTCCACCTACATATAAAGATATATCATTATTTGAAAGAAATAATTGTCATATAAGTGTAAATGTATATGGTTTGGACGATAGACATGTTGTGACAGGTCCTCTATATAAAACACTTTGTAAGAAGCCAAACCATTTTAATTTACTATATTTTGAAAGAAATGGTACGGCCCACTATTGTTTGATCAAAGACTTGGTACGATTAGTTCGTAGGCAAGTATCACGGAACAATAATAAAATGTATTTATGTGATACATGTTTACAATTTTTCGCAAATGAAACCAAACGTAATTTACATGATTGCTCTAATGTTTTAACAATTTTACCAGATAAAAATAAATTTCTCAAATTTATGCACTATGAAAGACAACAAAAAATTAATTTTGTGATTTATGCTGATTTTGAGTGCTTATTGATGGATTATAATGAAATTAAAACAAAAAATACCGAGACAAATAAAGTACATGAACCTTCATGTTTTGCATATTATATTTGTTGTTCTCACGATGAGTCTTTGAACAAACTTGTAACTTATAGAGGGAAAGATTGTGTAAAAGTATTTATTAAATATTTATTGAATGAAGTTAAATACATCAACAAGATCTTGTGCACTATAAAAGATATGAACCCATTGACTGAAGAACAAGAAAATAGTTATCAATTTGCTAAGACATGTCATATTTGTAAACAAATGTTATTCGCTGATAAAGTTCATGACCATGACCATATCACTGGCGAGTATAGAGGGCCAGCTCACTCTCACTGTAATTTGATGCATAGAGTGTGCCCATTCATACCTGTCGTATTTCACAATCTGTCTGGTTATGATTCACATATATTTATCACTGAGTTGGCTAAAAATGCAGGAGCAATTACAGTTATACCAAAAACTAAAGAGACGTACCTAACTTTCACAAAAGTGATTAAAACAAGTGATGGTACACGCCCAATTCAGATAAAGTTTATTGATTCATTTCAATTCTTAAGTACAAGTCTGGACACGTTGAGTAATAATTTAGGTGACAAAGATTTTGTACATTTGAAATCAGAATTTGTTAGTAAACTTAAATGTGATTTATTGCGAAAAAAGGGCATTTATCCATACGAATACATGGATTCTTGGCCAAAGTATGATGAACAGCTTCCATCGAAAGAAAATTTTTATAGTAGTTTGAAAATGACCAACATTTCCAACGATGACTATGCTCGTGCAAAAACTGTATGGAAATGTTTTAATATTCAGTCACTTGGAGAATATACCGATTTATACGTGAAATGTGATGTGTTGCTGTTATGCGATGTATTTGAAAACTTTAGAAAATTGTGTTTACAATATTATAATCTCGACTGTGCGTATTACATAACATCACCTAGTTTGAGTTGGGATGCTATGCTGCTTTACACTGGCGTAGAACTAGAATTGATTCACGATTTGGAAATTTATGAAATGTTGGAAAAAGGCATACGTGGGGGCTTAGCACAATGTGCAATACGACATGCTAAGGCCAATAATAAGTATGTACCTGCTTATGATGACACAAAACCGTCACAGTATTTGATATATCTTGATTGTAATAATCTTTATGGTCACGCAATGACAAAAAAAATGCCCATTTCTGATTTCAAGTTTATGTCAGCGGATGAAATGAACCGTTTCAATGTGATGAGCATATCAGATGATGCTTATTACGGATACATTTTGGAAGTTGATTTAGCTTATCCTGATCACTTGCATGATTCACATAGTGATTTGCCCTTTGCTGCTCAAAAACTGATTCCTCCTGGAGGGAGAGCACCAAAACTCGTAGCAAACTTATATGATAAAAACAATTATGTTATACATTATGTTCATTTAAAAGAATGCTTAAAAAATGGGCTTGTGCTGTTGAAAACACATCGAGTATTAATTTTTCGACAAGATAATTTCTTACAAAATTATATCGATTTAAATACTCAGTTACGTCAACAGTCAACATCAGCATTCCAAAAAGATTTTTTCAAGCTTTTAAATAATGCTATATTTGGAAAAACTATTGAAAACAGACGAAAGCAAGTCGATGTAAAATTGATAAGTTATTGGAATGATAATGCTAACAGAACAAATAAGCATCTGAGTGCTGAAAAATTGATTACGAAACCGAATTTAAAAAGCATTTCCATTTTTAATGAAAATTTCATTGCTGTCCAGTTAAACCGCGAAAAGATTGTTCTTGATAGACCAATATACATCGGTTTCACTGTATTGGAATATGCTAAACAACATTTGTATCAATTTCACTACGACTTTATGAAAAAGAAGTATGGTGATCAAATTAAACTGTGCTATACAGATACTGATAGTCTTCTTTATTTAGTACAGACTGATGATTTTTACTCAGATATGAAAGACGATATTGCTAAGTACGATACTAGTAATTTTTCTGAGGATAATCCTTATGCGATGCCTAATGTTAATGCGAAGGTACCAGGCTTATTTAAAGACGAACTTGGTGGTGATGTTATTACAGAGTTCATTGGTTTAAGAGCTAAATTATACTGTTTACATTCCGTAAAAACAAAAATAATGAAAGCTAAAGGAGTATCCAAATCTGTAACATCAAGATTAAAACTGTCACAGTATGCAGAAACATTATATTATAACAAAAACTTGACATGTAAAATGAATATGATCAAATCAATCAAACACAAATTGTATTCACAACAGTTAAATAAACTTGTGCTAAACAGAAATGATGACAAACGGCAAATACTTTCAAATCAGATAGAAACTTTGCCCTGGGGTCACTACAGTTCTGTACACCAAATGTTATAATTGTTATGTGGAACAGATTATCAAAAATGTGTAAATCTATAATAAATTTAAACGATACTTAATAAGTTACATAAACATTTAAGTTTGATATTGTATTCATTTATATTTATGAACTTAAATTGTAATAACCTAATTAAATTATTTTAAAATGTAAAATAAATTATTTATGTTGAATACGTGTTTTATTTTTTTCCATTGTTATGTTATTATAACAAGATGACATTTTGGCTATTTCATAATAATGCTATTGCATGTAGTAAGGGATTATTAAAAAATTACTCATGTAATTAGACATGTGAATTAGCACAACCGTATAAATGTATATAATACTAGTTTATGATATGAAAAAATAAATGTATGGGGTGCATAATACACAGGAGCCTCCCCGAGTGGCGTAAGCAAATCAATCCCTATGATTATAAAAACGTCCGGCGCACCCTGGACAGTTAGACTGTTTCTTTGCAGTTTTGCTGGCTAATCCTGTCATCACAATCTTCCAACTAACTAGTAGTCCTATAGTGGTAGAAGCATTCACAAACATAGAAAGCTAATGAAATGCAAACTTATATAAATACAAGAGCGATTACCTTTTCGTGACAGTTATCAACATGAAGGTGGTAAAGCAATCAGTATCTTTAGAAGTAGAAGACATTGCAATAAAAGAAAATGCCACGCATATAAAACATAGTATCCTGTTTCCTAACAATATTCGATGTATTATATGTGGTCCCTCTAATTGTGGTAAAACAAATACTATGATCAGTCTGTTAGTTCATAAAAATGGTTTAAAGTTTAAAAACGTGTACTTATATTCCAAAACTAGTTTTCAACCAAAATATTGGTATTTAAAACAAATGTTACAATGTGTTCCAGAAGTAAATTTTTTTATTTTTCATTCTGATGAAGATGTTATTCATCCTAATGATGCGTTACCAAATTCTGTTATAATTTTTGATGATATTGTTGGTGAAAAGCAGTCAAATATACGTAACTACTATACGATGGGAAGGCATAAAGAAATAGATTGTTTTTATTTATCACAAACATATTCAGAAGTCCCGAAGCAGCTGTTACGTGATAATGCGAATTTCTTAATTATTTACAAGCAAGATAGTACTAATCTTAAACATATTTATGATGAGCATGTCTGTTCCGATATGGAATGGTCTAAATTTAAAGAACTATGTTCAAATATTTGGATTAAGCCTTATGATTTCGTAACAATTAACAAGGATTGCGAACTAAACAAAGGAAGATATAGACAGTCGTTGCACAACTATATAACACTCGAGTAATTATATAATGTGATGTTATTGGTAAGTTAATCATTTCTACATACGTCTCCACATAAGTCGTACTATGAAGCACAGCATTACAAATCAGTTGGTGAAATCTGCGGACGTCATCAAAAGCAAAGTAAAGCAAATGAAAGATGACGAGTTTGAAGCAGCAGATGCAGTCTTAATTATTTTTTTAAACCGATCGCAGGTCCCCTAAATGAAATTTTAACAACCAATAAACATGCACCTGCCTTAAAAAATGAAGAGTTTTGTGTTGATCAATTCAATAATCTGCAAAATGTTCCTAATATTTTAATGAGCGAGAAATATTCTGATATTAAAAAGTCTAACTCCGATACTACACTTAATTCACCAGATCAATTTTACTCGGATTGTGAATATGAACATGAATCTGGCGCTGAAGATACTAATGACGTATCTCTAAATAAGGAAGACCTCGTTGAAATATATGAGGATATGAATATCCCTTTTGGTATACGTAGTGAAAATAACAAGTTGATGATAGGAAATACAGTTGTTAAACTTTCCTCATCTACAAATTTTGGTGAAAAAACTTATTTCATAACCGTTGCTGATAACAGATACGAATTGACTCCTGGTTTGAAAGAATTATTACTGCGTAAGAAACCAGACCTAAAAGTGATCAATCGAGATGGTAATCTTAACTATAAAAATATCCTTGAAACTACAAATGCTCATAAGAGGGATTATGATTCTTCTGCACAAATTAGAGACGATAAGGGATCAAAGTATCGGGAAATAATCAAACCATTATTTGAATCTTGCAATATTATACGAGATCTCAAAGAAACTCACTCAGCTGAAAAAAAGGTGCAGGTGCGAGTTTTGGTGCTCTTCCTCCAGGAGGAATCAGTTTTTGAGCAGCAAAGGGCAAATATAATAAGATGTATATTCAATGGAATAATTGAATATACCAATATTCAATAGAATAATTGAATATACTTGCAGTAGCAACTATATCAATATTTTCATAACCAGACTTGAGCAAGCAATTTGATTTGTGCATATTAGTTCTGATATGATATCGATAATAATTACTCGGTAATTCAATATTACATTGTTTACAGTGTGCGACTCCATTTGAATTTGGGACTGAAAAAAAACAAAAATAATAATGATACAATAGAACATTTTATTAGCTAATAGGAACCCTATTTTCTATGATTACTAATTCTATGATTATAAGGATACTACTAACAATATTAATAATGGAATAAGTGATTAAACATTGATTAACATAAGTATTATGTTATAGGTATACTATAGGTATTGATAATAATCAATAATACTGACTAATGAATGTAGGTGGGCACTTTTTAAAATCTTTGCGTGTAGCAGCTACGAGCTCTCCTAATACTCTCCACGTGTCGCTCCCATCATCTACCTGATTTTTTATAGTTATAATTGAGTGCCGCCACCTATTCACCGGCAAAATGTTCTCGATTTCGTTAGTTTTGTAAATTTTAACCTCCACATAATGTGAACCGCTTTTAGTTTCATTACTCTGGCGTGAATAACCGTTCGCCAGCCTTCTCGTGAAATAAGAATACACAGGAGCCGCCTTTTTACCTTTCTTAACTGATTCAGGCGTCACCTGCTCCTCCTCACTGTCCGAGCCGAACAAGTCGTGAGCACTGGGCTTGTTGATAGTTACCGGGCTGATTTTCAGCTTTTTGGCCTTCTTGGACGGCCCCGGTTCAGGTACCGCAGCTGATGATCGCTTCTTCGGCTTATCCACTTTTTGAATTTCTACGTCTGAGCAGCCACCACCAGCAGATTCATCTTCTGACGGGAACAGGGTATCCGCGGTAGTGTTGCACGGTTGCTTGGACCTGTCAAAAAATAATTGATTAGTATGGTACCTGAGCATACATATTTAAAACTATTGGAATAGTGAAATAAGTATTGAAAGATTTGATTCAAGTTTATTCTATGAGTAAATGAATTGAGTAATGATTGAATTAAGTATCAATTTAATGATTACCATTGAATTATATAAATTCGACGATTGTCTGAATCTAGCGAATGAATGTGTGAATCGAAATTGAATTGAATCGTGATTCGATCGATTACTCTAAATGTTAGGGTAGGTAGGTAGGTAGGTAGGTAGGTACTTACATTTTTATTTGATTGTCAGCTCGCTCGGTAATCACTGTTGATGAAGAGGCGTTGCGTATCGTCCAGGAAAGTGGTATGTGGTTTGATCAAGAAATAGGGAGCTTTTATAGTATCCTATTCATGTGACTCTTGCCCATTTTTGGTGAACACAGATACACACTAAGAAAAATGCTTACTGGGATACTGCACACAATCAATTAAACGTTATCAACTTACAAACCTCTACAGTTTAATTCATCTTAGTAAGAATAATACAATCTCATTACCATGACTTTGCTTGCTTGTTTTACTTACATCGAAAGTAATAAATGTATCAACAGACAGACAAATACTGTTTATAGGTTTGATATTTCGATGACCTCGGTGACTCAGTGAGCGGATCACTCAACCATGGCCCGCTGCGGGAATTGAACCCGCACCTCTTGCATCTCAGCCGACTATTTACTCACCACACCATAGAGAACATCTCACTATTATAATGTTACGCCGAGGCTGTTAAACAATGAGTAATAATCGTAACTTCTCGAACGCTTTTGTCTTGCTGCGTTATTGTTGTTATTGTCTGCGGTTGCGCACAATGGAGTGGCCATTGTGTCGAGGGACCGACCCTTTTCCTGGAACGATCGAGATCCTTCTCGAACAATCGAAATGTGTGGATATAAATAGGCCGGAGAGATGGCTGGACAGTCAGTTGTGAGTCAGTCTCAGTCAGTCTGAGTCAGTCTGAGTGAGTGAGTCTCAGCGAGGCCCTGGAGGACTGACGTGGAGCAGGGTCTCGCGTGAACAGTAGTTGCTCCCGAGTCAGTCTGGATTCAGCTATACGTGTGAACATTTCGGTGACTTTAAGTGGTGCACCAGTGGTGTGAATTAGTGTGTTGTGATTACGTGTGACCAAGTTCGTGTATTCATCGTTATCGTGTTGAATAAACGTGTTATTTTGGTTAAACCGATTTCCATTATTTTATCCCGAACACTCAGCTCGTAACAATTTGGTGTCAGAAGTGGGATAAAATAATGCCGGTTCTGCCAAAGGATAACGTGGACGGTGTAAAGACGCGAGGTCAACGACAACAGGAAATGGATGAAAGGCGGTTTGGGGAGTCTCCGGTTCAGAAGCTTGGCAGAGTCGTCAGCCGATGGAGATGGAATCAGCCGCCGCCGAATCATTTGTAGCACCATCATCATCATCCGTGGGTCAAGCTCCTGTGACAGGTGATCTTGCTGCTATTATGGCAATGCTTTGTCATCAACAAGAAGAGCAGCGACGTTGGCAGGAAGAACAGCGACGTCAGGAAGAAGAGCAGGCTCGGTTGCAGAAAGAACAGCGACGTCAGGATAAGGAAGAGCAGCGTCGTCAGCAAGAAGAGCAGGCTCGGTTGCAGGAGGAACAACGCCGTCAGCATTAAGAAGAGAAGCGTCGTCAACAGGAAGAGCAGGCTCGGTTGCAGAAGGAACAGCGACATGAACAGGTAGAGCAGACTCGGTTGCAAGAGGAACAGCGACGTCAGGATAAAGAAGAGCAGCGTCGTCAACAGGAAGATCAGCGACGTTGGCCATAAGAGCGTGCTCGACTGATGAGGGAATCGTTCGGTTCATCTGGAAAGGAATTCCAGGAAGTGAAAGAACAGATAGAAATCAAGAGAGCCGTGTTTTGGAGGCTGGAATTGGGATCGACTGATGAGGGAATTGTTCGGTTTATCTGGAAAGTAATTCCAGGAAGTGAAAGAACAGATAGAAATCATGAGAGCCGTGTTTTGGAGGCTGGAATTGGGATCGCTGATGAGAAAGGGACTCTGGGTGTCCTGAAGTACTGGAGACGGCAATGTGGCTCCTCTAGTTGCTACATCTTCAGCGCGAGGTGCGCCTAAAATTGTTCGTGTTGATCGGCTGCCGCGATATGGGGCTAAGAATGCTCGGGACGAGCATGTTTTAGGAGGGGGCAGTGTTACGCCGAGGCTGTTAAACAATGAGTAATAATCGTAACTTCTCGAACGCTTTTGTCTTGCTGCGTTATTGTTGTTATTGTCTGCGGTTGCGCACAATGGAGTGGCCATTGTGTCGAGGGACCGACCCTTTTCCTGGAACGATCGAGATCCTTCTCGAACAATCGAAATGTGTGGATATAAATAGGCCGGAGAGATGGCTGGACAGTCAGTTGTGAGTCAGTCTCAGTCAGTCTGAGTCAGTCTGAGTGAGTGAGTCTCAGCGAGGCCCTGGAGGACTGACGTGGAGCAGGGTCTCGCGTGAACAGTAGTTGCTCCCGAGTCAGTCTGGATTCAGCTATACGTGTGAACATTTCGGTGACTTTAAGTGGTGCACCAGTGGTGTGAATTAGTGTGTTGTGATTACGTGTGACCAAGTTCGTGTATTCATCGTTATCGTGTTGAATAAACGTGTTATTTTGGTTAAACCGATTTCCATTATTTTATCCCGAACACTCAGCTCGTAACAATAACATTAAACTTTCTTAGTGGAGCATACCTATTTATTTAGATAGTAACTTATAAACCTCTGCAGTTTAATTCGTCTTAGTAAGAATAATACAATCTTATTACCATGACTTTGCTTGCTGGTTTTACTTACATCGAAAGTAATAAATGTATCAACAGACAGACAAATACTGCTTATAGGTTTGATATTTCGATGACCTCAGTGGCTCAGTGAGCGAATCACTCAACCATGGCCCGCAGCGGGAATTGAACCCGCACCTCTTGCATCTCAGCCGGCTATTTACTCACCCCACCATAGAGAACATCTCACTATTATAACATTAAACTTTCTTACTGAGGCCTACCTATTGATTTAGGTAGGTATTTGATTAATTGGGCCATAGCCCATGCTTTCGATGAAATTTGTAATAGATAGTTATAAACGGATGCAGTTAAATAATGCACTATGTCTCTAGGTAGGTACTGAGAGTGAGGCACGTGCATGTATCAGGAATGTGGTAAGGCGGTGTAGTATGTCAATGTTACTTTTATGGTAGGGAAGTGTGTACCTACCTAGTTCAGCATTAACATGCATTTTTAAATTGTTATATCATTTCAAATCTTATGCTGAAGAATTAGACAACTTCTAAAAAAGTATAAATTAAGAAATAAAAATATTCTACGTTCACTTTGCGTTTGGAAAGCCTGCATCTCCGTCCTCTCCAAATAAATTAACTGAAAGACATGTCGGTAAGTATGTACCTATTAAATAAATTATTTTAATATGTAGGCTAATCAGTCGAATCGATTGTGTGAATGCCATTTCGTAATTTTGTTATGTGCCTACCTACCTATATTCATAAGTAAAAGATATTATTTTTTGTTTCAGGATTCTGAAGACTTATTCAACTTTGTTGTCGACGAGTCTGCTATTAACAGGAATGCAGCAGAACAGCGTAAAGGAGTTATTAATGAGGGCCCCATTACCACCAACTATTCATTTGTGAAGAAACCCGCATATGGATACAAAATCATACGTATTGAAATTCATGATGCAAGAAATTTTGAAAACACAGAAGATACCTTTTGTAAATGCAAAGCTGAGTTATGCGCTCAACACGTCGTCAGAGGTGTACTATTCGATGAAATTTATACCAGCACAAGGGAAATTATTTCAAAAATACAGCATTCAATATCAAATAATGCCTATTCATCTAGTGTGTGAGATATTTTATAAATAATATCTTCCTAAGTATGTACATTTAATCAATAGTTAGACATAATTTAAATGATTGTTTGAATTGATCTTCGATAATGATGTCTCTATACACTTCTACTTAAATTTAATTTCTAGATGTATCTGTAATTTCTGTGTCTAGGCATCTATGTAAATTTCATCAGAAAAATAAATGATTATGATTATGAACTTCGAATAAAGTAAGCTATCTAAAATTTAAACATAACTTGGTGTTTCATTTCAATACTAAATACTCCAAGTAGGTAGTAATCTGTGTAAGGTAGTATGTAAAACACTAGTGAATCGATATATAATTCATTAGTAAAGTGAATTTTGATTCTATTTCAAAAAAGAGTATACTACCAAAATTTTAATAGATGAGTAAATCGTTATTATAATAAGATGTATATTCAATGGAATAATTGAATATACCAATATTCAATAGAATAATTGAATATACCAATATTCGATGGAATAATTGAATATACCAATATTCATGGAATAATTAAGAATTCTGGCAAAAGGTCCATTCACGAGTGAAGTGAATGACCTTGTGCCAGAATTCTTAATTATTACCTACTAACAGAGTACCTACATAACTATCCTAGGCGTGCAAAAACATGTATTTAAGATATCTTCGTCATTGTCTATCTAGTGTATATCAACCTTCCTTATATTCAATGTTTAACCGCAACATAGTTTATATTTTAATATTATGGTTTAATTAATTTATGTTTATTAGACATTGACTTCCGGCGTGGAATATGGGTCAGTGTTTTATCATAATTAATAATAATGTAAGCCAAGCTCATTGTAATAATACCTTTTATATCCTATACACGAATAATCTACTTTAGGAAGTTGATTAAATAAAATTACACGAAATTTGATAATGTTTGACCGCCATGTTATTATCAGCATCAACATCAAATCAGCCACAGGACTTCCACTGCTAATCTCGTGCGGCTGCAACCAACGGCTCGCAGCCTTTATCAGGCCATATCGCCGCGCTTTTCAGTGCGTGGTCTCTACTCGCGAACATTTTTTATTCGATATCGGAGAGAAAGAGAATCCCTCTCCATAGCACGCTGAGCGGTCTTGAGGCTTCTTATGAGGCCCATAGTGAAAGACCACGTTTCTGTGCCATATGTCATCACTGGCAGGTAACACACAACTAAAAAGACTAACTATTAGTCCTGGTTCCGATCAAGTCTGTGCTTACTTTAGAATCATTGTCTATTAGTGAAATTATTTGTTTTTGACTGAGCGCTTCCGAGCTTCGGCTTTAACGATGTGCTATTTACGATTATCCCTGGGAACCTTAGTGGGCTTTAAGTACTAGTTTTATAAATAACTGTTAGTTAATTTTTTAATGATAAACATTTTCGTTTAAAAATCTTATCATAGACTTTCGCCATACTTAAAACACTGAGGTATTTGCGATATTATACTATCACAACCCGTTCAGAAGAATAAATAATATTCAGCGGGGCGATGCAGCCAGTGTCTTGCCAGTGTCTTGGGGACACTTCCGCCTGGTAGTGATCTGGAGCAGTTGAGCTATCTATACATCGTTTGCAACGGTCTTTAGATGATTCAACTGTTTCTTCTGTATTTTATTGTAAATAATTTTATGTTCCTTCTGTTATTAAAGGCATTAATAATGCAAATAATTTAAACCGACAGTAATTTAATTACTAGCAGTTTTGCGAAACTGCGTATTTATAGTTTTATTGGTGAAGTTATTTCGAAACATAACACTGACACAGAATAGCAACAGAAGTTAATTTGTTATAATTTGAATTTGTATTTTCATTTTAATTTAATGCTAATCTATCAACACTGCATTGTCTGAAATAAATTATAATATTCTATTAGTATAGGGGGGGGTGTCCATTTTACGTGGGGCGTTTATGGCGATTTTTTGACTCCGCCCCCTGGTAAAATGATAAAAGAAAAAAAATTACGTGATATTTGCTGAGACCTCCCCTCATCCCCCTGAAGACCTCACGTAATTAATTAGCGCTTTACGGGCGAAAACAGGTGCTCGCAGACAATAACGCACGTACGAGGATTAAGTCGGTCGAAGCTTCGAAGAAATTGATACAAGATCCTCGTGCTCGCGCGTCTATGTGTGCGTGTTCGCTCATTATACTAAAGTTAACTTCTGTTCCTAACTATATTGTGATAATTGCCTCAGTAGCGCGGTGAGCGAATACTCGTAGCCGCTGATACGTAAGAGGTTGGGGGTTCGATTCTGACTAATCTAATGTATGAAGTCATTTCTCAGAATGTTGATAAATTGAAAAAAGACGACTCCATTGAAACGTCCAACTGAAATCTGGTGTAGGCCATGATGGAACAAACGGTTATATTGGTCGAGCAAGACGGATAGTCCGGCTTTGATTTTGACATTAGACACAGATACCTTTTGAGCTTGACACATTTGATATTAATCTCAATCTGTAGTTTGCCATGTTTGGTCATGATTCAATTATTATTATGGTGTCTTTTTAAATTTCCCGTGTTGCCACATTCATAACAAGTTGTTACACAAACTGACAGATTACCAACTTTGATGCTACACGACTCATATAGAGTCCGCTGGATCCCACTGTTGGACAAACGCCTCCCTTCCCTTCTTCCATTGATCCTGGTTGAGGGTTACGACCAATTCGCATTAGGTGTGTCGAGTTCATCCCGCCACTTCTGCCTCGGCCAGGCCACTGCGTGACAAATATTTGCATGATCTGCAATTATTCTGCATACATATATTTGTTCTTGGTCTGGGTTTTCCGAGTGGGTCTCGTTTTGTTTTATACAATACTAGCTTCCGTCCGCGGCTTTATACGTGTATGTGTTAATCCAGGCTATAATCTACGTACATACCAAATTTCATCGAAATCGGTTAAGCCGTTACGACATGACTGAGTAACAATCAAACAAACAAATAAATAAAGAACATCCAAACTTACGAATTTATAGGTAATATTCGTGTGATAGTGTGATGGAGTAGGAGCAAGCTTATGGCCCACCTGATGTTAAGTGGTAACCATCGCCTATAATAGAGAATTGCCTCGGAGGTCTGCGTCCATCAACTTGAGGAATACAGGTAAGCCTCATGTGCCAGTAATTTCACCGGCAACCATCTAATCTCTACTATCTACTAATCTCTCTCTAATAAATCTCTCTATCTCTAAGAAATAAAAGTAATTTTATTTCAGACTACATAAAAAAATCAAATCAAAAACATTTATTTACATTTTAACACCAATAGTACGAACAGAACAAACACACACAGGAGACATAACAACAAGCACAACGTAATAAACAATTCCGTTATAAATCCATACATTGTTAGTTAATTACTTAAAGACTAGATTAGTAGGTACACAATAAGAAAAAATAAAAAAATAAATTAAAATACAATACACGAACAAAAACCAAAATATAAAAAGGACTTCGCGCTGAGAGTGACCAACCCAGGTCGGTTTGATCACTCTCAACACGAAGCACTTCCACATCGGAGAGGTAACTCTGTCCGATATGGTTTTCAGGATGGTGTTTGACTTCCCCGCACTCTGCGAATCAGGGATGCAGTTTTCTTGCGTAGGATGCCCTTCGAAACCGGCCTTCGAAATCGGTGTTCAGGGGGCAGGGGGTCAAGCTGAATCTCACCCAATCTCACTTGGGGGAGAGGGGAGATCTCGGCAAATATCACGTTTTATTTATTTTATTACTTTGATTCTAGATTACGAGAGAAGCAATATTGAATACTAGTCTTAAATAAAAATATTGAAGCCAATTCAGTTTTTTTTAATAAGTCCCACACATTAACCCTATAAATATAAATTTTGAAAAATAATTAAAGGGTAGGGGGGGTCGAACCAAATCTCGTGACATCTCACCAGTGGGGAAGGGGCGTCAAAAAATTAACAAAAATGCCTCACGTAATTAATGGACGTCCCCTTTGATATTCTGCAAACATCCCTGATGCACTGCAGAAGCGGGGCAGTCCAACTAGAGCGGGTAAGGACATGTTAGGACATTGTGACTGTTAGGTGCTATTTGTCTATTTTCAGTTTGTAGGGCAGGTCTATTCTCGATTATTGAGAGTATACGCTATGGCAGGTCATTGAACCGTTATAATTTGCGTCAACAAGTCCGTTACTTTTATTATTATTGCCGGCTCTTTTCGTCACATTATTTTAAATCGGCCGCTGTTTTTTAGGGTTCCGTTCCTCAAAAGAAAAAAGAAAACCTAAGGATCACTTCGTTGTCTGTCTGTCAAGACAAGAACCTTTTTCTCAGTAACCAGTGGAGTTATCAAGTTGAAATTAATATCAAATACATACTTACTTTATATACACGGTGTTTTTTAAATCACTGTTTTCCCAGAACAAACGTTGTTCAGACCATGGTTTACTACCGGTTTATATCATCAAATAAAAAAAAATGCGTGTTTGGTTTTTTAAAAACACGAAAACTTTATGAATATAAAATGTCTGAACGAACGTAACTCTCTGCAACACAGATACAGCGGGCGCCCGGTGTAGATACCTAACCCCCGCACGCGCAAGATAAATCATTGTGTAATAGGTAGGTACCAGGGCCCCAATTCTACTAAACCTATTGTTTCACTTTGACAATGGTATCGTCGAAAAATCGCCACTAGATACCTTTTGGTATTCTACTAACACAATCTTTTTTCAATGACCGCCGTTGCGTTTCACGTAAATAAGCTAGCTAGGGGAACGCCTTCCAGTAGCTCTGGTATTGTTGTTATCAGCATGTCCAAGTAGGAAGCACCATTTAAATTCCCTTCGATGAACACTGGCCCGATTATCACTTCATTGATAATGCTGGCCCATACATTTACACTGAATCTAATTTGGTGGGAGTGTTTCTTAATCAGATGTGGGTTGTTAAACGCCCAATAATGTTCATTGTGAATGTTAAACATGCCTACGCGCGTAAAGGTAGACTCGTCCGTCCACAGAATGTTCACTTCAGGATTATTCTGGGTGTCCCAGAACTAGTATGTTATCCCGAAGGGGGGGGGGGGCGATTCTGGACACTTAGGAGAACCACAATAGTTCTACGACTTTTGTAAATTCGATGATTTTCATTGAAGTACAGTGCAGCAAAGTTTGCTTGAAAACTGAACGTACGACAAGTGGTGACAACCCAAAAATCAGCTGATTTTAGGATTTATTGTACTCTGAGCTTGACCTGCAAATGAAGCATCGTTTGAGTTCACTGAACTGGTAGGCTCAGCCCACAAAATCTTTATGAAATAAGTTACATATTTCTTTAAAGGGTTCCGTACAAAATATTTTTATCTTTTTTTATGGTGGTGTTCAGTCATTTATTCATAATGTCATTGGTTCTTTCTTTTCACTCTATGTTGAATTCTTTCGTCCTACCACTGGTTATTTCTTGGTTACTCTGCGTTAGGTCAGTGATCAAGTCGGGGTATGAGGGTCGTGAATCGTGTCTGATGGTGAAAAAACCAGTGTGGTGAAAAGTTTCTGTGACCAAAAATCCGTGTCCAAGGTCATGGTGGTTTCTTACGATGTTTGACGAATGAGTGACCAGGAAAACCCAGTGCTGCAGTGACATGACAACCAAAATAAACAACCTAATTAGGTAACTAAGAACCAAACTAATAAGAACCTACCTACAAACATGAGTGTCATCAAGTAGTCCGGTCCAATTAGCCCTAAAAATTGAAGTGAAGCTATAAAAGTTCGCATAGAGAATGCTGAAAAGTCCCCATCGATCCCATACCTGGTTTTTTTATTCAAGGTCTCGAAAATTGATTTTTCGCGTTTTTCAGCAAAACGGTAAGTTTTATCATAAAATTAAAACGATCACAATTATTGTAGATCATGTTATTATTTATTAAAAATGTCTTTTTTTCCTAAGAGCCCCGGTTTTTGAGATAAAACGAAAAACTAATTTTAGAGACCTTTGACCATGAATAAAAAAAAAATTCAGGTACGGGATCGATGGGGACTTTTTAGCATTCATATGGTGTTCCGAACATTCATACCAATTTTTAGCTCTATGCGAATTTTTGTACCCTTGCATGTCTAAATTGACCGGACTAATGATGGTTTTTAATTTTCAACACATCACATCAAAAATGAACCCTAAAATATGACGGCAATTTCAATTATGGGTTTTATCCCGAACAATGGGTTTTACCCATTTTTTGCTCTGTTCGCCGGCCCTTCGCCTACAATGTTCCGTATGCCCTTGCGTATACGGTTGATTATTGTGACTCTGGCGCTTGATGCCCCAAAGACCTAACGGGTTTATTGGACGCCAGGTAAAGGTAAGATTGCTAAAAAGACCTCCGCACGGAAACGGTTAATTTGTTTTTTGATTTTCACTTCAGTCACTTGTTCGCGTTGGCTTTGATAACTTCATTAATTTAGAGTTCCGGTTCCTTCCGAGTTCCGATCCAAGCGAGAATGTCGAGTTACACAACATGATTTTGTGTGTTGGTGCCGCACGAATCCGCACGCGTTCCGCCAGTCCAGATTCCAGCACCAGTTGGTCCATAAACGTTTGGGCCGCTGTCATCGGAGACAGGATTATTGGTCCTCTGTTCCTGCCCGACCGGCTGAACGGAGAGAACTACTTAAGAGTTTCTGAGGGGGGAGGTAGAGGATCGACTGGAGGAATTCCCGTTGCGCGTGTAGCGGGACATGGTGTTCCAGCAGGACGGAGCCCCAGCACACTACGCACGCGCCGTGCGCGACTACATAAATAGGCGCTTCGCTTCGTGGATAGGCTGCAGCGGCCCAGTGGCCTGGCCGCCTCGCTCTCCAGACCTGACTCCACGCGACTTCTTCTTGTGGGGCAGCTGTTCCTCCGTGATTTTTAACTTAAGTGATTGTTACCTACGTACCTACGTGATACCTATGTGATTTTTCTATTCTGACTTCAAAAACAGACTAAAAAGTGTTTAAGTAGGTACCTACCTACCTGCTTACCGTGTTATGTTATTTTTGTTAAGTGCCGTGATAAACTTAAAAACTCTACGGAGCACGTGCCGATTAATTAAATGGTATGTACCTACCTACCTACCTAAGATTTTTAAAACCATCTCAAAAATCGTCAAGCCGGACGGGACCACCTATACTACACCTAACTAAGTTTTTAGCATTGCACAAAATTTGAATTAATGAATGAATGAAAATACTTTATTGTACACCACACAAGAAACAAACAAAAAAACAAAGCAACAAGTACAATGGTGGTTGGTAACAATGGTGTCAGTGCCCCGCTGTCCGGAGCCGATTTGAGTTAGTGGTGTGCGTGTACGTCGCTATTTGCTATGTTGCTGTGTGCTATGTCATGGTTAAAGTTTGAGCAACTTAAGACTTATTTGAAAACACCTACATTTTTTTTTTTAATAAAGTATTTATTGCTATAAACCGGTAGTAAACCATGGTCTGAACAACGTTTGTTCTGGGAAAACAGTGATTTAAGAAACACCGTGTATATACATAAATAAAATATATAAATATAACATACATAAAATAAAAGTCTTAAAACTAACACTTTTATTTATTTTGGTGATTTTGCTTCGTAGCCGCTTCCCTGTTGCGCCTGGAAACGATGCCGACGCCAGAAATCCAGATCAAGTAGCACATCCTTATACTTTGCTAGAATTTGGAGGGTGTAAAAAAGACGGCGTTTTGTGCCGCATAATTTGACACTTAAATAAAGCAAAACCCGGGTTCCCGTTGATTTAGAATCATTAAATTTGGTAAGAAGCAATGTAGGTATTACAGTAAAAGGAAAAAATCCGAAATCGTTAATTTGAAGTTATATCACATAAATGAAATATTATTACAGAACCCTCGGTGCGCGAGCCGGACTCGCACGTGTCTGATGTTATTGAAGACTCTTAAAATTTTTACTGTGAATATTTGTAAAGTTGAAATGAAATAGAAGAATATTAGTAGTTGTAGTACTAGAACTCCAAAATGTGCTAATAATAGTGATAATGAAAGGCCGAGAGTGTTGACCTGCCGCAACATGCGCGCGCGCACGTCCGCACGATATCTGTCATCGACAGACGTGACAGAGCTAATTATGTAGCCTGTTGTTCCTAGCCTGGCTTAAAAGATCCCGATTCTGACATTATCATTATATAACTTTTGAAACTACATATCATCTTCTTCTTCCTGTCCTTTTCCCACATTACGTGGGGTCGGCACAACATGTATTTTTCTTCTATACCTCTCTATCAGCCGTCATCTCCGTTGTCACTTCTTTCCTACCCATATCATTCTTCACACATTCCGTCCATCTCTTCTTCAGCCTTCCTCTACTTTTGTATCCATCTACATTCCCAACACTCTTTTAGCCACATGATTGTCTTCCCTCCGCTTGACATGCCCGTACCGCGCTAGCCTATTACTCCTCAATTTTTCAATCATGAAACTATCTTTTACTAAAAACGGTATATTTATGTATATAACGGGGGTTTTTTTTAGTAGGATAGAACTTCGTTTGACCACAATCTCAGTGGTGATGTGGTCTAAGATGAAGCACGAAGATCTAGAAGAAACCTATTTACTCTTACCTTAAAGAGACCCGGATTGTATTCTTTAGGAAAAACAGACGACGGCAAAGTGTTCCATACCTTAGCTGTACGCATCAAGAACGTAGAACCAAAACGGTGTGTGCGAATGGGTGGTATATCAACTAGGTACGGATGGTACTGAGCCGTGCGCCTGCTTGTCCTTTGATGGAAGGGAGATCGCAGGATCAGATCGTATAGTTCCTGGGCACATTCCCCAAAATGTATATGATATATAAGGGTACTCAAAAACTCACAAATCATGGTAAATATCTCGTTTTTAGTACAAATTATCATCATGTCAGCCATAGGAAGTCTACTGCTAAACAGACCCCCCTACCCCATAGATTTCCAGAGTGATCGATCTTGTGTGGCCTGCACCCAACGGCTCCCAGCAACCTTCATCAGGTCGACTTTCCTTCATGGTCTCCACTCTAGAACCCATGATAAACGATACAGTAAAGTCGAAAGTAGATTATTGTTTTTATAAAAAAATTAGGATGTTGTAATTCAGGAGCAAATTACTATACCTCCTGTATTTTTGGTCAATTTAGGTCATTATCGTCGATCGAGAATAGATGGGCCTTTTTATCCACAATTAGGACTATTGATGTTAATGGACACATGTTCGAACAGGCTTCAAAATTCCATTAACTCGTCATAAGATAAACACCTGAATTAAAATAACATTTCCACCTCGGTTGTTATCGTTTGGGCACGGTAAGTAAGTAGGCATGTGCTCATTTTTATATTAAAAAACTTGTAAATATGTAAAGATTTTACCATTTATTAATTTGGCAATGATAAAAATAGCGTCGCGTAAAAATTTTAATTTAATTACATATCATTTTTGTTTGTTTATTTAATGATACACAAACTGCAGTGCACATAATATTCTATCAATTTATAGCTAACTACCAGTTTTATGACAACACTCTAAACACAGAAAACGAAACAGGTCAGCGGTGTGCCACATCAACGTTAACGCTTCGTAGCGCTTGTTTACTGTGACGTTGGAAACAGAGCAAGAAGATTCCACAATTTTTTTTTGTAGGTAGGTAGGTATCCATCACGGAAAAATAGTACGTCTCCCAAGCGAACTAAAACCTCGAGAAGTTTCTCCTAAAATCAAACATAATTTATTGTGAAACACACAAACAGTTTGATATATCTGCGATCCACCTTACCCGTCATTTATTTATTTATTGTTATCGTTATGCAGATGTAGCGTGGACTAATAGAAGTGGCCTTTTCAATAATACTTACGGAATTAGAAGGAAAACGCTTTTGTCCGTACATATTGCTCCCGTGCAGCCGCGAGGCCGTGAGCCGACTATTAGATAATTATAGTTCAATGACACACTCGATATGCAACTAGTGATGGGACTAATCGATACATTTTCAATACTCGATACTTTTATTGCTTTCACATGGTGACAAAGTTGTCACAGGTAGTATGTAGATAATTTCATATTATAAGTCCTGGCAGGGTTATAGCAACAGGAAGGCAGACTCTGTTTTCGTATCTAAATAGGTAGGCATGCTGTTTGCACTTTACAATTTATTCAATATATATATATATATTTATTTTTCGCGTTTTCAAAGTTTTATCTGAGTGTTTGGGCGAAAAGACGTGTAATCCAAGAGCTGGCGCTTTTCTGGATCAACGTATAGGCATTCAGCGTGGCAATGCAGCCAATGTCTTGGGACACTTTCGACTGGTAGTGATCTGGAGCAGTTGAGTTATCTATAGATCGTCTGTAGATGATTCAACTGTTTCTGTTGTATTTTAGTCGTGTAAAGAATTGTTTATTATTTCCGTTGATAAATGTATTATTCTTATATTTTAAAATATTATATTTGGAATTATTTTTTTACCAACTTCAGAAAAAGGAGGACTTCCTCAATTCGCTTGTAATTTTTTTTCTTTTTTTATTTTATCCTCAGAACTCCTCGTTTATCAACCAATTTGGAAAATTATTTTTTTATTTGTAAGGATATTTCAGATTGGTTCCATAGAAATTTCATCAAAATCGATTCAGTAGTTTGGTTAATTTCGGTCGGTTATATTTTTGTTAACAGTTACTTGTATTTGTAGTAGTAGGTATATACATACCTACTACTAAAAATATTATGAAATTACTTCAACAATTATGTATTTAGATTCATTTTTCAACCTGTCGTCGCTACATTTTTATCAAAACAAAAGTCAAATTCAGGTCAGAGTAGCTTTCAACACTGAAGAAATTTTCAGAATCCGTTCAGAAGTTGTTAATTCCTGTTTACTCTAGCTAGACTTGAAGACTCCGAGAATACTATATATGTCCTTGATTCCTGGGAGCCGTTGGGTGTAGGCCGCACAAGATCAGTCGCTTTGGATGGATCTATGGAGAGACCTATGTTCAGCAGTGGACGTCATGTGGCTGATATGATGATAATGATGTAGTTAGGCGTTCATAAGTTCTTTCAATATTTGTTATCATCGATATCATCCCTTCCCTACAAAGTGGGGGCGACAAGATATGCGTTTGGCCGATATCCAAATCCCTTTGAACGAACGTAAACGCTTCGATTCTACTCCCAATACGTTTGATTTACTAACCATACATCAGCAACCACCGCTTTACAGAGGTCGACAACTCATTCTTACAGCATAAGTAATTAATTATCAATATTATGTTGATTGGTCGTGCAGCCTAGGTTGGCCCTCACTATATGGAAATACAACCTAAAAGTTTCTGGGAGCCGTTGAGTAGCCGCATATAAGATCTGTCGCTCTGAAAACCTAGTCTAAACATAGTATGGGAGAGGTATATGTTCAGTAGTGGGCAAAATTATAAGAATAGAATAATTTCCTTGTTTCAACACAAAAATAAACAACTGTTTAATTGTTAAAAATTTCCTTACCAATTTTTGTGTAGGGTATTTGTTAACACGAACTAAACTGTCTTTAATTTTATTCATGGTACTCAAATAATGTCTCTACTTTACAGCACTAATAGTCGGACAGAGAGACAGACAGACAGACGGATATAGCGAATCTATAAGGGTTCCGAGTTCAACTACGGAAAACGGAACAGTTGCACATGCTGAGTTTTAAATACTAAATACGATTTGTTGATGGTAGATTTGCATTATGCAGTTCTAAAACCATTACTTCCCGCGCTAATTGTAAACTGTTTTATATTCTCCAAATCCCCATCGCTATGTCCCCATCGCTATGTCCCCACCGGTGCGTAGAGGCCTTGGACAGTTACTACAAACTGACATTGGCAATTCTATTTAAACGGGTATTAAATTCTAATTCGGGGTGTATTATGCATTACCCCCCTTCTAAGCTGACCCCAGCCATTCTAGCTCCTTGAAGTATCGCAGCAGGCTTTTTTATTACTTTGGGTTGATGGATGCAGCTTTCTAAGATCGCCGTGGATATTGTTGTGGTGTTAGCGGATGAGGATTCAATGAGCTTCTACAGACCCGTCTTCAGTTTCACATCGCTGTGAAGTGCCATGTGCTCCACCGTCTCTTTTTCCTGAACGGGTATTTATTGCGGATGTACCTTTTTTCACTGTTACTGTAATTACATACAGTGATCACGAAGTTGGAAAATAATACAGGCAATTCATTTTTAAATAATTTAATAAGAAATTGGGTGTGTTAAAGCATATATGTTTGTAGTAATTGTCCAGTTACTTAGGGATTTAGAGAAAAACTAAACTGTTTTATCGCAAGTTTTGTACCTTTTTCGGTTTCGCTTTGTGAGGTATCGTAGCCGGTGAATACACAGGTATGAGGCTTTTTACTTGATGATGAGAAAATTACCTGCCTCAAGTTGATAGCCACAGGGCACGTTTCTAAGGTGCGTGACCTACGAGGCAATATTTTGTTATAGACTATGATTTACCACTAAACCTCTATATGTTTGTTCCACCTCAGACCAGCTTGCACAACGATCCCTAAACATATTTAGCGACAAAACATGTTTAACTATGACGTATTTGTATGATTTGACAACTCTTATCATCATATTTAGCCGCTAAATACGTTTAGGCATCGTTGCGCAAGTCGCCCTCAGGGTCGTATTAAAAAAAACGAATAAGTTACAGTTTAAAGTGCTTGAGGTGGAAGCAATAGAGCCGTTGATAATTATTTTTGTTACATAATCGTAAACAAAAATATTTTTTACATATATGTACTTAGTAGACAAAATCTTATCTACAAGATTACGTTGTCGCAGTATTACTGAGGATTACTGCTAGCCAGATAACCACGTCTCTATCAAAATCAGGTCAAGTCCCCAATTGCGATACCAAAGTGACAATGGATATCATTGTCCCAAACCAGGGATGATGCGGAAGCAGATTTTTCGACATCCGCGGATGCGGATGCAGATCGTAAGATTTTTTAAGAGACTTCGTTTTGGTGCAAAAATAAAACAAAAACTATTAACTGCAAAAAACTCGCTTAACATACAATACTCACTGTATGCTCACTATAACACTCAAAAATTGCAATGTTCATACGATAAGCGCAACTAAACACGTTATGATTGATTTACAAGATAAACAATGACAAACGCATCGGATCTTGTCACCGAAATCTTCGCTGCTATTGCTATATTGGTCAACCAGCACGTGCCTGCAGCAGCACCTACGGCACGCGCCACTCGCAAGCCCCACCCAATTTCTTTCTCGTCGCGACCTGCGCTACATCTGTATCCGCATGAACATCCGCATCGATTATTGCGCATGCAGATGTCCAAATCGATGCGCAGGTTCCGCATATGCAGATGCGGATATGAATATTTGCAACATCCCTGCCCTAAATTTAAAAAACTAGAAAAGATGAAAAATTTTAACTGGGTTATTATTTCTAAATCTTTTGAGACATCGACAAGAAAGAAGAAAACAGTGAAAATAAAGGAGTAGCCAAAACCAAAACATCTTTATTCATATTTTTGGTTTCTTAATTCACAAAGAAGGTTGGACACAATTTTTATAATTATTTATAATCATCTTCATTTGCAATGTTAATTGGTATCTAGATGTATTTTAAAAGTAAATGAATGAACTTACATTATATTTCGACCTTTTAAAGTAACGTATCAATTAGGATATGTATTTTAAATTAATTAGTATTCAATTAGTTAGGGGTAACTTAACCTTTTATAATATTTATTTTTCGAAAATACTATTCACGTAATTATACTTTTGTGTTTTTAAAGCTAAATAAAATATTTTTTAATTTATAGTCATTTTGCTACTGCAATCCAGAAGCAAG
Source organism: Philereme transversata (assembly GCA_963924445.1). Taxonomy (NCBI): domain Eukaryota; kingdom Metazoa; phylum Arthropoda; class Insecta; order Lepidoptera; family Geometridae; genus Philereme; species Philereme transversata. The sequence goes on along the minus strand of OZ004343.1, from coordinate 692,504 downwards.
TCCAGCCTTGTATACACACATCACGTAATTCATAAAAGTGTTTTTACAAACCTACTAGAGATTACTACATACAAAATGCTAGCTATTCTGTAATAGGTGAATACCCTTACAAGGATACCTTTGCAGACCTAGTAATTTACAACGTCAATAGATTTTACACTCTATATGTGGTAATTATGACTGGTTTCAGGTTGAACTGTTGTTCCTATTGATTTCTTGCACGACAATGGAGAATTAAATTACGAACTGTACAAACAACTGTCTAATTTAATATAAGTGTTGCAATCAAAGAAAAATATTGAACTTTTTATCTATATGTAACTTCGAGAATAGTTTGTTCAACTTTTGTTCGTGTTCTTAGATACTTACCTTAATCAAATTAATAAGTGTTTTTTTACTTCTAATAATTTAATTTTAGATCTTATTCTTCTTCTGCCCGGCTTCGCACGGCTTTTATCAAAATGAAATAGGTATAGCCAATAGGATACCACTCAGGGATAGTGTTATTTTTAAAATCAGTTTAGCAGTTCCGGAGATCATCCAATATTAAGTTGTTCGAAATATTTCTTTTTGGTCAACCTATATTGTCTCACTGCTGGGCAAAGGTCTCCCCCAGTTCTTATTAATTAAATTAAATTACATCTAAACCAAGAACCTCCCATCATCATAACGTGGTAACCATCGCCTATAACAAATTATTGCCTCGTAGGTCGCCTCTTAGGAACGTGCCCTGCGAGGCAACGAGCCACTGCCCTTTGTCCATCAACTTGAGGTGTATAGAATCATGTAATTTCACTGGCAACCATACCCTTCAAATCGAAATACAGCATCTGTATTTAGTTTGATATAATAACGTATATTGATTTTTGAATGATGATGTACATTAAATAGGTACCCATCTATAGGTACTAATAATACCTACTACCACCTAGCCTTTATTTTTTACGAAGTAAATCAAGTTTTTGCTTCCTCTGACGTGAATCTTCAGATCTCAAACTGGTCGTTGTCAAATCATGCTAAAACTTTATGCAAATCAGTAATGGAATGATGTCGAGACAAAAACTAATTATTTACCTACATGCGAGTATACTAAGGCCGGCTTGCATAACGATCCCTAAACGTATTTAGCGACTAAACATGTTTAAATTTGACGTATTTGTATGAATTGTTAGCTTTCTAAATAATATTTTGCCACTAAATACGTTTAAGAATCGTTGCGCACCTAGGACTATTTTGATATAATTAATAAATTGTGTGTATTTAGTGACTCTGTTATTGTATTATATCCATTTATTTTATATAATTCATCCATAATACATTATAACAAAAATTAATTATAATTAAATTAAGAATATTATACAAGTACATCGGTGGCGATTCTATTGTTTACGGTGACTAACTAAAATTGTGTAAAATACGAACGGTCTTATTTTGTTCACACTAAACATCAAATTAGAATGACATTTAAAGTGACATTTCTAACATTAAGTAATTTTGTTTATGCTGTGCTATGCTCTGTTTAGTCAATTCGTTCCTCATAGATAATAATGAGGAAACAAAACAAGACATGCTGCGCTGTGCTTTCTATTGCTGCGCTGGGCTTAAAACAGCACAGCACAGCGTGATCATCATATCAGCCAAAGAACGTCCACTGCTGAACATAGGCTTCCCCCCTACGATCGGAATGATGATGAGCTTCCCATGATCGGTTTACAAATATCTGTAGCTTTTGAAGATCTATGTGTTATACAATGTTCAGCAGTGGACTTCCAGTGGCCGATATAAAAAGGATATAAATCTCTCTTACATAGGTAGGTACTTGTTTTTTCTCTTTTTAAAGTTCCATAGATGGATACTCTAAATTATTCTGTGATCGAACCCGCGGTGTTTCCCAATGTTCTGCTTAGTTTATTTTTATTTATTTCTATTATTATTCATTTCATTTGTATTATATTTTTAATATACCAATATTAAGCAAATATGAATAAATAAATACTGAATATTTATAGTTTCACTATGTCCGTAATGAAATTTGGATAAAACATTTTAGTGACGCCTAGAAAGTTATGAAAAACAAACTTATAAAACCTCCCATGTACGTTGGGCGTGGTTTACTAGCGCATCCCATCTTGTGAGGTGCCATTGAAAACGTCTTTTAAAAACACTATAGATATGAAGTCATACTTTTATTTAATCAATACTTTTTCGACACAGCCACAGCCAGTACGAAATATAACGAAATATACGAAATATAAAGCTTCCAAGTGTCTATTTTCGTAATTGTCTTCCATTACAAAATTCTTGAGATGTTTACGGCCGCTTTTTCAAAGCGCCATTTTACCTATCCAACCAAATCTGCCCTTAAACTAAAATAAATATTACAAAGAGCACACTATAAACAGGGCAATAGAGTCTGTATTTGGTAAACAGTGTCGTCGCTTCAACTCGTCGACCCCGAAGTAGGTGAGGGCCGCCGATAAACGTGCTCTGTTCACTTACAATCTTAAATAAATACACGTATGTAGGTATGTGTGTGTGTATTGGAGTGGATATTAATCTTTATTTTCGTATTATCTTAATATTTTAATATGTCGCCACCATCATCATCATTTCGGCTGGTAAACGCGCACCCAACGGCACCCAGCCACCTTTATTAGGCCGTCTTTTCATATATTTTTGTCGACCTATATTATCCTACTCCTGGGCAAAGGTCTCCCCCAAGTCGTTTCATCTATCTCTATCCTGTGCGACACGCCACTAGTCCTGCTCGAAGGAAACAAGATGGTCTCGCCAACGCTTTCTTGGCCGACCCCGAGCGCGTCTGTTATCGTCTTTTCATATGGTACTTTAAAATGCAATTTTGCTATTTTTCATGATTTTAGAATTGGAGGTTTGGGTTTAAAATACCACCAATGAATTATTATGCAAGAAAACGCGTGCCCGAAAAAAAAACATTTCGATTTAAATATCTTTTTTTTTGTTTCAGATTCACATCTTTGGAAACCCTAAAAACATAAATTCAAAAATGTGGATATTAAAAGTAATAATAATTTCAGACACGAATTTTCTCATCGACATGTGTAATAATGTGTATCCTGCCTGTCCTGACCTACGGTGCGCAAACATGGTCATTGACCGAGCTGAAGAAGTCCAGGCTCAAGATTTGCCAGAGGGCAATGGAACGCAACGTCCTAGGATTCCGGAGAATCGATCGGGTGAGGAACACCACGCTTCGTTCATTAACTGGCATTGCCGATGTGGGATGTGGATGGCGCGACGACATCACTGGATTCGAGAAGAAATGGTGGGAATCTGCCAAGGATCACGATAGGTGGAAGGAATTGGGGGAGGCCTTTGCCCAGCAGTGGGAAAATGTAGGCTAGTAAATAAAAATAAAAAATAATTTCAGGTGTCACGAGATCCATATCAATGTTAGTTAAATTACGTATTAAACGTATTAAGTACAAAGCCTTCTTTTAGCACGACGGATGACTGGTAGACTGGTTTTGTTTGAAAGTATTAAATAAATCACACTATTAATATAAATGCGAAAGTTTGGATGTTTGTTTATTTATTTGTATGTTTGTTTGTTACTCAAACACGTCGTAACGGCTGAACCGATTTCGATGAAATGTGGTATGTACATAGATTATAACCTGGATTAACACATAGGCTACTTTTTGTACAAACAACGCGTGCGAAGCCGCGGGCGGTAGCTAGCTAATAAATAAAGCTTAGGTATACCTATGAGCGGGTAGGTTACCTACACAGAACCCATATGCAGTGTTTATAGAGAGTTTTATATTTTAGTAAATGTTTGGCCTCTGAATATTCCCCAGTGGGATATTTCACCAGAATATTTCCCTAAAATCAGAAAAGAATTACACTAATATTATAAATGTGAAAGTTTGAATGTTTGTTTACTTGTTTGTTATTCAATTACGTCACGTATATTATGTATTTAGAAAAAAATGTAATAAGTATTCTATCAGTTATCTGGTTCCCATAGTACAAGCTCTGCTTAGTTTGGGGCTGGATAGCGCTGTGTGAAATGGTCCAGCAATACTTTTTTTTATTTATAACGGCTGAACCGATTTCGATGATTTTTGATGTGTATTTAGATTATAACCTGGATTAACAAATAGGCTACTTTTAGTTGGCAAACAACGCGTGCGGGCCGCAGGCGGAAGCTAGTCAAGAATATGTACCTAATATGTAACACAATACTCATAGATAGATAGATAGTGGGTAGGTATTGAGGTAGATCTGTAGCCGGTAGGTATATATATATAGGTATATATATATACATTATAATCTAAGACATTATTACTGCTAATTACATTAATCACGTCATATGAAATTCTTATTAATTAGGGCCATAGCCTCTTATTTACTTACCTACATACGTATACTATTGTAGGTAAATATTTATACGTATATATTTTTATGACGGCTGATAGAGCAGAACGAAAGTGAAGACTGCGTTCTGGAAAGCGCAGCGTAGGACGCCGCTTTTGTTTTGTTTTTGTGTTGAAAGACAAAAGTTGCGGAGCCGTTGCGTGCAGGCGGCACAAGATCAGCCGCTCTGGATTTTTGTTAAATGCCTAGGATCAACAGTTTTTTTTAATACTGGATAGAACTTCGTTTGACCACAATCTCACCTGATGGTAAGCGATCATGTGGTCTAAGATGAAGCACGAAGATCTAGAAAAAACCTGTTCACTCTTACCTTAAAGAGGCCCGGATTGTATTCTTTAGGAAAAACAGACGACGGTGAAGTGTTCCATACATTCGATGTACACATCAAGAACGTAGAACCAAACCGGCGTGTGCGAATGGGTGGTAAATCAACTAGGTACGGATGGTACTGAGCCGTGCGCCTGCTTGTCCTTTGATGGAAGGAAGATGGTGAGATCTGATCGTATAGTTTCTGGGTATATTCCCCAAAAGGTCGATAGGCTTGCAACTTTACGGCAGTGTTTGAAACTTTGGGTCTTAATCTCCGCCATATATTGCTCACCTATAAGCCTAAAAGCCCCACGTTCTATCGAGTCTAAGGTAGCGAGCTGGTATTTGGTCGAGCCATCCCAAAGGTGGCTGCAGTACACCATACCAGACCGGACTTGGACTTTGTTAAGTCTAAGAAGCTGTCCTGGTGTGAAGTATCTCCTGACCTTGTTGAGGATGCCCAGAAGAGGATTCCAGTTGACGTCCTGTGGCAGTTTTTTTTATTTTTATTGATTGTAATACATAAAGCAGTGTAAAACCTAAAAGGTTTGTCTCGGTGCTTAGATGCAATCGAGCGGCTACACGCCGCTATTTGATACTTAAAAAACCCGTCACCTTTACTTAAACATAACTTCAGAATAACACAATCACGCATAACCGACCTGCCCACCCAAATTATGTATTGAATTATTTTGTCAATAAATTGAAATTATTAAAGATTTGATGATAAATAAATATTGCTGGATATTTCACACAGCGCTATCTAGCCCCAAACTAAGAAGAGCTTGTACTATGGGAACTAGATAACTGATAGAATACATAAATACATTTTTTTTTTAAATACACACTTATAATATATAGAGAAACAACCAGAGTAGGAACAAATATCTGTAGATCATGCAAACATTTCTTCCGCGGCAAGAATCGAACCCGCTACCTCCTGCGTCTCAGCCGGCTATTCGCCCACTGCACCACGGAGGTCGTCAATAATATTGCTTTAATCGTGTAACAACTACCTTTCCAGTGGGGGTTAAAAAGTAGCCCTAGTTTTGAAGTGGCTAGTCCTAGGTAGTAGGGTCTATGACCTGCCCTAAGCTATCGTGCGCATGCGCGTCAGATAGCGTAGTGATTTATGCTGCGCGCGCCTGCGTAGCTCCATTTGATACGCATAGTTCAGGAGCTGTGCCGAAACGATACACGTAATCTGATGAGAGCATTAATAAATAAATAAAAAAATATTGCTGAACATTTCACACAGCGCTATCTAGCCCCAAACTAAGCAGAGCTTGTACTATGAAACCAGATAACTAATAGAATACTTATATACATTTATTTTTGTAGATACATACTTACAATATATAGACATATAAATAACAAACAACAAAGATCTGCAATCATTTGTTCCGCGGCGGGAATCGAACCCGCTACCTCCTGCGTCTCAGCCGGCTATCCGCCCACTGCGCCACGGACGTCGTCATTGTAACAAAAAATACAAATACTTGTATAAGTACTTTGACCTTGAAGTCTTAAGTTAATTGACTAATTATAGTTTTATTTGTTATTGTAATATGACTAATATTACTTACTTTTTTAATATTTCAAATTTTATATGCGGTAAGAGCTGCAAAAATAATTGTTATTATTATAAATCATGTAAATATAAATCAATCAAATCATTTATTTGCATCAAATAAGGTTTTAACAAAGTTCTTATAGTTATTATAGATCCAGGTTATAATCTACGTATATACCAAATTTCATCGAAATCGGTTCAGCCGTTACGGTGTGATTAAGTAGCAAACAAACAGACAAACATCCAAACTTTTGCATTTATAATATTAGTGTGATGAGTCCAACTTATTTCTACCACAGAGGCAAGCCAATTATTAAAATAGAAATAAATTAAATGATTACAAATTACAAAATAAGAACAATAATACAAATAAGTCAAGAACACAAACAAACCAAGTAAAAATAATTCATATAATCAAATTCATATGTCAGGCAATATTAATTATACAGTACGATTAAATTATCTAGTAAGTATTACTGAATGCTTTCTCATAGGCTTTCTCAATTAAAAAAAATATAATTTATTTTTAAATATTATGGACATCATCAGTTTCTAAAATTGATTTTGATAATTTATTAAATAACTTACGTGCCAGTAGATGGTAATAGTGCCTAACGTATTAATATAATGAACGTGTAACTAAAGCTTTATCGTTGTAGGTGTTAAACGCTGCACAACCAACACCACAAAACCTTACCTACACAAAAACTATATAGACATACACCTTTTTATTACCCATATTATGCAATAAATTCAATTTGCTTTGATTTAAAAGTTGTCAGGTTTGAAAAAAATTCAAATCTTTGAAACGAAATCTATGAGTTTTGTATTTTTATATGATTAGGTATTTCTCTTATTAAATATACTTATTAGTAACTGAATAGGATGTTGACAATGCTTTGTAGTCCAAATTCTTATGACGACTCTGCGATTTAAAGAAATTAAAAAAGTCCGTCATGGGGAATTCTGTAAGAATTTATACTAAATTCGCGTAAAGCGCTTTTATTTTACGAATCCAAAGTTAGTAGATTTAAATCCAAATTAATACTGTAAATTAGAAAATAACTCTGTCTGTTTGTTACGTTTTCACGACTAACAAACGTCTAGACCGATTTTGATGATAGATTATGGTAGACATAATCTACTTTTACCCGACTGGGTAGGAGGGTAATGTTTTTATTAACAAACCACACGTGTGAAACCGCGGGCGGAAGCTTGTAACCTATATATTGTTAATAAAATCTATATATTGGTCAGATATATAACCATGAAAAGTTGTACTTTTTATCCTCCTAGCTCTTACTCTAATATCCACAATAATGCAGATACTGGAGCTACATTACAATATAGATAACTCTGTAATGTTTATTTTGGGTTCATTGTTAATTTATGTGCATTGGCTACTCACATTACCTACCATTTATACAGGGTGGAATATCCATACATTTGTGTTACGTTTTCTTCATCATATTTCTGTAACAAGTAATATTCTTTTTATGTACGACCTGGAGAAAAATTAGAATATTATTATGGTCCACCTGATGATGTTAAGTGATAAGTTGCCTTTAATATAAATAGATATGTACACAGATGAATATAAACAAGATTCAAATATGCATCAATATAATAATGTAGGTAGATGTAAAAACACAACCTTTGATTTTTAAAAAAAGAACTAGATCTACCTCCATTGCGCACAGACTACACATTCAGTGGACAGTTGAACCGATACGGAAAAACATCCTTGTCTCCGCGCATCGTTTGGTATTTCTTTAATTTAGTTGTTTTAATTCACTATTAAACCACCACTCCATATCCCTATCAGCTACAGTGGGAATCTGCCAAGGATCGCGATAGGTGGAATGAGTTGAAGGAGGCCTTTGCCCAGCAGTGAAAAAATGTAGCATAAAAAAATGTCAATAAGTAGATGTAGAATAAGTAATTAGTAACTTACCTTATCAGAATTGTATCTAACCTATAACCCTTTTTGGATATGGAAGAGCAGGGCCTTCTAACACAAGTAATTTCCTACTTAAAAGACTTCCTACCTTAAAATTTTTATGTACTTACTAGTTACAGTTTTTTTTATAAGTTAAATCACTTTATAATTGACCAACCCGCGGCAGCCAGAGTGAAACACCCTGCCTGAGTCTGTGTTTCCTGATAACTACAACTTAGGGGTCTTCAAGTCGCGAGTGAACAGGTTTCTTCTAGGCAAGCGTATTCCATCGTAGACCCCGTTATTACTTACTATCAGGCGAGATCGTAGTTTAACGCGAGCCTATAACTTACAAAAAAAAACTTGCATTGAACTTTATCTAGTGAGGGCTGTCATACGCTTCTAACCCCAACTGCGCAGTCGCAATTAGTTTTGTGAGATGTCATCTGACACCCTGTATAATAATTAATATATTTTAGCTTGGCAACTTGCATTATCTAGTAATATTTTATTGTAAGTGTTTCCTTAGTGGCAAGGAACAAGTTTGTTATTCTACCAGCGTTCTGCCATTGCCAAGAGCTAATGTTGCTTTGAATATCTTTGGCCGAAGGTTTTTAGATACAGTTTGTCGTTTAAATAGATCTATTATTGTTTTTTGTCTGAGGACTGTTACTAAGCCTCGTAATGAACTGATATACCTTTTTTTGGATTATAATTTAAAGAAAACAAATACTTGAAAATCATGCTGTTCGCGATTACGCTAAACTTTGTTCTTCATTACGGTGTTGTTCTACCAATCCACGCAAGTCACGTGACTATTTTAAACTTTTCCTATTGGATGTAATAAAAATGTTCCTACCACCCGCTCCTCGAATTTTGTTGAAAGGGAAGATACGCCATTACACGCACGCATGCAAGACAATATACAGTTTTTAATTGAAATATCCCGAAATCCATAAAGAAAGTATCCTGTAATAAGCCAATCGTCATAAATAAGTACCTGACATCGCAAAGTAGGTACATGTGGTCCTTCAACGCCAAATATAATCAAGATTCAGCATCCTGTGGAATACGCGGACACGTGGCTGCCATTACCGGAAAATCACTAAACTACGCAATTGATATCTGGATTTTGGAATAAGGATTACATGGAGGCTAAGCGCGCATTGGAACTGATATTGGATTGGTATTCCATCAAACTTCAAACGCAATCTGGTGGCACCAACCTTCTTTTCTTTCCATACACCTCCCTGTTCTTTTTGTCTAATTCTATGTCTGAATGGATTTCAGAGCAAAGGAGTGCTAGTTCAGTGCTAAACGTGGATCAAAACGAAGGCTTGTGACGTTGCTATCGCTGCTGACGTGTTTTTTCTTCCAGTCATCCATTCAAATCGTAAGTACTCCTGCTTTCATATACCACCAAAATGTCTACTTCGTCTCGTGACAAATCTCCCAAGCTAAGTGTAGATACTAATGTAGTTCCAGAAAGGTCTAAATCCCGCGATAGATCTCCCAATGTCCTCTGTGATAATCCTGATTTAGTTCGCGAGCTGGTTAAAAAACGAGGAATAGTAAAGGGTAGGCTTACTAAATTTAATACCTATATACAATCATTAAAAGATAACGAAAGCTTTGTTCGTTCTTCTCGAGATCACATAGATTTAAAATTACGCATCAAGGGAGCTACTGGTTTATTTACCGAGTTCAATGATATCCAAGCTAAAATCGAAGAGTGTGTTTACGACAGCGAGATAAACGATCAGTTATGTAACAGGGAATCATTTGAAAACTCCTATTATAGCACGTTAGCCCTTGCGGAGTCCATGCTATCCAGTGATGAGGTTACCGACTGTTCTCATAAGTCCTGTCACAGCGATAAGCCACAATCGGTGAAATTACCTGTCATTTCTATGCCTACCTTCGACGGTTCATATGAGCACTGGCTTGAGTTTAGAGATACCTTTTTATCGTTGGTTCATACCTCTAAACATATAAGTAGTATACAAAAGTTTCATTACTTGAAGTCGTCATTGAAGGGTAATGCCATGTTGGTTATAGAATCGATAGAATTTTCCTCTGATAACTATTCTGTTGCATGGGAGTTGTTGTTGAATAGGTACAACAATAATCGAGTTTTGGTACATAATCACGTAAAGGTGTTGTTTACAATTAGTGCGTTGACAAAAGAGTCGCCCGCATACATAAGAAAACTAATTGATACGATACTAAAGAACTTACGCGCACTTAAAATCCTAGGTGAACCTACGGACTCCTGGGATACTCTTATCAATTATATAATCGTGTCTAAATTAGATAAAACCACTGAACGCGAGTGGGAGACATATAAATGCACATTGTTATCGAGCGAAAACAATTCTAAACGCGTTATTAAAATGAGTGACTTGATTGGATTCTTAAAAGATAGGGCAGATATGCTGGAAACATTGCAGCTGTCCCATAACAAGGCACATAATAATTTACAAGCCGAAACTAAAAAACATTCACATTCATATAACACGTCACACTGCAATGTTTCTTCGACCAATAAGTCACACGACCGTCAGTCACGCGTTTATAAACCCTGCTTGAAATGCAACGGAACTCATCAGCTTTATTCATGTCAGAAATTCATTGAAAGCGATTTAGAATCAAAATTAAAACTGGTACGCGATCACAAACTTTGCGAGAATTGCTTACGCTCGGGACATGAATCTGATAGCTGTAGGTATGGGCCGTGCAGGAGATGCAACAAGAAACACAACTCAATCATTCATAATGATAACACTGATAGCTCGGTCTCATTTCATTCGAGTGTTGCATCTGAGAGGTCCGTCGTGAGTGCAGCCGCAGCGCAGGCTTCCTCTGACCGCCGCTCCACGTCCGTCGCGGACCCTATCCACGTAAACAAAGCGCACATGCAAAATCAATGCACTAAATCTAAAGGTTTGCATACAGTTTTATTGTCAACAGCTGTAGTTGAGGTCGCTGACACTTATGGTGCTTATCACCAAGCGCGCGCGCTGCTAGACAGTGGAAGCCAGCGGTGCTTCATCTCTAAATCATTTTGTAATTTAATAAACGCGCCATTAATACAGTCCATTCATGAAGTAAGAGGAGTAGGTAATTCAGTGATACAATGTTCAGAAACTTGTAGCATTGAAGTTAAATCGCGCGTCGATAATAAATTCATTACGCGCATAGAGTGTTTTGTACTATCGCAAATAACGTCTACGCTGCCAGCCTTATGTCAATTAAGCGCGCAGTTCTGTATTCCAGACAACATAAGGTTGGCAGATCCGCAGTTTTTAGATTCTAAAAACGTAGATATATTAATAGGCGCTGATAGGTTTTGGGACCTTTTAGGTGAAGGTAAGCTAAGACTTCCCAGCGGCCCTTACTTGCAAAACACGAAACTAGGTTGGATAATATCTGGCCCTGTTGTTAATCAATCGAAAAATGAAACGCGCATTCATTGTAACTTTAGTAATACGTTAGATTCGCATAGTAGTACACTAGATTCACAATTACGTATGTTTTGGGAGGTCGAAGAGCTTCCTAAAGCCGCGGATACACGAACAGATGGAAGAACGTACATGTGAGGAACATTTCACTCGCACTACAACGCGCGATAGCGAGGGAAGGTTTTCCGTGCGTATTCCTTTTAATGATTCGCCTAATACCTTGGGTGAATCATATACGCAAGCCGAGCGCCGTTTTGTCGCATTAGAAAAACGCCTACAGCGTTCGCCTGACTATAAGTTATTATACGCAGATTTTATGAAGGAATACGAAAACTTGGGTCATATGAGTCCGGTGAACTCTTATGAGAGCCCATGTTATTTCATGCCACATCACGGCGTCTACCGGGAACATAGCACCACAACGAAGTTTCGAGTTGTTTTCGACGCCAGCGCACCTTCAACTTCCGGAAAGTCACTTAATGACTTGCAATTAGTCGGCCCGCCGATACAGGGTGACTTAATTTCTATTCTTATTCGCTTTAGACAACATAAATTTGTCGTATGCGCTGACGTTACTAAAATGTTCAGAAATATTTTGGTAGACAAAGACCAACGAAAACTGCAAATGATTTTATGGCGTAATGATCCCTCGAAACCCTTAGGTATTTACGAATTAAATACCGTTACCTACGGAACTGCCTCCGCACCGTTTCTAAGTGTGAGGTGTTTGAAGCAGTTAGGACTTGAGTCATCGGACCCTGATGTTCAAAGAGCAATCAGGGATGATTTTTACGTTGATGACCTGTTGACGGGAATGAATGATAAATCTAGCCTAATAAAATTATGTGTAAACATTAAGGACGCGCTACAGTCTGGTTGTTTTCCACTTCAGAAGTGGATGTACAACTTTTCATGCGATGATGATGATGAGTTGTCGAACCAATCGAAGGAAATTAAATCTAATCAAAATATGAGTTCAAAAACGCTAGGTTTAGGCTGGGATAATTTAAATGATGAATTTTATTTCAATACTCAATTTCATAATGATAACAAGCCAGTCACAAAAAGGTATATTTTATCAAATATTTCACAAATATTTGACCCTCTTGGCTTGTTAAGTCCTACTATAATTATTGCAAAGGTTTTATTGCAACAATTATGGCTACTTAAAATGAATTGGGATGACACAGTTCCATCGAATGTCGCGCGAACGTGGAACCGGTTTGTTATTTCATTAAAAATGCTCAATTCTATTCGCATTCTTCGGCACGCTATAGGTATCCAGCCTATATATTTAGAGCTAGTCAGTGATCTCACGACTGAGGCATATTTATTAGCATTAAAAAGGTTCATTTCTCGCCGTGGTAAACCACTACAAATATTTTCTGATAATGGTCGTAACTTTGTCGGGTTAATGAATGATTTTTCCGATTTCTTACGCAATTGTTCTTCTGATATTATAGAATACGCTACTAGCCAGCAAATTAAATTCAAGTTTATTCCCCCTTATTCTCCGCATTTTGGTGGTCTATGGGAGGCAGGAGATAAATCTTGCAAATATCATTTATGTCGTGTTGTAGGAAACGCGCACCTCACTTTTGAGGAGTTTAGCACAGTTCTATCACAAATAGAAGCTATCCTAAACTCCAGACCGCTCTCTCCTCTTTCTCCGAATCCTGATGACCTCACTCCTCTGACACCTGCTCACTTTTTGGTTGGTCGACCGCTAACTGCACCATCCTGCGATGACCTCAGCGACACTCCCGCGCACCGGCTGAAGCGTTATCAGAGAGTAGAACAAATACGCCAACATTTCTGGACCCGTTTGGCCAAAGAATATATATCAGAGTTGCAGGTGCGGACTAAATGGACCAAGGGGTCGCCGGAGTTGAAGCCTAACTCAGTCGTGTTGATAAAAGAAAACAATTTTCCACCTCTCAAATGGCATATGGGTCGAGTGCTCGCGACCATTCCAGGCAAAGATGGCATCTCCAGAGTAGCGGACATACAAACAGCTTCAGGCGTTGTTCGACGAGCTTACGCGAAGATTTGTCCTCTCATTCAAGATCAAGATGAAGCATGCGCATGATGAAGATCATCAGGAACATTGAAAGCGGTTGCTTCCAAGGCCGGGGGCATGTTCGCGATTACGCTAAACTTTGTTCTTCATTACGGTGTTGTTCTACCAATCCACGCAAGTCACGTGACTATTTTAAACTTTTCCTATTGGATGTAATAAAAATGTTCCTACCACCCGCTCCTCGAATTTTGTTGAAAGGGAAGATACGCCATTACACGCACGCATGCAAGACAATATACAGTTTTTAATTGAAATATCCCGAAATCCATAAAGAAAGTATCCTGTAATAAGCCAATCGTCATAAATAAGTACCTGACATCGCAAAGTAGGTACACATGCAATTATTATTTAGTTCCGCGGCGGGAATAATAGCCTTATAATAATGTAGTAATTGCACGCAACTTTCCCCCCGGAATATGCAGGTAAGTAATTATCCTTATTATCTATATTTTATTATTTTAGACGACCTATATTTATACTCAGAGCACTAGAAATAACGAAAGAACGATTACTCATTGTATTTGTGTTGATTCAGCAGTTTGTGCAGACTCAAGTGTGGACTGTGAATGGGGTATAATTGAAATAATTTTTGTTGAATGCACTTTAAAAAACACGATTTATTAATATTTAAAGAAAACTATTTGAAAGGGTATAATGAGGTATTCGCAAATAATGAGGTTTTATTATGATATTGAGTTATTTTACTAATATTGTAAATACTACATTCCTATATTTCTAGAGCTATCGATATTATTTGATTTTCAGAACACAGAACACTACTTCAAGCGAATTGTTGGATTTTGGTGCGTTAAAAATGATGGCACAAAAAAATGAAAAGTGTTTGTGAAAAACTCAAATGAGAAAATAAATATAAGTGCTTATGGGCACCGACCGAAACGAAACTTTGTATTTCGGGTGTAGTCAGATGAATACGAATGGTATTTACAGATTTGCAAAAATGAATCGAAACATTTTGACCAAATTTGATGAATTCAATTACACATGCAAGATATTCAAGAGTGACTGATGCACTGTGCTTGACGCTTTTAAAAGAGTTGACCGCGTTTTAGATTTTAGTTCCGTATCTAAACTTTTTTGCCAAGCTGTATTTTGGTCATCTAAGAGTAATCATGTATTATTTTGTCCTTAGATACAGGGTATACAGGGTGTACCAGAACTAGTATGTTAAGCCTTTTAGAAAAAAAACAATACCTATTTAACATTTTATTTTATAGAATACATTTTTGCAACTTTTTAATGTGACTTTAAATCAGCTGTTTCTTTTCAAACTTAACTTAAGGTCTTTGATCTAAAACAGAACAGATAAACATGATTTTAACCGAAGTCAGCTGATTTTACCAAGTGATTCTTAAAAAAAAAACCGGTCAAGTGCGAGTCGAACTCGTGCGCCGAGGGTTCAATACCTACGCATTATAATAGCATAATTTTATTTATTTACCTTATTTGAGGTTAGTGCCGATTAAGCTAGTCTTCTAAATTGTATGAGCACCCATACAACTCAGAGGACTAATTAGCGTCAACTATGTAGGTATGGGACACCCGTTAATTTTCAACTTTTTTATTTTTTGGAATTTTTCCTTTATTTGTGCCTTGCTTTTTGCCAAAATTCGAGATTCTAGGTCAACGGGAACTACCATATAGGTTTTCGACCCAAAACCTTTAGGGTACTTCCGGTTGACCTAGAATTGTAAATTTTGATTAAAAGCAAGGTAAAAGCACAAGTAAAGGGAAAATTCTGTAAAATAAAACAAGTTGCAAATTAAGGTAAATTTTGGTACTTACAAGTTTTCGCGAAAATCTAAATTTGCCCATATCTTTTTAACCTGTTGACTCAGGACCTTGATTTTTATACACCTAATAAGGACTATGACTAAATAAATTAATATAAATTATTATTTATATAATAAATTAAACTTAAATCGGGTATAAATTTAAACTTGCCAGGTCCACCCGTTCCTGAGAAAACCGGTAGTGACACATGGACAGACGGACAAGAGAGTGATGTTATGAGGGTTCCTTTTTTTACCTTTTGAGGTACGGAACCCTTATCATCGATTTAACAAAAGTCGTAGACCATTTACTGTTCTCGTAAGTATCGAGGATCGTCCACCTTCGTGATACTAGTTCTGGGACATCCTGTACATTACGAAGCCCGAAATTGTAGTACAAATACTATAATTTATAGTACGTAATCAAACCCTGATGCGAACAGGAAATATTATTTTCAACACAAGCGTGACCTACCTATCTAATCTGTATTTATTTATGTAATGATGATGACTTCATTTCAGCTTTACAAGGAATAATGATCAGTAAACATACAGTCATTTCCATCCAAAGTTTATCTGGTAGAGATCGCTACTCAGCGATAAAACCACCTGTTGCATACTTAACAGATTTAGTTTGACCTATTTTAAATTGTTTTATTTGTTAAAGCTATACCTGTTTCATTGAACACAAAAGAAATTGTTCTATTTTTCACAATAATCTTTTTTTTGTTTGATCATTTGGTGAATCATTTGACACAGCTTTGCAAATAATGATTAAATATGGCAAAATTGTAGTTCTGTTTAATCATCATTGTCTTACACAATAAACAATTTTAAATTTAATTATTATTGTATCATGATCTCATCCAATCTGTATCTACTCGTATTCTAGTTTATCTTCAGTCAAACCTTCATTCATTCAAACTAGGCCCCTGACACCATAGAACCGAACTGATTTGAATTTCCTTTTCCTTCAACAGGCGCAGCGGCCTGTCCGCATGCGGGATGTTTGTACAAAACTATGTATTTGTTGCTCGTGGACGGTTAGAACTGCATGCCTCGCACAGGGTAATAATTTGCTAAACATTAGACATTCACTTAATTTAAATTTAATTTATATTTGCACACCATATGGACGGTAGAATATATTATATGGATCAACAAAATGTAACATCGAAATATATGTACTTATATTCTGGCAAATAAACGTACTGATTTCTGATTTCAGGGGTGTTAGGGGGGGTTACGAATTGATAACGCTGACTGTACATATAATTTATACAGCTTAGATAGTAAGTGCATGTACCCTGTAAGAGCATTGCCATTTGAATTTGAGCCGTTTGAAATACAACGAATTAAACAATTTAGCAAATAGAATTAAAATAAATAAGACATGTCCAATCAAACAAATTAAATTTGATTCATGCGGCTTAGTATATCCAGTAGGTACATATTTTCACTCGAGAAACTT
Organism: Philereme transversata; assembly: GCA_963924445.1. NCBI lineage: Eukaryota > Metazoa > Arthropoda > Insecta > Lepidoptera > Geometridae > Philereme > Philereme transversata. The sequence goes on along the minus strand of OZ004343.1, from coordinate 675,462 downwards.
TCTGCCCCAACGGTGGCCTTTAGTTCTTCGAGCTCGTTAAAGTTTTCGAATTTATGTATTTACAGGAAAATAGGGCAAAATGCCTTTAATAACAGAAAGAATGTACAATTACTTACCATAAAATACAGAAGAAACAGTTGAATCATCTAAAGACCGTTGCAAACGATCTATAGATAGCTCAACTGCTCCAGATCACTACCAAGCGGAAGTGTCCCCAAGACACTGGCATTGCCCTACTGAATTGCAATGCTTATGCGTTGACCCAGATAAGCGCCAGCTCTCGGATCACACGTCGCATAGACCAGACGCCCAGAAAGAATTTTGAAAACGCGATGGGCCCGGTACCCCATGGACCCTGGGTATCGACCCCAAATGGCTGAAATACGTAAGCTCAGTCGAGATTTCCATATTTGCGCCGCTTGAGATCTTCGGCTGAATTTGCCGCCTCACCGGCCCCAACTGCTGTACCAGACAGATGAGATGGCGCAAGGGTATCGACGCACGTGGCGTCCCACACCAAAGGCCTACCCTTCTCCCAAGGTACAAGAGTTATACCGTCAGGCCTCTTAGCATCGTCACGTATCAGACCATTTGGTTCGAGAACGGCTGGAACGTTGATGCTGCAAAAAGCCTGGCGTATGATATCATTAAGGCTAGCGTGACGGGAAATCCTAGCAGCGGCCCTGGAACACGATAATCCACTATCGTATTTTACTTTAAATACAAATATGACAAATTATAAAATTGAATGAGGTTTTTAATCATTAAAAGGAGGATAACTTTTTCAATGTTAGCAAATTTTTTCAACTGCCTGTTCCTTCGCGACCAAGCCTGAAAAGAAAACCAAATCTGTCCTTTTGGTATAGATATGTTTAAAAAAATTATGAATAGTACTTGGTACTTTTTAATGTTTCATGTAGATAATAACATCATCTTAACAACGGTCGGTAACGCGATGATGATCTGTTATTTTTTTCCTTCAAAGTGGATAATTGGTCCATCACTGCTGCCTACGTTTTTAGAATTACAATAATTTACCAAGTCCTATCTTAATTGTTTATCTACGACCTTGCGCCGTATTCGGCGGTTTTTTTAATTCGACATTGTATTAAATTAGTGAAGATAGGGTTATTAATCTCGGACGCGACTTTTTGTCGCCAGCTAGGAACTCTTCGCTATAGTCACTAACTTGTGAACGTGCTGCACCATGGTATTGTTACGCCGAGGCTGTTAAACAATGAGTAATAATCGACACTTCTCGAACGCTTTTGTCTTGCTGTGTTATTGTTGCTATTGTTTGTGGTTTCGCAGTATGGGGAGTGGCCCTTGTGTCGAGGGACCGACCTTTCCTGGAAGGATCGACATCGTTCTCGAACAATCGAAATGTGTGCGATATAAATAGGCCGGAGAGATGGCCGGACAGTCAGTCTAAGTAAGTGAGTGAGTTAGTCTCAGCGAGGCCCTGGAGGACTGACGTGGGAAGGGTCTCGTGTGAACAGTAGTTGCTCCCGAGTCAGTCTGGATTAAGCTATACGTGCGATCATTTCGGTGACTTTAAGTGGTGCAACAGTGGTGTGAATTAGTGTGTTGTGATTACGTGTGACCAAGTTCGTGTATTCATCGTTTAGTGCTGAATAAAAGTGTTATTTTGGTTAAATCGATTCCCATTATTTTATCCCGAACCCTCAGCTCGTAACAATTTGGTGTCAGAAGTGGGATAAAATAATGCCGGTTCTACCAAAGGATAACATGGACGGTGTCAAGACGAGAGGTGAACGACAACAGGAAATTGATGAAAGGCGGTTTGGAGATTCTCCGGTTCAAGAAGCTCGGCAGAGTCGTCAGCCGATAGAGATGGAATCAGCCGCCGCCGAATCATTTGGAGCACCATCATCATCATCCGTGGGTCAAGCTCCTGTGATAGGCGATCTTGCTGCTATTATGGCCATGCTTTGTTGCCAACAAGAAGAGCAGCGACGTTGGCAGGAAGAACAGCGACGTCAGGAAGAAGAGCAGGCTCGGTTGCAGGAAGAACAGCGACGTCAGGATAAGGAAGAGCAGCGTCGTCAGCAAGAAGAGCAGGCTCGGTTGCAGGCAGAACAGTGACGTCAGGATAAGGAAGAGCAGCGTCGTCAGCAAGAAGAGCAGGCTTGGTTGCAGGAGGAACAACGCCGTCAGCATTAAGAAGAGAAGCGTCGTCAGCAGGAAGAGCAGGCTCGGTTGCAGAAGGAACAGCGAAGTGAACAGGTGGAGCAGACACGGTTGCAAGAGGAACAGCGACGTCGGGATAAAGAAGAGCAGCGTCGTCAACAGGAAGATCAGCGACGTTGGCCATAAGAGCGTGCTCGACTGATGAGGGAATTGTTCGGTTCATCTGGAAAGGAATTCCAGGAAGTGAAAGAACAGATAGAAATCATGAGAGCCGTGTTTTGGAGGCTGGAATTGGGATCGCTGAGGAGAAAGGGACTCTGGGTGTCCTGAAGTACTGGAGACGGCAATGTGGCTCCTCTAGTTGCTACATCTTCAGCGCGAGGTGCGCCTAAAATTGTTCGTGTTGATCGGCTGCCGCGATATGGGGCTAAGAATGCTCGGGACGAGCATGTTTTAGGAGGGGGCAGTGTTACGCCGAGGCTGTTAAACAATGAGTAATAATCGACACTTCTCGAACGCTTTTGTCTTGCTGTGTTATTGTTGCTATTGTTTGTGGTTTCGCAGTATGGGGAGTGGCCCTTGTGTCGAGGGACCGACCTTTCCTGGAAGGATCGACATCGTTCTCGAACAATCGAAATGTGTGCGATATAAATAGGCCGGAGAGATGGCCGGACAGTCAGTCTAAGTAAGTGAGTGAGTTAGTCTCAGCGAGGCCCTGGAGGACTGACGTGGGAAGGGTCTCGTGTGAACAGTAGTTGCTCCCGAGTCAGTCTGGATTAAGCTATACGTGCGATCATTTCGGTGACTTTAAGTGGTGCAACAGTGGTGTGAATTAGTGTGTTGTGATTACGTGTGACCAAGTTCGTGTATTCATCGTTTAGTGCTGAATAAAAGTGTTATTTTGGTTAAATCGATTCCCATTATTTTATCCCGAACCCTCAGCTCGTAACAGTATTATGATTTATTTTATTATAAAACCTTTCATAATGTTACGCTGTTAGGCTGCCTGTCCATTGACGCGGAGATAGGCGGCGGAGCGGAGAAACGAGGACATATTAACCAATAGGATTGCATGAAATTCTATTCATTCTATTCTATTCATGCAATCCTATTGGTTAATATTTCCTCGTTTCTCCGCTCCGCCGCCTATCTCCGCGTCAATGGACAGACAGCCTTACAGAAATGTTGTGTACGCTTTTAATCTTAATATAACTAATCACAGCAGGTACTTGATAAATAATATGACGATTATTTATCAAGTACAAATGGGGTAGATATGATTGAGATCTACATTTGGGATGACAGCTGTCAGACTTCAAAGAGCCGTACCTCGGAAACTAGACGTTCTAGGCAAGCGATGTCTTGGGGCAAATGATAGGTATCAATGAGAACTGCATTTCTGATGACAGCCATCAAACTTCGAACACCTGTATCTCAGAAACTAGACATTCTAGGCTACCGGTGTCTAGGGACAAAAGGTAAGTATCAATAATATCTGCATTTCTGATGACAGCTGTCAGACTTCAAATAGCCGTACCTCGGAAACTAGACATTCTAGGCTAGCGGTGTCTTGGAATAAATGGTAGGAATCAATTAGATCTGCATTTCTAAAAAGAGCTGTCAAAATACACACATTTTGACTATGAATTTTATAAAAGCTTGCTTTGAAAAAGTAATTTTTCAACAAAAAAACTTATTAAGATATGCAAATAAGCATTCTACTTAATGTTCAGCTTCAGAGTCAGAGAATTGTTGCAATTTCCAAATTCCTATCGAGAAATGATTGGTAAAGTGCACTTCCAGAGAAAAGTGTATATTGGTAAGCTAGCATGTGGGCTTTTTAATGAGCCGACTTACATTATGTCGCCTTGACTGTCTAGTTCATGAGAAGCCAAAGTCACAGATAAAAGTCGCGTTTGACAAAAGTCTTAACAAAATAGCTTTACCAGTGGCTTTAGGCAAATACGTATTCAAAGGAACACACGTATTGTTAGATTCTACACAATTAGAAGCGCTTTTTGTAATAAAATAAACGAAGCATATTGAATTGGCCGTTTTAATGACTGGGAACTATCCGAATAAGAGATTATAATTAAGTTAAATTAGAAATTAGAACAAGTACCTCTAGAATAATAAACATATTCAAATTCGAGATTTTTCTAACTTTCTTTTTTAAAATGGTGCGATGAATAGACTGCATTTGCGAGTACCATATTCCCCTATTGCAGCAGGTGGCCAAAAGAACTGGGAAAAGGAGGGCTTCGCACGCGTGGTATATCAATAAAAGCATTACCCTCCTTCTGCGCAGTGTTGTGTAATGTTCCAATCTCAGTCATAATCTATCTGTATCTTAAATTTCATCGAAATAGCCGTTTAGTCGCGAAAACGTAACAAAAAGAGACAGAGTTACTTTTGAATTTATAACATTGGCCCTTAAGATAATCACGTTTGCGCCTGCGCCGGCTCTACCATTATACCATTATAAAACGAAATCAAGGCTCAGCACACATTTTTAACAACTATTTCTTTGAAAACTGTCGAAAATTATTTGCTTGTGTCAGTTATTGCTTCAGCATAATTTTAGTTAAAATATGAGCCTTAGCGCGACTTTCGCAACGATGCCTAAACGTATTTAGAGGCAAAATACGATTTAAGGAATTGTCAAATCAAACAAATACGTTAAATTTAAACATGTTCAGTCGCTAAATACGTTTAGGGATCGTTGTGTAAGCCGGGCTATATTTGTCTTCTTTACGTTATAAATTGTGATAAGATTTCCGCGTGTTGCTATAACAAAGCAATGCGGTGGGTGAAGAGACAATAAAATTGAAATCTATTTCTTCTACTGGTTAATCAGCTTGACCCATAAACAGTATCGCACGACGCATTATGTATTCATATAACAATGGACATTGCGATCTATATTATCCGATTGCTATGAATGTGTGAAACTATGGCTACATTTATTTATACATATAGGGTGTTAGATAATATACTCACAAAAATGAAAAGGGTTATTTTGATGAGCATAATAAATAAATTTGTGAAATGTTTACCATAGAAATGTGAAATTTGCTGCATAATGTTTGCCATCTAACCACAGTTACTGTATTAGTGACATCTCGAGATACGAGTATCTCTTGTTGTCTCTTTCTAACCCAAAACCCGCAACCATTTCCGAAAGAGATATCAAATCGGCCTTTATTTTTGGATGTCGATTGCAAGAGTAGGCAGTAAGTTTTATGTCAAATTATTAATCACCTTAGTCAATTTTCTTTAAAATTTTAGAATATAACTAGTAGTTTTTTTATTCGAGAAGTCATTTTTTATGTTTTGAGAAACCGTCACTTGAATATCGTCAGTATATTACCAAACATCCTGTATACTAGCTGAAGTAGCTTTACAGCCCCGGTTTCAAAATATATTGAGTTCATACAAAATCCCATTATAAAAATCACTTTTTGTTTTTCCCGCATTTTCAAATTTTCCGGGCAACTTTTCCAATATTGGAATTAAACATTATTCGGACTATAACGAACATTTAAAAGAAAAAAAAAAAAAAAATAAATAAATAAATAAATAAATTTTTTAACATTTATATGTGATAAATTGATTTTCAATTTCATAAATGGACTAAATAATCACAGTTTCTTGCTTTACAGAGATTACAGTAGTTTACAGACACTTTCATATAATTTCTATAGGAACAGTTTACTTTAATAAATATATGTAAGTATGTACCTAGTCATTGGTTCAACTTACTAATTTATAAAATACAGTAAGTGGGTACTATTTAGCTACTAGTTATTATGATAATAATCACAAAAAGAAAAATAATGATCAATTACATAAGCATTGATTAGATATAACTAACGTACTATCTAGGGCGTATGAAACAATAGGCATTATTGCATAATTATTATGTTATTATCCTTATTTACTATTTACTACTTAGAGTCAGCGAATCATAATTCTAACTCTTTATGCAATTTGATAAAGAGTGGCCTCAATTAGCCTGTGACTGGACCTGTGGCGTAACTCAAGGTAGTGTGCTAGATCCTTTACTATTTATCACCTACATAAATGATCTTCCCAAAATAACAAACCATCATACGACACTATTTGCAGATGATAGTACTATCCTCGTTACAGGTACTGACAAACTGACCTTACAACTTGACATTAATGATACATTGTGTAATATAATAAAATAGCTGACATCTAACAATTTAAAAATTAATTTGACTAAAAGTTATTTTTTGATTTTTAGAAATAGATCTATAAAAGTACCTGATGTTGACATTAATTATTCTGGACATGCAATTAAAGAAATTGACATGACTAAATTCCTAGGTATACATACCTATTGACTGTACTCTAAACTGGAAATCTCATATAGATTGTCTATGTACAAAAACTTATAGATTTTCGTATGCGTTGTACATGCTGTCAAAGACTGTAAGTGCCGCTACTACTATAACCGCATACCGCGGGTACGTAGCATCCTTTCTAAGGTATGGTGTCATGTTCTGGGGGAACTCTACCGATAAAGAGGTGCCATTTAAGGCGCAAAAGAAATGCATTAGGGCTATTTGCAAGCTGAAACAGCCAGACAGCTGTAAACCACACTTTAGAAGCTTGAACATTTTAACTCAGCCTTGCATATATGTTTTTGAAGTGGTTTAATTTGTAAGGAGCAACCGCCATCTCTATGACACTTTTCAAAGCATCGCAAACTTGTTTGTCCGTTTCACAAAATTTCTTTACTTGGCAACAGCATCTTTTGTATGGCGCCAAAGATATACAACCACCTGCCGAGGTATTTACTAGAGATAACCTCCGACCATATTTTTAGACATAGGATTAAAAAATTGCTCATAGAAAAAGTGTACTATAGTGTTGACGAATAAAAAAAAAATAAAAAAATAATAAATATTGCTGGACATTTCACACAGCGCTATCTAGCCCAAATTAAGCAGAGCTTGTACTATGGGAACCAGATAACTGATAGAATACTTATATACATTTTTTTTTTGTAAATACATACTTATAATATATAGAGAAACAACCAGACCCGGAACAAATATCTGTAGATCATGCAAACATTTGTTCCGCAGCGGGGATCGAACCCGCTACCTCCTGCGTCTCAGCCGGCTATTCGCCCACTGCACCACGGAGGTTGTCAACGGAGGTGAATATTTACATAACGATTTTGAATGTTAATTTCTGAGTTTAAATTTTCATTGCATTTGTTTAATTTAATTGTGTTCGTTGACATTTTATTGTATCCGTTGATATATTATTTGTATTCGTTAAAATTTTAATCTATTGACATTTTTAATACTTGAATTTAATAATTATATTATGTATAATTTATATTGTTAATAATGCATGCTTATTAGCCGATTATGGAGGACTTTGTTTATTTTATCATCTGCTGCTATGTAATACACATTTTCGCATTGAATAAATGAATTGAATTGAATTGGAAAATGTAAAGAGGGATGGAAGGTCTTTGCACTGCAGTACACCATAGGGTGAAAATATAACATAAAAAAATGTGCAAATAAGATACTTTATGTTTAATAATTATCTTACTGCCGCTGTGCTTAATTCAGTACACTATGTACATAATATTATATTGTACATTGTCAGTCGAAACACCGATAAAACGGTACGTGATAAATCCCGTATTTATAATAGGTGAAATAAGTCACTATGATTCCTAATGATTGAAATAAATCACGAAAGTTTTCTAAGTAAAATATACCTTTGTTCTTTTTAAGTGAACACTGTTCTAAAAAATGTTAAATATTTACGTAATATATATTTAGCCTTACACTGCGTGTGTGTCGGTGTCCTCGTATTTTAACAGTAAATAAATATAGTTTATTTATTATTAATTAATTATACCTTTCCGGATGACAAAATTCATCTTTATATTGTCTGGCCTTCCTCTACTTTTGAATTCCAAGTTACAAGTAATTCGAATATGTCGTCCATTTGCCAGACTATCTGTCTTCTACATGATCCATTTCGGTCTTCTCCCTACCATCTCTGGACTAGGAGACGTACTGGGAAGAACGTACCTACGTTCACCTTCGACAACGATTCGCTTCAATTTTTACAAAGTTTTTATTAAGTTGCAATGTATGTATGTTTGTCCGGGTGGAATCTTGCAACTGAATTTTAAACTCGTTTCCCTTAACCGATTAAATTGAAATTTGGAATAAATTCGGTGACAATGCAATAATATGCTAGCATGGAGGTGGTCTCATGATGGAGACGGATGCTAGACAAATTACTTTTTCAACTTATTTTGAAAAAGTATTTTTCAACAAAAAACTTATTATTGTTATTGCTAGTAAATGTACATTATTATTACGGCGAATGTTTGATTGACCATTATAATCTCAGATTCTTCACGTCTAGAGTGAACAGGTTTTTCCTTGTTACTATCAGGTGAAATAGTCCCTTGCTGAACATAGGTCTTCCCCATAGATTTCCAGAGTGACCGATCTTGTGCAGCCCGCACCCAACGGCTCCCAGCAATCTTTATCAGGTCGTCTTGCCATCTAATGACCGTCCTAAACTGCGCTTTCCAGTGTGTAGTCTCCATTCGAAAACCTTCCTGCCCCAAATCCCGTTAGTTCTTCGCGTTATGTGCCCGCCCACTGCCGCTACACTTGCTAATCCTTTGTGCTATTTCAGTTATATTGGTTCGTCTATGGATATCCTCATTTTTAATTCAATCTTGTAGAAAAACACTAAACATAGCTCGCTTCACAGCGTTGAGCGAGCCTTCTTATGTTATGAGGCACATTAGTGAGACACCACAGTACTGTGCCATATGTCATCACATCACTAATCAATAACACACACAAATACTTTCATATCAAGACACTGATGTGTTTAAAAAAAAAGATTTCATATAGCAAATAAAAAGAAAAAATCAGTTTGTTTATATTCTGTAGTATCTGACAGGTACAAAGAATATGTTAACACCGGTTTGTGAGTCGAACAGTGTACGTCTTTTGTCGCGCCTGACTGACTCAGCGACTAATTATAAGTAAGTACTAAACAGAAAATCTATGTAAATGGACTAATTGCTGCTAATGTGCTTCTTTGCGATTGTTGTAACAAAGACTTTTATTGTATGTTTTAACTTGGTTGATTTATTTTCGGGTAGTATTTTTTTTATTTAAAGGCAAATAAATATAAATAGCTCTACCAATGTCGCCCAAACATTTTTGTCTCGAAACAACTGAGGGCATTAATTCTAATGATGTAATGATACAAAATCTGGACGAAAGTACACTACCAGTTCTACATATGTATGTACTAACATTTGCCTAAAAAGTATTTTTTTTTAGACAGCGTAAGATATTGTAGACGACCTTACATGGATAGATAATTCCTTTATTGCACACCATTAAACATAAACAGACTGAACTTGACAGAAGCAAATACTGTATTCAATCGTAGATATAATGGGAAGGCATCCTTTGGAAATTGGCAAGTTTGTATTAGGTTGGGGAAAAAGTTTCTTCGCATTTTTTAAGAAAATTAAGAACATTTTTTAATATAGTTTATTTACATTTAACTAAAGTATGTAGGTACCATTTTGTTCGATAATTTTTTGCCATCTTGTAGGTAGGGACATGATCCTATTGCTATAGAAATTTTGGGGCTTCTGATCAAAATACCGCGACAAGTGGTTTTGGCAGTCCTCTCGTGATGTTAACCTGACACTGCCTAAAGAATTCTGAAGAGACCGAAACAGGTGGAAATCTGAAGATGCATTAACACCTCCCAGCCAAACTCTCTTAATTTTTGCTGAGTGGCTAAATATGTGTGAGGTCTAGCGTTATCATGATGAAAAACCACACCCCTTCTGTTGATTAATTTAGGCCGCTTTCTCTCAACTTCTTGCTTTAATCTCATCAGTTGTTCGCAGTAGAGTTCAGAATCGATGGTCCTGCCTGGTGGTAACAGCTCATAATGCAAAATGCCCTTCCAATCCCACCACACACACAGGATCACCTTGTTACGAGTTAACCCAGGTTTCCCCACAGTCTGTGAAGCCTGACCGGCCTTTGACCACGACCTTTTTCGCACGTTCTTGTCGTACGTGATCCACTTTTCATCACCAGTTATCAGCTTCTTCAAAAATGGTTTGGTTTCATTACGTCGTAATAAAGAATCACAAATGAGTACACGGTTCATTAGGTTTCTTTCAGTGATCTCGTGGGGTACACAAATATCGAACTTCCTTGTGTACCTACCCAGTTTTTTTCAAATGCGCCAAAACTGTATTGTGGTCAATTCCCAGTTCTTCAGCTACGTTTAACTTCTGATATGCCGATCTTGCTCCACTTTTTCAAAAATGGCATCAATTTTATCCGTAATAGGGTGACCAGAGCGACGTGCATCTTTGACATCAACATTTCCGGATTGAAAACTCTTAAACTAAATTTGTGCTACTCTCACAGACACTGCACTAGGTCCATAAACATCGCAAATTTTTTCGTGGCTTGCGTTGCATTTTTACCTTTTTTGTAGTAAAATTTTAAAATGTATCGATTTTCTTCATTAGATTCACTCATCTTTACAGTACGAAAAACAAATAAAAATCACTCATTTTCCTTATTTAAATTTGCAATTATCTTCTTTAAAATTTGAACTTTGAGTGATACCAAAACCAGCCCGACACAAATAATATAGCCAAAATAGATTTTATTACAAGTTCATACATACTATAATGCGAAAAGACTTTTTCCCCAACCTATTATTTGGTTTAAAAAGGTAAATGTACTTAAAACCAGTTACTTGTTGCTAGTTGATTGAATCAGAATTAAGGGGATTCATAGGAAATATAGGGGAGGCAGTGTTTTTGCAGCAGTGGACTTCCTCTGGATGATATGATGATGGTGATTTATTTATTTATTTATTTATTTAACAAAATATATGTGATGTATATATTGTAGACGAACTTAGGAAGATGGTACTTGGTTAAAAATGTAAATGTCCTTAAAAGCAGTTTTGGTTGTTGCTATCAAGGTCTGTACTCGCTTATCTGCGCGTAGGCACACAATAACATACTTCTCATACGTATTAGGTACACATGTTCCAAACCGCTTTGATCCGCTTCGATCAACCCAGTTTTATTATCTTCCTTTTTGCAAATCGTTTACACTATTCCTATCATACTAACCACCGCGTTTTCATCCTTATACAATGAGAAATAAGATTTAAATTTGTGTAGGTGAGTATAGGTTGATAGAGTTGTTTGGTTTTGTAGATTAATTTATTCACATAATATTATATTTAGTTGTTCTGATAAATAAAATTGAATATGGAGGTCGCAGTTCGCTATTGGACACTATCTAGATATTTATTTTAAGAATATTAATAGCTCTTAAAATAATGATTATGGAAACACCGCGTTGACTGTTGGCCTAGAGCACAGAATATAACAGAAGTTAAGGTTAGTACAACGAGCGATAAAAGGCGCATACATACATAGGTCTTGTGTAACATAATTTGTTAGCTGGTTGTGAATTTACTTGTGATAATTAACGTTGAAATGTTCACGCGACGATGAATAAACGTTTTTATCAGAATAGTTGTGAATTTGGTTGTAGAGTATTGTAGGTGCCAGAACTAGCGCTACGCTTGAGCGTAGGTCATTAAAATCAAATCACACATATCAGGTACAGAAGTTAAGCTCGGGCTGATTATTTAAATTACATACGCTCGACCTTAGCGCTATGACACTATGGGCACTACACAACAATTTATATAAGACACGTTAATTGTCACGTAAACATTTTAACATAAATTAATCCCGGCTTGCACAACGATCCCTAAATGTATTTGGCGACTAAACATTTTTAAATTTGATTTGACGTATTTGTATGATTTGACCACTCTCTAAATCATATTTATCCACTAAATACGTTTAGGCATCGTTGCGCGATTCCCAAGACAAGTCAATCTACAAACAGCTAACAAATTATGTAACACAAATCATGGTTTACGTCTCGCCAAAGTGCGGCACTCGCTACTTGATCCGAGATCTCTATACGTGCGTACGCTTGTTATCACTCGTTGTACTCGTACTTAGCTTACCTTCTGTACTATTCTGTGGTCCCTACTTCCTAGATTGTAAACAAAGTTTACTTCACGAAGCCTCCTTACATAACCCGTTACATACACATACATACGAGCAATGTACACATGCTTGTTTCTATTTGCTGCTAGGAATATATAAAGACGAGCTTTATCTGTCAGACGTGACTTAGAACAGATAATGTTGGCGAGGGTGCCAACTAATTGTAGGCTTATTAGGACAAATATAAAAAAGACTTCGTATTGTTATTTTTTTATAGTGTTATCCGGCAACTTACGGAAAATTCCAAGATTTTTAAAACCATCTTAAAAATGTTCAAGCCTAGACGGGACTTGAACCCGCAACCTTCCTCTTGATACGAGGATGCACTACCTACTTTGAGATTTTGATGAGTTTTAAAATCTTAGAAAATGAATTGGTAAAATTAGATATATAATAATAATAATAAACCCCTGCGGGCACGCTTGTGGCGTTTGGTGCGTGGCGACACCGCGGAGCCCCATTACTCCCTGGGGTTGACAGAAACCCCTGACCCTTGGTTGGCCGGTCAAGGGTGGAGGCGCAAGAGCGGAACCTATGCTCCAAGGGTTGAAGTGTTAATGGCATAAAGCCGTTAGTAGCGCTTAGTGAAACTACGGCACACCTCTCAAAACCCTTTAACCCGCCCATACCAACGTTGCCCCTTACGCTGCCTTCTATTGGCAGTACTTATGGGGGCCCGTTTAGTTGGTGGCCAGTGGCCATCTGCCTCAATCATGCTTGATATTGTGGAATTGGCGTATCTCATCTCTCCCATAGCCCAGCATCCATTCCATAAGCATTACTCTAACAATAGCCCGAACTCTAATCCATGTGTTGCAATAGTACTACCATCTGTCTCACCTCTATCTTGTCATAGTGATAAATAAATAAATATTGCTAGACATTTCACACAGCGCTATCTAGCCCCAAACTAAGCAGAGCTTGTACTATGTGAACCAGATAACTGATAGAATACTTATATACATTTTTTTTTGTAAATACATACTTCTAATATATTATAAGATTTTTATAAGAACTAAACAAGTCTCTTACTCGTTGGCTTCGGCCCCGGTAATGCTTTTGTAAAGGTCCAGGCCTATAACCTGAGTTATGAAATGAATACGTATAATAATATATCGTCTATTTCAGGCAACAATGTGCCCATACAATAAATGATAACAAGGCCCTGCAGCGACTGTCCATAGTGTCCATACATCCTTACACTTCGCCAGAATCTGGACTTGAAATGAGTAGTCCTACTGTACTCCAGTCGCTGGAAATAGTTTTACTGGAAGTCTTGCGTTACTTAAATGTGTGGTCACCCGACTCGGCCCGTATCTATATTCGGCGTGTTTACGGCTCCTTTGGAGTCGGTTTGTTTGTCACAGCTTTCTACAAGTACATCGTCAGCTGATATTATAACTTCATGTGTGTTTGACGCCATTTTTAATACTCTTTTGCTATTTTAAAATAGAGTATTAAAGTTTCTTCTGTAAGAAGATAATCTTTATTAATACATACACAGGTACAATACAACTACTAAGCTAGATTAATAAAGCTATAAATATGTGGCTTTATCGCTGAGAGCGATCTCCTTCAGTAACCTTTTGATGGAACGAAATTATTAAAGTTGGAATATAGTATATTAAGAGCGCAGCTTTTTATAAACTAAAAATTAAAATAAAACTCCATGCAACTCAATATTCAACCTTCAGGTGTCCGCAACAGGGTCAGCCCGGGACTCGAACCCGCGACCCGCATTGTATGCTAAATACTGACTCATGTGCCATCGAGACGTCGTCACCTGTTGACAAATGACTAAGTGCTTCTAACTAGAATTGATGGAACATGTTTTTTACGATCTGGAGATGGAACAAGCTCAGCAAAATGGGTCCTTACTACTTCAGATACATAAATTCATAAAACCAAATACAAAAGTAAATTCATAAAATCGTTAATTTTTCTTGTGACAAAATAATTCTAAATACATGCCCGAACACAAAATATACCTCTTTACTTATAATACCTATAACTGTATATGTACTCGTAACTGTGCATAACATTAAAAAAAACATAAATTTAATGCATAATTTGCATTTACCTTCACCGATAGATATATAGGCTATAACTAGCTAACTAAACTAACAGATAAAATGTTTATATAGTAAATAAATAACGCTAGGAAGATGACATCGTTAGGTAATGTTGCTTCACCTTCAGCTTGAATGTGTGTAAGGAGGATGACCGTCTTATTTCTTCGGGCAGAGCATTCCACAGCCGAACAGCCTTACATTTGTTTTTTTGTATTTCTGTCCTTTTGTACGCGTATAACGCTGAAATTACTGGATGGATTTTGATGAAACTTGGTATAATGATAGGTACCTGGTTCCTCATTCCTTTATAGTATGGATTAACATTTGTAATATTTTTTTCGTTCGTCATTTCGTTCAGATCGTCGTTCGATCTAGTTGGGCTCCATAGCTAGAAGAATCGATGGCCGTTGGGGTTGAAAAGTTCTACAGTACCTTGCCACCTTTCTGGCCCAAAGACCGTCAGTTCTTCAAGCTATGGTGCCCCGCCCACTGCTCCTTCAGCTTGCTAATTCTCTTGGCTATGCCTGTGACGAAGGGAGTATGATGATTCTGTATGCCCAGGGCAAAAGAACTGATGTCGTGAAAGATTATGGTTAAATAGAGTTATTCGCTATCGATGTATCTACTTAAGAAATTGTTTATCGTGTTATAAATAGCAGATAAAATGGTGCTGTTTGTTATTCTATTCCTCAGAACGTTGACCTTTGAACAAATCACTAGGATATTTCGATAAACCTGGAATTAAGAAATTAAATATATGAGGAGGTTTCTCTACGAGATCGAATCAGAAAAGAGGAGATTCGTAGACGAACCAACGTCACCGACAGCACAAAGGATTAGCAAGCTGAAGTGCCAGTGGGCAGGGCACATAGCTCGAATAATTGACGGCCGTTGGGGCAAAAAGGTATCGAGTGGAGACCACACATTGGAAAGCGCTGTGTAGAAGGCCCCTCTCACTAGATGGGAAGACGACCTAATAAATGTTTCTGGGAGCCGTTGGGTGCAGGTCGCTCTGGAAACTTCTGGATGAGGCCGATGTTCACCAATAGACCAATATGATGATGAGATGCAGGCCACAAAATATCGCTCGGGGAGTAACTCACTACTGTCGAGGATACAGGCTTGACTTGGCTAATAGTCGGATAGGACTTGCGGACTGAAATCGGTCGTTAAAGGTCATAGCACACATATCACCTCGAAAAGGGATCGTCACCGTATCAACTCGACGACGACGAGTCGTAAGCGCACCGCACCGCGGTTCGTGAGCTTGTCCCGAAACGAGGCGATTACGTTACGATTGCGATCAGTGTGCGTTGCAGTAGGGAGTTTAACTCCCTACTGTTTAGATTAGATTAGAAAATTCTTTATTGCACTAATAAAATAATACATAGGCGAACTTAATGCTAATAAGCATTTTCTTCCAGCTAACCTTTGTGTAGTGTGGATAAAGTGGTAGTGCCAGAAAATAGAAAGGTAAACTTTAGCTTAGGTATCATCTATTAAACTTATAAAAATTAATAATCATAATAATACACATACATTAGGGTGTCCCTTATATACGTGAAAAAATTTTTTTTTCGGATATCGAAATGCATACCCCGTAATTCTTTTTAAACTACCCAGATCTACTTAAATACAAAATTTTATCTTCCTATGTCAACATTAACCCGTGCCGACAAGGCCGTAAAGATTTTGAAAATAGCTGCCTTTGACCCTTTTCGATATTCAACTAAACAAAATGAAATATTTATATATTATAAAAACAATAATAAAAATTTAGTAAGAAAATAGGTATTTATTTATTAAAAGAACATAAAATTACAGATTAGCAAGAATATTTTCTTTTAAGGGTCTCTTTGTTACAGTCTGGATAAAGATTTCTGTGCTCTTGTACACAGCGTAGTAAAAATTGTTTCTGTTCTTCCTTTGCAGTAATTAAACCATGAAAATCTTGCATAAGTTTTACAGCTCTTTCAGCTGTATCATTCACTGCCCTTAAAGAAAAAACCTTTCTTTTTGCCTGTAAATAGGCAACATCTTCTTCCCACGTAGAAACAGGTTTCTCTAAGAAGTTATCATCAATTTTTAAACGAGAAAATAATTTTCTGCTCTTGATAGACACAAAATCACTCAATGATTTTCCTGTAACAATAGACAAGACAGTATTATGATCAGTTTATTAAAACAATTTAAGACATAGTAAAGTAAGCTTAGCGTTAGATCCTTTTACATGTTTTTTTTTTTAATTAATGATTAATAGCTAACTTTAACATAAAATTAAGTATTCCCACTTACCATGCAAATAATCAGACATATCTTCCTTCGATGGAATATATCTCTTCCCAGAATCATACAAACTCTCTCTTTGTAAGTTCTCTACGATACTTCTCTTGGTTGCTTCATCAACTTCATCATCAAAGAGTGACAAAACAGTAATGTCTTCTGACAAGTACCAAAGATGTTGACTAAACTTTTTCAAAGCTGCTTGGGAGATCTCTTTGTTAATAGTTTCGTATTCCTTAAGCCTTTTTAAAAAGGACAAATCTTGATTTGGTGCCTTCACCGCCAGACTACATCGCAGCCATGATTTCACATATACAACTGCAATGAATAAACAAATGTCTTGGAGTGCTCGTTTATCTTTGGCGCTAATTTTGAATTGAGATTGCAGCAAACATATTTTCAAACAGTAAATAGCTCTTGCCATCCACCTTGCTTGATGCATTGCTCCAGGAGGTCTTATTTTAATTTTTTTCTCACTATCGCCTCCTAAGAAAATAATAGACAGTTCAATCAGTTCTCGATAATCGTCACGTACAATAGATTTTTGCAGTTCTTCATTATAAAATGTCAACAGTTCTTTAATTTTTGTATTACAAAAATGTTGTGTGACGACGTGGCTGTGTGTTTAAATAGCAGCAGAATTAATAGTATTCCAGCTGTCTCTAAACTTTTTAAACATCGGGATATCAGGGCTATTTGTTATTTGGTGGATTTTTGTTTCAAATACACACTTTAAAACCAGTTCGTAAACGTGATGGCGGCAAGCAAAGAGTAATAATTCCCTGTCTAGCTTTTGTTCCAAAAGTACACAAGCTCCTTTCAATCGCCCTGTATTAGATGCAGTTGTATCACACCACATTATTTGTACTTTGTCCTCGAGGTTCCAGTCATGAAGTGCGTTTAACACAGCTTTAGCTTGATCTTGACCAGAAGAGCTCTCCAGCTTAGGCACAGCCAAAAGTTGTTCCTTTTCTTCAAATGATATAAGGATTGGCAGGCGTTCTTCTTTAGAACTTCTTACGTCCAGTCCAGGTAATAATTTTCCATCCCAATGAACGGTCACACTTTCAGGTAAATTATTCTGAAAATCTGATTTTATAGATTCCGCTCTGTCTTTTCTAGTCTTTGTACGAATGCGTTGAATAGACGACTTGTTTATCGGGAAATCATCACCACTAAGATCTAGGGCTTCCACTACAGCCTGAAGGAGGAATACGGAATCTCTTATGCTTAATTGACATCTATCCAAAGCTGCAACTAATTTAGGAGTGATGAAATCTTTCCTTCCCCTTTTTGTAATACTTCCAGAACTTACCGTTTGAGATGTCGACGGTAAGGGTTCGTCGATGCTTTCATCAGAGCTGGTAGGTTGATCGGGATATCCTGGTGTCTCAATAAGATCTTGTGTAGTTAAAGATAAAGATAAACTCTCGGAACAGATTTGATCATGTCTTTTTTTCTCTTCTTTTAATTTTTTCTGTCTGGATTTTTCTTCTTTCTCAGCTAACTTTTTATCTACACCGGCTAAACATCCTGGACGCCCTGGTTCTCTTTGCTTTTGTAAAAAGATTTTATCTTCTTCTATTTTCATCCATTCCAAAGCATTAGCGTGTGCTATGTCGAATAAATTATCTAAATTGTTTTGAAAGTCCTTCTCACGGTGCTTGTAAATATCTTGTGTTTTTTTGGAATTTTTTTGCAACTCTCTCCAAGCATGGTGAAGATCCACAAGTTTCTTTACGCAGTTAGGAATAGCTCTGGTAGGGATTCTAGCTTTTTCCCAGAATATAATACACTCTCGAACGACGAGATTTGCGCTTTCACTAACACTCAATTTAACTTCACGAATGTTAAAAAAGAGGACTGCAAGAACTTGACGGTTAGACGGTAACTTTGCCCCAGTTATTTGATAGTTCAAGTCACCTACTAAGAAAATACTTTTTTTATTGCTTCTTAATTCCACTGCCATTTTTTAACGTAAAACAATATGTGTTCATCACGAGATTAACTAATAACAAATGACAAATACGGCAAGTACGCGCCGCTATTTCCGCGTAACTTGTATGAACATGATTCGATGCAAGTCGGCACGGGTTTCCGTTCTCCAAATAAGGTAAAAATTAATTCCCGAGTGTTTTAGGTACTAATGAACAAAACTAAGACCTATGCGTTAAAAAATATAAACTTTGAAAAATAAGGGACACCCTAACATACATACACGAAATACATAAATATACTCGTACCTACATAAAGTGCTCAATTTCGTTGGGTATCTTGAAGAGTTGATACGGTTACGATCCCTTTCCGAGTTGATATGTGTACTATGACCTTAACTCATCGCTACAAATATCGATACATCAGGTCTCCTATTCTCGCTACCTTCAGTTAACTTTCATGTTGGCTTTCATCTGCATAAATGTCATTCGGCGCATCGTAATCATTACGTATTCTCTATTATAGGCGATGGTTACCACTTAACATCAGGTGGACTATAAACTTGTTCCATCTCCATGGAGAAAAAAAAATGAACTAAACTAAATTTAATAACTCTAATTTGAAGTCTAAAATTTTGCATACTGTCATAACTTTGTACGAACGTCTTCGCAACAAATTTAAATTAATAAATATTGCTGGATACAATTCACACAGCGCTATCTAGCCCCAAACTAAGCAGAGCTTGTATTATGGGAACCAGATTACTATATGCTTGTATACTTTATTTTTGTGAATTCATACTAATAATATTATATAGAAAAACATCCAGACCCGGGACAAATATCTGTAGATCATGCACACATTTTTTCCGCGGCGGGAATCGAATCCGCTACCTCCTGCGACTCAGCCGGCTATTTGCCCACTGCACCACGGAGGACGTCGAAATCAACTACATAATGCCAAATAATTATTATTTTATCCATAGACAATGAGTATAATTAATAAGCACCAAGTTTTACTCTATCTATATATTGATATTTCATATTTATTTATTTCAAACCATACTTATAGAACACTTAGTTACGTCAACTTCATTAAGTACTTATGAAATGTTAGGAAAACATTTACCTAACTAATATTTTAATAATTAATTATACAATAATATTTTAGTTGCGGCTGTATACTGGACTTGTCAGAAGAACATTAAAATAATAAAATAAAATAAAATAGTTAATTAAAGCGGCTGTAAAGAGGCCTTGTCATTATAAATAAATTACAGCCAGTATTCGACAGGACGATATTCCATTAATGTGCATTTGGTTCTGTTGTTATTTTGACACCTTTCAAATCCGACCTAGATTTCCACGAGTATACCACCTCTGTCATTATTGTTGTCATTCGCGTCACATTTACAGATAAACTCATCCATTTGTTTTTCTACTCCATGTTACGCCTAGAAACAACCGTACTCACTTGAAAGTCATCATCGAAACTCACGCAATACTAACCTTTATATCCGTAGCGATAGAATGCATAATCGAGCTACAATTAAGATGCATTGAAAACATGTTTACGGGTACGCTTACGTAATTCTATTTTTTAATTCATCCTTGAGATAAGAATTATCTGTAGTTCGGTGTATCAATCTGTCTTGTCTTTTAGACTTCTATCGGATTATTGAAAACCTTTGCATTTCCCTTCGTTGGTATATTTTCTTGTAGAAATGGGCATTATAAATAATCACCTTTATTATTTAACCATTTAATTAAACATTTTGAAAAAAATATCTTGATATGAAGTAGATTATGTGTTGTTCAGGTGTTTTTTTTTTAGAAAATGTTTGTCAAATTTTACATAGATACATCATCATGGTGCACTGCTGAACACAGGCCTCCTTTATAGATTTCCAAAACAAGTCACTATCAATCAAGTGTCAAAGATCAGATAAAACGTGTGGAATATTCGCGCAATTAGTCCAGAATTCATATAAGGTAAACATACATTCAGAGAAATTATTAAAAATAAAATCTGTAATATTTTTTTATATAAAATAAGGTGACGGCTCCATACTAAAGCTGCGAGCGTACTAAATTTCGGCATTGTGGCGTTACTGGTGTACCCTGTGAACTTCTACTAAGACTTAATTTTTTTGGAGCCCTCTTGAACCATAATATCTCAAGTGTCCCCCCACAGTTTTAGCTTATTTAGTCACACCAGGATTGTGCCATCACTATCTACTTAATATTACAATTTCACTAAGATCGGATCAACACTTTTTAACTTAACCTCGGACAAACATACATACATACAAGTTAATTTAGAGATCTCGCTTAGCACGATTAATTGTTTCTTGAGTCCAAAACTTTTAGCGTTTGAGCAAACACATTTTTGTTTGCGGTAATATTAGTATAATTGAATACTACTTACTAATTACATATTATGTTGTATAATTGTATATAATGTTGCTAAAAAGGTACTATACGTGAAACCCTATAATTGGCATTTATTGTACTAGTTGTAATTACCACACAAAAACACTATATAACACTAAAATAAAAGTAAAAAGGCAACACAATGGACGACCTTATCGCTGAGAGTGATCTCTTCTAGGCCACCTTTGGGTGAAAATAAATTAGTGAAGTACTACAGATTATAATCGTTGAAAGAATATCCTATTAATAACGTTTAGGTAAATCATTTATAATTTAAATACATAAACAGTTACAAAATAAACTAATATAACATACCTACCTATCTTGGTATAACATAGTACTTACCAAACTAACAAATCTCCAGACATAACAATATTTGAGATATAGATTAGAGTGTTTATTCATATTGCCGTGTCACACCACTCATCACACTCGTGTTTTTCCCTCGAAACGATAAAATTATTTGGTAAAAATAAATAATAAAATGAAGAAACCCAAACACGTGAAGATATACCATAAGAGGGTAGTCAGAAACAAGTCTAAACAGTACGATTGATACATGCCCACTTTTTGAAGTTAAGCATTCACGTGAGAGGTTGCAAGCCCATCGCCGCTTATTATAAACTAGCTTCCGCCAGCGTCTTCGCACGCGTTGTTTGACGACAAAAAGTAGTATATGTGTTAATCCAGGTTATAATCTACATACATACCAAATTTCATCGAAATCGGTTAAGCCGTTACCACGCAATTGAGTAACAAACAAACAAACATCCAAATTTCGCATTTATAATATTAGTGTGGTCTAACCCATGCCTTCATATTTTTGGCTCTAGGACATATCGGTTTCCTCACAATGTTTACATTCACGGTTTTGCGCACGTGTAAATGCGAAAAATCCATTGCACGTTCGGGATTCGAACCCGCAACCTCCGAATCGAAAGTCGGAAGTCCCATTAGGCCACCACGGCTCTGTACTAAATATATAAGCCTAAAATCTTTACATAACTACTTTTCCATTACCTAATATTTAAAATAAATACATAACACATTACTTACCTCCTCAAATATAGGAGTATAAACAAACGCATGTGTGCGTTCGGCCAACGCTCACTAAATCTCATTGTGCGCATTTGTGTCAAGGTCTCGTGTGAATGAACCCTTAGCGTTCTGCAGAGTACATACTATTTAATGTGTAGGTACGTACGATACTGTTACGCCATAGTAAACACATAATTTAAGAAGTAATGGTGGATATTTCACGCAAACTAAGCAGAGCTTGTACTATGGGAACCAGATAACTGATAGAATACTTATAGGTACTTCTTTTTATCCAGGAAAACATCCAGACTCGGGACAAAATATCTGTAGATATTGCATTGTTTCGCGGCGGGAATGGAAACCACAACCTTCTGGGTCGCAGCCGGCTATTTACCCACTATACCACAGAGATAGTCTAAATAAAAATACGTAGGTACAACCGTTGGATGCAGGTCGCAAGATCGGTCACTCTGGAAAGCTGAGAGAGGCATATGTTTCGCAATGGTCGTCCTATCCTATGGTTCATATAAAGACTTTTTTTAAAATAAACGTTATCAATTATATAGCATACACTGAATATATTTAGCGGTTACATCTACAAATGGTAAATCAGTGTTAGTATAATTAAAGATGGTATGCATTCATATTTTATGCCAAGCGAGTAAATTAATTCGATTTTAATGGTAAAACAAAATGGCATACAAGTATACATTTTATTTTACATTAAACAATTAGCGGTCTTATAGCTTAATAGCGATCTCTAACAGACTATATTTGGATAAATACTCAACCTTACAAACATGTCATAATATCTACATTAACATAAATAGAGTACTTTAAAACAAAAGTGTTTTTTTCGAGACAAAAAAATACGCTATGAAATTCCGGACATCAAAATATTTACGCCTTTTCTATGTTTCGACTGAAATTAACATAACAACGAGAACTCTTGAAATATTAATTACTAATACATAACTGAGGCAAGAATAACATCAAAACAAAATTTTTGTTTTGTTTGAATTGATGTGAATTTCAATATTTTCCATGGTCTGCGGGGTGCTACGGAATACCTAAGATAAGATCTTTATATCTTTATTGCACAATTAATATAAGAAAATACTAATGTGACCGGAAGTTGTCAGAAACCTATTGGGGTTCAGAGCTAAATTAAAAAATAAAGATGTTCTTCTTAGTCGTGCACTCTTAGTAGAGTGGTCGTGGTTATGTCAGGTCTTGAGTGGTGCCATTGCGAGAACATTCAGTCATCATGGTAGAGTGTGCTGGACTCAAGTCCATCACACTCCTCCTGGCTTTCACTAGCATAACAACAATCCGCGATAATTCAATGCAATTCAATGTTACACAATTTCCAGCAGCCTCATCACAAATACAATAATAATTGTGAACGCTTATCCCATGTTTGAAACGCTTTTTTCGTATATTTTAAAGTAGTTATGTTATTTTTAAATCCGAACATGTACATCCTATTAAGCACCGTCATAAATAATTTAATTTAATTATATAATTGTGTCCAGCAATATTTATTTACTTATATCCTCACTTAGGCCTTGTCAGAAAATTAGCGCTGCATCGTACACAGCAAGGTTCGAAGCAGCCCTTGCTGAGACAAGGACCATTTTGTCCCCATGCAACACCACCATTGTCTGTGGGGGTAAGCAGGCAACTTACCCTAAATTGTTTGGGTGGGGGGTAACCGACCGACATTCCTAGCTACTCATTAGTTCTTTATATTCTTAAGTATGGCATCTAGTAAGATGCCATATTATTGTATACTTTCTGTGGGAGAAAATAAATGTATTTTCTTTCTTTCAACTTCTTCAAAAAGTATTTGTCAAACTTTCGCGATCACTGTGCATAATTATTGATTAAAACGGGGATTTATCGCGCGTGTACCTGTTTTATTTGTTATCCCGACGTTTCGGCTGTGTTGCAACATAGTCGTGGTCACGGGTTGACTGAAGTACTTGGAACTACTGTCGAGAAGCGTGGGTAGCTGCAGCAACTACCCTCACTTGGTAAATGTCCTCGTTCATATTACAACACAGTACACTAACCGTATCTACGAACTGAGGCGACCGATCACGACGCGCACACCTAGCAATCACCGGGTTCCAGGACGCTAAGAGTCTATAGCCATCTTCACGATTGAAATTTAGAAATTTCTTGCTTTCAATCGCTTCATGAACCATTCTCTTATAATAATGGCGTTCACTAGAGATAACCTTAGGATCATGAACTTCAATCCAATGATTCGATCCTCTTCAATGATTCAACCATCTCGTTGGAGAGCAAGCACGTCGGTCTCTTGCCCTCCACTCTGCCTTGCACTACTAGACGTTCCATTGACTCCTCTTTACGGGTAACGTGTCCAAAGAACTTAAGTACAATAAAGATGTACATTATTATTATTGTACCCATAGGCTCCCACCAGTTTAAGACTGCATTTCAGGAGACAGTAAATTGAAATGAGTCTTAGCCCGGCTGGCGCAACGATCCCTAAACGTACTTAGGAGTAAACATATTTAAATTTGACGTATTTGATTGATTTTACAACTCACTTAAACATAATTAGCCACTAAATACGAATAGGCATCGTTGCGCAAGTCGCCCTTATGATATACATATACTAAACTACGAGTATCTGTTCCGCCAGCAGCTACTCACACACGTGGTTTGTCCATCTTCTTCTTCTTCTTAACGTGTCAAGAGTTCTACGTTTCCATTCATAATAAGTTGGACAGGTGTTTGGCCACAGCAATGGCATCAGGCGAGGCGGCCATTACGTCCTCCATCGTGCATGTGTTCGGACATAAAGGGCACATTAACAAGTGCTGCATTGACTGCGTGGGATCACCGCAGTCACACTGCGTCAAGTTAGGGTCCCTGAATCCCCATTTGCACATATTAAGTCTGCAGCGGCCAACCTGGGTGCGGAGCCTGTTTAAGGACTTCCAGACTGGCCACTGCAGATCATGCCCGGGTGGTAACTGTTCCTGTGGGGAGGTAAAATCAGGCGGTGGGGAATTTCTTTTTATTCACAGAGTGTGTCTAGTAGCAGCCGGGTCATCGCTTGTGGCCCTTGTGAAGCGTTGAAAGCTCTTTCGACTTTTAAGGCGGCCTTGCGGGATGTTATGGTCATATAAGGGAAGTCGATAATCATGCTCTTGTTTGTGCTTTTCAATAGAGCAAGCCACATCTCGTCGCACTCCAGGGGGTGATATGCCTGCCAAAGGGTATATCAGGTTTAGAGGGGTTGGCTTCAGACATCCTCTTATTATCCGGCATGTATCATTTAACGCGATATCGACGACCTTTGCATGTGCGGACCGGTTCCAGACTGGGCAAAGCATATTCGCCGGATGAAAAACACAGTGCCAGGCCAGTAGTGCGGAGTACGTCTGGGGCTGCACCCCATTTGGTAGTTATAAGTCGACGGAGAAGATTGTTTCGGGTACCAACTTTCATCTTAGTTTTATAGCACTGTGCTTTATAGTTCAGTGACCTATCCAGAGTTACCCCCAGGTATTTTGGAAAGTTTTCGTGTTGGATAGGAACTCCTTGCCAGGTTATATTTAGGGTCCGGCTGGCTTGTTGGTTGCGCAGATGAAAAGCACAGGATTGGGTTTTAGATGGATTTGGCTTCAAGCCATTCTCTTCGTAATAACTCCCTAATTCAGCCAAGGCTAGTGTTAGCTTGTCTTCGGCCTCTTCAAAGGTTGATGTTTGGGTCGTCAACGCTAAATCGTCCGCATATAGAAAACGTGTAGTAGATGGACTGTTGGGTTGGTCATTCGTATAAATGTTAAAGAGAGTTGGTGCAAGCACGCTCCCTTGAGGAAGACCGTTTTTAAGGCAGCGCCATCTACTTTTTTTTGATAGAAGATGTACTTGGAAGCGACGGTTATGAAGTAGTTCAATCAGAATTTGAACGAACCCAAGATCACAAGTCAGGTTCTCGACTTTGCGAAGAAGTCTTAACATTAACAGTATCGTATGCGGCAGATAGGTCAACAAGAACCAAACCAGTGACACTGTTTGCCTCGAAACCGTCTTCAATATGCTGGGTAAGATTGAGCGTCTAACCGCAGCAAGCTTTCCCGGGTCTGAATCCTGCTTGTTCAGGGATCAGCTGAGGCTCTATAATCGGGGTAAGTCGGTTGAGGAGAAGCCTTTCAAATAGTTTATATAGGTGGCATAGGAGGGAAATAGGTCCATAACTTTTAGGCTCTGAAGGGGGTTTTCCAGGCTTCAAAAGTGCTACAACTTTGGCGCGTCTCCACATTTTTGGGATTTTCTTAGTTTCCAGGCAGTTATTAAAGCACATCAGAAGCCAAGATACACCAATTGGTCCGAGATGTTTAATTCTCTGCAGCTTTTCCGTTCTTCAGAGCTCTTATTGCAAGAATAATTTCGGTTAGTGTAAAAGGTTTGCTAATTGCATTTGAGTTGTTTTTATCTGAGATTTTAGTTTTTTGTAGTCTGGGTAGTTGCTTGGGTGGTTTACTGTTGAGTAAAAGCTGGTGAGCTACTTGATTAGCTGTAACATGTCCTTGGTTTGTAGCAGTGGGAGGGTTCCCTGTGAGTTTTTGAATTGTCGTCCATAAAAACATGACACACCTTCTATGCAGTCGAGTAAAAAGTAGCCTATGTTTCAATCCCGATCATAATCTACCTATATACCAAATTTCATAGAAATCGGTCCAGCCGTTCTTGAGTTATAAATGGTGTAACTAACCTGACTTTGTTTGTTTTATATCTCCACTAAATAGGATTAGGCATCGCAAGTCGCCCTTAAAAGATTTCCACTAAATGTTGTCAACTGTTTATTGACGCAGGAGTTATGATCTAATTACGTAATGTTTCAACTCATTTGATATAGGTATGATACTGTTACTAAAATACTATCTCATGCTAAATAAACACTGACATTAGATCTAAAAATAACTCTGTTATTGTTACATAGGTAGATAAATAATAGATTGGGAGCACTACAGAAAACCATACCACATCGAGTACCATAAGGGGTATAAGAGGACTCTTAATGAGAAAATTTCACAAAAAGGTTACGTATTTTGTGATAGCTCATTATAAGATGCTAGCTATTAATCTAAATATAATTATACTCGCCTGCAAGCAACGAATTTTACCTCTATAATATTAGTGCAGTTATAAAATTATTTAAAATTTTTAGATTAATAATCAAATTGACAAAGGATTTTACAAAAAATACAGTCTTCATAAAAAAAACGAGGCAATGAAGATTGATAAAACATAATATTATATTGTTTCAGTACCTTGCAGTTACAGAAGTATTGAGGTCTTAGGCGCATATTTTAAAACCTTTCTCAAGGATTAAGATGATATGTAGATTTTTTGACAGTTCTTAATGAAATACTGTCGAAAATTGATTCTAAAACGGGTTAAAGTTTAAAAGTTGAACATTTTGTTTGTTTAGTATACAAAGGTTACATTTCAATATTCATACAATCGATTCGTTATCATAATATTGCAGATTGCACTTGATGAAGTAACATAGTCCCTACCTCGAGTCGCACTACACTCGGACTACAAGCAACACTCGCCTGACAACAGCAATAAAAAACCAACATCAAGATAATCTCAACAATCTCAAACGAAGCATTGTTAAGTTTTTGTAGAACTATGCAAATTACTACAGCAATGTAATTTTTAAACTCTGTTATTATTCGCCTATTGTTTATTACGAACACAATGACTTGATCGTTGCTAGTTTTTTGCTGAAATTCAAATGTAATTTATTGTGAAAAAGTGTAATAGGTAAATGATGGCTATTTTACGGATAAATGAGCATTAATGATGGAATATTTTTTCTTATTTTATTTAATATTGCCTACTAAATTACAATGCGTTGAATAAGATATTATTATGATCATTTTGTTCATTTAAAGTCTTAATTATGTAAAATATGTATTTATTATTAATTAATATGTTGCTTAAATAAGTCTAAGTATGTATATATAAAGTGTTATGAATAGATATTATTTAGGTTCATTAATTTATGTAATTTTTATTTTTTTATTTTTATATCATTAGTATGTATTATATGTACATGTAGTATGTTAGGTACACCATTACACCGCAGGTAATATCCACACAGTCCATTCCATCCAAAGGTTGCCTGGTAGAGATCGCTATTTAGCAATAACACTGCCTATTGTATCCATAGATTTACGTTATTATTTTTTATTTGTATTTGTTTCATGGTGTGCAATAAAGAATTATCTAATCTAATCTAATTTAATCAAAACTTTATTTGTAAACTTCAGCCCCACATTCGTCTATTTCTGGAACATAAGAAGATATGGATGCGTCACAATACTATCCTGATCTATTTCACTGCATGCACCATAGTCTCTAATCAGTTGCATTGTTGGCCTAGTGGGATGTACCTTGACTTCCGATCCAGAGTTCTGAGTTCGAATCTCGCACGCACTAATGGATTTTCATTTGTATACCATGCTTTTCCTGTTGATTTAGGATGACTAAGCTTCGGGACGTCTTCTCGTCCAATATAACTCAGTGTCTGACGACGAAAGTCTTTCAGCAGTGTGTGTTACTAGTATGACGTCTTTACTCCTTAGAGCCAAAAGTCAAGATCTATCATTACTTCTATTTCACCACCTTCTTTTGTGTTTTATTTTGTGCATGTGTCGTGTCAAATAAATGTTTTTATTTTCATGTAATTTTTTTGCCTGTCAAGGTCATTAACACATTAGTCGCATTACTCTAAGTCACTCAGCGTGCTATGGAGAGGGTTATGCTTGGTGTTTCTCTTTTTCAAACTTTTGCGATCACTGTACATAATTACTGATTAAAACTGGTATTTATCGCGTATGCACCTTTTTTACACCCGTTTTAATCAGTAAAAATGAAGAGATTCATACACAAACCAAAGTCACTGACATAGCCCAGAGGATTAGCATACTGAAGTAGTTCGATTTTTTGAACTTTAATTTTACAAATTTAAAAACGTAATTAACCAAAAACTTTATAAAAAAGCCTACTATAAGATATCGGGTTATTTAGATGATAGAGAAGCTTGGGATTGAAATTGCTCCAACTCATTCAAAAATTAAACAATTTAGACGTAATTTCATTTCATTATTGTTACATATTCTAAAAGGATCATAAAAAAAAAACAACCAGTCTTGTTTCTTGCCTTTTTTTCCTGGCTTGGTCGCGAAGGAACAGGCAGTAAAATTGACGTTTCAAAGAGATCCTTGTCATTTTAATGAATAAAATTATTTTTATTTTGGTTTTGTCGGTCGTTAGGGTAGAACGGTTTTTGATTGGAGACCACGCACTGGAAAGCACAGCGTAGGACGGCCCCCCATTAGATGGCATACCTGATAAAGGTTACTTGATACGTCTTTTGTTTTGTCATGAAAACAAAAGACGTATACATTTTTTATCCGTTGGATAGCATTACTAAATTTACTAAATTGCTAATTAATTAGCCCATTGTACTAAATTTGTTAGTAAAAATTATGTTCTGTATTTTACTTTGGTGTACAATAAAGAGTTATCTTATCTTATCTTATCTTACTCAGAGGTGGTGAATGGGCACTTAAACTCGTAAAGGCCACAAAGTCTACAAAGATAAAAGTCTATTCCATCTAAAGAGGTGTCCCAGGCACTAAAGCAGCTGCGTGTACCAAATCATCGCCGTCATCATAATCATCGCTGCTCTAATCAACGTTTCAATTGAACATCCCTGTACATACATACATACGTAGTATTTACAGGGTGGTCAGAAATATGTATCCTAACTATGCTATCCCGATAAAATATCTTTTCATGCAAATAAAATTGAATATCGAAAAATACACAATTTTTTTTGCATGTCTTAAAATCAGCTGGTTTTAGGGTTCCATACCAAAATGGTAAAAACGAAACCCTTGTGGAGTGACTTCGTCCATCTGTCCGTCTGTCACAACTGGTTATCTCAGCAGCTACTGAAGCACAATTACAAATAATATTGGCTCACCTCTATAGGAAAAACAAACAAAAATTTATTTGATTGCCAAAGAGGCTAAAATGGCGGCTGTCAACATTTCAAAATAGGGTTACTAATTGATATATTACTATTACTATGATCTCGCCTTATAATATAGGAATATTTTGATTATTGTGGCCAAATGAAGATTTAACTATGATAAAAAAAGTACTCGTGAGTTCAATGCCTACCTTTCGGGATAACACACATATTCCGAATAGCCCTGTATAGCTGCGCTAAAAATATTCCGTACAATTAACCAATTGTGGCAAATCAGCGTTTGCCTCGAGCTGACAATTGTGTAACAGTTCCAATTGTTACCAACTCATTCGGAAATAGTACGCTGTGCTCTATTAGAACGAGAAAATTATAAGTTTTCTTATGAAATTTATTAACTTTGGATGCTTGTGAAATCTAAAAAATTTATTCATAGAAATAATTAAAATTCTGGACATTTCACACAGCACTATCTAGCCCTAAACTAAACAAAGCTTGTACTATGTGAACCAGATTACTGATAGAATACTTTTTTTTTATAAATACATAAAGATTTGTGTCGAATAAAACAGGAATAAATCCCTAAATATTTTAAGCGACTAAACATGTTTAAATTTGACAACTCCTTAAATTATATTTAGCTACTAAATACGTTTAGGCATCATAGCACAAGTCGTCCTTAGTGACTAGAAAGAATCAAGTGTGATTATTGATCACAATCGTTTCTTTCTTAACCTACATTTTGACAAACAGTCCTTGGAGCAGCTGCGCTGCGCCCCATAATCCTCAAGTTATTGGTTTTTAATGCGATGTTTACGAGTTTGCCCTCAATGAGTGTAAGTACCTACTAATGAGAAGTAATATCGACCGCAATCGGTACCGCGCCCGTTTTCCTGTTTTTAGACAACATGAATTATTCATAATTTTACTAACCACGTGCTGAAAACGATGAAGGAAAAACATGATGGAAACACGCACAGGGGTGTCCTATCAACCCTCCCACATTTTAGGTCATTTAGACACCAATAGAGCGACCAATCAACGGCTCCCAGCAACCTTTATCGTCATCTTTCCATCTAATGCCTTACCTACTGTTAGTCTCTCTAATATAATCTAATCTAAAGAGCCCGCTGGATCCCACTGCTGGGCAAAGGGCTTCTTCCATTCATCCCGGTTTAGGGCTTTTGTCGACCAGTTCGCACTGTGCGCGTCAGGTTCGTCCCACCATCTCCGCCTGCGCCGGCCACGCGGTCTCGCGCCTTGTGGGTCCCACCCGGTGGTTATAATCTGTTAGTCTCTCGTTTGATCAAAAATTTTACCACATATGAGATATAAAATAGCGCAAAACTAGCTTGTTTATTTTTGGCTTTAACTATTCAATTCAAAAAAGTTGTATTATTTATTACGTTTATAAATATGAGGAGATGAATTCAGCCGCTTGATCTCATTTCTCTCACAGGTGATCAATAAAAGTGCAGAATTCGTTAAACAATCATGAGACCATTTGACTCAACAATGTTAGTTATTTTAATTTCAGTTTATTTATTACATCCATAATTTCTTAGTAAAACATTAAAAATCTTAAAACTATGTTACAATTGGTAATTCATTATTGATTACGATTTTTTTGTCGGTAGCTATGCGCCTACTTTGCTCAAAACCAAAACCAAAAGTCTCTGCGTAGTAAATAAATATTGCTGGACATTTCACAGGGCCTAACTAGCCCCAAACTAAGCAGAGCTTGTGCTATGGGAACCAGATAACTTATATAATACTTACATACTTTTTTTTATAAATAATTACATTTGGTACTTAAAAACTAACTAAGGTATTATTATGCGAAAACATATTATTGGTAATTTTACTAACGATAACGATGATAAATCTCCCACTTTTCCGCGCGCGCAAAAAGGGTGCAACGTTTTCTCTTTACGTATTTTTAAACTACAAGTTCTTACTGTTTGTGTTCCAAATACAATAAATAACACCAAGACGTAAAAAAATATAATATTAGGGGTTTAAATATGAAATTGCCGTTTTAACATAGTGACCACTTTGAATTAAAATTAAATCCGCGTGGGGGGATTCCATCACCATTTCAAAGTGAAACTTTTTTCACACGATAACTATAACATACTTACTTTAAAAAAGTACAATATTTGATTGTTTAACTTTCAATTGTTTTTTCATTCTGCTTTTAAAATAAAGATGGATACATAAAAAATTAGAGTACCTAAATTTTGAATAGGAGTTCCGAAGTGGAACTGGCAGAAACAGCTTACAATATCAATGTGGTGTTCGGAGCGGATACGGTAAATGAACGCACTGTGCGTTTTTGGTTTAATCGCTTTCGTAGTGGAAACTTCGTCTTGAAGAATGAACCCCGAGGAAGACCAGCCACTAAGGTAAACAACGATGAATTGAAAGTGATGCTGGAGGCCGATCCGTATCAAACTACCACGGAATTAGCGGCGTGGATTGATGTTAGCATACATACCCACCATTTGCATCAAAAAGGTAAATAAAAACTTGAAAAATGGGTGTCCTATGATCTGCAGAACCTCTTGCCCTCTTGCCTTACCTTGTTGAACCGGTACAGAAATGAAGGGATTTTGGACCGAATTGTGACATGCGATGAAAAGTGGATTCTTTACAATAATCGTAAGCGAAGAACGCAATGGCTGACTCCAGGTCAAATGCCTTAACAATGCTCTAAAACGAAGATTACCCATAGAAATGTGATGATAACTGTTTGGTGGTCACTTCATGGCGTAATTCACTACAACTTCCTAAGATCCGGTCAATCAATACCAGCAGATGTCTACTGAACAGAACTTTGAACAATGAAGATAAAACTCGCAGCGAGATAGCTCCGACTCTTCAACCAATCTTCACCACTATTGCTCCATGATAACGCAGGACAGGACCTGCAGTTAGAAACCATCCGTCATCCTCCGTACTCGCCGGTCCTGGCCCCAACCGACTACCATTTTTTCTGCGATTTGGACAATTTTTTACATGGTAAAAAACGTTTTTCCCAGGAAGCAATATAAAATGCCTTCACACAGTTTGTTGAGTCCAGGTCCCCAGAGTTAACCCCAAATGCATAAATGACCTTCCCATGAGATGGCAAAAATGTATAGACAGGTGGGACTTTGATTAAATAAATATATTTTAACTTAGAAAAAAAATTGTTTGTCTTTTTCAGTAAAAAAGGCAATTTCATACTTTAACCCCTATTATCAATAAAACTGTAGTCTCTACTCGTACATAGATATCTGAATCCGGTACGTTCCTCTATCGTCGCACATAGCAACGCGCGCGATCTAAATAAGTCACTCTTCATTCGCTCACATGATCCCAATCGGAGCTCCACGCTCCAAGGCAGTTAGATTGAGATAAATATACAGCATCAACATCATCATATCAGCTGTATGACGTCCACACCTGAACATCAGACTCATCGGAGAAACATGCCTGTGGTCTGGTTTCTTGACACTAAACCTAAGTTTTTTGCATATTTATTTTGTGTAACAATCATCACCTTCATGTAATTTTACATATTTAACCAATTTTGGGTGACAGGTATCTGTCAAAGTAATTTAAAAAAATATTCCCTGATATACTCACGATAGCACCAGCATAAACTTTAGTGATTTTAGATGGTATCCTTGTTACCACAAAAAGTTAATCAAACGTTTAACGTATATTTAAAAAAATCTTTACCAATTCTTGTATAGGATGTTTTTAAACAGCACTTCAGCAGCAGCCAGCTTCACAGCAGTCTTTGACCATCAAAATAGTGCCCTACAAAAATAACCAATCAACTTGACCTACAGTCTCATTCAAATTACAGGTAACGGGAGTTCATGTAATGCGGTTATTCTTTTTTGGGGTACAAATTGCAGTTATTCTGGATTTCAGACTTTTTCCTATATTTGTGCTACTTAAGCTATACGCATATCAAATTACAACACTGTGGGGTCAATAGTGTAACCCTGTGAATTTTGTCAAAGTTCAGTTTTTATTATTGCTAATAACTCAAAAACTATAAAGACTTTACTAAAAATAAAAACGGAATTTAAATGTACTAATGAAGATCTTTCATTTGACGTCCCACTTGACCTAATAGTCTCATTTTCATTTTTTTTACCCCTCCTGAACCCCAATATCTCAACAACCCCCCAACCTTTTTAGCTCATTTAGTCACACCAAAATTGTGTCACCACTACTTACCTATGTACCAATCAAATTTCACGATGATCGGATCAACGCTTCGAAAGTTATCCTCGGACAAACAAACAAACATACGCTATGTGCGTATGTTTGTTTGTTTACATGCATACAATTATTTACAAATATTATATACAATATACAAATATTATGTATGCATACAACGCCGATTTGCCCAAGTTGATTTTGAGATCTCGCTTCGCTCGATCAATTAATATTATGTAACATAATTGTAACATAACTGTTTGTTGTCCTAAAGAAAAATAAAATAAAGCGGTTCCTTTCAGATAATTTAGGATCGAGACCTTAGGTAGAGTAGGTAGAGACACATCAATAGGGATATTTTTTTATTTTCACCAAATATCTCCGATTTTATCTGAAATTCCAGCAATATCTACATATATAGCAATATCTACATATATAGCAATATCTACATATATAGCAATATCTACATATATAGCAATAGCTACATATATAGCAATAGCTACATATATAGCAATAGCTACATATATAGCAATATCTACATATATAGCAATATCTACATATATAGCAATAGCTACATATATAGCAATAGCTACATATATAGCAATAGCTACATATATAGCAATATCTACATATATAGCAATAGCTACATATATAGCAATAGCTACATATATAGCAATAGCTACATATATAGCAATATCTACATATATAGCAATATCTACATATATAGCAATATCTACATATATAGCAATAGCTACATATATAGCAATATCTACATATATAGCAATATCTACATATATAGCAATAGCTACATATATAGCAATAGCTACATATATAGCAATAGCTACATATATAGCAATAGCTACATATATAGCAATAGCTACATATATAGCACTAGCTACATATATAGCAATATCTACATATATAGCAATAGCTACATATATAGCAATATCTACATATATAGCAATAGCTACATATATAGCAATAGCTACATATATAGCAATAGCTACATATATAGCAATAGCTACATATATAGCAATAGCTACATATATATCAATATCTACATATATAGCAATAGCTACATATATAGCAATATCTACATATATAGCAATAGCTACATATATAGCAATAGCTACATATATAGCAATAGCTACATATATAGCAATAGCTACATATATAGCAATAGCTACATATATAGCAATAGCTACATATATAGCAATATCTACATATATAGCAATAGCTACATATATAGCAATAGCTACATATATAGCAATAGCTACATATATAGCAATAGCTACATATATAGCAATAGCTACATATATAGCAATAGCTACATATATAGCAATATCTACATATATAGCAATAGCTACATATATAGCAATAGCTACATATATAGCAATATCTACATATATAGCAATAGCTACATATGTTCAGTACAACACATACAAATTGTTCTAATTTTATATTATTTTTCGACCTCGAGCGTTCTTCCGCGTTGTAAGTGCTCGGTATCTGAGCCACTGAAAGGTACCCATGGTGTTGTTTTGTACGAAAGCGTTATTCAAACAAAGGGGAGGTCAATTCGACTTGCCTACGTGTTTATAAGTACAGCAGCTGGACCTTTTTGATCGACTTAAAAAAATATCGTATTTATAAAACTTTCGCAATCACTTTACATACCGCAATCACTTTACATACATCTACACTAATATTATAGAGGAAAGATTTGTATTTCTGTATGTTTGTATCGAATCAACTCAAAAACTACTGGGTCCTATTTCGACAATTCTTTCACATTTAGAATGCTACATTATCTTAGAGTATAGGCTATATTTACTACTAGAAAAAATTAGGGATCTCTACTAAAACTTCAATAATATAACAATATATATAAAAAAAAAATTAGCCATAAAATGTATTTTATCGCATGCGCTGCGGAAACTATAATAAATTTGAAAGCAACTCTGTCTCTCTGTCTGTTTGTTACGTTTTCACGACAAAACGACTAGACCGATTTTCATGAAATTTGGTAAATAGATAGACATAGGCTACTTTTTATCTAACTGCGTAGAATGAGGGTAATGTTTTTATTGAAAAACTACGAGTGCGAAGCTGCGGATTAGTTAGCTAGTAATTGATATTTTAAAAAGGTACCTACATACGCGATAAATATCCGTTTAAATCATAATTATTTTCTCAATTCGATCGTATTTTTTTATCTTTGTTACCTCAGAATTCCGTCGTTTATCAACCGATTTTGAAAATTATTTTTTTATTTGTAAGTATATACGTTCAGATTGGTCCTATAGGAAGAGAATTTCTTGAAAATTGGTTCAGTAGTTTTGTGTCTCCTGTTATCTGAAGTCGTTTATATTTTTGTTAAATGTCACTTGTTTTATCAATATTATCACGAAATATTCTGCGTTCAAAACCTTTTCTGAAAAACTGTTATGTATTAGCAATAACATGGTGCAACTTGCACTATTTCTCGCTAATTTATTTTATATATTTTTTATAAAGGCTTTTAATTAAAGTCATGTTTTCTGTAAAAAAATGCATAAAGCCTAGGAAAAAAAATCAGAGGAAATTTTCCAACAATGTCTTACAAAGCGAAACTAATCGTTAATAATAATTGAAAATTATAAATGTTTATCATACATTGAAGATCCCGTTTGAACATTTACAGGACGCAATCAAAGGGCACAGCAATGTACAGCGATATCGTTGCATTCCCTTTACGCTTTTACGTTAGATGCACTGTTTAAACAAAGTTATTTCGAATGCAATCTTCAGGATGTTTTTCGAATGCATTCACTTGTTTGTGCAACACAGATGAATTGAGTTTGTTTGTGCTGGAAGTTTGTTTGTAGAACTGTATTTTTTCCACAAAATTATGGAGATAATGTAAAAGACACGATGACTTGAAACTACCATGGTTACGAGCACTATCCTCTCGCAAACACTTCAGTTTATGGATCACTCAAAAACACTCAAATTATGGAAAATATAACTTTTTTAGTGAAAGTTAGAAAAACATTGTATTGCAATTTAGCTGAGCAATGCAGCCAGTGTCTTGATATACATCTGTTGCATTTTTAAACCATCATCATACTCATATCAGCCATAGGGCGACCACTGCTGAACAAAGGGGAAACCCAACGATTTCAGTATTTAGTGTTTTATTGCGTTCATACAAAGTGGATTAAAATGTTACATGTCAGATCTTATTGACTAGTCAAGAGTCCAGCGCTTCATAAAATATGTACCCTGTAAGTAAGGATGTAGCAATATTAATATATTTCGAGAGCGAGCTTGTGCGGCTGCACCCAACGCCTCCCAGCAACCCTTATCAGCGTATAAATACAACAATGTCAAAGGCATCTCTCGTGTTGTCACCCTTCACGTGAAAATTGTCATGTGCCAGTAATTTCACCGGCATCCATACCCTTCAAACAACACAGTAATGCGGG
This sequence comes from Philereme transversata, assembly GCA_963924445.1. Lineage (NCBI taxonomy): Eukaryota > Metazoa > Arthropoda > Insecta > Lepidoptera > Geometridae > Philereme > Philereme transversata. Next base: position 637,639 of record OZ004343.1, on the reverse strand, counting down.
CGTACTCGTAGCTAACACGTTCGCTGTCCAGTGAACCCTAAAATGACCCACATGTAGGTCATAATGGGGTTGAACAAGACTTCCGCGCGTCCGTGATCCACGAGTGTGTCACTGGATTGTGAGCTTGTATGTAACTTACATAGAATGTGGGTCACTCTAGAAAACTGGAAAAAAGAAGCCTCTCCTCCCACTCTTTTTTACTTCTTGTAGCTTGTAGCTATGTATATTACAGCATAAGCTAGTACCATAAGAGCACAAACATTCTGGAAGTGAGGTATAATTTTGGAAGCTTAGTTGGACAGTGAACATGCTAAGTTTCATTCCAATCAAATTATTCTAAATCTCGTACCCTATTTATCTAGCCGGTTTTATTTTAGGCCCAGTAATGTCACGGAGGCAAGTGGCAGGCCGGCTAACAAACAAATAAATTAACTGGCTAATAAAATTGTTCATAATCACCACCGCACTATACACTCCAACAAGTCGAAACTCAACCTTACCACACTTAGTTTAAGGACTATAATTTCATCAATCAACTGTAAAGTAGAGTTTGTGAAGTAGATATGTACCAATTATATTCTCTGACTGCTGAAGTCATTCTGAACTCTATGGTGCGAGTTATAAAGGATAAAGTCGTAGTATTGGGTGGTATAGTAAAGTTTGTGTAGGCCATAAGTGGCCCTTCTTGTTGTTGACGCTATTTATAGTAAAGTACGTGAGTCTGTCTGTTCGTTGTGTACTAAGGCAGTGTACTGGAAACAGCGCGGTCAATGTAGTAGTTTAGGTGGACCTACAAAAAAAAGCGGACAGAAAGGCTTTTAGCACTTACTTAGAAAATGGACTTTCACCGAGTTTTAAGTACTGAGTGTTTTTTGCAGTTTGCTGTCCTTTTAGTATTTAAAAAAAAGTTATTTAATATAATATCCACAGGTACATCTATAGATCTACAGTCCCTTGAAGCTGTGAAAAAATCAAACTTCTATGTTAGCGTAAAAAAGATTCAGCCGTTTATGCCGCAAAAACGTATATTTCGACACTCTCAACGTAATCAAAATTTATAGGGTACTTTTCGTTGACCTAGAACTATAAAATTTGGCAAGTAATATCATCTTATACTACAAGTACAAGGAAAAATCTGAAACTATACATTTCTAATTTAATCATACACGCTCGGAAAAAACTGCAAGACTCGATTCCTGAACGATTTGTAATATGTACGGAACCCGGTGGGCGAGTCCAACTTGCACTTGTCCGGGTTTTTATACCACCTGGAGATGGAACAAGAACAAGCCCACGTGATATTATGTGGTAAACATCGTCAGTAACAAAGTATTGCCTCGTAGGTCACGAACGTTAGAAACGTTCCCTACGATATATACGAATCCTAAGATGCACTGTCCTGAATGAACATGTTTTATTACCTGACAATATAGATACAGCAGCGAGAAATAAGTGAATGTGAAATGGCCAGTCTTTTCGGTCTTATATGAATTAACTGTGTAGGTACCCAATTTTTAATTTTATTGCCATTTGCAACAACAATAACAATATTAACAATATTGGTGGACATTTCACACAGCGCTATCTACCCTCAAACTAGACAAAGCTTGTACTCTGGGAACCAGATAACATTTTTTTTGTAAATACCTTCCTACTCATCATAGAAAAACGTCCAGACCCGGAACAAATATCTGTAGATCATGCAAACATTTGTTCCGCGGCGGGAATCGTTTCCGCTATCTCCTGCGTCTCTGCCGGCTATTCGCTCACTGCGCCACGGAGGTCGTCGTAATGAACTGTATTACTTGTTTGCACTAAGTTGACCAGCCATCACCAGCCAGCTATAGGTACTAGGAACATGTTTGACAGCTAAATTGAATTAGCAGTCGTTTAGAGCGGGTTAAAAGGGGTATTGTAGCGTAGAGAGCTATGGCTACCGGCCTTATGGCTCCGTCAACATTCGGGATTGGCCTACTTCGGCCATGGGTATACAAAATCCATCTGTTCATGATTCTACTACGGATAATATGTTTTTACAACGTAATATATATGTATACTAATCAATATCGCCCACTCTGGAAATCTAAACTGGAAGCTTAAGCAGTTGACGTCCGGACTGATATAATGATGTTGATGATGAAAGAATAATACAATTTTGTAGCCTAAAATTTAATTAAATGAGAAAATTAACTCATTGGCATCTTGTCGTAATAACGAAATATCTGTTTACCTTATAGCCTTTGTACGTTTGTAAGATCAAACGTAGGTACGTAATTATATGTATAACTCGCACGCACGTTGTCACACTGACTCCTAAAACATACACGTGAAAAGTTCCATGTGCCTGTAATTTAATCGTATCGTGATAAAAATGGTTAAATTTTTCAATTAAATATTATGAAAAGTATGTTTTTTATGAGTAGAAAATTTATCTCTATCTGTGTTTATTTATCTTTATTTTTTGGTTATTTTTAATTTCTCACTACTAAAACCATAATTTTAAGTCGGTCCCCATCATATGCGCTGTTTATTTTCTGATCTGCATGAATAGTATCCGCTGTAACCGAATAAATATGCTAATGCTATGCATTATTGTTATTTATTTATTATTTAATAAATTACATATTTTGTTAATATTCCTGACATGCCAACATTAAGCAATGTTATGATATGGTGAATAAATTAATAGTGAATACATCTCATTTTTAACAGATACTTGTATAAAAGTATGGAAGTCTCGACAGAGCTTACCTATTTGAGCCATTTGGTTTCGAAGCCCTGGATCCATGGAGTGCCGGGGCCCATCGCGTTTCAAAATTATTTCTGCTCTATGCGACGAGTGACCCGAGACCTGGCAACACATAAGCATTGCAATTCAGCGGGGCATACAGCCAGTGTCTTGGGGACACTTCCGCCTGGTAGTGATCTGAAGCAGTTGATCGTTTGCAACGGTCTTTAGATGATTCAGCTGTTTCTTCTGTATTATAGTCTTATAAATAATTTAATATTCTTTCTGTTATTAAAGGTATTTTGCCTCTGTACAGAATATATCCAAAACTCAAGTGATAATTTTTATTGATTGAAATCAAAGAACAAGCCAGGGTATTAATACTAGCTAGATTAGATTAGAAAATTATTTATTGCTCTCTTAAAATAATACATGGCGAACATAAAAGATGTTTAAAAGAACGAGAAGGAAGATCAGGTGGATAAAGAAGATTAAAACGTTTTAATAGATAGCATAGAAACAGAGGATTGTGAAGGATGTTATAAAGAAGACAGCATATGAGCATCCCGACGATACCGGATTTTGAACCACTTCAAAACAGCTCAGCAAATTGCCAGTACTCAAGTAGAAAGCTTGAGATAAGTACATTTGCAGCTTTCAAACGATTACGTGAATCTCGGTAACTTCTGCAATTAACGTGAATTACCGGTAATTAAGGGTAATTCCCGGAATACAGCTCAACTTATATTTTAATCCGAATCACGTACACAAAATTTGTTTTTCAAAGTTGCTGAATAATTTGGAGTATTCGAAACGGGGTGATTTTGTCCAAAAGAACAAATTTAAGAACAACATTCCGCGTACGTCGTCGGGGCTCGTCCATCCATAGATCCATAGATCTATAGATATCCATAGATCGTTTGCAGCGTCTCGGTCGGTCGTCTCTAAATAAATCAACTGTTTATTTTGTATTATAAATTATAATAAAAATGATTGCTGACTACGAACTTTTTACTTATAAATTATATGCCAGTGTTTGTCCACGACAACGCAATTAATAATACCTAGTACATGAACATTCAATAGAACTTACAAGAACCCAAAATGGTCAAAACATGTTGATAATTTGTCAATACAAATCGACATTATTAGTTGTATTTATGTAATTTAATTACATAAATTACATAAATACAAAAAAAAATAATTTAAGCAAATAAATGTATTGTTACGCCGAGGCTGTTAAACAATGAGTAATAATCGAACCTTCTCGAACGCTTTTGTCTTGCTGTGTTATTGTTGCTATGGTTTGTGGTTTCGCAGAATGGGGAGTGGCCATTGTGTCGAGGGACCGACCCTTTCCTGGAAGGATCGACATCGTTCTCGAACAATCGAAATGTGTGCGATATAAATAGGCCGGAGAGATGGCCGGACAGTCAGTCTGAGTCAGTCTGAGTGAGTGAGTCTCAGCGAGGCCCTGGAGGGCTGACGTGGGAAGGGTCTCGCGTGAACAGTAGTTGCTCCCGAGTCAGTCTGGATTTAGCTATACGTGTGAACATTTCGGTGACTTTAAGTGCTGCAACAGTGGTGTGAATTATTATGTTGTGATACGTGTGACCAAGTTCGTGTATTCATCGTTTAGTGTTAAATAAAAGTGTTATTTTGGTTGGACTGATTCCCATTATTTTATCCCGAACCCTCAGCTCGTAACAATTTGGTGTCAGAAGTGGGATAAAATAATGCCGGTTCTACCAAAGGATAACGTGGACGGTGTCAGGACGAGAGGTCAACGACAACAGGAAATGGATGAAAGGCGGTTTGGAGATTCTCCGGTTCAAGAAGCTCGGGAGAGTCGTCAGCCGATGGAGATGGAATCAGCCGCCGCCGAATCATTTGGAGCACCATCATCATTATCCGTGGGCAAGCTCCTGTGACAGGCGATCTTGCTGCTATTATGGCAATGCTTTGTCGTCAAGAAGAACAGCGTCGTCAGGATAAAGAAGAGCAGCGTCGTCAACAGGAAGAGCAGGCTCAGTTGCAAGAGAAACAACGCCGTCAGCATTAGGAAGAGAAGCGGCGTCAACAGGAAGAGCAGGCTTGGTTGCAGGAGGAACGACGCCGTCAGCATTAAGAAGAGTAGCGTCGTCGACAGGAAGAGCAGGCTCGGTTGCAGGAGGAACAACGCCGTCAGCATTAAGAAGAGAAGCGTCGTCAGCAGGAAGAGCAGGCTCGGTTGCAGAAGGAACAGCGACATGAACAGGTGGAGCAGACTCGGTTGCAAGAGGAACAGCGACGTCAGGATAAAGAAGAGCAGGTCGTCAACAGGAAGATCAGCGACGTTGGCCATAAGAGCGTGCTCGACTGATGAGGGAATCGTTCGGTTCATCTGGAAAGGAATTCCAGGAAGTGAAAGAACAGATAGAAATCGTGAGAGCCATGTTTTGGAGGCTGGAATTGGGATCGCTGATGAGAAAGGGACTCTGGGTGTCCTGAAGTACTGGAGACGGCAATGTGGCTCCTCTAGTTGCTACATCTTCAGCGCGAGGTGCGCCTAAAATTGTTCGTGTTGATCGGCTGCCGCGATATGGGGCTAAGAATGCTCGGGACGAGCATGTTTTAGGAGGGGGCAGTGTTACGCCGAGGCTGTTAAACAATGAGTAATAATCGAACCTTCTCGAACACTTTTGTCTTGCTGTGTTATTGTTGCTATTGTTTGTGGTTTCGCAGAATGGGGAGTGGCCATTGTGTCGAGGGACCGACCCTTTCCTGGAAGGATCGACATCGTTCTCGAACAATCGAAATGTGTGCGATATAAATAGGCCGGAGAGATGGCCGGACAGTCAGTCTGAGTCAGTCTGAGTGAGTGAGTCTCCGCGAGGCCCTGGAGGACTGACGTGGGAAGGGTCTCGCGTGAACAGTAGTTGCTCCCGAGTCAGTCTGGATTTAGCTATACGTGTGAACATTTCGGTGACTTTAAGTGCTGCAACAGTGGTGTGAATTATTGTGTTGTGATACGTGTGACCAAGTTCGTGTATTCATCGTTTAGTGTTAAATAAAAGTGTTATTTTGGTTGGACTGATTCCCATTATTTTATCCCGAACCCTCAGCTCGTAACAGTATCTTTATCTGACTCTATTCACATATACTGTTTCCAAAATATACTTTCTTTGGAGAGGTATAGATTGTGCCGAAATAACGACAGTCAGTAAACATCTGCGAAAGGTGTGTTTTTTATTGTCAGCTGACTCCAAAGGAAATGCGTCAGCTGATCGCAGGTACATCTGCAAATAAACAAGGTTCCAAATGTGTGTCAAAAATATAGCTAACTAGCTGTCCCGGCAAACTTTGTTCTGCCATATAAATTATCAAAGAAATCAAATGCAGAATGAAATGTCAAAGTGATCCGACGTTTTATGTTACACTCCTATTTCACCTCCTTCAAGATTATTTTTTGAAACAAAAGACAGCCTATGTCCTTCCCCCGGATATAATCTATCTTCTTGTCAAATTTAATTAAGATCCGTTCAGCCATTTAGTCGTGAAAACGTAACAAATTAAATAACTTACAAACTAACAAACAAACAGAGTTACTTTCGCATTTATAATAGTATGGATTGGATTTTCATTTTGACATTGATTAGTTGAAGTTAATGGTTTAAAGGTGTTTGTGTTTGGGCTTACCTTTAACGTCAGATCAGTGTGTCCTGTCATTAATATATCATTGGCTAATTTTACCAAGACTTTGACAAAAATGTTCCGTTAGACATTTTTACTCGTCGTATGACAGAATCGGTCTGAAGTAATATTTTTATTTACTTAAACAAGTGTACCTGTGTCACGCCTCACCTTATTTTAGCACGACCAGGATGACTGGTAGATAATGCTATTAGCATTAAGTCATCCTAGCACTATTCTGTTTTGTGTGAAAGTATTTAATAAATAAATAAATACAATAAATTCTTAAAACTAGGAAATGACACTTTATACCTACATGTTTGCCCTTTACGAGCATCGCAAATTAAAAGAAAAGAAAGAACGAAAGAACAAACCACACACAGTCCACAAGTAAGGTAGACACAAAGAAACATGTACATTAAAAAACGAATACCTACCAAATGTGCCTAACCTAACAAACACAAAAAGGCTAAGGACGATTTGCCCATACCATACGCGTAGAGACTAAAAAGCTAAACTACTACACAACTACCGTCAAAACAAGCAGCTAGTCCTAAGCCTCGTAAAAAAACAGCCTTGAACATAAGCTGTTGCCAGACGAATTGATATAACATGGCGTCAACATGGGTTATCTGTACTTATCTTCACGGCAGGCTCGATAAGGGATGGGCACGGGTGACTACTATTAGCGTGAGTGTTACCTACCTTTGAAGTGCTATGCTATGATTTAGTGAGAAAATGGTTATACTCTAACCCTCATAAGCTTAATGCTCCTACAAGCTTAGTTGAGATGTATGTACAGTCCCACCATCTTCTCTGTTCAGTTGACAGCGCCTCGCTAGAGTATGTCTAGTCTACTGAACAGCCGCGTTTCTATCCAAATTTGTACTTGTCGGAATTATATCCAATTTTGTCCAACTTAGTGGCACTTTACAAATGATTGTTATATTCTGACTGTGTCAAAATCCATCATGAAATAAAGAAAAAATAATTTGATTAATCAATCAAATGAATTACCAACGCTTCGACCGTCTCTCTACCGACCCGAATTAGAATTTTAATATGTTAATTTGTTCAATGCTTCGACTGACTTGATCCGAGATCCTCAGGCGCACATTATACTTAGCATTAATTTTGTCCCTATTTTGTGTTAATAACCAGTTTACTGCATCTATTTGCGTCACTAAATTGCGATATTAAACGAAAACAAACTTAATTTAAATGAAGAACAAAATAATCATTTAATATTTTTGAATTAAAGAGGATCTTTCCTATCTTTGGCTGTAAGTGTACCGTTGGTTAGCGCCGTAGTAACAATTTGGTAATCTAATACGGGTCGGTAGGGAGACGGGTCGAATCGTGGGTAACCCATCAAATAGGGTAAACATGGTGAATTTGTATTCGACAAATTTTGAGGAACAACTTTGTGATGCAGAACCAATTTGTATTTATTTCACTACAATATTTGAGTTGCAAATTAATATGAGTAAGAGGTTAAATTATAGATTTAAAACTGTGTAGCTGTGATTTGATATGACAGGTTATAAGAACAATCATCGGTTTATAAGAAGAAGATATAAGAAGAAGCGAAAGGCCGCGAATAAGCTACATGACCCAGATAAAGAATAAGATTGCTTGATGTCGTTTAGAACCTCGAGCAATCGTCGTGGATGTCTAAAGGAGACAGCCTTAGAACGAGCGAAATGGAGGGAGCTTCATCAGTTGCATCTATTAGAGCTGACCCTTAAATACGAAAGAGTTGTACTTTTATAAATCGTTAATACAACTTATTCATAAAAAAGCGATAAAGCAGAGTTTTAAGGTACATTTAGATAATGAAACAAATAGTTACCTAAAGACTGGGTCAGACCACAAAAATGTGAAAAACATGTAATGTTTTTGGTTATTCAAAATAAATACGTAATCAACCGAAATAGAACGGCCTTTAGAACACTTGAGTCAATATTGATATAGGTAGTTCGACAAAAGGTACCAAAACACTGTCGCAACAAAACCAGCTCTGTCCCCACGGAATATGGCATACAATCAATAAAATTATAGTTGTTTTTCATTTGTAATTTTCTTTCCACATAGCGACAATTCAAACTGGCATAAAATGCAGCTATAACAACTTTTCAGGCAGTTCGGCTGTGCAAACTAAGTTTACTTCTTATCGCCGCCAAGAGATGGCGCTAGCAGTACTTTAGTGAGGTTTCACAACCCGTGTGTCTTAGCAACAAGTTTCGAAACTGTTTATGTAGGTGGGTTTTATTTCCTTGGATAGGTAGATTACTTTTATGGTTATTGGACGCAGTTTCGTTGTTTAATATTTTCAACTAATTTTGAATATTTATGAACGAGGGTGCATAATGGTCAATTTTGGAGATTTTTACCTTCAAGGACATAAGCCTAACTAGAAATCTAAATATCTGGTACTAATCTAGATAAATGGTTAGCTAGGCTTTAAATTGTATTATTATTATATTCGGTCCTCTTATTACTGCTAAGCAAAAGCCTCCCTCTAATCTTTGATAGGCCAAAGTCAAAAATAGTGTTAGGTATATGTAGAGTTCTATAACAATCGGTTCGTACTGCTACTTATGTTTAATCTCTACAAAAAATAATAAAATTATGTGAATCATTATGTCATAATGATTCACATAATTTTATTATTAATTGTTTGTTTCATATGCACTGAAAAAAAAATTCGGTTTTTTTTCATAGACCTACCTTTTACGTAAGACAAATTCATAAGCCTTTTTAACTTCATTTTTCTACTAACCTAACAGTTTTTATTTGTGGTAACAAAAGATGCATATAAATATATTGGTAATTCCCCTATTTTATGGAAGAGTAAAAAAATTTTGCCTATATCTTTTTACCGTTTTGACTCAGGACCTTGATTTTTATACACCTAATAGGGACTATAGACCTCAGTATCTGGTATCAATTTCAACTTGCTAGGTCCACCCGTTCCTGAGAAAATTGGTGGTGACACACGGACAGGCGGACGGACAAGAGAGTGATCTTATAAGGGTTCCTTTTTTATCTTTTGAGGTACGAAACCCTAAAAAGAAATAATTAATTTATTGACAAAATTATAATATTGATTTATTACAGTGAAAAATACATGTAACTTAACAGACTTGATAGATAGATAGATAATTCTTTATTGTTACACCAAATTACAATAACTTAACCTAGAAGCCTTAGACTAATACATGGTGATACAATGGTCGGCCTTATCGCTCAAAGCGATCTCATCCAGGCAACCTTTGAATGGACTGGATTGATAAAACGTGTGAGAATGCGGTGTTACAATAAATATGTACCTATCTATGGATTATAGGATAAAACAAATAATTACCTAAACCTAAAAATCCTACATATACATAAATAAATATAAAATACATACATACATATATATCGAAAGGAAATACAATGTTTACTGTAAAGAAGCTGTTAAGTACAGTTTGTAGACCTCACTTTTAAAAATAGCTAATGATTTAGCGTCTGATGGAAACGGGCAAGTCCTTCCATAATCGTACAACTCGTACCGTAAACGAGTTACTAAAGAAGTTGGAATTATGCGCTGGAGTTTTCAACTGGAGAGAAGTGGAAGAACGCAGATTGTGGGGATTGGATCAACTTCAAAGCATTGTTTGAGATACGTCGGAGAAGAAGTAAATAGAATTTTATATAAGGGAGTTAGAATATGAGCATCCCGATGAGGGCGGATTGGCAACCACTTGAGTTTAACGCGAAACTTGGAAATATGATCATATTTGCGCAAGCCCAATATGAATCGAATGCAAATATTTTGAAGGCGCTCAAGCTTATTAAGTTGCTCTTAACGTAAGATTGGAGAAACTGGCGTCTGTGTAGTAGTTAGTTAGTATAGGGAGTAAGAGAGTCTGAACTTTTGTGGCAGTAGGAAGAAAATTGCGAAATCTTCTCATTGAGGCAGCCGACGCAAACATTTTTCTACTGATTTCGGTAAAATGTGGTCCCCATGACAGCTCACTGTCCATGATGATGCCCAGGTTTTTGACAGTCTTGCTAAATGGAATGATAGTTTTTTGACGACCTCCGTGGTGCAGTGGGCTAATAGCCGGCTGAGACGCAGGAGGTAGCTGGTTCGATTCCCGCCGCGGAACAAATGTTTGCATGATCTACAGATATTTTTTCCGGGTCTGGTTGTTTCTATATACATATATTATAAGTATGTATTTACTAAAAAAAATGTGTATAAGTATTTTATCAGTTATCTGGTTCCCATAGCTCTGTAGCCCAAGCCCTTGGGCTTGGGCTACAGAGCTATGGGAACCTCTCTGCTTAGTTTGGGGCTAGATAGCGTTGTGTGAAATGTCCAGCAATATTTATAATAGCAGCGTTTTACCTGAAATAAAACGCATATTAAAATACTTACCTCACTGGAAGCTTTATATAATGAGCTTTATATAATGACTAGAGGTTGCGTTGTGCGCGAGCTGCTCGCAGCTCGCGTGTTTTTCTTTTAGTCGAAGAAGTAATTAAAGAGGATATCGAGCTGTTAAAAGCCATCAAAGAGGATATCCATGTGTAAGAAGCAGTCAAAGACGATATCGAAATGGAAGAAGCAATCAAATCAAAGAGGATTTCCAAGTGGAAGCAGCAATCAAAGATGATATCGAAGTGGAAGAAGCAATCAAAGAGGATATTGAAGTGAAAGAAGCAATCAAATAGGATATCGAAGTAGCAGAAACAATCAAAGAGGAAATTATAGTTGAGGAAGAAATCAAAGAGGATACCAAGGTGGTAGAAGCATTCTAAGAGGATGACGAAGTAAAAAAAGCAATCAAAGACGATATCGAAGTGGAAGAAGCAATCCAATGGATATTGAAGATGAAGAAGGAATAAAAGAGGATATCGAAGCGGAACAAGCAATCGTAGAGGATATCAAAGTTAAAGAAGCAATCAAAGAGGATACCAATGTGGAAGAAGCAATCAAAGAGGATATCGAAGTGGAACAAGCAATCAAAGAGAAAAAAATTGGATGTTCCAAAATGATCATGATAATGGTTGTATAAAAAAAAATTGAACGTTGCAAAAAAGATCATGATGAACGTTGCATAAAAAAAAATCTGGACGTTCCAAAATGATCATGATTGACGTTGCATAATATAAATGTATGTTGCAAAATGATAATGATCAAAAATTTGTACTAATATTTTGTCAAAGTTTGCTAGTGCTATCTCTTCCCGTTTAGAAGATACGAGCGATTAAAGTTTTGTAAGAAAAATCATAAATTTGTTGATTGGATATCGAAGTGGAAGAAACTATCAAAGAGAATGTTGAAGTGGAAGAAGCAATCAAATAGGATATCGAAGTGGCAGAAACAATAAAAGAGGAAATTGAAGTTGAGTAAGCAATCAAAGAGGATACCGAGGCGGTAGAAGCATTCAAAGAAGATGACGAAGTGAAAAAAGCAATCAAAGACGATATCGAAATGGAAGAAGCAGTCAAAGACGATATCGAAGAGGGAGAAACAAACAAAGAGGAAATTGAAGTTGAGTAAGCAATCAAAGAGGATACCGAGGTGGTAGAAGCATTCAAAGAAGATGACGAAGTGAAAAAGCAATCAAAGACGATATCGAAATGGAAGAAGCAGTCAAAGACGATATCGAAGTGGGAGAAGCAATCAAAGAGGATATCGAAGTTAAAGAAGCAGGCAAAGATGATGTCTAAGTGGAAAAAACATTCAAAGAAGATGACGAAGTGAGAGAAGCATTCAAAAAGGATGTCAAGGATGACAATAAAAAAACAGTTGCACCAAAAATTTATACCAATATTTTGTACAAGTTTGCTAGGGTTATCTCTTCCCGTTTAGAAGATACGAGCGATTGAAGTTTTGTATGAAAGACCACAATTTTGTAGAGAGCATAATGAAGTAACTGAAGCAATTAAAGAGGATATGAAAGTAGAAGAAGCATTTTAAATGGATAACGAAGTGGAACATGCAAAAATAGAAGATGTCGAGGCGGAAGAAACAATCAAAGAGGATATCGAAGTTAAAGAAGCAGTCAAAGATGATGTCGAAGTGGAAAAAACATTCAAAGAAGATGACGAAGTGAGAGAAGCATTCAAAAAGGATGTCAAGGATGACAATAAAAAAACAGTTCCACCAAAAATTTATACCAATATTTTGTACAAGTTTGCTAGGGCTATCTCTTCCCGTTTAGAAGATGTGAGCGATTGAAGTTTTGTATGAAACACCACAATTTTGTAGAGCGCATAATGAAGTAACTGAAGCAATTAAAGAGGATATGAAGTTGAAGAAGCATTTTAAAAGGATAACGAAGTGGAACATGCAAAAATAGAAGATGTGGAGGCGGAAGAAACAATAAAAGAGGATGACGAAGTGTAACAAGCAATCAAAGAGAATATTCGAATAGTGGATGTCGCATAATAAAAAAAAAAATTGACGTTCCAAAATGATCATAGTGGATGAGGCATAAATAAAAAAAATTGATGTTCCAAAATGATCACAGTGGATGTTGCATAATAAAAAAAAAATTGACGTACCAAAAGTGATCATTGTGGATGAGGCATAATTTAAAAAAAAAAATTGACGTTCCAAAATGATCATTGCGGATGAGGCATAATTAAAAAAAATTGATGTTCCAAAATTATCACAGTGGATGTTGCATAATAAAAAAAAAGAAATTGACGTTCCAAAATTATCATTGTGGATGAGGCATAATTTAAAAAAAATGATTTTCCAAAATGATCACAAAGGATTTTGCATAATAAAAAAAATGACGTTCCAAAAGTGATCATTGTGGATGAGGCATAATTAAAAAAAATTGATGTTCCAAAATGATCACAGTGGATTTTGCATAATAAAAAAAAAAAAAAATTGACGTTCCAAAATGATCATTGTGGATGAGGCATAATTAAAAAAAAATTGATTTTCCAAAATGATCACAAAGGATTTTGCATAAAAAAAAAATGGACGTTCCAAAATGATCATTGTGGATGAGGCATAATTAAAAAAAAATTGATTTTCCAAAATGATCACAAAGGATTTTGCATAATAAAAAAAAATTGACGTTCCAAAAGTGATCATTGTGGATGAGGCATAATTAAAAAAAATTGATGTTCCAAAATGATCACAGAGGATTTTGCATAATAAAAAAAAAAAAAAAATTGACGTTCCAAAATGATCATTGTGGATGAGGCATAATTTAAAAAAAATTGATTTTCCAAAATGATCACAAAGTATTTTGCATAATAAAAAAAAAAATTGACGTTCCAAAGTGATCATTGTGGATGAGGCATAATTAAAAAAAAATTGATTTTCCAAAATGATCACAGTGGATGATGCATAATAAAAAAAAATAATTGACGTTCCAAAGTGATCATTGTGGATGAGGCTTGATTAAAAAAATGATGTACCAAAATGATCACAGTGGATGTTGCATAATAAAAAAAAAAAATAATTGACGTTCCAAAGTGATCATTGTGGATGAGGCATAATTGAAAAAAAAATGATGTTCCAAAATGATCACAGTGGATGTTGCATAATAAAAAAAAATAATTGACGTTCCAAAGTGATCATTGTGGATGAGGCATAATTAAAAAAAATGATGTACCAAAATGATCACAGTGGATGTTGCATAATAAAAAAAAAAATTGACGTTCCAAAGTGATCATTGTGGATGAGGCATAATTAAAAAAATGTGGATGTTCCAAAATAAACATGATGAACGTTGCATACTAAAAAAAAAAAAAAAAATTGGATGTTCCAAAATGATGATGATGACCTTTGCAAAAACTATGAAAGTTGTCTCATGCCCCTCCACCACCATTATATAGAATCAAGCAAATTTACAGTAATTTTATAGTACACACAAGCCATGGGCTCCCTACAAAAACAGTATGAAAATTACGGCAAACGAAATATACGGTTTACGGTATTCATACAGAAATATTTTGTATGGGACAATTTTTTTTTTGTATGAAAGACAATTTTTTTTTCATGGAACCGGATATAAAAAAATGTCCTCTGCAATATTAGTTTTTGCACCAACTCTCTAAGACCTATACTTTCCGAGATACGAGGTCGATGTGAGCGAATGGGGGACAAAAGGGGTACTTTAGGATTTATTCCCAACTCATCGGAACTCCCTCTATACGATCCCACCAAACATTTTCACCCTACGAGGGGGCATCTGGGAGAACAAACATGTCAATGAGTCAATCAGTCAGTCAGTCAGTCAGTGGTAATCGAGCTTTATATAATATAACTAGAGGTTGCGTTGTGCGCGAGCTGCTCGCAGCTCGCGTGTTTTTCTTTTAGTCGAAGAAGTAATTAATGAGGATATCGAGCTGTTAAAAGCCATCAAACAGGATATCCATGTGTAAGAAGCAGTCAAAGACGATATGGAAATGGAAGAAGCAATCAAATCAAAGAGGATTTCCAAGTGGAAGCAGTAATTAAAGAGGATATTGAAGTGAAAGAAGCAATCAAATAGGATATCGAAGCAGCAGAAACAATCAAAGAGGAAATTGAAGTTGAGTAAGCAATTAAAGAGGATACCGAGTTGGTAGAAGCATTCTAAGAGGATGCCGAAGTGAAAAAAGCAATCAAAGATGATATCGAGCTGTTAAAAGCTATCAAAGAGGATATCCATGTGTAAGAAGCAGTCAAAACAATATCGAAATGGAAGAAGCAATCGAATCAATGAGGATATCGAAGTGGAAGAAGCCATGACAGAGGATATGGAAGTAAAATTGCTATCGAAGACGATATCGAAGATGAAGACGCAATGAAAGAGAATATTGCAGTGCAACAATCAATCAAAAGGAAATCGAAGATGATATCGAAGTGGAAGAAGCAATCAAAGAGGATATTGAAGTGGAAGGAGCAATCGAATAGGATATCGAAGTGACAGAAACAATCAAAGAGGAAATTGAAGTTGAGTAAGCAATCAAAGGGGATACCGAAGTGGTAGAAGCATTCAAAGAAGATGACGAAGTGAAAAAAGAAATTAAAGACGATATCGAAATGGAAGAAGCAGTCAAAGACGATATCGAAGTGGGAGAAGCAATCAAAGAGGATATCGAAGTTAAAGAAGCAGTCAAAGATGATGTCGAAGTGGAAGAAACATTCAAAGAGGAAGACGAAGTGAGAGAAGCATTCAAGGACGATAATAAAAAAAACGATTCCAACAAAAATTGATACCAATATTTTGTACAAGTTTGCTAAGGCTATCACTTCCCGCTTAGAAGATACGAGCGATTGAAGTTTTGTATGAAACACCATAATTTTGTAGAGAGGGCAATGAAGTAAATGAAGCAATTAAAGAGGATATGAAATAGAAGAAGCAATTTAAAAGGATATCGAAGTGGAACATGCAAAAATAGAAGATGTTGAGTTGGAAGGAACAATCAAAGAGGATGACGAAGTGGAACAAACAATCAAAAAGGATATCGAAGTGGAAGATGCAATCAAAGAGGATATCGAAGTGGAAGAAGCAATCAAAGAGAATACCAGAATAGTGAATGTTGCATAATAAAACAAAAGTGGAGTAAGCAATCAAAGAGGATACCGAGGTGGTAGTAATATTTAAAGAGGATGACGAAATGAATGAAGCAAACAAAGACGATATCGAAGTGAAAGAAGCACTCTAAAAGGATATTGAAGTGAAAGAAGCAATCATAAAAGATATCGAAGATGAAGAAGCAATCAAAGAAGAAAGACAATTCCAAAGTGAAAAAAGGAATCAAACAGGGTTCAATATACTGTGGAACAGCATTAAAAGAGGATTTCAAGGTGTTGGAAGTCTAAGAGGATGTCGAAGTGAGAGAAGTATTTAAAAAGAATATCAAGGTTGTTGATGACAATAAAAAAACGATTCCGACAAACATTTGTACTATCATTTTGTAAAAGTTTACTATGCCTATGTGTTTCAGTATCGAAGTTGAAGACGCGCCCTAAGAGCATAGTGAGGTCGTAGAAGAATTAAAACAGGATGACGAAGTTACAGAAGCAATCAAATAGGATATCGAAGTTAAAGAAGCCATCAAAGAGGATATCACAGTAAAAGAAGCAATCAAAGACGATATCGAATTAAAAGTAGCAATCAAATTGGATATCGAAGTTAAAGAAGCAATCAAAGACGATATCAAAGTGGAAGAAGCAATCAAAGAAGATATCGAGATGGAAGAAGCAAAAGTAGAGGATATCGATGTGGAAGAAACAGTCAAAGAGGATGACGAAGGGAAAGAAGCATTCAAAGAGGAAGACGAAGTGAGAGAAGCATTCAAAAAGGGCGTCGAGGACAATGATAAAAATTAAAAAACGGTTTAACCAAAAACTTATACCAACATTTTGTAAAAGTTTTCTATAGCTATCTCTTCCCGTTTAGAAGATACGAGCGATTTAAGATTTGTATTAAAACCCATAATTTTGTAGAGTCGATATTGAAGTAAGAGAAGTAATTGAAGAAAATAGAAAAATAGAAAAAACAATTCAAAAGTATATTGAAGTAAAAATGCCATCAAAGAGAATTTCGAAGTTATAGAAACAATTAAAGAGGATATCAATGTGGAAGAAACATTCGAAAACGAAAAGGAAGTGAGAGAAGAATTCAAAATGATGGCAAGGGCGATGATGACCGTAAAATAACGATTCCACCAAAAATTTGTGCTACAAAAAAAAATTGATTTTCCAAAATGATCACAGTGGATGTTGCATAATAAAAAAAAATTGACGTTCCAAAATGATCATGTGGATGAGGCATAATTAAAAAAAAAATATGTACCAAAATGATCACAGTGGATGTTGCATAATAAAAAAAATAATTGACGTTCCAAAGTGATCATTGTGGATGAGGCATAATAAAAAAAAATGATGTACCAAAATGATCACAGTGGATGTTGCATAATACAAAAAAAATAATAATAATTGACGTTCCAAAGTGATCATTGTGGATGAGGCATAATTAAAAAAAATGATGTTCCAAAATGATCACAGTGGATGATGCATAATAAAAAAATAATAATAATTGACGTTCCAAAGTGATCATTGTGGATGAGGCGTAATTAAAAAAATGATGTACCAAAATGATCACAGTGGATGTTGCATAATACAAAAAAAATAATAATAATTGACGTTCCAAAGTGATCATTGTGGATGAGGCATACTTAAAAAAATGATGTTCCAAAATGATCACAGTGGATGATGCATAATAAAAAAAAATAATTGACGTTCCAAAGTGATCATTGTGGATGAGGCATAATTAAAAAAAATTATGTACCAAAATGATCACAGTGGATGTTGCATAATACAAAAAAAATAATAATAATTGACGTTCCAAAGTGATCATTGTGGATGAGGCATAATTAAAAAAAATGATGTTCCAAAATGATCACAGTGGATGATGCATAATAAAAAAAAAAAAATTGACGTTCCAAAGTGATCATTGTGGATGAGGCATAATTAAAAAAAATTATGTGTTGCATAATAAAAAAAAAATTGACGTTCCAAAGTGATCATTGTGGATGAGGCGTAATTAAAAAAATGATGTACCAAAATGATCACAGTGGATGTTGCATAATAAAAAAAAAAAAATTGACGTTCCAAAGTGATCATTGTGGATGAGGCATAATTAAAAAAATGTGGATGTTCCAAAATAAACATGATGAACGTTGCATACTAAAAAAAAAAAAAAAAAATGGATGTTCCAAAATGATGATGATGACCTTTGCAAAAACTATGAAAGTTGTCTCATGCCCCTCCACCAACATTATATAGAATCAAGCAAATTTACAGTAATTTTATAGTACACACAAGCCATGGGCTCCCTACAAAAACAGTATGAAAATTACGGCAAACGAAATATACGGTTTACGGTATTCATACAGAAATATTTTGTATGGGACAATTTTTTTTTTGTATGAAAGACAATTTTTTTTTCATGGAACCGGATATAAAAAAATGTCCTCTGCAACATTAGTTTTTGCACCAACGCTCTAAGACCTATACTTTCCGAGATACGAGGTCGATGGGAGCGAATGGGGGACAAAAGGGGTACTTTAGGATTTATTCCCAACTCATCGGAACTCCCTCTATACGATCCCACCAAACATTTTCACCCTACAAGGTGGCATCTGGGAGAACAAACATGTCAATGAGTCAGTCAGTCAGTCAGTCAGTGGTAATCGAGCTTTATATAATATAACTAGAGGTTGCGTTGTGCGCGAGCTGCTCGCAGCTCGCGTGTTTTTCTTTTAGTCGACGAAGTAATTAAAGAGGATATTGAGCTGTTAAAAGCCATCAAAGAGGATATCCATGTGTAAGAAGCAGTCAAAGACGATATCGAAATGGAAGAAGCAATCAAATAGGATATCGAAGCAGCAGAAACAATCAATGAGGAAATTAAAGTTGAGTAAGCAATCAAAGAGGATACCGAGGTGGTAAGAGCATTCTAAGAGGATGACGAAGTAACAAAAGCAATCAAAGCCGATATCGAAGTGGAAGAAACAATCAAAAACGATATCGAAGTGGAAGAAGCAATCAAAGAGGATATTGAAGTGAAAGAAGCAATCAAATAGGATATCGAAGTAGCAGAAACAATCAAAGAGGAAATTAAAGTTGAGTAAGCAATCAAAGAGGATACCGAGGTGGTAGAAGCGTTCTAAGAGGATGACGAAGTGAAAAAAGCAATCAAAGACGATATCGAAGTGGAAGAAACAGTCAAAAACGATATCGAAGTGGAAGAAGCAATCAAAGAGGATATTGAAGTGAAAGAAGCAATGAAATAGGATATCGAAGTAGCAGAATCAATCAAAGAGGAAATTAAAGTTGAGTAAGCAATCAAAGAGGATACCGAGGTGGCAGAAGCGTTCTAAGAGGATGACGAAGTGAAAAAAGCAATCAAAGACGATATCGAAGTGGCAGAAACAGTCAAAGACGATATCGAAGTGGAAGAAGCAATCAAAGAGGATATCGAAGTGGAAGAAGCAATCAAAGAGGATATCGAAGTGGAAGAAGCAATCGAAGAGGATATCGAAGTGGAAGAAGCAATCAAAGAGGGTATCGAAGTGGAAGAATTCATCACAGAGGATATCGAAGTGAAAATGCTATCAAAAACGATATCGAAGATGAAGACGCAATCAAAGAGAATATTGCAGTGCAAGAAGCAATCTAAAGGAAATCGAAGATGACATCGAATTGGTAGAAGCAATAAAAGAGGATATCAAAGAAGAAGAAGCAATCAAAGAGGATATCGAGCTGTTTAAAGTTATCGAAGAGGATATCCATGTGTAAAAAGCAGTCAAAGACGATCGAAATGGAAAAAGCAATCAAATCAAAGAGGATATCCAAGTGGAAGCAGCAATCAAAGATGATATCGAAGTGGAAGAAGCAATCAAAGAGGATATTGAAGTGAAAGAAGCAATCAAATAGGATATCGAAGTAGCAGAAACAATTAAAGAGGAAATTGAAATTGAGTAAAAGACGTCGAGGACAATGATAAAAATAAAAAAAGGTTTCACCAAAAACTTATACTAATATTTTGTAAAAGTTTCCTCGAGCTATCTCTTCCCGTTTAAAAGATACGAGCGATTTAAGTTTTGTATGAAAACCCATAATTTTGTGGAGTAGAATTGAAGTAAAAGAAGCAATTGAAGAAGACATATAAGTAGAAAAAGACATTAAAAAGGATATCAAAGTGGAAGAAGCAAAAATAGAGGATATCGAGGTGAAAGAAGCATTCAAGGAGGAAGACGAAGTAAGAGAAGCATTCAAAAAGGATGTCAAGGGCAATGATGGTATTAAAAATACTATTCCACCAAAAATTTGTACCAATATTTTGTAAAAGTTTGCTAGGCGTAACTCTTCCCGTTTAGAAGATACGAGCGATTTAAGATTTGTATTAAAACCCATAATTTGGTAGGGTGGAAATTGTAGTAAAAGAAGCAATTGAAGAAAAGATACAAGTAGAAAAAGCAATTAAAAAGGATATCAAAGTGGAAGAAGCAAAAATAGAGGATATCGAGGTGAAAGAAGCATTTAAAGTGGAAGACGAAGTAAGAGAAGCATTCAAAACGGATGTCAAGGGCAATGATGGTATTAAAAAAACTATTCCACCAAAAATTAGTACCAATATTTTGTAAAAGTTTGCTAGGCGTAACTCTTCCCGTTTAGAAGATACGAGCGATTTAAGATTTGTATTAAAACCCTTAATTTTGTAGAGTGGGAATTGAAGTAAAAGAAGCAATTGAAGAAAATATATAAGTAGATAAAGCAATTAAAAAGGATATCAAAGTGGAAGAAGCAAAAATAGAGGATATCGAGGTGAAAGAAGCATTCAAAGTGGAAGACGAAGTAAGAGAAGCATTCAAAAAGGATCTCAAGGGCAATGATGGTATTAAAAAAACTATTCCACCAAAAATTAGTACCAATATTTTGTAAGAGTTTGCTGGGGGTAACTCTTCCCGTTTAGAAGATACGAGCGATTTAAGATTTGTATTAAAACCCATAATTTTGTAGAGTGGGAATTGAAGTAAAAGAAGCAATTGAAGAAAATATATAAGTAGATAAAGCAATTAAAAAGGATATCAAAGTGGAAGAAGCAAAAATAGAGGATATCGAGGTGAAAGAAGCATTTAAAGTGGAAGACGAAGTAAGAGAAGCATTCAAAACGGATGTCAAGGGCAATGATGGTATTAAAAAAACTATTCCACCAAAAATTTGTACCAATATTTTGTAAAAGTTTGCTAGGCGTAACTGTTCCCGTTTAGAAGATACGAGCGATTTAAGATTTGTATTAAAACCCATAATTTTGTAGAGTGGGCATTGAAGTAAAAGAAGCAATTGAAGAAAATATATAAGTAGAAAAAGCAATTAAAAAGGATATCAAAGTGGAAGAAGCAAAAATAGAGGATATCGAGGTGAAAGAAGCATTCAAGGAGGAAGACCAAGTGAGAGAAGCATTCAAAAAGGATGTCAAGAGCAATGATGGTAATAAAAAAACTATTCGACCAAAAATTTGTACCAATATTTTGTAAAAGTTTGCTAGGCGTAACTGTTCCCGTTTAGAAGATACGAGCGATTTAAGATTTGTATTAAAACCCATAATTTTATAGAGTGGGAATTGTAGTAAAAGAAGCAATTGAAGAAAATATATAAGTAGATAAAGAAATTAAAAAGAATATCAAAATGGAAGAAGCAAAAATAGAGGATATCGAGGTGAAAGAAGCATTCAAAGTGGAAGACGAAGTAAGAGAAGCATTCAAAAAGGATCTCAAGGGCAATGATGGTATTAAAAAAACTATTCCACCAAAAATTAGTACCAATATTTTGTAAGAGTTTGCTGGGGGTAACTCTTCCCGTTTAGAAGATACGAGCGATTTAAGATTTGTATTAAAACCCATAATTTTGTAGAGTCGATATTGAAGTAAGAGTAGTAATTGAAGAAAATAGAAAAATAGAAAAAACAATTCAAAAGGATATCAAAGTGGAAGAAGCAATTGAAGAAAATATATAAGTAGATAAAGAAATTAAAAAGAATATCAAAATGGAAGAAGCAAAAATAGAGGATATCGAGGTGAAAGAAGCATTCAAAGTGGAAGACGAAGTAAGAGAAGCATTCAAAAAGGATCTCAAGGGCAATGATGGTATTAAAAAAACTATTTCACCAAAAATTTGTACCAATAATCTGTAAAAGTTTGCTAGGCGTAACTCTTCCCGTTTAGAAGATACGAGCGATTTAAGATTTGTATTAAAACCCATAATTTTGTAGAGTCGATATTGAAGTAAGAGAAGTAATTGAAGAAAATAGAAAAATAGAAAAAACAATTCAAAAGTATATTGAAGTAAAAATGCCATCAAAGAGGATTTCGAAGTTATAGAAACAATTAAAGAGGATATCAATGTGGAAGAAACATTCGAAAACGAAAAGGAAGTGAGAGAAGAATTCAAAATGATGGCAAGGGCGATGATGACCGTAAAATAACGATTCCACCAAAAATTTGTGCTACAAAAAAAATGATTTTCCAAAATGATCACAGTGGATGTTGCATAATAAAAAAAAATTGACGTTCCAAAATGATCATGTGGATGAGGCATAATGTAAAAAAAATTATGTTCCAAAATGATCACAGTGGATGATGCATAATAAAAAAAATAATAATAATTGACGTTCCAAAGTGATCATTGTGGATGAGGCATAATTAAAAAAAATTATGTACCAAAATGATCACAGTGGATGTTGCATAATAAAAAAAATACTTGACGTTCCAAAGTGATCATTGTGGATGAGGCATAATTAAAAAAAATTATGTTCCAAAATGATCACAGTGGATGATGCATAATAAAAAAAAAAAATTGACGTTCCAAAGTGATCATTGTGGATGAGGCGTAATTAAAAAATGATGTACCAAAATGATCACAGTGGATGTTGCATAATACAAAAAAATAAAAATAATTGACGTTCCGAAGTGATCATTGTGGATGAGGCATAATTAAAAAAATAATAATAATTGACGTTCCAAAGTGATCATTGTGGATGAGGCATAATTAAAAAAAATGATGTACCAAAATATCACAGTGGATGTTGCATAATAAAAAAAAATAAAAAATTGACGTTCCAAAGTGATCATAGTGGATGAAGCATAATTGAAAAAAAAATGATGTTCAAAAATGATCACAGTGGATGATGCATAATAAAAAAAAATTGACGTTCCAAAGTGATCATTGTGGATGAGGCATAATTAAAAAAAATGATGTACCGAAATATCACAGTGGATGTTGCATAATAAAAAAAAATAAAAAATTGACGTTCCAAAGTGATCATAGTGGATGAAGCATAATTGAAAAAAAAATGATGTTCAAAAATGATCACAGTGGATGATGCATAATAAAAAAAAAATTGACGTTCCAAAGTGATCATTGTGGATGAGGCATAATTAAAAAAAATGATGTACCAAAATATCACAGTGGATGTTGCATAATAAAAAAAAAAATTGACGTTCCAAAGTGATCATAGTGGATGAAGCATAATTGAAAAAAAATTGATTTTCCAAAATGATCACAAAGGATTTTGCATAATAAAAAAAAAATTGACGTTCCAAAGTGATCATTGTGGATGAGGCATAATTAAAACAAATGATGTACCAAAATGATCACAGTGGATGATGCATAACAAAAAAAATAATTGACGTTCCAAAGTGATCATTGTGGATGAGGCATAATTAAAAAAAATAATGTACCAAAATGATCACAGTGGATGTTGCATAATAAAAAAAAATTGACGTTCCAAAGTGATCATTGTGGATGAGGCATAATTATAAAAAATGATGTACCAAAATGATCACAGTGGATGATGCATAATAAAAAAAATAATTGACGTTCCAAAGTGATCATTGTGGATGAGGCATAATTAAAAAAAATGATGTACCAAAATGATCACAGTGGATGTTGCATAATAAAAAAAAATTGACGTTCCAAAGTGATCATTGTGGATGAGGCATAATTAAAAAAAATGATGTACCAAAATGATCACAGTGGATGTTGCATAATAAAAAAAAAATTGACGTTCCAAAGTGATCATTGTGGATGAGGCATAATTAAAAAAAAATTGATGTTCCAAAATAAACATGATGAACGTTGCATACTAAAAAAAAAAAAAATTGGATGTTCCAAAATGATGATGATGACCTTTGCAAAAACTATGAAAGTTGTCTCATGCCCCTCCACCAACATTATATAGAATCAAGCAAATTTACAGTAATTTTATAGTACACACAAGCCATGGGCTCCCTACAAAAACAGTATGAAAATTACGGCAAACGAAATATACGGTTTACGGTATTCATACAGAAATATTTTGTATGGGACAATTTTTTTTTTGTATGAAAGACAATTTTTTTTTCATGGAACCGGATATAAAAAAATGTCCTCTGCAACATTAGTTTTTGCACCAACGCTCTAAGACCTATACTTTCCGAGATACGAGGTCGATGGGAGCGAATGGGGGACAAAAGGGGTACTTTAGGATTTATTCCCAACTCATCGGAACTCCCTCTATACGATCCCACCAAACATTTTCACCCTACAAGGTGGCATCTGGGAGAACAAACATGTCAATGAGTCAGTCAGTCAGTCAGTCAGTGGTAATCGAGCTTTATATAATATAACTAGAGGTTGCGTTGTGCGCGAGCTGCTCGCAGCTCGCGTGTTTTTCTTTTAGTCGACGAAGTAATTAAAGAGGATATTGAGCTGTTAAAAGCCATCAAAGAGGATATCCATGTGTAAGAAGCAGTCAAAGACGATATCGAAATGGAAGAAGCAATCAAATAGGATATCGAAGCAGCAGAAACAATCAATGAGGAAATTAAAGTTGAGTAAGCAATCAAAGAGGATACCGAGGTGGTAAGAGCATTCTAAGAGGATGACGAAGTAACAAAAGCAATCAAAGCCGATATCGAAGTGGAAGAAACAATCAAAAACGATATCGAAGTGGAAGAAGCAATCAAAGAGGATATTGAAGTGAAAGAAGCAATCAAATAGGATATCGAAGTAGCAGAAACAATCAAAGAGGAAATTAAAGTTGAGTAAGCAATCAAAGAGGATACCGAGGTGGTAGAAGCGTTCTAAGAGGATGACGAAGTGAAAAAAGCAATCAAAGACGATATCGAAGTGGAAGAAACAGTCAAAAACGATATCGAAGTGGAAGAAGCAATCAAAGAGGATATTGAAGTGAAAGAAGCAATGAAATAGGATATCGAAGTAGCAGAATCAATCAAAGAGGAAATTAAAGTTGAGTAAGCAATCAAAGAGGATACCGAGGTGGCAGAAGCGTTCTAAGAGGATGACGAAGTGAAAAAAGCAATCAAAGACGATATCGAAGTGGCAGAAACAGTCAAAGACGATATCGAAGTGGAAGAAGCAATCAAAGAGGATATCGAAGTGGAAGAAGCAATCAAAGAGGATATCGAAGTGGAAGAAGCAATCGAAGAGGATATCGAAGTGGAAGAAGCAATCAAAGAGGGTATCGAAGTGGAAGAATTCATCACAGAGGATATCGAAGTGAAAATGCTATCAAAAACGATATCGAAGATGAAGACGCAATCAAAGAGAATATTGCAGTGCAAGAAGCAATCTAAAGGAAATCGAAGATGACATCGAATTGGTAGAAGCAATAAAAGAGGATATCAAAGAAGAAGAAGCAATCAAAGAGGATATCGAGCTGTTTAAAGTTATCGAAGAGGATATCCATGTGTAAAAAGCAGTCAAAGACGATCGAAATGGAAAAAGCAATCAAATCAAAGAGGATATCCAAGTGGAAGCAGCAATCAAAGATGATATCGAAGTGGAAGAAGCAATCAAAGAGGATATTGAAGTGAAAGAAGCAATCAAATAGGATATCGAAGTAGCAGAAACAATTAAAGAGGAAATTGAAATTGAGTAAAAGACGTCGAGGACAATGATAAAAATAAAAAAAGGTTTCACCAAAAACTTATACTAATATTTTGTAAAAGTTTCCTCGAGCTATCTCTTCCCGTTTAAAAGATACGAGCGATTTAAGTTTTGTATGAAAACCCATAATTTTGTGGAGTAGAATTGAAGTAAAAGAAGCAATTGAAGAAGACATATAAGTAGAAAAAGACATTAAAAAGGATATCAAAGTGGAAGAAGCAAAAATAGAGGATATCGAGGTGAAAGAAGCATTCAAGGAGGAAGACGAAGTAAGAGAAGCATTCAAAAAGGATGTCAAGGGCAATGATGGTATTAAAAATACTATTCCACCAAAAATTTGTACCAATATTTTGTAAAAGTTTGCTAGGCGTAACTCTTCCCGTTTAGAAGATACGAGCGATTTAAGATTTGTATTAAAACCCATAATTTGGTAGGGTGGAAATTGTAGTAAAAGAAGCAATTGAAGAAAAGATACAAGTAGAAAAAGCAATTAAAAAGGATATCAAAGTGGAAGAAGCAAAAATAGAGGATATCGAGGTGAAAGAAGCATTTAAAGTGGAAGACGAAGTAAGAGAAGCATTCAAAACGGATGTCAAGGGCAATGATGGTATTAAAAAAACTATTCCACCAAAAATTAGTACCAATATTTTGTAAAAGTTTGCTAGGCGTAACTCTTCCCGTTTAGAAGATACGAGCGATTTAAGATTTGTATTAAAACCCTTAATTTTGTAGAGTGGGAATTGAAGTAAAAGAAGCAATTGAAGAAAATATATAAGTAGATAAAGCAATTAAAAAGGATATCAAAGTGGAAGAAGCAAAAATAGAGGATATCGAGGTGAAAGAAGCATTCAAAGTGGAAGACGAAGTAAGAGAAGCATTCAAAAAGGATCTCAAGGGCAATGATGGTATTAAAAAAACTATTCCACCAAAAATTAGTACCAATATTTTGTAAGAGTTTGCTGGGGGTAACTCTTCCCGTTTAGAAGATACGAGCGATTTAAGATTTGTATTAAAACCCATAATTTTGTAGAGTGGGAATTGAAGTAAAAGAAGCAATTGAAGAAAATATATAAGTAGATAAAGCAATTAAAAAGGATATCAAAGTGGAAGAAGCAAAAATAGAGGATATCGAGGTGAAAGAAGCATTTAAAGTGGAAGACGAAGTAAGAGAAGCATTCAAAACGGATGTCAAGGGCAATGATGGTATTAAAAAAACTATTCCACCAAAAATTTGTACCAATATTTTGTAAAAGTTTGCTAGGCGTAACTGTTCCCGTTTAGAAGATACGAGCGATTTAAGATTTGTATTAAAACCCATAATTTTGTAGAGTGGGCATTGAAGTAAAAGAAGCAATTGAAGAAAATATATAAGTAGAAAAAGCAATTAAAAAGGATATCAAAGTGGAAGAAGCAAAAATAGAGGATATCGAGGTGAAAGAAGCATTCAAGGAGGAAGACCAAGTGAGAGAAGCATTCAAAAAGGATGTCAAGAGCAATGATGGTAATAAAAAAACTATTCGACCAAAAATTTGTACCAATATTTTGTAAAAGTTTGCTAGGCGTAACTGTTCCCGTTTAGAAGATACGAGCGATTTAAGATTTGTATTAAAACCCATAATTTTATAGAGTGGGAATTGTAGTAAAAGAAGCAATTGAAGAAAATATATAAGTAGATAAAGAAATTAAAAAGAATATCAAAATGGAAGAAGCAAAAATAGAGGATATCGAGGTGAAAGAAGCATTCAAAGTGGAAGACGAAGTAAGAGAAGCATTCAAAAAGGATCTCAAGGGCAATGATGGTATTAAAAAAACTATTCCACCAAAAATTAGTACCAATATTTTGTAAGAGTTTGCTGGGGGTAACTCTTCCCGTTTAGAAGATACGAGCGATTTAAGATTTGTATTAAAACCCATAATTTTGTAGAGTCGATATTGAAGTAAGAGTAGTAATTGAAGAAAATAGAAAAATAGAAAAAACAATTCAAAAGGATATCAAAGTGGAAGAAGCAATTGAAGAAAATATATAAGTAGATAAAGAAATTAAAAAGAATATCAAAATGGAAGAAGCAAAAATAGAGGATATCGAGGTGAAAGAAGCATTCAAAGTGGAAGACGAAGTAAGAGAAGCATTCAAAAAGGATCTCAAGGGCAATGATGGTATTAAAAAAACTATTTCACCAAAAATTTGTACCAATAATCTGTAAAAGTTTGCTAGGCGTAACTCTTCCCGTTTAGAAGATACGAGCGATTTAAGATTTGTATTAAAACCCATAATTTTGTAGAGTCGATATTGAAGTAAGAGAAGTAATTGAAGAAAATAGAAAAATAGAAAAAACAATTCAAAAGTATATTGAAGTAAAAATGCCATCAAAGAGGATTTCGAAGTTATAGAAACAATTAAAGAGGATATCAATGTGGAAGAAACATTCGAAAACGAAAAGGAAGTGAGAGAAGAATTCAAAATGATGGCAAGGGCGATGATGACCGTAAAATAACGATTCCACCAAAAATTTGTGCTACAAAAAAAATGATTTTCCAAAATGATCACAGTGGATGTTGCATAATAAAAAAAAATTGACGTTCCAAAATGATCATGTGGATGAGGCATAATGTAAAAAAAATTATGTTCCAAAATGATCACAGTGGATGATGCATAATAAAAAAAATAATAATAATTGACGTTCCAAAGTGATCATTGTGGATGAGGCATAATTAAAAAAAATTATGTACCAAAATGATCACAGTGGATGTTGCATAATAAAAAAAATACTTGACGTTCCAAAGTGATCATTGTGGATGAGGCATAATTAAAAAAAATTATGTTCCAAAATGATCACAGTGGATGATGCATAATAAAAAAAAAAAATTGACGTTCCAAAGTGATCATTGTGGATGAGGCGTAATTAAAAAATGATGTACCAAAATGATCACAGTGGATGTTGCATAATACAAAAAAATAAAAATAATTGACGTTCCGAAGTGATCATTGTGGATGAGGCATAATTAAAAAAATAATAATAATTGACGTTCCAAAGTGATCATTGTGGATGAGGCATAATTAAAAAAAATGATGTACCAAAATATCACAGTGGATGTTGCATAATAAAAAAAAATAAAAAATTGACGTTCCAAAGTGATCATAGTGGATGAAGCATAATTGAAAAAAAAATGATGTTCAAAAATGATCACAGTGGATGATGCATAATAAAAAAAAATTGACGTTCCAAAGTGATCATTGTGGATGAGGCATAATTAAAAAAAATGATGTACCGAAATATCACAGTGGATGTTGCATAATAAAAAAAAATAAAAAATTGACGTTCCAAAGTGATCATAGTGGATGAAGCATAATTGAAAAAAAAATGATGTTCAAAAATGATCACAGTGGATGATGCATAATAAAAAAAAAATTGACGTTCCAAAGTGATCATTGTGGATGAGGCATAATTAAAAAAAATGATGTACCAAAATATCACAGTGGATGTTGCATAATAAAAAAAAAAATTGACGTTCCAAAGTGATCATAGTGGATGAAGCATAATTGAAAAAAAATTGATTTTCCAAAATGATCACAAAGGATTTTGCATAATAAAAAAAAAATTGACGTTCCAAAGTGATCATTGTGGATGAGGCATAATTAAAACAAATGATGTACCAAAATGATCACAGTGGATGATGCATAACAAAAAAAATAATTGACGTTCCAAAGTGATCATTGTGGATGAGGCATAATTAAAAAAAATAATGTACCAAAATGATCACAGTGGATGTTGCATAATAAAAAAAAATTGACGTTCCAAAGTGATCATTGTGGATGAGGCATAATTATAAAAAATGATGTACCAAAATGATCACAGTGGATGATGCATAATAAAAAAAATAATTGACGTTCCAAAGTGATCATTGTGGATGAGGCATAATTAAAAAAAATGATGTACCAAAATGATCACAGTGGATGTTGCATAATAAAAAAAAATTGACGTTCCAAAGTGATCATTGTGGATGAGGCATAATTAAAAAAAATGATGTACCAAAATGATCACAGTGGATGTTGCATAATAAAAAAAAAATTGACGTTCCAAAGTGATCATTGTGGATGAGGCATAATTAAAAAAAAATTGGTGTTCCAAAATGATCACAAAGGATTTTACAGAATAAAAAAAAAAAATGACGTTCCAAAAGTGATCATTGTGGATGAGGCATAATTAAAAAAAAATTGATGTTCCAAAATAAACATGATGAACGTTGCATACTAAAAAAAAAAAAAATTGGATGTTCCAAAATGATGATGATGACCTTTGCAAAAACTATGAAAGTTGTCTCATGCCCCTCCACCAACATTATATAGAATCAAGCAAATTTACAGTAATTTTATAGTACACACAAGCCATGGGCTCCCTACAAAAACAGTATGAAAATTACGGCAAACGAAATATACGGTTTACGGTATTCATACAGAAATATTTTGTATGGGACAATTTTTTTTTTGTATGAAAGACATTTTTTTTTTCATGGATCCGGATATAAAAAAATGTCCTCTGCAACATTAGTTTTTGCACCAACGCTGTAAGACCTATACTTTCCGAGATACGAGGTGGATGGGAGCGAATGGGGGACAAAAGGGGTACTTTAGGATTTATTCCCAACTCATCGGAACTCCCTCTATACGATGGCACCAAACATTTTCACCCTACGAGGGGGCATCTGGGAGAACAAACATGTCAATGAGTCAGTCAGTCAGTCAGTGGTAATCGAGCTTTATATAATATAACTAGAGGTTGCGTTGTGCGCGAGCTGCTCGCAGCTCGCGTGTTTTTCTTTTAGTCGAAGAAGTAATTAAAGAGGATATCGAGCTGTTAAAAGCCATCAAAGAGGATATCCATGTGTAAGAAGCAGTCAAAGACGATACCGAAATGTAAGAAGCAATCAAATCAAAGAGGATTTCCAAGTGGAAGCAGCAATTAAAGAGGATATTGAAGTGAAAGAAGCAATAAAATAGGATATCGAAGCAGGAGAAACAATCAAAGAGGAAATTAAAGTTGTGTAAGCAATCAAAGAGGATACCGAGGTGGTAGAAGCGTTCTAAGAGGATGACGAAGTGAAAAAAGCAATCAAAGACGATATCGAAGTGGAAGAAAGAGTCAAAGACGATATCGAAGTGGAAGAAGCAATCAAAGAGGATATCGAAGTGGAACAAGCAATCAAAGAGGATATCGAAGTGGAAGAAGCAATCAAAGAGGGTATCGAAGTGGAAGAAGCCATCACAGAGGATATCGAAGTGAAAATGCTATCAAAAATGATATCGAAGATGAAGACGCAATCAAAGAGAATATTGCAGTGCAAGAAGCAATCAAAAGGAAATCGAAGATGATATCGAATTGGTAGAAGCAATCAAAGAGGATATCGAGCTGTTTAAAGTTATCGAAGAGGATATCCATGTGTAAGAAGCAGTCAAAGACGATCGAAATGGAAAAAGCAATCAAATTAAAGAGGATATCCAAGTGGAAGCAGCAATCAAAAATGATATTGAAGTGGAAGAAGCAATCAAAGAGGATATTGAAGTGAAAGAAGCAATCAAATAGGATATCGAAGTAGCAGAAACAATTAAAGAGGAAATTGAAATTGAGTAAAAGACGTCGAGGACAATGATAAAAATAAAAAACGGTTTCACCAAAAACTTATACCAATATTTTGTAAAAGTTTCTTCGAGCTATCTCTTCCCGTTTAAAAGATACGAGCGATTTAAGTTTTGTATGAAAACCCATAATTTTGTGGAGTGGAAATTGAAGTAAAAGAAGCAATTGAAGAAGACATATAAGTAGAAAAAGACATTAAAAAGGATAACAAAGTGAAAGAAGCAAAAATAGAGGATATCGAGGTGAAAGAAGCATTCAAAAAGGATGTTAAGATCAATGATAGTAATAAAAAAAATATTCGACCAAAAATTTGTACCAATATTTTGTAAAAGTTTGCTAGGCGTAACTGTTCCCGTTTAGAAGATACGAGCGATTTAAGATTTGTATTAAAACCCATAATTTTGTAGAGTGGGAATTGAAGTAAAAGAAGCAATTGAAGAAAATATATAAGTAGATAAAGCAATTAAAAAGGATATCAAAGTGGAAGAAGCAAAAATAGAGGAATTCGAGGTGAAAGAAGCATTTAAAGTGGAAGACGAAGTAAGAGAAGCATTCAAAACGGATGTCAAGGGCAATGATGGTATTAAAAAAACTATTCCACCAAAAATTTGTACCAATATTTTGTAAAAGTTTGCTAGGCGTAACTCTTCCCGTTTAGAAGATACGAGCGATTTAAGATTTGTATTAAAACCCATAATTTTGTAGAGTGGAAATTGTAGTAAAAGAAGCAATTAAGAAAATATATAAGTAGAAAAAGCAACTAAAAAAGATATCAAAGTGGAAGAAGCAAAAATAGAGGATATCGAGGTGAAAGAAGCATTCAAAGCGGAAGACGAAGTAAGAGAAGCATTCAAAAAGGATCTCAAGGGCAATGATGGTATTAAAAAAACTATTCCACCAAAAATTAGTACCAATATTTTGTAAAAATTTGCTGGGGGTAACTCTTCCCGTTTAGAAGATACGAGCGATTTAAGATTTGTATTAAAACCCATAATTTTGTAGAGTCGATATTGAAGTAAGAGAAGTAATTGAAGAAAATATAAAATAGAAAAAACAATTCAAAAGTATATTGAAGTAAAAATGCCATCAAAGAGGATTTCGAAGTTATAGAAACAATTAAAGAGGATATCAATGTGGAAGAAACATTCGAAAAAACAAGGGCGATGATGACCGTAAAATAACGATTCCACCAAAAATTTGTGCTACAAAAAAAAATTGATTTTCGAAAATGATCACAGTGGATGTTGCATCATAAAAAAAAATTGACGTTCCAAAATGATCATGTGGATGAGGCATAATTAAAAAAAATTATGTACCAAAATGATCACAGTGGATGTTGCATAATAAAAAAAAATAATTGACGTTCCAAAGTGATCATTGTGGATGAGGCATAATTAAAAAAAAATTATGTACCAAAATGATCACAGTGGATGTTGCATAATAAAAAAAAATTGACGTTCCAAAGTGATCATTGTGGATGAGGCATAATTAAAAAAAATGATGTACCAAAATGATCACAGTGGATAATGCATAATACAAAAAAAATAATAATAATTGACGTTCCAAAGTGATCATTGTGGATGAGGCATAATTAAAAAAATTATGTTCCAAAATGATCACAGTGGATGATGCATAATAAAAAAAAATTAATTGACGTTCCAAAGTGATCATTGTGGATGAGGCATAATTAAAAAAATTATGTACCAAAATGATCACAGTGGATGTTGCATACTAAAAAAAAAAATTAACGTTCCAAAGTGATCATTGTGGATGAGGCGTAATTAAAAAAATGATGTACCAAAATGATCACAGTGGATGTTGCATAATAAAAAAAAGTAATTGACGTTCCAAAGTGATCATTGTGGATGAGGCATAATTAAAAAAAATGATGTACCAAAATGATCACAGTGGATGTTGCATAATAAAAAAAAATTTACGTTCCAAAGTGATCATAGTGGATGAGGCATAATAGAAAAAAAAATGATGTTCCAAAATGATCACAGTGGACGATGCATTATTAAAAAAAAATTTATGTTCCCAAATGAACGTGATAAACGTTGCATAATAAAATAACAGGGGAAAAAAATTGACGTTTCTAAAATGATCATTGTAGATGAGGCATAATTAAAAAAAAATGATGTTCCAAAATGATCACAGTGGATGATGCATAATAAAAAAATAAAAAATAATTGACGATCCAAAGTGATCATTGTGGATGAGGCGTAATTAAAAAAATGATGTACCAAAATAATCACAGTGGATGTTGCATAATAAAAAAAAATTGACGTTCCAAAGTGATCATAGTGTATGAGACATAATTGAAAAAAAATGATGTTCCAAAATGATCACAGTGGATGATGCATAATAAAAAAATAATAATAATAATTGACGTTCCAAAGTGATCATTGTGGATGAGGCATAATTAAAAAAAATGATGTACCAAAATGATCACAGTGGATGTTGCATAATAAAAAAAAATGACGTTCCAAAGTGATCATTGTGGATGAGGCATAATTAAAAATAAATGTGGATTAATATTTTGTCAAAGTTTGCTAGTGCTATCTCTTCCCGTTTAGAAGATACGAGCGATTAAAGTTTTGTAAGAAAAATCATAAATTTGTTGATTGGATATCGAAGTGGAAGAAACTATCAAAGAGAATGTTGAAGTGGAAGAAGCATTCAAATAGGATATCGAAGTGGCAGAAACAATCAAAGCGGAAATTGAAGTTGAGTAAGCAATCAAAGAGGATACCAAGGTGGTAGAAGCATTCAAAGAAGATGACGAAGTGAAAAAGCAATCAAAGACGATATCGAAATGGAAGAAGCAGTCAAAGACGATATCGAAGTGGGAGAAGCAATCAAAGAGGATATCGAAGTTAAAGAAGCAGTCAAAGATGATGTCGAAGTGGAAAAAACATTCAAAGAAGATGACGAAGTGAGAGAAGCATTCAAAAAGGATGTCAAGGATGACAATAAAAAAACAGTTCCACCAAAAATTTATACCAATATTTTGTACAAGTTTGCTAGGGCTATCTCTTCCCGTTTAGAAGATACGAGCGATTGAAGTTTTGTATGAAAGACCACAATTTTGTAGAGAGCATAATGAAGTAACTGAAGCAATTAAAGAGGATATGAAAGTAGAAGAAGCATTTTAAAGGGATAACGAAGTGGAACATGCAAAAATAGAAGATGTCGAGGCGGAAGAAACAATCAAAGAGGATATCGAAGTGGAAGAAGCAATCAAAGAGGGTATCGAAGTGGAAGAAGCCATCACAGAGGATATCGAAGTGAAAATGCTATCAAAGACGATATCGAAGATGAAGACGCAATCAAAGAGAATAATGCAGTGCAAGAAGCAATCAAAAGGAAATCTAAGATGATATCGAAGTGGAAGGAGTAAACAAAGAGGATATTGAAGTGGGAGAAGCAATCAAATAGGATATCGAAGTAGTAAAAACAATCAAAGAGAAAATTGAAGTTGACTAAGGAATCAAAGAGGATACCGAGTTGGTAGAAGTATTCAAAGAGGATGACGAAGTGAAAAAAGCAATCAAAGACGATATCGAAGTGAAAGAAATAGTCAACGACGATATCAAAATGGAACAAGCAATCAAAGCGGATATCGAAGTGGAAGAAGCAATCAAAGAGGATATCAAAGTGGAAGAAGCCATCACAGGATATCGAAGTAAAAATGCAATCAAAAACGATATCGAATATGAAGACGCAATCAAAGAAAATATTGCAGTGCAAGAAGCAATCAAACGGAAATCAAAGAGGAAGGAGCCCTTACAGAGGATACCGAAGTGAAAATGCCATCAAAGAGGATATCAAAGATGAAGAAGCAATCCAATGGATATTGAAGATGAAGAAGGAATAAAAGAGGATATCGAAGTGGAACAAGCAATCGTAGAGGATATCAAAGTTAAAGAAGCAATCAAATAGGATATCAATGTGGAAGAAGCAATCAAAGAGGATATCGAAGTGGAACAAGCAATCAAAGAGAAAAAAATTGGATGTTCCAAAATGATCATGATAATAGTTGTATAAAAAAAATTTAACGTTGCAAAAAAGATCATGATGAACGTTGCATAAAAAAAATCTGGACGTTCCAAAATGATCAGGATTGACGTTGCATAATATAAATGTATGTTGTAAAATGATAATGATCAAAAATTTGTACTAATATTTTGTCAAAGTTTGCTAGTGCTATCTCTTCCCGTTTAGAAGATACGAGCGATTAAAGTTTTGTAAGAAAAATCATAAATTTGTTGATTGGATATCGAAGTGGAAGAAACTATCAAAGAGAATGTTGAAGTGGAAGAAGCAATCAAATAGGATATCGAAGTGGCAGAAACAATCAAAGAGGAAATTGAAGTTGAGTAAGCAATCAAAGAGGATACCAAGGTGGTAGAAGCATTCAAAGAAGATGACGAAGTGAAAAAGCAATCAAAGACGATATCGAAATGGAAGAAGCAGTCAAAGACGATATCGAAGTGGGAGAAGCAATCAAAGAGGATATCGAAGTTAAAGAAGCAGTCAAAGATGATGTCGAAGTGGAAAAAACATTCAAAGAAGATGACGAAGTGAGAGAAGCATTCAAAAAGGATGTCAAGGATGACAATAAAAAAACAGTTCCACCAAAAGTTTATACCAATATTTTGTACAAGTTTGCTAGGGCTATCTCTTCCCGCTTAGAAGATATGAGCGATTGAAGTTTTGTATGAAACACCACAATTTTGTAGAGCGCATAATGAAGTAACTGAAGCAATTAAAGAGGATATGAAGTAGAAGAAGCATTTTAAAAGGATAACGAAGTGGAACATGCAAAAATAGAAGATGTGGAGGCGGAAGAAACAATAAAAGAGGATGACGAAGTGTAACAAGCAATCAAAGAGAATATTCGAATAGTGGATGTCGCATAATAAAAAAAAATTGACGTTCCAAAATGATCATAGTGGATGAGGCATAAATAAAAAAAAATTGATGTTCCAAAATGATCACAGTGGATGTTGCATAATAAAAAAAAAATTGACGTTCCAAAAGTGATCATTGTGGATGTTGCATAATAAAAAAAAAATGACGTTCCAAAATGATCATGTGGATGAGGCATAATTAAAAAAAATGATGTTCCAAAATGATCATTGCGGATGAGACATAATTAAAAAAAAATTGATGTTCCAAAATTATCACAGTGGATGTTGCATAATAAAAAAAAAGAAATTGACGTTCCAAAATGATCATTGTGGATGAGGCATAATTAAAAAAAATGATGTTCAAAAATGATCACAGTGGATGTTGCATAATAAAAAATAATTGACGTTCCAAAGTGATCATTGTGGATGAGGCGTAATTAAAAAAATGATGTACCAAAATGATCACAGTGGATGTTGCATAATAAAAAAAAAATTGACGTTCCAAAGTGATCATAGTGGATGAGGCATAATTGAAAAAAAAATGATGTTACAAAATGATCACAGTGGATGATGCATAATAATAAAAAAATTTTTGACGTTCCAAAGTGATCATTGTGGATGAGGCATAATTAAAAAAATGATGTACCAAAATGATCACAGTGGATGTTGCATAATAAAAAAAAAATTGACGTTCCAAAGTGATCATAGTGGATGAGGCATAATTGAAAAAAAAATGATGTTACAAAATGATCACAGTGGATGATGCATAATAAAAAAAAAATATTTGACGTTCCAAAGTGATCATTGTGGATGAGGCATAATTAAAAAAATGATGTACCAAAATGATCACAGTGGATGTTGCATAATAAAAAAAAAAATGACGTTTCAAAGTGATCATTGTGGATGAGGCATAATTGAAAAAAAAATGATGTTACAAAATGATCACAGTGGATGATGCATAATAAAAAAAAAATATTTGACGTTCCAAAGTGATCATTGTGGATGAGGCATAATTAAAAAAATTGATGTACCAAAATATCACAGTGGATGTTGCATAATAAAAAAAAAATTGACGTTCCAAAGTGATCATAGTGGATGAGGCATAATTGAAAAAAAAATGATGTTACAAAATGATCACAGTGGATGATGCATAATAAAAAAAAAATATTTGACGTTCCAAAGTGATCATTGTGGATGAGGCATAATTAAAAAAATGATGTACCAAAATGATCACAGTGGATGTTGCATAATAAAAAAAAAAATGACGTTTCAAAGTGATCATTGTGGATGAGGCATAATTGAAAAAAAAATGATGTTACAAAATGATCACAGTGGATGATGCATAATAAAAAAAAAAATAATTGACGTTCCAAAGTGATCATTGTGGATGAGGCGTAATTAAAAAAATGATGTACCAAAATGATCACAGTGGATGTTGCATAATAAAAAAAAGTAATTGACGTTCCAAAGTGATCATTGTGGATGAGGCATAATTAAAAAAAATGATGTACCAAAATGATCACAGTGGATGTTGCATAATAAAAAAAAATTTACGTTCCAAAGTGATCATAGTGGATGAGGCATAATAGAAAAAAAAATGATGTTCCAAAATGATCACAGTGGACGATGCATTATTAAAAAAAAATTTATGTTCCCAAATGAACGTGATAAACGTTGCATAATAAAATAACAGGGGAAAAAAATTGACGTTTCTAAAATGATCATTGTAGATGAGGCATAATTAAAAAAAAATGATGTTCCAAAATGATCACAGTGGATGATGCATAATAAAAAAATAAAAAATAATTGACGTTCCAAAGTGATCATTGTGGATGAGGCGTAATTAAAAAAATGATGTACCAAAATAATCACAGTGGATGTTGCATAATAAAAAAAAATTGACGTTCCAAAGTGATCATAGTGTATGAGACATAATTGAAAAAAAATGATGTTCCAAAATGATCACAGTGGATGATGCATAATAAAAAAATAATAATAATAATTGACGTTCCAAAGTGATCATTGTGGATGAGGCATAATTAAAAAAAATGATGTACCAAAATGATCACAGTGGATGTTGCATAATAAAAAAAAATGACGTTCCAAAGTGATCATTGTGGATGAGGCATAATTAAAAATAAATGTGGATTAATATTTTGTCAAAGTTTGCTAGTGCTATCTCTTCCCGTTTAGAAGATACGAGCGATTAAAGTTTTGTAAGAAAAATCATAAATTTGTTGATTGGATATCGAAGTGGAAGAAACTATCAAAGAGAATGTTGAAGTGGAAGAAGCATTCAAATAGGATATCGAAGTGGCAGAAACAATCAAAGCGGAAATTGAAGTTGAGTAAGCAATCAAAGAGGATACCAAGGTGGTAGAAGCATTCAAAGAAGATGACGAAGTGAAAAAGCAATCAAAGACGATATCGAAATGGAAGAAGCAGTCAAAGACGATATCGAAGTGGGAGAAGCAATCAAAGAGGATATCGAAGTTAAAGAAGCAGTCAAAGATGATGTCGAAGTGGAAAAAACATTCAAAGAAGATGACGAAGTGAGAGAAGCATTCAAAAAGGATGTCAAGGATGACAATAAAAAAACAGTTCCACCAAAAATTTATACCAATATTTTGTACAAGTTTGCTAGGGCTATCTCTTCCCGTTTAGAAGATACGAGCGATTGAAGTTTTGTATGAAAGACCACAATTTTGTAGAGAGCATAATGAAGTAACTGAAGCAATTAAAGAGGATATGAAAGTAGAAGAAGCATTTTAAAGGGATAACGAAGTGGAACATGCAAAAATAGAAGATGTCGAGGCGGAAGAAACAATCAAAGAGGATATCGAAGTGGAAGAAGCAATCAAAGAGGGTATCGAAGTGGAAGAAGCCATCACAGAGGATATCGAAGTGAAAATGCTATCAAAGACGATATCGAAGATGAAGACGCAATCAAAGAGAATAATGCAGTGCAAGAAGCAATCAAAAGGAAATCTAAGATGATATCGAAGTGGAAGGAGTAAACAAAGAGGATATTGAAGTGGGAGAAGCAATCAAATAGGATATCGAAGTAGCAAAAACAATCAAAGAGAAAATTGAAGTTGACTAAGGAATCAAAGAGGATACCGAGTTGGTAGAAGTATTCAAAGAGGATGACGAAGTGAAAAAAGCAATCAAAGACGATATCGAAGTGAAAGAAATAGTCAACGACGATATCAAAATGGAACAAGCAATCAAAGCGGATATCGAAGTGGAAGAAGCAATCAAAGAGGATATCAAAGTGGAAGAAGCCATCACAGGATATCGAAGTAAAAATGCAATCAAAAACGATATCGAATATGAAGACGCAATCAAAGAAAATATTGCAGTGCAAGAAGCAATCAAACGGAAATCAAAGAGGAAGGAGCCCTTACAGAGGATACCGAAGTGAAAATGCCATCAAAGAGGATATCAAAGATGAAGAAGCAATCCAATGGATATTGAAGATGAAGAAGGAATAAAAGAGGATATCGAAGTGGAACAAGCAATCGTAGAGGATATCAAAGTTAAAGAAGCAATCAAATAGGATATCAATGTGGAAGAAGCAATCAAAGAGGATATCGAAGTGGAACAAGCAATCAAAGAGAAAAAAATTGGATGTTCCAAAATGATCATGATAAT
Source organism: Philereme transversata (assembly GCA_963924445.1). NCBI lineage: Eukaryota > Metazoa > Arthropoda > Insecta > Lepidoptera > Geometridae > Philereme > Philereme transversata. The sequence continues at coordinate 597,568 of OZ004343.1, read as the reverse complement.
AGTTGTATAAAAAAAATTTAACGTTGCAAAAAAGATCATGATGAACGTTGCATAAAAAAAATCTGGACGTTCCAAAATGATCAGGATTGACGTTGCATAATATAAATGTATGTTGTAAAATGATAATGATCAAAAATTTGTACTAATATTTTGTCAAAGTTTGCTAGTGCTATCTCTTCCCGTTTAGAAGATACGAGCGATTAAAGTTTTGTAAGAAAAATCATAAATTTGTTGATTGGATATCGAAGTGGAAGAAACTATCAAAGAGAATGTTGAAGTGGAAGAAGCAATCAAATAGGATATCGAAGTGGCAGAAACAATCAAAGAGGAAATTGAAGTTGAGTAAGCAATCAAAGAGGATACCAAGGTGGTAGAAGCATTCAAAGAAGATGACGAAGTGAAAAAGCAATCAAAGACGATATCGAAATGGAAGAAGCAGTCAAAGACGATATCGAAGTGGGAGAAGCAATCAAAGAGGATATCGAAGTTAAAGAAGCAGTCAAAGATGATGTCGAAGTGGAAAAAACATTCAAAGAAGATGACGAAGTGAGAGAAGCATTCAAAAAGGATGTCAAGGATGACAATAAAAAAACAGTTCCACCAAAAGTTTATACCAATATTTTGTACAAGTTTGCTAGGGCTATCTCTTCCCGCTTAGAAGATATGAGCGATTGAAGTTTTGTATGAAACACCACAATTTTGTAGAGCGCATAATGAAGTAACTGAAGCAATTAAAGAGGATATGAAGTAGAAGAAGCATTTTAAAAGGATAACGAAGTGGAACATGCAAAAATAGAAGATGTGGAGGCGGAAGAAACAATAAAAGAGGATGACGAAGTGTAACAAGCAATCAAAGAGAATATTCGAATAGTGGATGTCGCATAATAAAAAAAAATTGACGTTCCAAAATGATCATAGTGGATGAGGCATAAATAAAAAAAAATTGATGTTCCAAAATGATCACAGTGGATGTTGCATAATAAAAAAAAAATTGACGTTCCAAAAGTGATCATTGTGGATGTTGCATAATAAAAAAAAAATGACGTTCCAAAATGATCATGTGGATGAGGCATAATTAAAAAAAATGATGTTCCAAAATGATCATTGCGGATGAGACATAATTAAAAAAAAATTGATGTTCCAAAATTATCACAGTGGATGTTGCATAATAAAAAAAAAGAAATTGACGTTCCAAAATGATCATTGTGGATGAGGCATAATTAAAAAAAATGATGTTCAAAAATGATCACAGTGGATGTTGCATAATAAAAAATAATTGACGTTCCAAAGTGATCATTGTGGATGAGGCGTAATTAAAAAAATGATGTACCAAAATGATCACAGTGGATGTTGCATAATAAAAAAAAAATTGACGTTCCAAAGTGATCATAGTGGATGAGGCATAATTGAAAAAAAAATGATGTTACAAAATGATCACAGTGGATGATGCATAATAATAAAAAAATTTTTGACGTTCCAAAGTGATCATTGTGGATGAGGCATAATTAAAAAAATGATGTACCAAAATGATCACAGTGGATGTTGCATAATAAAAAAAAAATTGACGTTCCAAAGTGATCATAGTGGATGAGGCATAATTGAAAAAAAAATGATGTTACAAAATGATCACAGTGGATGATGCATAATAAAAAAAAAATATTTGACGTTCCAAAGTGATCATTGTGGATGAGGCATAATTAAAAAAATGATGTACCAAAATGATCACAGTGGATGTTGCATAATAAAAAAAAAAATGACGTTTCAAAGTGATCATTGTGGATGAGGCATAATTGAAAAAAAAATGATGTTACAAAATGATCACAGTGGATGATGCATAATAAAAAAAAAATATTTGACGTTCCAAAGTGATCATTGTGGATGAGGCATAATTAAAAAAATTGATGTACCAAAATATCACAGTGGATGTTGCATAATAAAAAAAAAATTGACGTTCCAAAGTGATCATAGTGGATGAGGCATAATTGAAAAAAAAATGATGTTACAAAATGATCACAGTGGATGATGCATAATAAAAAAAAAATATTTGACGTTCCAAAGTGATCATTGTGGATGAGGCATAATTAAAAAAATGATGTACCAAAATGATCACAGTGGATGTTGCATAATAAAAAAAAAAATGACGTTTCAAAGTGATCATTGTGGATGAGGCATAATTGAAAAAAAAATGATGTTACAAAATGATCACAGTGGATGATGCATAATAAAAAAAAAAATAATTGACGTTCCAAAGTGATCATTGTGGATGAGGCATAATTAAAAAAATGATGTACCAAAATTATCACAGTGGATGTTGCATAATAAAAAAAAAAATGACGTTTCAAAGTGATCATTGTGGATGAGGCATAATTAAAAAAATGTGGATGTTCCAAAATAAACATGATGAACGTTGCATACTAAAAAAAAAAAAAAAAATTGGATGTTCCAAAATGATGATGATGACCTTTGCAAAAACTATGAAAGTTATCTCATGTCCCTCCACCACCATTATATAGAATCAAGCAGTAATTTTATAGTACACACAAGCCGTGGGCTCCCTACAAAAACAGTATGAAAATTACGGCAAACGAAATTTACGGTTTACGGTATTCATACAGAAATATTTTGTATGGGACAATTTTTTTTTTGTATGAAAGACCATTTTTTTTTCATGGAACCGGATATAAAAAAATGTCCTCTGCAACATTAGTTTTTGCGCCAACGCTGTAAGACCTATACTTTCCGAGATACGAGGTAGATGGGAGCGAATGGGGGACAAAAGGGGTACTTTAGGATTTATTCCCAACTCATCGGAACTCCCTCTATACGATCCCACCAAACATTTTCACCCTACGAGGTGGCATCTGGGAGAACAAACATGTCAATGAGTCAGTCAGTGAGTGGTAATCGAGCTTTATATAATATAAAATAATACGACGGAAACGGATATGCCGTTTCCGTCGTATTTCTTCCTTTTTTCGTACTTTTTTACCTAGTGTTTCCGGTCCAGTGGTGACACCTGGCGGCCGTGCGCCATTTTGGTTTCGTTAAATGTACCGCACCATTTGGAATTCATTGGCTCATTTTCACCAGGCAGAATTAAAAGTGAAAGCTTCCAGTGAGGTAAGTATTTTAATATGCGTTTTATTTCAGGTAAAACGCTGCTATTAAAAGTACTTGACCGTCACTGGAAGCTTTATATAATGAGACCTGTTTGTTATCGCCTGGTGACGCCACTTAATAATACACATGAAACTTATTATATCGCCAACGTGATACGAAATTTAAAAATAAACAATAGTAAGTTCTTATTTAAACATGAATTTTGTTAACTTAATATGCAAGTTATAATTTTTTACAATCAGTTAATTAATTATTATAATCTATATAATTCAATAGAATCGGAAATCAAAGAATCACAAATTATTTTATTGGTTGAAACATTTGTGTAACATTTTAAGGTTGATTGCTGGTAATAACTTCTCGTCTGTAAAACTGTTGGAATATATTAGCTGATCGCCAGTTCCCTCTGGCTAAAATTTCATCAAGTGGGTGATTTTCCAACCAACTTTTGGAAGCTACCGCAAATCGAATGCTTCATGGGGGAGCTGTAATGCTGGCTTCTCTAAACAAAGTTTTGACCCAACCTGCTATAACAGTGCGCGAGGCGGGCTTAGCTACACCTCTTACTGTAATAAATAGATTAAATGATTGAGCTGCGTTGCGTCTTTCATTTAATAAAGTTATGGTTTCCTTTATCCAAAACACAGGGTTTAATCTTAAATTATTTGCATTTAAAAGTAGTTTCCAGCCAGATTGCCTATAGTTACTGCTGTCAGTTTTTGAACCAAATCGAGGCCAAAATATAATATTATCATCGGATCTGATGCAGTGATCAGGATCTATTGTAAGCAAGGTCAAATCATGAATGCGTCTTCTTGGGCAAAGGATATATATATATAGTATAGCAGTATGACGCGATACTCAAGTATCGCGTAAAACATTTTTCATATCTACTGTATAACTACATAAATAAGAAGTAAGTTTACTAATATCCCAGACCGGTGGTTTAGAAGACTTTGGATTTCTTAGAGCAATTGACTTCAAAATATGTCTTACTAGAACGTGAGAACTTAATCGACTCGATGTCTCAGCGTTACATAAGGTAGAAACAACAGACTTGTGTAAAAGTATTGTATTATATGACAAGTTATCAATTAAATGTAAATCGGACAGAAATTGTGCTAATTGCGAACCTGTAGGATTTATTGTGTCCACGTTCTTAGGAATAGACCAAGAAATCCAACGTTTCCAAGCTACCTCGTAGGTCTTTCGAGTTGACTTTCGCCAAGAATTTTTAAGCAACGTCAATTGATCAGTGTTCCAAGTTTCTATCGCCTTGGACCATCCCCACATTTCCACACCTCTAGAATGATGTTCTCGACTTGCGGAGGTGGGAGGCCCGTGGACGTGTCGATTAGATGTTTCTTCAGATTTGTCAGGGTTAACGGCGCAGCCAGCACTCGGACTTTGAGGTCCGCGCGCCAAAATAACCTTTCCCATCGAGGTACTATTATTAGGTAAACCCCCATCGACTGATTTAGATGAGTCAACACTTTTGGGACTAGGAACGGTGGTGGGAACACCCACGCAAGTGGATAATTCCATGGAACACTGAATGCGTCGTGAAACAGGGCTTGACGGTCTCTCAAATCTCGAGACACGTAATTGTGAACTACGTGCGCGGTCTTCGAGGCAAACAAATTTATCATCGGGGTTCCGCACTTTGCAAACACTATATCCGTACATACCGACAGTAGGTGCCACTCCGGAGGTAGGCGATTTCGCGACAAGTGATCGGCGTGATTGTTGTACTTGCCTGGGATATAGTGTATGCTGAAGTGAATTTGATGGTGATCTAACAATTTTAGAATTTGATAAGTTGTGTTCAGCAATTGTAATGATCTCGTTCCTCCTTCTTTTCGAAGGTGAGCGACTGCAGTCCTGTTGTCGCATTGAATAAGGATCGAGCTGTGGTGCAGTACGTGACCTTGGCTCTGAAGTGCATGAAGAATAGCTAGCATTTCTTTCTGATTGCAATGTACTGCTTGCTCCTCTTGCGACCAAGAGCCGGAAAGAGCCAGATCGTTTATTTGTGCCCCCCAAGCTTGGTCTGACGCATCTGTTACAAGAAAATTTGCCGGCGGAGGATAATGAAGCGGCGTTGCCAACCGGCAATTCCGAATCCACCAATTCAGTTCTTCGCGAACATCCAGAGGTAGTGGATAGGCCTTCGACGATAGGTCTGGCATAGAATTCATGAACATGAGCAATTGACGATGGTTGAGTCGTCCTCGAGGTACAACAAAACTGGCAAAATTTGGAAGTCCTACTATTCTCTGTAAATCTTTTAACGTTACTTTTCTTACCTCGAGAACCTGACTTACATTTTTGATTATCCCTATCGACTTTTCTTCGGGTAAGGTTTTTAGATTGTTCCAGAGTTTTCACAGTACTCCTAGATAAGTTATGCTCTTTTGTGGCTTGAGAACAGACTTCTCGAAATTTATATGCCACCCGAGATTTTGCAATGTACGTACTGTGATCTCGACATGCTTGAGAAGAAGGTGCATATTTTGATTCACTATTGAGTAATCATCGAGATATACAAGGATTCTCACATTTCACCTTTCTCGTAATATTTGAGCCACCTAATTCGTGAGTATCGAAAAGTTTTTGGGCTTGTGCTCAATCCGAAAGGAAGGCAAGTCATCTCTAGCAGTTCTTGGTTGTATACAAGGCGTAGAAAGCGCCTGTGCGAGTTTGTCATTGTTAAATGAAAGTAAGCCTGAGTGAGATCTATCTTGCAGAGCCAGTCCTGCGGTTGCAGAAAATCTGGAATGCGATACATGTTTATGAGGTGGAAGGGTTCGGTCATTACGTAGTCGTTTAGCGCTTTGAGGTTGAATATAAGACGGGCTGATCCGTCGGCTTTTGGCACCAGAAACAGGGGAGATATGAAACTTGGTGAGGGTTGAGCTACCTTTAAAATGCCATGGTTTTTCATTTTTTGCACAATGACAGACATTTCGTCCGAAACAGGCGTGTGAAAAGGACCTCTGATAATCAGAAAAATTCTGAAAAAATGGTATACGGTACCCTTGAATTAACTTTAACACCGTTTCTGGTGCCCCCATTTCTTTCCATTGCGAGTGGAAATGCGCTAACTGACCTGCTTGAAATAGTTTCGAGTCATTGCTTGTAACGTTTTTGCTTCCCTTTGAAACCTCTCGGAACATTTGAGCGTCCTCGGTTACTGCCACGATCGGGTCGCGAGCCTCGGTTGTGAAATGAACCTCTCTCATAGGAATTTTGGTGTTGGAGGATTGACCTCGGTAATTATAGTTCGCATGATGGTAGCCACCCCGCGAGGGTGGATTGTTACAAGGATGCATATGCATTTGGAAACCTTGATCGTGGAAAGTGCATTGAGCTCCACGCGATGGAACTGCTGGCTTTCGTACGCCTTGCCCCCGCGAGGGGTGGCTTTGAGACTGATTAGATCTAGTTTGAGTACCTTTCTGATTTTACGGGCCAAAAAGCTTTACGGACCCCTCCGGTTTTTTCTAATGTTGCAGTGAACGGTTCAGACTCGAATATGTAAGTAGAAGACGGAGGTATCCTATTCAATGATGCTTTAACTAAAGGGTCCCTTACCTGATTTGTTATAACTTCCCGACGCATTTCGATACTTTCGGCACGATGGCCACAAACTAATTGCAAGAGGTCTGAAGAAACCTTACTTAAATCCCCTTTTTGAAAAAGCTCTTCAACCTTTCCGCTCAGATTGTCAAAATTAACATCTGTATTTTTAGCCCATAAAAGGAGATTGCGAATACCTTCCTGCAACGTTTCTTTTTGTTTTAGTATGCAGTAGGTTATAGCTGCATAAGATCTATCAGCATATGCCAGATGACGAAGGGTGTCATATATTTTAACCTCATCGTTTGTTTCCAGGTCTATGAACCCTGGAGTATGGTTATATGTTTTTTGCGTATCTACGTATCTCACTTCCGACCAAAAAGTACTACCTAAGCGTTGAACTCAAGTAACATTTCAGAAACCTATCAGGGGTTTTCGGAACAGATGGTTCCTTTAATTTGGTCTCGATATCAAAGGTGAAATCGCTAACATTTCGATTATCATCGTCAACACACTGTTCGACAGTGACGTTATGATGCTCGTATAGCTCTCCACTAACCTCAGAACAGAGTGACGCAGCATTATAATAACCTGCATTATTTCCGGATATTAAATTAGTAACAATGTTTCGGAACTCACCCATATCCTGGACCAGTTTATCCACCTTGCGTTTGTCTTCTTGCGGCGGTGGCGGCGCTGACGCCGCTTCTTGCTGGCAGATCCTCGCTGATCACCGGCTGAGGCAGATGAGTTGATGAACTGCTGCTCATCGAGTTGCTGCTGCTGGAGCTCTACTCGGGCTGGCCATAACCAGTGGCTCGGCAGCCACGAAAGGTTCATTATGCAAAGAAAGAAGTTTAAATATCTCGCTATAAAATATACACATATAAATTAAATCTTTATATTACCTTATCGTACGAAATACCTTGGTAGATTTAAAAAACAATGTACAAGATCCGAACGGAAAACCCGTTAAAATAATGATCCAGTACCTATCAGTGTAGGTAGGCTGCAATATAATTGTAAATTCAAAACTCGACAGAGTTGAACAACAGCTTCTACAACAAAATAGCTAAATATTAAATAAAAAATATTACTTACGTAATTATTCACTTTCACTATAAACTATTTTTCAAAAGAATTTGCAACGGACACAGAGACAGAGCTGCTGTGCAGGTGTTGCTTCGACGGAATACGAAACGCCAATGAATTCCAAATGGTGCGGTACATTTAACGAAACCAAAATGGCGCACGGCCGCCAGGTGTCGCCACTGGACCGGAAACACTAGGTAAAAAAGTACGAAAAAAGGAAGAAATACGACGGAAACGGATATGCTCTCTCATTATATAAAGCTTCCAGTGACGGTCAAGTACTTTTAATATTCATTTATTTATAGTGCCGTCAAAAGTAATTTGGTGAAGACAAGACCAGTCAACCCTAGAGAGCATCCTCGAGCTTCCAATAACGTGACCTGCGTTTTTGCTGAGCTGAGGGTATCTCTATCTCATTACTCTCGACTCTAGACTATCTCATTTAATCAATTATCATGTTATAGGTACTTACATGGGTAAATTGTAGAAACTATCATTTTATTACTTTTATAATCGTAGAAACATAATTATAGAACTGTTCGGATTATGGAAGTGTTTGTGGTAGCAGGTTCGATTCCCATCGCGGAATAAATGTGTGCATGATATACAGATATTTGTTCCGGGTCTGGATGTTTTTCTATATATTATAAGTATGTATTTACAAAAAAAAGGATATAAGTATTCTATCAGTTATCTGGTTGCCATAGACCGAGTACAAGCTCTGCTTAGTCTGGGTCTAAATAGCACTGTGTGAAATGTCTAGCCATATTTTATTATTATTGTTCTATGTTTATAGCTTTTGGTCTTTTCAATACCTAAAATAAAATAAATAGTTATAAAAACTCACTAACTTTAGAGTTTGTAGGGACACAAAGTCGTGAAAACAAAGGCTTGTGATGAATTATTTACGAAAATAAGGTTGTAATTTATAATAATTGGAATAGAGCTTCACTTCAGGTAAGTTAGTTTAATCCCCTATTATATTTGATTGGTAGTCGAGTGACTTGCTATCGACAGTCGATGGTCCACTTGTTATTCACGGCGACGCGACGCGACGCGACGGGAATACAGCTCGTACGTCAGTCACGACACAGCTACAATCATGTCGTTTCTTGAGGTTAGAAAGCTGCTCTTTCATAAAATTATCTATTGCATAAAGAATCCTAATTTGATAAAGTTCGATTACCTCTGAAATGCTACAGCAATTTCAAACAAAATGAGTTTTGGGTTTATCGGAACAGAAGGAAATCTATGTTTCACGAGATCAAGGTTCGCTTGTGGTACAAAATAAACTTACCGACAGATTTGGAAAGGGATCTCGGTTTTATGTCTTTCGTTAAACCAGTTTTAATTTCTTGAGAAACCCATAAAAGCTTAACACAAAATTTTTTATGTCATTAATTTAGTTGATTAAACATGGAAGCTTCATGCTGCTTTGCTTCCAAAAAGATTTAATTTGAAATGGGCATCGCTCCAAGTTCTTCGGAGCTCCCTTGATCGTGTGTTGGGTATAAAAGTGGGTATTTATTACCCGATGTAAAATGTAGAAAACTGTACCAACTGGTCGGTTTGCTTACTAAGTAATTGTACAAAAACATATGAGGATGGGGTTGCACCAATCTCTAGTGGAACCGGTCTGAACCAGCTCCGACCGGTTGCCTTCGAATTTATTACCTCGCCTCTCGGCTTGTTTTTATTTAAGCTAAGTTAACTTTATGTTAATGTATGGAAATCATACTCTATGTTTTCTTTGTTTTTTTCATATAATGTCATCTGAACAGAATATTTAATCGCTTTTGTGTGTGTTGTAACTAATGATGAAAACAAGGTCTTGTCTATATATATCTACCTACCTATCTATCATGTACTAATACTGTGCATGCTATGGATCAGGGCTGGGAAATAAAAACAAGAAGCTCCATTATTTGAAACTATGTATTTTTTCTTCATTAATTGCTACATTTTCATTACGGCCTATCAATAAATATCAATTATAAAAAAAAATTGATAGTTATCATTATTGTTAGTTTAATTTGTGTATAATGTTGACATTTGAAGAAGTAAAATGGTTTAGTAGCATTTTATAAATGTTTATTGATGAAAGTGAACTCTAGTTCTATGATATTGTGCGTTTAAACACTGGACCCTACAAACATTTAGATTTCGTTTAAAAACTGTTAGTCTATTGATTTACATTTAATGTAGTAATTTACACTGGATGAAGAAAATGCATTCGACTGCAACACGTCTCTTACAACGTCAATAGAAAACATCGTCCACTGGACTCTACTCACTCAACGCAGCGCAACGTGGCGATGCAAAACAATCTTACAAAAAATTACAATCTTTATATTAACTTAAATAACTTAATACTTTTAATAACTATAATAATATAACCTGAGATCTTTGCAGTATATTGTAGCGCTCCCCGGAGGACGCCCCCGGGAGGGCGCCCTCCTCTTATTGCCTTCGTTCGCGCTCGGCACTCTATGATACAACTCTCCAACTTCATAAATCTGCATTCGTTACTCATTCATAAAAAGTATATTTTTCTCATTTAAATTTTATACATTACAAAAGTAGTATCACAAACAAATGTACAAACTAGTACAAATATGAAAAACGTACAGATATCCGACCTCGCCGGTCTTCTCTAATAAATACATTGCATACCTACATGAAAATACAAACTCTACGCAACTCCAGAATAGAATCGAACTCGAAACAAAAATAATAGGTAAGAGTAACTCGATCAAGGTATCGGTATGACACGCGCGGCGGCGACTGAGATCATCGCATGCGCACCTGACCGCCGCGCCCAACCAACCACCATGCTCACATCTTTCAAATATACATTTATAAAATACGAACAATAATCATACGACGATTAACATAAGTAAGGCGACGCGACGCGCGGGGACGCGGCCGTGCGGTGGGGAGAGACCATTGTACGGGAGATCCGCCGCGTCCCGTCGCGCCGCACCGCGCCGCCGCCGCGCGACGCCGCCGGATGCGAGCGCCTTGCGCGACAAGCCGCTGATCTGGTGATGTCGAGCGACGGCGGTCCTAAAGTCGGCGCTCTTGCGCGCACACTACAACTATGTATTCATATCACGCTGTGCTTTTTTTTCTCTTATCAAAATATATAATTATATAGAATAATAATATTGATATTTGTTAAAATTAACGATACGTAGATATCGAGGAGGGGGCAGTCAGTCGGCTCGCTCGCATCTCGCGCTATCACAGGCTCACCTCACTCCGCCTGGCTCCGGAAGAGCTTTTTCTTCTCTATCGTGAACTGGGGGCTGATGATGATTGTGCCGCTCCGCGTTAAATTTCTGTTGACAAACAAAACCTTCCGTTAGTACTATTATTTAACTTAATGCTCTGACTAAAATACTAAAATTCAATTGGTTATTTTGAGAGTTGATAAGGTTGCAGACGAAGAACTTACTTTAGGAATTGCGGCAACATGCTCGTCCAGTTGGTGGCGTCGTGTTCGAGATGTAAGTGAATCTCGTGCGTGGTGAGCGTGTTAGGGTCAATCTTGAAGGCAGCAAGTCGTCTGCCGGCAACGTCGACGATGACGGCAGCGCCCCGGGAGCCGCAAGGTTCACCTTCTGCCAGAACTAGCGTCTGCTTAGCCGCCCTGGCGAGGAGTTCTGCTGGCACCAGGACTTCGGCTGTCGCTAGCTCGCTGGCGCTCTTGGCGGCGCGTAGCTCCCTCTCCAGCCTCTGAGCCAGCGCCGCCTCTGTCGGCATCGGCATCGGCGCTTCCCGCCATGTTGGCCCATTCCATGCTATAACAATAGAGAAGTCAATTAAAATTTGCATAAAAAAGATAAGATGATAAAATTTTAAGTTATCGAATACATATGATCAATAGGAATACAGTTACTTTAAAAAACTAATTGTTATTTAGAACAAAGTGAGTGAATTGAGAGTTATCGCGCAACGCCAAGGGCAAGGGAGCGCATCGAACGGAACAGCTGACGCGTGAGCTGTACGTGACTGGAAGCCGGTCGCCGGCTACTTTGTTTCCGATGAGCCCACTTTTTACCCCTGATTTTATACAAACTTGCACCTTTTGGAAAAAATTAGCTCGTAGGAGCTCTAGTTCCCAAGGCCCAGCTGATCTACAAGGCCGGTGCGCGCGCCGCCTAGCAACACCTAGGCCGGTTAGAAAGCCACTTCCCAATCCACGGAATAGAAAGTAGACTCACCTTTTTCGCCATTGAATCCGACGTTAAACTGATTGGTGACCGGCAGGATCTCCATATTCTCCAAATTTTTACTTATATTGTACACTTTCAATACCGAAAAAAAGAAAGCGCTCCGTTGCGGAACTTAACTAGTTGAAAAATATCACAAGTCTCTTTTTGTACTACGGCGCGGACCGGCTAGCGGTGACTAGCTCGCGAAGAGATCGTCGGGAAATTGAAAAAGTCCGAAGCTCACGCCTGCATCAGATCTGATCTCGTAACCTAGGGGCTTCGTATCTCGCCCTCGGCTTATTGACCCACCCGACCCTATCGTTCTCTGTCACGGACTGACTGTATTGGGAAGGAGGCGCCTTTTATATAGAGGGTGCGGGCGGGGCTGCGGGGGGCTCTCCGCGGCGGCCGCGGGGTCCCCGCGCGCCAGTTCGCCCGTGCCACGCGTCGTGCCGGTCGTCCCGCTGCCGGTTTCCGCAGTCACCGGCACCGCGCCCCGCCTGGCGTCCGGTGCCTCAGCCGGCCGGCTTTCTTTGTTGTTTCCACCAGTGCTACAGTTCCCAAGTGATCCTATCCCCAAACCACCACAGTGTTCCGAACTATCCGATTAGTGCCCAGTATTTTCTTTGTTCCAGTATCTGTAGAAGTTGCTAGAACGTTTCGTGCTGTAACAGTAATCGCTATCGGGCGACAAGTCGGCTGCTCCAACAGTTTCTGTCTGTAGCTTAGAGATAAAGACTCTAGTTTATAACATTATGTTTGTCTTCAAAAGATTAAAAATATGTGATTTTTAAGTTTATGATTTCATTTTCAATGATGATACAAAATTGTGCAGGTAAGTGGTTCAAATAGATAAGTAACAGAGCAAAACATTAATTTTTTAAACTTAGTAAAGCATTTGTTTACTTTAAAATTCAACTACCAAACTGCTTGTGACTCTGACTTAGAAAGAGCAATTCCAAAAGGTGTCGGAAAGAAAAAAATGTCATAACCAGATAAAGTGTGTCAATTCAAACATTCAGAAATAAAGCCGTTAAAAACGATTTGCAACATTTAAATATGAGACATAAACACGCTCATAAATAAAACTCTAAAGTTTTCAAACAATTTGCTCAAAATTTCAGAGCTTCAGAACGCAAACACAAAAAAATAATTTAAACAGTGATTAATCTGAAACAGTTTTCCCAATAGTCACTCTTCAAATATCAGAAAAAAACTTGGCAGATGACTTCCTCGTAGATTCATCTTTTTTACTGACAGAGACCGTTCATTTTTTTTGAGGAAATTTTAAAAGATTTAAAAAGTAAGCTTAAATATTAATTAAGTAATGAATTATAATTGTATATATTATTTTTAATATTATATTAAGTAAAAATAAATGTATCTGATACTAAAGATATCGATATTGCATCAGATAAACGGTTAACAAATCGATACAAAACAGTCAAGTCCAAAGAATTTAACGAATTCAAGGACAAAGAGGTACCCCGTTAGCAGAACAAAGATTATTTAGAAAAAACAAACTTACGTACTTATAAAGGAAAACTACCTAATTTGAAGATTGTGATATCAATAAACGAAATTATTTTATTGTTCTAGGTAATTTAAAGAGGAGGACACTTTACGATCCGGCTTTAAAACAATAAATAACAAATTGCTATGTTTTGTTAAAAAACTAAAAGATATGGTAAGACTATTGCCAATACGAGAAGCCTTTATTTAGAGAATAAATGTACGAGAAGCGTCTATCCAGATAATAAATGTACAAGAAGCCTTTAAGCCAGCCATAAAATTTGGGATCACTAGGTACCTACCTATTACATCACCCGGCCCGAGCAAACCCCCTTTACAAATCTCTTTCTTTGTTCTTTCTAATAAAAAAGTTTGGTTCCTTTAATCTGGGATTTCGTAAGTGATAAGTGTCGTGAATAATACTATTAGGAGAAAATTCATTGTTATGCAATAATTTGATTCCTATGAAAGTGTTTATTTAGATTTTGTCTTTGTTTCGGACTTGGTGATGTAGGTAATGTCCAGGGGATCTCAATTTAAAATTTTCTAAGTCTAGTTTATATAGTGCCTTCATATGTTAAATTAAAATATTTTTTTGTGAGTTTAATATTTGAAGCAACACTAAATTTACATAGAACCAATTTAAGTAAGTGACTCACATTTAAACTATAAAAATGTTAAATTTCATAAATATAGTTCACAGAATGTACCAGAACAAGACAATCAACCTGTTAAACCAACCAAACGCAATATTTTACCACCGCTAGAAAGTGAAGTAGGCAAGCCATTCGAAATGGTAAACGTGCAAATCATTATAGTTGGCGTAGCAACCGAACCAATCTAAGAAACAGTAACCAATTTCTAAGCGGTAATAACCGCAAAGCCACAAAAACAATTGGACAAAAAGAGAAATGAAAAAAGCGGTTGCCACGGTACGCCGGCCGGCGAACTGGCCTTGGAGCGACGTGACTCATGCACACCGAGCCGAATCAAAAAACACGCCATCGTCAATATCGTGACGATAAATCGACATACTCGATATAATCTCGACATTGTGCAAAGTTCACGGGTCGTGTTGTTGTTCCATATAATGGGTACTCGCTTTTAAACCGGTTTCTCTAGATTCGCTAATCCATTTTTTTGTATTATTACGATTTTGGTCATACAGGAATAATATTTTGACAGATCGTTTGTCAGCCCGATCAGGGAAGTCATTTTCGTCTTCAATCTTAATGGTATCATTATCAGTTTTTTAGTCAATTGGATAAGGAAGGCATTAACTGTTCAAACTTATACTAAAATCAATTCTTATCTTTATTTCCGCGCTTGTTTAAATGAGTACTCGTAAATAAAGATACCATTGTGTGCTTAAAACTTCTCGACGGCACTTATCTTAACTGTTTTCTTTATGATATAATTATTTAAACATCAGTCATATATTATTAAACATTGTATGATATATTTATGAGCCATTACCGCTTAGCGATTCTCGTAATGCTCTTATTATTTTATCGTTTGTAGCTTATTCTCTTATCATTTCGGAATTACAATTCTGGAAGCTTCCACACAGTCTTCAAATAATGTGATCCCTGTGGAATTGAATTCAGAAAATTGTGAATAATCTATTGTTAGAATGTACGAGCTTAACGAAATCCCGCTAGCAAGCATCAACCTGTCCAAAAAGGTTTTTAACAAGAGTCCCTTATCCCTTCAATCTTCCATCCCCTTTTACAAAGCGTCTTCAACAATATCTTCCGTCCCTTTCGCGAAGCACCTAGCGACTAGAAGCGGGTCGCATGTGGAGCGCTGACATGTCTCAACTTGTTTGTATACTTGAAGCGACCTGTCTCCAATTTGTTCCCCAACTCTTTGTTATCTCTCTGTTATGACTTGACAACTTTTCACGTTTCTTCTTTATTCAATTTTACCTTTTTATGTCTCTGTTTTATTTAATTTTTATTCATAAATAATAATTAATATGAATGCGATAGATAGGTATTATAATTATCAAAAATATAAACTTACAAACCAAAAGCGATAAATTTAAATCTATTTAAAGTACTCAATTCGAATATTGATATAGCTGATATTTATAAAGAGCACCAAACTAAACATTTGCATCGGTAGAGTCAGACTGGCGAATAGTTAAAAACAGCATTTCTATAGCTCAACTGGACTCGGTATAAATATTAATTAGTACTACATTATTCATTAGATTGCCGTTCTGTTATTTGCCTATTTCCAACCACAAACATTGGTGCCAAACATAATTCAACCAATTTGAATCGCCCATTTCCCTGTACAGATTGTTAGGTCTCAAAGCATTTTTTATTTGGTCGTGTTATAACTAATATAGGGTGATTATTATTCGGCGCGCATTCGAATGTTGTTCCAAGTTTAGGCAAGTACTAATTAGCATTTTAAAGCTTTGTTTATGTCGTTGCTACACGTGCCTCGCCATTGTTATTGCATATGATTTTAGTTTTATATACCTTTATTGTATATAACATTGTTAGCTGTAACCATACTCCTATACAAAGCGCGCCAAAGTAAGCTATCCTTTTATAAGTTAATGTAGCTAAGTAATTGTTGATTCCAGATACGAAATAAATAACTTTTGTTGTTGGTATTATATTTATAATAAAATTGCTTTCAAATATAACTTTATAAAAATATTAGGGTATGTAGTCAGGACTCTACATGTATTTATAATATATTTTTTGCTCTTCATACGTATTCTGGAACACTATATATTAACTTCATTTACATAGTCAATATTATGTACATGTCCCTTGTATCTGTGAACTTGTCTTATAATATTATTTTGAATTTGGTTTTAATCACGTGATTAAAACTAAACATAAATATGTGATGTAAAAAAATAAGTGAGACATAAAATATAAGCCAGCAAAAACCTGTTGTAACCCATTTTGGAAATTCATGTATCAAGGTTAAAAAAAACAGGATCTTATTATTTGATATGAAGAAGTAGTGTTCGGTAATTTATTTTTGAACACCATGTATTTGTACAATAACCCTGCAAAAAAAGTTTGTAACCAGAAAAAAGATTTGTAAAATATTAATAAATTTGCTTTATCGAATTTCATTGTTTTTTTTATTTTTATAATCAGCATGTATTCCTTATCAAGTGTATTAAAAACCTGTAGGTTATATTTATTATAATTGATACTTTTCTATACTTAAAATAAACATAATTTTTATACAAAGAATAAGTAAGTGCTTGTTAAAATGTAGGTTATCAAGCAAATTATCCGTCATTAAGATACAGTGGCACAGTATTTGGTAATTTAGATAATAATAAAACTGATAGCAAAGAATTAATTAAGACAAGTTTAGACTATCCATAGTTTTGATATTTTATTTCAAGTAGGAAGATTTTATTAGGAAAAGATAAGTGATACTTCTGTTATGAAGGAAATTTAAGATTTGCAATAAGTAAGAGTTAACTAGGAGGGTTAAGAAAATTATACACTATTAAAATAATGAAATTAATAATAGGTATTTTAATATTTTTATTAAAATCTAAAGAAATTTATGAAATACGTAATAAGTTGCAAGAAATGAATACTCTATTAAAATAATTAAACAAACATATTATTTCGATATTGATTTACAAAATACTAGTGATATTTGAACTTTAAGACGTTTAACGGTTTTTAAATAAATGATAATAATATTTACATAGTATAAAATGAAGTCGGTTCCGCTGTCTGTTCGCTTAGATCGTTTAAACTACTCAACGAATTTTAATGCAGTTTTCAGCAATAGATAGAGTGATTCAAGAGCAAGGTTTATATGTATAATACATACATAACTCTGTTTGTTTGTTACCTTTACACGACTAAATGGATGAACGGATCGTATTCAAATTTTGCAAGGAGATAGATTATATCCTGGGAAAGGACAGATATAGCCTACTTTTTAGCCAACTGCGCAAAATGAGGGTAATGTTTTATTGAAAAACCACCCGTGCGAAGCCGCGGGCGGGTCAGCTAGTTATTTATAAAGGAATACCTGCTCTGGTTTCATCTAGGCAAGCGTGTTCCGTCGTAGACTGCATCATCGCTTACCAACAAAATCTCAAATCAAACAAACCTTTTTAATTAAAAAAAAATGTAACCTACCTAGGTATTGAAATTTTATAAGTATTTTGATTTTGAGCTTATGTCAAAACATATATTCTGAGGTATTATATCAATGATTTGGAACATTTTCAGATAAAAGGATATTTTATATGACGAATTCAGCGTCTACGAAGGGTCTACGAGAGTGCTACGAAAGTTGACATCTTTGGTTTTATTTTGGTCATAGATTGATCAAAGTAGGGCAAAATAATTATGATGATGTAGAAATTATATTGACATAGTAAAACGACAAGTATAGTGCGTGCTACGATCCTACGAAAACCTATGAAAGTGCTACGAGTTAAGTACAAACGAAGCAAAAGTAAGTATTCATACTTCTCTATTGTATATCTCACTGATAGGAATAATGTATTATCTACCACACAATCTTGTAAACATTGCACGCCCTAGTCGGTAGATAGCATTGAAACTTTATAATGAATACTGACATCTCTACTACATACTTGACGACCTCCGTGGTGCAGTGGGCGAATAGCCGGCTGAGACGCAGGAGGTAGTGGGTTCGATTCCCGCCGCGGAACAAATGTTTGCATGATTTAAAGATATTTGTTCAGGGTCTGGTTGTTTCTCCTATGTATTATAAGTATGTATTTACAAAAATAATAATGTATATAAGTATTATTCTAGTTCCCATAGTACAAACTCTTCTTAGTTTGGGGCTAGATAGCGCTGTGTGAAGTGTCCAGCAATATTTACAAAAAATATTATTAATATGTATATTACCTGCCTACATGTATTTCATGCAATAAATATTATTTGAATTGACAAAATGTTTAAAAAGTAACTATGTAAGTATTATTTATTCTATTAAACGCGTTTTATTATCCATACTTAATGTTATAAATTCGAAAGTAACTCTGTCTCTCTGTCTGTAAGTTTGGTGAAAGAAGAAGGGAGGCTTTTGCCCAGCAGTGGGACAGATACAACATGTAATTTAAAACCAAATACCAACTAAATGCTTAAGTATTTTCTTTCTACGAGTATATTAGTACGTGCTCTACCAAGTATTTTTTCAAAAATAATTAGCGATATCTGAACCTGTCGAAACAGACAGATGCCCCCATCGTCCACCCCCTCCTGGCCCCGTCATGGTGGCGACTGGTGAGGTGGTAACGCATTGGTGGTAATCGTTGTACAGCTGTGTTGAAGTGCCATAGCAACCCTCACACAAAACATATCAATGTAAAATGAGCTTTATTTCGCTCTGTATTGTATTCAATACGGTTTAAATTAAAATTAAACGCGAGAAAAAAAATGCCAGAATTTATGACCTGAACAATTATTCGTATAACAAGAGAAAGTTACAATAGGTCAAATTTGACAGATGTCAAAATTCTACCAACGAACAACAAACCAAATGATATAACATTGGAATATCATGAAGTCTAAATATTTATCCAGGATTAACTATTAGTATTCATTTTCCAATGTAAAGTGAAACATGGTGATTATTATTTATATCTACTTATTGTATATGAATGATACTAATACAGTAGAACCTCGATAAGTTAAAGTCCAAGGGAAACACAAAATATTTTAAGTTATAGAGGTGTTAAGTTATCAAGGGTCTATGTTAGGTAAAGGTTAATATAGAGGTATGTACATGTTTCTATGTACCCTTGCTCCCATTTTTACTCGAATTCATCAGAAGGATGGATTCAATAAAATACTGAAAGTTAAATATGTAATCATATTTATTCACATTACTTACATTACATAAAAATAAAACAACAACTAAAGGTTTAGTCTACTTAAAAAAATCTGTGATTTTCTTTTGTTTTAAAAAATTCACTGTTTCTAAATCGATTTGATTTTCAATAACAAATAGAGAGGAGAATACATTATCTTTTATGTTGCTACACTGCTCTATAAATGATCGTACAGTTGTTAAAGCTCTTTTTGCTTCGTTGATTGATACACTTGTAGATGAAGTTTGTGGCTCGTCGTTAAAATCATCGTCTTTATCACTTTCAATGCAATTGTTTACTGATTCCAATATTTCTTCCTCTGTCAACGTCCCTGCTGTGGCTACGTCATCATCGCAAGTAACGAAGTCTTCAAAAGTAATGTTTGACCCAGACATGTGCTTACTCCATTCTTCAGGCACATTATCATTTTCCTCTTCAATGATTTCTTGAGGTTCTGAAGAAAAACCACAGGTTCTAAAGCAGTTTTTTACTGCAAGGGGTGTTACGTTTCGCCAAGCTTTGTCCGCCATCCTCATTGCTTGAAGAACATTGATAGAAGAAATCGTATTTTGCTCCACATGAGCTATCATTTTTCTAAAAACTTCTTTTCTGTATAATGTTTTAAAATTTTTAATTATTCCCTGATCCAAAGGTTGAAGTTGTGATGTTGTGTTTGGTGGAAGAAATTGGACTTTGACTGCCTTTAATGGTGGTATGTCCCCATGTGCTGTGCAGTTGTCGATAAATAGGATAATTTTTCTATTTGAAGTTACCATTTGCTTATCTATGTTAATCAGCCATTTTTTAAAAAGATCGGCTGTCATCCATGCTTTTTTATTGGCTTCATAATCCATGGGTAGTGATTTTAGGCCTGCAAAGCACCGAGGTTTTTTTGACTTGCCTATAATTAAAGGTTTCAGTTTTTCTGTGCCTGTAGAATTTGCACAAAACAGAATCGTAAGTCGTTCTTTGCTGTGCTTTCCTCCATGACATTTTTCATTTTTGAATGTTAATGTTTTGTCGGGAAGACATTTGAAGAATAGACCCGTTTCATCAGCGTTAAAAACATCATTGGGATCATAATCATTCACTACATTATGTAATTCAGATTTCCATTCTTGGCAGACTGATTTGCTAACGCTCGCACTTTCGCCGCATATTTTTTTAAAGGCTAAATCATGCCATTTCTTAAAATTCTGTAACCAGCCATTGCTGGCTTTAAAATTTTTGATTTTCAGAGAATTAGCGAACTCTTCAGCTTTTTCTTTCAGTATGGGTCCACTAACACTGATGTTTTTGTTTCGACACTGTTTGAACCACGTAAACAAACATTGTTCTAAATTAGGGAATTCGGCAATTTTTCGTCTTTTACATTGAAGACTTTCTCCTGATTCTTGTTTCTTCAAGATTTCAGCTTCTTTTTTAATGATGATAGACAATGTACTCTCATGTATTCCAAACTGAGCCGCAACTTCTTTCTTTTTCAATCCATTTTTCACTGCTCCTATAGCTTCTAATTTATCAGCGTAGGTGAGGGTTGTTAGTTTTCTTTTTGTACTCATTTTAAGACAGTTTTATCACACAGTAAGTAAAGCGATGTTTCCAGGACAACGATCAAAAAACTTATGATGCAAGTAAGTCGTTGTCACAAAGCTAACCGCCGCAAAGCTTTGAAGAATTTAGATAAAGCAAACAATAGGTAATGTATTGTTTACGTTAACAATACATAGTAAACACGTGCAAGCAATAAATACCGAAACCATTTGTTTTGACACTCTTTCAAAATGACTCATTCACAAACAATTTTATGTTATAGAGGTTGTGGAAACATTTCTTTTAGTTACTGAGGGCCTATACAGAGATTATTTATTTAAGTTATAGAGGTTGCGTATTTTAAGTTATAGAGGTTTTGGGCTCTGATGGGAAGGGAACATAGTATTTTTTGAAGTAACAGAGGTTTTTATGTTACCGAGGTTTAAGTTATCGAGGTTCTACTGTATTATAAATGCGAAAGTTTGGATGTTTGTTTGTTACTCAATCACGTCGTAACGGCTGAACTGATTTCGATATAATTTGGTGTGTTGATAGATCATGACCTGGATTCAAACCTAAGCTACTTTTTATTGACAAACAAAGCATGCGAAGCTGCTGGCGGAAGCTAGTAACATAATAATTGTTTAGCATTATGTGGTTGATTTAACGATTTTTTGTGATAGATATTCAAAATTATAGATATAAGCACGCCCAAGATGCAGACAGCCTTATCCACGAGGAGAATACTCTACTTTTCACAATCTAGGTCGGTGCATTCTGTGCTGAGGTTAGTTTGATTTACTAATAAGTTCTTATTGTGTGGGTTTCTTTGGTTCAAATTTTATTACAGATGAGGTTCCAAATTCAAATCACAGTATACCCGCGAGGCCATAATGAAATTCAGTACAACTTTACTCCCGGCTCAGCCGTAGGGATTTAATCACCCGATTTCGGTGAGGTTTGCGTGACATATATTTATTTAACATTGTCGAGCGTCGAGCAGGTGCTGTGAACATAAATTATTGTATTGTATTGTAACTTGAAGGGGGATTTGCGCAACGATGCCAAAACGTATTCAGTAGCTAAATATGATTTAAGGAGTTGTCAAATCATACAAATACATCAAAGTTAAACATGTTTAGTGACTAAATACCTTTAGGGATAGTTGTGACAGCCGGCCTTAGTTCCAATGTCGCTGAGCACGTCATAAATTCAATCACCAGTAAAAACGTTATACAAACTACGAGGTAATCTGTATGCGTAGGAACATTTTGCATAGCAACAGGGGTTGATGACGTAAGGGTGGTTTAGAGGGTTGAAGAGGGTGGTTCTGCAAATAGGTTCGTATGTAATGAGGTGTTGCTTGGGTACAGTAATTAGGGTGTGGAGAATTTTGAGGGTTTGTCGAAAGGGATTACAGTTTGGACATAAAACTAAGCTATTGATTTTTTGTAAATCATTTTTTATTATTATTTGGAGCCTGTACTGTCCCACTGCAGGGCAAAGGCCTCCCTTTCTTCCTTCCACTCCACTCTATCATACGCTTGTGTAGTCCAGTCTTCCATATACGAGTTGAGTTCGTCTTTCCATCGGCGTCGCGGTCTGCCGCGTGCTCGTTTTCTGTCTTTTGGGATCCACTCGGTGGTGGATTTTGCCCATAACTCCTCCGACATACTGCAGACGTGTTCCGCCCAATCCCACTTTAACTTGCCTACTTGGTGCCCAACGTCCGCGATTTGTGTTTGGGAGCGCAGTTCACTGTTTCTAATGCGGTCTGTCAGCTTGACTCCTAGGATACTGCGCTCCATGGCTCGCTGACAAACCCCGACTTTGGACTTTTGTTGATCCGTCAAAGAGCAGGTTTGAGCGGCATAGGTAAGGATGGGGAGAATGCACGCGTCCATGAGCTTGCGTTTAAGTGTGAGAGGAAGGTTACCCTTCATCATATGTTTCATGGCGCAATAGCCCTTCCAGGCGTTTTCTGTGCGTCTTGTAACTTCAGCATCTTGCCTGCTCTGGAAGGATACTATTTGGCCTAGGTATAAATACTCACTGACGTATGCAATCTCCCCACCACTTACCTCCAACCTGTGTTGTGTGGTGTTCGTCATAAGTTTTGTCTTTGACATGTTCATGCTGAGCCCAACCTCGAGGCTAGCGGTGTTCAGGTCGTTGAGCATGGTTCCAAGTTCTGAGGCGGAAGAAGAAAAGAGTACTATGTCGTCGGCAAAACGAAGGTTGGTTAGCCTTCTTTCGCCGACCACAATGCTCTTTTCACTCTAAATAGGTATTAACTTCTTAAAAACTTCTTCTAAAGTGGCTGTCAAGAGTTTTGGGGAAAGGGGGTCGCCTTGCTTAACTCCTCGTTCGACATGAAAAGACGGGCCTATTGAATCTATTTTAATGGATGCTGTACTATGGAGGTATATTTTCTGTAATAGCTGAATATATGTTGTAGGGATTTCTTGGTTTCTAAGGGCTTCGAAAATGGCGGAATGGTTTAAACTGTCAAAGGCTTTAGAGTAGTCGACAAAGGCTAGATAAAGTGGAAGTTTATATTCAGTATACTTTTCTATAAGCTGATTTATTGAATGGAGATGGTCGGCTGTGGAGAGGCCACGGCGAAAACCTGCCTGTTCAGTAGGTTGATGTCTATCCAGTTGTACCGATATCCTGTTTTCAATTACTTTAATGAAGGTTTTATAAATATGGGATATCAAGCTAATTGGGCGGTAATTGCCAATATCTGCTTTATTTCCTTTCTTATGGAGCAAAATGATGTTAGAGTGGCAAAAATGTTTAGGTAAAACAGAGGTGTTTAAAATTGAATTAAAAAAGTTAGTTAAATGTGGTAACAGAACAGGTTCACCAACTTTAAGGGTTTCAGTTGTTACCTCGTCTACCCCAGGACTCTTTCCATATTTCAGGCTGGCAAGTGCACGATGCACTTCGAGTCCTGTGATTGGCGTTATGTCATCCGAATATGAATAAGGATACAGTAAATCATTACTAATACTATATAAATTTGAAAGTAATTCTGTCCCTCTGTCTGCCTCTCTGTTTGTTACGTTTTCGTGACTAAACGGCTGGACCGATTTCGTTTAAATATGGTATACCTAGATTACTGTGTATGTTATGCTTTTAGCGATAGGATTTAATTTTGTTTGGTGTGCAATATAGAGTAGGTATATCTACCTATCTGTATTATGTATAACTTGTTATTTATCAGTATTTTACTCCAATGTCCTTTTCTGTGCACTAACCCACCACTATAATCAACTATCTCTATCTTCAAAGGTTTGCTGGAAGAAAACTCTTATCTCTGTAACCTATTTGTGTACATTTTGTGTACTATTATGACAGGTTATTTTTAAACTGGCTGCGCAGGAGGGTAATTGATCGAGCGAAGCGAGATCTCCAAATCAACTTGGGCAAATCGGCGTTGTATGTATGTATGTATGTATGTTTGTTTGTCCGAGGATAATTTTCGAAGCGTGAAATTTGGTATATAGGTAGGTAATGATGGCACAATTTTGGTGTGACTCAATGAACTAAAAATTGGGGGGGGTTGTTGGAATATTAGGGTTCAAGAGGGGTAAAAAAAAATTAAATGAGACGTCAAATGAAAGGTCTTCATTAGTACATTTCGACCCCGTTTTTATTTTTAGTAAAGTTTTTGTAGTTTTTGAGTTATTAGCCATAATAAAAACTAAACTTTGACAAAATTCACAGGGTACACCAGTGACCCCACAGTGCTGTAATTTAGTATGCGTGTAGCTTAAGTATCACAAATATAGGCAAAAGTCTGAAATCTAGAATAACTGCAATTTGGACCCCAAAAAAGCGTAACCAATTAACATGAACTCCCGTTAACTGTAATTAGAATGAAACTGTAGGTCAAGTTATTTGGTTATTTATTTTGTGGCACTATTTTGATAGTCAAAGATTACGAATAATATTTTTTTGTTTTTATGGTAGACTCGCGAGATTTCAGTTCGGGGCGAGTGTGTACTATTGTTTTTCTAGCAAACCACTCGTGCGAAGTCGCGGGCGGCAGGTAGTAGTTTAAAAAGGAATACCTTGGAATACCTGCTCTGGTTTCATTTAGGCAAGCGTGTTCCATCGTAGACTGCATCATCGCTTACCATCAAAATCACAAATCACATCAAACGATTTAATTTTATAAAATTATTTAGCGACATTTGAAGTCTATTTTAGATTTTAGAATAATGAAAACTTTTTACGCTGCTTTGTGTACTTACGTACACAAAGCAGCGTAAAAAGTTTCTACGCACAGCCTTCTAGGTTTTGCAACTGTTGAACTTCTTTAACAGTTGTTGGGAGCCGTTGGGTGTAGGCCGCACAAGATCTATCGCTCTGGAAATCCAGCGAAGTCGCCTACTCCTTTGCAAGTTAAGTTCTTGTGTCCTTTTTCACGTATCGAACGTAATGTTTTGACTTGCCTCTGACTACACCTTTATGGGATATCTTCACTGGTCTGCGTACTGAGTGAGAGAACCGGGGATGTCCACCATGGGGTAAATATATTTGTGAGCTATATATTATTTCTCGAATCAATAATAATTTCGGCAAACATTGCCAAATTAGCAAGGTTATAACAATATCAATACGCAAATAGATTTAATAATCAAACAGCGGCTTGTGCCACTTCCCGTCTGGGGTTCAAGGTGGTGCGGGTTCCTGTCCCGTTTCCTGGCGTTTTGTAGGCATAATCAATATCTCGGAACAAGTTACAGTAAAGAACAGGAAGGTGAAAGGCAAAGAAAAAAGTATTTAAAGGATCATTTAAAAGAATAACCAGCCTTGAATCTTGCCTGATTCTTTCCTGACTTGATCGCGGAGGAACGTTGACGTTTGTCAACGTGAAAGTGAAAGTGATCCCAGATATTTCAATGAAAAAAAACAGGTCAAACAGTTGTGATCTCTATGAATGATCTTTAATTCAGTCTTTTCTCGTTTCGGAGTCTCAAGATTAAAACATTTTGCCATTTATTTTAAAAACTTTTTTACTTATTTTAAAGATGAGACTATTTAGTTTCTTCTTTCTAAAAAAGTCGTAATAAATGACGTTTCAAAAATCGTGTCCTCGTACTCGTAGGATCATCATACGCAATGTAAATAGCTAATAGTAATTGACTCTTATAGGGACGTCGTATCTTTCCTCAGTGCCTAAAAAAGAACCGTTATAAGATCATTTCGTTGTCCTTCTGTCTGTCTGTCGCGGTCTTAAACGTTCGCCAAACTCATTTACTAACTGTATTTACAAACTTTTTTCTTACATAAGGCAACTTAAAATAATTGCATAGGCTTATAGCTTTTGGTGCGTGGATACGAAATTACTAATATTTGGGGCCATTTCGGGTGATTTATTGCATTATGGCTTCCATGGTGCTGTCATTATGGGGTACGCAGAGGGTAGAGCAGCCGAGGGGAGGGGGGGGGGGAGGGAAGGGCGATTAATAATCACTCGGCAATCATGGACGAGTGTTTAGTTTAGTCATGTGAAAGGGTTTATAGTAGAGG
Source organism: Philereme transversata (assembly GCA_963924445.1). Taxonomy (NCBI): domain Eukaryota; kingdom Metazoa; phylum Arthropoda; class Insecta; order Lepidoptera; family Geometridae; genus Philereme; species Philereme transversata. Next base: position 571,117 of record OZ004343.1, on the reverse strand, counting down.
AAGGGGGGAGTTTATTTTGTATGATAACTTTTCGCTATTATACAAGCCTGTAAGGAGATAAAAAAATCGTATAAACTCTAAAGGGGATGATTTCAAACTCTATTGGAGACTACTTCTTTTCCAAAAGGATTTTTTTACGCCATATTCATTAGAAAACAGATTCCCATAAAATTTCAAAAATATGCAGATCAAAAGAATAGAATTATTCGTATAGATTGTATTTATATTTCAAGTTTAACTCGGGATAGAGACGCCACCTGTAGTTTAAAAAACATTATTTTCAAAAATTACACGTGGCATGCTGAGGAAGCGGCACAAAGCTCGAAGAACTGACGGCCGTTGGGGCAGAAAGGGTCTTGAGTGGGGACCACGCACTGGAAGGCGCAGTGTAGGATGGCCCCGTTAGATCCGCACAAGATCGGTCGCTCTGGAAATGTATGGGGAGGTCTATGTCCAGCAGTAACCGTCCCGTGGCTGATATGATGATGATGGCACGCAGAAAAGTTGTATCTACTATTAGCGTGCTTTTTGACACAATGCGTATATTTACAATGAATCGAAGTGCTCTATCGCGGGGTCACCTTTAACCCCAACCCCCATTTATTCAACCCCACAGAATAACCAACTGTTACTATCACAACAATAAGCTCACAGAATATAAAACAATTTGTATAGTGGCAAGTGCTTCGCAGTTTTGCTGTACCTACAGGGTGATTTATAATATGTATTATTTTTCCCCCGACCTTTTTTTGCCCGCGCACACGGCTGTAACAGGCGAACGTCGGGATATCAAATAAAAAAAGGGTACATACGCAATAAATACCCGTTTAAATCAATAATTATATGTTTCATTAGTATTCATATCAGCCGTAGGAAGCCAAATTTGACGCTGAACAATTTTTCATAAATAATAAGTATAAATTCAACAAATAGAGCTTGTTGCCCACCTTCAAATTATTTGTTTCTTGGACGGTTAATATTCAAAATTTAGTAATAATTTATACATTAAAATCATAAGGATCACTTTGAAACGTCAATTTTACTGCCTATTCTTTCGCGATCAAGCTAGTATAGAAGCCACGGTAGATCGTGCGTCTACCACATCAAAATTTAAACAAAAACAATAATGTAAATCACCACAATGACCCCAGCATGATTAAGCACAATATTCCGAAGCACGCTGTAGATGTTTGTATAAGTGCAGGTTAGGTAACAGTTAGTAGGGTAATATCTGGATGGTAACAGCTACCTACCGTTCGTACTGTTATTCGCTTTTCGTGTTTGATGTCGCGAGACGGCCGCTTGTGACAAAGCTATTCTGATCACCGTGTGCAGTTTTTTTATAATAGGTATTATGAGGTACTATGATTGTTGATTGCAAGCTTTTGCCCGCGGCTTTGCATGCATGCTTTATCGATAAAGAGTAGCTTATATCTCCAGGTCATAATCTATTGATATACCAAATTTAATTGAAATCGGTCAAGCCAATTCGTAATAACGTAACAAAAAGACAGAGCAGACAAAAATATCAGTTTTTTAATATACATACTTTAGCCCGCTACTTCGCACGCAAGGTTTGTCAATAAACACGGCAGGACATATTCAATAACAATTTACCTATGCTCTAGGGTCTCTAGGGTTATAGAAATGCCTAGAGTCTAGGCATTCCTAAAACTAACACAGCTTATGAGTCTGCACTCTCTGCATATCATACATATGCACATTCACGGCTAAAATACGGAATAATATGTGCTAAGAACACTCCTGGAATCAAGTCAACAAACAATAAAACAATATAAACTAAATCATAATCGGTTCATCCGTTTGGGAGTTACGATGCCACAGAGTGATAGTTGCAATACAACGATTGTGGCATCGCACCTCTCAAACCGATGAACGATTTTTTTTGATTTAGTGATCTATTCTTATATCATCATCATTATTATATTACGTGTACGTCCAGTGCTGAACATAGACCTTCATCATAGATTTCCAGAGTGACCAACTTAAGCGGCCTGCACCTAACGGCTCCCACCAACCTTTAACGGGTTGTCTTTCCATCTAGTGGGGGCTGCCCTACGCTGCGCCTTTCAGTGCGTGGTCTCCACTCGAGAACCTTTCTGCCCCAACGGCCGTCAGCTCTTCGAGCTATGTGCCCTGCCTACTGCCACTTCAGCTTGCTAATTCTATAAGTACATATCTTTAGAAAACACAAAGTAACAGTTGAAGTATCTAAAGACTGATGCAAACGATCTATAGATAGCTGAACTTCATACTAATATTTTACATATTTAACGGTAAAAACAATTCCTTTTTCTAAACGAATTATCTTTTTTCCAGCATTTGTAGGCTTGCTAATGTTTTGTTTATTCATGAATAAGCAGGAAACCCCCCTTTTAACCAAAAGCAAGAGTTACTTTTATCTACAACATTTTATTGATGTTTTATTTTGGTCCATCGAACACAAGGGTCCTTTGATTAATGTTACATCAAAGTTACGAACTCATCCGAATAAAAACCCATATTCGTAAACAAACTCAGTGAAGTCAACGAATTGTCATTTTTGTCCACTTTAATCGACAAAAATGCTTTTCGATTTTGCTTCGGAAATAATTGTCAATTATTCGTCATTCAATCTTTCGTTCAATTATGGCGGAATCGAACGAAATGCGTATACTTCGTACTTATAACAGCGATTGACGTAACTCCCCCTTCATTTATACTGGGGATCGGAAGATGTAGTCAAGCTGAGGCCGGCAGGTCATTCATAGAGACATAGTAGAGCTTTTTTACTCGACCATTCAACTTAGAGCACCTTGTATCAATCTAGTATTATAAGTATCTTATTCTTGTGTCGCGATTCTTTCAGTGATAACAAATGAGACACAAAATGTCGAACGAGGTTGCACAATGCCCGGTGACGTTATATGACACGTGTGCGGGATATTTGCCCCCTAGAATCAAATTAAGTATAAATCTTTTTATACATTAAAATCACAAAGATCGCTTTGAAACGTCAATTTTACTGCTTGTTCGTTCGCGACCAAGCCAGGAAAGAAAGGCAAGAAACAAGGCTGGTTGTTTTTTAATCATCCTTTTAGAATACATTACAATAAACAAAATAAATTACGTCTAAATTGTAACATTTTTGAACGAGTTGGAGTAATTTCAATCCAAAGCTTCTCTATCATTTATATAATCTGATATTTTATAGAAGCTTTTTTATATAGAGAACTAGCTGACCCGACAGACGTTGTCCTGTCTTAACTATGAATATTGAATTAGAATTCGTATAACTAATATAAAAAAGTGTTTATTATTGTTATCCTTTATGATATTCTTAATTTTTAATTTTCTAATTAACATTCTTAATTTTTTTTTCTTGTGCGTATACAAATAGTTTTGTTGGTATTCCGACACGGTAACAGGCGACATATAACTGGCCATGTGAAAACATGGATTTTCAAGATTGATGCTACAAACACTTAGCGACTGCCTTTGAGATTTATTTATCGACATTGCAAATGCTAGCCGCACTGGAAATTGCAACCGTTTAAAGTCGAATGGTATGTCGTTCGGAATCAAAGGAATCCGTGGAATCAAAACGTCTTCGCCTTTGTACTTCCCTTTCAAAATTGTGGCTTCGATGACGTTGTTCATTAATTTCATAGGATATTGTAACGCATCATATGATCGATGTATTTCGAACACACGCTGCAGTTGATTGCTACGCCGATGTAAAACAATATATTGGTTTTCTAAATTTTCACCCACGACGACAATAGCGACTTCGTCAATTGTTGGTACATTAAAACGTCTCGCGTGTTGTCCTGCAGGCGTTTTATCAGCTTTGATGACAATTTTGTGATTATTAGATGGCATGCTGTCAAAAGCCGTCGTGAATAATGAAACCACTTCGTTATGTTGATGAAAAAACGTTTGGAGTTGTTCCACAATTGGTCTGTTCACCGAATTGTTGTGTGCACAACGCTGATTGAGTTGTCTTGATAAATCGCCCATAAAATAAATTTGCAAAAATTTGTAGTCACTATTAGGCGTTGGCAATAAGGTACCTGTTAGATTACATATTTAACCCTGAATCTTGAAAGTTGGCATAAAACTTTCTTGAATAACTTTTGTTGCTCAAAATGACGTCATTTGAGAACAATTATTGTATTGCTGGATATGAGTTAAAATATGTTTAGAATCTGGCCCATTTCCGGAAACCAATGAATGTAGTGGCTCTGGTGGCGGTACCAATGGCGTCAATTTGACTTGACCGCTCGCGCAACACAATCCAGGAGCTTCATTTTTAAACTTAAATGCCTTGCAATATTGGCACACAACGTTCATTGGTCCAATACCAACGATTAGCTGTGAACTGTAATCGATTTCCACGTTATAATTGAATGCAGCTCGATAGGGGTTAAACGCAACATTTCTATGTAGTTGATTTCGATTCCATCGATTCCGTTCAATTTTATTCCGCGCTTCGCGTTGCTCGTCAGTTTGACTTTCTCTTGTAGTGCACTAAGAAATTCAGTTTTCTTACATCCTTTCTGTAAGAAATAATAAATTAATTATTTTACATGTATTTTATCAATAAAATAACTCCAACCGAAGCTTCTGTTTTAAACGATATTAAATTTTTTTACATCCTGTTTCACGATATTTTCAGCACGCATTCTTTCAATCTATGTCAAACGTCATAAGGTTACATTAAAAAAGTTTATAAGATAAGGTTATATTAGAAATAATTTTATATGGTGGTAAAGTAATCTTAAATTTTCTAATTTTCCGACCAATTTTCTTAATTTTTTCTTTCATAAGAACCTTCTCCAGACAATAACAAACACAACTAAAAAGAATTAGCGGAATCGGTCCAGTCTTTCACGCGTGATGGCATGACCAAAGGAAATAGGGATTCTATAATACAGATGTGAATGGCTTTTATTATATTTGAATAATTTTTGGTTGTATTTTATAAGCAGACGGTTGTCTGGAAGGTATTACTTTATTAAGCATTAAGACCGCCCATTATACTTTTCGAATAAAGCTTGTTAAGTATAATACGATATATTAATAATAAATTATTTATTCACAATAAATTAAAAATAAGTGTCCAGTTTATTTTCCTATAACATAGTTAATTAAAAAAAAACATATAATTATCAACACATCACTACCATTGTTGATCGGAAGAGAGCTTATCTCCACAATATAGGTTTTTACCTAGGGTGGAGGTTAGTGCGCTACCAAATTTGCACCCATGTGTATAACGCGTAAATAAAAAAGCCTTTACTAAATTTTTAATAAGTTCAAACAAACCAATCAGGCGCCTACCCGCCAAAATGTTCAAGCGGCATCTAGCGGCTACTGTGCGAATAAAGAAAGGGAAAGAAACACGGCAGAGCTTTCTTTCTTTGAGATTGAGACTGCCTCCGTGGCACAGTGGGCGTATAGCCGGCTGAGACGCAGGAGGTAGCGGGTTCGATTCCCACCGCGGAACAAATGTTTGCATGATCTACAGATATTTGTTCCGTGTCTGGGCGTTTTTCTATATATGTATTATAAGTATGTATGTACAAAAAAAGAATGTGTGTACTTATGTACACGCGTTAGAAGTTATACTTCTTTGGCGTATGGAAAAATAAATAATAAATTATTAGTATCACCGTCGTATATGAAATTGATTTAATAAAAACACCAAAATAATATTTATTTATTCACACTGTTTACTTGTACCTTTACGAAACACGTGTTCTACATATAAAAATACTAGAATATACAACTTGAACATAGTTATCAATTTTCATACCACCTAGAACTAACTTCATGCTGTTAAATTTAGGTGTCGGTGTGCGCGCGCATCGTAAAAATTCACTCTCATCATTTTTCTCCATCGCGCCAAAAGAAGTATAACTTCAAAAAAAAGTATATAAGTAGTCTATCAGTTATCTTGTTCCCATAGTACAAGCTCTGCTTCGTTTGGGGCTAGATAGCGTTGTGTGAAATGTCCAGCAATATTTATTTATTTATAGCTTTAACTTCAACGTAACCAATAGCAATGAATAAACGAAACCCCTCTCCCTCCTCCAACACGGCTGGTAACCGCGGAGGCAAACGACCAACACCCTCCAAGTATAACACGTACTTTGAGTTTTATTGTACTATGTATTTCACAATAACTTTATGTTATTTATTATACTTTGCCACTAAAATCTACTTGAAATTCGCAAGCGGCCCGGTAAAAACATCAATTTGGCATACCTGACTCGGTGTTGCTATGCGAGGGGAGGTAGAGACAGATGTCAATTTATTTTTATTTTTTCACGCGCCGTTTGCGCTGTGATTAGTGCGAAATTATTCAAATTTCGAATAATTGGAATAGCACCACAATTGCAATTCAACTCGATTAAAATAAAGTAGGCAAATGAGCTGTTTTCATAATTTGTAATTAGTTTTGTTTTGACATTTAAAATTTAAATAACATCTAAGTATGCAAAACAATCACCAAAACCATAAAGTTTTATGTTAATCTATCTAATAAATAATGTTAAGTTTTGGTTATTTAAGTCTATGTAAAAAAATTTGAGCCGCTAAGCAACTGTCGTAATAACGAAAAATATAACTGATTTCATATTTAAACAATATTTACTTGAGGATTAAAATTACATGAATGAAAGTCAGAAACGCAATTGGTGAAACTTTTCTCGATACAATTATTTGTCAAAATCGGCTCTTCTAAAACACTAACATCGTTCATTCTCCGACTCTTAGAAGAGATTTAAAGTATTTTTTAATAGTTATGTAGGTAATTATGGTACCTAAATTAATGGAAAAGCCTTTTTTTTCATTTGTTGGTTCTCATGCAATTCGAGATTTTATCTTTAGTCGCTTACGTCATTTGCTCCTGCGACAATGCGGCGCGGCTATGATAGATGTTTGTCTCGTTCTTCACCTAAGCAAGTAAATAGCACTGTCACTTTTTTGCATTTCCGTATAGTCGGCCGTAATCTTCCGTGGTGTAAGGACCTGTGTGCTCGCCTTGTTTCTAATAACTACGAGTAGTGTGTGCCATAAGTAATTAGTACCATTGCACTATTATTGTTGTATGTGGTTTGAACAATGGCCAATAGAACAACATATAACAAGTGGAAAAAAAGGGATTCAAAAGCAGCAAAAAAAGAAAAAGCTAAGAAAATGAGAGAAGCCATACGGTAAATACCTACCTTTTATTCCTTTTTTTAAATTATATTAGTGTTGCTATTATTTGGGTCTTCTTGAAAACCGGATAGTAAATTTACCATATTACAATTGTCACATTCAGAACGTATGTGTGAGTGATAGGTACTATTCTAAAATACATAAAACTAAAAATATCCATCTGGTAATATTTGTTAGCTACATGTAACAACATTATCTTACTTTATTTGTTATTTTTCAGCAGAAAAAAACCTAAGGAGTCACCTGGAGCACCAGCAGCATCAAGCGTAGTTTTTAATTTTTCATCTCAACATTTGTGCCCGGAACAAAATACTGTGGAGTCGCCATTGCTGCGTGTTATCTATGATAAGTATGTTTGTTGTTTTTTTTGCTAGGATTACTTTTCTTACAAAATATGGTTTCAAAATCAACAGAACATTTGAATATTTTGTAGAACATTTCAATACTATACATGCTACTTCCTACTAATAATATAAATGTGAAAGTTTGTATGGATGTATGTTTGTAACTCTTTCACACGAAAACTACTGAACGGATTTGGATGAAATTTGGTACGTAGATAGAGTTTACACTGAAATAACACATAGGTTACTTTTCATCATCATTATCACTATCTCTTTTCATGACTCTACGGGTGAAACCGCGGGGCGCTAGCAAACCAGCGCGTGCGATGTTTTAAAGCGGAGCGCGCAGGGCACAGTTGTATGCTCCGCCCAATCGTTACTGAAATTACATTTGTATATCTTCTTAACTAAGCACCTTGCTTTATGGCACTTTGTTAACAATAACTCTTCAGCTTGCTAATCCTTTGGCCTGGCAAGCTGGAGTGGCAGTGGGCAGGACACAGGGGCACATAGCTCGAAGAACTGACGACCGTTGAGGCTTGGGACACAAAGGTTCTCGAGACTGGAGATCACGCATTGGAAAGTGCAGCGAAGAACGATCTGATAGAGGTTGCTGGGAGCCGTTGGAGACAGGCCGCACTAGATCGGTCGCTCTGGAAATCTATGAATTAATTGAAAATAGCGTGAGAGTAGGATATTAAAAAAAACTACAAATCTAATAAGTAATCTATTTAACAGAATAGTCAAGTGGTCAACATTACCACTACCTTACCTGATGGTAAGTGATGGTGGGGTCGAAGATACGACTCGACTAACTTTTACCTTTTTTTTAATAGTTTCCCACGGAGCTAGCAATACAAATACATACCACCATTTTGTAAGGATTATAAAAAAAATTAAACTCGCTTATTTACACGTTCACTTTAAACACTCTGAGAAAATAAGGAATCTTCATTATTTTACTAGCTAACTTTATTAACGTGTATAATGTATGTTGGGCTGACCGACTGGCCGCCGACCGGTTGGTCGTCCCAAGTATCACTGGAACGAAAGGATGGAGGCTGACCTGCGCGACCTTGGAGCCCATGACTAGGAAGAGATGGCAATAGACAGAGGAAAGTGAAGAGTTCTCATATCGGAGGCCAAAACTCACTTTGGGTTCCTGCGCCAATGGAGTAAGTACTTATGTATCAATAATAAACATCTGACTATCCACCAATAGACTTTTTCAAACTATCACTATATACCTATAATTAGTTGTTATTAAAGGTCATTATCGCGTAGAAACGCTGGGATTATAAATTTAAACGTAATTAAAATATGTATACGTGATTAAAAACAATTACGAACTATGACCAAGTTGTTGCCTTTGTTGCTACCCAAGTACATTGCAACATAATGACTGTTACAATAGTCTGTGTCTGTTGCTAGGCGGTCAAGGCCACGTGCCAACTGCCGACCCTAACGATAGGGGTGGCAGATGACAAGGGGACCTTTAAAAAACGACTCTATAATGCGCTTTGTCATTTTTTGCACGCAATGTGGAATGCTTCGATAAGGAAAGGCTGCAAGTACGATCATTGTATGGATTCAAATTGCTGCATTTTATATTTTTTGATGCCATTTTAGCCTAAAATTGTTATTAATTACTTAGACTGAAATAAACGTCTAGATGAAATATAACTTCATAAAGATTGCTGGGATCCGTTTGGTGTACACACAAGATCGGTGAAATTGGTAAAATTTACGTGTCAAAGCGATTCTTCGATAAATATATTCTATTCTATTCTATCCTTGTGACTTAAATGATTTAATTAATTTTAAAAACCTATGGTGGACTATGTTCGGCAGTAGACATACTTTGGCTAGTATAATGATAATAATTATATAACTAGTGGTTCGCCCCGAACTGAGATCTCGCGAGTCTCTAAAAACAAAAAAAATATTCGACTCGCGCAACGATGCCTAAACGTATTTAGTGGCTAAATATGATTTCAGAAGTTATCAAATTATACAAATACGTACAATTTAAACATGTTTAGTCGCTAAATACGTTTTGGGATCGTTGTGCAAGCCGGCCTCATTTAATCTTTGACTTATAAAAAAGAGCCACGAAATAAATAACCAAAGAACTTGACCTACAGTTTCATTCAAATTACAGGTAACGCGAGTTCATGTTATGTGGTTGCTCTTTTTTGTTGTACAAATTGCAGATATTCTGGATTTCAAACTTTTGCCTATATTTGTGTCAGCTACACGCATACCAAATTACAGCATTGTGAGGTCATTGGTGTACCCTGTGAATTTTGTCAAAGTTCAGTTTTTATTATGGCTAATAACTCAAAAACTACAAATACTTTACTAAAAATAAAAACGGAATCTAAATTTACTAATGAAAACCTTTCATTTGACGCCCCATTTGACCTAATAGTCTCATTTTCATTTATTTTTACCCCGCTTAAACCCCAATATCTCAACAACCCCTCCAAATTTTTAGCTCATTTAGTCACACCAAAATTGTGCTATCACTACCTATCTATGTATCAAATTTCACGATGGTCGAATCAACGCCTATCATCCTCGGACAAACAAACATACATACATACATACAAGCCGATTTGCCCAAGTTGATTGGGAGATCTCGCTTCGCTCGAACAATTATCTATTTCACGTTCCATGCTACGTTACGTACGACAGTGTTGAGCAACACTTTCACAAATGTCATAACCTTTTACATTTTAATATTAGCTACGGTGGGATGCGAAACTTTCGACGTTTGTCACCCTTTTGGCATTCGGCTGAATCGATTTTGATTATTATATTAATTTCAAAATTAAATTTTATAAAACCCAAATACAAATCAATATTATTAATTATTCATAGAGCGAAGCGAGATCTCTGGCGTTGTATGTATGTATGTTTGTTTGTCAGAGGATAACTTTCGAAGCGTGGACCCGATCATCGTAAAATTTGATTTACTACATGATTACATGATTACCTACATATATAGGTTGAGATATTGGGATTCAAAAGGGAGTTAAATAGAGTACATAACCACTTAACATGAACTCCTGTTACTTGTACTTTAAATGAAACTGTAGGACAAGGACTACATTTCGAGGCACTATTTTATTAGTTAAAGATTATGGCACAACCACTTTATCCACACTAGACAAAGGTTAGCTGGAAGAAAATGCTAATTAGCATTAAGTTTGCCTATGTATTATTTTATTGGTGCAATAAAGAATTTTCTTATCTAATAACATTTTTTTTGTTTTTAGGAAGACTCGCGAGATCTCGGTTCGGGGCGAGCCGCTAGTTATCAGTATAACTATATGATATAACCTAGTACTTATTATTTAAAACTTACCGAAGTAGGTATACAACTAACAGGTTTGGTTTTTTCGATGCGCTACGCCTAGTGAGGCAACCGATGCCTAATACCATAAATACATTTAAATCTCTGCAAAATTCATGCATCCATTACTTCTACTACTAATGTATTATTTCTCTATGCTTAGTCACTTAGTCTAGCCCATAAGCATGTAAATTGTATTTTAAATTGTTTATATACTATGTTTTATATAGTAACAATAAAATATTTTCATTTGTCATTTTCAACAAATGAGCTATCTAACAATCAATGTAATGCAATCAATTTAAAATTCAAATTAACAATTATTTATTTGGAACATGAACAAAGTAGAACAATAGACAAATGAAAACGTTGAGAACTGCAAAACTTAAGAAACTGAGTAGCTGCAGTGTCAGTGTGATCAATCAATCTACAAATTCCGCCTTCACCTACTGCTATATATTACCTACACTCTAGATTAGTACCAGGTAAATTATTATTCATATACCTAACTTACAAAAAATATCAAAATCATATCGACAACCCGTTTACGATTCCGGAAAATGATAAGTCATCGTCAGTTACGTTACGTAGCACAAAAACGGCTGAACAAAAGGCGGTGATTCTGACGCAACCGTGCCGCGTGTTGCCAACCGCAGACCTCACGTCAAGCACGCACTAAATCTGCAATCACAGCTGAGAGAAAGGCAGAATTATTACTTTTTTATGTGACTTAGAATTAACTTAAAATAATTATAACTACGGCCCCCACAGCTCCCAGCAACGTTTCATCTAGTGCGGGGCAGTCCTTTCCACTCAAGAATCCTTCTACTCCATCGGCTGTCAGTTCTTCTAGCTATGTACCCTGCCCGCTGCAACTTCAGCTTGCTAATCCTTAGTATTTTGTCGGTGACTTTAGTTCGTCTCCGCCAAATTTGTGACAGGCCGCACTAGATCAGTCGCTCTGGGAGTCTATGGGGGAGGCCTATGTTCAGCAGTGGACGTCCCATGACTGATATGATGATGGTGACGAATTAAAAATTAAATAAACTAGTGGTTCGCCCCGAACTGAGATCTCGCGATTCTACCAAATACCAAAATAAATATTATTCTGAGGGCGACATGCACAACGATGATGCCTAAACGTATTTAGGGGCAGGATATTATTTATTTATTTTATTTATTAATACTTAGATTCACTATTACATTTGTACTGTATATCATAAAATAATTAACATAGTGAATGATATGATGATAGGAGTTGTCAAATCATACAAATACTTACGTCAAATTTAAACATGTTTAGTCGCTAAATACGTTTAGTGATCTTTGTGCATGCCGACCTTAATCTTTGACTAATAAATTAGTGCCACGAAATGGAAACCAACTCACTTGACCTACAGTTTCATTCAAATTAGAGGTAACGGGGGTTCATGTTAATTGGTTACTCTTTTTAGGGGTAGAAATTGCAGCTATTCTGGGTTTCAGACTTTTTCCTATATTTGTGTCACTAAAGTTACACGCATACCAAATTTCAGCATTGTGGTATCACTGGTGTAACCTGTGAATTTTGTCAAAGTATTGTTTTTATTATGGCTAATCAATCAAAAACTACAGGGATCAAACTAAAAATAAAAACGAGGTTGAAATATATAAACAAAGACCTTTCATTTGAAGTCTCATTTGGTTTAATAGCCTCATTTTAATTTTTTTTTTACCCCTCTCTAACCCCAATATCTCAACAACCCTTCAACATTTTTAGCTCATTTAGTCATACCAAATTGTGCCATCACTACTTACCTATGTATAAAATTTTACGATGATCGGATCAACGCTTCGAAAGTTATCTTCGGACAAACAAACATACATACATACATACAACGCCGATTTGCCCAAGTTGATTTGGAGATCTCGCTTCGCTCGATCAATAATAATTCCTGCTGTGTTGATTCACTGTGGCAAGTTAACTCACTGCTAGAAGGTATGCATATGGAAAATATAACGAAATATCAAACGATTTCCCTTTTCCTACCGCTATAAATATGTAGCCGAGTATGCTTGCTTAGTCACCGCAACAGTTGACTCACTGCTTGTTTTATTATACTGTGGTATTGCACTGTTGCTACGCAAAACTAGGTAATGACGATATAATGTAACTGTTTTTTAATATAGGTAGGAGTTATTTCCGTTATTTGAACATGATATACTCGTAGATAGATCAGGTTACATAGTCATTTTAATTAAAATAAAATTAGTCCTAAAATGTTATGTTTGTTACTAAATAAACATTGTGATCAAGTGAAAATATGATGGAGAATGATTTTTCCTAATGCGGCCTTCATCATGATCATCATCATATCAGACATACGACGTCTATTACCGAACCATTGCATTGGGCCAGCCCTGATGGAACAGCGAAACCTACCAATAGGTAGGTAATATTTGAGACCACGCGTACATTTCTATGCGACCAATCTTTAGCGCTCTGAACCCAATGTGAACGAATTGATAAAATTAAATTTGATCTTGGTATTGTGCTGAATATTTGGTCAAAATTCAGACAATGTTACACAGTATCATATTTCAATATTATTTAAGGCTATTGTTTAAAATATTCCACACAAAAGTAATTTGTAGGGTACCAGCGCTCAGTCACGTACTTATGCCGGTAAATTACAGGCGTTTAACCGCATCTGTAATTACGATAACCGGTAAGTCATGAATTAATCATTCTGTAATCAAATAAAACCTCAAGAAAAGTTGTTATAAATTATAAAATCGTCGATTTTCGAAGTAGGGAAAATGGGGTCTACCATTTCGGAGGGAATATGCACGAGCCCATTTAGCCTGACACTCAGCTAAGGCGGTGAGATAACAAAGACGAGATTTTTAACAAATAAGTAATGATATCCGCTGAACAGACCGATAAACAATAATCATAACCCTCCCACTCATAACCATTTCATATAAGTAACTATTCTACTTAACGAATCATTTCTTACTTACCCAAAGTATCAAAATCGATACAAAAATCAAAATACCCAATAACTATACAGAGTTTATATTCTTAAATGGTAGATAAATATATTATATTATATCTCTTTATTTATCTAATATATAAAAATCTCGTGACACGGTGTTTGTGGTCGCACTCCTCTGAAACGGGTCGACCGATTTTAATGGATTTTTTTGTTGTATATTTGGTAGGTATTAGAATAGATCGAATATAATATGATATAAAAGATAGAAAAAATATTTTTCAACCTCCTACTACCCCCTATTTTTCAGATCTTAGTAGTTTTGTATGAACACTATTCATATAATTTAACAGTCGTTTATTGACGTGAAATTATTTATATGAAGTGTCGCGTCACTTTGAGAAGAGTGTTTTAAATCGTTTTTATCCCGAAGTTCTCACGGGAACAGGAAATTTGAGCGTGCGAAGTCGCGGGCGGGTCAGTTAGTATAATTTATGAAGTAGTTGCCAATGCACAGTGGTGATAATTCGTCCGTTATTCTTTTGTTTTAGCCTACTTTTAGCATTCGCCCCTCTTTCTCCATATCCTTAAAGTACAGAGTTTTCTTTTCACGTATTAATCTATTGATAACTAGCTTCCGCCCGCGGCTTCACCCACGTGGTTTCTCAATAAAAAGTAGCAGATGTCTCAATCCAGCTCATTATCTATCTACATATACGAGTATACAAAATGTCATCGACATCCGTTATGACATGATTGAGTAGCAAACAAAAACTTTTGCATTTATTGATCGAGCGAAGCGAGATCTCCAAATCAACTTGGGCAAATCGGCGTTGTATGTATGTATGTATGTATGTTTGTTTGTCCGAGGATAACTTTCGAAGCGTTTATCCGATCATCGTGAAATTTGGTATATAGGTAGGTAATGATGGCACAATTTTGGTGTGACTCAATGAGCTAAAAATTTTAGGGGGTTGTTGAGATATTAGGGTTCAAGAGGGGTAAAATAAAAGAAAATGAGACTATTAGGTCAAATGAGACTTCAAATGAAAGGTCTTCATTAGTACATTTCGACCCCGTTTTTACTTTTAGTAAGTTTTTGTAGTTTTTGAGTAATTAGCCATGATAAAAACTAAACTTTCACAAAATTCACAGGGTACACCAGTGACCCCACAGTGCGCTTATTTGGTATGCGTGTAGTTTATGTATATCAAATATAGGCAAAAGTCTGAAATCTAGAATAATTGCAATTTGTGCCCCAAAAAAGGATAACCAATTAACATGAACTCCCGTTACCTGTAATTTGAATGCAACTGTAGGTCAAGTTAATTGGTTATTATTTCGCGGCACTATTTTGATAGTCGAAGATAACGAATAATATTTTTTTTTCTTTTATGGTAGAGTCGCGAGATCGCAGTTCGGGGCGAACCACTGGTAATAATAGTGTGAAGAGATATAATCTAGGTAATTTTTCCTCAACAGTTAAAACAATAATCAATATATGAATACCAGTTTCTTTACAAAATAGCATGTTCCGGCTTATTACGAGTATTTGCAAAACGCTGAGCAATTAGCTGGAAGATAAATATACCGCATACATTAATGCGGCTATTACGATAATGCGGTTTACGTGACTGCTGGGCCGTAGCCGGCCGTAGGCTTCTGGAATTATCTATTGAGGACTAGTTAATAGGTTTTTTGAAATGATTTTATCTGTTTTGTAGCGACGAGCTTGCAACTTATCCGTATGAAATACAACTAAGCAAATTCTATTAAGTGTTATATTTATTTGGATTTGCCTCTGATTAGCTGTTATTTCATGGGTACTGATTAAGCGATTGGCCGATGCCTATCGTGATGGTGTTAATCGTGAGCATATTACTTTTTAAACCTAATATAAGTACCTACAGGTATTCGTTTTAGATTTGGACTAATTAATCACACTAATATTATTAATGCGAAAGTTTGGATGTTTGTTACTCCATCACGTCGTAACGGCTTAACCGATTTTGATGAAATTTAGTATGCACGTAGATTATAACCTGGATTAACACATAGGCTTTTTAGCTCATAAATCAGGTCCCATGGGTTATCAATGGGGTATCAATTCAAGTTGCAACAGCGAGTTTAGCTTTATTTCTAGGTTACCTACACATTTAGTAGTGTAACGCGTATGAAGTCGCGGGCAACAGCTCGTGGATAATATTTAATTGAATGGTTAACAGGAAGATAAAATAACATTTGTTAAAAAATTGTTAACGTAGGCTATGACGACGAATTGATCATTTTGGCGGCAGGGATCAGATTTTTTCTCAGCAATTACTATGTAATAGCCTAATATACTATTATATTACTTTGTAAAAGATTACAATAATATTTTTGAAGTGAAAACTTCTTTAGGCGCGTTGGGTATTTTTTGAGATAGGAAAAAAACCATTGAACTCGCGACACTGTTACCGTTACCGCACCGTTCCTGACGATTCAAAAAATACACACGTAATAGTTTAAGTTTTCACTTCTGTCGGCACTCCCCGAGTGCCACTTTTTAATTTTTTCTGTTTATTGGAGACTCGCGAGATTTCAGTTCGGGGCGTACCACTAGCTAAAACCTAGGTATTTAATAACGAACATTCATACCTTACTATTTGAGACTGCGCTCGATTTGAGATTTATTGTTTACTGCGTCACCTTAAAGGGGGTGGTCCGCGACCTCATCGAAATAATCTTTGAAATGAATGACAGGTTTTTATAATAATAACTAGATAAATCTGAAAGCACTTTACATAAAATGAAAAATACAAGAGTGACCATCTAAACGTTGACATAAGACTTGATGAATGTTGACGAACGCAAGTGTGTGGAGGACAGTTTAGCCTCATTTATGTCTTAGTCTCATCTACGTGCCCGAGACTTGACAAATGTTTGTCCGAGAGGTATCGTCCAATGTATGAAAAGCTTTTTCAGATTAGAAAGGGTAGGATAACACACATACAAAAAAAAGGTTACTCAATGACAAATCATCGGAAATACGTGTTCTATCACCAAAACAGTACAATTACGTATGTAGATACCACGTGATCGACATCGCCACTCCTCAACAACGCACCGACCAGTCACCCCCACGTGGTCAAACGCGGGGCAGCAACAAGACGTCACAGATAACAAGACAATGAAGTTTATCAGCATTGCACTTTATCAGCATTGTTGCTTCTGTGAGACAAGTCCTAGGTTTCGTAATATAATTGTATAATCGCGTATCGGACGTGTAGTGGTACGGGACAGGAAAGCTTGTACACACGGTCACACATCAAGCCATTGCTTCGTTTTAATACCCTTCAGAAAAGAGCTATTAGAATCATCGACGATCCCAAACTCACCGACAGGCTGGAACTATACAGCCAACGCCGTGACGTGACATCAGATCGTACCGCATGTACAATGGAGAATATTCTGAGGAACTATTCTATCTCATCCCATTGTCGAGATTTTACCACTGCACTTCTCGACAATGGAATAAAGCTCATCGTCGACAATGGAGTATCTTTTCTACCCAATACTTGCTAGTTGCGGAATGAGCTACCATCTGAGGTTTTCCTATTAGGTACGACATGGTACGCTTCAAGAAAAATGTAGAGGTTACTACAGGGTAGGGTACGCGTCGATAATTCCCCGGGTGTTGCCGGTGTCAATAGGCGAGAGAGACCGCTTGCCATCAGGTGGGCTATAAGCTTGTTTCAGCACAAATAACATCATAAAAAGGAGATGTATAGCTTGATGAGTAGCCATGCGTATGTACAACTATATCATTCTCTCTGCCACGAATAAGTTATCTTTATCAAACACGGAAAGAGAGATACTTAGTAGTTATGTCATAAATTATGTAAATTTTGAGAAAGTTGTGGCTATCGCTTCCTTATGTCGTTATCATCAAAGGCCTTCGTAACCGCTTTTAGGAAAAACCTTTAGAATCATCAAAAAGATACCGATCAGTATGTATATTTTTATTACCTACCCACTTATACACTTCTATGATAAAAGTTGCTGGGAGCCGTTGGGTCCAGCCCGCACAAGATCGAGTAAGTACTCTGGAAATATACATATGGAAGAGGCGTACGTTCAGCAGTGGACGTCATATAGTGGATAATTATTAATTTCAGTAGCTCATTTCGTGTAATTTTAACTTTCAATCGCATATTTTAATTTAGCGGGGCAATATCGCCAGTGTTTTGAGGACACTCCCTTTTGGTAGGGGTCTGGAGTAGTTGAGCTATCTTTAGATCGTCTTTCTGTTACCTACATAATAACTTTCAGAACTTTCAGTTACATCAAACGTTACTTTGATATCGAGATCGAAAGTTGAATTTGACGAGATTTCAATTAGGGATGTCCTAAACATAAAAAAAATTGCAACAATGTAAATATTGAAAACTAGCTGACCCGCCCGCGGCTTCGCACGCGTGAAATTTCCTATTCCCGTGGAAATTTGGGATAAAAATCATAAAACACTCTTTTCACACGAGATTTTGTCAGAAGAAACAGATATTAACTGACGACTTGAAGTTCCTGCCTCTCCGCCTAGCTAAACAGATCAAGTGCATTGTGCATAAACATATTTGCACAAAACCCACTTTAATATACATAAAACGCTTGAGGTTTAATTAAAAAAAAACTTAAATTAGAATTTTTATAAAATAGTAAAAAGTTTTATAAAATAGTAAACCTTTTAACGGACTATAAAGTTCCATATAAACTTACATCCCCTATGAATTTTGAAAAATCCTTCCTTTGTGGATGCCTACTTCATAAGAGGAATACGTGTGCGAAATTTTAAGTTTCTAGCCCTAAGGGTTTGGCTTGTGCGTTTATTTAAAACTTTCATCCCCTATTTTACCCTCTTAGTGGTTGAATTTTAGAAAAGGCTGAAATACGTAACTTTTTATTTTTGCTGTACTCATTTTAAACGAAATTTCATGCAATTATGTCCAAGGAATGAAAAGTTTCATATAATATTTTATCTCCTATTTCACCCCTTTGGGGGTTGAGTTTTCAAACATCCTTCTTTAGTGGATGCCTTCGTCATATGAGGAATACGTGTGCGAAATTTCAATTTTCTATCCTTAAGGGTTTGGCCTGTGTGTTGATACATCAGTCAATCACTTTTGCCTTTTATGTATATCGGGATTCGGGAATTAACAGGTTAGCTGTCCCGAAGCAAGTTTCGATCTTCTTTGTACACGTCCTCGTAGTAAATAATGACAGCTAACGCTCATGAAGTTTCGTATTAAGTTACGTCATTCTCTTCAAGTATTTTATGATACTTTATGTGTCCTAGTGATTGAAATTAATTATATCGATAATTGCTAATGTTAGATGAGTATGATAAGAAATTAATTATTTACGTTTAATGATAAAATGTACGTTTATGTTCGTAACACTTTAGACATCTGAAAAATATCTTTTTGAAAACAATCTTCTGTTATTGAATTGCACCATTCAATTAGGTTGGTAGAATTTGGTTGTAGTATAATTTACTAATGCTACAAATAATATAATTATTAAAAAAAATTATCGATAGATCGATTGCATTATCTACATCATTGGCCATGAGGCACATATGCCTCATGGACGTACCAGTGCAATCACCCATGAGGCACATGTGCCTCATCGGACAGCTAACCTGTTAAAGCAACCGGTTTCACGGCCGCCGCCGCACCATAAAGGTCGTCAATTATCATTATAATTTAATTAACTTTTTACGGTAGCAAATGGTAATTAACACAGGGTGATCCTGTTAAATAGGTCATCACGGGTTCCAGAAAGACCTCATTATTTCTAAATTGATAGGCAATCACAGGAAATTGAAAAAAGGTCTGATAAGAACACTTATAATAACGGTTTTATTATAAGTATCTAAATTATAATAAAAACAAATTATCTTATCGACAAGAACCAGTCTTTTAGTAGTCATAATATTAATATTGAAAATAATGGCGTTGTATGTTTGAGTTTTTTGTTTTTTTTTAAGATGCTTGATTTATGCCATATTGTTTTCTTCTCGTCTGATTCTTTGATGGCTTGTACGCGGTGGAACATTTGGTAAAAGTGATCCTTATGATTTTAATGAAAAAATGAATATTGACTACAGAAGATTTAGGTCATAATAAGAACATTAGTATGTTCTTATTATGTTCATTATTATATTCTGTATGTTCAGGTAGTCCTGAAACTGTTATTTCTGCAATTTCATTAAACTCATTTAAAAACAAATTCGGTAACGTGACTTTCAACTATGTCATGTAAAATTCAGCTAGTCTATAAATAAATCATTAATTTACATTTTTAATAATAAGTAATAAATAAATCCACATGGAATGACTAGTTTCTTGACAAGCTAGAGTAGGCGATGCCAATCTACCATATATGAGTCATCTTACCTAATAACGGATTCGGTTGCTACCTCGCGATTATCTACTGGTTAGTCTATTTCAGAGTTTCATCATAGACATGAAATTATACGTGCAGACGTTAGTACTTATGAAGCATGATTTTACACCTTTACGATATAGGTATTAAGATTGTTATTTTAAATGCTGGTTTTCCTACTTTTTGTGAATTTGATATTTTAAATGCATGACTGTTTGTGATTCAATACCTGTAGAAGTTTCTAGGTTATTGCTTGATTACTCCTTACATTTAGGTTTTTTTTATACTCCTTGGAGATGGAACAAGCATGTGGTCCACCTGGTGTTAAGTGATAACCATCGCCTTTAACAAAGTATTGCATCGTAGGTCTCGCACCATAGAAGTGTAGAGCACGTTGCACTGCCCCCTTCATCAACTGGAGGCATTCAGGTAATAGTGAGATAAGTATAGGTAAGATATATTTATTGAGATCAAACCAATATTAAAACTAATATAATTTATCATCAGATTCAGGAGCAATAAGGTTACGTACCATGACCAAAACCTCAACTGAAGGTAAATGATAGTGTTGTTTTAAATAGAGCACACTTACATAAGGATAGGTTTTCTCTGAAGTTGAACATTCTGAGGTCCAAAGTTGAACTTTCATTTTCAGACGAACGCATGCATTTCAAATATTCAGCACTTCTTTCTAACAAACAATATGGATTCCTTAATAATGATGTTTCTCTTGAATGCAGTAGTAATTAGCTTCTACAATTCAAAGACCAGATGAAAACCCCTATCGAATCTGTATATGTATTCCACTCGTAATTTCTGATTCGTCGCAAACTCGCAAGTCATGTAGAATGTTTTGTAAACTGTGTGCTGGGGCCATTGTGATTCGATTCTGAATACAGCCGGGCTGTTGCTATGCCTGATCGAATGCACAATTCATGCAGATAAGACGGTACATTCAATTGTCGTTTCAAAAGGAAATCTGGGTATTCAATTTATATTTTAGATTCTGTGGATGATGAACAAAGAATAATAAATTTTGAAATTTTGGAACCTAAGTTAGCCTATCTACAGCTGCTATAATCTTAAGTACTTATTAGTCAGTGTTTAGATGTCTATTAAGGAATGGTTGTTAGTTTCTAGCAACTCCAAAATGATGGTACATTGAGCTACTAGGTAGATATAAAACCTATGTAATTAGTGGGCAAGTGTTGTATTGTGTCCCTCCGGTTTCAATAAATAATTATGAGTATGAAAGGAGTGAGTGCTGAATTGGCGACTGATAGAGAGAGAAGCTAAATGGGCAATGAAGCAGAATAAGGTAATTACTTAAGTTGACGACACATATTCCTAAATTGTCGGTTAGAGGATTATGGAATAAATCCGCTTTATGCTTAGAAAGACCAAGACGACTCATTGGTCCATTATATTTGAGTCTGCGGTAAAGTAGATATTAGGTCTATAAACTACAAAGTAGATAGTTATTTTTTGAACAAATATTTTGTTTAAAATTCATTTTAAAACTAGATTACAATATTTATATTTGCCCGAAATCGCAAATTTCGGAAATCAAGAATTTCCATATTGCCTGTTACAAAATTCATATAATTTTATAAGCATGTGACGAGTTTGTTCATATATGCAGATGCAGTATAACCGTAGACATCCATATGCCTCATATAATGAACTGGACATGTAAAACTTGGCCTATCAGACATGACTAGAAACTAGAAAGCCTGCCCTGTTAGACTAGTTTTTTGACCATAATTTGTCTGCTAGTCTTTGGTCTAGCAAATGGAAAGTGACTAGTGAACTACTACTCAACTAGCGAGGCTCAGGGAATCTTGTATGTCTTAAAAAGTATGATTACCATATTTTACAACATTGACACAGCTTGTAGCCGTTTTATATTATTTGTGAACTGAAGGCCAATTCTATGTAATTTAACTGGATTTGCATTATGCGGGAATTTTCACCTCAGCGCATGGCAATGCAACTTTTGATGTAACTGAAATGTAATATGATGTCCCTATAGAGCACAATGCGGCCGAAACTTGCCTTGAGTAAAAATACTGTAATATATCAATTAATTAGGATAACGGGTACTAAATTGGTTTGCAATTCACTACCTTAACATACAATGAATTACAATCCAAAGCTTGTATTGTTATGCTAGCTTATACTGCCCCAGGTGTCCCCAAAGTTTTTTTTAACGTCCACCGGCACCATGGCGCTTTTGGCGAATAGCCGGCCGAGACGCAGGAGGTAACGGGTTCGATTCACGCCGCCAAACAATAAAATGTTTGCATGATCTATAGATATTTGTTCCAGGTCTGGGTATTTCTCATTTATAACTATTATTATTACAATATTCGTATTATTTCAGTTATCTGGTTCTCATAGTACAAGCTTTGCTTAGTGAAATGTCCAACATTATTTATTTATTTATTTTGTAATTCCCCTATCTCTACTTTATATAGGAAAATCAAAGCTGATGACACATTTCCTCATATTTCTAGACATTATGATCTAGACAAGAAAGTCATTACATCACATGACGCGAGACATTTCTCTTTAAGAGATAAAACTAATTAATTTCCGTTATCAAGCGTGTGCGGGGTCAAGGCGAAGCTCGCGGATCTTACAACACCCAAACCTTTATTGCATCTTTACTGCAAGTACGGAACTTACCAAATTTAACAACCGACAGAAACAACGCTCAAATTGTGAAAATATTATTGAATACATAAAACACACGTCTTTAAGAACACGTGTTGGTAAATTTCATTATAGAATAATGTCATCGATTATTTTGACAAATGCTTGCCTACACCAACAAATTGTTTTATCTGATCCAAGGAAAATCGATAAAATAAGCGATGTATAACATTCAATTTTGTTTAAGTTCAGTTCTATGTTAATTAGTTTATAATATACTATACGGTAATGTAACTGTGAATCTAAGTATTAACAAATAAAATAAATAAATAAGTTGACCTCTAATCTGTAGAGCTCTAAACATGCGCAACGTGGAAATAATATTCTGCTTGCTGCTGTATTATGTCGAATTTGTTGAGGACGAGATACCGAACAAAATACGACGTAGGGTGAAATTTTATGGCCACAAAAAGCATGGCGGCGCGGCGAATGACAACAAACTTCTCCATCGTGGCGTGCATGTATTAAACGAGAAATTATTTATTGAATATTTTCACAGAAATCAAAGTATCGCTAAGAAGACTTCAGCTACCTGTCATCCTGATCAATTATCGACAACGTGAAAATTTGTCGTGTCATGTCATGCGTGACGTATTAATATTGTTACGAGCTGAGGGTTCGGGATAAAATAATGGGAATCGATCTAACCAAAATAACACTTTTATTCAGCACGACGACGATGAATACACGAACTTGGTCACACGTATCACAACACACTAATTCACACCACTGTTGCACCACTTAAAGTCACCGAAATTATCGCACGTATAGCTTAATCCAGACTGACTCGCGAGACCCTTCCACACGTCAGTCCTCCAGGGCCTCGCTGAGACTCACTCAGACTGACTCAGACTGACTGACCGGCCATCTCTCCGGCCTATTTATATCGCACACATTTCGATTGTTCGAGAACGATGTCGATCCTTCCAGGAAAGGGTCGGTCCCTCGACACAATGGCCACTGCGAAACCACAAACAATAGCAACAATAACACAGCAAGATAAAAGCGTTCGAGATGGTTCGATTATTACTCATTGTTTAACAGCCTCGGCGTAACACTGCCCCCTCCTAAAACATGCTCGTCCCGAGCATTCTTAGCCCCATATCGCGGCAGCCGATCAACACGAACAATTTTAGGCGCACCTCGCGCTGAAGATGTAGCAACTAGAGGAGCCACATTGCCGTCTCCAGTACTTCAGGACACCCAGAGTCCCTTTCTCATCAGCGATCCCAATTCCAGCCTCCAAAACACGGCTCTCATGATTTCTATCTGTTCTTTCACTTCCTGGAATTACTTTCCAGATAAACCGAACGATTCCCTCATCAGTCGAGCCCAATTCCAGCCTTCAAAACACGGCTCTCTTGATTTCTATCTGTTCTTTCACTTCCTGGAATTCCTTTCCAGATGAACCGAACAATTCCCTCATCAGTCGAGCACGCTCTTATGGCCAACGTCGTTGATCTTCCTGTTGACGACGCTGCTCTTCTTTATCCTGACGTCGCTGTTCCTCTTGCAACCGAGTCTGCTCCACCTGTTCATGTCGCTGTTCCTTCTGCAACCGAGCCTGCTCTTCCTGCTGACGACGCTTCTTAATGCTGATGGCGTTGTTCCTCCTGCAACCGAGCCGGCTCTTCCTGTTGACGACGCTTCTCTTCTTTATTCTGACGGCGTTCTTCCTCCTGCAACTGAGCCTGCTCTTCCTGTTGACGACGCTGCTCTTCTTTATCCTGACGACGCTGTTCTTCTTGACGACAAAGCATTGCCATAATAGCAGCAAGATCGCCTGTCACAGGAGCTTGCCCCACGGATGATGACGATGGTGCTCCAAATGATTCGGCGGCGGCTGATTCCATCTCCATTGGCTGACGACTCTGCCGAGCTTCTTGAACCGGAGACTCCCCAAACCGCCTTTCATCCATTTCCTGATGTCGTTGACCTCTCGTCCTTACACCGTCCACGTTATCCATTGGTAGAACCGGCATTATTTTATCCCACTTCTGACACCAAATTGTTACGAGCTGAGGGTTCGGGATAAAATAATGGGAATCGATCCAACCAAAATAACACTTTTATTCAACACTAAACGATGAATACACGAACTTGGTCACATGTAATCACAACACACTAATTCACTCTGACTCAGACTCGAGACTAACTCAGACTGACTCAGACTGACTGGCCGGCCATCTCTCCGGCCTATTTATATCGCACACATTTCGATTGTTCGAGAACGATGTCGATCCTTCCAGGAAAGGGTCGGTCCCTCGACACAATGGCCACTGCGAAACCACAAACAATAGCAACAATAACACAGCAAGATAAAAGCGTTCGAGATGGTTCGATTATTACTCATTGTTTAACAGCCTCGGCGTAACAATATCATCTCGCGGCGCGCATGCGTCCAGCGTGGTGAATTTATTTGAGCTTAATTTCATCGATATGATCTGTCAGTTTATCGATCGATAAATTTGGTAACTTCCGTATTCGACATCAACTCTAAGCCCGGCTTGCACAACGATCCCTCACGTATTTAGCGCATGTTTAAATTTGACGTATTTGTATGATTTGATAACTCTCTAAATCATATTTAGTCATTAAATACGTAGGCATCGTTGCGCAAATCGCCCTAAAAGAAGTAAGTATATTATGTGCAATTTTGTCTTCAATGGTAATTTTTGAATGAATTTCATAAACTTGATATCGAGAATGGCGTGATTGAGTTACAGTCACGCGTATGAGTCAATAGATAAGATATTGGATCTTGAAGATGACACAGTTTTAGGAACTTGAGAATTATGACGTGTTCAAAGAGTTCGGGAAACATATTTTTCTTTGGTTGTATTGGACGGAATGCCCGATCAGTTATCAAAATTGTTTTTTGAACATCATATTGTTTAACAAAATATTAAAATAAAACATTAAAATTAATAGAAAATCACATTTTGGCGCCTTTCAAGAATTATACGTAGTTAAGTAATTATGCATTCGGTATTCAATCACACACACACACACACACACACACACACACACACACACATAAAGTTTGAACCGCTCATAACATAACCCACGTAAACAGTCCTAGTAATGAAACCGCGTGTTTTAAAATGACGCGATAACTAATGCTGCGGGTAAGTTTGTTTGTTTATCATTTCCACACTGAAACTGGTGTCTTAAATAACTATTTTCGAAAAAACATTGTAAATCAATTTTAAGTACCTACCACGATACCAAGTAAAAGTATAGCTCTGGTTAAAAAATTATGTTGCTTATAAAAATTGAACACCGGTGCCATTGGGATATAAAGGTTCCTGAATGGAGACTACGCACTGGAAAGCGCAACGTAGGTCAGCCCCCTTCTAGATGAAAACACGTCCAAATTAAAGTTGCTGCCAGTTGTAAAGCTTCACAAGGTAATTCTGTAAATCTATGCAAAAACCTGTGTTTAGCAGTGGATTTTCTATGCTGTATGTATATGTAAAGGAAAACTTATAAATCTCCAGTAAAAACGGTACTGAATTATGGAATAGGTAACTTACTGTCTTTGTCATACAAGCTCCAAATATGTGTAGGTACCTAGGTAAGCAATTTTTGTAAAAAACAACCTTTTTACAGCCTTCAATCAAGGAACTTATCAGCAGTATGATGTAGCCCTGCACCAGTGAAAATATTCTAAACAATAAAGAAGTAATAAGTCGGTAGATGGCACTGCGGACACAGTTGTCGCCATAAACCCGAGGCACCTGCGCGAACATAAATTCCCGAATCATTTGTGTGATTGTCGGGTTTGGGGGTAGATAGACGAGCGACTTTTTAGTCGCGTAACGGCGGCAGTCGCACGAACCATTCATCAGTACAAAAGTTAATTTGAACACTTCTGACCTAAAAGTTGATTGTGCTTTCATCACTTCTAAGAGAGAGAGAGAGTGACATCTCGTTGGAATGATGTCTTAGATATTATGTAATGGCATGATTCCCATTGATGATCATCAGTCTTACTAGAATGACCGACGTTAACGTAGAAAAAACTGAGACCTAAACATTCAGGTATGTAACATACGTGAATGTTTGGGTCTCAGTTTCTTCTACGTCGTTATTTTCTCTCAGCAATTTGATTACAGAGATGCAAAGCAAAACTATACAACTCTACATCAAACTAAGAATTGGTAGTCTAGTCCATGCATTTTAGGAATCAGGTGGCAACATTATTATTATTATTATTTCAGCCCTCTGTGTCCTACTCCTGGGCAAAGGCCTCCCCACATTCTTTCCAGCTGTCCCCAAGATGGTCCAATCTGCTCGGAAATTAATGAGTTCGTCCCTCCATCTTTTTCTTAGTCTGCCGCGATGTCTTCAGGCTTTGTCAGTGTTCCACTCGGAGTATTGCATTGTTTGCCTTTGTCGGCCGTCTGTCCTTTCCTCAACCCCCACAACCCTGACATGATGTGAGGCAATACCTAACACAGAATAACCAGCAGTTACTACACAAACGATCCTCATATTGACGAATGTAGGCAGTAACTGTTGAAATAACTGGGGATGATAACATTTGACGTAAAACGAGGGTAGATTTTGTTGAGGAAAATTGGGAAATTCTTCATGTTTCGGTGTATGATAAAAATGTTTAAGTTAAACATGAGAAAAGAGCATTTCATTGCTTGTTTTTATTATATTTTCTTTGTATTTACTAATATAGAGGTAAAAAGTGAGCTTGTTTGTTTGGATGTTATGGATAATCTCCGGAACTACAAAACTAATTCGGGAAGTACGCATTTGAAGAAAGTAAGCGGTGGGAGGGATGTTATATAAATGGGTATACATGAGGGGGTGAGGGAGAGGGGAGTGTGTATATTGCGTGAGTTTCAGAAAAATATTTTATGGAACGCGCTATGTATGATTAAGGATAGAGATAATTTATAACGATATAGATAAATGGGCATCTCTTAATAGTAACTACATAAGTCGATAGAAATAGAAAAATATTTATTTTGTGTCCATTTTTACATTCTATGAATACAACAGTTATACTTATACTAAATACAAGACTACAAAATAGGTCGTCACTCAGCGGTGTGCCACTGTAACATACATAGCGGAAGGTTGCTGTGAATGGACCACTTAACTTTATGCCCTCATATCTCAAAATGTATAAGTAATTAAATGAAACTGGTTTATTATTTTTATTTCTTAGGGCCCTAATTTATTATAATTAAACGCACAAACAATTCGGGCTAATACTTTCTGATATATACGAAGAAACCTAAATCTTTGGCTGTTGCCTTCTTTGGACCATGGGCACCTTCATTGAACCACTAGGTTGCCATCAATGGACTTCAAGAAATTTGTTCTAGAGGTCCAATCATGGCAACTAATTATAATCATCAATATTACCAAGTTATGACATTTGAGGAGAGACAAACCATACACATACCATCAAACATTTTACAGTTATAATTATATTTTACATTTGGCACTTTAAATAAAAATATAGAATAAAATAAACTCTTTATTCAGTTAATAATACAATAATCAATAAGACAAGTTATCAAAATCGTAGTGAGATCAACGATATAAAAGTAAGTATAAAAGTATTGTTGCTCTCACTACGATGGAAGCAACCTTCCATCTCAAGAACGTGCTTAGGTACACATCTCATTTTCTAGTTCTGGAGGAAGGTCACTTTCAGATCCTGGTATTTGGACGTGTTCCATGGCTTTTTGGTTGACTCCATCTAATCCTCGTTTTAGTGTTGCTTTCGGGATTTCATATATTCCGCTTGCCTCATTTAAACCAACGGTTTGTTTTCTTACTGATTCTATAGCAAGGCTTATGCTTGTTTCATTCCATGCAAAATATTTTAGTTTTTTTGACGTCATTCTGAAATTTTAAATAAAATAAATTAATAATTGCGGTTAGGTATCTATAGTTTTTTTGCTCATAATTATGAGCAAAAAGTTACAGTATAAAGTTGCTATGATTGGACCGGTCCAACGGTGGAACTCTCTTGCGGTCCATTGATGGCAACAAGGTACTAATTAAGAAAAATAAATCCAAACAATACATGGACATGACAGGACAAAATTGAATAACAGACATGGAATCACAATAAAATTGTCGAATATTTCGTAATAGTACACGCAGACAAATATTAATACAATGATACTTACATGAAGTTGTCCTGAGTCAAATTTTTAGATTTTGACCGTCTCAAACATACTTACACACGTCACTCCTCGCCAGGTGTATCAGAGTCACTGAGATAAAAGGGGGGTGCAACTGAGTCGCCACGGACTCGTTTCGACAAGTTTAGTTGTTGCTAGCTTGCACAGTTTTGGAAATACCTTGGTGGTCCAATGAAAGCACTGGTCCAATGATCGCAACCTTCCCCTATAGCTACTGTAGCGCTGGTATTATGTGCGTGTGAGCAGCAGAAAATAGAAACACGCGTTTACAATATTATTTAACATATAAAAGTTTGAAAGATTTACAAAAAACAAAAATAAAATGTTTTTACACAATAACTACTAAACATTGCACATACCTAACTTATTAGCAAGACTATTTATGAGATCAAAACTAAACAATAAAAATTACTGCAAAATAAACAACAAACTGCAAGTTATTCAATAAATAAAATATAAGATATTTAGAGGAATTATTATGAGTACAGAACAAAAGTAACCTTTGCAACATAATTCGACTAAATCGAACTAAGTTCGACAACCCTTTCTAAAATTATAGATCACAAAATGATTCACAAAAGAAAACTGTGAGTGGGATAGTATTTAACATTAGTCACCGAATGTAATCGGCACTCGTCCACACCACATGCGCACACGCACGTCTTATTGCACAACTGTTAGCGGTTATTGGCGCTGGTAAGGTGACAGGCCCCGACATGTCTGGTGACAAATAGATTTAACAAGACGTATGTAAAAAGTAGGTAGTAGGTATTGTGTTAGAGGTTTACAAGTATGATGATTGTTTCCTCTGAATTAACCTCATTACCTACTGTTTGTTTCTGTTTCTACATACAATGTACTGTTTAATTTTTATTTATATGTTCATTATTTTAAATGATCTTTCTTTGTCTCTTGTGTCTCTCTTATCTGTTGTAAATGTATATGTGTGATATTTGATCGAGCGAAGCGAGATCTCCAAATCGACTTGGGCAAATCGGCGTTGTATGTATGTATGTATGTTTGTTTGTCCGAGGATAACTTTCGTAGCGTTTATCCGATCATCATGAAATTTGGTATATAGGTAGGTAGTGATGGCACAATTTTGGTGTGACTCAATGAGCTAAAAATATTGGGGGGCTGTTGCGATATTGGGGTTTAAGAGGGGTAATAAAAATGAAAATGAGACTATTGGGTCAAATGGGACGTCAAATGAAATAAATAAATAAATATTGCTGGACAATTCACACAGCGCTATCTAGCCCCAAACTAAGCAGAACTTGTACTATGGGAACCAGATAACTGATGGATTACTTATATACTTTTTTTTTGTAAATACATACTTATAATATATAGAAAAACACCCAAACATGGAACAAATATATGTAGATCATGCAAACATTTGTTCCGTGGCGGGAATCGAACCCGCTACCTCCTGCGTCTCAGCCGGCTATACGCTCACTGCGCCACTGAGGTCGTCAAAATGAAAGGTCTTGATTAGTACATTTGAACCCCGTTTTTATTTTTAGTTTAATTTTTGTAGTTTTTGAGTTATTAGCCATGATAAAAACTAAACTTTGACAAAATTCACAGGGTACACCAGTGACCCCACAATGCTGAAATTTGGTATTCGTGTAGCTTTAGTGACACAAATATAGGCAAAAGTCTGAAATCCAGAATATCTGCTATTTGTACCCCAAAAAAGTATAACCAATTAACAAGAACCCCCGTTACATCTAATTTGAATGAAACTGTAGGTCAAGTAGGTTGGTTAATAATTTCGTTGCACCAATTTATTAGTCAAATATTAAAGCCGGCATGCACAAAGATCACTAAACGTATTTAGCGACTAAACATGTTAAAATTTGACTCTTTAAATCATATTTAGCCACTAAATACGTTTAGGCATCGTTGTGCAAGTCGCCCTAAGAATAATATTTATTTTGGGAGATTCGCGACATCTCAGTTCGGGGCGAACCACTAGTTAGCAAATATATGATTTTCTATGTATTATGTGTACATTGTCTACTGATAAGAGACTAGTCCGAAAGGGTGAATAAATCACCGGGCTATATTGCACTTTTTTCCCATCCGGCCCGGTACTAGACCGGACCACCGGGCCAGATGGAACTAATCCCTGATAAGATGGTAGTTAATGGTATGGCCAAACCTACTAAAGCTACAGGTTGCTTTTAGAACATCACATTTGAATTATGCTCTTGTGTGTTTCATATAATCTTATTTTATGCTATTCTATATTCACAATTTCAAAATACAGGGATATGAATTGTTTCATGATATAAAAAAGAAAAAAAAAACAGTTTTTCTGCCATTTGATTCTTATACCAAACGGGAACTGTCAGGAACAACAGTTTCTATGGGGTCAACTATCATAATATAGTTATATTTGTAAACTCGTTAAGTAAAAAGTGACTTCGTAGAAGTTTTTTGGAAAACCTCACATGGATACCGTTCTTTTCTACTGTACAAATAAAAAAATAGTAATTTGTAGGTAACCTACCGCAGGCTATAGGCTACCTAACAATTAGTATATTTTTATTTGACTCATCGCACATAACAAACTTATGTTATACCTACTATGAGTTTTATGATAATGAGTCATTCTCATATCAATTTTAGTTATTTTCATATCATTTCTCGGTAAGAAGGTTACCGGATACATTGCAATACCTACACGTAAGGCATTTTGTTAGAAGTGCCTAGGGATTGTCTACCTCACATTATAGCCATACTAATTATAAATTCGAAAGTAACTCTAGTCTGTCTGTCTATTTGTTACGTTTTCATAACTAAACGGCTGAAAATATATGTAGATAGATTGTGACCGGGCTTGACATCATATTATGTAACAAATAGGCATAAGTACAGACAGACTTAATCGACAAATTTTACCCTGCTGCGCATAAGGAGAGTAATGTTTTATAGACAAACCAAGAGTTCGAAGCCTCGGGCGGAGGCTTGTTCTAACGATATGTAAAAAAAATTGAGCCGCTAAGTAACTGTCGTATTCAATAACGGAATATGGTAGTGATTTCATATTTAAGCAATCTTCTTCGCGACATCTTCTAATTGTATTGATGACTTGCAAGTACACAAAACTTCTATCTTCAAACCTGATTTTTTCCATTTCAAATGCCACTAAACTAGCTAAATATTCATTTCTGAT
This sequence comes from Philereme transversata, assembly GCA_963924445.1. Classification (NCBI taxonomy): domain Eukaryota; kingdom Metazoa; phylum Arthropoda; class Insecta; order Lepidoptera; family Geometridae; genus Philereme; species Philereme transversata. The sequence continues at coordinate 538,712 of OZ004343.1, read as the reverse complement.
ATCCGACGGCCGTCACAGAAAAATCTTGGAGGTAGGAGTCTACATGTATCTACATTTACTTCTAGGTCGCACTCGGATATTTGTCTATATTCGACAAAATTATCTTCATACTGAATGGCCTTAAATATAAAACAATTTCAGCGTCTAATACGTATGTCTAATACGCGTTACAGTTCTTCTCATTGATCGAGCGAAGCGAGATCTCCAAATCAACTTGGGCAAATCGGCATTGTATGTATGTATGTTTGTTTGTCCGAGGATAACTTTCGAAGCGTTTATCCGATCATCGTGTAATTTACCAAATTAATATAAGTAGCAAGGTAGTGATGGCACAATTTTGGTTTGACTAATTGAGCTAAAAATATGGGGGGGTTGTTGAGATATTGGGGTTCAATAGGGGTATTGGGGTACACGACTGATACACAGATACCCCATTTTTATCCCACGGGAACTGATTTATGGGATAAAAGGTAGCCTATGTGGTAATCCAGGTTATAATCTACGTATATACCAAATTTCATTGAAATCGGTTTAGCCGTTACGACGTGAATGAATGAATGAAAATACTTTATTGTGCACTTCAAAAGAAAAAGACATAAAAATAAAAATTCACAAATCAGCCCGTGATTGACGTGATTGAGTAACAAACAAACAAACATCCAAACTTTCACATTTATAATATTAGTGTGATGTAATTAAATGTCGTTACAAATTTAATAATAAATGGCTGTCTAAATATCGAATTTCAAATATATGTGTTTTTTGTGGTTTTCACGTCGCGTCTCTCAGTTTCACAGTCCCGGGCGGAACGCGTGCGAGGTCGGACCTCCCTGTGTACATTTATTCCAAGGGCGCTGCCCTGCGCGCCTTCCCTCGTTCTTCGGAGCAAACGTCTAATTTAAAATAAAATAGTTTTTAAGCTGGTATATGGATTTTGGTTAGTTTTCAGCTATAAACTATAAATATATTGTATTCTAGACGTAACTTTACGAGATAAAAGATGAGCAAAAGTTAAGGCAAAGAAATCACCGATAGCTATAAGACGACTAAATAAACTTAAAAGGTAAAGTACCTACGTACCTTATGACTATAATAACTATAAAATAAACTATAAATGCTTACAGAATCAGAATCAGAAATATTTTATTGTTAAACTGTTGTACAACAAAGGTCTTAAATATTAGGTACAAGTTTGCACAGTTTATCCGTTTCGGACGTACAATATTAAAACAAAAAATAATGTAAGTATTAAACATTCTTATCTACTAAAAATTCGTCTACTGAATATCGTATCGTGAATAATATGTATATGTATTATTATAATAATTACGTATCTTTTAAAATGTACGAGATAGGCATTTATGAAAAATGAACAAAAACTTTAACCGGATTTTTGGGGATGTTCCTGAGTGATTTTTATGGTTCCTAGCCTAGGGTTCGTTGGCTTGTTTAGGAATTTTGATGTGCAAATTGCTAACTTACAGTTTCATAATAAGTACCTACCTATGAATAATTACTTAATTGAATTATATTTGTGACGGAGGATGTGTGTGTGACAGAAGAAGAAAGATAATGTGTATACTTTGTTGTTATAAATGTAGTAGTAACATTCAAGTATATCTAAACTATATTTTGGATGTTTTAGATCAATGCAGTTGCAGTCAACAAATGAATTGGTGTATGAGTAAGTATATTATTACAAACAACCTTTTTTATTAGGCTCTGCACTTGAACCAAGAACCCATAAAGTGTCTCCATGTCAGTATTTCTGTCCGTCCGACCAGTTATAGCCGTTTTACTCGTAGACTATTAATGCTGTTAGTAGTATGGTTTTAGATCTACTGTATTTACTTATACTGTGGCGTGGATCTACGGTCACGCTCGATACTTGCGGTCTGGCGTACCTACCTATCGTCGTAAATAAATACGTCGCGCTAAATTGGCGGGGGGTGACGTAGTGCGGTCGGAAAACCGGGCCTTAACCGGAAAGGCTGATTCTATAACTTACCTAAAACTAGAGAGCATTTCTTTCAGAACCTACTTTTCTGTTCAGATTCAGACGTGGAACACGACTGAATTACCCGTTTCTGGGCTTTGTGTCTTATTTTAACTTGACCAGGTACCTACAAGACTTTTAAATTTTTATGATACAAATTATTCAAAATTTGAATGTTCCTATTTTAGTTGGCATTTTGCTCTCCTACAAGAACTATCGCAGTTCTCGTTTACATACGTATTCCGAAGCATTAATCTTGATTATATTGTATGTAGGTAAAGATGATTCATTTTGTGTGCATTTAAATGCACGCTCTACTTATTTTTTGTGTAATTCATTAGAAATATCATAATACCTGTCGCCCGCGGCTCCGACCGCATGGTTTATTGATAAAAAGTAGCTTAGATTATGTACTATGTATGTCTCAAATTCTCAATCTAGGTTGTAATATCTTTATGCCAAATTTCAACGAAATCAGTTCTGCCGTTACGACGTGAAAGCATGACAAACAAACAAATAAAATAACTTACTTTCACATACATAGTATTAGTATGATTTATGTAATTTCGAAATTCCAGCGCTTTTGTTAGGATTTATTTTTTAAAATTATTAATATACACTAATATTATAAAGAGTATTAGCGAGCCGAAATGACAGTGGTCAGGGCACATAGCTCAAAGAGCTGACGGCCGTTGGGGCAGAAAGATGTTCGAGTACAGACCACGCACCGGAAAACGCAGCGTAGGACGGCCCCACTAGATGAATAGACGACCTGATAAAGGTCACTTGGAGCCGTTGTGTGCAGGCCGCATTAGATCGGTGACTCGGGAAATCTAGAGGAAATCCGAGAAGCAAGACATTTGAAAAATAGGTTTTTAACAAATCTATCGTGCTGTGCCCTTACGACCAAACTATCTATGTGTGAGTGATCAGACTGCGCATTGTACATGTGTGCGTGCCATAGCTCACAGTCCGCCCCGCGCGCCCGCCTCGCGCGCCCGCCCTCCGGCCAATGCACTCTTTGCAGGCGGCGAGGTTGATATCGGCATTTTCAGTGTTTGGAGTGTTACAGTGAAGTTTAATTTTCTCAGTTATTATTTTGTTTGATCTGGCTTTCGTTTACTAGACTTCTTTCTTCGCTTCACTCTTGACCCGGCTTCTGTGTTGATTTTTGAGTTTTATCGTCTTTCAAGGAGTTATAACGTGCGTGAGTAATTTTGTTTAAATGTTATTATAAAAATAATGATTTCATCTTATTTTATTGGCTACTTTTTTATTAGATACCCTTAGGGCCTCTTTCACGACCTTCGAGTAACTTTAATTGACGGGTAAAAATCATTCCCTCTTTATCTGTTTCCATGTGAAAACAAAACGCAGTGGGCGAACAGCCGGCTGAGACGCAGGAGGTAGCGGGATCGATTCTCGCTGCGGAACAAATGTTTGTATTGTTACGCCGAGGCTGTTAAACAATGAGTAATAATCGAACCTTCTCGAACGCTTTTGTCTTGCTGTGTTATTGTTGCTATTGTTTGTGGTTTCGCAGAATGGGGAGTGGCCATTGTGTCAAGGGACCGACCCTTTCCTGGAAGGATCGACATCGTTCTCGAACAATCGAAATGTGTGCAATATAAATAGGCCGGAGAGATGGCCGGACAGTCAGTCTGAGTGACTGAGTCTCAGCGAGGCCCTGGAGGACTGACGTGGAGCAGGGTCTCGCGTGAACAGTAGTTGCTCGCGAGTCAGTCTGGATTAAGCTATACGTGCGATCATTTCGGTGACTTTAAGTGGTGCAACAGTGGTGTGAATTAGTGTGTTGTGATTACGTGTGACCAAGTTCGTGTATTCATCGTTTAGTGCTGAATAAAAGTGTTATTTTGGTGAAATCGATTCCCATTATTTTATCCCGAACCTTCAGCTCGTAACAATTTGGTGACAGAAGTGGGATAAAATAATGCCGGTTCTACCAAAGGATAACGTGGACGGTGTCAGGACGAGAGGTAAACGACAACAGGAAATGGATGAAAGGCGGTTTGGAGATTCTCTGGTTCAAGAAGCTCGGCAGAGTCGTCAGCCGATGGAGATGGAATCAGCCGCCACCGAATCATTTGGAGCACCATCATCATCATCATCGTCCGTGGGGCAAGCTCCTGTGACAGGCGATCTTGCTGCTATTATGGCAATGCTTTGTCGTCAAGAAGAACAGCGTCGTCAGGATAAGGAAGAGCAGCGTCGTCAGCAAGAAGAGCAGGCTCGGTTGCAGGCAGAACAGCGACGTCAGGATAAGGAAGAGCAGCGTCGTCAGCAAGAAGAGCAGGCTCGGTTGCAGGAGGAAGAACGCCGTCAGCATAAAGAAGAGAAGCGTCGTCAACAGGAAGAGCCGGCTCGGTTGCAGGAGGAACAACGCCGTCAGCATTAAGAAGCGTCGTCAGCAGGAAGAGCAGGCTCGGTTGCAGAAGGAACAGCGACATGAACAGGTGGAGCAGACTCGGTTGCAAGAGGAACAGCGACGTCAGGATAAAGAAGAGTAGCGTCGTCAACAGGAAGATCAGCGACGTTGGCCATAAGAGCGTGCTCGACTGATGAGGGAATTGTTCGGTTCATCTGGAAAGGAATTCCAGGAAGTGAAAGAACAGATAGAAATCATGAGAGCCGTGTTTTGGAGGCTGGAATTGGGATCGCTGATGAGAAAGGGACTCTGGGTGTCCTGAAGTACTGGAGACGGCAATGTGGCTCCTCTAGTTGCTACTTCTTCAGCGCGAGGTGCGCCTGAAATTGTTCATGTTGATCGGCTGCCGCGATATGGGGCTAAGAATGCTCGGGACGAGCATGTTTTAGGAGGGGGCAGTGTTACGCCGAGGCTGTTAAACAATGAGTAATAATCGAACCTTCTGGAACGCTTTTATCTTGCTGTGTTATTGTTGCTATTGTTTGTGGTTTCGCAGAATGGGGAGTGGCCATTGTGTCAAGGGACCGACCCTTTCCTGGAAGGATCGACATCGTTCTCGAACAATCGAAATGTGTGCGATATAAATAGGCCGGAGAGATGGCCGGACATGAGTGAGTGAGTCTCAGCGAGGCCCTGGAGGACTGACGTGGAGCAGGGTCTCGCGTGAACAGTAGTTGCTCGCGAGTCAGTCTGGATTAAGCTATACGTGCGATCATTTCGGTGACTTTAAGTGGTGCAACAGTGGTGTGAATTAGTGTGTTGTGATTACGTGTGACCAAGTTCGTGTATTCATCGTTTAGTGCTGAATAAAAGTGTTATTTTGGTGAGATCGATTCCCATTATTTTATCCCGAACCCTCAGCTCGTAACAGTATGATCTAAAGATATTTGTTCCGGGCCTGGATGTTTTTCTATATACAGTCAAACCTGGATAAGCGAGAGTTCAGGGGAGCACAATCTCATTCTCGCTTATAGAGGTTTCTCACTAACCCGAGTTTCTCGCTAATGCAGGTACATGGGTAGCGTTTCTCTCTTATAGAGGTACGCAGCAATAACAAGTCACAGCAACTTTATGAGAATCTAACGAATGCGATAAAATAACAACGTTATTTAGTTCCACAAAATAGAATAGGTACAATATTGACGAGAAAACAATACAAAAACAATGGTAGGAAGTTCCACGAAAGCTAAGAATGAGTCATAAAATAGCAGATGTTAAATTTGTAATTTGTTTTGTCATTTGTTCCTCCTAAATAATATAAATAAATAAAGCTCGACCGTCGCTTATAGAGGTATAGATAAGTACCAGTCTCACTTACGGAGGTCCATGAGGGAAAAACGACTCTCTCTTACAAAGATTTCTGTTTCTCGCTGATAGAGGTTTTGGGAGCTTAAAATGACGGGTCCTGGCTATTACTCTCACTTATAGAGTTTTCTCACTTATCCAGTTCTCACTTACTCAGGTTTGACTGTATTTAAGTATGAATTTACAAAAAAAAAAGTATATAAGTATTCTATCAGTTATCTGGTTCCCATAGCCTTCACAGAAACACCGACCTCGCCGGCGAGGTCGACGAGTCCCTTCAATCGTCGCCTATACGAGGTACATACATGTACCCGGGCGTTTCTCTCCTATCCCCACCCCGGCAACTGCCCAAGAAGGGACTCGTACCTAAGTGGTGCCCTTGCGGTAGTTGCCTAAATAACTTACTGGGCTGAGCGCCATCTGCGCTCGCCAAAGGTTCGGTTAAGCTGTCACGGCCTCTAAGAGGCCAACAGCGAGTATTACCCATCCGAAAAAAAAAAACTGTTTCCCATAGTACAAGCTCTGCTTAGTTTGGGGCTAGATAGTGTTGTGTGATATTTATGTCCAGTAATATTTATTTATTATTATTGTTATTTTTTATCCGTTGGATAGCGTTACTCAGAGGTGGTGAAATACGCATTTATACATGTAACATGAATAGTGAATGTTTCAATCACACTAATATTATAAATGCGAAAGTTTGGATGTTTGTTTATTTATTTGTTTGTTTGTTACTCAATCACGTCGAAACGGCTGAACTGATTTCGATGAAATTTGGTATAACCTGGAATAACACATAGGCTACTTTTTATCCCATTAATCAGTTTTCATGGGATAAAAATAGGATGTCAAAGTTTTTGTATGTATTTTTGCACCCCAGAACAATGCGGGTGAAGCCGCTGGCAACAGCTAGTCATACTAGTATTATAAATGTGAAAGTTTGGATGTTTGTTTATTAATTTGTTTGTTTTTCAATCACGTCGTAACGGCTGAACCGATTTCGATTAAATTCGGTATACTTATACGTAGATCATAACCTGCATTGCCACATACCTACCTTTTTACCTTTTAACCCATAAATCAGTTCCCATGGGATATAAATGGGGTGTCAAGTTGCAACAGCGAGTTTAGTTTTATTTATAGGTTACCTACACATTTAGGAGTGTAACGCATACGAAGTCGCGGGCAACAGCTAGTACCTAATAATTTTTACTGGGTTTTCAAAAAAGTCGACAGAAGTTCTAACGCGAGATCCGCGAAGAACTCACACGTTTGAGTTATTTTGCCTAGTGTTAGTTTTATATGGTCGGCTGTAATACCTAAAACCATAATATTGATCTTTTAGTTTCAGAAATAGTGACCCAAACTTTGCACAATGGCTAATAGAAGAGGAATGAAGAGTCGTTTATTTTTAAACGCTAAACGAAAAAAACCTCAATTTAGTATAAAGCGTCAGGTTCGGTTGACGCCGCGTGCTGCCTCCGGGTAGGTATTGTTTTTCTAACTTAAAACTGTTTTTGTATACTCCAATTAGACGGTTGGCCAATAAACTTTACGTATCAGAGTATCTAAAATGTATACGGGATCATTCATAGGTTACGTTATTCGTAACGTACCCTATGAATTCACATTCACATCACATGCCTCTTCCTCCTCCTGCACGATGCAACGATGCAGTGTTTTAACCAAAGATGTTTCAAGATATCGATATAAACAAACAACACTAGAGGTATCGATATAGTTATCGACTATGACGCGTCACTTCTTTGTATAGGTACGTATTGGCCCGGCCCTCTCCTCCCTCGACCCACCCTGAATAGCGTGCGATAGAGACAACTGCAGGTCGGACTGATTATACCTATTTAAAATAGACGAAATCACTGTTTCGTAGTCCCCTGTTCCCTCCTCGAAAACTGAACCGATTATAAATTTTTTTTCTAAAATATAATAAATAGGGTTTTGGCTATGCCTGTACGTTTCGTTTTTTTATTTATATTCGTCAAATTGGTTTGCTGGATGTCTGAAAAGGGGAGTAAAAATTAGCAATTTCTGTGACTTTAGAAAGTTCCTAGTTCTTATAACAATTAATTTATGGAGAAAAACAAAACGTAGGGGCATGCCCGTGGTACTTATAGATTGTATGGTAAAAGAATATTTGCGCTATCGCTATCCAGAGAGGAAACAGGGGACTACGTTTGTATGGACGAAACGCATCCCAGATTTCCTCTTAATAGTGGTCGTCTCTATATTTTTTTCTAGGCCTACCTTGAGAGGTTCTAATAAAAAAATTTCATTCAATTATAAATTTTTTAGATCATTTTGTAGTCAAATTACGATATTACCTACACCAGACTAATTTTATTTGATATGGACAGAGTTGGAGCAAATTGTTTGACTTATCAATAGTGCTCCTCATAGCTCTGGTCAATATTAACCTATTAATGAACTGTTTATACGTGCCTATATTTCTAGCCTCCTTATCTACAAATAAACAGTATCGTACGATCCTATTTGAGTTAGCAGATAAGAATTCTAGGGCATTTGTGTACCTACTAAAATAATATAATACTCGCCTATTGTAGTACATACGTATCAAAGATATCTATTATTAAGTAATGACTGTGTTCATACTGTTAGTTGTCAAAAGGTTTGACACTTTAATGTGTCAAATCTATGAAGAGAAAGACAAAGTCATCCGCTTTTGTACCAATTTACACCGATATAGAAGCAAAGGCTTCAGAAAAAGTGTTTTTTATAAATTTTATAAGGTTTAATTTAAATTTTATAGGGCAATTCACTGACTCAAAATTAAATTATATAAATGAACTGCTACTTATAATGATGGATGACCAGGGGGCCAAGCTGAACACCGAGTGGAACCCTGACACAACCCGAAAGCGTCGCGGCAGACCAAGGAAAAGATGGAGATCGAGCTCACTAACTTCCGAGCAGATTGGACCTTCTTGGCGCTGGAAAGAAGCGACTGGAAAGAATGTGGGGAGGCCTTTGCCCAGCAGTGGGACACAGAGGGCTAAAAATAATAATAATAAATGAACTGTAAGCTATATGTATGATATTGTTTTGAAATTAACAATATCCTTAATTATTTGACTCACACTATTATAATTTTGTACGCCAATATAATGTGGTAAACATAAACTTGAGAGCAAAAAAATCGCACATTCATGATTTTTTGACATAACTAAAAAAAAACAAAAAATATTATGTTTCTGTAATGCAGATTCATAGTCTATTTTAATACCTATCCAGTGGTATCTGATTTGTCTTTCAATCATTACATAAAAATGCTTTTGTGGATCAATAACAAAAATGCATGTTTAGTAAAAAATTCTTTATTCAAGTATTGGTGTCAAAGTTATGAAATTAAAAGATAAAATTAATTTAAAGTTTGTTATTAATACCGAGTGTTCCCTCCCCTAGCCTGAATCACTGACTCCATCCGTGTTTTCATTGATGTTACTAGACTTTTGATAAAGTCTTGAGGAATAGCCTCCCATTCCTCTGCGATCGCCTGTTGCAGCTCCTGTAGAGTCGATGGAGGAGCATCTCGGCCTCGAACTCTTCTTTTCAGCTCGTCCCATAGATGTTCGATGGGATTGAGGTCTGGGCTTCGAGCTGGCCACTCCATAACGGTCACATCCACCTCTTGAAGGTACTCGATCACTATGCCAGCAGTATGCGGTCTTGCATTATCTTGCATAAACAGAAAGTTTTCGCCGATAAACCCAGCAAAAGGTACGACGTGGCTCTCGAGTACTTCCTCAATGTATCGTATGGAAGTCAATCCTCTTGATTGGCGACCAGTATTCGGTCCGGTGATGAAGGCAAGCTCGGTTTTTGCTTCCATAGACATGCCTCCCCAAAACATGATTGATCCACCGCCATAGGCGACACGTTCTGTTATGCAGCATTGGGCAAATCGCTCTCCCGATCTTCTATACACCTTCCCCCGTCCGTCGTTGCCATGCAAGCACATCCTGTACTCATCAGAGAACAGGACTGCACTCCACTGCTCTTCGGTCCAATTCAAATGGTCTCGAGCGAACTGAAGGCGGGCTTCTCGGTGGGCTGGGGTCAATTTCGGCCCGTTTGCTGGCCTATGTGCAGTCAGGCCACCTTCTCTCAATCGTCTTCTGACTGTCCACCGGCTAACTTCTACTTCACGAACTTCTTGAAGTCGTTGGCCCAGTTGAACTGCGTTCAAACGACGATTTCTTAAAGATGTCGTTATAAGAAAGCGGTTATCACGCTCTGTTGTAGCACGGGGACGGCCCGATCCTTGTCGCCGTTGGTAGCCACCAGTCTCTTGATACCTCTGGTATACACGCCGAACGGTAAATCGGCTCAAACTCAATTGTCGAGCCACTTGACTTTGCTTAAGCCCCGATTCAACAAGGGCAACCACTTGAGCGGCTACTTCTGATGTAGTATCCATTTTCGTGTTCCGTTTGAAGCCAATATCAATAGAGAACCTTTCACACTGTACGTTGGTATGCAAATGATGACCATCCAGACGTGTCTTCATCTCACACACCGGCGAAGCCGGTGTGGGGGATGCAGTGCCGGGCTTTTTGGCCCTTTCCTGCGGAGTTCTTACCGCCCCCCGTTTCAACGGGGGGGTCATCGGGTCGGCTCGCGGAGCCTCAGGTTTGCTACTCACGCGTTACTGGCCGCCCGATGCTCACTCCGCAGGGAGGATCTTCGGACAGTCGCCGCGCAGGTACCTTCAAAGGAAGATGGGTAGGGGGAAGGGATGAGGGAGGGATACCCCTATCTGACGACGCCTGGTCGTCGTCAGTGTCTGTGGCCAGTTCCCGCGGGTACGGCTTACTCTTCGGTGGTCTTTCTGCGAGAGGGGCCAGTTCTCGCAGATGAGAGTAAGTGGAGTTATCTAGGCGCTCGAACATCCTGGTCGCTAAGCGGCCTATAAATTGGTCCAGACTTTCAATTTTCAGGTCCCGCTGTATGGTGGCGTTTCGAACGTACCGTGGCGCGTTTACGATCGTCCGGAGGCATAGGCTTTGCTGACTTCGCAGTATCTTTCTGTGGCCTTTGGCTAGCAAAGCATACCACGCGGGGGCCGCGTATGTGAGACGCGGGCGGACGTACGTCTTATACAATCCAACCTTCATTCGGAGTGGAATGTTGGACTGCAGGACGGGCTTGAGTAGCGCTCGGGTTACGCTCGCTAGACCGCGGACGTCCCTTGCGTGCTTTCTCATCGTGAGGTTGCGGTCTAGAGTTACTCCCAGGTATTTCGCCGTGTGCGACCAGGCCACGGGTTGATCCTCCAGAGTGAGCTTCGGCGGCAGGGTGAGCCTCTTCGAGAATGCCACCGCCTGTGTTTTACTCACGTTGACACTCAGTCTCCATTTAGTAAGCCAGGCGGGGAGCTCTGTTAGGACCCTTTGCATTTTGGTGGCGGCGTGGTTGAGGTTCATCGACTTGGTGATGTATGCTGCGTCGTCCGCGTAAAGGGCCAACAGAGCGTCTTCGGTGATGGGAATGTCATCAGTGTATCGTGAGTAACACACAGGGGAGAGGCAGCTGCCTTGCGGTACTCCCGCCTCGATGGGTCGTCTGGAGGAGAGCGCTTGCTCCACGCGCACTGAGAAGCTGCGGCCATGTAGGAACGACGCTATTACCTTCACCACCTTCTGCGGTATTGGTGAGGTAGCCATCTTGTAGAGGAGTCCCGCGTGCCAGACTCGGTCGAACGCTTTTTCCATATCCAGGAATACTGCGACTGAGTGTTCGCGCCTGTTGTAGGCGGTGGTGAGGTGATGCAGTACCCTAGTCAATTGGAGCGTCGTGCTGTGTTCAGACCGAAATCCGTATTGTTCTGGACGCGGGGGGATATAGGGATTAATGTGGGTGAGGAGGAGCTTTTCAAACAGTTTCGATAGGCTGGGAAGAAGGGTGATAGGACGGTAGCTCTCTGGGAGCAGGATGTTTTTGCCGGGTTTCGGTATCATGATAACCCGGCCGGATTTCCAGGGGGAGGGGAAGTGACCGCTTCGCATGATCCCGTTGCAGAGCCGGGTCACGGAGGCGATCGTTTTGGGGGGGAAGTGACGGATGGCAGCGTTCGTTATATTGTCTTCGCCGGGTGCCTTCCTTGGCTTTGTCCGACGTATGGCCCGTTGGACTTGCCCGGGAGAGAAGAAAATACCTTCAGCGGTGTCTGCCTCCTGGGTATCGGCCTTGAGGTAGTTTTCGACCATTCCCTCAATATGCACTCTTTTATACCTGCGATAAATCCCGCCGCCGGCCTTACCTGGATCGAGCGACATAAGGGGGTCTATTGTTTTGTTGCTAATGAGTTGTTTTTAAAGGTAAATGTCAACCCTTTATCAGTTCTGCGAATGCCTAGATTATGCACTTTAATTTAATTTGATTTTAATTTGCTGTAAGCTCCAAATAAAAAATTTTTTAACTTTTAAGTAAAAATGTGCGGATGTGCGATTTTATTGCTCTCAAGTGTAGATTTACTGTAGATTTAGAGGTTTACTGTACCTGACATCTTTATTACCAGTAATTTAAATCTTTAAACAACTGTTTAAACAAATCCTTGCCAAGTTTTGTATAGGAATTTTTTAAACACGCGCTAAACAGTGTTTATTTTTTTGGTAAGACCCTAAATGTGTTACCTATTTTATTTAGATTTTTGACTTGTAAGAAAAGTCACCCAGTATATAAAAATGCAGTAGTAGTTGTATACATATTGGATTTTCCATTATATTTTTTCGTGTGACAGGAAGTGTCTCTGAAACTAATATACCTATGCTCAGCACAGTTTTTTTCAAAGAAACTGAAAGCGAACGTTATCGTGGATGACGAACCAACAAACCCGCAGAAATCAACTTGGCACCTGCGTGGAATGTGCTTCCCCTCTGAAATTCCCCTGAAATTGTATTTGTTTTATTATCATATGGATATAGAACTGTTACCAAATAATATACCTACATTTAACCCCTTTATTGATAAACGAATAGGTATTTGTTTAAGTATCTATTGATTAATTATAATATGTTTAGCGTCAGTCACACATTTTTCACCTGTCCTTTATTCTTTATTCTTTATTGCACACAAGAAAATACATTTTTAAATACAGAAAAAGAGGTCATGTACAAAGGCGAGCTTAACCCTAAGAAGAGTTTTCTTCCAGCAAACCTTAAAAAATCAAAATCACAAAGTGAGAATGAGACAAAACATATTTTAAGTAATCAATTTAGTAGGTACGCACGCGAACCGCCCGTGAACTTTGCTTGAAATCGTGCACATCCACATTCGCAAAGTCATAATCACGAGTGTCGTGGGGTACTTGAATTGTTTATGCAGTTAGTACATAAAAAAAAAGGGCATTACATCACTATGACGTCATTACAGCGAGGTGCCTAGTTAACTTTTGCGTATTATAATGACGAAATATTTCTAGGCTACCAAGCTCTTTCCTGAAGACAATGAAAGAACCGACCGCATTGAATCATTGCAACATACCTTCCGTCCTCCGTGGCGTGATGTGACGTCACACTGACAGTCGGTGCCAATGCGTCTACTAACATGCATCACGAAACATCACCAGAAAATTCAGCTTTATATCGTTTGAATAAAACATAAAATGATCTGGCAATTATTATACGTGACAAGGCATGTTAAACAATTTTGAGTTTTACGGCCTTGTGTTATGATTTACGAAGCTATGTGCTAGGTGATCGGTATCGGTTTTTAAGCATAACATGCTAATCTGTTGTTAATACCACTCCAGAGATAGGGACATTAGGGACTGTTGCTGTTGCCGAATGTGAACCGGTTTTAGGCGGTTTAGTTTTGCTTCAAACTAGTTTGGTTTGAGTTTTGACGATAGGTATTTTTATCGATGACTAAATAAAGTATTGCTTAATTGATGCCAGTAATCTTGTCTATGTAATCTACATTAAACTAAGTACATTAGTTTATCAAACTTTTTACACCTCAGCCAATCTTCCATTAAGCAATGATCCTCTCCATCCAAAGGTTGTCTGGAAGAGATCGCTTTGTTATGCGATGCTTACATTAATTTGTTTTATTTTTATATCTGTTGTGTCTAGCTTGTAAGGCATTAATCGAAATTGGTCCATTCGTGAAAACGTAACAAACAGACAGACAGACTTTTGAATTTATAATATCAGTATAGATTATGGATAGATTTTCGTTGTGAAATCGGTTTTGGTCGGGCTTTACCTGCCAGGGTTTAATGGATTTTGCCTCACTTTACGCCATCTTCACGCTGAGAAGGCCATTCCATGGCTAATGCAGCCTAAGAGTTTTTAAAGACTTTATATTCATTTTATCATAAATTACAGCGCTCAAAAGTATCTATTTTATGAATAAATAGAAGCTACGTATGGGCTTGCCTAGTTGGGTATCAACAGTTGGGAGTATTGCATAAATAAACAAAACTATAAAAGACAAAAGTAAATATAAATAGCATAAAAGATAAGTGGTCCATTATCAATCAAATTTATAAAATTTAGATTTGAATTTTTAAAATGTTGGCTATTTATAACAAAAATATCACATTTTCTCGATGACTTTACATCTTTTCAAAATCTGTGAATGTTAAAGTAAGGGCTGTTCCTGGCTGTCTCTAAGAATGTTTTCATGTACTTACGTCTTCGTCATCATCATCTTATTAGCTATAGGATCAACATCATCACTGCTAAACGTAGGTCTCCTCCTTAGAATTTCAGAGTGACCGACGGCGAGCGAGCATCAATGGCTTTCAGGAACCTTTGTCTTTTCATCTAGCGGGGGATTAAGAGCGGGTAGAAAGCAAAATTACCAATCTTCGATTTGAATTTTACCGTTATTAGATCGTGTTCAAAATTGTACGAAAATATGTATGGATAATTCATTATAATTCCAAGGGCTGTACGATTTCAAAAACGTAATAGGAAAATATTTACTCGATAAAAAAATTTTTCAAAGTTAACTCTCCATTTTGGATATTTTCGTTTTGCTCTCAATACATACGGATTTTTGGGTCAAAAATTTGATAAATCCAATCACTTACAACTAACTAAGGGCTATGCTAAATTTTTGTATGTAATTTGCTATAATTTACGAGATATTCAATTAAAATGCTTTTGGCGCTTACGTTATTTAATTCCGCGAATGATGGTATCGTCTGTCTCGCCCTAACTCGAACTCAATTGTCTCGGTCACCAATTGCAGCTACTCCGTTGAGACGTGAAGACCACGACACTTTGCGAGGTAAATTCGTTACGTAAATAGCGAAGTGATAAAATGGGAAATAAAAAAAATACATACAAAAAACTTAATAAAAGAGAATATTAAAACAGCTGATGAAAAAAAGAGAGATGGCGAAATGTAAAAGGTACGTAGGTACTACTAGTATTTCTACTAGTATTCTTCTTTGGTAGGTAGGTCATACCTATAAGTTTGCAAGGAAGTAAGCAGCAACCTAGCAACGGTCTTTAGATGATTCAACCGTTTCTTCTGTATTTTATAGTCATGTACCTAAATCATTGTAGGTACCTATGTAAGTATATTATTTCTGTTACTAAATAATGTTGTCTAGTAAGTAATTAAATCTTGAAATGTAGAAGGTACGTATACTACCTACAAGTTTAAGAAATTATGTAGTAAGTTATTAAATTTCAACTCTCATTACATAGCAATAAATAGCAGTTTAGCTCGCACAGTACTGTGCGGCTAAAAATTATATTCACGTAGGTACCTACAAACGCTCGCCCTGACCGTGCATCGTAGGTACTTACTATGTATCGAATCACTACGTGCGAGAGCTTATTTTGCATTGCAGCGTCGAGGATGGTGGCGAACGACTGTTTAATTTTGTCGTACCTAAACTAACAGCAGTGGTATTTATTGAATTTAATAAATCACTTCAAATTTTATCTAGATAGGTACATTTTATTTGTTTTCGAGTTATGTCATAATAATTGAATGCAAATTCGAATCCGCACGCGTAGTATATGCATAAATAACAGAAACTTCTTATCACGGGTTCGGTCACTACAACGATCGGTTGGTAGATAAAATTAGGTAGGTAGGTAGTTAGGTACTTTATATTATTTACTTTTTGACAAACGGATTTATTGCAGATTTGTTTGATAATTTTGAGAATATTATCAATCCGGTTTATTTTTAACCGACGAAAAAAAGGGAGGAGGTTCTTAATTCGACGCGTATATTTTTTTTTATGTATGACCACGCATAACTTTTTACAGAGTAGCCCGATTTTGATGATTCTTTTTGTATTGGATAGTTTATACCTTGAACTTAGTATTATACAAAATTAAAATAGAATATCCGCCCCTATGTAAGCCACAAAAAAAAACAAAGAAATAAAAACTTTTTAACAAAAAATGAAACCGACGAAAAACGAAACTGAAAAGCCAAAAATAAGATAAATCTTTTTAATCTTTATCATAACTAAGTAACTAAGTTTCGTTTTTCGTCGGTTAAATTTTTTGTTAAAAAGATTGTTGTGGACTGTATTTGATGTGAATAAAACCTTCGATTTCTTCTTTACTTGTTATTATTTATTGAACTGTTCTAAACGAAGTCTTAACGCTGAATACAATTTTGAGGGCGGCCGCCGCTACTTTTATAGGCCGGGATCTAAAATGTTATACTGCTGATCCGATAGTGTGGGAGAGAGACGGGTGTATCTCGCTCACACACCATAACATTTTACTGCCGATTCGATAGTGTGGGAGAGGGACGGGTGTATCGCGCCCTCCCGCTCGCACACTATAAATATACAAAAACCGCGGCGCCCGGCTGCCGCGCTCAGTTCGGCGGCGGCGACCCTATCGTTCGTTTCTAATTTCTAAATTTACACAATGCATGTTCTATCCTAGATCTAGCTCGGCGTCCGCTACAGTTCCTCCCACCGGCGCAGCTTGCGTAGCCTCTTCTGTTTTCAGGACGATGAGCTTTCTCACGGGCCGCTTGAAGACGCCAGTCCTCGTTCGGACGTCTGCCACTCGTACTCCGCCGTCTGGACCCGGATAGGCGCGCTCGACGATTCCCATGGGTCACACGTTCCGTGGCAAGGTGTGGTCGACTACGATGACGATGTCCCCGACTTGTAGTCGCCTCTTGTCGTCCGAGGGTTCTCCTCGTGGCACCAATGTGGGCAGGTATTCTCGGACCCAGCGCTGCCAGAAATGGTCAGCGAGCGCTAGG
The DNA here is from genome assembly GCA_963924445.1 of Philereme transversata. Lineage (NCBI taxonomy): Eukaryota > Metazoa > Arthropoda > Insecta > Lepidoptera > Geometridae > Philereme > Philereme transversata. Next base: position 521,727 of record OZ004343.1, on the reverse strand, counting down.
CTGGCCTTCCAGGTGCGTCGATCGGTTTCGCTGTGCTGTCCGGCGGTGGGCAGGCCGGCGGATGACCCCAAGAGGAAATGGTTTGGAGTCAAAGCTTCTGGATCTTCATGACTCACGCTGACATGTGTCAAAGGTCTCGCGTTCACAGAGAACTCGGCTTCTGTCAGTAGGGTGAGCAGGACTTCCTCGGTCGGTTCCTTTTCGTTCAGTGTGGCGGCTAATGCGACTTTGATGGATCGCACCAGTCGTTCCCAGGCTCCTCCCTGGTTGGGAGCCCCTGGCGCGATGAAATGCCACTCCAGTCGGTGTAGCAGGGCTTCGTCTTGCAGCGCTGGTACCCACTCAGCGTAGGCTGCTCGCAGCTCGTTGTTGGCCCCTCGAAAATTGGTCGCGTTATCTGAGTGCATGGCGCGCGGCCAACCTCTTCGCGCCGCCATTCTTCGCAGTGCCATGATCGCAGAGCTCGTGGATAATGACGACACGAGCTCCAGGTGTACCGCGCGTGTGGTGAGGCACGTAAACAGTGCGCCCCATCTTTTCTCTCGGCGGCGTCCAATCTTCACTATCATCGGCCCGAAATAGTCCACCCCGCAGTGGGTGAATGGGCGGTGGTAGGGCTCGAGGCGTGCTCGTGGCAGGTCCCCTGTCGCCGGAATCAGAGGTCTCGATCGCTTCCTTCGGCAGAGGGCGCAGTCCTTCTCAATGGTGCGCACGGTGGGTCGTAGATGAATGATCCAATATTTCTGACGGAGATCATTTGTCACGCGCTCTCGGTTCGCGTGCCCTGCTGCGCAATGCTCTCGCAGCACGATGAGTTTGGTGATCCGGTGGCGGCCGTCGAGGATGATGGGCTGTTTGACTTCAAGAGGTGCAGTGGCCGCCCCGATGCGGCCTCTGACTCGCAGGATGCCGTCTTCCAGGACCGGGTCCAGCCGAAACAGTCGGCTCGTCCTGGTGATCGGACGAGATGCTTTTAGTTTCTGCAGCTCGTCTTGGAAGCTCTCCTGTTGGGCTTGACGTAGGAGAGTGCGTTCCGCTTCCTCGATGTGTCGATGTTCTAATCCCGAGGCTCGGCGCCGACACAAGTCGATGAATGCCAGCACGCGGGCCGACGCTCTGACTAGCGTCTCGTATTTGGAGAAGCGTGCGGGATCTGGCAGCCACTCCCCTGCTTTGTTTTCTTCCGTAACATGCAGGATCACTTCTTCCTCGCCATCTTCGCTTGACGCCGTTTCTGTCGGCCACTGATTCTCGGGGCGGAGCAAGAATTCTGGGCCCTGGAACCAGCGGTCTTCTATGGAGATTGGTGTGCTCGCGAATCTCGTCGCATCGTCGGCTATGTTCTCCCTGGTGGGCACCCATCGCTATTCTTCCTTGTGAGTGAGCTCTGCTAGCTCACCCAAGCGATGGGCGACGAACGGAGTGTACCGTCTCGCGTCGTGCCGCACCCAGTGAATCACCGTCATTGAATCGGTCCAGTACACTGTTCTCTTGACTTGGACTCGATGTTCTTTCTTGATGGTGTCAGCTAGTCTGGCACCGATGACAGCCGCCTGCAGTTCCAGGCGGGGAATGGTCTGCGCGCGTTTCGGAGCCACTTTTGACTTGGCGGCCACGAGACTCAGTCTGACGCTTCCGTCGGGTCGTGTGTCGCGCCAGTATGCCACAGTGGAGTAGGCCTGTTCGCTGGCGTCACACAGAACGTGCAGCTCCAAGTTTTGGTCGTCTTCCATCGCGTAGCGTCGTTCCAGTCGCAGACCCGAAAGATCGGCGAGGTGTCCCAGCCACGTGGCGAAAAGGTCGTTCTCCTCATCAGGGATGGGCTCGTCCCAGGAGATGTTCAAGCGCCACAGGCTCTGCAGGATGATCTTCGCGCGTATGGTGCAGTGGCTCAGCAGTCCAAGAGGGTCGTATATGGACATGACCGCGCTGAGTGCTTCTCTCTTGGTAGGCGCGCGACTTCGTGCACGCACTTCGGCGGGGACTCTGTTCATTGAAGTGTTAAACCCCAATTCATCTCGCTCGGCGTTCCAGTGCAGCCCGAGTATCTTGTTCTCTGGCCCGTTTCTTCCAAGTTGAGTCGGTGTGGTCGCTCGCAGTTCTTCGGGTACGTCTCGCAGTACGCTATTGTTGCTAGCGCTCCAGCCTCGCAGTGTGAACCCTGCCGCAGCGTGAACTGCTTGTACTTCAGTAATCACGCGGTGGGCTTCCTGTTCATCCTCGTAGCTCGCTACCAAGTCATCCATGTAGTGATCTCGAGTGATGGCTTCGTAGGCGAGAGGGTGAGTTTGAGCGTGTTCTTTCGCATTGTGGTTGCGTACGTAATGCGCCATGAAGGGAGAGCTCGCGGCGCCGAATATCATGCTCGTCATCTTGAAGTGATGAGGTGGTTTCTCTCTGTCGGCGCCTCTCCATAAGAACTGTTGTGCCGGTTGATCTTCCCGACGAATCTTCACTTGGAGAAACATCTCCTGTACATCTGCCGTGACTGCGATGCGTTTCTCCCGGAATCGAAACAGGATGCCTGGTAGTGACATCAGTAGGTCCGGCCCTTCCAGGAGATGGTCGTTCAGGCTGACTCCGTGGCTTTTCGCTGCCGCGTCGAAGACAAGCCTCTGTTTCCCCGGTTTGTTGACGTTCTGTACCGCGAAGTGTGGCAGGTACCAACAGACCGGACTTGTCTTCTTAGTGCCGTCGCATGGTTCGGCGTATCCTTTCTGCAGCAGGTTCTCTATCTGCTCGGTGTATTTTCTAGCGAAGCCTGGATCGGTGTCCATCTTCATTTCCATTTTGTGGAGGCGACGGAGCGCTCCACTGTAGCTCGGAGGCAATTTCATGCCGTCCGCCTTCCAGGGCAGCCCGATCTCGTAGCCCTTGTCCGTCTTCTTTATAGTTCGCTCGATTATTCTAGCGGCTCGCTGATCCGCGTCACTCACATGTGGCTTATGAGTGATGCCGAGCGCTTCGATGCTGAAGTGGTGTTCCACCAAGTTGTGGAGATGATTGTCCTGCTGCTCTCTCGCCTCCACTCTTCGTTCCGGAGTGTAGACGTGCAGGACGCTGTTTCGATCTTCGATGATGGTGCGTGGCACAGTCCCGTGCACCACCCATCCTAGTCGAGTTCGGGATGCGGCCGGTTGGTTCCGTTTACCGACGCGCAGTTCTTGCGTTACGATGTATTCCCAGTGGTCTGCTCCCACCAGTATTCCAGGCCGTACGGTATCGTAGCACACTTCCTCTTGCGATAGATCTCGGAGATGTTCGTACTCCAGAAGCGTGCTCGGTATGGATTGTTGAATCAACTTCATGCCTCTGATTGTTCTTGCTTGAAATTTGTGCAGCTCTCTGTCGGCTCCCCGCAAATGTATGGTGACCAGCTTGCTATTATTTTCTTCTTGTGTCACGTTGACTCCTTGCATCCGTAGTGGTAGCAGCGATCCCTTGGCACCGATGTTCTGCGCCAACTCCTCATCGATCAGCGAGATTGTAGCCCCTTCATCCAGGAGGGCGTGTGTGCGGATCTCCCCCCGTGGACCCACGACAGTGACTGGACACATCTTCAGCAGCACTGTCCTCTTGCTGGTGGCGGTCGGTGTTGCCATCGTCAGGACAGACTCTGCGGTGCCTGCTTCGGACCTCGGGTTTTCGGGACGTTTCTCCTTATCTTGCTGATGCAGACTCGTGTGATGAGGTCGTAGGCATTGTCCTATGCTGCACCGCTTGGCCTTGCAGTGGAGGCGCATGTGTCTCTTGGCAATACATTTGAAGCAGAGCTTGTTCTTGCGCACAAGCTCCCACCGTTCGTCTACGGATAGCGCTGCGTATTTCGGGCAGTCCGGTAGCTTGTGCGGCTTCTCACACATCGGGCACTTGTCTGGCTGTTCGTCTTCAGCTACATTGTACACGGCGTTCGGTTTCCTTTTCGGTCTGGCATCGGTGATGGTCGGCCTGGGGTCTCTCTTGGCAGCTGTTGCTATTGCAGATGGAGCGTAACTATATCGGAGCGCTCGGTCTGCCTCTCGCATGAGGAAGCGAGATAGCACGACGATTTCTGGGTCCGCTGTTCCTTCTTGTTCATTTGCGTAGTCGCACCACCGCGCCTTGATGTGAGGGCTCAGCTTTTCCAACACTTCTCGGGCCAGCATGGGGTTAAAGAGGTACCCCTGGCGGTTGATGCCCTTGATTACGCAGACCACGTTCTGAAGCTTAACAGCGAACACGTTCAGTTCTACCGCTGATGATCCTGGCTTCGGCAGCCTCTTGAGGTCATCTAAAGCTCGGTCGATGATGGCCTCAGGTCGCCCGAAGCATTGTTCAAGTGTCTTCAGGATGACCTCCGGATTGCTTGCAGTGTACAGCAGGGCAGACACCAGTTCCCTAGCTTCTCCTTTCAGGCAGCTCCTTAGCCGCTGCAGATTTTCTGCCGGTGTCAGCCGGTATATCGTCGTCGAATCTTGAAAGGCGGCCTTAAATGCCAACTACTCATTTGAAGCTCCGGAGAATGGTTGCAAGTCAGGACACTTGATCCTGGGTCTGGCCAGCTTTTCCATAGCCTCGGTCAAGGCGTCGACATTACTTCTTGATCTGACGGGGGTGGTTGATCTGTCCCTCACGTTGAACCTCAGGTGTCGGTCGTCCTTGGTTCCGGATCTCGGCACGTCCCGTCGTTCCCTTCGTGCATCAAGGGTGTTCGATTGGAGCCAGGCGTCAACCTTCTGATGATGATCGGTTCCGTTATCACCGTGAAGGCTTTCCTGGTCATCCTGAATGACTGCTAGGCTCACAGCCAACCGCTTCTTGATAAGGTCTGCCTCGATCTGAAGCTCCTTTCTTCGCAGGGCGGCTAGCTTTTCTTCAGCCTCCAGCTCCACCATCCGTGTCCTCGTGGCAGTGCTTGCGGTCGACCGTACCGATTGTGCGGGGGACCGGGGTCTGGCACCCCCCGCACCGTCATCGGCGGCCACGTTCGTTGGCCTTGGTTCGATCGCGACACCGCCTCGTGGGTTTGGTGACGCAGGTGGATCCAGCGATAGTCTTCGTCTTCGTTCTCGTTCGATGGCCTGAAGATCGGCTCCGGCTTCTCCCTGCAGCTCGCGTTCCAGTTCGCGACGTTCCGTGTCGCGACGCTCCTGGTCTGCGGCGTCTGCTTGGCTCCGGGTTACCACCATGGTAACGTCGTCGATTTTTCAATTCTTCAATCCGTCGAATTTTCTGTTCTGATCCGGCTTCTGATCCGTGTTCTGATCCGTGTTCTGATCCGCGTTCTGATCCGGCTTCTGAAGGACCAAACTGTTGTGGACTGTATTTGATGTGAATAAAACCTTCGATTTCTTCTTTACTTGTTATTATTTATTGAACTGTTCTAAACGAAGTCTTAACGCTGAATACAATTTTGAGGGCGGCCGCCGCTACTTTTATAGGCCGGGATCTAAAATGTTATACTGCTGATCCGATAGTGTGGGAGAGAGACGGGTGTATCTCGCTCACACACCATAACATTTTACTGCCGATTCGATAGTGTGGGAGAGGGACGGGTGTATCGCGCCCTCCCGCTCGCACACTATAAATATACAAAAACCGCGGCGCCCGGCTGCCGCGCTCAGTTCGGCGGCGGCGACCCTATCGTTCGTTTCTAATTTCTAAATTTACACAATGCATGTTCTATCCTAGATCTAGCTCGGCGTCCGCTACAAAGATATTTGCTTTTTTTTTTAAACTCTCCACGATCTCGCCTGAATTATAGGTTTTATAATAAGACGCGACTTTTTTGAGTCTCAGTAGTTATGCCAGCCTCTACCTACTATTTTTTATATTTATTATGGTATAATAGGATGTTACTTACTTAGTATCATTATATTAATAAGGGAATAGAACTTTCTGAAAAACGTTCTGTTTTGTCTGATGGTTTGCATTATACTATGGTAGAACTGAGCGAATCGTCTAGTCGCGACTCTAGCTCGTGGCACACCTACCTATTCTGTGGCATCGTGCATCGCTGTGTTTGTTTTGTAGGATACCTATAAGTAATATAGTATGAGTACGGAGCGGGGGGCGGCTCGAGACGCGCGGGTGAAATCTGATTTTTTCCTAGCCCGCTCTTAAGTAGGGGGAGATCCTAGTTACTCAGTATACGCAACGCACCTACGGAGTAAGCTATTCTTATTGATCTATCTCAACTTTCCACCGTGCCTATTAAAATCGTAATTAGGATGTCTGCTCCTGAGATAAGTACTTACCTACTGATATTTTTTTATTACTTGGTAATCATAATCAACATCTTCATGTTACCCCACTGCTGGATATAAGTGTCCTTCCTCAAACGCTACTCCAATCCAACAACAACCGATTAGTTCATGTAATAATAACTAAATAAATCAGAGCGTGATAAAAAATAAGCAGGTAACGTGCAAAACAAAGAGACAACCCTACGAGCGAGCACGCACGCTGTGACGCGATTCCACGGCGCGCGGCCTCGCCGCAGTCAGGCGTGGTCACGCCGCCTGAACAGACCTCCACTCCACGCCGGCTTACACCGCGCCCTAAACATAAACAAAAAGCGTAATAATAAATTCAAAATGTCTGAATATTCCTCCGCCTCTGTCCTCAGAATCAGCGATGACAAGACAATGCAGCTCATAGATCTATATTCCAAAGAAGATTGTCTATGGAACTCGAAAATAGAAGACTACAAGAACAGAGAGAAGCGGCAGTTAGCCGCAGAAAAAATTGCGACAATTCTAGATCTTCCTAATTTTACCGCGAAACATGTCATGATGAAGTTCAAAAATCTGCGGAACTCGTACAGTCAAGAGCTGAAGAAGATAGCGCATAGTTTAAACTCGGGAGCGCCTGTGTATGATGCGTACGTGCCGAAGGTCTTCTGGTTCGCTAGAATGGATTCCTTTATCAAGCCGCATATTCAGGGGAAACCACCGAAGGACGAACCTATGGTAAGTGAAATAACCATGCTCGGGACACATTGGTAATGCTCGCGCTGTTTATCTTTGTCATTTTGTATCCTGGCGTAAAAGACAAAGATATACAACGCTTGCATTCGCCTTAGCTCGTCAATACAGCACAAGCAATAGGTATCGAACTCGATGTTTCTATCAGCGCGTGGGGAATTTCCTCTCTAACTGTATTGCTACTAGGTCGAAAATGGTATAAATAAATAGCCCAGTGTTTACTGTAGCGTTCATACGCCATTTTGGAACTTGGCTGTTGCATGACTTGCATGTAACCTTGACTTTGTGAGTCATTTTAAAGCTTTAGCATAATGTTTATGTAATAATTACCGAGCAATTGCTCCACTGTTGACAAGGGAGATTACATATTTCATTTTTTAATATTAACTTTACCTTACCATAGTAATAAATATTACAGGATATTAAAATTGTTTGTATATTAGGTATGTATGAGTGGCTTGTTATGTACTTACCTACCAACCTACCAGTAGGTTGGTAGGTAAGTATAGGGACTCTCTAACCTATTAAATAACTTCCTGTTATTTAATAGCTTAAATATGTACTTATATATGAAATATATACATATACATATATATATATATATATGTATATATTTTACTGGATATTTCACACAGCGCTATCTACCCCCAAACTAAGCAGAGCTTGTACTATGGGAACCAGATAACTGATAGAATACTTAAATACTTTTTTTTTGTAAATACATACTTATAATATATAGAAAAATATCCAGACCCGGAACAAATATTTGTTGATCATGCAAACATTTGGTCCGCAGCGGGAATCGAACCCGCTACCTCCTGCGTCTCAGCCGGCTATTCGCCCACTTCGCCACGGAGGTCGTCAAATGTGTGTTAAGGTGGTAGGTACTTCTACTTACCTAATTAATTTTAAATATTGTTACGAGCTGAGGGTTCGGGATAAAATAATGGGAATCGATCTAACCAAAATAACACTTTTATTCAGCACTAAACGATGAATACACGAACTTGGTCAGACGTAATCACAACACACTAATTCACACCACTGTTGCACCACTTAAAGTCACCGAAATGATCGCACGTATAGCTTAATCCAGACTGACTCGGGAGCAACTACTGTTCACGCGAGACCCTTCCCACGTCAGTCCTCCAGGGCCTCGCTGAGACTCACTCACTCACTTAGACTCGAGACTGACTCAGACTGACTGTCCGGCCATCTCTCCGGCCTATTTATATCGCACACATTTCGATTGTTCGAGAACGATGTCGATCCTTCCAGGAAAGGGTCGGTCCCTCGACACAATGGCCACTCCCCATTCTGCGAAACCACAAACAATAGCAACAATAACACAGAAAGACAAAAGCGTTCGAGAAGGTTCGATTATTACTCATTGTTTAACAGCCTCGGCGTAACAATATCTACAGGCAGGTTATATAATTATGTACTACATGTGCCTAATAGTGTCTATAGATATCATTATGAATAATGTGATGTCAGTCAGTCAGTCAGTCAGTAGGTACCTGGGTCACCGGGTCGAATTTACTGTTTTAACGTTAACCTAAGGTTTTAACGTTTTTTATAAAGTCGTTGAAAAAGTCTTGGCTTGATCCCTAACAATTATTTTGCATTACTAATACGGTAACTAGGTATTATAATTGCAAAATAATTGCTAGAAACTGAATGCATAATCACGCCATAGTTAGGTAGCTACTCCAATAGTAGGTATTTCACGTTTTTGCGCGAATATCGAAAATTTTAGTCGCCTAATTTATACTCTGACATTGTTGAATACAATAAATATAGTATGTAAAAAGTAAATATTTAGTATTCGCACTTAAATTTACTTAATTAATGTAACACAAACTACAAAAACTATTTGTTTACTTTGTCCCAATAATCGCAGTGTCAATTTCAAACTCCTAACTATATATTTATAAATTTTGATGAAAAATACCTATCCATTACGCATCAGACTATAATAAAAATTTACTATAATAAAAAAAATAATAAAGCCGTTATTTCCAAAAATATCTTAGTATCTAATTTTTACATGCTCTATTTCGTACACTTTGGCACCCAAAGTCGGGTGTAGGCCTCCTCCATACGGTTCCATTGTGACCGACCTTGTGCTAGACCTTCCCGCTGCCTCCACGACATCGTCGCACCACCTTCTCCTCGGCCAGCCTCTCGCTTGTCTAGCATCTCGTGGATACCAGTGCAAGATCTGCTCACTCCAGCACTCATCTTTATGTGCTCTGGCAATGTGACCCGCGCACTTCCATTTAAGTTTACAGAGTATACTTACTGCATCAGTAACCTTTGTGGTATTTCTTATGCATTCGCACCTGACTCTATCTTTTAATTTAAGGTTCAGCAATGATCTCTGTGTTGCTCCTTGGAAAGAGGTTATTTTCCTGACTAACAACTCAAACTCCTGAATAACATTAAGTAATTAATAAAAAACATTTTACGCCAATTTTTAGGTTTTTATCGCTATTAAATAGTAATAGCAGTGTTTTTGGTTTATTAAAGCGATAAAATGAACAAAAAATATTATCAAAATAAACTATGTTCTTTAACAAGTTTTATAAAAAACCCTTCATTTATTTAAACTTATTATCGTTATTTTCATCACTCTGACATCATTAAAACAAATGATGATGCAAAGCGAAATGAGCACCGCCGTATTACGCCAGAAGAGAAGCCGTGCCGGGTACAAGTGAAAAGTCAGATTAGATAACAAAAACTGTATGTTTTAGTAACAATTCTATGTCTAAATTGAAAGTTTACGTAGGTAGGTACTTTAGGTACTACCTATGAACGATTTCTTGAATTTTATAGAAAAAAGAACCTGTTGCTTTACCCTGCTTTACCTGCTTTACCTGCTTTACCCTGGACTTGACGAGTTAATGGAACTTTCAGACTCGATCGTTAACATTTTTCGTACTTATTATATTTCTTTAAATTTCTATATAAATGAGATGTTTTATTGTTGCTTTTATTTTGACTTTGCTGGTCTTGCTTTTATTAGTCAAGAAAGCTTCATTAGACTGGCTAAATAAAAAAAAAATCTTCATAAATCTCTAACCAAGGTGTAATACGATTACCTAAACTTGAGAGTGTCAGATTTCAGTACGTACGACATAGTAGACTAGATTCTGTAGTTATCAATTGCTTTCGAATTTTGCTTGTTATTATAAACAACAAATACTCGATATAGTACGAACCCTCTGTGTGAGACGTACTTGCACCTCGCTAGGTCTTGCTGCGTACTTATATACTTATTACGTTAAATCTGCAGCAGAAAGGCAAAGAAAATACAGAGAGCAGCTCAAAATTAAACATCCGAAGAAATACGATGCAATCAAATAGATAACAGCTACGAGGGCTGTCGAATGCTTCAGGAGAAGAAAAAACTTAACAGATGAATATAAAAAAGTAGTAAATAATTTAACACGAAGAATTAAGGAACTCCCGTTGTCCAACGTGGGTCGAACGTGGTTCAGACTAGCACAGGATCGGGAACAATGGCATAAATGAAGAGAGCCCAGCAGTGGGGCAACACCAACGCAGGATTGAACATATGCGAAACCAAGAAACTCAGCAACTACGGAATAATATAATGCAAAAAATATAGAAAAAATTCAAGTTCCAACAAAACATATCAGACCGTACAAGAAAAAACTCGATAAATTAAACAGCTTGTAAAAATCTAGATCGATATCGATATCTAGATAGAAGAAAGAAATGTAAATACAGAATAAAACTCCTTGAAAGATACTTGTTTTAAGGAGTTTAAGTTGCGTTTCGATTTTTACAAGCTTTGCTCTCGGTATCTTTGAGATTAAAACAAGCTTAAGTTAAAACCATTAAGAGAGCTGTCACCGTTGCTTTAATAGTTATTTTAATCGTATTGCCGTCTCGCCCCCAAGACAATACAATACCCGCCCGATTGAAGGTTTTTACTTACGGCTGTAGTTATATTAAAAAGCATTCTAACATGAAAAACGTCAAAGTGAAATTTTACAGGAGATATAAAAAAATATATTTTATCAATATCTTCTAAACTGTTCGTCTGTTTTTATCACATCCGACACGCGCTTGACCTGTTATATAAAAATATTGATTATAAATATAAATATTGTTTAAAAAATTATGATCCGCGTTTGATTTTACCTGTATGAGAATATTGGTGTTTGATTATTGAGCACTATTGAGAATGTAATAAACCACTCTGTCTTCTGTAACCGTCCTCAAATCTAGTTTTTGCTTCAGATCTACAGACATAACGGCACGACGGAAGAGTGCGTTCCAGTCGGCAACGCAGAACAACTCCTGAACCCCGAGATCAGCTTAGTAGAAGCCTCTGCCAGCGATGACGACCGCTCCAACGACTCTTCACGTAAGAGGATGAGAATCCCCATCGAGGTCCCAATCAAAAATATAAGAGCTGAGTTTCAGGATGAACCGTCGGTTTCAAAGTCTTTGAAAGAGATACAATCCCATCTGCATGTGTTAGTGTCGCAAAATACTGATTATCTTGATACGTTTGGGAAGTATGTAGCGTCGTTGATGAAGTCCTTGCCTCAGCAGAAAGCGTTGGAAATTCAGCCGCAGATAGTGAGGCTGATAACGAAATCATTGATTGAAAGCCAGGAGTGCGAAAACCCGGCGCCGGCAGAGGAGTCTCGGAGTACCCATGCAATGGTCATGAAGATTGATCCTGATGAATATGCCTAGCTATTATATAACTAGGCTACACCATATTATATGTCTTGTAAAATTGACCGTAATTTAATTTTTTTTATTTGAATTTTTTAAAATATTTTTTTTTGCATTCTTCTATCCAAGTGAATAAATGATAATGGAAAAACAAATTTTGTTTTGTTTGCTTATTTAGTCTTTACAATAATTTGAGAAGTTCATAATAATTATAATACTTACCTACCTATAATACTCGTAATAGCAGTAGATAAGGTACCTACCTAGATTAATGATAGGTACACAGATAATGATTAAGTTTTTATTACAAGGTAAGTAAATAGGTAGCAGTACTTAATGACTTTAAGTTGGTAATACCTTTTTTTTCGAGTAGGAAATCTGCATCCAGATACCCGTATTGCATGCAGGGTACAATACGGGTTATGTGAGGTTGTCGGACTCAACGACCCACTAAAACCTCCTCGGTGGCCGGCCTCAATGCATGTCAAAGGGTTCTGGGATCTAGCAAGAAACGCACCAGAGCCCCCCTCATGCATATCGGCTATAAAGAGCACGTCCCAGGGGCTGTCGCCTCCAGCACCCTCGCGGTGCGTGCACAGCAGCACATGCCACATTGTGCGGCTGCCCTCCCTAAGTCCGTTATCCGGGTTGGCCAGAACCCTCCCTCTGACTACCCACGGACCCGAAAGGTCCCCTGTTTGGCAGGGGAAACCATTACTCTGCCCCTTCACGGGGCGGGCGGCGCGAAGTGGCCGTTGCCTGCACCCCGCCGCTGCCTTCTCCGAGCAGGATCGGCCCTCTCCCGATCTCACTCAGCGGCCTCTTTCTGAACCAATACGGTCTCACAGAAAGAGGCCACGGCAAGTTGGTAATACCTAACTTATCTAGGGTATTACAGTATGCGATAGGTAAGTACCTACCTAGCACTTTTATTATGTAACTAGCTGTTGCCCGCGACTTCGTACGCGTTACACTTCTATGTGTGTATCTATTGTTCTATCTATGTGTAGGTAACCATAATAGAATTAAGGCTAATATTTCAAAGTTCTGTATTCTTGTTTTTTGCTGTAATAAACATTTTTTCTTTTTTTTAACCTAGAAATAAAGCTAAACCCGCTGTTGCAACTTGACTTGACACCCCATTTTTATCCCATGGGAAATTATTTATGGGATAAAAAGTAACTTATGTGGTAATCCATGTTATAATCTACGTATATACCAAATTTCATCGAAATCGGTTCCGCCGTTACGACGTAATTGAGTAACAAAGAAACATTCATAATTTCACATTTATCATATTAGTGTCTAATGTAAAAAAATTGCACAAAACAATACACACTAAATTAAACTTCTAAGACAAACTAAAAGAAAACTATTTTCTTCTGACCAAAATAAATATAAATAAATAAATAAATATTGGTGGACATTTCACAAAGCGCTATCTACCCCCAAACTAAGCAGAGCTTGTACTATGGGAACCAGATAACTGATAGAATACTTATTTACTTTTTTTTTGTAAATACATACTTATAATATAAGTATAGAAAAACATCCAGACTCGGAACAAATATCTGTAGATCATGCAAACATTTGTTCCGCAGTGGGAATCGAACCCGCTACCCCCTGCGTTACAGCCGACTATTCGCCCACTGCGCCAGGAGGTCGTCAAAATGTTCTACTCGTAGTTCTTACAATTTCAAATTTCGAACTCTACATCCCTATGAGGCCGTGTCCTAAAAGTACATAACCTCTTTAAGCGTCGAAACCTTCAAATGAGGTAAGTACTCATATAGTACGGTGTCTGTTAGGGGATGAATTTCAATAAAATACGATACACGTCTTCCATCAATTCTGTTAAAAAAGGTTTCTGCAAAATTTGAAGTAGATTGGACCAAGGAATCACGTTGTCCCATACAAACTTTGCCCTCCTTTTTTACCCTCTTAGGGGTTGAATTTCGGAAAATCCTTTCTTATCGGATGCCTACGTCATACAAAGAACACACCCTCCAAGTTTCAGGTCTCTACGATCAGCGGTTTAGGCTGTGCGTTGATCCGTCAATCAGTCATTCAGGACAAAGCATTTTACAAGTATAGATAATATTGTTGATTAAGAACGGTCGATTTCCCCATCTTCAGACGCTGGTAGTCAATTGTATCGTGAAACGTCTCGCAAAAACAATTTAATAGAACCCAAACACGATACATCTACTGTTATCCATTAATGAGTTCTGTAGATTCCCTCCTGGCTCCATCATCAGATCCTGGTGGTCTTACAATTATAAAATGTTTCATTATTTACCTATAAAAAGCATTTATGAAAGTTATAGGTTCGTAAATGCAATTAACATTGTTTTAGAACAAACTACAACGTCCCTTTTAACCCCGAGGGGGTGATTTTCAAAAAATAGGAATTATGCCATGTTTCATTATGTATTAATAAACGTAAAACTTTGCATAAATACTTATCAAGGTACCTTGATAAGTATTTATGCAAATGGTTAATAAACGTAAAACTTTGCATAAATACTTATCAGGGTACCTTGATAAGTATTTATGAAATAAGATTTTACCTTACAAAGTTCAACACCCCTTATCACCTACCCAGGGGATGATTTTTGAAAAACAAAAAAATACCATTTCTCTTATTTTTGTCAAAGAATATATTTGCCAAGTTTATAGTTTATAAATCCAGGAACCACAGTTTTTCATACAAATATAAACCCCCTTTAGGGGTTGAATTTTAAAAAATCCTTTCTTAGTACACCCCTACGCATCAAGACAAACATACCGTCTAAATTTCAAGTTTCTACGACCAGCGGTTTAGGCTGTGCGTCTGTCAGTCAGTCAGGACTTTGATTCTTATATGTACAGATGACATGAATGTAAAGAAAAGAATAATTAATTTTCAAAGAACTTTAAAACTTGGATGGATGAAGTTATGACCTTCAGGCATTGATTGAGATAAAGCTTACTTATGTATAAAAGATATAACCAAGTTTGTAGCGTTTAAATTTCGAGTATCGACGTGACGTCATGACCTGTTACCATTTCTTCAAAAAGCTAGTTGAAAGTCTATTCAAAGAATAAGGAAAAATCGCGTGCCAAGATTTGTGTACGTGACTCTACTCATATAATTCGAGCGAGACAAATACAGAGGGTACCGTACGTGCGAGCGAGACTGCGAGAGGGGGTGAAGGACCGGCTACCTGTGTTCAGTTTAATGGTTTGCATTGTGTTGTTGATATTTTTGTCTTATAAAATGTAGTAATCTTCGGTTTATCAATATTGAGGTGATAAACATTTCTTTGAAAATATTACAAGGTCCTTTTGGATCCGGAAATGGGTAATTGTTGTGGGAATTTTATTTTAATGAGTGTATAATACTTACCGACCGACGCGACGGACACCAAGGGAAGCCTAGAGGCGCTGGGGCGACGACATGGACGTCTTCCAGAAGGATTGGCAAGATCTGGCACTGGATCATGATAAGTGGAAGAAGAGGGAAGGAAATTGCCGAGCAGAGTGGACTAGTAAAAAAAATGTGGCCGTCATATGTGAAACATCTAAATTAATGGTTATTGAATGAATTTATTAATTAAAGAAAACCGTTTATCATACGTAAAACGACCCAACGGCCCAAAGGTCTTGGGAAAAATAATCCGCAACATCCGACATCTTACCTCTATATTACAATAGAAATCACATAATGGACGAGTGCCGTCATGGCGTATCGGCATACGAGTCCGTTTTACTGCCAAGGCCCGCCAATAGATATTTCACATCAAAAATAATTAAAATGTGTAAGTAAAGTACTTACCGAACTTCTTAGTTCTTATAAAGATTATCTAGCTTTATATTTGTCGGTATGCGTGCGAAGCCTGGGCAGATCAGCTAGTCTGGTATAATGAGGAACTCCGTGCCTAAAACGCGTAGCTAAGTACCAACCTACGAGGCATGCCTTTTAAGTTTTGTCGTTTGAAGAAAAAAACATAACTAGAACCTTATAGTACTTTTTATTGTTTTTCAAAGTATTCACCGCGTAGCTTAATACACTTTTCCATTCGCTCAAACCAGTTATTATAACATTTATTCCACTCTAAAGTGGGGGTGTTCAAAATGGCTGACTTGAAAGCGTCGACTGCTTCTTCACCGGACTGGAACCTTTGACCACGAAGACTTTTCTTAATTTTAGGAAATGTAAAGAAATCGTTAGGGCTTAGGTCAGGACTGTATGGAGGATGGTCAAGAATTTCTACTTTTTCCTGCTTCAAATACTCAATCGTTTGACGAGCGCTGTGTGAGCTTGCGTTGTCGTGGTGCAGGATGATGCGTCGCTTTGAGTTAGATTTTCGAAGTTCGGCGATGACTTGTGGTAAACAAACTGTAGTATACCACTCTGCGTTAACCGTTCTACGATCTTCAAGTGCAATAGTCGCAACATGGCCGGTTTTTCCAACGAACGTGGCCACCATCTTCTTTGAAGTGCTTCGAGAACGAACAACTTTAGTCGGCTTTGGCTCGTCTTGAAAGACCCAGATTGTAGATTGTTGTTTGGAATCAGGATCGTAGGCATAGATCCAAGATTCGTCACCACTTATGATGTCGTAGACGTGATTTGACTCCCCTCGGTTGAACCTTTGCAGAGTTTTCTTACACCATCTGACGCGGGCCGCCTTGTGATCGTCGGAAAGCAGATGCGGTATCCAACGGCAAACTAGCTTTCTCACACCAAGCGCTTCATGCAAGATCTTCTGAATGGTTGTCCCTGAGATGCCTAATAGAGCCTCTATCTCTCGATACGTCACATGACGATCTTCGAGAATTAGTTGTCTCACAGCAATGATATTATCTTCAGTGAAGGCGGATTTTGGGCGTCCTTCGCGAAATCTGTCACTAACACTAGTATGTCCACGCTGGAATTCTAAATACCAGCGTTCGACAGTCCGCAGACATGGGGCTACATCACTGAACACAGATGTTAGCTCTTCTAAACACTGAAGCCGTGTCAGGCCTCTTCTAAAGTTGTAGAAAATTATTGCACGAACATTTTCCTTAGAAAGATTCATTTTCGTACGTGACCTGACAGATTCAAATCGAAACTGTGACTAAACAATAGCATTAATCCTAATACTTTCAACTGTTTTGAGATTCAAAATGTAAACACATTCGAATATAGAACAGTTCCAAATTCAAAATTGCCGGAAAATATGGAAACGACAGAACTTAAAAGGCATGCCTCGTATGTTCATAAATTTGAAGTGGGGAATAGCCGGCTGATACGAGATGAGGGTTCGATTCCCGTCGCGAAACAAATGTTTGCAAGATCTACAGGTATTTGTTCCGAGTCTCTGTACCTATATTGTAAAAAAAGTACATAAGTATTCGATCAGTTATCTGGTTCCCATAGTCAACCTTTGCTTAGTTTTGGGCTAAATGACGCTGTGTGAAATGTCCAGAATTATTTTTTTGATCGAGCGAAGCGAGCTTGGGTAACATGGGCAAATCGGCGTTGTATGTATGTATGTTTGTACGAGGATAACTTTCGAAGCGTTGATTCAATCATCGTGAAATTTGACACATAGGTAGAGTGATGACACAATTTTGGTGTGACTAAATGAGCTAAAAATTTTGGGGGGTTGTTGAGATATTGGGGTTCAAGAGGGGTAAAAAAATTAAAATGTTTATTAGGTAAGTATTAGGTCGAATAGGACGTCAAGTAAAAGGTCTTCATTAGGATATTTGAACCCCGTTTCTATTTTTAGTTTAATCCTTGGAGTTTGTGAGTTATTATAGTATTAGCCATAATAAAAACAAAACTTTGACAAAATTCACAGGGTACACCAGTGACCCCACAATGCTGAAATTTGGTGTTCGTGTAGCTTTAGTGACACAAATATAGGCAAAAGTCTGAAATCCAAAATAACTGCAATTTGTACCCCAAAAAAGTGTAACCACATAACATGAACTCCTGTTACCTGTAATTTGAATGAAACTGTAGGTCAAGTTAATTGGTATATATTTCGTGGCACTGTTTTGATAGTCAAAGATTACAAATAATATTTTTTTTGTTTTGATCGGAGACTCGCGAGATCTCAGTTCAGGGCGAAGCATTAGTATTAAATAATTATAAGTACCCAACAAGTGCAACTATTTCTTTGACTGTCACCGCCAGAAATAGTTCGTACCTACAACAATAATCTGACATGGCGGAATGCGCGCACGTAAGCAACAACTGTCAAGATGTTTTGACAGAAAGTATTATATGACATCTGATGACGTCAGTAAGCAGGATATTCTTAATGGTGATGTTGATAAACATCTCGTGATTTTTGGGTTAACACTTTGGCGAGTGTTCAATTGCTGATCCTACATTACAAAAGTTAATTAATTTAGGTAGGTACCTACCTACCTACCTAGGTGAGGTGGGTAGTTAGGTTTTGTCTTTGCACCTACTAATGATTATTTGTTTACTCTACGTGATGTAAAAATAACAGCTAACCAACATAGATACCTTAAAGATAAAAATAGAACAGTAATACCTAGTAAATCAGAAGCTAAGTAGTAAGCTCAGAATATTATTCAGAGTAAATTTTTACAAAATGAAACACTGGCTATTAAAAAAATCCACGTCCGAACACTGAGGTAATAATTCCGAATCAGTCCATCCGTTTGGGAGGCTACGAAATACGATACCATGTCACAGCCAGATAAACAAACAGACACACAGGCAAGCAGACAGGCATAGGCCTCAAACTTATAATAACACACCTCTTTCAGTGTTGGGGGTTAAAAAACACTTTTTACTTTTTCTTTTACAATGAACGCGGCCTTTACTCTGATGTCGTCTGACGTTGGAGCTCACGCAAAGGACTAAATCGCAATTACTAATTATGAACTAACTCCCCTAGATCTTTTGATAACTGTTTAAATATATAAATTAAAGTTTACTAATGTCACACGTCTTGAGGAATGTTAACATCTTTTCCGCGACTATTTTTGTTTTGAGGCCGATTCCTACGTTTTGTATAAAATAATCGAAATTATCTATTTAGGCCGAGTGGCGGGCGGCGGCCATAGGCCAAGCTCAAGCAAGCGAAGATCGCAGTGGCAACTTGCGCGATTTTGTTTTTGTATGTTTGTATGATGGTATATTTGTCTGAGGTGAGCATAAGAGGTATGCTGATGCATGAAGTGAATAGATCGGTTGCTTGCGCTATGAACATTTTCCTTTGACGAGGAATGACCGGAATGTAAAGGGCTAAAAGAGAATGCTATAAAATGCAGAGGTGGTCTTGGCTTTTCTAACGCTTTTAATTCTCTAGCTCCTAGCAAAGTTTTACAACAAAATTAATTACAGCCTAAAAATAAATAAAAACACGTTATTTTTAATCATGCAGTATCATATACCTACCTACATAGAAAACAAAAAACCTTAGAAGGTTTACCGTAAGTGTAACACAAAGTATTTCTTTTTCTTAAAGGCTACAGGCTAGTACGTAACTATTGGTTTGCCCCTAACTGAGATCTTGCGAGTCTCTCAAAAAACAAAAAAAAACATCATGCATAATCTTTGACTGATAAAATGTCACGAAATACTTACATATCCACCTAACTTGAGAGCGGGCTAAACTCGGTGGTCGAACAGATAGGGGTGTGGTTCAAGCTAAACGGCCTCGCTCTGAACAGAGACCAGACGTGCTTTATCAACTTTAAGCTCAACGTTGGTAGACCCTCAAGATCCACGCATGAACAACAGGGCTGGAGCAGGTGCAAACGACAAAGCCGCTTGGTTTCCAGCTCGATAGTTCCCTCATATGGGACGCCCACATAGATGGAGTCTGCTCGAAACTTGGACGGGCTTCTTTTGCGTTGCGCAGGCTGGCGAGCACCGCAACCCGCGACGTTGTGCGCTCCTGTTACTTCGCGACAATCCACAGTACGCTTACATATGGCGTGGAACTGTGGGCGCCAGCAAGCGATTCCAAGCGGGCCTTAGTGATGCTGAAGAAGGCTGTCCGAGCCATAGTGGGCATCCCGAACGATGAGTCATGCAGAGAACACTTCAAGGAACTGGGCATCATGACTCTACACTACGAACATATTGTTACGCCGAGGCTGTTACAGAATAAGTAGTAGTCGACTTATCTCGAAGTTATACCTACTGTGCTACGAATAGGTAACACTTGGTATGGAATATACCTACATACTACGTTTTTACGTACAGTTGCACAGAATAAGAAATAGTAGTTCGGTCGAAATACCTACACCATTCTAGTTGCTAGCGGAACTTTCTAGAGCGTTCGAGAGTTATGTACTGGCCGCGGTATAAATAGTGCGTAGAGACGCCCGAGGAGTCAGCATAAATCCTCCGTCGTCCGAGACACGTTCTCGGAGACCCGGATGACGAAATCACCTCCGCTAATGCGGAAGGTGAGTCATCTATATCAGACAGAGCAAACACTTCACAGAAACACCGACCTCGCCGGCGAGGTCGACGAGTCCCTTCAGTCGCCGCCTATACTAGGTACAGACATGTACCCAGGCGTTTCTCTCCTATCCCCACCCCGGCAACTGCCCAAGCCGAGGCTCGTACCTAAGTGGTGCCCTTGCGCTAGTTGCCTAAAAAACTTACTGGGCTGAGCGCCATCTGCGCTCGCCAAAAGTTCGGTTAAGCTGTCACGGCCTCAGAGGCCAACAGCGAGATTAGTCCATTCGAAAAAAAAAAACCGAGGAGTCAGTCTGGTTTTGGCTATACGTGCGAACATTTCCGTGACTTTTAGTGGTTTATTGTGTAACAGTGGTGTGAATTAGTCTGTTGTGATTAAGATCGTGTATTTATCATTTTAGTGTTGAATAAAAGTGTTATTTTGGCTAGATTGATTTTTATTATTTTATCCCGAACCCTCAGCTCGTAACAATATATATCAAGTGGCCTTGTCCACGCAGCAGTAGCAGCAGTAGGAGGTAACGCAGTACGCGCTCTCCGCAGCAATAAACACCAGCATAGGCTGGTGACACCAACACACAGGCTGCACAAGTCGAACAGATCGGTGTATATCTCGGGCCCAGCAGTCTACAATAGGCTGCTAGATAGTATCCGAAATGCAGCCTCCATCGCGGCGTTTAAGGGTCGTTTTAAAACATGGTTGTTGGAGAGGGTTTTATACATGGGTGAATTTATCGAATTACCCAAACTGTAGAAGATTCCCCCCCCCCCCCCATAATAATAATGTAGCAATATTTTAAATGTACTAATGAAGACCTTTCATTTGCCATCCCACTTGACCTAATAGTCTCATTTTCATTTTTTTTTACCCCTCTTGAACCCCAATATCTCAACAACGCCTTAACATTTTTAGCTCACTTAGTCACACCAAAATTGTACCATCACCATCTACCTATATATTAAATTTCATGATGATCGGATAAACGCTTCGAAAGATATCCTCGGACAAACAAACATACGTAGATACATCATACATACATACATACATACAACACCGATTTGCCCAAGTTGATTTGGAGATCTCGCTTCGCTCGATCAATAACTGTTTATTTTAGTAAACAGTTTGTTAGGTAAGACGATAACTAGTAGGTAAAATGGAATAGCAAGGGGTAAAGGAGAACGCCATAGAACTCAACAATGCTGCTAAGCCTGATAATGTTGAAAGGCAGACATCGCTCGAAGAGCACTTGAATGAAATGTCACAAAAATATATCAAGAAATGTGATTATTTCATATCCTGCTGATAACAGCAACAAAAACAAATAACAACGGAAAACTATGTCATAACAACCACTTGAAACACAAAGAACAAGAAGCCCTATGCCACAGAGATAGGGGATATAACTGAAGAGGACGCGATAGGTGTAATTTACTGCCGCTCAGTGTTATATTTAGCCGGGCGACAATATGTCTGAGAGGAAAATTGTATATAGGTACTGCATAGCGCGTGTTATGTATAGGTCATTGTGTTGATAGGCGAGATATGCATTCGATTTTTAGAGACATTCTCTTTGATTGATGTTACTTGGCAAATGGGGCTTGGAAATTGATCTGAGAATAGATTTGACTTGGAAATTCGTTGAAATTCTGATGCAACAAAAACTATGTAGGGACTTAATTCTTTTTTGAACCCAGTCAACTCGATAGCAAGCCATAAATATCAAAATCTGTTGTGTTTTAATCCTGGTTCTAAAATAGACGAATACTATTAACAAAACTTTGACAAAATTCACAGGGTACACCAGTGACCCCACAATGCCGAAATTTGGTATTCATGTAGCTTAAGTGAAAGGCAAAAGTCTGAAATCCAGAATAACTGCATTTTGTACCCCAAAAATTGTAACCAATTTACATGAACTCCCGTTACCTGTAATTTGAATAAAACTGTAGGTCAAGTAAGGTGGTGGTTTATTTCGGTACACTATTTTGATAGTCAAAGATTACGAATATATATTTTTGTTTTCATAGGAGACTCGCGAGATCTCAATTCGGGACGAACCGCAAGATTATTAAATTTTAAAAATCAACGGGGCTTTATGCCACTTAAAATTTTTTAATGCTGTCTATATCAATTAGTATTTCATAACAAATATATAATTTGCACTTTAATTTGAGGGGTAGGAAACGCGGCAAAAACCTTTAACTTCCATTTACACAACCCATTATTTCTCATCTTATTATAAGTAGGTACGTACTTAACTCAAGCTATAAATAGAATATCGCCTTGAAAAGGAAGACTTTATACATAAAGAGCTAGGTATTGAGACAGCCTAGGCAACAAGACTTCATTGGGTCTAGGTTTTTTCCAAGCAATTACTCCATTATTATCTGACGCAAGAGCGACCTGCGAGCTATCATGGCGACTGATGCAATAATGTTCACATTAGTGTGATACGGTTTACTGCCATATACGGGAAGTCGGTGAAATTAACACGATTACGGTGAATATTGTTGATAATTGAACTAGATTTAAGTTTTTGGCAATCAAAAAGTTCGTAAATAATTTCCACCCATACGGGTGAACATGTGAATGGTAGTCAATTTAGTGCAGCTTGACCATACTGGCTTCATCGCAAGGTGCCTGACCCCCAAAAAGTTAAAACAATAAAACTACAAGTTTTTTTTACGTAGAACACTTTAAAAATGATTGGTAAGTTATAAAACGAATTGAGAGAGCGAGTCTTTATCTACAATATGCAAGTAATATGCATACTTGTAGATCAAAACAGTTAAAGTCTTTGAAACAAATAAAATGCAAATGCATTCTATAATAGCAATGAACAACAAAGCAAGAAACAGCTTAGCACAATTAAATGCAAATGCATTGGTAAGTAGGTATAGTTGCAGTAAAAACGCTCACGTAGACTGTGTGACGTCGAGTGGCGTGATCTAGCCACGCAAGCTCACCTCAATATGAACTATTGCAAGTAAACTACACCACTTTCAAACACATTACTGCTAAACACACAATAAAAACAACAGTCCTCAAGAAAACGCAGCAATGAAATGAATCAATATGAAAGCATCAATCGTAGACGATCCTAGTGAAATAAACTCGATTCAAGGTGCAAATTACTTAAAGACACGATCGTTGTTTTGAAATCCATCGATGATTCGGTTAGCAACAATGCAGATATTGATTAGATAAAAAACAGCAGTACATAGAATACAAGGCAATCTGATCGATAATGTAGTAATGAAGGTCGATAGTCGTGTGGCGCATCACGTAGCCAACCCAGATCTGATTGACGGATGTAAAAAAGTAAAAAATTCACGCATACGGGTAATTATGGATGTAGTGTGTGATAGTCTGATGAGTTTTTTGTGGAGTTTTTATTGAAGAATGAAATTATGCATATGTAGTTAGAAATCGGTTCATATGCGTGAGTAGGTATTTCTGGTCAGACGAATATAGCCGATGTGGGCTTCATCGTAAATCTACAGTTGTAATTAATTTTGTAGAATTAGCAAAACCACTGTTATTACACAATTATTACGTTTCAAATTACACTGCCTCCGTAAATCACGAAAACAACAAATTTTAATTGTAAATACGTTTAATCAATCTTAAGTAATATCTATGCAAATATACAAAAACAATTTTCACTTGAAACCGAGTTTTGCTGCATAATATTTGTTTTGATAAATGCTTTGTGAATTTAGTTGCGAAGGGCTCCTTACCAAGCTTACTTCGAAAATAGCACGTCCTTTGATTGTCATTTGTACCAAACAAATAGTTTCGAAAAAAAATCTATGAGTTATACAATTATTGAGTTACTGATCATTCACAAGCTTTTTCTCTTCACTTTTGTCATCATTATCACTGTTCATGTGAAGCATACTTCAATGTCACGACGGTAAAGTTGTTCTTTCTCTATCGACAACTGGCGACTAACAAATAGGCCAGGGTAGATAGTTCAAACGTATGCAAACCATTATCACAGCACCTGAGTTGGGCATCAAAATAATTGAACTCCTATTCGTCTGAATGTTCAGAAACCTCCGTAAGAATCTCAGTCTCCAGTGGATTCTCATATTTATTCATCTCATGCTCATACAATACGTTGTTTATCGCTTGCTTGATCAAACACTGCGTTTTCTTATCGTGTTTCCTGAGCGTCGACGCAATGTATTCCCCGTAACTATCACAGTCGTCTTTCTTCTTTTGAACGTCTCTCTTTATCATCCTTTGAATTTCTAGGATTCTGCTGTCAATGTAAACTTTATTGTACAGTTCTTGTGTGTTTTGCACATTCTGCCGACTAGGTTTCCTCTTTAACGTTCGAGTTAATCTCTTTTTGCCATGGCGGGCTGTGCTTACGACGATTTGTGTGTAGTCTTCTTCTGTGCCGTGTACTTCAGGCTCCTGCTTGATTACCACGGCCCTCTCTTGGTTATCATCATCATCATCATCTTCACTCATCTGGGTTCTATCTGACCCCATTTCAAATGCTTCGTCTAGTACTTCTATTTCGTAAGTCTCTTGAGTTTGCTGAAAATAAAACGGTATGTATTAAAATGTTGTTCTTATTTATTTACCGTAAACAAAGACTGAGCAACGCGTTTGTCTAAACTTCTGGAAGTTAGTTTGGCTACAGGTAGTACCTAAGTAGTTATATATGTAGCTTTAAAAGTTTGCAATGTAGCTTTTGCTCCAATGAGTGTAATGAAAGATAATTAAGATACTTGAGTTTCTCTACCTACATAGTGCCCTATGCAGTAAATGTACTTAGTATTATTTATTACCATTTATCAGTTAAAAAGGATATTTATTAAAATCAAAATCATGGTAAAAAATATCCTGTTTGCTGAATATTGTATTAATAACTGTCATACCTTCAACAGTTATTATTTTTTGTACGTTGTTTTTAAATATCAAATTATCATTTTCAGCAAAACAGTGAAACGAGATACGTAGCCAGCCATAGCCGATAATAATGTTAAAAGTGAACAGAATAAAAAACAACATTATAATTTGTTGTATTGCTTCCGTAACTAAATTCAGAGTGTGTGTGTAATGTAACTCATGATAAGAGTTGAAACGACCTTGTCTGTTATCCATTTCAATAACAAATCCATCTTTGGCTATTTAGGGAAATATTCCATTCGATATAGGTACCTACTAAATAAAGCGGAGGCTTTAGGAAATAGACTAAAGCGGGCTTTACACTTTGCAATATTCAGATTTCAGACCGACTAAATTAAAAAGACTCAGTATTAGAAAGTGTACAGGTTCTCTAATATTACGTAGACATGTTGAATTTAGTTGCAACGTGGAAAGTTTCAGAGATCGATCTCACTGTAAATCTGACTCGAGTTGAGATAGATTAGCGTTGGGAGATTATCATTAAAGTCTGAAATTCAGAATAACTGCAACTTTTACCCCAAAAAAAGGATAACCAATTTATATGAACTCCAGTTACCTGTGATTTGAATGAAACTATAGGTCAAGTTAATTGGTTTTCATTTCGTGGCACTATTTTGATAGTCAAAGATAAGGTACAAATAACATTTTTTTTGTTTTTATGGAAGACTCGCAATATCTCAGTTCGGGGCGAACCACTAGTTTTAGGTAATTTTATAGTTTAAACTGTTTCTATTTGAGATGTACTTACGAACCATCTCTGTATTCGGTCCTTAGTAAGGGAAGTGATGCGACCCTGAGATATTTCTTTCATATGTCATTCATTCTTGTTTTAAAAGCTCTTTTTCTAGAAATAAATTAAGTCGTAAATCGAGTGAGACTCAGGCATACATTTTGAAAGATGTAACACAAAATCGACATAGTAGAGTTCCTTGTGAAAGGGCTCACCCGTGCAAGTACTACCACCATTACCTGTTCAGAAATATCTCGCTGCTGCACTGCTCAAAATACTTTACCTGGTTATGATTAGGTGAGCTTTGGTATCCCTGGAGGAATTTCAAATGCGAGTAGAGGAACCAGGTGGACCTCCCACCCTCCTTGACCTTGGCCCTTTCCCTCCTATAGGAAGCGAGGATGGAGTTGAATTTCTTCCTCAAGGCAGTTACTTCCACGGAGAACATTCCAGCTAGAGAAAAATAAAATATAACGTTGGTTAGTACTTACCTGAAACCTAACCTAACCCGAATGTTGAACTCGTTTCTTGATGATCTCGTTAGCCGATCCTCGTTATAAGATACCTATAATTGATCGAGCGAAGCGAGATCTCCAAATCAACTTTGACAAATCGGCGTTGTATTTGTTTGTCCGAAGATAACCTTTGAAGCGTTGATCCCATAATCGTGAAATTAGTATATAGGGAGGTAGTGATGGCACAATTCTGGTGTGACTAAATGAACTAAAAATAGGGAGGGAGGTTGCTGCAATATTAGGGTTCAAGAGGGGTAAAAAAACAACCAAAATAGGACTATCCGATCAAATTGTACGTCTAATGAAAGGTCTTCATGAGAACATTTCGACCCCGTTTTTATTTTTAGGTTAAGCCTTGTAATTTTAAGTTATTAGCCATACTAAAAACTAAACGTTGACAAAATTCACAGGGTACACCAGTGACCTCACAGTGCTGAAATTTAGTATGCGTGTAGCTTTAGTGACACAAATATAGGGAAAAGTCTGAAATCTGGTACTAGTGGTTCGCCCCGAACTGAGATCTCGCGAGTATCCAATAAAAACAAAAAAAATATTCGTAATCTTTGACAATCAAAATAGTGCCACTAAATGTATAACCAAGTCACTTGACCTACAGTTTCATTCAAATTACAGGTAACGGGAGCTCATGTAAATTGGTTAACTGTTTTTGGGGTAGAAATTGCAGTTATTCTGGATTTCAGACTTTTGCCTATATTTGTGTCACTAAATCTACACGCATACCAAATTTCAGCACTGTGAGGTCACTGGTGTACCCTGTGAATTTTGTCAAAGTTCAGTTTTTATTATGGCTAATAACACTAAAAACTACAAAGTTTAAACTAAAATAAAAACGGGGTCAAAATGCACTCACAAAGACCTTTTAATAGACATGTGACTTGATCAGATAGTCCCATTTAATTTTTTTTATACCCCTCTTGAACCCTAATATCTCAACAACCCCCCAACATTTTGAGCTCATTGAGTCACACCAAAATTGTGCCATCACTACCTACCTATATACCAAATTTCACGATGATCGGATAAACGCTTCGAAAGTTATCCTTGGACAAACAAACATACATACATACAACGCCGATTTGCCCAAGTTGATTTGGAGATCTCGCTTCGCTCGATCAATAATTGTAATTTCTACCCCAAAAAACAATATCCAATTAACATGAACTCCCGATACCTGTAACTTTAATGAAACTGTAGGTCTTGTTGGTTGGTTTCCGATTTCGTGGCGCTATTTTGGTAGTTTGTTTTTTTTGTATGTTCCTCTTTTTCCCTCCGACATGAAGATCGGAGACATTTTGTATTTCGATAGTCAAAGATTACAAATATATATATTGTTTTGTTTTAATGGGGACTCGCGAGATCTCAGTTCGGGGCGAACCATTAGTAGGTATATTGTTTTTACTTTTTGTTAACATGATCCTTGTTACTACAAAAAAGTTAAACAACTGTTTATTGCGTGTTTATATAATTCCTTAGCAATTTTGTATGGGAGTTTTTTAAACACGAGTTAAACAGAGTTTGTTTTTTTTTTGTGATAAGTAAGAACCTATGTGTTTACCTAACTACTTATCTAGGACCTTACTAGGTTTAATTACGAGAATAGGCGTTCAGTCAGACTGTTGGTCATCATCATCACCGTCATTATCGGCGACATGACGTCCACTGCTGAATAAAGGCCTTCCCTATAAATTACGACCGATCTTGTGCGGCCTTCACCCAACAGGTCCCAGCAACTTTGATTAGGTCGTCTTTATCAGAGGTTCCAGTGCGTGGTCTCCAGTCAAGAACATTTCTGCCCCGCGGCCGTTAGTTCTTCGAGCTATATGCCCCGCCCACTGGCACACATTAGTAGTAGGTACTAACCTAGAGATCTCCAGGCCATGTGTTTAGCTTTCTGCACTCGATACATATTGTTTTTCTTGTTCCACAACTCTGGCCGTTTCTCATACTCGCCCGCCAGGAGTATCACGGCTTCGTTCGACCACTCTTTATCCATCCTGAACACTGGAACAAACGATTACAATTATCACATCACTCTAATATTACAAATGCGAAAGTTTGGGTGTTCGTGTATTTATTTATTTGTTTGTTTATTACTCAATCACGTCGTACCGATTTCGATGAACTTTAGTATGTACGTAGATTATAAACTGCATTAACTCATAGGCTACTTTTTATTCCATAAATCAGGTCCCATGGGATAAAAATGGGGAGTCAAGTTGCAACAGCGAGTTTAGCTTTATTACTAGGTTACCTACACATTTAGTAGTGTAACGCGTACGAAGTCGCGGGCAACAGCTAGTTTAGAATAAACACCTAAAACTCTCACCCAAAACTAGATGAAAATAAGTTAAAATACCTACTACTATAACACGAAACGGTACGCGAAGAGAAAATTTTGTACCCCTTTTTAAGCTAATTGCTCGCACGGATTAGTGGAGATATGGCATATGTAGTTAAAGTTTATAATGAAGGGGCGAAGCAAATTCTTTTTTATAAATAAGTTAAATTTTTTACAGTTTTTTTTTATTTGCTTGAAAGGATTAGTTACTGTGGTAAAAAATATTGTTTATATTTGACATAATTATTATATTACTAAGTTTAAAAACGAATAATAACAAGACCTCAACGATGTTTTCAGTGTGACGTCACGCCCGCGACCGCGTCTAGTGTGTCGTCGGCCTTAGCAACAACCTACATAAAAATATGGTCGCGATCATAATGTCATAGAATAATAAATATTCAATAAAGAAATAAACTAAAGATTACTTTTAGATGCCATTGGGCATTCATGAAAACATATACTGATTATGTACGCAACAAAAGTAAGAAACTTACGAAAAATCCGAAATTCGATGGAAGAATGTTCTCAAAACGCGACGAACGTGAATTCTCGCGTTCGGTTCGGTGCTAGGCGCAGACTGGCTAGCTGAGTGGGGGGGAGGCGCTCGCCCGAGCGGGGGCGAAGCGAACGAATCGACACGAACGAGACATGCTCGGTCTCACTCGCTCGCGCTCTCTCCGCCCGCCTCGTTCAGTTCGTTCGTTCGCAATCCCGTGTTCCCTTCGTCTTGGCAAATCGACGGATGTTGCCAATTCAAGCGTTATTTTCCGAGCGAGGAAATCAATGGGCGAACGAACACTGTAAGTGTTTTCCGTCATTCGAAATTTAAAACTGATGATGCCCTGAAATCAAAATGTACACCATTATTTGAAAGAGGTAGGCAAGTAAGTACTTACCGAGTTCGTAGCTTCAGTTTGTATAATACTCGTATGTAGTGGATATTTTAGAAACTATGTACTGAACTACTGAGGCCACGATTTATCTAGTTCTCTTTTGTTTTGATTTTGTTTCTGTTATTCGCTTGTATTTTTTATTGTTTCTTTTCTAAATGTTTGAACCTATTGTCCTATTATCCTGTACCTTCCTATTCTCTAATAAATTAGTATGTATATATATATATATATATACATATATGTATAGACTTGGAAAAACAAGATTTTTTATCACTTTTTGCGCTGGGGGTAGAAAACTAATTATTGTTACGAACCACCCCAGTTAAACTAGCTTTCTATTAAAACAAACCGCGTCCGAATCAGTCCATCCCTTTGGGAGCTACAATGCAAACACGTACACAGACACACAGACATAGGCGTCAATCTTATAACATCTGTCTTTTTGCGTGGGGGTTAAACATATGTCAAAATTCCGAATCACATTTGATGTGTGCCAGTAATAACTTATACAAGAACTAGCTGAACGCCCGCGACTTCGTACGGGTTACACTAATAAATGTGTAGGTAACCTAGAAATAAAGCTAAACTCGCTGTTGCAACTTGAATTGACACCCCATTTTTATCCCATAGGAACTGATTTATTGGATATAAAGTAGCCTATGAGGTAATCCAGGTTATAATCTACGTATTTACCAAATTTCATCGAAATCGGTTTCGCCGTTACGACGTGATTGAGTAACAAACAAATAAACAAACATCCAAACTTTCACATCACACTTATACTATAAATGTGAAAGTTTGGATGTTTATTTATTTATTTGTTTGTTACTCAATCACGTCGTTGCGGCTGAACCGATTCCCCTAATCGAATTTCAATAAAATCCGAAACACGTCTTCCATCAATTCTGTTATGCTAAATTTGAAGTAGATTGGACCAAGGAATCACGTTGTCGCATACAAACTTTGCCCCCCTCATTCACCCCCTTACAGGTAGAATTTCGGAAAATCTTTTCTTATCGGATGCCTACGTCATACAGAGAATACACCCTCCAAGTTTCAGGTCTCTACGATCAGCGGTTCAGGCTGTGCGTTGATCCGTCAATCAGTCACTCAGGACAAAGCCTTTTATATGTATAGATATTTCAAAAGTCATACCACGTATTCCTATTACCCTGATACACTCACCCAAATGTAAAACCTTCAGACACAAGCTACAAAAATACCTAGAACCCTGTCACCAAGCGATAGTTTCCATCACCAAGTTCTAAATAAAGCGGACAATGTATTTCATCATCCAGTATTCACGTCCCTGCCACAGTATAGATACTAGTCAGTTCTTATTAACAATAACGTGCTACAGTGCTACCTCTACACCATAGAGTTCAAAATACCTTGGTTTCTATTACCAGGCGCTAAGACCCCTGCTTCCAAGCTAATAACTTTAAAATAGAATTCTAAATATACTGG
Organism: Philereme transversata; assembly: GCA_963924445.1. NCBI lineage: Eukaryota > Metazoa > Arthropoda > Insecta > Lepidoptera > Geometridae > Philereme > Philereme transversata. Next base: position 490,700 of record OZ004343.1, on the reverse strand, counting down.
TCGTTGCAAGATCTCTGGCCAGTGTTCTAGACCTTTGCAATCAAACTAAAGAACCAGTTCTAGAGCTCAGCTGAAACTAGACAGTAAAATGGCTATAGACCGGCGTATCTTGACCCGCCTTCGCTGTTGGACCAACAAGCAGGCTCAACGAGCCCAGGGTTCAACACGAGTGGTGGCATCCCCTCATTGAAGCGAGAGGGCTTTTGAATGAAACACCCCTGAGAGGTATAATGAGCAGGATTGATTTTTTATTGGTTAGGAAGATACTGCTTGTCCTATACCATCTTCAAGTAAATGCCTAAATACAAAATACATAAATAAAAATGCATTATAAACTTGAAAATAATTTTATCCTCCAAATTCTATGGGTCGATTAATGAGATTTTGTTTTAAAGTAAGTATATTTCAATGCAATGAAAGCATTGCCTCCTTCATTTTTGGGCGTCATTCGCAACGAACCCTGGCATTATCCACATTCCGAGTCTATACTCACTTTTAGTTTTGCTGTGGTAAAATTTTTCTATCTCACATACATTTTATCATCGAGCAAGTACCTACCTATTAGGTTCTTCTGCAATCAGTTCATACCCATCCACCTCCAGTTACATGATCTACAGCCGTTTGACACGTCTCTGTCGATCTCTCGAAGGGCACGTTAGGACCGTGATCAAATTAATGAATTTATATTTGTTCGCCATTGTTAATTTTATAGTTTGCTGTAATCTATTTAATTAAGATGGATGCCTGGTATTGTTGCTTTGAGAGGTTTGTGATGGGGTGCCGGTAATTAATACTGATTTATCGGCGATACGTATTATTAGAGCTTCAATACTATCCAAGGAACCGTCGTTCTGTCATGGCTTAGCTTCATTATCATCATCATCATAGCCAAGAAGCATCCTTCAGCTGCCTGCTCTACTAAAACTAAAAACGTTCTCTAAAAACCACTTATTTTATCATTTAAATTATTTTAAACAAGCCGTTGCCCGTGATTTCGTACGCGCTACACTACTAAATGTGTGGGTAGCTAGGTAGGTAACCTAGAAATAAGGCTAAACTAGGATTACCTTTAGAACTTGATTATGATAAGTATGTATAGTACAGTAGGCGACCTTATCACTGATATAAATTTCTTCTAGGAAACCTTTGAGAAGACTGTAATGAGCGAAGCAGTAACGGTCAGTTAAAAAGCGTCGCTGGCGGTTCTTTTTTATATCATTAAAAAGCTTGTTTTATTTTTAAGCAGATAAAAATAATGCTACCAGATTTAGGTATTCTAGAACAGTACTCAAGCCTAGAGTGCGTTAATGACAGCTTTGAATTAAACATCAGTTAGAAATCTAAGTACAATTTTGAAATACGGACTTACTCGTAGTTTTAGCTTCGTCGCCTGCAACACTTTTATTAGAGTACTTTCTTATATCTTCTCAAAGTGTTCTAAACATCTAAAATATTCATTAACTCCGTAAAGCTTAGAGGAAAGCATCTTTTCTTCATATAGGGTGTCCCAAATCAATTCCCCTTTTTATATAGGTAAGCGCAAATGACACGAAGATAATGCGAGTACAGTAACTTCTGCGGATTTCCGTACCATTGTCCAAAACTGTCATAACTTAAAAACAATATGGCGGGGAAGGGAATGAATGATTATGCGAAAGTTTTCTAGGGTTGTGCTATTTCAAATACGATAAAGTTAGTCGAATACGAAGCGAGATCTAAAAATCAATTTGGGCAAATCGGCGTTGTATGTATGTATGTATGAATGTTTGTTTGTCCGAGGACAACTTTCGTAGCGTTTATCCGATCATCATGAAATTTGGTATATAGGTAGGTAGTGATGGCACAATTTTGATGTGACTCAATAAGCTAAAAATTTTAGGGGGTTGTTGAGATATTGGGGTTCAAGAGAGGTAAAAAAAAATTAAAATGAGACTATTAGGTCCAATGGAACGTCAAATGAAAGGTTTTTATTAGTATATTTCGACCCCGTTTTTATTTTTAGTTTATTTTTTGTAGTCTTTGAGTTATTAGCCATAATAAAAACAAAACTTTGACAAAATTCACAGGGTACACCAGTGACCCCACAATGCTGAAATTTGGTATTCGTGTAGCTTTAGTGACACAAATATAGGCAAAAGTCTGAAATCCAGAATAACTGCCATTTGTACCCAAAAAAATATAACTAATTTACAAGAACCCCCGTTACATCTAATTTGAATGAAACTGTAGGTCAAGTAGTTTGGTTATGCATTTCGTGGCACCAATTTATTAGTCAAAGATTAAAGCCCGCATGTATAAAGATCACTAAACGTATTTAGCGACTAAACATGTTTAAATTTGAAGTATTTGTATGATTTGACAATTCCTTAAATCATATTTAGCCACTAAATACGTTTAGGCATCATTGTGCAAGTCACCCTAAGAATAATATTTATTTTGGGAGATTCGCGAGATCTCAGCTCGGGGCGAACCACTAGTATTATTATATGTTGTTTAGAATTGGTCTTTTAATGAAAATCCTATCTCTCAGCAATGGTTAGTGTAAGTTTTGTTACGTTGGCTAACTTAAGATAACAAACTAATTTATTTTCAACAACAACATAAAGATGAAAATGTAAGAATAAAGTGTTGCAAAATTTGGGCTTATTCTACCATTAGCACAATGTCAAAACTAAATTAAAACATCTGCAAAAAGAGCGTAAAAAGTTATCTCGTTCAATTTTATCGCTTGATTTTGGTTATAGAACTTTTTTAAAACACGTACTAAAACAACGTGAGAGCCTTCCTCATAAATCCTATGAATAGAAGACTTATCACAGTGTGAAAAATGACTCATCAAACATCGGCTTTAAAAACGATGACCCCATCACTAGCACCCAAGGGCGTATCATCGACTATCGTATGCGTCGATTGTCAAGGGGTCCTCACTCAGGGGTTCGCAGGGGTCCTATCTGCACCCGCACACAATGAGAAGCATTTGTGACGAAAAATTTACGAGACATTTTTACGATTGCAAAATAGGGAACCGAGTTTTACGAGCCACCCCGTATAATGCTAGCCACCCAGTATAAGGGAGCGGGAATTCAGGGATTACTTTCTTTGTCCTTTGTTTGTTAATATCGGGACGCGGCGGTTTAGTGGGTGATCCGCCTACTGCCCTTCTGTTGCACTGTTTGGATGTTCCAATATAGTAGTTTCGTTTCAAAAACACATTTAAAGTACCTAGTACTTACAGTTTTTTCAAAGCCCTTTATTTAACAATATTTATGCTTATTTATGACACCGGTAATATCACGATTACTTATTTTGCTTTTTATCACAGATCTCAATACTTTCCAAAATTGGCTTCCTGCTGTCGCCTTGAAATCCTCTTCCCATTTTCGGACTTGTTTCTATTCTCTGTAGTGGGATACCATTTGGTTTGCCCATTCTAGGGTTCCGTAGTATCTTACGTAGAAAACAAATCGCCTTTGTTCTACCACGAAACCTTGCAATGTAACTACTGCGAGTGTACGTATTCTTGTATATTTAAAAAGTACCCACAATAGCGTGATTACCATTACGGCGGGCATAATTCTGAGTCGAGGCCCATGTACCGCTGTAGGCACTGTAGCGTCTGTAGCACACAGCATTTAGAATAGATAAAAAAAAATATTACCATTTGCATTTACCTAGTTCACTTTTGTCTATGTTTTCTGTATTATTTAATTGTATCTTTTTATATCTTTGCTCTGTTTTAAAAATTAATTGTGTTATGTGCTAATGTAGTGAGCAAATGATTTGTATATCTATCTATAGATAGTCCTACTATTTAGGCTTAGTTGTAACAATAATTTATCAAAATGTAGTTGCTTAGAAACAGTAGTCGACCAACCAACTTATGTCTATAGTTGGGTGTATGAACAGTTTATTAAAGTTCATACATGGCCAAAATTAATTCCAAAATTAACTTTGTATTTTAAAATGAATACACTGACTACGGCAGCCTTAACTGTGCGTGGACTGCGTTTTTACTGATTTGAATGATTAAATTGGTTTCGATTGATATCCATCAGTGAGCACATCTATCAACATATGAAGACAGTAAATATCTGCTACATCATTAAGCTGAACGCACGCCGCTGCAAAAAGACCATTTCAAATCACGTGCGTCTAACATAACCCCCTACTTATGCAGTTCGCGGAGTTGACAACGCACATGAAAATGAATATATATTGAATATAAAATAAATAATATGTGTCATGTGTTCCGATAACAATATGGCCCATAGAATTGTTTGTACCTAACATAAATCTAAAACTTAATCTTAATAAAAAAGAAAAGATAAAAATCATTTACTCTGCCCATGAGGCACATAATTTATTACAACATTTTTGTAATAACCTAGGTATTTGGTTGGTACATGAATTTAGCAGATATAATATTAAGCTGGTAGTATGATATCTGTCGGTTTCCCTTTAACCGTAACCTGTATGTTTTGTTTTTAAAAGGTCTTTATTAAACATAAATGTTATAAACGTATTACAGCTAAACACAGTTTAGTATAATAATATCTTGATTTGGAATAACTCAGCAGGCTATAGCATGTCTGCAGTCTGCAACAAGAGTGGCATGTGACGAGACGAGAGATGCGTGGTGCCATACGTTCTCCCAGGTACTGTACCATCAGCATACAATGGCGTCCCACGTCGACTGAGTAGAATGGCATACAATACCATAGCAACAGTACACGAGGTAATAATATTTAATTATAGCTAACAATATACAATGCCCGTTGCGCTCCGATGATGGCGGTGTTTAGGGTTAAGTCCTTGGTGGAGAAGTGGACCGGAATGGAGGGTGGTCAGCCGTTACCTCGGTCCTGGTGGTGTATCGGAGGGGCAAGGTTCAAGGTCTGGTTGATACGTCAGCTGTATGTAGGACAATGAGAATATATCACCTGAAAACTTTGCCATCACTATAGTTAGACCTCATTTTCAAAAATTTGTAAACATCACTCAACTTTCAGTTACATCAATTTGACTGGATTTCATTACGAGAATGCAAGAAGTAGGTAGGTATTTGGCCTCTGACTACCCACTGTGGGACATCTTCTGCGTGCTCACTGAGTCAGAGACTGGAGGATACCAATTATTGGCAATCATAGGGATTAAAAATGTCATGTGCCTATTACATTTAACCCGACTACGACAAAGACAAAAGGAAAGATTTTGTATTTAGCTTTTTTTTTTGTTCTGATGGACTAACTCGCTGTTGGCCTGTGAGGCCGTGACAGCTTAATCGAACTTTTGGCGAGCGCAGATGGCGCTCTGCTTTTTTTTGTTTTTAGCAGTCATGTCTGTGTGTATTCATGTATAAGTTCCATAATAGCGCTTAAAATACTCACCCGATTTGTAATGATAGTCCGGGTGACATAGGCTACTTAGGTATTACGAAGTCGGATTTCAGTTTCAGTATTTACGTTTTAAGGTAAACATGATACGTGAAATGGCCTTCAGACTGCAAGCAAGATCATGCACCCCAGACTTCTAAGACTTAGCAACAAACCGCTGAAATGCAACTGTCACTTGCAATCGAAACCCTTGCAATGCGTCTGATCGCATACGTCTTCCTAACGGGATTACGCTGCATTACGAGTAGCCAGCTTTTTGAATGTATTTATAGTAAGCTGGCTGATACCCTGCCGGCCATGGGAGGTGACTGACTTGCAATATTAGCTGACAAAAGCGAGAGGTAGTGGCCCTAACTTCTAAGCCCAAAGGTGAGTTTATGTAAAATTGCTATAAACATATTGTAACATAATAACAAGTCTATCTACATCTAAACAACAATGGTATATGTATATTAGGTTGGGGAAAAAGTTTCTTCGCATTTTTTAAGAAAATTCAAAACCTTTTTTAATGTAATTTATTTACATTTAACTAAAGTATGTAGGTACCATTTTGTTCGATAACTTTTTGCCATTTTGTAGGTAGGGACATGATCCCATTGTTATAGAAATTTTTGGGCTTCTGATCAAAATACCGCGACAAGTGGTTTTAGCAGTCCTCTCGTGATGTTAACCTGACACTGCCTAAAGAATTCTGAAGAGGCCGAGACAGATGGAAATCTGAAGGTGCAAGGTCAGGACTATACGGCGGATGCATTAACACCTCTCAGCCAAACTCTCGTAATTTTTGCTGAGTGGCTAAACATGTGTGAGGTCTAGCTTTATCATGATGAAAAACCACACCCCTTCTGTTGATTAATTCCGGCCGCTTTCTCTCAACTTCTTGCTTTAATCTCATCAGTTGTTCGCAGTAGAGTTCAGATGGTCCTGCCTGGTGGTAACAGCTCATAATGAATAATGCCCTTCCAATCCCACCACACACACAGCATCACCTTGTTGCGAGTTAACCCGAGTTTCGCCACAGTCTGTGAAGCCTGACCGGCCTTTGACCACGACCTTTTTCGCACGTTCTTGTCGTACGTGATCCACTTTTCATCACCAGTTATCAGCTTCTTCAAAAATGGTTCGGTTTCATTACGTCATAATAAAGAATCACAAATGAGTACACGGTTCATTAGGTTTCTTTCAGTGAGCTCGTGGGGTACCCAAATATCGAGCTTTTTTGTGTACCCAGTTATTATCAAATGCGCCAAAACTGTTTTGTGGGCAATTCCCAGTTCTTCAGCTACGTTGTAACTACTGATATGCCGATCCTGCTCAACTTTTTCAAAAATGGTATCAATTTTATCCGTAATAGGGCGACCAGAGCGACATGCATCTTTGACATCAAAATTTCCGGATTGAAAACGCTTAAACCAAATTTGTGCTACTCTCACAGACACTGCACTAGGTCCATAAACATCGCAAATTTTTTTCGTGGCTTGCGTTGCATTTTTACCTTTTTTGTAGTAAAATTTTAAAATGTATCGAATTTCTTCATTAGATTCACTCATCTTTACAGTACGAAAAACAAATAAAAATCACATATTTTCCTAATTTGAATTTGGAATTATCTTCTTTAAAATATAAACTTTGAATGATACCAAAACCAATCACATACAAATAGTATAGCCGTAGAGATTTTATTACAAGTTCATACATACTATAATGCGAAAAGACTTTTTCCGCAACCTATTATTATAACATATATACAAAATGCCGTTCTTTAGTCATAAAACGGGACCCTATTACTAAGACTCCGCTGTCTGTCTGTCCGTCTGTCACCAGGCTGTATCTCATTAACCGTGAAAGTTAGACAGTTGAAATTTTCACAGATGATGTATTTCTGTTGCCGCTGTAACAACAAATATTAAAAACAGAATCAAATAAATATTTAAGGAGGATCCCATACAGCAAACATGATTTTTTGCCGTTTTTATAGATAATGGTACGGAACCCTTCGTGCGCGAGTCCGACTCGCACTTGCCTGGTTTTTTTTTAATTATTGTAGCTATCGACTTGGTGAACTCTTAGACTGCATCATCGATTACCATAAGGCGAGATCGTGGTCAAACGCTAGCCTATAATTTATTTTATAAAAACTCTATTATTATCGTTTATATGCGGCTACTTTTCTCATTAACCTAAACCTAACTTCCACGTTAACCATCTAGTAATTGTATAAATTCATTTGAATACTGTTACTTTTAATTGTTTTGTTGTTTGGTGTGCAATAAAGTATTATCTAATCTAACTGTGGAATTGACTTAAATTACCTTTGCACAAAATCTCAAAAGCAGCATCACCTTACATCTTCATTATCACGTCACCGCTTTATGCAGTTCGCTACGAGTTAGAAGTCAACCCTAGATGGGTTGACTTCTGTAAGAATCTGTTGCTAAGAGAAAAGAGAGGTGTGCACATTGGAATCGTTTGACTTTACCTAATGTTCATAAGGTTTTCCAGTGAACCCAATACACTCCTTCAAATGGCCGACAAAATCCGGTCGGACACTAACCTAAGTATACAATAATACCTACTTATCATCATTATCAGTGATAAGACATCCACTGCCGAACATAGGGCTCCTATTTAGATTTCGAGACCGACTGATGTTATACAGGCACACAACGGCTTTTATTCCATCTTTATGTTTACATACGCTGTGCCTTCCAGTCAGCCTTTTTAAATCCTGGGCATAATTTACAGGTATCGACTTTAGCCGTTTATGATAACGATATTTTTAGCTATACGTAGACATTTTCTTCGCAAGTGTCGTGTCTCCCTAATGACTACACATAGCTTCAAAACACCCATTTTCGTACACACGAATACTCCGAGCCTGTATCTCCTTTACAACTTAGCGCCGTTCTGCCAAATTAACTAACGAGTATCATACATAACATGTTGCTTATGCGAAATGTCAATATTTTCCGGCGAGTTACCGCTCACTTTCTAACTTCCACTTTACAAGAATTACCTCTACATACTTACAGGGTTTTGTAGATTGAAGTGATAACGGCTGACCACTTTTTAGCACGGTTTTGTAGAGAAAGATAAGTCAAAATGAGGTAGGATTATAAAAATACCTTACCAAACATTTTGCTTGGCCTAGGTACCTAAGTAGTTTGCCTGGGTATATTAGTGATCTAAATCACTTTGAACGGTCAACGACACCAAATTAAATTATTTTATTATTATTATCAGATACCTACAAAAAGATAAAAATAACATATAACATGGGTACACTCAACTCACTCACTTATTTATTCTCACCAAAGCAATCCTGAAAAAACACATAGATCAGATACAACAACATAATAGCTCAACATCAATCAACATCAACATTTTTTCCATCAGGAAAACGTTTTCTGTGAAATCGAACGCATGAAATCACATAAACTTTCCATAAACCGGCTGCAGTTTTTATGTCGGAGAACAGTCGAGTGAGACAATCGTCGTCATCAGAGTAGTGGAAACATGCACGGCACCACGCTCACACCAATACACTTCATAAATACTGGGCTCTAGAACTTTCCTATGCCTGATTTATTTCAGTGTTTGTCGCAAAGGATACTTGTAAATTGACGATACTAAACGATCTTGTCTTTTTTTCTTTGATGGAGTCAATAAAACTTTGCTTATAGTCATTTTTAAATCAAAATTCGCAGTCTTTTGCAGATAGTTCAGTGTGTATGGGTCTGGCTCCAAATCATCGCTAGAGCTCTACTGGCTTGGAGACTTGAAATAAAATCAAATTACTTATTAGTTCGTTAGATCACTCTTCTTTGTTGGTTACTCCGTGCTAGGTCAAAGACCACTTTAGAACAGGGTAGCTGAAATGTCCTTCAAATGTGGGTGTGCCAGAGAGGGTGGGAAAATAAACCCAGGTTTAAAGATCCAGTGCGATTTTTCTAGACAATAGCTGAAAATCTAATTTCTATAAGTTCATGATATTAATGATATTTGAATAAAAAATCCATTGGTGCACCGGGATTAGAAACTACAACCTTCAGATCAAAATACATCCTACACGGCTCAAAGACTAATACTATTAAATAATAAATACCCTGACTAGAAGATGCAGTGTAACACCTCATTTTATGCAACAACGACATGATAGCGTCGCAAAAGGTGCACGGAGGCTCTGAACCTCTCTAAATGGCCTTCCACAGGGAAGGTCCATTACCAGCAGAGGACATCTATCGTGTGAGGTTATTAACAAAAGAAAGGCATGATCGATCTTCTGCAGGTCTTTGAGTTACTAAAATATAAGTCTACACTAGTGGTTCGCCCCGGACTGAGATCTCGCGAGTCTACATACCATAACAAAAAAAAATATTATTCGTAATCTTTTCTATTCAAAATAGGGCCACGAAATAAATAAACAACTTACTTGACCTACAGTTTCATTCAAATTACAGGTAACGGGAGTTCATGTTAATTGGTTACCCTTTTTTGGGGTACAAATTGAAGTTATTCTAGATTTCAGACTTTAGCCTATATGTATTTGTGATACTTAAGCTACACGCATACCAAATTACAGCATTATGGGGTCAGTTGTGTACCCTGTGAATTTGGTCAAAGTGTAGTTTTTATGATGGCTAATAACTCAAAAACTATAAAAACGTTATTAACAAAAACGGGGTCGAAATGTACTAATGAAGACCTTTCATTTGACGTCTCACTGGACCTAATAGTCTCATTTTCATTTTTTTTACCCCTCTTGAACCCCAATATCTCAACAACTCCCCAAAATTTTTAGCTTATTGAGTCACATCAAAATTGTGCCATCATTACCTACCTTTATACCAAATTTTACGATGATCGGATAAACGCTTCAAAGTTATCCTCGGTAAAACAAACATACATACGTACATACATACATACATACAACGCCGATTTGCCCAAGTTGATGTGGAGATCTCGTTTCGCTCGATCAATAATAAGCCTAACATTTTCCTCGAGCCAACCTTGAACTACAAACAATTACCAAGTGCCGTGCCGTCTAGCAACCAGTGTGACCGTGGCGTAACGGAAAATTATTGCACTACATAGTGTATGTATATAAAGATAATTGGTCGCATTATGACTCGGTACTAGTCGTTAAATACAACTATGGAAACAAGCTGCTAATTTATAGTACTCGTATAGATCAAAGCGGCACGTTAGGTACATCCTCCAGTGTTGGCGATCATTTCTGGTAGAGATTATAGTTTCTGAGAGTATTTGTAGTTTATACGATACAACGAACAATGGGTTCGGAGAGTTAAATGAAGAAGCGATTTTTAGGTGTAGCTTGCTCATTACTACTAGTTGATGTACTGAATTCCTTTAAATTCCAGGTTTAACTCGAAGTATTTCTATTAATAAAATATCGTATTTCGTAGTCGTATAACGATTATTATTCTTAAAAGTATAAACAATGACCTTCGTTTGGGTTTTCAAACATATCGAACTGCGCACACTCCCTGACATCTTCATCATGGAGTTTTGCGTTAGAAAAAAGTGGCCACTAACAAAAAATGTTTTGATCAGCAATCGTTTAACTTACTCTGTTTTTCCTTATTTGAAATTGAGGAAAACAGAGTTTCCGCTCGGCTTTTAATGTGGCACCGCCCGTATCAGTTGCCATGGCTGTCTCAATGACTGACTGTTTTTATCAACAGCCGCTGACTTCCTTTGTGAGTTCCACGTGTCATTCGATTCAATCAACAGCCTTTATATTCGATGCCTACTCGATTGTATCAGAATAGATTTATGTACACACAATTTCGCTTTGTCAGTTCATGACGAGGCGGGGAGTCGCTGATACAAAACCGAACAGAACAGTGCGGAGCCAATACCCAGGCAATAGGTTCAGCCATAGGACGCCTACTGCTAAAACTTCTAGAACTTCTTTTTGTGCAGCGTACACCAAACGACTTCTATCAACCTTTATTAGGTATTTCCATCTAGTGGGTAACCGTCCTACGCTGCGCTTTCTGGTGCGTGGTCTCCACTCGAGAACTTTTTGTTTGTGATCCGTTCTGTGTTTCTTTGTGTGTGTCAAATAAATATATTCTATATATTCTATTAACTGTACTTTTAGGTTTTAGTCCTGCCTATTGTTAGTTTAGCTTGCCAATCCTCTGGGATATGACCGTCACCTTACTTTGTCTATGGATCTCCTCATCTTTGTTTCGATATCATAAAGAATTGCCGAGCTAAGCCCTCTCCATAATTCGCTTAGCCACGTGTAGGTGAATATTTTATCATTTTGAATTGGTTAAAGAAATTACCACAGACTTTCCTAAACAATGTGGCAATAATGATTCAGAGCACTTAAAAGTTAACAGCCGGCTATAAAACTGTTTTCGTATAACAATTCAATGTCAAAGCCGTGAAAAATAAACGCTATCGTAGAAATAGGTAGGTATAGGTACATATTTCGTTGTTATTGCAAAGAATAGGTATGTGAGTCATGGAGTATAGGTCACCTATTTAGCATTTCAATTATGTGTTAATTGTATCGTATGATGTTTGCCACACACCCCCACTACAATACCTACATCACTGTACGTGCATATACTTTATGAACCAAATGCTTCGGAATTATGTATTTATAACCCAAAATGGGGGTTTTCTAACCATTCAACGGAACATATTTTCATAAGTAGATATTTGTAAATTTTTAGGAAAGCATTCATGAAGTTTATAGCGCGCTCCTTCAAATTAGCTGTTTCTTTGATTGAGTCACGTTTACCTACCTTAGCACTTAAATTAAACGTGCAATATGTTAGACTTCGGGTTTTGCAACTAAAACCACTGTTATAGGTGCTAAAATGTCCCCAAAAAAAAGGCCGTTTTCACCAAGACGTGTTTCTTCAATAAAAAAAACATTGAATTTCGAAAAGTCATAGAAGAAACTTTGTTCGTGTAGTTAGAAAATGACCTCCATTCCGGTATACTATACATATTTTCGAAGCAACCTACCTATTTGCTTTAGTTACTGCGACACCAGGGCTGGCCAGTACCCGCTATCAGTGTCTTGTTGGATGTTCAAGTATTTTTGTAAGGGCATTCCTGTTCCTTTATCTTCAATCGGATCAATCAGGATCGGATTACGATTTATAGAGGCAGCTTCACCTTTCAGTTACGAGAAAGGTGGCAATGAGACATCGAGATTACCTACATTAAAATTTGAATTTGAGTCCATTTAATTTATGGAACTGCTCTGATCACACACCAAAGGACAGTTAGACGAACTGTTCAGTACCACTATACCAATCATATCGCATTATTATACCTACCATTCGCACTCACCCTTTTGGTTCTACGTTCTTATCTCTATCCGGGTAACTCTCTTCTAGATCTTCGTGAGATGGAGATCTTAAAGAACAGCTTCGCTTACTATTAGGTGAGATTGTGGTCAAATGACTATATACTCGCGTTAAAAAAAAACAATCTCTAGCAACAAATAAGAAATAACTGTAGCCTAATCATAGAAGACAATTATTGATGGCTTAATTAAAAGGATGACGGCGATAATGATACTTAATTGTTGTGTGATGATCATGCCTATGGAATAGCACAGCGTAGATGCTCTCCACTCGATGATAGAAAGACGTCTCATTAAAGGTTGCTGGGAGCAGTTGTTTACATATGATGGTGACGTTAAATTTCCGTGATCAACTTAAAAAAAAAACAAATTGATGACAAAAGCAAAGAATACTAACTTAGAGGTTGAAACAGCAAAATTATGATAAAAATGATCTAAAAGTATTTTTATCGCTAAAACAATGACTTCAAACAGCTGCTGTCATAATTTGTTGAACATCACCATTAATTTTATTCCAAGTGCGTATTGAAATGTGTTTCTAACTTGACACAGATGTTCAGACACTAAAATTAGCTCTCCCCGCGGTAATAATGAACATTTTATAGTATTTTTGTGACTTCTCAAATGTGTTGTAGATAAGTTTAACGGCTTTATGCCACCTTATGCGAAGGATAGAGTGCCTTTCCTGGTTACAACCTAGGGGTCTACAAGTTGCGAGTGAACATGCTCTAGGCAAGTGTGTGTCAACGTAGACTGCATCATCGTTTGCCATCAGGCGAGATCTTGGTAAAAGGCAACCAGATAATTCGAAAGTCTTCTTCGAGATCTTGAGCTTTTCTGTGACCGTTGATTCCTTTAGATCGTCTTCATCTAATGGTAAGTGGAAGTGTGGTAATTTTAGACGTTATGTTTGAAAACTAGCTCATACGAATTTAAGTATTGTTTTAGCAAACGATATTATGATGTACTAACGATTATTCAGAAGTAGTTCGATTAATCACTTAAGTTTGCATGAAGAGGAAGTGAAGTGAAGTCAGGTCAATGTCACATAGGCATTTTATTCAAAATACAAGGAACGTTTTGAAGGTGAATTTACAATCGTTCCCTAAGCTAGCCAAGAATACAGGCAAACTTACCTAGCTTAGTAATAGAATTGCTTAGAAAGTAGAATTGACGATGGGTTCCGTTGAATAAATATCAAATTAAATCGATTTTTTTTTTGTTTTATTGTTTAACAAGGCTTGGGAGCTCTTCTTTTAAGTTGCATTAACCTGTGTTAGAAGAGTCCCCTCTTAATCGTGGTCGTTAAGGATCAGATCTTGCATAACAATAAGTTTATACTAATTAATAAACTAGTGAAAGTAGAAGAGTAGCATAAAAAACAATTCCTAACTTTAAATTACCATGTCTAAATTATCAGACAATAGGTTCTGCAGTCTGTAAACTCAAGGAGAGTTACATACCTACCTACTTGTAGATAACATTACCATATAGATATAACATACAATGTACAGTAAGTGTTTCATTACGAAACTTACATAATTTTCCACTCAGTGGCAATGTTTACCGCCGCGGCGTTTCCTCCATATATTTACACGTTCGGGCCTGTTCACAAACATCGTCAATATCCGGTGTAACTACTTCTCACGACTCACGTGATTATGATAAATAATGCTGAAATTTACAGGTTACATTTAGCAATTACAGATGAGTTATTCAGTGCTATTGATAAGTTTCGTCAATAGTTGGAAGAAGAACACAGGGACGGACTGTAGTGGCTAGGACTGGACTTAAGATGGAGTCTGCTTGTTCAGAAATGTGGTAAGGAATAAGCATCTTCGTCGTGTTGTTCGTTCTTTGTTGACCAGTTTCCTAAATCCTCGTAACTCTCATTTACACTTCAGTACCTGTCCTACAATGAAACGGAAGAACTCATGGTTGTCTCTAAGTAGAAAGCATAGCAGACACACAACACACATACACGTGGGTACACACACAACCACGCACCCTCAGATATACCCTCGCACACACACGCACGCTTACAGGCACAGCCTCATATGTATATACGCGTAAAACAAAGTTGGTTTAGTTATTTTATAACTCAAGAACGGCGGGACTGATTTTGATGATCTTTGATTTGTTGGATTTGTCTCCGCCCCGAATAGCAGAAAAACGATTAAAATATCGGAAAATTGTACGCAAAAAGAAATTATGAAGAAAATTCATTTTCTCATACATAGATGCAGCTAATAATGGCCGATTGACAATTCTACCGGTGACGTACATTGACAGCCCGCGTCATATGCATGTTAAGGCGGTACGAAGTTCGACGGGCGGTCAGCTAGTTATATTAGTAAATAAAGTCAAATTCTCAGTCGCTGCACTGTTTCAAGAAATCGTAATGTGTCCGAACGTTGACTCATAATCATAAATCATAAAGTTATTTATTTGGAACTTAAACAATGGTACAAATGATGTGAAAAATGATAATATCCGCAGAAGCATTAAACTGCGTCGCAGACATCAACGCCTCCTCAAACCCTGGAAATATTAAAGAAGGTCCCAGTCAAAGTACATTAGTTACACATACAGTGTGTACGTGTCTATGTATATATTAGGTTGGGGAAAAAGTTTCTTCGCATTTTTTAAGAAATTTCAAAACATTTTTTAATATAGTTTATTTACATTTAACTAAAGTATGTAGCTACCATTTTCTTCGATAACTTTTTGCCATTTTGTAGGTAGGGACATGATCCCATTGTTATAGAAATTGATCAAAATACCGCGACAAGTGGTTTTAGCAGTCCTCTCGTGAAGTTAACCTGACACTGCCTAAAGAATTCTGAAGAGGCCGAGACAGGTGGAAATCTGAAGCTGCAAGGTCAGGACTATACGGCGGATGCATTAACATCTCCCAGCCAAACTCTCTTAATTTTTGCTGAGTGGCTAAAGATGTGTGAGGTCTAGCTTTATCATGATGAAAAACCACACCCCTTCTGTTGATTAATTCCGGCCGCTTTCTCTCAACTTCTTGCTCATCTCATCAGTTGTTCGCAGTAGAGTTCAGAATCGATGGTCCTGCCTGGTGGTAACAGCTCATAATGAATAATGCCCTTCCAATCCCACCACACACACAGCATCACCTTGTTGCGAGTTAACCCGAGTTTCGCCACAGTCTGTGAAGCCTGACCGGCCTTTGACCACGACCTTTTTCGCACGTTCTTGTCGTACGTGATCCACTTTTCATCACCAGTTATCAGCTTCTACAAAAATGGTTCGGCTTCATTACGTCGTAATAAAGAATCACAAATGAGTACACGGTTCATTAGGTTTCTTTCAGTGAGCTCGTGGGGTACCCAGTTTTTTTCAAATGCGCCAAAACTGTTTTGTGGTCAATTCCCAGTTCTTCAGCTAAGTCGTAACTACTGATATGCCGATCTTGCTACACTTTTTCAAAAATGGCATCAATTTTATCCGTAATAGGGCGACCAGAGCGACGTGCATCTTTGACATCAAAATTTCCGGATTGAAAACGCTTAAACCAAATTTGTGCTACTGTCACAGACACTGCACTAGGTCCATAAACATTGCAAATTTTTTTCGCGGCGTGCGTTGCATTTTTACCTTTTTTGTAGTAAAATTTTAAAATGTATCGAATTTCTTCATTAGATTCACTCATCTTTACAGTACGAAAAACAAATAAAAATCACCCATTTTCCTAATTTGAATTTGGAATTATCTTCTTTAAAATTTAAACTTTGAATGATACCAAAACCAGCCACATACAAATAGTATAGCCAAAGAGATTTTATTACAAGTTCAGACATACTATAATGCGAAAAGACTTTTCCCCCAATCTATTATATATATATATATATATATATATATATATATATATATATATATATATATATATATATAGAATTCTGTCATGTATCATATCGATTTAAATTCTGACAGAATTCTGTGTTAACAAACATAAAAAAATACAACCGAATTGAGAACCTCCTTCTTTTTTTTGAAGTCGGTTATAAACTATGAGGATTCCACAGAAATAAAACTCTTGCAAACCCCCGGGTTGAGGCACTAACTAATAAATTAACTAAAAACACTAACACTTAGATACCACCATTATCACCTACTTACAGGTAGGTACTTGTACTCGTAGCATTTTACAATGGACACCGGAGATAAATTACGTCTACCATGTAATTAAACCTGTCATTAAGACATATCATAAACAACAGATAACTCTCTTCATCTCGAATATATGATGCAATACTTATCGCAATCTTTTACTTTGAAATTTTGAAAAACGCGAGATTAAATAACCGTGTGGTGTACCATGTATGGTGTGAACTGTGATGTTTATATTTGAGAAAGGTGTACTAATAGTCCTGATTGATGGTGTTTTGAAGCCCACGCGAAAACAATTGTTAACGTGACCGATCTAATGATGATAATGAAGTTCTTGATAATATTTGGTCAGTTCATAAACATCCGGTTTAATAAAACCACCAAAATTTACATAGACGGTAGTGTTATGTTTTTGACGATAATGAAACTCGAAATTTCAGAAATATTCCACAAAGACGACCATAACTGCTTTCAAAATCAATTTATCTACGAACAAGATAGATGTAATATGACTATATTTCCTTGTTTACGCCACTTCTGAAATTATTCCACTTTAGTGGATTTTTTTTTCCTTTTTCCATAATATGATCACCATCTACTTGCCCTTAATATAATTTTGTTTTTCTGTAGATGCAGCCTCTAAAAGGTTTAATCATCATCATCATATCAGGCGTAGGACGTCCACTGCTTAACATAGGCCTCCCCCATACATTTCCTGCACCCAACGGCTCCCAGCCTTCCATCCAGTGCTTACAATATATTTATACTGTTTATAATGTACAGTTTTCTTCATTTTATTGTATTAGTACTTACTGAATTTGCTTCCAATTTTTGTTCTTTTTAATATGCTTTGATTATAAGGCTGACTACGCTGAGAGAATGGTATATGTGCTAAGAAATCTTACTCAATTTAAATCCTAATCCTGGTCCTTCACCCAGCTGAACCATCACCAGACGATTTCAATTAATGTAATAGCCACAGATTTATCTGATTTTGGACAAAAATAAGGATATTTCATCATCCTTGCCCCACACTGGTGGCACAAATGAATGATGCAATAGATGACTGATTTTTCTTGCCTAACGCAATGCTCGAACTAGAGTTGGAAGAGAATTGAGGATAAAATATGGATATATGTATGTACAACGTTTTATTAAAAGTGGGTAATTGTTTGATGCAATTCGTGACATAAGGCCGTTATTAATCAGTGTTTTCAGAAATGTTAGAAGTTCTGTGAATTGCTATTTAACTCCAAATTGGCAACTTTGCAATCAAATTATGAACGAATATTTTCCTTATGTGAATTTTATATATGAGAAGTTTATTATTTGGCCTCGTTATATCAATGGAAAATGTTATCTCCATTTTTCACCTTCGGTCTTTTTCTCGTTTCATTTCAAATTACAGACAGAAAAAGCAATGAGCTATATAATTATGTACTTACCACCTATTATGTATATATGTAACTAGTAAGAATTTCGGTTAAGTAGACTCTTGTATTCGACCGATCTTGTGCGAAGCACCTTTATTAAAATATAGGGCCGTCCTACGCTGCGCCTACCAACGCACTGGTGGAGACCTTTCTGCCCCAACAGCCGTCAGATCTTCGAGCTGTGCGCCCTGCATTATACACTAAGAATACCAACTCTAGAGTGCATCTTGTGCTTGGGACCCTGTCTGCGAGGAGTACTGTCTCCTTTCATCAAACTGATTCTTTCGTTGGTCAAGTCCTTATCATTGTCACTAAACGTCCAACTCGAGCTAGTAGAGTGACCAAGGCAAAACAAGAGTCACACACAACGAATCTCTACTTTCAAATCTCAGCCGAAGAAAACCCTACAATTCACACTCATTACCTACAATGGGACCAATAATGTGACCGATGCATAGATATAATGAACCGGTTCAAACTAGCTCCGACGGGTTTGAGCTGGCCCGGGCCAGTTTCAGCGATTACTTTGTATTGTTTGGAATCATTTTGGAACAGAGAATAGAAAGATTGGATGAATAGACGTCACGCGGCGTCAGGTAATGCAGCGTTGCAGCTATGTAGATGATGTTGTAGGGTTATTTCTATTGAAATGGAAGCTGGCGTCAATATTGTGAGAATATTTGGGCTGCGTATTGTTAGTTTTGGGTAAATATAACATCTTGCTACTGATTTGAAGCGTGAAACCTTTTGTTTTTTGTGTTTCCATTATGTTTACAATTATGTAACATAATTATGTTTCTCTACATAGTAATTATTATATTTCTGCTTCAATGGAAATTGTATTGACAAAAATTTAGGCAACGCGTCAAATAAATGAAACTTTAAAGCAATTCATAACTGTGAAAGCTTAGCACAAGACACATCCTCTTATGTTAAAACTAACTGACTCGCCCGCTGCTTCGCATGCGTGGTTTGTCAATAGACTCCTGCAATATGCTCCTAATATAAGTATAAGTAACCTTTGTCCCAATCCCATTCATCAAATTTCTTCGAAATCAGTCCCGCCGTTTAGTATTGAAAACGTATAACAAATATACAGACAGAGTTACTTACGAATTTATATTATTAGTATGGATTGGATATCTTTAACATTTCGTCTTCTCGTCCTTAATGTTAATATTTTATGTATGTACGTATATGTCTACTATAGTAAATGTCCTTCCATACAGAAACTAGGATTACATAAAGCTAGTCTGAGGTGAAACTGAAGTCCCAATCCCAACACGCAGTCCAAACAAAACAAGGCACATCCGAACACCTGTGTGAAATCCAACAGTAGGTAGGTACTCTCTCCAAAAAACAAGTTCTCAATTTATCTGTATTGTTATAAAAAGCCAGAAACAGATGAAGAGGGCATCGACCCTCACGAGTACATTGGCTAATTCATCGCGTCCAAGTTACAACAGATTATGTAAATACGTGTTTCGCTCTGTGTCTGTTTGTATTGTGTTTCTTTAAAAAGCTTATGGTAATGTTATTAGAAAGGCAATGGTGGATGAAAGCGGCGAAATGGAGCCCGAGGATTAAGCTGAGCGTGATAAACGTGACGTAAGATACGCAGTTTTTGTTGGTATGATGTTGTATAGAAGGTAGAAGGGCGACCGTGGTGACGAATTAAGGTCCGTATTCAGAGTTCAAAGCTTGTCGGAGATTCAAGTGTACATTTTTTGACTACTCCCAATGAACAAACTGTAAAAAACCTATGCTTGATTTTGATTCAGCTTGAGTTTAGTTCTGACTTGCGGAATTTAGGGTGATGTCTAATCGTATTTAGTGCCTAAATATGTTCAAGAGAGTTGTCAAATCATACAAATACGTAATTTAAACATATTTAGTCACTAAAAAGGTTTGGGATCGTTGTGCAAGCCGGGCTTAGCTTGCTTAGGCTTAGGTCGGGAAACTCAGGTGACATTATGAAAATAAGAACTTAATAGCATAAGCTTTTGGCAAATCTACTCGGAAATTTTTATTGTTTATAGTTTTTGATAATCAGCGCTCTTTGTATATAATAATAGATTTAATATTTGATTGAACAAAAAGAGAATAAACAAAACTGTTCTGGAGTTTTGCACTCATAAATAATGTTAGTTGGTAATAAATAATATATATAGGTACTAGGACAATAATTGTACTTATGATGGTTGATCTAATTAAATAAGTGAATTTATTTTGACAACAAATTGAGGGTGTAAAAAGTATCTATCTGTATTCCATATACAATATGTTGGTATATTAAGGAGTATTAAATATAGACAACTTTCGTGATTGATTTCAATTTTCAATCATTATAATCAATACGGGATTTATCACGTACTGTTTTATCGGTATTTCGACCGACAATGTTTCGGTTCAATTCGCGAACCTTCATCAGAGTGAGTGCAGTATTAATGTGTATTAAATATACTTTTATAATATACCTACTTCTATAAATTGCAATGGGTTTACCGTTTTCTCACGCAACATTATTACGTCATTATTATCAGAATGTTATTGTATCTTCAGTCACCTTTAATGACGCGCATGCGCTCTATGACACTAAACCTTTAATGTGGTGTAATACCGGCTGCAAACGTCAGAAGTGATGGTTAATATTTAGATCAAATAACAAGGTATGGAAATAAAACAAAACCCCCAATAATGGTAAATATTAAAGTGCATTTGTAAAACGAGTAACTTTTTAACAAAAAAATAACACGGCAATAAGCAAGGTCCAGCACAAGTAAAGGGAAAATTCCGAAAAATAAAACAGTAGAAAATTAAGGTAAACTTTGGTACTTACAAGATTTCGCGAAAACCTTGATTTTTATAGACCTGATAGGGACTTTAGACCTCAGTATCTGGTATAAACTTCAACTTTGCTAGGTCCACCCGTTCATGAGAAAATCGGTGGTGACACACGGACAGACGGACAAGAAAGTGATCTTATAAGGGTTCCTTTTTTACCTTTTGAGGCACGGAACCCTAAAAATAACAGAAAATAGAAAAACATCTGAAACTCTAACATGAAAAGTGGTTAATAAAACCTCTAACTACAGGGTACATGTACACCCCCCCTCCCTAAGCTACTTACTATCTAAGCTGTAAAAATGTATATGTACATGTAAGCAAAATATACATGAAAGAATTAATTTTTAAAAAGCTCTCCAACGGTTTTTTCAACCCCTTGCTACCTTAATCGAAAAAAACCGATGGCCGTCGCATTACTCTCGCTAGTTTTAGGTAATACCCCCCTGTGTTGCCGGTGTCAATCATCATCATTATCATCAGCCCTTCTCATTCCACTGCTGGGCATAGGCCTCTCTTCGTTTTCGCCATTCGCCTCTGAAATCACTTCGAGTCCTAACCTGGTTCGACACTAATTCCATTAAAAAACCTGCGAATTGAGAAGCACCTCCTTTTTTGAAGCCGGTCAATAATTTTGCATCTTCCTTATAATAATGTTGTGGTCTGTGGCACTCGTAATGCCTGATATCCACGACACAGGAAATCCTAGTGAGGTCAGGGTTATTTAAGTACAGGTACCTGTTGTCATTGGGTCATATTGAAGTTTAAAATCCACCTTCCCGTACATTTCAGTGACTTAAACAGTGCAGTTTGTATGGAACGGGGGATTTACTACTTTAATATTCCTGCAACCTTTCTATCGTAGAAATCCATGATGGCGTCACGATTCCCGTAAAGCAACGACTTAGGAGACTAACTAAATGTGATTGCTACTCTACTTATCGACAATGACTATCAATAGGGACTATAGGGAGTAGGATAACGAGAGCTTTACAGTTTACGAGCGCCCTTCGGAGGCGGAGGCTCAGAGTTTACGAGCTCGGGGCGATTTGACAAATCGCTGGTAGCTAGCTCGGAATTGCGATTGATTTGAAGCAGACGTTTTGTTCGGTAAATAGGATCCCATTTGAATTTCCTTCAGGAAAAGCTGAACTTGGGGGAATAGAAATCAAGAGTTTTACTAAAGAAAATTGATCCGGATAGGACTCGAAGGTTTTGTGATCTTTTTACTTTAAATTAATGTACAACTAGTGGTTCGCTCCGAACTGAGATCTCGCGAGTTATCAAATTAGTGGCACGAGAGGCATAACCAACATACTTGACTTTGATTGAATGAATGAATGAAAATTCTTTATTATACCTTACAAGCTAAACACAACAGATATAAAAATAAAACAAATAAATGTAAGATTGATTGATTTTGAAAATTATTTCCCTGATAGAAAGCTACACTTTCCCTGAATCCTTACTAATACCTATTATAAATTCGAAAGTAAGAGTTCTTCAGTCAATCTATTTGTAACGTTTTCAAAATGAACTGTTTTCGATAAAATTATAGATATATTAAGACCGGGATTGAGACAGTCTAATTTTTACCCGACTGCGTAATCGGAGGGTAATGTCTTTATTGACAAACCAGGCGTGCGAAGCCGCGGGCGGGTTGCTAGTAGGCTATATTTTATTTTAATAAAAATCCGCGCTAAGCCGAGGCGTGTCATCTAGTAATTTAGTTAAATACTAGCTGTTTCCCGCGACTTCGTACGCGTTACACTACTACTACTCCATATTTCAAGTCTCTAAGATCAGCGGTTTACGCTGTGCGTTGATTTTCAGTCAGTCTGTCAGAACCCGTAACGATTATTTAATATATTGATGATAATATTGTTGATTAAGAACGGTCGATTTGCCCATCTTTATCATACAAAGATCAATACCCTTTTTCACCCACCCAGGGGATGATTTTTGAAAAACAAAAAAAACCATTTCTCTTATTTTTGTGAAAGAGTATAATTGCCAAGTTTCAAGTTTATAAATCCTGGAACCACTGTTTTTCATACAAACGTAAAACCGTCTTATAACCCCTTTAGGGGTTGCATTTCAAAAAATCCTTTCTTAGTACACCCCTACGCATCAAGACAAATATACCCTGTAAATTTCAAGTTTCTACAACCAGCGGTTTAGGCTGTGCGTTGTCTGACAGTCAGTCAGGACTTTGATTCTTATACTATAATAGATAGATTGAGAACTATAAACGTGAAATTATAAAAATAATTAATTTTATGTTTATAGTTCAACGTTAACAAACTTATTAGTTGACTGGAATTATGACAGGGATTGGAACATGGGCTAATTTTACCCGACTGCGCAGAAGGAGGGTAATATTTTTGTTGCCAAACTATGCGAGCGAATTTAGCCGCGGGAGGATCAGCTAATAATTGTGATTGTTAAAATATACAACATAAAAAATTATGGGACTATTTTACTTTGCATAAAAACTACTTACAAAGGATAATAATACAATAAATGCAATAAAACAAAAATAACATGTGGCTATTCTTATAGGCGCCGGGCGCAGCCGCATCGACACGGGGTAGACGGTAGTGCCGGCGGTACCACGCCCTTCACGTCCGAGGACTCCACGTCCGAGCATTCCACGTCCTTTGAGGTGTCACTGGGTTCAGACTCTATCGATAGAGTTGGTAGAGTCGATTGAGTAGCTTCGATATCGACTCTATCGACACCGAGTACTCCCTACACCACCCGACGAATTTCGGTGCCCTGGTGGCCTCGGTTTTGGCGGCGGCAGCGGCTGTGGCTTGCATTTCTCGCGGGCCGCACTCATCGCGGCCAGCGGACGTGCTAGTGTTGGCGCTAGCGGCGGCAGTGGCTGCGGCCTCCATCCGTCGCGGGCCGTACTCATCGCAGTCAGCCGACATGTTGGAGCCGGCGCTGGCGGATACATAGCATTTGAACCTGTAAATGGCCATTTTATTTTGGTCAGCTAAACATAATTATTACAACATGTAAAACTTATGAGTAAAACTCCCATGATTAGTAGTGAAATATCGTACGAAAATCTCTACACCGTTCTACCAAACACTCTGTATAAATATTACTTTGTATGGCAGTGCCTTTGATTATATACTTGACACATTGTCTGTACCGAAACGGCCCAAATAAAGTCTACTATATTTGGTAGACTCGCTTCTCACCTAAGTCAGTGTCATTTGAATCACTTAGGGATAACGTGCTCACGAAAAATAATTAATTATGCCGGTTTGTGCTGTCAAATTGTGTCGCAATTATGTGGGAAAACCGTGTAATAACATCAAGATCACTTTTCATAGGTAAGTTTTACTATTTATCCACTATCATTTGAAAAAAACACGATTTTTTAGTTAGATTTTTTGTTTGTTACTCTGATTACCCGGTGTTGCCAGTTTATTACTAGGGAGATTTGGCGAAACTATGGGAGACAAATTACAAATATCATTAACATATAATTAACATAACATTACATCTTGTAATTCAGAAAATTATGAAATAATATCAACCCTCAAAATGATAAACAAACATGTGAAACAGCTTATCTGTGAAACAATCGATCATTATTAAACAAAAAGAGGGTGGGTCGATGGTTTTGATGACCAGTGTATGTTTGCGCACATACTTGTGCACTTTAATAAATATCTTGTGTAGTTGATTAATCTCTGTAAAAATTGGCTGCCGTGACCGAAATTCGATCAGCAGAATATTATTATTTAAAATATGACAGTATTTATTTGATCAGAAAATGTTAACTTACATGTATAAAATAAATGAAATCTATGACGTCATGCACTGTATAGTATTTTTGTTAGTTCTTTCTAATATTTTGGGTTTCAGATTTCCTATGGATTCCGTACTAGCAAATCGCTGGACAGACATTATACAGCGGGCACGAAATGAAGACCAGTAGAAACCTCACAAGACTTCAGTCGTGTGTTCCGAACATTTCTCTGATGATGATTTACATTTTACAAAAAAGGGATTACGACGTCTAAAGAATGAATCGGTACCAAGCAAGGTACGATATGACCAAGTTAAATTTTCTTTTTTAAAATTGGTAATCAAAAGATCGTACAGTATGGTTTTTAATAACACATCAAGCTTAGAGTAGAGACATTTTCATATTTTATTGATTTCAAATTATGTTGTTACAGTGTTTATTTTTGTCAGCGATGGAAACAGAATCTTCAACAAATAAAAAACAAGTAAGGTCTTAGCGGCTTAGCACGATCTGGCCGGCTAAAGCTAATTCAGAACTTTACAATAATGATCATTAGTTTTAATACGAATTATTTATTTTTAACAGGACCCGTCTGCATCTAATATGGCGATTGATATTCACAATCAAATTATTGAACCTAAACCTTCGTGCTCGAAGGAGCCGGTGAGTGACGAGCCACCGACCGTTTTACAAGATTTTTCAGACTTGGAATCGATATTTGATACTCCACGAAAAGTCAAGTTACGCCGTACATTACGTCGCAAGATAATACTGGAACGCAAACATAAGGCTACCATTAGTTCATTAAGAAAAAAAAATATTCGTCTGAAAAAGCAAAATACCTCTTTCAAATTTATTATCAACACTTTATTTTTTTTCTTTACAAAATAAGTCAGTTTGTCGGTCATAATTATTTCAAAAATATCGGTGATTGTTGTCAAAATCACCAAACAAGCCTGATAAGACTTATAATAGAAAAATATATGCAAATAAGATGTCACCATATTTGTAAATCGGATAACGTAGCCGAGGCAGTAAAATCAAAAAGACAAATATTCCGAAAACAAACACAAAGAGATGGGTTTTAATATGGTTTTAATCTATAAATTACTGTTTTTTTTAATGCATGTTTTGTTGTTACTAAATTAAATAAATAATATACAAAATGATTATTTTATTTAACCTTCATCTTCTTAAGTAATGGAGGAAAGGTAAGTTAATAATTTAGAGCAGGCATCCCTAAACACGCACACCTTGACAGTTTGACTACAATAAGTACACGAGCGGCTCTCACACATAACACGCAATTGGAGACGGTTTTTGCGCGTCGTTTGTTTACATTGCTCTATCTAGACAAGTATATAATCAAAGGGCAGTGCAAATTTTATACTGCGGAATTAAAATCCATTATTTGTTTTGGACTAAGCGCTTCCGAGCTTCAGTTTTTTGTGATATAGACTCTTATTATGATAGCATTATCCCTAAAAACCTTTTTTTAAAGGTTTTTAAATGCTACTTTTATTCATTATTGTTTGTAAAAAAATTATATGAATGTGAAAAAGTGAAACAAATGAGATAAATGCTGCTCTGATATTCATCTACGCATAAAACAAATAACACGTGTTCTGGCATTCGGTAACACGTTCACACGTTACAACAAGTTCAATCAATGGAGTGCTTTCATGTTCACACCAGCATTTAAATTTTTAGAAGAAATAACTACCTATTCGTATCACACAAATAAATTCAAATAGTGCTTTCAATACAAACAATTTGTGGCAAAATTTAAAATACCCCTGACCCCCTCTTTCTGCATCGGGGGTTAAAAACTAATAAAGCTAAGACTTAGAACACCTGACCAATTTGTCATAATTTATCTGTCCTGCTTTGAGGCTTCCAAACGGATAAACCGATTAAGATTTGGTTTTATTTGTTTGAAAAGTAATTTGATCGAGAGTGTTATTAGTTTAGTTTAGGTCAAGTTTAGTTTTTAAATATGATAAGCTTGGTAATGGTATTATATAATAAGTATACTTAGTGTGAAAAAGTTTTATCGGATAAGAAGTAGGTATCATTACAGAAGTTGCCGGCTAAATACAGTGAATGATATAATTCCCTCACAACTATAAACAAATACGGATTTCAGACCTTGACGTAATATATAAATAAAAATAATTACTTACCGACATATTTAATTCTTCCGCTATTTGCGAAATATTTCTGTGTGAATCCCTCAGGAAAATAATACGATTGCGTTCCATTTCCGTCAAATTTGCAAATAAACTCATATTATTGAAAGTAACAATCGACACTAGTAACGAGCAAAAAAGAGCAGACACGTTTAAGAGCAAAGTTGCAACTGAGTCTCTAACTCCGTGACGTAATAAATTCTTGTTTTAAGACAAAGGACTATGAAAGAAAAGGATGTATGCCCTTCATTGGTCAAACCAAAAAAGGGCTGGGCTAGCTTCATTCAAAACATGCAAAAGAAAATGTTTACAAACTGGTGGGGCTTGGCTCTTGTCGAGTGTATATTAATACAACTGTTGTGGACTGTATTTGATGTGAATAAAACCTTCGATTTCTTCTTCACTTGTTATTATTTATTGAACTGTTCTAAACGAAGTCTTAACGCTGAATACAATTTTGAGGGCGGCCGCCGCTACTTTTATAGGCCGGGATCTAAAATGTTATACTGCTGATCCGATAGTGTGGGAGAGAGACGGATGTATCTCGCTCACACACCATAACATTTTACTGCCGACTCGATAGTGTGGGAGAGGGACGGGTGTATCGCGCCCTCCCGCTCGCACACTATAAATATACAAAAACGGCGGCGCCCGGCTGCCGCGCTCAGTTCGGCGGCGGCGACCCTATCGTTCGTTTCTAATTTCTAAATTTACACAATGCATTTTCTATCCTAGATCTAGCTCGGCGTCCGCTACAGTTCCTCCCACCGGCGCAGCTTGCGTAGCCTCTTCTTTTTTCAGGACGATGAGCTTTCTCACGGGCCGCTTGAAGACGCCAGTCCTCGTTCGGACGTCTGCCACTCGTACTCCGCCGTCTGGACCCGGATAGGCGCGCTCGACGATTCCCATGGGCCACACGTTCCGTGGCAAGGTGTGGTCGACTACGATGACGATGTCCCCGACTTGTAGTCGCCTCTTGTCGTCCGAGGGTTCTCCTCGTGGCACCAATGTGGGCAGGTATTCTCGGACCCAGCGCTGCCAGAAATGTCAAAGTCAAAGTCAAAGTCAAATATATTTATTCATTAAAATCACAAGGATCACTTTGAAACGTCAATTTTACTGCCTGTTCCTTCGCGACCAAGCCAGGAAAGAAAGGCAAGAAAACCAGGCTGGTTGTTTTTTTTTAATGATCCTTTTACAATAGGTACATAATACAGAAAAGAAATTACGTCTAAATTGTAACATTTTGAACGAGTTGGGGCAGTTTCAATCCCAAGCTTCTCTATCATCTAAATAATCCGATATTTTATAGTAGGCTCTTTTATAAAGATTTTGTTTAATTACGTTTTTAAATTTGTTAATTGTCAATTTTTGTACATCCCTTGGGAGTTTGTTATAAAAGCGCACACCTTGCCCTTTAAACGATTTACTAACTTTATGGAGTCTACATGTGGCAACAGCGAGTTTATCTTTATTTCTAGTATTAAAATTATGATTATCGCTATTTTTCTTAAACAAATTAATATTTTTGTGAACATACATTAGATTTTCATAGATGTATTGACAAGGGAATGTCATAATATCTATTTCTTTAAACTTATTGCGTAATGATTCTCTGGGGCCCATATTATAAATTGCACGAACAGCCCTCTTCTGCAGCACAAAAACGGTGTTTATATCTGCAGCACTCCCCCACAGCAGTATACCGTATGACATAATGCTGTGGAAGTAGCTGAAGTAAACTAGTCTAGCTGTGTCTACGTCTGTAAAAAGACGGATCTTTTTGACTGCGTATGCCGCAGAACTAAGTCTCTTCGACAACCCATCAATGTGAGGGCCCCATTGAAGCTTATTATCTAGGGTTATACCTAAGAATACGGTGGTGTCCACAAGAGCCAACTCCTCGTCTTTGATTTTTATGTCTGCTTTAACTTGTGTAACATTAGGTAGTATAAATCTAATACATTTTGTTTTCTTTTCATTTAGAAGTAGATTGTTTACATTGAACCATTTTACCACCTTAGAGATTGCATTGTTTACATCGTCAAAATCGGTTTGTCGTCGCTTTAATTTAAATAAAAGTGACGTGTCATCTGCAAACAATACAACCTCATGATCGTCCCGTACTAGATGGGGAAGATCATTAATATATACTAAAAACAAAAATGGTCCCAGAATTGATCCCTGTGGTACACCCATTTTAACCAGAGACCCCGGAGAACGCTTCCCATTCACGTCAACTCTTTGCACTCTGCCACTTAAATAAGAAGTGAGAAAGTCTAGAGCAACGCTCCTAATGCCATAATGGCGTAGTTTCCTGATTAATGTGTCATGGTCTACGCAATCAAATGCCTTGGACAAATCACAAAAAACACCTAAAGCGTCATGAGACTCCTCCCAGGCATCAAATATGTGCGATATTAACTCAATACCAGCATCAGTGGTTGAGCGACCCCTGGTAAATCCGAATTGTTTATGATGCAGTAAATTATGTGAATTGAAATATCTAAGCAGTTGATTTAAAATTAGTTTTTCAAATATTTTACTAAATGTCGGAAGTACTGAGATTGGTCTAAAATTACCAGGATCAGAACTAGTGCCTGATTTGAAAAGTGGAGTTATTTTACTGTGTTTCATTAAATCAGGGAATACACCACAGTCAATACACTCATTGAATATTAAAGCTAGTTCAGGAGCAATTATGTCAATCAATGTTTTTATGATGCTAACAGAGATGCCCCAGAGGTCCGTGGTTTTCTTAACATTTATCAGTTTGAAAGCTTTTATAATGTCATCACTATTTACATAATCAAATTTGAATTGTGATTTGCATTCCGTTAAGTTTGCTTTTAACAAAGACTCTGCGACTATGGGAGAGGAGTTTAAAGATTTTGTGGTAGAGACTGGAAATGGTCAGCGAGCGCTAGGCTGGCCTTCCAGGTGCGTCGATCGGTTTCGCTGTGCTGTCCGGCGGTGGGCAGGCCGGCGGATGACCCCAAGAGGAAATGGTTTGGAGTCAAAGCTTCTGGATCTTCATGACTCACGCTGACATGTGTCAAAGGTCTCGCGTTCACAGAGAACTCGGCTTCTGTCAGTAGGGTGAGCAGGACTTCCTCGGTCGGTTCCTTTTCGTTCAGTGTGGCGGCTAATGCGACTTTGATGGATCGCACCAGTCGTTCCCAGGCTCCTCCCTGGTTGGGAGCCCCTGGCGCGATGAAATGCCACTCCAGTCGGTGTAGCAGGGCTTCGTCTTGCAGCGCTGGTACCCACTCAGCGTAGGCTGCTCGCAGCTCGTTGTTGGCCCCTCGAAAATTGGTCGCGTTGTCTGAGTACATGGCGCGCGGCCAACCTCTTCGCGCCGCCATTCTTCGCAGTGCCATGATCGCAGAGCTCGTGGATAATGACGACACGAGCTCCAGGTGTACCGCGCGTGTAGTGAGGCACGTAAACAGTGCGCCCCATCTTTTCTCTCGGCGGCGTCCAATCTTCACTATCATCGGCCCGAAATAGTCCACCCCGCAGTGGGTGAATGGGCGGTGGTAGGGCTCGAGGCGTGCTCGTGGCAGGTCCCCTGTCACCGGAATCAGAGGTCTCGATCGCTTCCTTCGGCAGAGGGCGCAGTCCTTCTCAATGGTGCGCACGGTGGGTCGTAGATGAATGATCCAATATTTCTGACGGAGATCATTTGTCACGCGCTCTCGGTTCGCGTGCCCTGCTGCGCAATGCTCTCGCAGCACGATGAGTTTGGTGATCCGGTGGCGGCCGTCGAGGATGATGGGCTGTTTGACTTCAAGAGGTGCAGTGGCCGCCCCGATGCGGCCTCTGACTCGCAGGATGCCGTCTTCCAGGACCGGGTCCAGCCGAAACAGTCGGCTCGTCCTGGTGATCGAACGAGATGCTTTTAGTTTCTGCAGCTCGTCTTGGAAGCTCTCCTGTTGGGCTTGACGTAGGAGAGTGCGTTCCGCTTCCTCGATGTGTCGATGTTCTAATCCCGAGGCTTGGCGCCGACACAAGTCGATGAATGCCAGCACGCGGGCCGACGCTCTGACTAGCGTCTCGTATTTGGAGAAGCGTGCGGGATCTGGCAGCCACTCCCCTGCTTTGTTTTCTTCCGTAACATGCAGGATCACTTCTTCCTCGCCATCTTCGCTTGACGTCGTTTCTGTCGGCCACTGATTCTCGGGGCGGAGCAAGAATTCTGGGCCCTGGAACCAGCGGTCTTCTATGGAGATTGGTGTGCTCGCGAATCTCGTCGCATCGTCGGCTATGTTCTCCCTGGTGGGCACCCATCGCCATTCTTCCTTGTGAGTGAGCTCTGCTAGCTCACCCAAGCGATGGGCGACGAACGGAGTGTACCGTCTCGCGTCGTGCCGCACCCAGTGAATCACCGTCATTGAATCGGTCCAGTACACTGTTCTCTTGACTTGGACTCGATGTTCTCTCTTGATGGTGTCAGCCAGTCTGGCACCGATGACAGCCGCCTGCAGTTCCAGGCGGGGAATGGTCTGCGCGCGTTTCGGAGCCACTTTTGACTTGGCGGCCACGAGAGTCAGTCTGACGCTTCCGTCGGGTCGTGTGTCGCGCCAGTATGCCACAGCAGAGTAGGCCTGTTCGCTGGCGTCACACAGAACGTGCAGCTCCAAGTTTTGGTCGTCTTCCATCGAGTAGCGTCGTTCCAGTCGCAGACCCGAAAGATCGGCGAGGTGTCCCAGCCACGTGGCGAAAAGGTCGTTCTCCTCATCAGGGATAGGCTCGTCCCAGGAGATGTTCAAGCGCCACAGGCTCTGCAGGATGATCTTCGCGCGTATGGTGCAGTGGCTCAGCAGTCCAAGAGGGTCGTATATGGACATGACCGCGCTGAGTGCTTCTCTCTTGGTAGGCGCGCGACTTCGTGCACGCACTTCGGTGGGGACTCTGTTCATTGAAGTGTTAAACCCCAATTCATCTCGCTCGGCGTTCCAGTGCAGCCCGAGTATCTTGTTCTCTGGCCCGTTTCTTCCAAGTTGAGTCGGTGTGGTCGCTCGCAGTTCTTCGGGTACGTCTCGCAGTACGCTATTGTTGCTAGCGCTCCAGCCTCGCAGAGTGAACCCTGCCGCCGCGTGAACTGCTTGTACTTCAGTAATCACGCGGTGGGCTTCCTGTTCATCCTCGTAGCTCGCTACCAAGTCATCCATGTAGTGATCTCGAGTGATGGCTTCGTAGGCGAGAGGGTGAGTTTGAGCGTGTTCTTTCGCATTGTGGTTGCGTACGTAATGCGCCATGAAGGGAGAGCTCGCGGCGCCGAATATCATGCTCGTCATCTTGAAGTGATGAGGTGGTTTCTCTCTGTCGGCGCCTCTCCATAAGAACTGTTGTGCCGGTTGATCTTCCCGACGAATCTTCACTTGGAGAAACATCTCCTGTACATCTGCCGTGACTGCGATGCGTTTCTCCCGGAATCGAAACAGGATGCCTGGTAGTGACATCAGTAGGTCCGGCCCTTCCAGGAGATGGTCGTTCAGGCTGACTCCGCGACTTTTCGCTGCCGCGTCGAAGACAAGCCTCTGTTTCCCCGGTTTGTTGACGTTCTGTACCGCGAAGTGTGGCAGGTACCAACAGACCGGACTTGTCTTCTCAGTGCCGTCGCATGGTTCGGCGTAGCCTTTCTGCAGCAGGTTCTCTATCTGCTCGGTGTATTTTCTAGCGAAGCCTGGATCGGTGTCCATCTTCATTTCCATTTTGTGGAGGCGACGGAGCGCTCCACTGTAGCTCGGAGGCAATGTCATGCCGTCCGCCTTCCAGGGCAGCCCGATCTCGTAGCCCTTGTTCGTCTTCTTTATAGTTCGCTCGATTATTCTAGCGGCTCGCTGATCCGCGTCACTCACATGTGGCTTATGAGTGATGCCGAGCGCTTCGATGCTGAAGTGGTGTTCCACCAAGTTGTGGAGATGATTGTCCTGCTGCTCTCTCGCCTCCACTCTTCGTTCCGGAGTGTAGACGTGCAGGACGCTGTTTCGATCTTCGATGATGGTGCGTGGCACAGTCCCGTGCACCACCCATCCTAGTCGAGTTCGGGATGCGGCCGGTTGGTTCCGTTTACCGACGCGCAGTTCTTGCGTTACGATGTATTCCCAGTGGTCTGCTCCCACCAGTATTCCAGGCCGTACGGTATCGTAGCACACTTCCTCTTGCGATAGATCTCGGAGATGTTCGTACTCCAGAAGCGTGCTCGGTATGGATTGTTGAATCAACTTCATGCCTCTGATTGTTCTTGCTTGAAATTTGTGCAGCTCTCTGTCGGCTCCCCTCAAATGTATGGTGACCAGCTTGCTATTATTTTCTTCTTGTGTCACGTTGACTCCTTGCATCCGTAGCGGTAGCAGCGATCCCTTGGCACCGATGTTCTGCGCCAACTCCTCATCGATCAGCGAGATTGTAGCCCCTTCATCCAGGAGGGCGTGTGTGCGGATCTCCCCCCGTGGACCCACGACAGTGACTGGACACATCTTCAGCAGCACTGTCCTCTTGCTGGTGGCGGTCGGTGTTGCCATCGTCAGGACAGACTCTGCGGTGCCTGCTTCGGACCTCGGGTTTTCGGGACGTTCCTCCTTATCTTGCTGATGCAGACTCGTGTGATGAGGTCGTAGGCATTGTCCTATGCTGCACCGCTTGGCCTTGCAGTGGAGGCGCATGTGTCTCTTGGCAATACATTTGAAGCAGAGCTTGTTCTTGCGCACAAGCTCCCACCGTTCGTCTACGGATAGCGCTGCGTATTTCGGGCAGTCCGGTAGCTTGTGCGGCTTCTCACACATCGGGCACTTGTCTGGCTGTTCGTCTTCAGCTACATTGTACACGGCGTTCGGTTTCCTTTTCGGCCTGGCATCGGTGATGGTCGGCCTGGGGTCTCTCTTGGCAGCTGTTGCTATTGCAGATGGAGCGTAACTATATCGGAGCGCTCGGTCTGCCTCTCGCATGAGGAAGCGAGATAGCACGACGATTTCTGGGTCCGCTGTTCCTTCTTGTTCACTTGCGTGTCGCACCACCGCGCCTTGATGTGAGGGCTCAGCTTTTCCAACACTTCTCGGGCCAGCATGGGGTTAAAGAGGTACCCCTGGCGGTTGATGCCCTTGATTACGCAGACCACGTTCTGAAGCTTAACAGCGAACACGTTCAGTTCTACCGCTGATGATCCTGGCTTCGGCAGCCTCTTGAGGTCATCTAAGGCTCGGTCGATGATGGCCTCAGGTCGCCCGAAGCATTGTTCAAGTGTCTTCAGGATGACCTCCGGATTGCTTGCAGTGTACAGCAGGGCAGACACCAGTTCCCTAGCTTCTCCTTTCAGGCAGCTCCTTAGCCGCTGCAGATTTTCTGCCGGTGTCAGCCGGTATATCGTCGTCGAATCTTGAAAGGCGGCCTTAAATGCCAACCACTCATTTGAAGCTCCGGAGAATGGTTGCAAGTCAGGACACTTGATCCTGGGTCTGGCCAGCTTTTCCATAGCCTCGGTCAAGGCGTCGACATTACTTCTTGATCTGACGGGGGTGGTTGATCTATCCCTCACGTTGAACCTCAGGTGTCGGTCGTCCTTGGTTCCGGACCTCGGCACGTCCCGTCGTTCCCTTCGTGTATCAAGGGTGTTCGATTGGAGCCAGGCGTCAACCTTCTGATGATGATCGGTTCCGTTATCACCGTGAAGGCTTTCCTGGTCATCCTGAATGACTGCTAGGCTCACAGCCAACCGCTTCTTGATAAGGTCTGCCTCGATCTGAAGCTCCTTTCTTCGCAGGGCGGCTAGCTTTTCTTCAGCCTCCAGCTCCACCATCCGTGTCCTCGTGGCAGTGCTTGCGGTCGACCGTACCGATTGTGCGGGGGACCGGGGTCTGGCACCCCCCGCACCGTCATCGGCGGCCACGTTCGTTGGCCTTGGTTCGATCGCGACACCGCCTCGTGGGTTTGGTGACGCAGGTGGATCCAGCGATAGTCTTCGTCTTCGTTCTCGTTCGATGGCCTGAAGATCGGCTCCGGCTTCTCCCTGCAGCTCGCGTTCCAGTTCGCGACGTTCCGTGTCGCGACGCTCCTGGTCTGCGGCGTCTGCTTGGCTCCGGGTTACCACCATGGTAACGTCGTCGATTTTTCAATTCTTCAATCCGTCGAATTTTCTGTTCTGATCCGGCTTCTGATCCGTGTTCTGATCCGTGTTCTGATCCGCGTTCTGATCCGGCTCCTGAAGGACCAAACTGTTGTGGACTGTATTTGATGTGAATAAAACCTTCGATTTCTTCTTCACTTGTTATTATTTATTGAACTGTTCTAAACGAAGTCTTAACGCTGAATACAATTTTGAGGGCGGCCGCCGCTACTTTTATAGGCCGGGATCTAAAATGTTATACTGCTGATCCGATAGTGTGGGAGAGAGACGGATGTATCTCGCTCACACACCATAACATTTTACTGCCGACTCGATAGTGTGGGAGAGGGACGGGTGTATCGCGCCCTCCCGCTCGCACACTATAAATATACAAAAACGGCGGCGCCCGGCTGCCCCATCCTCCGTCGTCCGAGACACGTTCTCGGAGACCCGGATAACGAAATCACCTCCGCTAATGCGGAAGGTGAGTCATCTACATCAGACAGAGTAAACACTTCACAAAAACACCGATCTCGCCGGCGAGGTCGACGAATCCCTTCAGTCGCCGCCTATACGAGGTACAAACATGTACCCGGGCGTTTCTCTCCTATCCCCATCCCGGCAACAGCCCAAGCCGAGGTTCGTACCTAAGTGGTGCCCTTGCGCTAGTTGCCTAAAAAAAAAAAAAACTTACTGGGCTGAGCGCCATCTGCGCTCGCCAAAAGTTCGGTTAAGCTGTCACGGCCTCAGAGGCCAACAGCGAGATTAGTCCATTCGAAAAAAAAAAAAAAAGCCCGGCTGCCGCGCTCAGTTCGGCGGCGGCGACCCTATCGTTCGTTTCTAATTTCTAAATTTACACAATGCATTTTCTATCCTAGATCTAGCTCGGCGTCCGCTATAACAACGCTGATTTGAGAGATCTCGCTTCGCTCGATCAATAAGAAATTAAAGTTGCTAGTTTTTGTAGAGATATTCTTTAAATAGAATATAGATTTCTTAGATTGAAAACTATAGCATAAATCTATAAATTGAAAATTATTTGCATGGAAGGCAAAATAGCTCACATCTGACTCAAATACATAGGTAGAGGGTACAATACAGGTAACTTTTTATATAACCGGCTTCAGAAAACAGAACATCTAAAAAATGTGAAGATGCCTTTTTGATAATTTTCTCATGGACCCTCAGATCTTGAGCAAATTTATACGGTACCATCCCTGCGGCGCCCTTTCTAACAAATCATTGAAATTGCCCAAAATGGTAAAGAATTATTGATGAACATACAAAAAAAGCTGGCGAATTGAGAACCGCCGATTAAAAACCCAAAATGTCATAAATTGCAGCTTGTTCAACCAAGAAATCCACATTTTTACTAGTAGAAGGAGGTTTTAAATTACTTTGTGTCCTAGCAAACAGCGTCTCATGACTACACGATTACTTAGAAGAGATGAATCAATGCCCCATTTGGTAAACAAGTCAGTAAACATGTTTACTTAATGCGATCGTAGATGAGGCTTTATATGAAGTAAGGAAGAGTCTCCCCGAAACTGGGAGATATCAACACTGGACGCGAAAATGTCGTACTTAAGTTAAGTATCATCATATCAGCCGCAGGATTCCATTTCCAAAGCGACCGATCTAATCTAATGCGGCCTGCATGCAACGTGAAGTATAACTTGATTGATTTGTATTTATTTTTTGAGACATTATAACATAAAGCACTGTAAACCTTTAGGGGTCTTACCACAAAAAAATTAAATACTGTTTAGCGCGTGTTTAAAAAGTTCGTGTTTCAAATGCGTACCTACTAAATAACTAAATTTCCTTGAAAATTAATTAATTTATTGTATTGTGTTTTTGATCTTTTTCTCTAGGGGACTAATTTCTTAAAGATCTATAAAATGTGAATCTGTTATTGGCATTAAGCATTAGCTATAAGAGTTTGTATACATTGATATCAAGTGCTGTTGATTCTGTGATGAATAAAATAATAAAAAAAAATGTTCCTATACAAAAATTGGTAATTACCTAATGTTTGAACACACGTTAAACAGTTGTTTAATTTTTTTGTGGCAACAAGGTTTGTTTCGGTGCTTAGAGGCACTCGAGCGGATGGTTATGTTTAGGTTAAGTTACCACCTAAACATTATCATACCTGCCTGGCCTACCCACCCGAATTACCATCTACTTGATTGATTAACGCACATTGAACACCAGCATTACTTTAATAACTTGTTAGATTGTAGTTAAAATGATAACGCTGCATTAATATATCTCACGTTTTTAACCAAAAGAATATGGTTTACTAACAATACTATTATGTGTTGTAATTATTATGAATAAGTCACTTCCATGAACAATGTACATTTATTAGATATTTAAGGGATAACACTAATTACCAAAACACTTGTATTTTAACTTAGTTTGGTAAGCAGGGCTAAATTAAAATTTATTGTGTACTTACCATGAAATAGAGAATTTTCATTTAATTTAATTTTAATACCTATGTAACTTAAGAACACTACTTATTTACCTTCAGCATAGTAAATGTTGAATTGTGTATTCTGTTTTTTTAACACAAGTAGATCTTCTTCGTCGTCATCATCATCATCAGCCCACATTAGTCCACTGCATGACATAGGCCTCTCTCAATACGCGCCATGGAGCCCAGTCTTCGGTTCTTGTTATCCAATTTCTGCTCGCCGCCTTTCTAGATAGAATAGATTCCCGGATAGATCTTTATCTAAACACAATCTCACCTGATGGTAAGCGATGATGTGGTCTAAGATGGCGCATGAATATGAAGAAGACACCTATTCACTCTTACCTTAAAGAGACCCGGGTTGTAGTCTTCAGGGAAAACAGACGACGGTAAAGTGTTCCATTTCTGTATGCAGAGAGAGAGAGAGAATACTGACAGATACTTACAGAGAGGTAAGAGTAAATATGAGTTTTTTACGTCTTCGTGCTTCTTCTCAGACCACATCACATCAGGTGAGATTGTGTGCAAACGAAGGTCTATTTATGTTTAATAAAAAACTGTTTGTAATGCAACTTAAGACCCTAATCTCACAAGACAATTAGCCAATCTTTATTGGGCGTACTTCCATGGCTTGGTGGTGTTCATGTTTGTAGTCCAATGTTTTCCTTCCTCACACAGCCGGTAGAGGAAGTAATGAAACAGGAAATTTGTTTTGCTCTACAATTTTATGACGCAATGACTACGGTATTTTACGGCCAATATATTTGCACAAATCTATTAGATAAGGCATCAATACTTGATTGGGCTCGCTTCAGTCGACTATTTTATTGACATCTTACTATGCAGAAATGATAATAAAATGGGATGATCTCGTAGTTTCCGTAGAAGGGGATTTCAAAAAGAAAGTACGTAATAAAAGTTATCTCACTTACCTACTTCGTTTATTTTGTTTTTCTTCGTACGATATGAAAAAGAACTCCATCAAATAGCCTTTTGAATCTTTTGTACTTCATCATCATCATTCTCAGCCCGTGTCAACCCACTGCTGGGCATAG
This sequence comes from Philereme transversata, assembly GCA_963924445.1. Taxonomy (NCBI): domain Eukaryota; kingdom Metazoa; phylum Arthropoda; class Insecta; order Lepidoptera; family Geometridae; genus Philereme; species Philereme transversata. The sequence continues at coordinate 451,934 of OZ004343.1, read as the reverse complement.
GCCTCTCCTTGTTTCTGCCACTCTTCCCGATCCTGTGCCAGTCTGAACCACGTACGACCCACGGTCTTATGGATGTCGTCGACCCATCTCGCTGGTGGACGTCCCCTATTTCGATGGCCAGTTCTCGGCCTCCACTCTGTTAGTGCCTTAGTCCACCTGTCGTCACTACGTCTGGCCAAGTGCCCTGCCCAACTTCATTTGAGCCCCAATATTCGCTTGCTGACGTCTTGTACTTTAGTCTGCTTGCGAATTTCGGTATTGGGAACTCGATCTAAGAGTGTGATGCCGAGCATGGCGCGCTCCATGGCTCTCTGTGCTACACTTATTTTGTGCACAGCCTCCTTCGTGAGCCTCCATGTCTCGGCACCATAAGTCAAAGTTGGCAGGACACATTGGTTATAGAGACGTGTTTTAAGACATTGTGGAATATGCGTGGATTTTAGTATATCATCTAGTTTGCCGAAAGCTGCCCATCCAATTTGAATCTTTTGTACTTACACCAAAGAAAATACAGATATAAAATAATGTATAAACTAATTTAATACTGTGTGGGCGGCTTAATCGCTAAAAGCAATATCTTCCAAACCGCCTTTAAGTGGACCTTTCATCAGTTGTAAATAGGTTTTTATTCATTTTAATCAGCATATGGCTAAAGGTAATTTTTAGGTATTTCTATAAATTTGAATATGTCGTCTTATCAGAAATATACTGTTTTGTTTGGCCCAATGGTAAATAATATTCTACCATTCCGTTTCAGGTAGGTGCTCCTAACGATATACCAATTTAGATTGACATGTCGAGCCTTGTACATGTTCATGCAAAAGTTCACGACCTGCGTTGACCCCTGAAAGAAACTACTGATTCAATTCCCAATACATTTTATACTGTACTGTAGTGGAACATAAAGCTTAGAGTTGAATAACAAGTAGTTATAAAGAGCCTGTGTTCTTTAAAAGAGATATTTTGTATAGTTTTGTGTGTTTAGACGATAGAGGTGCTTATTTATATGTTCCGTTATGCATTGTTCGTACTTTGTATAGTAAGTTAAAAAAAGTAGGCTCTATTCAATTAGATCATATCAGAATAAGTAATTTAAGAAAGAACCTTCTAAGTTCTGTGGAAGTTGACCCACCTAGCCTCATACCAATTTTATCAAAACAAAATATAGCTTAAAGCACTTAGAGACCGCAGACATTTGATATTAATTTCAACTTGATACCTCCATGATAAAAAAGTAAGCTGACAGACAGACAGACAGACAGACAGATGGACAACGAAGTGATCATATGTACCTAAGGTTCCTTTTTTACATTTTGAGGTACGGAACTCAAAATATTACAAATGTGTTAACTTATCAAATTTTCATCTGCCTACAAATACATTGTAATAACAACCGTATCTTTCGTATCAAATAACAAAATCCGTAATAAATAGAATAATATCCCACTTTCTATTTGCATATTACGCGCCATATTTTTGTTTTATCTCTTCAATTCGTGACATCAAAGGTGCGAAGGTAATTTGGTTTGAGCATGGCAACCGACATGGATAAGGCTTTGAGGGAAAATATAACAACACACCCTATACCCGTGGTCTGACACATTACATACACCTTACTTATGAAGATAGAATGGATTCAATTCCTGTGGGTAATAATATTAGACAGCCAGTTTTCCTTATAATTTATTTTTTTATACGACCTTGAGATGGAACAATAGCCCACCTGATGTTAAGTGTTAACCATCGCCTATAGCAAAGCATTGACTAGTAAGTCTAGTAGTAAGCAAGACTAGTACCTTAAAAACGTGCCCTGCGATGCACTGCCATCGACTTGAGGCATACTGTGTAAGTAAAGCCTCCAGGTATCTGTAATTTCACTGGCAACTATACCCTTCAAACCGAAACACAGCAACGCTGCTTTAACATCAATAAAATTGAAGATGATTTATTGAAGTGTTGAAGCACTGGACACCTTTATTGCGAAGCGTCTCAGTTTCGAGATTGACCAAAAAATGATTTTGTCCGTCGGTGTGCTTGTCTGTTCTCGCCTACAGGCTTTTTTCAAAAATTGGCACACGAGTTCATTGATTTATTTAAATTTTTAATCGATCGTGATTTTTGATTAGAGGAAAAATAAGGGGGAAAGGGGAGAAGTTTGCTGTAGTGTGATTTATCGACGGATTTCAGTAAAATTTGAGAGGTACCACTAAGGACTTCATTATACACAAGAAGTAGCGAAAAAATATCCAAAAAGGAGGAGTGGAGGCGGGAAAAGGAGGATAAGTTTGCTATAGCGTTATATTATATGGACGGATGTCAATTTTTAAAATTTAATCGGAACATTTATACCTACCTATACCCATCAGACTACACAGTCCTCTCCGCCTTTACGAGACAAACCCGTAGACACCAGATTGGACTTCCTAGGACCAAGGGGAAGCGAGTAATGGCTAAAACATATACCTACCAGTATTTTGCTCATACATTGAAAATTTAAAAAATTCAAGCACCTGGAATTCGATTCAAATTTGGACTTCATTAATTTTGTTGTGCAAATTACTTTTTGGACTTGGGACATGAGGTTTACTGTTCTCACAGATAGCTATGTAAGTCGGCTGCTGTCTCTGTCGCTATAGCCGGGTCAGGCTCGCCCCTACGCACTGTAGGTGTGAAATACTTGGCCGAACGACAGGCGGGCGTCAGCAACTGGCTTACGTAATAGGGGTACAGGATAAGGCTTTAGATAGATTTTACAAACTAATAAGTTTGTAAGTTAGTAACAACAATCGCTGATGTCAAAGTAGGTAACGATAGACGTGTTCTTAATACCTGTGTAAGGAAAGTATTTTTGCATTATGTCTGCAATTGATAAGCTGTTTAAACCTGTACCCATAGCATACAATAGAAAACTCTTTAACTCAACACATGAAACAATGAATAAATGAATATGATTTTTTTTTAATAAACCTCTTTTATTTTTAATACGAATGTATTAAACATAAAAAGAAAAAAAACATTGTAATGATCGATAATAGAAATAATGATATCGCGAAGAGTACAATCGGTACCATATTCGCTATAAATCTTTGTTATACAATAATTTCACTAAAAGTAGACTGATGGTAAAATAACTATGTAGGTATAACTGCGGTAGAGACTGAATTAGCTGTACGACAACAGAGAGGTAATTTACCCTGCGTACAAAATTATCTCTCTGTTGTCATACATTCATGCACACAATTAGCTGCTTCATTTATGGCAGGCAAAAATGATGGAAGTTAAAAAAGATAAAGCTGCCCCTTTGTTGTCATTTCGTAGGTAACATAAAGGTCCCCTACAGACGAAATGTTAGATAGGAAATTAATCGTTCGTTTGCGGAGGATGGAACAATGGAAAACTAGTGTTTTTCCTGAAGAAAAGCATGTCTTATTTTCCTGCAGGAAATACCATTCTATACGTATATTATGTAAGGGGATCCAATTGAAACTTCAAACAAAAAGTATTTTCAGAAACGCTTAAAATTTTTCAGCTGAAGAAAGCCACGTTATAAAGAAAGAATATAAAATAAAATAAAAATGGCTGCAGGGGATGCCCGGCAGATGTGAAACATCTAAATTGATGGTTATTGAAAGAATTTATACATAAACAAAACCGTTCATAATCGTCTTATTACAAATTTCATCAAAAAATTATATCATACAAATTTCTAAATAAGCTAAATTCTCACTGTAATATATTTTTTGCTTGCGGGTTCATTTTGGAGCAAAATTTTATACATAGATACTTTTTTGGTATTCAGTGAGTAACGTTGGAATATTTAGTTTTAGTAATTACGTCAGCCTTCCTAACAATAGAAAAGTCTACGACGAATGATGGATAAACCAAGTTTTAAACAAATACAGTCTATATTAAAAGCTGTCTCCGTCCAAAATTACTAAAAACAATAGCACTGCAGGAGTCTACAAGACAATGGGACGAACTGGGAACACTGTCGCCATTTCATGGTGCCAACACAAAGACCCTCGTAATTGGGACGAATCTGATTGCATAGGGTTTCAATTCTCGAATGTTCTAGTTTGTATAACTTTCAATTTAGGAACCTTATTTAAAGAAAATGTTTTTGTCTTTATCTTAAGATTTGAAGTTCTCTCATGAATCCTAATGTTGTTTCAAGCCCACTGTTTCGTATGGGTAGTTCGATAAATTGTTTAAATTTCACGAATTTATTGAAAATAACGACTTAACGATTTTGTAAACGTCAATTTGTAGATTGACAAGCTCCATACTCGCACAGCAGACGTCAGCTGCAGTCACAAAACCCTCGATGTTTGGAGCAGGCGCGTCTCCCGCTGCTAATGCCTGTAAAATTATCCTTCGCTAAAAGTCACTTACGCTAAACTACATAATGGCTATTATCCATTGTCATTGGCGACTCTCTGTCGCCGTTTCACTTAATACTGTTTCTGGTAGGTAGCTCCAGCATTATCACAACCTTTTAGCAGCTTAGTGGCCGCAAATTTGGCCCACATGCGGTAATTTGCGCGTTGTTTACGAAGCGTTTTCGGTAATCGCCGGGTTGTTTTAGCTTTTTGGCGGTGGTTCTGTTGTTTATTTTCGGTGAGCCTTGTTTATTCTCGAGTAACGTGGGAGAGGATTACTGGAGCTACCGCTGTGTTGGCGTCATATCGTTCCTTTCAATGTTATAGGGACTTGCCTAATGTTAGAGTTATTTTTAGCCTAAGTAAAATACTTTATCACACACACGACTTTATTTATATTTTATGTCATACATATCTTACTTTAAGTGTCGTGATAGTTTCACTTATTTTACATTTTTCTCCAATAACCACAATAGCACCAATCTCCGCCATAAATTCAATTGTATCACAGTAGTTATTTTAAACAATTTGGCCATAAAGAATACTAATTTGATCCCTTCGAAAGGGCCCAGTGGTCACTTGCGTGGAACGGATCAACAAAGGGCCATTACAATAAATTACTTTGCTTTGTTCAGTCGGCTAAGCGAGCCATCGACTGCGCCACAACTGCTTTTACTGCTTTACCCTAGAGTTGAAAATCCGGTGTAGCGGTTATCAATGCCATCATTAGAAATTCAGAGAGCCTATTGTCCGAGAGTATTTTATTGTTTTATTTAATAAAGGGTTCAAATCATGGTAGCTAATGTTGTGGTAACTGGTCAGTAGCTAAAACTGGTCTTCGTAGCTTTCAACCATGAAAAGAACAATACAACTACTTAAATCCCACTCCCCACCCTCCCCTTTTGGTATCTCTTATTAATATTTTGTAGTATTCATGCTTAGTATCCAAATAAAACTTCAAATATACCACGCACGATGTCCTAAAACCTGCAAATATGCATAATCTTTTTCCACCTCTAAAAACAGCCGACTCCGGTCTCTATCGACCTTTTACAGTGACATTAACATATCGTTATAATATCTAGGGCCAGCCCGGACATGTTTATTTATCGCTTGAGGACAAAGCTGACCAGCCCCTGACAAAGGGCCCAGCTGACCTCAGGGGTCGAAAAGACCGCTAAATTTTACGACGAGGGTGAAAAAGGACCGATATATCGAAACGTGAGATTTTTGTATTAAGACTTGGGTTTGTACTGTCAGAAGGAGAGATTGCTTCATTCATTTTCTAATAATTACTGTTCACCGGGTTATGTACCTATGAATATTTTAATTTCATCACTTTTCGCTTTTGAGGCGCTTGGCCTTTTACAAAAATGCGAGCAAGCAAAATGCTCTTTTACTCAGTGCATACCTCATTTTGTTGTCTACATTAACAATTGTTGCACATGGGTTACTTTGTAAATGACAAGTTATATTTTGATCACATGAAGTGTAAAGTCTTTTGTATTGCCAACTGTACCATACGCATAGGATAGGTACTTCGATAGGGAAAATGAGATTTAGTTGTAAATTGTGGTTTGTAGAAGGTTTTTGCTGTTGAAGTGATATTTTGGGAAAGGTATAACTTAGAAGTGTGGCGTGGGCCAACTTAAGTGAATTTAAGATGAGATACTTATTTATGTCTAGATTTTGTGATTTTACCTTGAGCCTTTTGTAAAAAAATTTCGCTAGGAAATAACATTAAAATCTTAAAGGTTTAACGATTTCGAAAAGTTTTCTCAAAACTACTTACCTAGTAGTATAGTAGGTTTAAATACAGTAATTTAGTTAGTTAAAAGAGGGTGGCCGCTAGGAGTGAAATTTAATATAGAGTGGTGGCTGTTGGGAATAAACTAAAGTAACCTTAGGTTCACTTTCATTTAATTCTAAATATATACAGAGTAAATCCTCAAGAGCTTACATAAGACACTTTATAATTTACTGACCTACATATAAATAGAACATTACGTAAGCTGTCTGTCTGTCTGATAATAATATCAGTGATTATGATAACAGATAGACAATTTAATCTATTGTAATGTAAGTATTACTCTTCAACAATTTTCCACGCACTCATCATTCGATAGGTAATATCTAGCTGACTTGTACAATTGTTTATTGTCCTTTAAACAGAATAATAAAATAAAATGTTTAGACTCGCTAGCGGAATATCTTCACGGATCTGAGATTCCTATTTCAATATTTTTAATCAATCATCAATCGTTAATTGAAGATTGATTTCTCAAAAGGGGAGTGTACCTTTTTGTTTAATTGATTATGATGAGGTCTTGTTTTACAAGATAAAATACTTCATTTTCTTTATTTATTTCCACGCTGACAGGGTTCAGGTCAAAAGGGGATATTTACAGTACATAAATAGCCCTCCTGGTTTGTCCACTGTCAATTTATAATTTCATTGAAAAAAATGTAATGGTTCAAATATGACATCAGATATTCAGATGGACCTCCTCAAAGTATTCCACAAAAGAAAACAAAAGAACGGGTCAATGAACTAAGCAGTTTTAATGTACTTTACTCGAATAATTATGCAAAAAATCTATAGAATCTAATCTTGAAAATATATCTACTTATGTTCATTCTGTGATTAGAATTGGCGTGTTCCGGTGGAGAGCGAATAGCTGGTGACATTATACGCATAACTGCGCGTCCCGCCGCTTCTGCGCCAATGCAATCTCCCGGCTCGATTCAATGTGCTATAATATACGCCAAAACTTGTGGCAGACAGGGCAATCCAATAAACATATTTGTTTCCTTTTCAATACAATTAGGTACTGGTATTAGTGTTATCGATAGGTACTTGGCGCATCACTAACGGCTCCCGTAAGGGCTGCAAGAGAGAGCAAGATAGCAATATTATCGTCGCTTGTCTCACGTTTTATGACCCCGCCTGCCAGGAGCGTTGGCGACTTACATAGTTGCTAATTTGCTACCTAATGTTCAGCCGCAGCTAGATTTTTTACAGTAGGTACTTCAAATCGTGATCAACTTTCTGCGCGAGAGTGCGTGACCGGCCTAAAAAAGTTTATCTCTACGAAAGAATAGAGTAAAATTAATTTTAGCGTAGAGGATGGAAAGTTGTAGAAACACGACCGCACAAATGTCCGTGTCTACCTCTATACGCAATAATGTCATGTTACTCTATTCTTTCATAGAGAAACTTTTTTAGGGCGGTCATGCTACTATAATATTATAGGGATGTAGAGGCTATCTCACTAGAGATTGTAATGATAGTAGAACCTTCAGATATGTTGAGAGACGCAGGAGGTTGCGGGTTTGATTCCCGCCGCGGGACAAATGTTTGCTTGATCTACAGATATTTGTTTCGAGTCTGGATGATTCTCTATAATTCTATATCAACATTTTTTACAAAACAAACATATAAGTAAGTATGTACCTAATCTATAAGTTATCTGGTCTTCACAGTACAAGGTCTGCTTAGTTTGAGGCTAGATATATATACGTGAAATGTCCATGAACCTCCTCTTCTTTTGAAATAGGTTCCAAATAGGAGGTCCACGGACAGAAAAGGTCGAGGGTTGAATATGTTTTAGACTGGCACATGATCGGGACGAGAAGCATAAACTAGGAAAGGTATGAACAGTGGGTCCACATGGGCTAAAACTGATGTAGAAGAAGACCATACATGTAAAGTCACAGGCTGAACAAACACAAAAACTTCATCTGGCAGAAGTCCAACTGACATGGTTTTGTGAGGTTAGTTACCTACGACTCATTTCTGTCAGTCATCTACTTCCAAAATGAACATTCCCCAAACGCTTGCATCATCCATTTCATACATCCTTTTTTGTTTAGCCTACCCTCGTTTTTAATTACTTACCCGAGACACATTAGCAGATCACGGGATGTCGTTGCGAAGCGATGGACTCCTGAGGGAGTATACTTAGGGACTGTGACGTCAACTGCGACTTGGGGAGACTTGCGCACAGTGAGAGTCAGAACAACTGAGCTACTGGAGTAGAGTCCCTTGTGAAAGGGCTCGTCCGGGGAAGTACTTCCGCCATACCTATTTCTGCCGCCAAGCAGCTGAAGCAGCATTGCTGTGTTTCGGATTGAAAGGTAACGCTTGCCGGTGAAATTACAGGCACATCAGGCTTTACACCTGTATGCCTCAAGTTGATGGACGCAGGGTAGTGCATCGTAGGGCACGTTTCTAGGTGCATGACCTACGAGGCAATACTTTATTATAGGTGATGGTTACCACTTAACATCAGGTGGGCCATAAGCTGGTTCCATCTCCAGGTGGTATAATAAAAAAAAAAGTATTTTAGAATGAATTAGAAATAAATATTTGAGTAAAGTTCTTAGAAAGACCCATGAGGGAATGTTAAAAAACTTTTTTGTGCTTAACTTGTGTTAAGCTTTTATAGCCTTTTGGTTGTGCTGATTTCCTGTTACGTAGCTGTTTGCTTGTTTATTCGGAATGTATCCCAACTCGTCTTTCTCTAAGGCCTAGGACTCTGCTATTTTGACTGCATTCAGGCTTTTTTACTACCCAACCCAACTTTCCAGTTTGTTCCCAACTTAACTCAGCTATGTCTAATAGCGGGTGTACTAACTGCTGTATACCCTGTGTCCCGGTGGGGTGAGAGGGAGGGTGGAGGGGAGGGCCCTGCCCTTCGTTATACGAGTAAAGCTGTGCTTATGCAAATTCCGGTTGTTACTCTTCATTTCGGAATTAATGCTTTTTGTTATTTGAATTAATGTTTGATGATGTCAGATTTGAAATTTAGTCAATTGTATCATTTGATTTGCTACTTTTTCTGCTGCTGCAAAATAATTTGCATTAAATTAACTAACTTAAAAACATATTATTTATATTTGATCGAGCGAAGCGAGATCTCCAAATCACCTCCAAAATATTTGTTTGTGCGAGGATAACTTTCGAAGCGTTGATCCGATCATCGTGAAGTTTGATACATAGGTAGGTAGTAATGACACAATTTCGGTGTGACTAAATGAGCTACAAATGTTGGGGGGTTGTTGAGATATTGGGGTTCAACAGGGGTAAAAAAAATAAAAAATATACTATTGGGTCAAGTGGGTCGTCAAATGAAAAGTCTTCATTAGTATATTTCAACCCTGTTTTTATTTTTTGTTTAATATTTGTAGTGTTTGAGTTATTAGTCATGATAAAAACAAAACTTTTACAAAATTCACACCAGTGACCCCACAGTGCTGAATATAATTTAAATTGTAATTTAAATGAAACTGTAGGTCAAGTAATGTGGTTGTTTATTTCGTGGCACGATAGTCAGAGATTACGAATAATATATCTCAGTACATACGAGATCTCAGTTCGGGGCGAACCACTAGTAAAAAAGCTTTAAATTTCAAACAATAACAAATATAAGAAAATGACATTCCAGAAATAAATGATATTTTTTAAAAATATTAATTTGTTCTTCATCATCATCGTCAGCCCTTCTCATCCCACTGCTGGGCATAGGCCTCTCTTCGTCGTCGGCATTCGCCTCTGTCCTGCGCTGTTCTAACGCACATACGACCTGCGATTTGTTCTTATTACCTGTTAATTTATATTACCAATAAATTGATTTATCATGATTGTTCCTGCCTAAATCTGATTTATTTCATCGAAGAACAGACGGAACAGAAATGTTCTAGAGTGGAGACCACGCACTGGAATGCGCAGCGTAAGACGGCCCTCCACTAGATGGAAAGACCTAATAAAGGTTGCTGGGAGCCGTTAGGCTACACAAGATAGGTGGATCTGGATATCCATGGGGAAGACCTGTTCGACAGTAGACATCTTATGGCTCATATAATGATGATGATAAAATTCGTATGAATAAGCTAGTAACTAACTCTGGTGTCTAAAGGTTTCAAGCCGCTCGGAGGTCTCTGACACGGCTTGACCGTTTTTTAAGTTTTTTTTGTAAGTTTAGTATTCTATACGCATTGTAGCTTATCACCACACTAGTTCTACAAACTGTCACAAGCTTCTTTTACCATGAAGTGACCGAGAACAAACTTAATCACTTTACTTCTTTTCAGCTCGGTTCCTGCATTTTTTAGCTCCAAAATTGTACAAAAGCAGTGCCTAAAAGTGTTTCTGCGATGTTTTTGTGCATCAGTGTTAGAGGTAGGTGTTGTATGCACTGCCAGTGTTTTTAATCAGCGCCCTCCGTCCTCTCCGCCGAGAGACGAATTCAAACGAGCCCTAGGAGTATGTTCCACTTGGGGCCCGGGGACGTTTCCCAAAAATATAATTAAATAAAGAATTAGGAACATTACTTTATTGAATTACCACAGAGAGACAATACAAAAGAAAATTAAAAATAAATTAAATTATTCACAAAACATATCCGTAAAATTACTGAGACAATTTCTTCAAAATCACTTAAGATACCTGGTATTTTATCAACGAACATTGTTTTAGTTTAAATATTAAGTTAGAATAAAACGGAAATAGATACAATGGACGGCCTCTTCCAGCCAACCTTTAGGTGTAATGTATGAACAAAGGAATTAGCAAAGATATATCGAGGTGTTGAATGAAGAATACATTAATATAAACTTTTTAAAAAAATCTGCTCTCTTAAATGAATCATTGAGTATTTTTACTGTAACTATTTCTCCTCTAGCGCTGTGGTGATGCAGACGTTTAGCGATATGGTTTTAATATAATTCATACAATAAAGTTAGCATTTGATATATTAGAAATACATTATTAATGAGTATTAGAATATTGATTATAGATTGTTAGTAAATTAAGGTTAAATCGCAACATTTTTAATTCAAAAAGGTATGTTTAAGCTTATTGTTATTGTAATGTGCATGTTGTGTTAATATATAATGAATGTTGAACGTCAACTAATGAAATTGCATGTAATAATAGCCAATACCTAGTAAATAAGCAAATACATCATGTAAATTTTGTTAATGTGCCTAATAAAATAATTAAATTATCCAACGGCAGGGCATATAGTTTTTTTTTATAGTTTTGACAGTAAATATAATTTCAAAACATCTAAGGTCAAGCTACAAAAGAGGGTCGAGGTCAAAACTCCGAGTGCTAACCGAAACGCACTCGCGCTGCGTAGCAACAACTGCCCTCGCTTCTTAAGCCCCAGTTTTGAATAATCCTTCAACTACACCTTCTACAACCTAAAACCGACCTTATTATAGTCCAACAACAATGTCGAAATATTAGCTACAAAAGAATTCATGTTTTATGCTCTGATTGACAAAGATCAACTTCGCTTGATCGTTAGTTTTATGCATTTCAATGTTAATTTTACTGAGCCTTATATATTTCAATTTGAACTATGATCCTCCGATTTACAGTTTAAAATTGTGAAATTTGTGATAAATGCATACCGGTATGGGTCCGATGGGGCCGAAAAAAGCAAAAAAACTATAGATTTATGTTTATCCCAGCTGGCAAAAAAATGGGTTAAGAGTTACTCTATTTTGAGATAACACGTGTAATGTGAGACGGGGTTGTTTTTGTGACATTATTTTTTGTTTTTGCTGTCTACTGTCTTAAGTTTTTTGTTTCCTGGGTTACGAGTACCTATACTACCTTCTACTACCTATATCTTTATGATAATGTTTTTAGAAAATATTGACATGAGTTACTCAGTAATTTCAGGAGATTTTTGTATGAAAATGTAGTTTCTACCTACTGCAGTTCAATCAAGCCACCGGCCACCGGGTTCAATCAGGAAAAACATTATCATCATCATTTTATTCCATCCAAAGTTCGCCTGAAAGAGAGTGCTTCTCACAGCTCATATATTTCCAAAAGCAAAATAAAATTTTGTGCGGAAGATTAACTAAATGCTAAACTTAATACCTACTAATAATTTAAACAGAACAATATAATAATTAGGCATAAATCATTGAACAAAATTATATAAAGTCTATCAACGTAAGATATCAAAATTATCAGCTATTGCTATTTCGGACGCGTTTTTTAGAAAGCTAATTTTACTGCAGTACCTAGCTTTATTACTGAAGAAAAAGATATAAATATGCCGGAATAAAAAGATTTTAATATTGATTTTAGCTTTGTCTGATTTTAACCCCTGAACCAAAAAAGGGGGTCACAGTAGTGTTTGTACATATCGAGATTAGATAATAATAATTCAATAAAGTGGTGTATACTTTTCCTTCAGTGGAATATTATTTTGTTTACCATCTTGCTAACTTGCTAATCATGGAGTAGATATTATAATTTTAGATTGTACGTATCAAACATGAAACTAGGGATATGATGTATGTTAGATAGCGAACACGGTTTGGCCACGCGTTCGGCACGACCTACTAAATCTATTAGATATGTACTACTCATCATCATCATCATCATTATCTAACATCTACGAGAAATTGTTAAACGAAGTCAGTTCATTAAAAAAAATCGATTAGGTCTTATTTGATGTCTATCATTTTGCATGCCGTGATAACATTGTACGAACATCGGAGGGTTACCACTGGGGTGGCACTTGTAGAGGTCACTCTAGAAGTGATTGACTGTTACAACTACGCGAAAAACAATGAAGACAATAAACAATACAAGATGATCTACGTCGTGATGAGGCCTGATGATATGAAGTGCTGGACTCTTTACTAGTCAATAAGATCTGACATATAAGTAACATTTTACTTTTTTAATCCACTTTGTATGAACGCAGTAAAATACCTGACTGTTTCCTGATACTGGCTGACTCCAGAGTCATCAGAAAACGTCCCAACGTGTAAAACCTTTATAGAAATCTTTAAACACATTTATATGTTATCCATGCACTGCAATGAGTACAATTAATCCGCCATCATGTGATCAATTATTATCCTGTCCATACAAAGTTTGTCTGGAAAAGATCGCTTTTAGCGATAAGACCGTCTATTGTACTAAATGTATTTGTAAAAATTATGTTTTTGTTCCAAAATAAAGTTAAAAATAAAGTTATGTTCTGTATTTTACTTTGGTGCACAATAAAGAGTTATCTTATCTTAATTAGCACCATGTTTCAATTCATATTGAAAAATTACAATTAGAAACACTAGTCAATCCTGAATTAATATTTCGACAGGACGATTTTCCAATGTTGTATCATTTGATTATGTTGTTTGTTGGTAGTATTTTTTCACCTGTCAAATCTGACCTATTTCGATGAGTTGAGTTAAATTTCCCTGTAGTTGACAAGGTAGAGCAACACTGAGAGCGACTTGCGCAACGATGCCTAAACGTATTTAGTGGCTAAATGTGATTTAAGGAGTTGTCAAATCAACAAATACGTCAAATTTAAACATGTTTAGTAGCTAAATATGTTTAGGGATCGTTGTGCAAGCCGGACTGAAAGTCTAAGAGAAAATATCGAGCCAAGCTCAGTCATAGGCATAACTATTCCACACTACTAGAATATACAATGCGCGCAGCCAAAGATGAGACTTGACGGATCACGTGCGTGGTCATACCTGCGCAGTAGATAGTTCTCAGGCCATTTTGGTGTTATGTGAGGCAAGCGGGGAGGGACGGCGAGGTATGGAGAACTATCTACTGCGCAGGTATGACCACGTGATCCGCCGAGTCTCATCTTTGGCTGCGCGCATTGTGCCTACTAGCTGCGCAAGCGTGGTTTGTCATTAAAAAGCCTATGTCTCAATTTAGGTTTATCGATGTACCAAATTAAATCGAAATCGGTTTAGCCGTTACGAAATAAAAGCGTCACAAACAAACAAATTAATAAACAAACTCACTTTTTCACTTATAATATTGTATGATTTATGTAGGTATGTAAATACCTTTGTCACGCGACAAGATAGATACTAGATATAGGTGCTTTGTATATGATAGTAACCAAATTTAAGATGCTTGTCTGTCATACATAATGTATTACGACGATCACACTAATATTATAAATGTGAAAGTTTGGATGTTTGTTTGTTTGTTTCTCAATCACGTCGTAGCGGCTGAACCGATTTTGATGAAATTTAGTATATAGGTAGTTTGTAACTTGGATTACCACATAGGCTACTTTTGATCCCATAAATCAGGTTCCATGGGATAAAAATGAAGTGTCAAGTCAAGTTGCAACAGCGAGTTTAGCTTTATTTCTAGGTTACCTACACATTTAGTAGTGTAACGCGTACGAAGTCGCGGGCAACAGCTAGTTTATTATATTTTATTATGATAATCTTTGTTTTGATTATTAAGAAAATTACATAATTAAATATGCGAGTTGAAAGTTCAATAAAAACCATTTTGTTTAGTTTGATAGCCATAAATCTGCTGTCTTCAATATTAATAAATATGTTTAATTAGTTGGGCGGTGCGGGGAGGGTTGCGGTTGGTTCACAGTCGAGCACCTCGCCTTTATCTTCGCCTTTGATTTTCCACCAGAACTGACTCCGGCTAACGAGATCGGGATAATGGAAGACGCTCCGTTTATTCTTTGTTTGGGATTTTGGAAAATAAATCTTGTGAAAATGCATACTTATTTTATAAATTCGAATGTAACGCTGTCTCTCTATGTAAACGGCTGGATCGATTTCGATGAAATTTGGTATAAACAGATTATAACCGGGATTGAGACAGGCTAGACAGGCTACTTTTTACCCGAGTACGCAGAAGGAAGGTATAGTTTTTTATTGAGCAACCATGCGTGCGAAGCCGCGGGCGGGTCAGCTAGTATAATACCTACAATAATCACACTGCGCACCAAGCGTTGTATAAGTTATCTACAATTAATAAAAAGGAATTCAATATAGTAAGTTACTAAACCTTTAGGGTCTTCTTATCACAAAAAATTAAACACCGTTTAGCGCGTGTTTAAATAAATCTGGTACAAAAATTGGTATGGAATTTTTTAAACATGCGTTAATTGTTATTTAAATTATTTTATAGTAACTACGAGTATTACAAACAATTGTACCTATACGTAACTAAACAAAATCCAGTTTAACTGGTCCATTTTGAACTAAAAAGCAGTCCAAAAATACTCAAGTCACGAACAAAGAGCCTTGTAGCTTTTTCATGTTTAGACAGAGACGACACGCTTCCATCCCCTTCACAAGGGCTGAATTATGACGTAATCATAGCCTTGAACACCCTTGCACCGAGATGCAATCTGTACTTATACCTTAACATGTAGAGATTAGGAGTGGTTTTCGATTGAAGCTGCACTTTATAGATGTGTGATGAAATCGCGTGGGGTGATTGAGTCCAGGAGAACGGGATCAAAAACTTATATAATTATTTTCCGATTTTATCTTGTTATAACTTTTTTTTAATTATTACGAAAATAGTAAAATGAAATAACAAAACGGCTCTTTATTTTAATGGTATCATCCATTATGCTGGTACGTGGCGCGCTGGCACGGTGCAATCATAAAAGTTTCACTTCTCGTATTTTGCTATTTCGTTTGCTATCGCATTTCAAGTTTAATAATCAAAAATCGGAAACCCATGTTTTGTAATCAGCCAACATAGTATATTATATTTATTTCCGATTTTAGATTCTGTTATATTTAACTGCCGTATAAACTATAAAACCGGCTAAGTACGTCAAATCTTTAAAATTATGTAAATAACACATTATGACTAATCTCAAAATAAAGTAATAAAAAATTAATGGCAGTATCATGTTGTAACCAGGCGTATTTGTCATCATTGTGCTCATATTTGGTGAGATAAACCGCTAAATATTACAAGTTTAATTTTGACAATAATAAACGATTTATAATTTGGATTGTGTTTTTTGTGAATATTCTTCAAACTAAATATAATAATGAATATGTAAATCATTATAAATTGTTTCTGACACATTGTGTTTGTCATCATACTGGTTTTATTAGCATTTTAATTGTGGCGCCGGTTATAAAACCATAATTACTTCTTAGTAGGTAGGTAGGTACTTAATATAAAACCTCAACCGAAGACAAAATGTTATACGAAAAAATGTGTATAACGTTTAACTAAATGTTACCGAAAAATACATTAACGCAAGAGCTTATATCCCAATTTGTTTTTTTTTTTACAAATGTCATGTGTAGTATATAACTGAGTATCTATCTATAGGCATAATCTATCGCATTCTGTCTCTTACACTTTCAGATCAACAATCCAAGTTCCATCCAACCCTTTCAAGTGAATACAATTAGAGTTGTATTTTATTTATTATCCCCCCCCCCCCCCCTCCACCTCTCCCCACCGCTAGGCACGTCACGCACGACACGAGATGAATATAAACTTACATGGGAGTGCTCAGATAACGGAGGTTGTATTCAACCTTTTTATTTTCTTGTAAGATTACATTAGAGATTCTACTCCGAATGTTTAAAATCCTATAATTAGGGACCCTAACTCTCTTTCTCTTATTACACTATAGCAAAGAAAAGTAAACATCACTATACATTACATTGCATAGTATTGGTGTGTCAAAAATATATTACAAATGTTAGATATTAATAGAAATAAATAAAAACAAACTAATTAGATTTATGCAGAGTATAGGAAAAAACAATTGGTCACAGCACTTGCAGCAGATATAGATAAACAGGAATAAATTACTAATTTAAAAAACCTCCGACACCTAAAAACCCGTCATAAATTTCCATTTACAGCTGAGATCCCTTCATCCCCCAAGATAAGTACTGATAATCTTCTATCATAAAACCTCGTCTGAATCGGTCCATCCATTAAGATGCATAGGGGTCTTCAAGTCGTGACTGAATAGGTTACTTCTTGACAAGCGTGTACCATCATAGACTCCATCATTGCTTACCATCAGGCGAGATCGTGGATCGTGGTCAAACGCTAGCCTATTTATTTAAAAAATAAAAAATAAAAAAGGCACTCCTAGAGTGCCGACAGAAGTGAAAACTTGAACAATTACTAGATACTTATATGCAGAGGTGTTGGTAACAGTAACGGTAACAGTGTCGCGAGTTCAATGGTTTTTTCCCATCTCAAAAAATGGCCTACGCGCCTAAAGAAGATTTCACTTCAAACTTGGATTTCACACAGACATAGGCCTTTGATGCTATGATACAATATTTTTTGACGACCTCCGTGGCGCAGTGGGCGTTTAGCCGGCTGAGACGCAGGAGGTAGCGGGTTCGATTCCCGACGCGGAACAAATGTTTGCATCATCTACAAATATTTGTTCCGGGTTTGGATGTTTTTCTATTAATATAAGTATGTATTTACAAAAAAAAAGTATATAAGTACATATTCTATCAGTTATCTGGTTCCCATAGTACAAGCTCTGCTTAGTTTGGGGCTAGATAGCGCTGTGTGAAATATCCACCAATATTTATTTATTTATTTAAATGTTGTTTATTAGGACAAATAAACAAAAATACATATATGTGTCAAACATGTAACACCCCTATTTTTGCGTTGAGGGAAAAACAAGCAAAAAAAGGGTAGATAAAAAACGTAGAGGATTAGTGGTTACGGTCGAAGGAAGGATCCTATACCCACCCCTCAGGTATAAGAGGTATATGCGGCTCATGCGAGCGCGTCGGTCGGTCGGTCGGGTGTCCGGCTCCAGTTACATCACATCAAAAACTGCTTTACTTTGTAAAATGCTGTATGTAAGGCCTCAATCATTTTTATTAAACTACCTAAGGATCTTGAAGAAATTAATGTTAAATTACTTATTTTTTATTCTTTCCTTCTCTATTTTTTATTGTACACAAGATAAATACATAAGAACTCTTAGAAAAGCCTAACCCTAAGAAAATATTTCTTCCCGCAAACCTTTGAGGCAAAACTTATTCAAGAGAAAATAAAACAAAAATGTTAGACAAGTGCTATTACAATATTGAGGAATTGTTCATTAACCTATATTAATCATTCTCTTATGTAATTAATATTGTTTTGATTGTTTTGTTTTTATATTGTTTTATTTATTATTATTATTTTATTTTTTACTTAATCCGGTTACAAAAAAGTTAAGTAGGTACGTCATCTCACTATTTGCGTTTATTATGTTATATGTATACCTATACTTATTAAACAAATAAATATCTTTATCTCTATATTTTAAGAATAGAGTTCCTTGTGGTTGGGCTCGCCCGGGGAGGTACTACCACCTTACCTATTTCTGCCGCCAAGCAGCAATGCTGTGTTTCGGTTTGAAGGGTGTAGTTTCCGATGAAATGACATTACATGAGGTTTTACACCTATATGCCTCAATATGGACGCAGGGCAGTGCATCGTAGAGCACGTTTCTAAAGTGACCTACGAGGCAATACGTACATTATTACAGCTGACTCTGCCTGGGTTGATGTTTTATAGAGATAGATTTATGTACTTCTTTATTGCGAACCAAATTATGATATAGCTAAACTTAATATAATATCGTTAATTTAATATAATATCTATACTTATCTATACCTACTAATATTATAATGAGGTAAATTTGTGAGTTGTTTAATGTAGGGGGTAATCTCCGGAACTACCGATCTGATTCTGAAATTGTTTCAGATAGAAAGCTATATTATCCATGTGTGCTAAAGGCTAAAGATAAGATAAGGATTTTGATAAACATCCGTGACTCCAGCTAGTATAACTTATAAACTGGTAGATTTTTGTTCATAAAGTTGTTATGTTTGTAGGGGGAAATTTGAAAGACTATTTACAGAACAGATTTCTTGAAATTATTAATTACAGAAAGCTACAGTATTCCTCAGTGCTATAGGCTTGGTACATATTTGTTTCACCCATAACAAGCCAGTGATGAAAATAAACCCTGGGTTATAGGTAAGTACTTACCTACCTAAACTTTTATAAATCCTACAAATTTTAAATAAATCCTAACATTCTGTAACTGGTACACGTAAGTAACCTGTTAGGCGTCTGCACAACAAAGGTACCTACTTAGGTACTTATTTTTGATACCATGGTCCAATTTTTTGTGTTTGCTCAAGGTTGTAAACCTGTGGCAGATCAGCTGATCACTACAAACGGCTGTGAAGCCCTTACAGTTTTATAAGATGCACAGAAGTATATAAGTGAAGCATACATAAATACAGCGTTACACAATTCTCCTAATACAATATACGCCAACGTAAGCCGGTTTAAGCCAAACTCGAGTAAAACCTAACAAAGTAAATAAACAGCAACTTTCTCGACGCATCGTCGAATCAATCGTGCGCGCTCGGCCGTTTCCGCCCGCGTTCGGCCGCGCTCGGCCCAGCTGACACGAACTGTTGCTATGTGCAATCACACTGGGGATAAACGGACTTATCGCTACAATAGCTCAAATTACAGTAAAACTTTTTGACGACTGTGGATCTGATTTTTGATGGGTACGAATGATGTGGGAATGCAACTTTTATGTTTTTCGAGCTTTGTTTTTAAACAGTTTTTCATTATTTTCAGACCTATTTTTCATACGGTGGCAATAAGAATGTATTTAAATTAAATTATTTGCAGAAATAGCAATGAATATTCAAGTAAATTTTGAGAAAATCCTCAAAAACCACCATCACAAACAAAGAACATGTAAAACGCAGAAGAAGCGTCCTAAAAAGCCCACTGTGAACCGCAGTTAAACAAGCCTACGTGACCGAACCAATGTACTAACCCACACAAACACACCCCCAAGTCCACATTAACTCACACAGCCGCACACGTGGTTAAGTCTCCGCCCAACCCCAACACAGCTTAAGCGCCATCGACCTTCACAAAGAAACGAACACATCCGTCGTCCTTGTGTCTTTAGTCCTAGGGTTCATTTTAATAAGTTGAAGTGAAAGGCACATAGGCCAATTTTCTTGTAAATTCATAATATCCCCGTTGCGCTAGTGCATTTATGGCAGCGAGCGCGCGTCGTCAACCTTTTTGCGATACTTTTTATGTGGGAATAACAGTTTTGACATTAACAATGTTCCTTAGACGGTTATTGATTGGTTTCATTTCGCTGCATGAACTATTTTTAGCTAGAATTGCGAGCACACAATTTTTAACAAAACGATTGTTAAAAAATTACCAATTTATGCACGCTTGTTGGAACTTTCAGCTTTATGAACTTTTATGTGAAACAGTAAACAAAAAACATTGTTAAGGGCAATCTTTTGTCCGCTACCTTGTGTGGTGGTGGGTGTTTCAGCGCGGTTATGAAAATAAAATAACTAGCAAAAGAGATAGAAGAGGACAATAGACTGACTTTCGTTTTCTTAGAACGCTGCACTAAACAAGCTACGATCACCTCACTTGTTCGCTCGTCCGAGGGTTTGTTCTTTGGAAGGCTCTAAAGATCCCGAGCCATGGTGATGATGAGACCTCTAAAATTAATTGTAACTTAATTAAATGTGAAAGTTCTAGTAAAGGATGCCCTAGAAAAAGGTTGACGATCCTTGCGCGCTCGTCCCAGCTCGGTTGGCAACAGGCGAATGAAAGCATCGACCACCTCACCAACAACTTTCTACCTTATTTCCTCCGTTGTAGTGCATACATTGCTATGAGTAGAAAAGTTATTGATCGAAGCTTACGCGAAAAAGTTTTGTACTTATCGCCTACGACGATACATGTAGGTACTATTTTATTAATTGGCTAAGTGACATAATCGGATACGGTCCTATTTACAGCGCAGTAAGGTCTCATTTCACTAGTATCAATTTTGTTCCGCTAATAATTAGATATTTCGTAACATAGAATATTATGTATCCATATTCTCCATCCGTCCATAAAAATAATTGATAATAGTACTTACTGCAGACGCTTTATCTATCAAAAAGATCATTTATTAATTACGTATACCTACGTACCAAAAAGTCTACATGTTTCTTAAAGACGTCCAAGTTGAAGCCCTGTGGAAAACCTCCAAGGTTCATAAGTTTACAAGTTTTTGTAAGTAGGTATTCATTATTATCTTTGTCTTGTCAAAAATAAAATTCACCTATTATATTTTGTTATACCTACCACTATAATTTCATCGAGCATCCAAAAGCTCCCCCTACTCACATAACACGCCCAATACCCCACGTCCTTCATCAAACGTTTTTTATCATGAACCTGTCTTCGTGGGGTGTATCCTTTATATATAATATCTTTTATCCTAACTAATATCCCTATTCGTAACTTAAAGTTAAAAATTATGTGTGAATCGATGTTAAACTTCAGTTAATTGATATCAAGTAAATTATAGACCATAAACTATTAAAATAATGTAAATTTTAATCACATTTTAAGTTGTACTCTCGTTTTCAATAGAACGTTTAAAATAACGACGAATAAAACGATTTTTTAACTATAACCATACATTTTGAGAAGCTAAGTACTGCCATATCTACGTCTTACCGCATTCATTGTATAGTCTATCGTAATAGGTTTTTAGACTATACCTACTGCATTCATAAAGGCCCTAGAATAAAAAAGCTTACCACCATACTAAATATTTTATTGTTGTCTAAAATAACGATTAATTTGTTATTAAATCAAATACAGAGTATTTAGGTAAGACTAACATACATTGTAGATTCCTAAATAGTAAAACACCTTTAAGAATTTAAGTACTTAACTAAAATTACAACTATTAGGTAGTTACGGTAGTTAGTGAATTAGCATTCTAAAATTTTTACAATAAAAGTATTGGTTATGTATCTCAAAGTATTATTCTTGATAAGACCCTTTAACTTTAGGGTTTATGGTAACAATTACCTAATCTTCTTTGCACTTCTTAAAATAGCATTGAATAATGTCAATTAGTTTAAAAGCATTTGTTAGGTTAAGTATAAAGTGGTATTACGGTCTAGTTTTATCTTGCCGCCCTCATAGATTCCCAGAGCGTCCGATGTTGTGCGGCTTGCACTCAACGGACCCACATTGTTTTTATTTCCGTGAATCCACTTTAATAGTTGTTTCCTTTCCCTAATTTCCGAAGGATCCTTGTAGTAGTAGTACTATGACTTACGGACATTAATCTTTTATTTTACGAGCCCGAGGGGTCTACTTCAAGTTTTACTTGTTTGCGCTTATTTGCTTGGAAATTTCGTTTTTAGTTCGGAAAAGTTAAGTGCTCTTGATGGAATTCTGTTGAGTCTTGAAAGGAATTAGGGGATTTTAGCTCTTACGGTCTTAATGGAAATCAATATAATTACCTATTAGGCTGACTAGGGCTTTATACCTTGACGATCTAAATACATACCATCTATAATACATAAACAGTTTAGTACCATTCCGCACCAATGCTAACATTTTACTAAAATTAAATTACAATTTTATTCGTTTATTAGATGGTGTACCCATAAATCATTTTCAATTATCTAATTCGAAATACCTATTAAAATACCTAGAATACCGTCGTATTTTTTTGCGTTAAACAGGATTCATAAATCACTGAACAGGCGGTATTAACATAATTCTATGAACATAAAATTGGTATACCTACGTAGATAAAGTAAGAGTTAAAGTATGTATGTATGTATGTATAGCGGCATCTCATAAGTAGGTACGTATGAGACGCATTTACGCGTACATTTTATCTCATGCAAACAGCTGACACTCCCACTTAGAACAAAAATACTTTAACCACTATTTCTATTTTATCCCCGAAGCTATTAAATTCTCATTCAATTTCTTGTTGTATTTGTTCGCAGGTTCGACTCCCGGCTCGTAAATAATGCATCGATTCTCGGCGTAATTGATTGGGAATAAAACTTCAGCGAATGGATCTTAACGAGCGACTTCTAATAGGCGGGGAAACAGCCTGAATGATTTATTAACGATAACATGAATATATCAGGATTTCTAGGAGCTATAATTTTTATAAAAACTGGCCCAAGACTAGACTTAGTACTTAGGCCTATACCCAGTTGTGGGCGCTGTGGATAATGATGATTATAGATACTTTTCTTATAAAAATACTAAGTAAAATGTATAGATTGGACCTCGGTGTAGTGTTACGAGATTTTATATAATATAGGTAACTTTTGTATGTTTTGCTTTTCTAATCAGATCGGTAATATGTAGTGCATATCGAAAACAGTATCTCAGTCATGTATTTTTATTTGAACATAAATCAACCTATAATAGTACCCATAGCAAAGGTTAAGTTACTTTATTGATTAGTTCTAAGTTCCAACTTCATCAAAGCGAAACCATTGATACTGTCCCTAAGTTAGCAAGGTCTTCGGTAACGTTCGGAACATAGTATCTACAGTACAGACCAGCTATTCCCGTAAGTTTCATTATATTTTTTTTTATCAATTTTAAAAGTTCTTTATTAGATTATAAAAGCTTAGCTAGTACAATTCCAGTGTGAATTAAATCCTAGAATTAACAATCATAATTTACAACGTTAATTAAGCTAAAGCGCTTCTCAAAACTTATACAATAAAATTTTACCTAAAGTAGGTACTTATTTCGTATTACGATACATAACAATATATTTTTATTGACTTCAGTTGAAACTGCATCCAATATGATCCAATCGCAGATGTAGGTACTTCTACTTGAAGCCCAAGATACAATCTGGATGATTAGTTTGGGTGTCGATGTCAACCTCTTGAAAAAGGTTTGTACCTCGGCCATGTAACCTGGCATCAATGATGTATTTTTATTTTGGACATAAACATGTTATCTCCCTCACCTTCCGTATTTAAAGCTAGACTTAAAAACTTTTATCTCCATGAAGGGTCGTGATTATTCATCTGATCTATAATATTATTAATATATCTATATATTAATATATGTATGTATGAAGTACATATTTATTTACTTTATATATGATATTTACTTATTTAAAATTATTTATATACCTATTATTTATGTATTTAAGGTTGAAGTTTTTTTATTTTTTATTATTAAGTTTTTTTCTTTTTACACCTCAGCCAATCTTCCATTAAGCAATGCTCCTCTGCATCCAAAGGTTGTCTGGAAGAGATCGCTTTGTTAAGCGATAAGACCGCCCATTATGCTTATATTTATTTGTTTTATTTTTTATTTTTATATGTGTTGTGTTTAGCTTGTAAGGTATAATAAATAATTTTCATTCATTTATCTTTATGAATTGCAGCCGGTTCTAACTGCACTGCGTTGGCACTAGCTACCACTAATAGTGATCCACCGTCGCGTCGGTCGGTAGCGACACTTTTACGATTGCTTACAAGGATATAGAGAAATAGAACGGTACTAGCTATTACTGCTTACTTTTTACCAGTACCTAGAGATCTTACTTAGAAAACTTTTGTGATTTATTTCAATAATTATTATAAATACGGAATTAATCACGTACTTACCGTTTTGTCGGTGTTTCGACCGACAATGTTTCGGATAGTATACCTAGAGATCTACCAATTTATCTGAATTTCAAAGTGACAGCGAACAGTTCTGATGATGACGACAAAAAGTTGTCAACGGTGAGTAGTGTCTGGTCTGTTTTAGGGTTCCTTAGTCTGACTAGGAGTTTCCCCCTGTTCGTAAATATAGGCTTTTTTGTTAGATTTTCAGTGCCGTGCGTGATCAGTGCCGTGCGTGATGGCACACTGTTTAAACACATCTTTTGCATAAGTTATAATGAGTCTCTCTTTTCTTTTGAGATCTTATCATTGCATGTTTGTTGTTAAAAAAATCATTAAGACATAAAAACGATTTGAACTCTACATTGCTCTAATTATTCCAATAATAGCCAGTATTCTGGACAGTTGGCGTCGCCACCCACCACGATTTATAGCTACGATTGGAATTAAACTGTACGTTTCCGTTAGAGTACTAGCAGGCAGTTCCGCGACTCAATCTTAGCTGGATTTTATCGGTTTATTTGGGTTGAACTATTTTCAATCGCTTTTCGTCACACTAAATTCAGATTCAGTAGTTTATTTACTAGAATACACACAATTTACATTATTAGGTCTTAAATCTATGCTAGTTAATGTATCCAGCCTGCATGCAGGCTAATAATAATTAGGACTTTAATTCAAGAAGTCAATGTGAAAAAACTAGAAATAAAGCTAAACTCGCTATTGCAATTTGACTTGGCACCCAATTTTTATCCCATGAGACCTGATTTATGGAATAAAAAGTAGCCTATGTATTAATCCAGGTTATAATCGAATATTAAATTTCATCGAAATTGGTTCAACGTGATTGAGTAACGAACAAATAAATAAATAAACAAACATCCAAATATAATTTTATGTGATAATTGACAATCGCGATTCTAAAGTGGCACTAAAGTTAATATAAAATTCTCATTTTGACAACTGACAGCTGCAATTTTTAACCCTGGATTTTTATATTGTGACTTTTATACTTTCTGCATAAAACAACTTATTTTTACGACTCGCCATGGGCGGTAGTACGAGGGTAAAAAAATAAGGGTAGTACTATGAGAATGTACCTACAAGACCACAAAAAATATATCTAGTACTGTGAATGTTGTGGCAAATAATATCCTTTAATAAATATTACAGACAGAAACAGCTAACAAAATGGACATGTACAAAGACGAGCTTAACTCTAATAAGAGTTTTCTTCCAGCAAGCCTTTAAAGATTCGTTTTCAAACACGAGTAAATTTTACCTCGAGTGAGTTTAAACCATTTATCCTGTGGTATTATATTTTATTTATTTAGTCCCTAATTATTGATTAAAACTGGTATTTATCAATAATTATGTAAAGTGATCGTGAAAGTTTGAAAAATACTATTTAGTCCCCTATTATTTTAACGAGGTGTGTCTTTGTCAAAAGATTTACAAACAATCAGTTTCCAATTTCAATTTTAGTAAACTTTCAATCTAAGCTTCAATGTGACTTCGGCCTTCACGACACTAATACAGCTTTAACGTAAACCTTACTATAAAAGCTATTGAAATAAACTATGTACCAACGCATTGGCTGCAAGCATCTAACATTACGCTGAGCTGAACGCCATAACCTAAACACAAGAGTCGAACTGTTAATATTACATTTAGTTATCCCACTGGAACACTGTTTAGGACGGCCACTAAGAAATGGAAAGCCGACCTGCTAAAGGTTGCTGGGAGCCGTTGGGTGCAGGTCGAACAGATATCGCTCTGGAAATCTATCAAGGCCTTTGTTCAGCAGTGGACGTCCTATAGCTATTATGATGATAATAAAATCATTATACAGTACCTATGCTGGGCTAAGAGTCATTATGTCGTCACGTCAAGTCGAAATGTTTTCGTCTGCTGTCGAATAATATTAATTAATACCCACAGTTCTTCATAACTGTTTCGTTGTTTCGTTTGTTTCGTCATATATTGTTGTATAACAAATTAAATTACTTTCTATTCACCAATATTTAGATGTTATTCTGACCTCCAGAACCCTGTAACTCCAACCAACCAACACTTTATCGTCTTTTATATTAGACGATGTAAGAGTGTCGTAAAATATACATACGCTATATAAGTACATCTGTATGTTAACGCTTCGGAGTAAAGGAGCCTTCATGTCCTTTCTTTATTGTTTTATCAGCATTATGTATTCTGTGAACTCTAAGAGAAAGTTGTATGAGATTCAGTAAGCATATATGACAATGTTTGCTTGTAAATTGTATGTTTAGATGTGAAAATATTGAGTTGGTAAACATATAAAAACAATGGATGTACTGAAATACTAAATTCATAGTATACAGGGTGTCATAAAACACAGAGTAGGGACCGGAAGTCCCTACTCTGTGTTTCTATAATATCGATACCAATCTTATAAATTCGAAAGCAGTTCTGACTGTTTGTTACGTTTTTACGACTAAACGACTGGGCAAGTTTCGAGGAAAGGTATGTAGATAGATAATTATTGGGATTGAGATGTAGGCTATTTTTTATCTGACTGCGCAGAAGGAGGGTGGTATTTTAATGAGAATCCACCCGTGCGAAGCACCCGGCAATAATTTTATAGCAAAAATTAATGCAAAGTCCACTTTATTCACCAGCTAGATGAAACTAAATCTTTTATGAAATCTTATCGATATACATATAAATTCTGTCTTCCGGACAACCTTTGGGTGGATAAAAGTGTAATGCGTAGTGACATTGCTTGCTTGCTACTCTACATAATCCTCACGCAACTTTGAGAGGATTATGTAGAGCAGCAATAGCAATGTTATTTGTTTGTCATCTATTAACATGACAAACAACATTACATGGCTGCTCTACTGTTTATTATTATTATTATAAGCCTGTTGTGTCCCACTGCAGGGCAAATGTCTCCCTTCACTGTTCCACTCGCCTCTGTTGTTCGCAAGTAAGGGCCAATCCTTGAGGTAGAAGTTGAGCTCAACCCGCCACCTTCGCCTGGACCTTCCACGCGGGCGTCGTCCGTTGTTTGGGAGCCATTCTGTGGTGGTCTTCACCCACATTGTATTTGACATACGGCACACGTGTCCGGCCCAGTCCCACTAGAGTCTTCCAGCTTTTTGAACGACGTCGGCTACCTGTGTTCGGGAGCGTATAACCGAGTCCCTGATTCGGTACGTCAGTTTCACGCCCAGGATACTACGCTCCATAGCATACGTTGGCATACCCCAAGGGAGGACTTTTGACGATTTTTTAGCGACCAAGTTTGCGCACCATAGGTGAGGATGGGGAAAATGCACATGCACTCTACTGTTTTTTTTTTGGTATCTAGACTTAAGTAACAACAAAATTAATTTCCCAAGTCTACCTAACTTTTTGTTTCCACTAAGGTCGCAAACAAGCATGCTGCCAAACCTAGTAATAAGGGTAGCGTAACCTGTGCAGTATGTCATTTTATCCCTACTTATATATATATAATATTATAAATGCGAAAGTAACTCTGTCTGTCTGTCTGTCTGTCTGTTACCTTTTCACGCCTAAACCGCTGAACCGATTTTGATGAATTTTGGTATAGAGATAGATGGAACCTTGGGAAAGGACATAGGGTACTTTTTATCCAGATCCCGATCCCGATCCCGGAATTATACGGGTGGAAACGCAGAGTGCAGTTGTGTATCGTATATCCCTACTAAATGAATTTTGGTATAGAGATAGATGGAACCTTGGAAAAGGACAAAGGCAACCTTTTATCCCGATCCCGATCCCGATCCCGTAATTATGCGAGTGATAGATAACGCAGGGTGCAGTTATGTATCGTATATGCCTACTAAATGAATTTTGGTATAGAGATAGATGGAACCTTGGGGAAAGACATAGACAGTCTGTCTGTTTCGTTTTCACGCCTAAACCGCTGAACCGATTTTGATGAATTTTGGTATAGAGATAGATGGAACCTTGGGAAAGGACATCTTTACTTTTTATCCCGATCCCGATCCCGGAATTATGCGGGTGAAAACGCGGGGTGCAGTTATGTATCGCATAATTCAAATACTCCTAGCCAGCTTTTAGAATACTTTCTGCCTGACATGTCCATCAGGCCCATCGGCCTATACACTATGAATGTGTGAGTGTGACGATGCATGGTGTGGTGTGGCGGGGCTGGCGGGCGCGGGCGCGCTGCGCGGCGCGGCGGCAAAGACGTGCGGGGGACGCGGATGGCTCGGTGGGAGGAGTGTAGATCACAAAGTATGCTTACCCGAACGGGCCAACGATCAATAAAATACTAGATATACGATCGGCCCGTCAAGGATGTCCACGCTGGAGAGTGCTTAAACGCCGCTTAAGCACTCTCGGCTCTTAGTCGCGCGCTTGCCGTCGAAGTGACAACATGCCCAAGTGCTCCGTCAAAAGTTGCAAAAACAACACTTTAACTACATTAAAAAAAGATGGAATTTCGTATTTCCGGTGAGTATTACCTTAAAGTTTGATAATTTGATGAATTTGATTTTGAATTAGTCTATAATATGCTTTAAAACAATATTTTACGGAAATATTTGTAACTACAGACACACGACTACGCTACGCTACTGTCCCTTTCCCTCGCGTTGCATCGTTCATTTATCTGTACGTGACCGAAGACCAATGAACCGGACTACATTAAATTTCGAATGAATGGAGTCGCATACTAAAAACATTTTAACAAGTTTAAAAAACAATTTTATTAGTAAGCATTATATACTAATCAGATGCGGCCAATTCTAAAACTACCTTCATGAAACAAACAACTCTCGTGTTTTATTTTTATCAAATTCATTAAAAAAACACGCGGTAGCCTACCCTACCGTTAAATTGTGGGCAACGAGATAAATTTTCGGTACTAAAAATACAGGCATTTTTACCACCAGCGCCACCAAGCCCCTTTATCTGAAGTACAATAGCCTAATGTCAACTGCTCGTTATCTGTTACAAAATACACAATTAACAGCAAAAGAGAAATTGAAACTCTTAGCTAGGCTTACAGCACTCTATTATCTTTGTCCTACTTCTTGCAATATTTACTTTTTTCTGATTTCTGCCTATACTGTTAAAGTTCTAGTACTAAACATGGTTCTGCAATATTGTATACAATACAAAATTCGATTTTATTCAAAACTAGAGGTTGCCCGGGAACTTCGTACGCGAGGATGAAAATGTTATGACCCTCCTTTTTGCATCATTGACCTCGGTCTCATACATTGAAGGGAGATTTACGATTTTATTATTGTAGAGAAGAGAATTCATCTAGGGCCCGAGTAGTCGGCAAGACAAATTAATCGAGCCCAAAAACTCGATGAGGTGGCATCGTTTAATCACAGTTCCCATAGCCATCTTCTGGCTCCATCATCAGACCCTGGATATCATCTAGGTAAAGAATACTCTTTAACACTAATCGAACGAGCCCACACTCGATGTAACTATGTCATTTTATTACAGAGTTCCCATAGCCTGGCTCCGTCATTAAACCCTGACCTGGATATCATTTAGGATCCGAATACTAGTTAAGACAGATCAAATGAACCTAAAGTCGATGTTGTTGTGTAGTTTAGTTTAAGCATCTGATGATGCACCATCTTACTGCATCATGAGATCAGCTTCATGTCGCATATGCATGCAAAATTTCAACTCAAATCAGAAACCGGGCAGGTCTAATATCGCAATATTTTATTACCTATAAACGATAGACAAGACAACGAGGCACATTAAACTGAATAGGAGCCTGTAAAAATGAAAGATTTTATCAAACTATCCGATTATTAAAAAATCCGACTTTTGAATTTGGTTAACAAATGATTTATCCCTACGTAATAGATTCGAAATTTCATTTCTAAACAAAAAAATATTGTGTACGTTTCTACTCCTCCACACTTCTGTTCCGAACGGAGTAATTTTACGATCTTCGAACAGCACATTTTGAATCCGACCTTATTGCCATACCGTTAAAGTCAACAGTTTTTTAAAGGGCAAAAGAAGGCAATAAATTTTTACGACTTAACAGCTGCTTCATTTCATAACGTCATATCTCCAAAATGCGAATGCTTGAAATGAAACTTTTAATCTGCGGAATAAAGTAGAGTTTAGACTATTTAACTTTTGGTATTAATAATGTTAGGCATTTTCGGCACTCACACAAATGCAAGGTATCGCTCGCCGCTTTTCGGCGGTGAGTTTGTTAGGGACAGTGATTCCTGAGATTATAATTTCTTTGGAACGGGCAGACACGTGAGGGCAGACGTCGTTGGCGGACGCATGCGATATCTACAATTTTGAGCTGCAACGTATTCGCTTTCTTTACGTTTTCATTGGTGTTTAGGGTTTCTTGGATAAGCATTTTGTGTTATTTACTTAGTTGTTTTGGTTGTTATTATTAGTTTAGCATAAGTTAGTAGTAGG
The DNA here is from genome assembly GCA_963924445.1 of Philereme transversata. Classification (NCBI taxonomy): domain Eukaryota; kingdom Metazoa; phylum Arthropoda; class Insecta; order Lepidoptera; family Geometridae; genus Philereme; species Philereme transversata. Next base: position 420,813 of record OZ004343.1, on the reverse strand, counting down.
TAGAATTATAGTTAATAGGTAAAATAAATACTTTAATTCATTTTTTAGGATAGGTATAAAATTGTAGTAGATTAGTAGGCAGGTTTTTTTAAGTTTTTTCACATTTAGTAAGTAGTTACGGTACCTAAGAAGGTCAGCATAGTTTTTATTGAGTATTAATAGGTAAGTAATGTTGTTTTGTGAATAAAATAGTTCCAGTAGTTTCGCATATAATTTTATCGATTCATTTTGTTTTTATTCCATGTGGATAAAATAGTTCCAGTAGTTTCGCATATAATTTTATCGATTCATTTTGTTTTTATTCCATGTGGATAGTATATTTTTTTTAACATTTAGTTTTAGTTTAGCAATTCGTTACTAAATTTTTTTGTCAGCTAAAGAATTTTTTTTTGCATAAGTACTTACCTGTTTTTATTACTTTAGGTAGGTAACTGGTTAAGTAATATGCCTCGCAAGCGTAAATCTAATTTAGCGCGTAGCTCTAAAAGAGCTCGAACTGCGCAAGTAGCTAGATCCCAAGAATCTGAGGAGCAGACTCAGGCCCGGCAGATTTTAGATGCTGAGCGACACGCAACGCAAAGAGCTGCCGAGACCTATGAACAAACTCAGGCCCGGCAGATTTTAGATGCTGAGCGACACGCAACGCAAAGAGCTGCCGAGACCTATGAACAAACTCAGGCCCGGCAGATTTTAGATGCTGAGCGACACGCAACGCAAAGAGCTGCCGAGACCTATGAACAGACTCAGGCCCGGCAGATTTTAGATGCTGAGCGACACGCAACGCAAAGAGCTGCCGAAACCTATGAACAGACTCAGGCCCGGCAGATTATAGATGCTGAGCGACACGCAACGCAAAGAGCTGCCGAGACCTATGAACAGACTCAGGCCCGGCAGATTTTAGATGCTGAGCGACACGCATCATTGATAGCTGCAGAGATGCCAGAATAATCCCAAAGACGACGTGTGTTAAATGCTGAACGGCAGTCAGAAAGGAGAAATGCGTTTACAATGTATACATGGGGAGCATTCCACAATGCTGCTTTTGATTATGACCCATCGATTGAGTATAATAACCATCGATTACTTCTCATAGGTGGAATGGATAAAAAATGTATACATTGTGAAGCACTCAAGTGGAAAGAAGAAACTCCGGGTATGTGTTGTTCTGGTGGCAAGGTTTCAATTCCAATACTTGGAGAACCAGAGGAACCATTGAAGTCTTTACTTTTAGGTGATAACAACGAATCGCGGCGTTTTTTAATCAAAATAAGGAAATATAATTCATGCTTTCAAATGACGTCATTTGGTGTAGAAAATGAGGTGGTTATGCCTGGGTTTTCATCTACTTTTACAATCCAAGGTCAAATCTATCATAGGATTGGTTCTTTGCTTCCTACAAATAATGAGCAACCAAAATTTTTACAGATTTATTTTATGGGAAATGAAAACGACGAGGTTGACCGCAGGTGTCAAAACATTCAATTAGTAGAAAAGGATATTGTCTTAAAGATTCAGAGAATGTTGCATGAACATAACCGCCTAATAAACACTTTCACAACAGCCTTAGAAAGAATGCCGGGAGATGATTATAAGTTGGTGATTCACCCAGATCGTACACCAAGTGGGGAACACGAAAGACGATATAATGCACCTTTAATAAATGAAGTCGCAGCCATGGTTTGTGGTGAACAGTTTGCTTCCCGTGATATAGTTTTACATGCCCGTGATAACACACTAACTAGGGTGCCGGATACACATAAATTTTACGATGCGTTACAATATCCGCTAATATTTAGCAAAGGGCAAGAAGGGTATCACTTTCAAATTCCACAAGTCGATCCTGTAACTGGCCTGCCCTTGCCTAACAAAAAGGTATCATGTATGGACTTTTATGCCTTTCATATCATGATTAGAGAAAATGATTTTAATATTATATCACGATGCAGGCAACTGGCCAATCAGTTTTATGTTGATATGTACGTTAAGGTAGAAAGTGAACGATTACGATACATAACATTAAATCAAACTAAATTAAGAGCAGAAAATTATATCCACCTTCAAGACGCAGTAGCGAATGACGCTAATCTAAATCCAAATGATATTGGTAGAATGATAATTTTACCGTCTTCATTTGTAAATAGTCCGAGGTACTTACACGAATACTCAGGATGCGTTTGCTTATGTACGTACATATGGTCGCCCTGACTTATTCGTTACGTTTACTTGCAACCCAGCATGGCCGGAAATAGTAAATGAATTAATGCCGGGTCAAAGCGCGATTGATAGGCATGATGTAGTCGCAAGAGTTTTTAGGTTGAAAGTTAAAAAACTTATGTCTGTTATTTCCAAAGGCAGAATATTTGGAGAAGTGATCTGCTTTATGTATTCCATAGAGTGGCAGAAGCGTGGCCTACCATGTCCACATATTATTGTGGTTAAAAGACAAGTTGAGACCCGATCAAATTGATAATATTATCAGCGCAGAAATACCCGATCCAAGCACTGACAAGACACTTCATGATATTATAGTTAAAAACATGATTCATGGTCCATGTGGACCTGAAAATCCTCAGTGCCCTTGCATGAAAGATGGAAAATGCACAAAGAAATTTCCTCGCAAATTACACAAAGACACTGTCCACAGTGAAAACGGATACCCACTCTATCGTAGAAGAGCACCAGCAGACGGAGGTCGAACGGCATCTGTGAAACTACGAAATGGGAGTTACGTCACTATTGATAATAGTTGGGTGGTCCCTTATTCCGCTATTCTATTAAAAATATTTAACGCCCATATAAATGTTGAGGCTTGCAGTTCAGTGCGCGCTATCAAATATATCTGCAAATATATTAACAAAGGCAGTGACCAAGCTATTTTCAATTTTAGGAGCACAGAGCTTGCAAATCGCGTAAATGAAGTACATACATATCAATCTGGTCGTTATGTTAGCAGCAACGAAGCCGTGTGGCGGTTATTAGGGTTCCCGTTGCACGAAAGGCACCCCACCGTTACACATCTAAGTGTACACTTAGAGAACGGTGAACGAGTTTATTTTACAGAAGATAATTTCCACGAGCGACTATCTACTCGACCAAAAACCACCCTTACAGCTTTTTTTGAACTTTGCATAAGAGATGAGTTTGCAAGAACTCTTATGTATGCTGAGGTACCGAGATATTACACATGGGACGCAACCAGAAAAACTTGGAAACGCCGAATTCAAGGAACTTCGGTTCAGAACTGGCCTGGTGTCAAATCTGGAGATGCCTTAGGACGGGTTTACACAGTCCATGTTACTAACATGGAATGTTTTTGTTTAAGGATGCTTCTACACCATGTGCGTGGGCCAACCTCTTTCAATGATCTCAAAAAATACAACAATCAAGAATTTTCAACATTTCGAGAGGCATGTGAGGCAAGAGGATTATTGGAGGATGACAATCATTGGAATATAACACTGGAAGAGGCTGCACAATGTAGATCAGCGGCCAAGGTGAGAATGCTTTTTGCTATACTAATAGCGACATGTGGGCTTTCAAACCCTCAACAACTGTGGGAAAGGTACAAAATTCAAATGGCCGACGATATTTTACACAGAGTACAACATCATAATCCAAACGTTACATACAATGATTTCATTTTTAATGAAGCCCTAACAAAGATAGAAGACCAAGTCATAACTATAACTGGGAAAGATTTGTCAGATTTTGGGTTGAGCAGGCCGCAAAGAACTGGGGAAGTTTGCAGTGATATAATAAGAGAATTGAGTTACGATGCTGCTTCTTTACAACAACAAATAACTGAGTCTGTTCCGCGTCTAAACCCAGAACAAAGATTAGTTTTTGAGAATGTTGTGCAAAAAATCGAAAGTGGCGAAGGTGGTTTATTCTTTTTGGATGCGCCAGGAGGCACGGGTAAAACATTTCTTTTAAATTTACTTTTAGCCCAAATTCGTAAAGATAAAGGAGTTGCTGTTGCTGTAGCTTCTTCTGGAATAGCAGCTACGTTACTTAATGGTGGCCGAACGGCACATTCAGTACTTAAACTGCCATTGAACTTAGCTCATGAGGAAATGCCAGTTTGTAACATTACTAAAAATAGTGACCGTGGACGAATGTTACAGCAATGTAAGCTGTTGGTTTGGGATGAATGTACCATGTCCCACAAAAGAGCGATAGAAGCACTAGATCGGACCATAAAAGATATTAAGAGTAACCAAAGTATCATGGGTGGTATGGTGGTACTTTTAGCTGGCGATTTTAGACAGACTCTGCCGGTAATTACTAGAGGCACGCCGGCAGATGAAATAAATGCATGTTGAAAAGCGTCTCCATTATGGGTGCATGTAAAAAATTTTTGTCTGACTACAAATATGCGAGTACAACTGCACAGTGATACACAATTGGTGCAATATGCGGATGCTCTTCTGAAAATCGGAGAAGACCGTATGGAAACAAATAGTGACGGAATGATTACATTGAATCGTGAATTTTGTAATGTTGTCTGTAACATGGATGACTTAAAGAACAACGTCTATCCCGATCTTGCAACCAATATGAAGAACAGACAATGGCTGTGCGAAAGGGCAATTTTAGCACCGACAAACGAAGTAGTGGGGCAGATCAACGAACAAATCATGTCAGATGTGGAAGGTGATTTTGTTGAGTATCTGTCCGTAGACAATGTCATGGACACTGAGCAAGTGACATCGTTCCCTGTAGAATTTCTTAACTCCTTAGAATTATCGGGGGTGCCTTCCCATAAGTTGAGGCTAAAAGTAGGTGTCCCGGTCCTGTTGATGCGAAATCTTGACGCACCAAGAATGTGTAATGGCACACGTCTACAAATTACACACCTGGGACGCAATATTGTGAGAGCAATAATTATGACAGGAACAGCAAAGGGAGAAGAAGTGTTAATTCCCCGTATTCCAATAATCCCTACCGATTTGCCATTCCAATTCAAAAGAGTACAATTTCCCCTGAAAGCAGCATTCGCTATGACGATAAACAAAGCTCAAGGACAGACACTCAAAGTAGCTGGTGTTCATTTAGAAAAAAACTGTTTCTCCCATGGGCAACTGTATGTGGCGTGCTCACGAGTATCGAGTCCACAAAACCTACATGTTTTGACCAAAGAAGGAAAAACAAAAAATGTCGTATACAAAAACGTATTAAACTAAGTTAAGTCATGGATCAGGGTCAGGAAAAGTCTACCTATGTTAATCTCAATAATTCAATGTGCCGGCTTCATTAGAATCGTTTCATTATAGTTTCAGAGCCTATTCAGTCCAAACAAATTTACACGAAGTAGTAGTTCTACGCAGACGAAGTCGCGGGTAACAGCTAGTTATTATATATATATATATTATTATGTTATTTGCTCTAAAAAATAATAAATAATGCTGGAAATTTCTCACAGCGCCATCTAGTCCCAAACTAAGCAAAGCTTGCACGATGGGAACTAGATAACTGATAGAATACTTATATACTTAAAATCTTAAGTTTACTATAAAAGTTAACCCCTTCATTTCTATCGCGAAGTTTTGATTAAGTATCAAAGTAATTCTCCGTTACTTGTGCTTAACCTGATTAAAATTGAAATACAATCCAAATCGCTTTGTTGTCAGAAACAAAACGAACGCAATTAATTCGTTAAAATGCCCTTTCTAAAATTACAAATTCTTCCATACAGCTGATACTCATGCTAACCCCCATTTGTTATACAAACCTTATTTAAAAATGATAAAGTTCATTTTCTTTTGAAACGTGAAACAGCTGATCCGTTGTCGGTTGCACCCCTATCTACATTTCAACGATAGTGACTTCTATGGCTGTAATGATAAGGTATAAATTGGTTTGGTTTTCGTATACAGGGTGGTACGGTCTCAGCTGACTGACTTCAGATGTTATTTATAATCTTATTCTGTTACAGATGCATCTCGAACGCAAAAAATGTTTTTACGACCGTTAATGAGTGTTTATGAGTGTGTTTATTTGTGACTTTAAACAAAATTAGAACCATATATAGCCACTGTTAGTCGGTATAACGTATCATATAAACTCGATATTAACTCTGTCCCTCTGTCTGTCTGTCCGATGAAATTTGGTATATATGTAGATATAACTTTCATTAGGACTTAGGCTACTTTTTACCCGACTGCGTAGGACAGTAATTTTTTTATTGAGAAAGCACGCGCGCAAATCCGCGTGCGGCAGTTAGTAAACAAATAAATAACATTCTATATAACAAAAGATACTCGTCGGCTTTGTTTGTCAGTAAAAAGTAGCCTACGTTTCAATCCAGGTAATATTCTATCTATGAACTAAATTACATAGAAATCGGCTCAGACGTTACGGCGTGATTGAGTAACAAAGAAAGAAACAAACAAACATCCTTAATATTAGTACGAGATCTCTTTGCATTGATTCAGATATGAGATTCTAAGAGTGTCATTTTATCACAGCACTCAAACCTTGGGTCATATATTTGCAGATCCTGCAAACATTTGTCCGGCACAGGAAATCGAAAATGCAATCTTCTAAAACTCAACCATCGCACGACAGAAAAATCGATGTAATCGCTCAGGCCTGACAACCGTGTAAAAATGTATTTAAAAAATAATTTCAGTTGTAAAAATACTAAAAATCATTACCTTATGCTCAGAACTCATAGCTTCGGCGCTTAGGACCTATCGGAAATAAGAAAGCGGCAATTTGAGTCCCTATGAGCTTACCTAGTTTGGAAAGGGAGCCTCAGGGCAATCATATCGAAGCACACATTAAACTGATCACGTCCCGCATGAAGTAGGTAAACCAAATTAAACTCAAAAGCCGAAATAGTTTTGGAATAAATCCAATTCCACCGCGGAGAAGACATCAAATATTAAGGAAGTGCTTTGGCATTAATTGACATGCGGAGTGCGAGATCTCGGGGGATGAACGGGGTACTTAGGAGCTGATGGGGTAGTGTGGTACATGCAGATGGGGCTAGGGATGGGGTGGATGAAAAACCAAATCCGTCTCATTTACAATTACTATTTTTTAACTAAAATGTTTAATCTCAGTTTGATCATCAATGTTTTTATTAGCACTGGCGTTCTTTCAACTAAGCGGTTTGTGTTTATATTTCGTATGCGTCGTGTCGGGACAACACGGTGTTTATATAGTTTCTACATTATATCATCTACGTGGGCTCTACGCTTCATCTAAGCAGGGTCTACGAGACTACAGGACATTTACGTGGGCTCTACGTGGCGTGGCGAATACGAGATTGAAGTATCGCGTAGTCATTTGACGAAAATGGTTTTTGCTTGTCAATTACTCATTTTTGGGAATCCCATCATTATCATTTAGTAGAGTGAAGATGTTTGGCGAGATTAGACGCAAAATAAAATATAATTACCTAAAGGAAATGTATACTGGTTATGTTACCAGTAAGTTACATTATGCAATCCCTTCACCCCCATCACTAGCCAAGGTTTATTTCAATCATGTTCGTCAAGGTTGCGGTAACCAGCCATCCGGATATATCTGGACAAATCTGACTTACTTTTCGTCTTTATTACATCATACTAATATTATAAATGTGAAAGTTTGGATGTTTGTTTGTTTGTTACTCAATCACGTCGTAACGGCTGAACCGATTTCAATAAAATTTGGTATGTACGTAGATTATAACCTGGATTAACACAGACTTCTTTTTGTTGACAAACAACGCGTGCGAAGCCGCTGGTGGAAGTTAGTTAATAGGTACAAGATGTTCATGTTTATATTAAGAGAGCGCATATCCTACCTTACAGCAAACAAACAGAACCTAGTAAAAACATATAAGTACTAGATTTACTTCTCAGATTTAGGATAAAAAGTCGTAAATCGTTAGAATGTTTTATTTTATCGAACACTTTACCAATATCTTAGATAATAATCTTAGAGACACAAACAGAGATGATGAGTCAAAAAACATTGCATCATTTTGAGTTTCTGAAAATTGTTTTCTGATTTTCTTTTGCGGTAGGCCAGATGTTAACTGATTTATGTAAAAATAAATAGGGAAAAGAGCAAAAAGTTTCAGAAATTATGAGCATTGTTATCATATACCATGGTTACCACTTATCATCACGTGAGCTTGATCCATCTCTATAAAAAAAATTTAAATAAAAAAAATTGTTGCTGAGAACTTTGAATCTGTTTTGTAAAAAAGAAACCCTAAATGCCTAGTTGTCTAAGTGCCTATAGTGTCATTTACCGATATCAGAATATTGGGTGATACACATTTAGTGTAATCTTTAACTCTTCAAACATAATATACAAGCAACAAAATATAATTTAAATTAATAATAAAAAACTTAATTAAATATAAAACCAAAATATTCATTTTATATTGAGGAACGGAGGAACATGCAATATATAAAATTATCAAAATTATTCTTGTTATATAACGAATAAATAAATATTGTTTTGTTTTTATTTCAAGAGCGGAAAAACGTTATCCCTTTCTGTATTGATAACTAAATTTACGAAAGATAGTCCCATCTCTAGTCCTTGCTTGTGGCACATCCCTATTAGCGTGGATTTAGACTCTGTGGTTAAACAGCGATTATGTAGGATTAAGGTTTTACGGCTCGATTGTATTTTTTTATTGTAATGCTAGTAAATGGCATAATTAACCGTCTAATATTATCCTGTTTAATAGTATGGACAAGATGACTGCCTCCGTGGCGCAGTGGGCGTATAGCCGGCTGAGACGCAGGAGGATTCAATTCCCGCCGCGGAACAAATGTTTGCATGATCTACAGACATTTGTTCCGTGTCTGGGTGTTTTTCCATATATTATAAGTATTTATTTACAAAAAAAAAATAATATATATATATATATGTAAGTATTCTATCAGTTATCTGGTTCCCATAGTACAAGCTCTGCTTAGTTTGGGGCTAGATACCGCTGTGTGAAATGTCCAGCAATATTTATATTTATTTATTTATTTATTTATTGTAAGAATTCTTGGCTCTCATAGTCTGTCTTGCCCATTATCCCTACTTCTAGTGCAATTAAACAATAAAAAGCTTAGCTTACAGATTCCTATGAATTTTAAAGTTTTTCTTAGGACTTTCTGAAAATGGTTACCCTAGTAACGGCCCCAGTACATTTTGTTTACATGTCCCTCGCCCCAACGGCCCACCGAGTAATCTACGCTAATGTTTGCGAAATTCAGAGGTTTAATAACATTCTGCTATGCTATTAATTTATGTCTATTTCATCTGATGACAAACTCAAAATTAAACTTCACTAAGATTATTAAAGGCAAATTCGATTTCTATACTCATAACACTTTATAATTAATAAATAAAGAATGCTGGACATTTCACACAACGCTATCTAGCTCCGAACGAAGTCAAGCTTGTATTCTGGAAACCAGACAACTAATACAATACTAATATTATATAAATACTTTTTTTTTGTAAAACATACTATAATACTTATATAGAAAAACACCGGAACAAATATCTGTAGATCATACAAACATTTGTTCCGCGACGGGGATAGAACCCGCAACATCCTTTGTCGCAGCCGGCGCCAGTCCACGACGCCACGGAGATCGTCCAATTCACAAATTTATTGTGGTAAGTTTACCCCCAGATAAACGTCATCATCATCATCATATCAGCCAAAAGCGCCCTCTGTTGAACATAGTCCTTTCCTCCCCCATAGATTGCCAGAGCGATCGATCGGCCTGCACTCAACAACTCCCAGCAACCTTTACTAGCTTGTCTTTCCATCTAGTTTGGAACATGCATTAAAATCACATGGATAATTTTGACACGTCAACTTTACCGCCTGTTCCTCCGCGAGTTTCACCGCGGGTGAATCTATTTGTAAAGCGATCTTATCGCCAAAATAGTGATATCTTCGAGACAACCTTTTCGGTTTTACTGTTCCGAAAATATGTTTTATTGAGATATTTTTTTCCTTTGATGTTCATTATTTCTAGTGGACATGTCTTCCTAGACAGACAGCTGCAACAATTATGTTTTAGAGCTCCGAGCCAAGTAGTAAAAACGAAACCCTTATAGTCAGACTTTGTCGGTCTGTGCAAACCATTATTAATATCTGTAGTAAGTAGGTACATAAGTACCTACCCTACCTACTGACTTATTTCAAAGAATCCCTCAGTCCATTCAACCTTATTCCAAGAAGGCTAGGCACCTTATTATACGAAGACTTGAGGGTTTGTAGCCCAAGGCCTATTAGCATAGAGGAATTAGCCCATCTATTCTTATCAGTGATAACAAGGGCCGCCTCACGGTACCTCCGCTGCCTCCAAATGCCTCCAGATACCTCACAAGTTCACAACCCCTCAACTTACTCAAGGAAGCACTTTCTTATCTACCCGCAAAAGTACCAAAACCACAAACCGTTTGCCACAACCTTATCGCCTAAAGATTAGATTGAAAATCGCGTGGCAGGAAGCTTATAGAAGGCAGTAATTTTGGAAGATTCTAGCAATATCAAGCTCGATGTCGCCTGATCGTTGTAATGGAGATTGAGTGTGACAGAGATAGATGTATATGTCAGAGAGAGAGGTGGGAAATTCATGAAGTTTCCTAGTTACTATGTATTCGTGTACCTTAAACGAATTTGTGATGAAGTTTACATAACGCACTGCTGTATTAGTCTCTAATGTGTGGGATCGGCTCCCGTACGAGTAGGTAACAAGTTTTTAATTTAACGTAGAATTTAAAATAATATTTTGGGGTATTTTGTGATTAATGAAGAAAATATTTAAGTACCTCAATTAGTCATCGTAGGTACAAAATGGTGGCTTTTATTTTTCACAGTCCCTGTTTCATTCTTGTTTATTTTTTATTGATCTTTATTTTATTTTCTTTGTGTGCTATTTTTAATATGGACTTAAATTATACCTATTGCCTGATTTTTTTTATAACCTCTGGGACTTAATACGTTTTAAGTCTCATTATTTTAATTGTTTGTTTGGAAATGCTTTAAAATATTTTGACATGAGTGAGTGTTTTTTTTATTTTTATTTCATTTATTACAGAATCCACAGCACTTGATATCAATCAAGTTTTTTTGTTAATCGATCTAGGTCCCACGTTCAGAGATTTTCGCAAATTTTCTTTGAAAACCCCGATACACTACACTGGCTGCACCAACTTCTATCAAATCACACGGTAAAATCAATGAAGTGAAAGTTTGGATGTTTATTTGTTAACAAATAACGTCGTAACGGCTAAACAGATTTCGATTAAAGTTATGTAACGTAGATTGATTTTTTTTATTTTTTTTTATTTTTTTTTGATTTTTATTTGAACTGGATTGAAACAAAGGCTACTTTTATTAACAAACCATGAGTGCAAATCCGCGGGCGTGAGCTAATCCCAATGTAAACGTTAAATAATATTAAATTAAATAGTAATAATAAACGCCAAAGTTTGCATGGATGTGTGTGTGGATGTTTGTTACTCTTTCACGCAAAAACTACTGAATGGATTTTAATGAAATTTGGTATTTATGTAGACTATAACCTGGATTAACACATAAGCTACTTTTTATTAACAAACCACGCGTGCGAAGCCGAGGGCGGAAGCTAGTACTTATCTATAGGAATATTTATTCTGTGGCTAAGGTAATAACTATCTCGCATAAGACAAAGGTTTTGAAGTAACACACACTATTTTATATTACCAGCCAGAAATAATAATTTGATAACATCTACCGACCCACACTAAGCCTATTATTGATGTTGAAAAACAATGCCATTTGAGTTTAGGAACCCCACAAGTGGCACTTGATTGTGGTTCGTGAGATAGACCGTGGAATCGTTGTTCACAGTACCAGGAGTTAATAAACAGTTAGGAGGTAATCCAGTACCACATCGTGAGACTGTATGGGATATTTCCGTCAAGTTTTTTGCGAGGGACGGATGGATGCGGTTTGCCCAGATGGTAGGTAAGGTAAGGTTAAAAAATAATTACTCACATCTGCTCTCAAGTTATTCGGGATGCACCAAATTGTGCCAAAAACAGATGACTTCCATTTCCAAAATAAGCTCCGGCAGAATAACTAATATTTCGAACCGAACTCGATAGAATAAAACCTTTTTGGTGCAGTGTGCTTACAACTTTTGTGTGAATATTCGAGCTCAACTCTAAAAAAAATTTGAATGGAGAAATAAATCTAAATACAAATAGAAAATAGCATTCGAATTTCAAATTCAAATTTATTCACTCACACAGAAGTCGATCTACGGAGTTCGGTTATTGATTTTAGAATAGATATAGGTACTTAAGTGCAAAATCAAGAACATTACAGAAAAGAACGAAATCTTCGACCCAGGAATTTGCCAGTGGGCGCTAAACGCGGGCGGGTGCGGTGCGGGGCGGTGCCACAGTCAGGCGGAGTTGCGCATAACTCGGCGAATTCGAAACTAGTCGCGCATCCGCGCTCAATGACGCTGAACTTGTGACGGTTTGTGTAAAGTTTGTAAAAGCATCAAAATGCCGCGCTGTGCTGTACTAATGTGCAAGAACGACAGTAGGACCGTCAACGTGTCTAATGGAGGAGTCTCCTACCATCGGTGAGTAAAAGCACAAAATAAGCAGACAGGAACAGATGTAGGTAGCTAAAGTTTACGACATAAACGCGAACCAATGTTGGTTATGTATTCGAGGATCTTTGATCAAGTCAGTCAAAGCTTGAAGCAAAAAATAAACATTATTATTTATTGCTTATTTAATAAGTAGTGTGGATGGATTCATTTTATTTAAAACATTATATTGTAGCTGTTTTTTCCGGAATAAACAAAATAAAACAAAACAATTGTGTAAGTTATGATGTAAAAATGTTAAGTACCTACCTAGGTACTCAAACATAATGTTTAAGCACATCCACTAATATTATAAATTCGAAACTCTATTGTTACGTTTAACAACTAAACGGCGGGACCGATTTCCATGAAATTTGGTATACAGATGGATTATGACCAGGATTGGGTCATAGGCTAATTTTTACCTGACTGCGCAGAAAATTAAGAAAATAAGTTAGAGACAGTTTATACTTAGATAGGTTCCAGCCACGGTTTAACAAAGGGTGCAATCAAAAATCGTCGGTACCTACTAATTCCTTGTGCAATAGTTCACTGCTTGGTATTTTACACACGGACAGATAAAGTCACACGAGTGAAGTGATTTTAATCTTCGTTATTTTAGAACTAAAACGATTTGAATGTGTGTCAAGATTTATTCAATGTAGGTACGGTCAGCAACAAAAGTTTATTACTGTTTAAGATTGTATACGCGTTGCAATTACAATTCAGGGAATCCAGCAAAAACGTGAAAAGTAATCACAGGTTCGATTCGCTGAGGTTATCATCATCATCACGCAATAGCAGCAGACTGTGTCAGCTAGACGTAGGTCTCTCCCAAGGTGTGCCACTGAGCACGACTCTTCGTCTAGTCTCCCCCAGTTACAGCGCAAAGATCGATGCTCCAAGGGTGCAAGGGGGGTTTCATAATTAATGAATCTCCGTTGCAAAAAGAGGAATGTTATAAGTTTAACGCCTGTGAGTGTATCTGTGTATCTGTCTGTGGCACCGTTTAAAACGGATGGACCAATCACGACGCGGTTTTATATAGAAAGCTTGTTTAACTGGGATCAGGTCAGCTGATCCGAAGATTACTTATCACCACTTTTCCTTACTGGTGAAGGGATCTCAGTAAAATGGAAATATTTTATGGGCTTTTTAAGTTTTATAAAAAACTGTTTTTTTTTGTTTTGTAGGTTCCCGAAAGACCCACACATCAAAGAGAAGTGGATAGATGCGACCGGCCGAGGAGTTAACTGGTTTCCGAAACAGTCCAACACGATCTGCTCCGAGCATTTCGACCCCAAGGATATACTGCTGACGAAGAAGGGGTACAAGTACATCAGTGACACTGCTGTCCCCACCAGGAACTTTCTCTCTTATCATGTTCGGGTATGTTCATTTACTATCCTGCAAAACACTTATAAGGATTAGCAAGCTGAAGTGGTAGTGGGCGAGGCACATAGCTCAACGAACTGACGGCCGTTGGGGCAGAAAGGTTCTAGAGTGGAGACTACACTCTGTAAAGTGCAGTATAGGATAGCCCGCAACTAGATGAAAAGACGACCTGATAAAGGTTGCTGGGAGCTATTGGGTGCAGGCCGCACAAGATTGGTCGCTCTGGAAATCTATGTGGGAGGCCTATGATAAGCAGTGTTAGTCCTGTGGCTGACATGATGATGATGATGAAAACACTAATGTTAGTTCGTATGACGAAGTGGCAAACCCTGGTTTACAGTTGAGCTGATATATTAATGACTGATATAGTCGGGGCCTAAACCATTACTTGCGACGAGAGCATGGGTCTTAGGAAGCTTAAGAAGGGAGGTCTTACTACTAAATCGGCTATTTGCTACTTTTTTTGCAGACACCAACGGCAGAATCTAAAACTAAGTCAAAATCGGATGAAGCTGAAATAGCATTGCCTCTTGAACATGTCAAAGTCGAAGCCATTGCAGGACCATCCAGGAAGCGAGTGTCTAATTCCTCGCTATCATTACCTGCAAAGGCACAGAAGCAAGCAAGCGACGAAGATCTCAATTCTGATGATGATATCCATAGTGGTGAAGAAGAAAACTATGAGAATTTAACGGAGAAAGAGAAAGAACTAGACAGCATGTTGAGATACGAACAGAACAAGCTCAGCAAGCAAGCAATCAAAATGAAACGGCTGCAAAACAGACTGAGAAGATTGAAAATGACCATCGTGAATATAGAAGATCTTTACAAGGCGTTAGAAGAAAAGTTACACATTCCAATCGATGACATGATGATCTTGAGATATACTGAAGTAAAGGTCAGTGTTATACAATTTAAATATTCTTAAACTTTTTAAGAAAAGCTATTAATTTCAATTTTTTTTTGTTTGGCAGGTATCTGAATTAGTAGCCCGTCGACAAACTAACAAAGAACTTTCGGAAGTGGTCTCCAAACTGACGTATTCAGCGGAATTCCGTAGTTTCGCTCTAACTCTATACTTTATTTCGACTAAAGCCTACAATTACGTGCGCAAGACATTTAGGACCAGTCTACCACATCCGAGAACACTGAAGCACTGGTATCTGCGGGTTAACGGAGAACCAGGCTTTACCAAAGAGGCTTTTGTGGCTCTGAAACGCAAGGCTGAAGCATCCAGTCAGCCCATACTCGCCACGCTAGTCATACATGTCATGTACGTCAATCGTCACGTCGAAGTCGATGATAAACTTTACGGCTACATTGATTTGGGGACGGGCTTAGATATGGGTGATATGGTGCCTGAAGCAAGACAGGTTCTAGCTCTATCTGTGACTGCAATAAACGGTTACTTCAAAATCCCTGTAGCCTATTTCCTTACAAGAAATGTAACGTCAGTGCAACGAGCCGAAATCGTGAAGCTGGCCATTGTAATGGCTCACGACGCCGGCATCAATATTGTTGCACTGAGCTTTGATAATAGCTTGGACAATATACACATGGCGACTCATCTCGGATGCAACATTGATAAGAGACGTGTCACATTCGAGCATCCCGTAACCGATGAACCTATCGTAGCCATACTGGATCCATCAAATACTCTGAAATATCTCCGGAACGCACTGAATGACTGCGCAACTTTTATCGACAAAGATGGCAATGAAATTCAAGGGCAGTTTCTTACGCAGATGAATAAAAAGAAAAGAAATGACATGTATATTGATTACCAGAATGCAAGGGTAAACGTAAAACTGGCAAATGAACTTTTTAGTCCAAAAATTGCAGAAATGCTGCAACAAGAAACTTTCGAAAACAGTGAGCCGACTCAAATGTTTATGACGCTATGCAACACTGTCTATGATGTGTTCAACTCTGTAAATTCACACGTGTATGGATACAAGAATGCTTTGGACAAGAACAACGCAGACCAAATCTTCGAGTTCCTAAGCATGGCATCAGAATATATCACCAACTTGAAAGCGAAAAACGACGACTTTGCTCCTTTGTTGAGAGGCCTTCATAGAATTTTCTCATTTGATGCCGGGATAAAAATATTGTACAAGAGCTTGATCGAAACAAAGATTTTGAAAAGTCTGCCTCTTTATAAGCTGAGCCAAGATCACCTGAAGCTTATCTTCTGGAATATAAAGGTGGACGCAGGATGTAACATCGACACAGATCCCACTCCAAAGAAGTTCATATTTGCGTACAAGAAAATGGTGGCCCAGATGAAAGCTTTTACGAGTAATAATCCTCCTATTGAGCAAATATCCATTCCTCTATCCCCTTCGCCGGTGGACCGCATAAACAGGATCGCTGGACAAGATCTGGCCGAAGAAGATAATATTCAAAATGATCCGGAATTAGAAGCAATTCTTGACACAATATCTGATAATAATGAAGTCGCCGTAATCCAGATCGCTGGGTACATCGTTCAGCAACTGATCAAGAAGATCAACTGCGACGTCTGTGTTGAGGCGCTAGTCACTCGAAAGAGGTCTATAAATAACTTCATCATCGCCAAAGACGAAGCTCGCCTTCTCTACCCGTCGCCAGACGTGGTCAAAGTCTGTAAAACCTCTGAGATCTACCTGAAAGGCTATGACGGTAAGAAAACGAGGCAAATAGTCAAGAGTGAAGTTATGATGGCGAAGATAATGCGTCAGTTTGTCGAATCAAAGATATTTGATGATATTAGCTATCATCAGGTTGGTGAGTTCCCCGAATCGAACCACGTGACAGATCTCATGAAAGCCATCGTGGAGAGATATGTGAGGATCCACTACAAGGTTAGGATCAAGCAGGAAACGTACAAAGACGTGCTTGGTGAGCTGAAACGGATATGGTCGCAGCCGCTTGGGGCACAGCGCCGGCGTGCTCCACCGAGAGGCTCTATTCCAATAAGTTTCTTTTTTCAATAGCATTGTGTTTTATTTCATAAACTTGGCCTGCATTACAATGTTAGGTGTAAGATTGCCCAGTTTGGCAGGACACAACCACTCGATGTGACGTTACGAACTCACGCACGCACGACCCAACCGTCAAACTAGTAACCATTTCATTGGTTGGCCAATGAAATGCAATATGGTTGTAGGCGATGTTGGGTGGTTGAGTCCAGCCAAACTAGGTCGTCTATCGATGCTTTAAGAAGAATGAGTATTTGACTAAATTCAAAAACAATAAGACTGGAGATTAAACAAATCACAAGACTGCATTCTTCACAAGACTAAACGACGTGACAATACAACTAAAGACGAACACGACATCATTCGAACGTGACAAAAGGGAACATGGCGCGATGCGAATAATTTGTCCCGGGATAAAGTACATCTTCCGAGATGAATATCATCATCCCGTCCTAATGAGTCCCGGGTCCCGAGTCCCGGTGATAGCGAGTTGTTAATGACGCGGTCCGCATTATGCACAGAACATAAAGCCTGATATGTACCGATGTACATTTAAACGCTTGGCTAATGGCCTGTGCGTCCTGCTTCTTTATTGCAATACTGAAATGGCTATGGGAAAAAGCGATGGCTATCGTTTTGATAATCTTTGTGATGCTGTGGCCGCTATGGGCTACTAACCGGCTGATTTTAAGACGCACAAGAAATGATTCAAATAGCGCTACGAGATACTGTTCAAGACATCCCGCAAATACTCATATAGCCCAATTTTCGTAATGAATCCACTTCAAGATCAAATTATTTTTCAAATATAAATTTTTTTTGATAAAAATGGTCACACACAGTTTTTTCTTAACCATTTTAAGGTGATTGGGGCTCGGGCCGAAGTAATAAATATATGGCCTGGCTTACACCGGAGCGAGCTTACGAGTTATGGCTTAGTAGCGAGTGTGGAGACGACATCCGTAAAATTATACTTCTATGGCGCGCCGTACTTGCCTTGGGCTTACACCGCAACCACAGAATATTACAGAAGTTAAGCTTAGTACAACGAGCACGAACACAGACGCGTTCGTATGTCGTTGACTTCTAACTGTCCTGTTTTGATACCTAGTCCTCTGATAGTTAATCTACGGAATGACAATTTGAGCATTACGTACGAACAGTACAACGTTATATTTCGGTGCAAGTTATCCTAGTTAAATGGTCTATAAAACAAAATGAAGTGGACCAGTAATTGTCTACAGGATATTTAGTTCACCGGATGTCACCGATTGCCGAGGACAGGACAAGGCAGGAACAACACGCGATGGCGTCCGAAAATTGTTTGATTTACGTGTTTGGTTAAGTATTCAGTATTCATTTTATTCGCCATTTCATTACATTGCATAATATTGGTAGGTATGTCAAAATTATATTACAGATGTCAGATAGTAATAGAAACTAGTTGTATCTATGCCCGCGACTTTGTCTGTAATTTTTTAGATCTCGACAACAACGCCACCTACCGGGT
Organism: Philereme transversata; assembly: GCA_963924445.1. NCBI lineage: Eukaryota > Metazoa > Arthropoda > Insecta > Lepidoptera > Geometridae > Philereme > Philereme transversata. The sequence goes on along the minus strand of OZ004343.1, from coordinate 402,337 downwards.
CCAATTGTGAATTTAAATTATCCAGGGACTCAATCAAACACACACAAAAATATTAATCAGATCGGTTCAGCCGTTTTTGAGTTTTTTATATCTTCCGTTGTACCTACATACATACATAGCGAGCTTTATACGCATAGGTTCCTTGTTTATAGGTTTTGATAAGTCTGCTTCTTGCTATGTACCTATCTATAGTTTATCTCTGTTTTGGAGTATTATAATTAGTACTGTTACGAGCTAGGGTTCGGGATAAAATAATGAGAATCGATCTAACCGAAATAACACTTTTATTCAACATTAAAACGATGAATACACGAACTTGGTCATACGTAATCACAACACACTAATTCACACCACTGTTGCACCGTATAGCCAAATCCAGACTGACTGTCCGGCCATCTCTCCGGCCTATATATATCGCGCACAATTCACTACACTAGAACGATCTCGATCGTTCCAGGAAAGGGTCGGTGTTTCGACAGAATGACCACTCCCCATTCTGCGCAACCGCAGGCAAAAACACAGCATGCAGGTATATTCCATACCAAGTATTACGTATTCCGTGACGCAGCAGGTAAGCCGAGAGCTATCGAGAAATTTCGACTATCACCTATTGTGTAACAGCCTCGGCGTAACAGTACGTTCTGAGCTCCAATAAGGACTTCAATTGTTTATTAGGTAAAAGAAACACATCGGTTTTTAGCACTCTGTTATAGCTTCGTTAATTTCTCAATGGTTGCCTGGAAGTGATCGCTCACAGCGATAAGGCCGCTCTTTGTATTTCCTTTTTAGTTTTTATTTAGTGTTATATTGTTTCTGTGTGGTAATTACAATCAATCTCATCTTTCAAATTAGGTAATTGAAAACTTCTAGGTAACGCAGATAGGTAGGTAAAGCAAGTTTTAGTTGCTTTAGATATATATGAGATAAATAGACCTTGGTAGATTCATATTTCGAAAAATCAACGTGCAAGTTAAAGCAATAAAAGATGTCAAAAGTCACGAGTCACGACACCCAGTTAGAGATACAAACATTGTGACCGAATTCACCTACTCCTAAAATAAGTTAAAAACAACCCACAATAATAAATTAGATTATTTACCTGCTATAAAGGCACAAACGTCACTTAGTTTGCCATCCTTCTCTATTTACTGTAGTAAGAGAGAGATGGACAATATTTGAAGGATTAAAAAAGTGTAGCTACTGTGTTACGTGCGTTCACTCTTTTCTTTTTGCATTTTAGAGTTCCTTTTAAAAATGTTAACGAACACTATTGTTAGTAGATTAGTGAGATTTTTTTGTGTGATATTTTAGGTAAAGAAAAGTATTCAAAAGTTCATTAACGAATTTAAAATAAAACACGGATCTAATGTCCGGTCGTTAGAGACCAATTCAGTTTTCCATTTCTATGCAAATATACAAAATTTATCACACTATTGTTAAGTACTTATATAATAATAGCTGGCTATTATTATTTACATAATGTGAAAATGATGGATAATCATAATGGACACGCGTTCAAACTAAAAAACTTGTCGATTTATCGGAGTTACGACCCGGAACCAGTGCTTTTTTTTCTTTAGACCAAACTGTGTCAAACTGACGTCACTACTTTGCTAGGTACAATTTTAGCTCGGCCGGTGCAATTATAAACCTTTCGACTTTTTTTCCTAAAGATATTTGTTTCCAGGGAAATTAATGTAAGCGTACACTACCTAGTAGCTCTAAGCTTTGCTGGCGTCATTTATTAGGGAGAGTTTGATAGGAATAGGAATTTGCATTGCAAAAGTTGAACTAAAGATTTTTTTTATTATTGTTGTATATTTAGGTCAGAGGCCACCACTTACCAAGAAACAGCCTAGCAGACCATCTGCATAGTTTTTGTCAAATCTTCAGATCCGATAAAAACATTGTTTTCCCTTAAGTAACACTGAGTACCATCTAACATAAAAAACCAATATGAAAGATACAACCTTAAAACAGATGACTTCTCAACAGAATAACCAAACGTCTATCTAATTCCGTATCAAATTACTAAACGTCCAAAACTTACTGCTATTTCTTATCAGGCATCGAATCAATCATTTGAATACCAACCAGTATACCGAGCTCCCTGATCCTTGAACCACGCCTTGGTTTGCGAAGGGGTGTGAAGGGTGCTAGGGGTCTAGTAATGCTGGCCTGCTGAGTCAGGGTAGGTACATAGCAATTTCGTGGAAGACTTCCCACCCCGGAGTTGAAGTGTTTGAGTAAGCTTGTTGGATGTTCTCGATCCTCGAGACTTAATGAAAGGTTTCTTGCGGAAGAAACAAGGCTAAACTTGCCTGAATTGCGTTGACTAAACTAGACTAACTTCTAATTACTTGTAGCTAATGGAGTATATACTCAAAAAACTTGTTAATGATTACTTAGTCGATAGATTGTTTATTCTAACTCAGTCAGCAGTTCATAACTAGGGAATATTTTACGAAGTCTTGTTTTGAGTACACACACACAGGATCTTATTTTAAATGTTTGTTTCATATATTAGACTCTTTCTTTTTAAGAAGGAAGGTATGATTTTACGTAATTCTTGTAAGGGTGAAAAAGGGTCACACATGCTGCAAGCTTCTTGTAATGCTCGCCCTTCTTGAAGCTTAAGATACCCGTCCATTCGCACTCTCCCTATCATCTGACAACACTGATAAGAGCCCAGCAACTGATTACAAGTCATTGTGCCCTGTTGACTGAAGCTAATCACATAGTCGTGATAACAAGATTTCAGAAATATAAAAAATATTATCTTTATCATTATAAACAAGCACATCCATCAATGCTTATCTAGATTTCAGTCTGTAGGGCAATTTAAACTTTGTGCACCAGAAACAGAGTTTACTTTAAGAGTTGTTGTGTAAATAAAGTTATGGTATTATGTTGATTAAACCGGTATGTTGCAGACTTCACTCTTTTATATTATCATGAAATTAATACATGAGGTTTCTTTGTGTATTTTTGGAAATATTAGCATAACACGCTTTTGACTCTCATCAAGTAGAATTTGTGAAATTTATGGTAGCTTGCGAAGATACTTTCTTTTATAGACACAATCCATCATTCTTCCACTATGTAGGTAGTTTACAAAGTTCCAAGTTTACAAAAACCTTTCTTTTTAATGTCTTAATTTTTATTGTTAACTGTTAAGTTTATCCTTCATGTTATATCGCACTTTCCACAGATCAAGCACTCTCGTAGTTTTAGATTCCCTTCGATGTCTTAGATATTTAGGTACGTACTCAAAAATACCTGCTTTTCTGAATCCTTAGCAACTGATCTAATCAAATATCTGTCAGTGCTTGTTATTAGTCGTTCATCCCGTCAAATATTTGGAATACTGCCATACTTGAAATGAAATAAACCAAAGAACATTTCTGTGTATTTCTGTGTGAGCAGTCAGCAGTGGGCCGGCAGTCGGCACGCGTGGTGTCGAATTCACGAAGGGCTCAGCTCAGGTAATAAATCAGCAAATTTTGGCCCAGAGCCGAGTTTAGGTTAGGTTTATTTCCTCTCTACTATTCAGCTTCCTCTTTAGATAATGCTAGTAAAGCTCTACAATTTTAACTATAAATACGCCATCAACGCGCTGCCCTTCCACCATCACCACCAGGCACACAATTTGTCTGCCAGTTCTGCGACCGTTGCTGTCGCTCTCGTATCGGCCTTACAAGCCATATGCGTAAGTGCCAATCCTCACAAACGGACGCTGCTTAAACCATCTTTTAAAGATGCTAAAGGCCTATTATGATGACTGTTCAGCCTGCTCTTTAGATAATGCTAGTAAAGCTCTACAATTTTAACTATCAACAGGTACCTAGTACAGATAATTAACAAGCTGTGGTGATAGTGGGCGGGGCACATAGCTTGAAGAACTGACGGCCGTTGTAGCAGAAAGGTTCTCGAGTGGAGATCACGCACTAGAAATTGCTGTGTAGGACGGCCCCTCCACTAGATGTAAAGAGGTTGCTGGGAGCCGTTGGGTGCCAGGCTGCACAAAATCGGTCACTCCGGCAATCTACGGTGAAGCCTATGGTCAGCCAGCAGTGGACGTCCTTTGGCTGATATGATGATGATGTACTTTCAAACATTAGTACAGTTGGGCACTTTACCTTGACAATTTAACCATAAACTCAGGATAAATGAAATTATATCACCATAAAGTTTGTCCTGTCAGAATACACAAGCGTAGATTACCATCTCTTAGGAAGGATAAAACCCCTTCATCACGTATGGCACACATCATCACACTACTCAAAATTCTTTTAAGCGAGTTAACTAATCTAAACGAAACTTACATTTCGTTCTTATTTATCTTCATCGCCCAAAACCCAAAGCAGTTAAAACTCTGTATATCGTTTATTTCTTCTTAAACTATAAGGTTTAAAACGCCGGACCAAATGACAGGTGGTTCTAATTTCATTTTAATTGCATGCACTTTAATACATCCACTTGTCTTTTCAGATCTAAATATAGCTCTACGTTCTCAGCAAGTTTATACCTTTACTGTATGAGTTAAGGTTCATTTCAGTTTATCATAAAACATAATTTAAGTCACATTTGCGTCATCTATGCTGTTGAGTTCTTTATCCTCATCCTTAAGGTTCATTATCGTTGCTTGTATTTCAATAGTATCTTCAATTTCTTCTCAATTAAGTCTTATTTCTTCAATTATAAGACTCGGTTTTGCTCGATCAGTTTTTTCAATAGAGTCTGTAATGTCCACACGTGTAGGATTATTAACAAGTGGTTTAGCTCAGTGTGTGCTTGAGTTATCATGACAAGTGATTATGTTTCACTTATCTTGATTATTTACCCAGTTCATTAAAGTTATCTAATAGGCAGTACCTACTTACGGTACAGCTTTGTTCAAGACCTACTACATAGTTGTGGAATCTAGCTTAAAAAGATCCTTTATCAGCCTAAACATTCTCAAATAGCAACAAAATTGTTGGGAGTCGTTTTAAAGATTTTCTGTTTTGACAATCGTAAAAACCTTAATATTTTGTGCTTAAACGAATTTATTTGAATACGTAATTTTAGGATGACGTGATAATGTTTTCATTTTCATACTAAACCAACCTTACATCTTAGAGTTGCCGCACACGAGCCACGCGCCATATCATCATAGGCCAGTCGCTAGTCGTGACAAATCACATCCGCTAAACTTCAAAAGAAACAAAATCGCCTATCTATGGTATCTCTTTGTCTCTTACCTAATATTATATTAACGTGCCCATTTCCAGGACATTATCTTATCTGTTACATAGGTATGCTCTCAGCCCGCGAGAGAGTAAGTGTCGTTACGAAACGGACGGCGAACACTGAGCAGAATGAGCATAACAAAAACATTGCCCTCATAAACACGCAGCTAATAAAAGGCGGTCAATTAATTTTGCTTTCAGGATGTTTCCAAGTTCATAAGCCGAGTCCTAAACTCTTGGCAACTCTGAAGGTGTCAGCCTGATGCGATTCCTGTGTATCGAGACAGGTCAGGACATTTCAGGTAGCGCTGACTTATATTACGTGAACATATTTAATTTTATTTACGAGTTGCGCACAAACTCTTACCCACTTAACCAAATTTTCTATAGAAGATACAAGCAACCTCTTAAAAAAATTGTACCTGGATGGATCATGTAACCTGGCATCAATGATGTATTTTTCTTTTGACAATTAGCTTTTATCTTTTTATTTTGAAATTAACGTTCATTACTTTAATACATAGTATCGTTTGAGAGGCTCGCGCGGCCGCGTGCCTGATCTTGGCGCCATTTCTTCTGGCCGAACTGGACGCTTGTAACTACCGCCGACCGCTGCCAAGTTCACCGAATTGAACCTTATACATATTTGCATACCTTGTCTCGATACCTTGTTTCATTTTCAAAATGTATTTCGGAAAGCATCAATCAATAGCAACAGTCAAGTAATTTACGTTTAACAAAAACAAAGGTTAGTGCGCAACTCGTAATGTACTTAGCATAAGTTCATGTGAAGGAAGTCACGACAAGTTACTAGATTGCACTGTTGGTACTTACTCTGTGACGCCTGCCCTCAATTAGCGATATTAATGCCGACTTTGTCACTTCTAATGATGATGAATTTCTCTCCGTTTCGTCATCGACTGAAGTTTGTTTTAATTTGTTTGAGGAAAGGCCATTAAGGGCTTTTTAATTACGACAACACACTCAGCTCCCGACTTTTGCAATGGCACATCTTGGTGATACTTTTACGCGCGTCACATATTAAATGAAATAATGCTAAAACACGAAAAATTAGTTTTAGAAAACCGATGTGCCGATGCCAAATAGTCGTAAACTGAAAATTAATATTAGGTAGTCTTACAGGGTAAGTACTAACTAAGTACCTAACTAATAAACTTATCGAGTAGGATAACTCACATTCACCCCCCCAAGTGAAAATTGTATCCTTAGTTTAGCCTACTTGTCAAAATGGTGTCTACATCTACGAGTACACCCCTTGAAAAATTGTCATACATATTATGTACCACATGGGTATACGGTAAAATATCGCTTCCACTAACTTGAGTTAAAATAGGAAAAAAATAATCAATAAAACATACTGAACCGTAGCGAGCTCGCGAAGTCATGCAACGTCGCGTGAGCGGCTCCCGAGCGAGCGAGACCGAGCATCGGGCCTTGCTCTTGAGCGGCTCGCTCGCTCAGTCGCGCGCTGTGCTCTCCTCCTGCCGAGCGCGTCTCAAGCATTCGCAATCGTGCTCCGCCGTACTAACTACTACAGCAGCTGTGGTGTGCCTATCATTTGACGAAGCTGTGGTGCCATACTAACTATTAACGAGGCTGCGGAACGAAGCTGTGATACAATACTAACTGTGAGCGAGTCTGTGGTAGTGTGACGTAGTAATTCTGTAGAGTCGGCTGTTGCCGGAATGATTACGAGTTGAGCTCTGCGTTATCGGAATGGTTACATTACACAACGTTTTTTAATGACACAAACCCTATTTACTGGTAAGTAAGTTAAGATTATGGTAAGTAGGTATGAATGGGTGGCTCCCACAAATCTTAGTTTTAAATTTAAAGTGATAAATTGAATGGCTAGGTAAATAGGTAGGAGGGAATCCATTGATATAATTATTAACTGTGAAGGAATCGATTTGTTTTTTAATAAACACTACAATCACTTACTTGGTTGATTTCATAGGGATTTGGATTGACACTTAAACAAAAGAAAGTATAAAAATATTTTACTATTACAACATTATCATTATCATCATGGGCCTCGAGATCTAGAATAGATAATTTAAGCAAGCGTGTTATGCACTTTCTATCGTGGCGTAAACGACCTCGGGACCTTCCGCGAGCGGCTGCCACGACCGCACTTAAGTCAAGGTTATGTAGAGACCCCTGTAGATGGTCTAGGGTTAAAAGCTATTATTTAGTACACGGATAAGTACCTAGGTAATAAGCAGATTTCATACCAAATAACTGAATTTCCGAAAAAAAAGTCTCAAATAAAATTATAATGGTAATTATTGACATTCATAATCATTTTAATAGGTATTTTACATGACATTCTAATTTTATTATTATTGAAATATAATTTAAACTGCAATTTAACCTAGACTAAAATTGACATCTTGTAATTTAACCACTATTAATGTATTATTAATCCTCGACTCCGTGGCGCATTGGGCGAATAGCCGGCTGAGACGCAGGAGGTAGTGGGTTCGATTCCCGCCGCGGAACAAATGTTTGCATAATATACAGATATTTGTTCTGAGTCTGGTTGTTTTTCTATATATTATATGTATGTATTTACAAAAAAAAGTATATAAGTAATTCTATCAGTTATCTGGTTCCCATAGTACAAGCTCTGCTTAGTTTGGGGCTAGATAGCGCTGTGTGAAATGTCCAGCAATATTTATTTATTTATTAATATAATTTATCACGTAACAGGTATCGAACAGTCAAGATGACAGAAGTAGAATGGACCAATGAGTCTGTGATACAGCTGGTGGAGGAATACCGTCTTCTGCCGGAGCTGTGGGACAAGAACCACGAGCTGCACGCCGTGCAGACCGCCAAGTACGAGGCCTGGAGCTCGCTGGCGCGCCGCTTCGGCTGCGACATAGGTATAACATCATGGGAAACCCGCGACATACTATTTTATTTATTGTAAAGAACAAACTGTCTTAAATAACTAGTTTATTAGATTATACAGCCAATTACAGGTATCTCTAGATAGAACTTAATTTTCACAAAAAATCTACTAACTATAAAGCTAGATATTAATACCATATTATAATTAATTAATGAGAGTGAATTAGTTTATTTAAGTCTAGTCAAATACATATATTACGTTAATATTAATACATTATTTGTTAATTAAAGTGTGGTTTACAATTATATCCGTATTGACGTCTTTCCTCTGGATTAGGGGTGACTTAGCTGATAGATAGGATAGGTCTAATAAGTGCTGAGCTAGCCTACTCCATGCAGCAATCCTGTCGCAGAACTCGCTACCGGACGCTATCTAGACCATCTTTAATTGATAGAGTCATCTTAAATTTTCATTTATTAAATGCCTAAGTTTGTTAAGTTCAACTCTTTGTAGTAAATTATATTTCTAATAAAAGAAATGGTGGCTACATTGCTGGCTTCTCCTGACGCCATCAATTTAGCCAAGTACCTATCTAACACAATATAAGTAGAGCTATTGACACACTAACAAGAAGATAAAAGAAAAATAACTATAATAAAACTAATGTTGCGGGAGGCTAAGATTAAAATTATTGCATTAAATATTACAAATAAAATTTTAATTTGTTGTAATATCTTTTTAGTACAGAACTATGCTAAATCTTTTTTTTATACTACTGGAGATGGAACAAGCCTATGGCCCACCTGATGTTAAGTGGTAACCATCGCCTATAGGTAACAAGTTTGCCTCGTAGGTCACGCTCCTTAGAAATGTGCCCTACAATGCACATCCCTGCGTCCATCAACTTGAGGCGTACAGGTGTAAAGCCTCATGTGCCTATAATTTCACCGGCAACCATACCCTTCAAACCCAAACACAGCAATGCTGTTTGGCGGTAGAAATAAGTATGGTGGTAGCACTTCCCCGGGCGAGCCCTTTCACAAGAAACTCTACTACTCTTAAAAAGTCTGAAGAAAAAAAAAAGCTAGGTCACCTTGTCCTAGTCTGGAACTTAGAAAAGACATTGTTTTTATAATTGTAGATTCATCGACTTCTAATTTAAGAACTTACCAAATTTTTTTCTTCCAGCGGACCTTAGAAGAAAGATCACCAGTGTCCTGGCATCCTACCGGAGAGAGAAAGGAAAGGTCAGGAATGGAGCCACCTCTTCCTGGTTCCTGTATCCGCACTTGAAGTTCCTGAAGGGATATATCAAGTCCGCTGATTATACGGTAAGTTTCCACGACCGCGTTCATAGAATTGAATAGAAAACGCTTTATTGTATACCACTTAAATTAACTAATCATATTTAAAACATAATTAGATACGCGATAGTACAATTGGCGATCTTATCGCTAAAAGTGATCTCTTCCAGACAACCTTCGGATGGACTGGATTTTACGAGAACGTTAAAGAACGGTAGCTTTATAAATAAAAAAGTAATTTACCTTGTACTTACATAAGCGAAATAAAATACTTAAAATAAAATAAATAGGTACCAAGGTAGGCAAAATTAATAAAAATGTACCTAATACATAAACATTCTATAATACTTAGTAAAATACTAATAATCAATAAAATACTTGGTAGTATAGTTGAATATACCTATATGTAGTTCATAGCGGGTAGTTAAACATCGTTATACCTATTCGTTAAACCTATCTAGAATGTGCAATATGAATGAAGTAGGTACGCCTCATTTAACATTCAAGTTTTTCATTGCGCGTATGACAAATTACCTTTACTAAATAACTCAATGATAAAATCCCGTCTAAAAATAACTCCTGAATTACAAATTGGTAATTTCATTCACAGCCTAAACAGCCACCTGAACCAATCCAACAGTTGTATACAACAGAGGCTGAGGACATGGATCGAGATGACGACGATGAATCCCTCGAAGTTCTAATCAAACAGGAACCGGTAGCAGAACCCAAGGCCCCGAAGAGACCTCTTGCATTCGCCAACCTTAAGCACAGCAGACGACTGATGCCAATCAAGAGAATAGTAACGCAGAGAGAACCGCAGACCCTAGTTAAGACGCATACGGACAGCAAACTCCTAGAAATGCTAAGGTTGCTGAAGAAATCTGATATATCCAAAAAGAAGGATGAATGTGACACATTCGGAGAATATATAGCGACCTCTTTAAGAAAGCACGATGACAGAACACAGGCGATGATTAAACAGGCTATTAATAACATTCTATTTGAGCAAGAGATGAAAAAGTACACCAATTATTCAGTGATGATCAGTCCCGACGAGAATCCCTTAGGGAATAGCTTAGATGATTCTCATGATGTTATGACTAGTGATTGATATGAGAGAAGAATTTTTCAATAATAAAGTGATTTTTCTTTATAATAACTTATTTTCACAATAATTTCCATTATGTTTCTAGAGTATGTCCCTGATACTTTTATGTTATTCAATACTGTGCATCTAAATTCTCATTATAAGCTTGAAACAGCCCTTCCAGGGTCATTGAGGTTTTCTCAATTCAATTCTCATTGAGAGTATTTGCTCCTGCTATTACCGTCAAAGGAAGAGTTTCAAACTGTCTCCAGATTAAATTCCCCGTGGAAGCCGCTCAGTTCTTGAAAATTATCATAGGATAGCTATAATCCCACCCAATTATAATACGTAACATCCCAACCGCATTTTATACGTTTTATTCATATCATATATTTATAAGATTTCTATATTAATGCCTACTTACCCAACAAATCCTATACAAGAGGAAACATGTCATGCCAACGTGAATATCCTAATGATACGATCAACTGTCAAAATACAAAATCCTTACTCCATCAGCCGTAATGCAGAATGAAACTCCGGCTTCCTCCTGTCAGGAACACCATAGAATACTCTAGTAGTTAGTAGGCGTGTACAATTTTAAGAGCACAGTGGTTTGATTCCAACATCAAACAAGAGTTTACGAATGATGGCTCTAATATTCGAAGTAGGGATTGGGGACTTGTCTATCATGCTTTATTCAGTTATTACTTGTTATACTTACGTGAAATATCCCATATTATTCTGACTGCAAAAATTATATCAACCATAGGACATCTACCCCTGAACTTTCTGAAAGTAAATATACTTCTCCATAGATTTCTAGAGGGACCTATCTTGTAGACCCAATGTGCATCCTACGAGTATCTTATGCAACCCGATCTTTATTAGGCACGATGCGAATAAGATTTTAAGCAAGTAACTTTTTAACAAAAATTTAACGGACTTAAACAAACTACTGAAACTGATTTTGATTAAATTTCTATGAGACCAATATGAAAGTATATCCTATCAAATAAAAAAATAATTTCCAAATCTATACACATAAAAGGCTTTGTCCTGAATGACTGATTGACGGATCAACGCACAGTCTAAACCGCTGATCGTAGAGACCTGAAACTTGGAGGGTGTGTTCTTTGTATGACGTAGGCATCCGATAAGAAAGGATTTTCCGAAATTCTACCTGTAAGGGGGTGAATGAGGGGGGCAAAGTTTGTATGCGACAACGTGATTCCTTGGTCCAATCTACTTCAAATTTTGTATAAACCTTTTTTAACAGAACTGACGTGTTTCGTATTTTATTGAAATTCATCCCCTAACGGGGTTAAAAAGAGGTAGAAAGTTATTTTGGCGGTGATTTGCTTCGAGGTTAATATCAATACTCCTTAGTGCTTTTGATTTAAATTACTATTTATTTTGACACATGTTTGAAAACGCAATCCGATTTTATTCAAAAAAACAATTAGAGCCGTCACGGGACGCCTGACAGATGTGAAACATCGACATTATTTTGTAAAAGTAATATGCAGAAAAGAACATATTATGATAGGAACTAAATATGTATGTCATAATGATAAAATAAAATATTACGAATTTTTTTCCAGATAACGATGACTATTTATTTAATAAACATTTATTTTCATTAAATACAAAAATTTACGAATTTATTTCAAATCGTGACTACTTAATTCGTTTAATCAGTGACTTCGGTAATAGTTATATTCGATGTTGCCTCTGAGGACGGTATTACTGTGCCGTGGCGACCAAAGAAATTATAATCTCAGGAACCACTGTCCCTAACAAACTCACCGCCGAAAAGCGGCGAGCGAGACCTTGCATTTGTGTGAGTGCCGAAAATGCCTAACATTATTAATACCAAAAGTTAAATAGTCTAAACTCGACTTTATTCCGCAGCTTAAAAGTTTCATTTCAAGTATTCGCATTTTGGAGATATGACGTTATGAAATGAAGCAGCTGTTACGTCGTAAAATTTCGAATCTATTACGTAGGGATAAATCATTTGTTAACCAAATTCAAAAGTCGGATTTTCTTCTTTAAATCCGTCACCATTTCTTTCAAACTTATGTTCCGTTTCATTAGTCTTTGGTTTTTCTTTTTTAAATTTTGTATCTGTTTATTCTTTAAATCGATCGTTTTCTGGTAAATCCTCAGATTTTTTTTATATGACGATGTCTTTGGGGAGTCGAAGATTGAAGTTAAATCTGATGATGTCGGCGATGGAGTGTTTCGATTAGCTTTGGTTACAGTGTAATTTCGTTCGATTGCTATTGAGCTTAAAGTTGTATTTGTAATCGTTCCAGTACTGCTTTGAGTTGGTAATGATTCAGATATATCGATCTGAAAGTAAAACCAGATATATATAAATAAAGAAAATAAATTACAAAATTGCAGTACCTACCGATAAATTTGTCTATTATGTTTATTAAAAATAAATGTGTTTTTTGTTATTAAATGTGTTGTATGCATATAGTATGCATAAGGTATACATATCCTTCCGAAACTAAGTTTTAACAACTACGCTCGATAGTCAGTTAGGTGCTAAGAAATTGAGTTCAGTAATATTTAAATCAATACCTACTAAACTAGCTACTATTTGATACTTACTATTTTGATACTTGACTCTTGAAAAGAACCTTCTTTATATTGTGTTATTTTGTATATCTATTCTGTACTTTGATTAGTTTTGGTGGTATTATGAAAAGGTTTTGTGAAATGTAAACTTACCTCTATACGTGGAATAACACATTTGTACAATTTTCTTAATCCTGTCTTTGTTAAATACATGTCACTTTCCGTAAAGTGACAGGAACAAATCACGCTAGAATCGTTTGGCTTAAAATATTCTTCGCCTCTTTCTCTAGCTATAATTTGCCTCCATTTGTCTCTTTTAATCTCGTTCTTTGGAAATCTGAAGTAATGTAAATGATTTTTATAAACACATTTGCTATAAATTAAACGTATACATTGTCGGTTCAATTTCAATTGTCTTATTTAGTAAACAAAATGCTGACTTAAATTGTGTCTTTTGTTAACAAAGGAATCAGCTACAAAATATCACCAAATAAAAGCCCAGAACACTGATGAATTGACCTCTATAGTAAAAAAAATTAGGTTATTATTTTGTTTACTGAATAAGGCAACTAAGAATTAATAAACTTTACAAAATTGAATATAAAAATGACTGTATTTTTAGTACCGAAAATTTATCTCGTTGCCCAAAATTTAACGGTAGGGTAGGCTACCGCGTGTTTTTTTAATGATTTTGATAAAAATAAACACGAGAGTTGTTTGTTTCATGAAGGTAGTTTTAGAATTGGCCGCATCTGATTAGTATATAATGCTTACTAATAAAATTGTTTTTTAAACTTGTTAAAATGTTTTTAGTATGCGACTCCATTCATTCGAAATTTAATGTAGTCCGGTTCATTGGTCTTCCGTCACGTACAGATAAATGAACGATGCAACGCGAGGGAAAGGGACAGTAGCGTAGCGTAGTCGTGTGTCTGTAGTTACAAATATTTCCGTAAAATATTGTTTTAAAGCATATTATAGACTAATTCAAAATCAAACTTTAAGGTAATACTCACCGGAAATACGAAATTCCATCTTTTTTTAATGTAGTTAAAGTATTGTTTTTGCAACTTTTGACGGAGCACTTGGGCATGTTGTGACTTCGACGGCAAGCGCGCGACTAAGAGGGAGAGAGTGCTTAAGCGGCATTTAAGCACTCTCCAGCGTGGACGTCCTTGACGGGCCGATCGTGTATCTAGGTGGCGACGCGTCGCCACGGCCACGCCAGAAATCGGTTTTACGTGCGGCTATAGATGTTTTACATCAAAAGGTTGAACTCACTTAAAAACTTACGCAAATACTCTTTAAAATTGGAATGTCTCGAAAGTCACCCTATTTGTACCTCATTTGAAGGGTTGTAAGCTTAATAAAGAGGTTATGCACTTTTAAAACACGGCCTCATAGGGACGTAGAGTTTGAAATTTGAAATGGTAAGGACTACGAGTAGAACATTTTGGTTAGAAGAAAATACACACATCAAAAATGTCTAAGCAAGACATAACTTTTTTATGGACCTTTCATGGAATATCAAACCTTCTTTAAATAGTCAACCTCTTTGATTAACAAATAAATACTGGCAGTATTTTCAGTAAATTATGTTTTTAAACAATAAAAACATTATTTTAATCTTTGACTATAAAAATATTGCCACGAACTGCAACCAACTACAGTTACTTTACCTACACTTTCGTTCAAATTACAGGTGGTTACTTTTTTTATTTTTGGGGTACAAATTGCAGTTGTTCTGGGTTTTAGACTTTTGCCTTTATTTGTGTCTCTTATGCTACACGCATACCAAATTACAGCACTGTGGAGTCACTGGTGTACCCTGTGACTTTTATCAAAGTTCCGTTTGTATTATGGCTAGTAAATAACTCAAAAACTAACGACTTTACTAAATATAAAAACCAAGTCTAAATGTATTCATGAAGAGCTTTCATTTGACGTCCCACTTGACCTAATAGTCTCATTTGCATTTTTTTACCCCTCTTGAATCCCAATATCTCAACAACCCCCCCACATTTTTAGCTCATTTGGTGTGACTACCTATGTATCAAATTTCATGATGATCGGTTTAACGCTTCGAAAGTTATCCTCGGACAAACAAACATACATACAAAAACGCCGATTTGCCCAAGTTGATTTAGAGATCTCGCTTCGCTCGATCAAGGAAGCTTAATCTAAGATTTTCACTGAATAAGCTCACTTAGCAATACTTTGGCCTACTTTACCCACAGATGGAAGTTTTTATCCAAGAAAAAGTGCTTACTTAGGCACAGAAACGGTCGCCTAAGTAATTCCAAGAACTTTAACTTCAGAAAAAGAGGATTTACGGATTTAAAACCTCAGAAAACTCCTTGCCTGTTTCCCGAAAGCTAAAGATTTTGAAAGTTTTAGTAGTAAGTCTAAGTATTTATCTGGTTTCGGACGCTCGTGCATATTTGATGGAGTGGTCCCCGGTTACGATGCTTGTTCCTGTTTTATTCAATTGTGATAAGTAGTTTTCAAAGGTTTTTCTTTCCTGTTGGTGACTTTCCTCGACTTAAAACGTTTGCCACGTCCGAGGAAATGCCGTTATCTTTAATCTCTAAAACTATGGTTCGTTATAAATGGTAGATAACTTATAAGGCTTTCTTGATTTCATTTACATACTGTTACGAGCTGAGGGTTCGGGATAAAATAATGGGAATCGATCTGACCAAAATAACACTTTTATTCAACACTAAACGATGAATACACGAACTTGGTCACACGTAATCACAACACACTAATTCACACCACTGTTGCACCACTTAAAGTCACCGAAATGATCGCACGTATAGCTTAATCCAGACTGACTCGCGAGCAACTACTGTTCACGCGAGACCCTTCTCACGTCAGTCCTCCAGGGCCTCGCTGAGACTCACTCAGTAACTGACTCGAGACTGACTGTCCGGCCATCTCTCCGGCCTATTTATATCGCACACATTTCGATTGTTCGAGAACGATGTCGATCCTTCCAGGAAAGGGTCGGTCCCTCGACACAATGGCCACTCACCATTCTGCGAAACCACAAACAATAGCAACAATAACACAGCAAGACAAAAGCGTTCGAGAAGGTTCGATTATTACTTATTGTTAACAGCCTCGGCGTAACAATACTATACTATCACTCTGTTTTTGTTACCCTACATTAGGTTTTCGAGTGAAAGGGTTCGCTCGGGGAAGTACTACCACCATACTTATTTCTGCCACCAATCAGCATTGGTGTTTCGGTTTGAAGAGTATGGGTGCCAGTGAAATTACAGGCTTATGAATGAATTCGAAACTAACTTTTGCTCTCCTTCCTTTTATTTCTTATTCAAGACCTGCTGGAGACGACATTCACGACTGGATCGATCTTTATGGGTTAAGACCTGAGCCTGTCTCAGGCTATTTTATTGACAAACCAAGCGTGCAAAGCCGCGGGCGGAAGCTTGTTTACTACAATTATATTTGTTGGTTTAAATACAAATCAAAACAATAAAAACCATTTTACAAAATCAATAAAAATCAGCCATTATAAAAATAGGGATTACAAAGTAGGGTGTGGTTAATGCAATAGGTCACTGACACGATAACACTGCAGCTGATAAGGCACTGATAGGAGGAAGTTCGAAGTATCTTAGCTTATCCTGATAGTATTGTGTTAAATACATTAATTAATTATTGGTAACTGAGGTCAAACATACAACGCACACGTTTATAATTTAAGGGGATGCTAATTAGGGACACAGTTTCGTGAGACTCTACCTTATGTTCTGTTCAAAAAGTGGGTATCAAACTATCAATACGTAGATTGGACTTGCCTCTTACTACCCCCTTGTGGGATATCTCCACGGGTCTGCGTACTAAGGTAGAGATCCGATGATGTCCATCGCCAAAACAAATATTTTTCCAGGTAATGACAATGAAACCTTTTGTAATTTAGAAATTACAAAAGCGAGCACCTTGTATTGTTGTAAAAAGACTAAAAGACGAATACATGCAAGATAATTGTATGTTATTTTGAAATGGCGCTCAATCAACGCAGTGTTTTTATCGTCGTTTTAAACGCCTGCAAAGGCCATCATTAAACCTGCCAAAACCACTTCTAACGACTCCATTACATGTCAATTTAAATCACAAACAATAAAGAAAATTACTTTAAAAGTACAATTAGGAGGTCCCGATGGAACATAACTTCATTAGTGCTTCGACAATAAGGTCTAATTTTCCCTGACACTCTAACGAGTAATTACTGTGGAGCGTTCAATTTTGTGCATGCTGAGTTCAAAGGAAAACTGCCTTTGTGGACTAATGAAAGAAAATTGGTGCCTTCGCGACGTGTCGGCTGCTCGTTTTCTGATGGATTCGGAATGGAAATACGTATTACCTAATTCGATTCCGGAAATTGCTGAAGCTTTCCTAGCTTATTTGTAGAGTGCCTGAAAACCCTAAAAAAACAAGATGGGAATCTCACTGAAAAATACACACTTTTATAATAGAAAAACACCCAGACCCGCCTGATATATAGGTATAATACTTATGAATAAACAATGAAAAACAAAAAAAACAATATAAATGCACAATGGGTAGTATTATCGCTTAAACCGATTCTTTCCAGACAACCTTAGGTTGGAAAGGGCTAGGAAGAATGGTAAATAGTGACAAATTATGTAAGTACATAGGTAGGTATTATTAATTTAACATTTGTAGAGATTTAGATATGTATTAGATTTTCATCCATAACGTACGAGTATAATACAATTTATTATACCGTTAGAAAAAACATTGTTATTTATGTACCCTCACGTTTCACATTTAGTACAGTAAGTATTAGTTAACCAGTAATTGTTAACCTGTACTAACTCAAAATTCACTCAACGTGCTATGGATAGGGCGCTTAGAGTTTATCTACGATATTGAATCAGAAACGAGCAAAGCCATAGACAAACTAAAGTCACTATGACAGCCCGGAGGATTAGCATGCTGAAGTTGCACTGAGTAGAGCACACACCTAGCTCGAGGAACTAACGGCCGTTGGCTCCGAAAAGTTCTCGAGTGGTGACCACGCACTAAAAAGCGCTTCTGTAGTGCCTCAGGCATGTTCGCCGAACCACGCTCAGACACCCCTGATGCCATCTGGCGTAAAAAAACATCCTTCTACTGCGCGCGGTGCGCGACAGCAGCAACACCATCCTGAATGTCATCGACGACAAACTCGATTGTAATCTGATGACATGCACTCATAACTCCCCTAGATTTAAGGTTTTTACTTACAAAATTACATTACATTACTTTTTTATCTGAATAAATAAATAAATAACTACTAATACGATTTTGACATTTGTGCGAAAGAGAAAGAAGAACGTGCCAAGCTCGCCGCGCACCGCACCGTTGGTTGGCGTAGGACGCCTCCAACCCCACTAGATGCAAAGACGACTTAAAGGTTGCTGGGAGCTATTGGGTGCAAACACAAAATCGGTTGCGCTGGAAATCTATAGGGGAGGCCTATGTTAGCATCCTACGGACATCCTACGGCTGATTTGATGATGTGATGACGGTAATTTATTGACTCTGTGTACACTTTGCAAAGCCTTGTTTATCATTGTACAATGACCCAGCGTGGTGTGACACAGGTACCTAATGATAAGCTGATGATAACAGATACCTTCGGAGACAACAGCTTAAATCACGATACTGTGTGTGCTCTTGCTAAATATTTGTAGCGTTGTGATTTATTACACTGACTTAATTTGCATCAACCTGCTGGATCGAGCTCCTAATACTGAAATCCGACGCCAGACAAAAGTCCAAGACATCAAAGTCAAATATTTTTATTCATTAAAATCACAAGGATCACTTTTAAATGTCAATTTTACTGCCTGTTCCTTCGGGACCAAGCCAGAAAAGAAAGGCAAGAAAACAAGGCTGGTTGTTTTTTTTTAATGATCTGTTACGCCGAGGCTGTTAAACAATGAGTAATAATCGAACCTTCTCGAACGCTTTTGTCTTGCTGTGTTATTGTTGCTATTGTTTGTGGTTTCGCAGAATGGGGAGTGGCCATTGTGTCGAGGGACCGACCCTTTCCTGGAAGGATCGACATCGTTCTCGAACAATCGAAATGTGTGCGATATAAATAGGCCGGAGAGATGGCCGGACAGTCAGTCTGAGTCAGTTAGTGAGTGAGTCTCAGCGAGGCCCTGGAGGACTGACGTGGAGAAGGGTCTCGCGTAAACAGTAGTTGCTCGCAAGTCAGTCTGGATTTTGCTATACGTGCGAACGTTTTGGTGACTTTAAGTGATGCAACAGTGGTGTAATTAGTGTGTTGTGATGACGTGTGACCAAGTTCGTGTATTCATCGTTTAGTGTTGAATAAAAGTGTTATTTTGGTTAGATCGATTCCCATTATTTTATCCCAAACCCTCAGCTCGTAACAATTTGGTGTCAGAAGTGGGATAAAATAATGCCGGTTCTACCAATGGATAACGTGGACGGTGTCAGGACGAGAGGTCAACGACAACAGGAAATGGATGAAGTTCGGCAGAGTTCTCAGCCGATGGAGATGGAATCAGCCGCCACTGAATCATTTGGAGCTTAATCATCATCATCCGTGGGCCAAGCTCCTGTGACAGGCGATCTTGCTGCTATTATGGCCATGCTTTGTCGTCAACAAGAAGAGCAGCGACGTTGGCAGGAAGAACAGCGACGACAGGAAGAAGAGCAGGCTCGGTTGCAGGAAGAACAGCGATGTCAGGATAAGGAAGAGCAGCGTCGTGAGCAAGAAGAGCAGGCTCGGTTGCAGGCAGAACAGTGACGTCAGGATAAGGAAGAGCAGCGTCGTCAGCAAGAAGAGCAGGCTTGGTTGTAGGAGGAAGAACGCCGTCAGCATAAAGAAGAGAAGCGTCGTCAGCAGGAAGAGCAGGCTCGGTTGCAGAAGGAACAGCGACGTGAACAGGTGGAGCAGACTCGGTTGCAAGAGGAACAGCGACGTCAGAATAAAGAAGAGCAGCGTCGTCAACAGGAAGATCAGCGACGTTGGCCATAAGAGCGTGCTCGACTGATGAGGAAATCGTTCGGTTCATCTGGAAAGGAATTCCAGGAAGTGAAAGAACAGATAGAAATCATGAGAGCCGTGTTTTGGAGGCTGGAATTGGGATCGCTGATGAGAAAGGGACTCTGGGTGTCCTGAAGTACTGGAGACGGCAATGTGGCTCCTCTAGTTGCTACATCTTCAGCGCGAGGTGAGCCTAAAATTGTTCGTGTTGATCGGCTGCCGCGATATGGGGCTAAGAATGCTCGGGACGAGCATGTTTTAGGAGGGGGCAGTGTTACGCCGAGGCTGTTAAACAATGAGTAATAATCGAACCTTCTCGAACGCTTTTGTCTTGCTGTGTTATTGTTGCTACTGTTTGTGGTTTCGCAGAATGGGGAGTGGCCATTGTGTCGAGGGACCGACCCTTTCCTGGAAGGATCGACATCGTTCTCGAACAATCGAAATGTGTGCGATATAAATAGGCCGGAGAGATGGCCGGACAGTCAGTCTGAGTCAGTTAGTGAGTCAGTCCTCAGCGAGGCCCTGGAGGACTGACGTGGAGAAGGGTCTCGCGTGAACAGTAGTTGCTCGCGAGTCAGTCTGGATTTTGCTATATGTACGTGCGAACGTTTTGGTGACTTTAAGTGATGCAACAGTGGTGTAATTAGTGTGTTGTGATGACGTGTGACCAAGTTCGTGTATTCATCGTTTAGTGTTGAATAAAAGTGTTATTTTGGTTAGATCGATTCCCATTATTTTATCCCGAACCCTCAGCTCGTAACAGATCCTTTTAGAATATATAACAATACAGAAAATAAATTACGTCTAAATTGTAACGTTTTGAGCGAGTTGGAGCAATTTCAATCCCAAGCTTCTCTATCTTCTAAATAATCCGATATTTTATAGTAGGCTTTTTTATAAAGGTTTTGTTTAATGATAATTATTATTATTAGCCCATAGAGTCCCACTGCAGGGCAAAGGCCTCCCTTCCCTCCTTCCACGAATCCCGGTTATTGGCTAATTGGGGCCACTCTTTCTGGTATGCATCCAGTTCATCCCTCCATCTCCGCCTGGGTCTACCACGAGGCCGCCGCCCGTTTGGAACCCATTCTGTAGTGGCTTTTGGCCATAGTTCCTCTGGCATACGACAGACGTGTCCTGCCCAGTCCCACTTCAATTTTGCGGATGTCAAAGCCACGTCAACTATCTGTGTTTTGGAGCGCAGTGTCGACTTTCGTACAGTCCGTCTAAAAAGAGTAGAAATTAATGTTTAAGGAACTAACTATATTCTGTGGCTGGCAACACTTCATTAAAAGTCAATCTTGTCACTTGCTTGTCATTGTAATGTAAACATTGTTTGCTTTCATTTGAATTCTTGCTTCAATTCTAGTTTTTATCCAAAAACTTTTGATAAACATATAAACATTTGAAAAATGAATAAAACAATCCGCAGCGGCACTCGTGAAGTGATATACAAAGTGTTTATGCGATGTTTAGCCGAATTCCAAGCCGGCAGATTGCTCACGCAGATGGAACACGTTTATAAACGAACAGCGGATCTGACTGGTAAGTTATGAATTAATGTAGTACTTTTAGTCACTTTACACTCCTTTAAATAGTAATGTCTTATCCAAGAGTGGTCTTATCAAGAAATATTTACTTTTATATGTACAGTTGAGGTTATGAAAATAAAACATATTTATAGTGCGTGTGACTGATTTTGATACTTAACAATATAATTTATTATTTTCAGGTAAATCCGAGAGTACAGTGCGACGAATAGTTTCGGAAGGATTCAGCAGAGGATAGCAGCAGCAGCAGTGAGTCTGAAGCAGAATCAGAAGGTTCCTGTCTGCCTAGTACTTCTCGGCAAGATTATCCTGGGGCAATAGATGACAACATGTCTGGTGTCGAATATTTAGATTTTGATATGTTGGACGACTAATTTTATGAATAAATATTTTATTAATAACACTTAACTCTTGTTTTATTATTTTACTAGCTGCGCCCTCTAGTTATTCCAGGTAATAATCTATTCCTGTGCCAAGTTCCATCCATCCTCCCAATCTTCCGTATTTATAATAATATGTATTAGTAGAATTTAACCACAAATTGTGATGTAAAGTGGTTATGTGAAGTATTAAGTTAGCTTAGAATCATAAAATATTAATGCCAATAATACAATAAATAATTAGCAAGTATCAAAACCAGTTATTGTATAGTTTGGGGTATACCAGTTAAACGACAGTGGCGCCCTCATTTTTTGTCTACTCTTTTTAGACGGACTGTATACGGTCTGTGAGCCTGACTCCGAGGATGCTGCGATCCATAGCTCGTTGACAAACATTTTAAATTTGTTAATTGTCAATTTTTGTACATCCCTTGAAAGTTTGTTATAAAAGCGTACATCTTGCCCTTTAAACGATTTACTAACTTTATGGAGTCTACAAGTGGCAACAGCGAGTTTATCTTTATTTCTAGTATTAAAATTATGATTATCACCATTTTTCTTAAA
Organism: Philereme transversata; assembly: GCA_963924445.1. NCBI lineage: Eukaryota > Metazoa > Arthropoda > Insecta > Lepidoptera > Geometridae > Philereme > Philereme transversata. Next base: position 379,691 of record OZ004343.1, on the reverse strand, counting down.
CAAATTAATATTTTTGTGAACATACATTAGATTTTCATAGATGTATTGACAAAGGAATGTCATAATATTTATTTCTTTAAACTTATTGCGTCATGATTCTCTGGGGCCTATTTTCGTCGGAACAAGGGTTGGCTAGACGAGGTGATGGCAGGAGGAGTACTTAAGTCTCAAGTTAAAGAAGTCTGGGGGATCCAACGGCGAGTTGGCCCAACGACATAAAAAAAGTCGCAGGTAACATGCAGGCAACTCTTGGTTGCGTGCAGCATAGGACTGGGACTGGGTAAGGCCAGCAGTGGGTAACTATGGGCAGTGGATGATGATGATGACGATGATTACTTTTGTGTACGATCTACTCTGGTCACAGCCCTATTCCCATTCCATTTCCTTCTTCCTTCCTATTTCTTCCACTTCCTTCTACACCAGGGCTTCCCAAACTGTGCGTCGCGATGCCTTGGGGCGTCGCAGCAGTGTCCCAGGGGCGTCGTATGTCGATGCGACCGAGTCGAGTGAGCGAATTTTGGAGCTCGGTTTCTCCATGAATATCGTGCCTCAGCACTACAGCATTAAAGGTTCTTTTACCATTTGCGATTTCATACTTGTGCGAAACAGGCTTTTCTGCAGTTGCAGTAATAACGAAGAAGTACAGCTCAAAAATATGTAGATGTAGAGAAAAAATGAGAGTGGCAATTGCCAAACTGGAGCTCCGTTCGGACAAGTTATGCTCAGAAAAGCAAGCACATCTGTCTCGTTAGCAGCCAGCCAACAGTAAAATAAATATTTCTTTCCACTTTTCTGCTTTTGTTATGGGTTTCTTCTTATTTTCTAATAAAAAATATAAATGTCCTAATATACTGATAACCGGTTATTAGGCTAGTATTAAAACTGGTGGGTATTTTTGGCCGGGGGCTGGGTTGGGGGGCGTCGTAAAAAAATGGCAAAATCTCAAGGGCGTCACAGTACAAATAAGTTTGCAAAGCCCTGTTCTATACTATGCATCTTCACCTGCTGCTGCTGGGTATAACCCATCACTGCATGTAAGTCATGACCTGTGGAAAGATGTACCTAATGTAATGTCTTAAATAGACCGTGTTCATCGAGACGAAGGTAAACGATATAGCGAATCGTATAACGGTACTACAATGAGTTTAAAAGTGCTGAGATAGGTGGACGATGTAGCAAGCATCAAGGGAGGGGCTGGCACACACAACATGCAGTCGGTGAGGTCTGGCTGTGAACGATGATGATGATAATACAAACTTCAAGTGAGGACGTCCATATTTTTCATGTTCATGAAAGCGATGATAAAATTAAACACAAGGAACTGTAGTAAACAGACAAATACAGACCCTACTTATTGAGGGCATCTTGCCCATCACTAACGTACAATATCTGCAGAGTGATGTACTATTCATCACCATCAAACACGTCACTCCAGCCTCAACTTAACGAAGGCTACATTTTAACTAAAATTAGACATTTCTCTGAAAACCCGAGACATCCAATAGCCTCTCGTTACATCATTAGGGGTGCCACCCGCAGTCGTAAAAACCTAACGAAGTGGCACCCCTGTGGCATCATTACTTAGTAAATTGCTTGATTTTTAACCAACTGCGCGTAAAGAGAGACGAATGTCTTTTAAATTATACCTCCCAGTACTTGGCGAGGCGATGACTTGGATTTATAGCGAGGGTAGTGTTGTGGACTGTATTTGATGTAAATGAAACCTTCGATTTCTTCTTCACTTGTTAATTTTATTGAACTGTTCTAGACGAAGTCACAATGCTGAATACAATTTTGAGGGCGGCCGCCGCTACTTTTATAGGCCGGGATCTACAATGTTATACTGCCGATCCGATAGTGTGGGAGAGAGACGGGTGTGTCTCGCTCACACACCATAACATTTTACTGCCGATTCGATAGTGTGGGAGAGGGACGGGTGTATCGCGCCCTCTCGCTCGCACACTATAAATATACAAAAACGGCGGCGCCCGGCTGCCGCCCCAAACCGATCTCTCTATTTGGCCAGCCCATTCGCTGGGCCCCATCAGCCAAATATCTGGGTGTCATCCTCGATAGGCGTCTTTCCTTTAGGTTGCACATCACTAAGAGGTGCAACCAAGCAAAGTTCACCCTAGGACGATTGTCCTCACTTCTAGGCGCGAAAAGTAAAATGTCCCTTAAAAATAAGGTGACTCTTTACAAAGCGTGCATTCGCCCCATTATGACATACTCATCTGTAGTATTTGCCCACTCTCCTAAAGTTGGTGCCATTCAGGTTATTCAAAATCGCTTCTTGCGAAAAGCCTCAGGCTCGCCCTGGTACTTTCGCAATAACGACCTACATCGCGATATGAAATTAGAATCAATAGCCAGGTTCATGAAGCTCGCTTCCAAGCGGTTTTATGAACATGCCTCTATTCATCCGAACCCTTTGGTGCACACCATTCCGGTCTACCCGTTGGATCCGCCTGCCAACAAAATCCTCCGTCGTCCCAGACACGTGCTCGGAGACCCGGATGACGAAATCACCTCCGCTAATGCGGAAGGTGAGTCATCTACATCAGACAGAGCAAACACTTCACAGAAACACCGATCTCGCCGGCGAGGTCGACGAATCCCTTCAGTCGCCGCCTATACGAGGTACAAACATGTACCCGGGCGTTTCTCTCCTATCCCCATCCCGGCAACAGCCCAAGCCGAGGTTCGTACCTAAGTGGTGCCCTTGCGCTAGTTGCCTAAAAAACTTACTGGGCTGAGCGCCATCTGCGTTCGCCAAAAGTTCGGTTAAGCTGTCACGGCCTCAGAGGCCAACAGCGAGATTAGTCCATTCGAAATAAAAAAAGCCCGGCTGCCGCGCTCAGTTCAGCGGCAGCGACCCTATCGTTCGCTTCTAATTTCTAAATGTATACAATGCATAACATTTTCTATCCTAAATCTATCTTATAGCTCGGCGTCCGCTACAGTTCCTCCCACCGGCGCAGCTCGCGTAGCCTCTTCTTTTTTCAGGACGATGAGCTTTCTCACGGGCCGCTTGAAGACGCCAGTCCTCGTTCGGACGTCTGCCACTCGTACTCCGCCGTCTGGACCCGGATAGGTGCGCTCGACGATTCCCATGGGCCACACGTTTCGTGGCAAGGTGTGGTCGACTACGATGACGATGTTCCCGACTTGTAGTCGCCTCTTGTTGTCCGAGGGTTCTCCTCGTGGCACCAATGTGGGCAGGTATTCTCGGACCCAGCGCTGCCAGAAATGGTCAGCGAGCGCTAGGCTGGCCTTCCAGGTGCGTCGATCGGTTTCGCTGTGCTGTCCGGCGGTAGGCAGGCCGGCGGATGACCCCAAGAGGAAATGGTTTGGAGTCAAAGCTTCTGGATCTTCATGACTCACGCTTACATGTGTCAAAGGTCTCGCGTTCACAGAGAACTCGGCTTCTGTCAGTAGGGTGAGCAGGACTTCCTCGGTCGGTTCCTTTTCGTTCAGTGTGGCGGCTAATGCGACTTTGATGGATCGCACCAGTCGTTCCCAGGCTCCTTCCTGGTTGGGAGCCCCTGGCGCGATGAAATGCCACTCCAGTCGGTGTAGCAGGGCTTCGTCTTGCAGCGCTGGTGCCCACTCGGCGTAGGCTGCTCGCAGCTCGTTGTTGGCCCCTCGAAAATTGGTCGCGTTGTCTGAGTACATGGCGCGCGGCCAACCTCTTCGCGCCGCCATTCTTCGCAGTGCCATGATCGCAGAGCTCGTGGATAATGACGACACGAGCTCTAGGTGTACCGCGCGTGTGGTGAGGCACGTAAACAGTGCGCCCCATCTTTTCTCTCGGCGGCGTCCAATCTTCACTATCATCGGCCCGAAATAGTCCACCCCGCAGTGGGTGAATGGGCGGTGGTAGGGCTCGAGGCGTGCTCGTGGCAGGTCCCCTGTCGCCGGAATCAGAGGTCTCGATCGCTTCCTTCGGCAGAGGGCGCAGTCCTTCTCAATGGTGCGCACGGTGGGTCGTAGATGAATGATCCAATATTTCTGACGGAGGTCATTCGTCACGCGCTCGCGGTTCGCGTGCCCTGCTGCGCAATGCTCTCGCAGCACGATGAGTTTGGTAGTCCGGTGGCGGCCGTCGAGGATGATGGGCTGTTTCACTTCAAGAGGTGCAGTGGCCTCCCCGATGCGGCCTCTGACGCGCAGGATGCCGTCTTCCAGGACCGGGTCCAGCCGAAACAGTCGGCTCGTCCTGGTGATCGGACGAGATGCTTTTAGTTTCTGCAGCTCGTCTTGGAAGCTCTCCTGTTGGGCTTGACGTAGGAGAGTGCGTTCCGCTTCCTCGATGTGTCGATGTTCTAATCCCGAGGCTCGGCGCCGACACAAGTCGATGAATGCCAGCACTAGCGTCTCGTATTTGGAGAAGCGTGCGGGATCTGGCAGCCACTCCCCTGCTTTGTTTTCTTCCGTAACATGCAGGATCACCTCTTCCTCGCCGTCTTTGCTCGACGTCGTTTCTGTCGGCCACTGATTCTCGGGCCGGATCAAGAATTCCGGTCCCTGGAACCAGCGGTCTTCTATGGAGATTGGTGTGCTCGCGAATCTCGTCGCATCGTCGGCTATGTTCTCCCTGGTGGGCACCCATCGCCATTCTTCCTTGTGAGTGAGCTCTGCTAGCTCACCCAAGCGATGGGCGACGAACGGAGTGTACCGTCTCGCGTCGTGCCGCACCCAGTGAATTACCGTCATTGAATCGGTCCAGTACACTGTTCTCTTGACTTGGACTCGATGTTCTTTCTTGATGGTGTCAGCCAGTCTGGCACCGATGACAGCCGCCTGCAGCTCCAGGCGGGGAATGGTCTGCGCGCGTTTTGGAGCCACTTTTGACTTGGCGGCCACGAGACTCAGTCTGACGCTTCCGTCGGGTCGTGTGTCGCGCCAGTATGCCACAGTGGAGTAGGCCTGTTCGCTGGCGCCACACAGAACGTGCAGCTCTAAGTTTTGGTCGTCTTCCATCGCGTAGCGTCGTTCCAGTCGCAGACCCGAAAGATCGGCGAGGTGTCCTAGCCATGTGGCGAAAAGGTAATTCTCCTCATCAGGGATAGGCTCGTCCCAGGAGATGTTCAAGCGCCACAGGCTCTGCAGGATGATCTTTGCGCGTATGGTGCAGTGGCTCAGCAGTCCAAGAGGGTCGTATATGGACATGACCGCGCTGAGTGCTTCTCTCTTGGTAGGCGCGCGACTTCGTGCACGCACTTCGGCGGGGACTCTGTTCATTGAAGTGTTAAACCCCAATTCATCTCGCTCGGCGTTCCAGTACAGCCCGAGTATCTTGTTCTGTGGCCCGTTTCTTCCAAGTTGAGTCGGTGTGGTCGCTCGCAGTTCTTCGGGTACGTCTCGCAGTACGCTATTGTTGCTAGCGCTCCAGCCTCGCAGTGTGAACCCTGCCGCCGCGTGAACTGCTTGTACTTCAGTAATCACGCGGTGGGCTTCCTGTTTATCCTCGTAGCTCGCTACCAAGTCATCCATGTAGTGATCTCGAGTGATGGTTTCGTAGGCGAGAGGGTGAGTTTGAGCGTGTTCTTTCGCATTGTGGTTGCGTACGTAATGCGCCATGAAGGGAGAGCTCGCGGCGCCGAATATCATGCTCGTCATCTTGAAGTGATGAGGTGGTTTCTCTCTGTCGGCGCCTCTCCATAAGAACTGTTGTTCCGGTTGATCTTCCCGACGAATCTTCACTTGGAGAAACATCTCCTCTGCCGTGACTGCGATGCGTTTCTCCCGGAATCGAAACAGGATGCCTGGTAACAACATCAGTAGGTCCGGCCCTTCCAGGAGATGGTCGTTCAGGCTGACTCCGTGGCTTTTTGCTGCGGCGTCGAAGACAAGCCTCTGTTTCCCCGGTTTGTTGACGTTCTGTACCGCGAAATGTGGCAGGTACCAACAGACCGGACTTGTCTTCTCAGTGCCGTCGCATGGTTTGGCGTATCCTTTCTGCAGCAGGTTCTCTATCTGCTCGGTGTATTTTCTAGCGAAGCCTGGGTCGGTGTCCATCTTCACTTCCATTTTGTGGAGGCGACGGAGCGCTCCACTATAGCTCGGAGGCAATTTCATGCCGTCCGCCTTCCAGGGCAGCCCGATCTCGTAGCCCTTGTCCGTCTTCTTTATAGTTCGCTCGATTATTCTAGCGACTCGCTGATCCGCGTCACTCACATGTGGCTTATGAGTGATGCCGAGCGCTTCGATGCTGAAGTGGTGTTCCACCAAGTTGTGGAGATGATTGTCCTGCTGCTCTCTCGCCTCCACTCTTCGTTCCGGAGTGTAGACGTGCAGGATGCTGTTTCGATCTTCGATGATGGTGCGTGGCACAGTCCCGTGCACCACCCATCCTAGTCGAGTTCGGGATGCGGCCGGCTGGTTCCGTTTACCGACGCGCAGTTCTTGTGTTACGATGTATTCCCAGTGGTCTGCTCCCACCAGTATTCCAGGCCGTACGGTATCGTAGCACACTTCCTCTTGCGATAGATCTCGGAGATGTTCGTACTCCAGAAGCGTGCTCGGTATGGATTGCTGAATCAACTTCATGCCTCTGATTGTTCTTGCTTGAAATTTGTGCAGCTCTCTGTCTGTTCCCCTCAAATGTATGGTGACCAGCTTGTTCTTGCGCACAAGCTCCCACCGTTCGTCTACGGATAGCGCTGCGTATTTCGGGCAGTCCGGTAGCTTGTGCGGCTTCTCACACATCGGGCATTTGTCTAGTTGTTCGTCTTCAGCTACATTGTACACGGCGTTCGGTTTCGTTTTCAGCCTGGCATCGGTGATGGTCGGCCTGGGTTCTCTCTTGGCAGCGGTTGCTATTGCAGATGGAGCGTAACTATATCGGAGCGCTCGGTCTGCCTCTCGCATGAGGAAGCGAGATAGCACGACGATTTCTGGGTCCGCTGTTCCTTCTTGTTCGTTTGCGTAGTCGCACCACCGCGCCTTGATGTGAGGGCTCAGCTTTTCCAACACTTCTCGGGCCAGCATGGGGTTAAAGAGGTACCCATGGCGGTTGATGCCCTTGATTACGCAGACCACGTTCTGAAGCTTAACAGCGAACACGTTCAGTTCTACCGCTGATGATCCTGGCTTCGGCAACCTCTTGAGGTCATCTAAGGCTCGGTCGATGATGGCCTCAGGTCGCCCGAAGCATTGTTCAAGTGTCTTCAGGATGACCTCCGGATTGCTTGCAGTGCACAGCAGGGCAGACACCAGTTCCCTAGCTTCTCCTTTCAGGCAGCTCCTTAGCCGCTGCAAATTTTCTGCCGGTGTCAGCCGGTATATCGTCGTCGAATCTTGAAAGGCGGCCTTAAATGCCAACCACTCATTTGAAGCTCCGGAGAATGGTTGCAAGTCAGGACACTTGATCCTGGGTCTGGCCAGCTTTTCCATAGCCTCGGTCAAGGCGTCGACATTACTTCTTGATCTGACGGGGGTGGTTGATCTGTCCCTCACGTTGAACCTCAGGTGTCGGTCGTCCTTGGTTCCGGACTTCGGCACGTCCCGTCGTTCCCTTCGTGCATCAAGGGTGTTCAATCGGAGCCAGGCGTCAACCTTCTGATGATGATCGGTTCCGTTATCACCGTGAAGGCTTTCCTGGTCATCCTGAATGGCCGCTAGGCTTACAGCCAACCGCTTCTTGATAAGGTCTGCCTCGATCTGAAGCTCCTTTCTTCGCAGGGCGGCTAACTTTTCTTCAGCCTCCAGTTCCACCATCCGTGTCCTCGTGGCAGTGCTTGCGGTTGATCGTACCGATTCTGCGGGGGACCGGGGTCTGGCACCCCCAGCACCGTCATCGGTGGCCACGTTCGTAGGCCTTGGTTCGATCGCGACACCGCCTCGTGGGTTTGGTGACGCAGGTGGATCCAGCGATAGCCTTCGTCTTCGTTCTCGTTCGATGGCCTGAAGATCGGCTCCGGCTTCTCCCTGCAGCTCGCGTTCCAGTTCGCGACGTTCCGTGTCGCGACGCTCCTGGTCTGCGGCGTCTGCTTGGCTCCGGGCTACCACCATGGTAACGTCGTCGATTTTTCAATCCGTCGAATTTTTCTGTTCTGATCCGTGTTCTGATCCGGCTTCTGAAGGACCAAACTGTTGTGGACTGTATTTGATGTAAATGAAACCTTCGATTTCTTCTTCACTTGTTAATTTTATTGAACTGTTCTAGATGAAGTCACAATGCTGAATACAATTTTGAAGGACGTGTCTTCATCTCACACACCGGCGAAGCCGGTGTGGGGGATGCAGTGCCGGGCTTTTTGGCCCTTTCCTGCGGAGTTCTTACCGCCCCCCGTTTCAACGGGGGGGTCATCGGGTCGGCTCGCGGAGCCTCAGGTTTGCTACTCACGCGTTACTGGCCGCCCGATGCTCACTCCGCAGGGAGGATCGTCGGACAGCCGCCGCGCAGGTACCTTCAAAGGAAGATGGGTAGGGGGAAGGGATGAGGGAAGGATACCCCGATCTGACGACGCCTGGTCGTCGTCAGTGTCTGTGGCCAGTTCCCGCGGGTACGGCTTACTCTTCGGTGGTCTTTCTGCGAGAGGGGCCAATTCTCGCAGATGAGAGTAAGTGGAGTTGTCTAGGCGCTCAAACATCCTGGTCGCTAAGCGGCCTACAAATTGATCCAGACTTTCAATTTTCAGGTCCCGCTGTATGGTGGCGTTTCGAACGTACCGTGGCGCGTTGACGATCGTCCGGAGGCATAGGCTTTGCTGACTTCGCAGTATCTTTCTGTGGCCTTTGGCTAGCAAAGCATACCACGCGGGGGCCGCGTATGTGAGCCGCGGGCGGACGTACGTCTTATACAATCCAACCTTCATTCGGAGCGGAATGTTGGACTGCAGGACGGGCTTGAGTAGCGCTCGGGTTACGCTCGCTAGACCGCGGACGTCCCTTGCGTGCTTTCTCATCGTGAGGTTGCGGTCTAGAGTTACTCCCAGGTATTTCGCCGTGTGCGACCAGGCCACGGGTTGATCCTCCAGAGTGAGCTTCGGCGGCAGGGTGAGCCTCTTCGAGAATGCCACCGCCTGTGTTTTACTCACGTTGACACTCAGTCTCCATTTAGTAAGCCAGGCGGGGAGCTCTGTTAGGACCCTTTGCATTTTGGTGGCGGCGTGGTTGAGGTTCATCGACTTGGTGATGTATGCTGCGTCGTCCGCGTAAAGGGCCAACAGAGCGTCTTCGGTGATGGGAATGTCATCAGTGTATCGTGAGTAACACACAGGGGAGAGGCAGCTGCCTTGCGGTACTCCCGCCTCGATGGGTCGTCTGGAGGAGAGCGCTTGCTCCACGCGCACTGAGAAGCTGCGGCCATGAAGAAACGACGCTATTACCTTCACCACCTTTTGCGGTATTGGTGAGGTAGCCATCTTGTAGAGGAGTCCCGCGTGCCAGACTCGGTCGAACGCTTTTTCCATATCCAGGAATACTGCGACTGAGTGTTCGCGCCTGTTGTAGGCGGTGGTGAGGTGATGCAGTACCCTAGTCAATTGAAGCGTCGTGCTGTGTTCAGACCGAAATCCGTATTGTTCTGGACGCGGGGGGATATAGGGATTAATGTGGGTGAGGAGGAGCTTTTCAAACAGTTTCGATAGGCTGGGAAGAAGGGTGATAGGACGGTAGCTCTCTGGGAGCAGGATGTTTTTGCCGGGTTTCGGTATCATGATGACCCGGCCGGATTTCCAGGGGGAGGGGAAGTGACCGCTTCGCATGATCCCGTTGAAGAGCCGGGTCACGGAGGCGATCGTTTTGGGGGGAAAGTGACGGATGGCAGCGTTCGTTATATTGTCTTCGCCGGGTGCCTTCCTTGGCTTTGTCCGACGTATGGCCCGTTGGACTTGCCCGGGAGAGAAGAAAATACCTTCTGCGGTGTCTGCCTCCTGGGTATCGGCCTTGAGGTAGTTTTCGACAAAGGCTTCCACTTCTATTGTGTGTGCCGTGTCTTTGTCTGGATTGTTCATGAACTGTGCCTCAAGGCTATCTGCGAAGATTTCCGCTCTGTCTTCAGCTCGGTATCTGGGGTTACCATCTTGGTGTCTGAGAGGTCGAATCGGGGTTGGTGTGTTCCTCAGCTGTCGACAGAGTTTGTGGAGTGATGCCCAGTCATCTGTGGCGTCATCTATCCTTCTCTCCCATTTCTTGGCTTTGTCTTCTTGCAGCTCTGCCTTCACCTCGTCGCAGAGGGCGTTCAATTTGGTTTTCAGACGTGGGTCCCTTGTTCTCTGCCACTCTTTCCTCAGCCTACGTTTCTCTGAGAGAAGTCTGGTCAGGTGTGCCGGTGTTTTGGTGAGTCTGTTTTGACGTGGTGGTAGTGAGGCTTCGGAAAGTGCCCTTTGGATTGCGCTCGTGATCTCCCCGGCCAGTTTATCCACATCTGCGGGGTTTTTCACTGGCCTTGTGGGGGTTGCGGTGTGTAGGGCTTCTGAGAACAAGGCCCAGTCGATTCCAGGTCTTGGTGGAGGAGGTTTTAGGGCGGCCGGGCTGGTTTCCACAACCATCAGGATTGGTTGGTGGTCCGACTGCAGTTCGTCCAGGAGTACCTCCAGCTTTGGGTGTTGAGGCAGCTGTGCGTGGACTGCGAGGTCGATGACGTCTGGGAGTTGGTTGGCTATCTCTAGATAGTGGGTAGGCGTATCAGTGCCTGCGACCTCGTAGCCGTGAGTATCCGTGTATTGCTGGAGGATACCCCCGTCTCTGTTTCTGGTGTTCGAGTTCCAGTTCCTGTGCTTGCAGTTCCAGTCCCCGGCCGCTATGACTGGGCGTCCCGGTGCGGTTGGCAGCAGCTTTTGGAGGTCCATATGTGCTAGGGGCGTTCCTGGGGGGTGGTAGATGGAGTGGACTTGGATGGGTGTTCCGTCTATGCAGATCTCAACCCCCAGTGCCTTCATGGACCTCAAATCCAGCTCTGGGAGCGGCTGGTGTATCAGGCGTCTCCTCACCAGGACGAGCAGGCCCCTGATGCATCTTCCTTCCGCGTTCTGGTCGTCCCTTCGGTAGATGTGGTAGCCCGGGAACTTTGGCTTGTCTGATGGCTTGAGGAGGGTCTCGCTGATGAGAACCACGTCGATGTTCTGCTCTTTCAGTAGGGGCCTCAGTAGCAAGGTTTTGTTCCCTTTGCTCTTACTTGTGAGGCCCCGAGCGTTCCAGAACAGGATTCTCAACTCCCTACCTTGAAGAGTTTCCCGATCCCGCTGAGCACTATTGGGATCGGGTCTCCCCCCGTTCGTAGGGTTTGCAGAACCTCCTGCAAGATTGGGCCGTGTCCAGCAGCTCCAACCGGTCGCTGTCGTAACGGTGAGTGGTCTTGGGCGGTAGGGGTGCAGGTCTGTGCGGTTTCCCCCCCCTGCGCTTGGGTTGTTGCGGTGGTGGTGGTTGCGGGTTGGAGTGCTGGCTCAGTGGGTGGTGTTCCTGTTCCTGGGGGGCGGGGTTCGGGAGGGCTCCTGGCCTGGGAGTCCGTTTCCCGATCACCGCTGGCAGATCGGTCCGAGGGGGCTGCGGGGGCCCTGATGGGGGAGCGTCTGAGTCTGAGGATGAGGGGTCCTCTGTCACTCTCACCCGCTTGGTCTTCCTCCTCCTCTTTTTGGTGGCCTTCCCTGTCTGCGGGTTATTCGCTGGGGCCATCAGCGACTGGCCCGCGGTCTCCTTCACCGTGTGGTGGAGGGTTGTGTATGGGGCCGGGGGCCGAGTCTGAGTCTGGGTCTGGGGGAGTGCGGGGTTTTGAGCTCCGCTGTTCGCAGAGCGCTCCCTTCTACCTCCTCGATGGGGGGCCGCGGATGCGGTGGAATGGGCCGTGGTGCCCGCCCTCTTGTTTCTCGCCTCCTTTTTGTAGACCGGGCACGTCTTGTTATTGGCGGTGTGCGCCCCCTCGCAGTTTATGCACGTTGGGGGCATTTCACGCGGTCGGGGGCAGTCGCCCGCGAAGTGCGGTCCTCCGCACCGTACACAGGCGAGTGGTCGGTGGCAATTGTGGCTGCTATGCCGGAAGGCTTGGCAGCGGTGACACTGGGCGGGGCCCTTTTTACCCCTCCAGCTTTCTATTACCACCCCGGGCATGTTCAGCAGCTCCGTCACATTATAAATGTCCGGGGTGAGGTTGGGGGTTTTCTTCAGGGTGCCGAAGAATATGCACCCTGGGCGACCTTTGGATGGGCGGACGGCCCGTATGGCCTCCGGTTCGAAGCCTAACCGGCGGAGGTCGCCCTCTATTTCCTCGGTTGGGGTGTCGGCGGGGATAAGATAAAGATAAGATTAAGCTCCTCGGGGAGAGCGTACGAAAACCAAACGACTTTTTCCGTACGCTCTATTGTGGTCAGGTACGCCTGTACGGTGCGGTATTCTTCTCCGGTCGCTGGCGAGAATCTTACTCCTTTTCCGTACGGGCGGGCATTTGGTGGGTGGCCTAGGCGCTCCTTAAGCGCTCTAAAGTGGGTGGCCCAGTTGGGTAGTACTTCCACTACTAGTGGGGGGTACCTCGGCTTAATAGCGGCGGTCGGCTTGTCGGAGTTTGACGCGCCTTCCGGGCTATGAGGCCGAGGGAGTGGGGGGGTGGCAGATAATGTGGGTAGTGTGGGTGAAGGTACCTTTTTTGCTCCTGCAGCTGATGCGTAGGAGGCAGCCTTTGATGTGGAAGGCTGCTGTTGGTCCTTGGGTGGTGGCTGCGGGCGTTCGGGCCTGGGCTCGCGTTGCGGGAGTGGTGTGAGGTGGGGCTTGGCGCATCTGCGCTTCACCTCCTCCTCCGATGGGCTGTCGTCGGCCCGCTTCCTACGCAGGCCTGGGATCGGGACGTCCGGGATCTCGAGGGTTTTGTGCCTCTCCACTGCGGCGGCTTCTTCGGGTGTGGGCGTCGCTGGGGCCGAGAGGTTCCTTTCGTCCTCCTCAAGGGTGCTTCTCAGTACGCTGAGGTATTTGGTGGGGAGGCACTTTGCCTCGATTAGCCTTTCCAAGATGATGTAGCTTCTGTCGATCTCGGATCTGGGTGACAGAGGCTTCATCACCTGTGGCTTGGGCGGATTTGGCGGAGGCATCTTGTCCGCGGAGGTGGGGGGGGGGTGCCTACCGGCACTGGGCGCGGTACTGGGGTGCTGGACTTCTTCTTCCGCTTCTTCTCCAAGAAGCGTTCAATCACCTGCCCTACGATCTCGGATCGCGAGCGCGAGGCCGAGCTGTCGCGGCCCGAGCTGGACGCGCGACTCGAGGGCAGGGATGTGTCGGAGGTTTCCGGGAGCAGGGAGTCCTTACGGGAGCTCCGACCTTCACGGGCGGGCCCACCGGAAGGGGCGTTAGTGTCCGACATCGCGCGTGGTTACACACAACACGGAACCAACAGAGTTAACGGCACAAAACTACACAAAACACGAAACACGTAGTTGCGGCACTCGCCTTCGCGCGACCGGGGACTAGCGAGACGACGCCGGCACCGCGAAACCGTAATCCCGTTCGGGTTTAGCGGCTCGCGGTACTGGGTACTGCTGTCTCGCAGTCCGGAACTCGAGGGGGAAGGCGGTCCCCGCACACTTTTTACAGCGGGTCGGACTCGGCAGACGTTTCCAGAAGAAAACGCTGCCGAGATCGTTCGGAGCAAAGGGTCCGTGCGCGCGCGAATACTGTGTGGACGCGGTAGGCGAATGAGCCGGTCCCATACAATTTTGAGGGCGGCCGCCGCTACTTTTATAGGCCGGGATCTACAATGTTATACTGCCGATCCGATAGTGTGGGAGAGAGACGGGTGTGTCTCGCTCACACACCATAACATTTTACTGCCGATTCGATAGTGTGGGAGAGGGACGGGTGTATCGCGCCCTCTCGCTCGCACACTATAAATATACAAAAACGGCGGCGCCCGGCTGCCGCACTGGGCTGAGCGCCATCTGCGCTCGCCAAAAGTTCGGTTAAGCTGTCACGGCCTCAGACGCCAACAGCGAGATTAGTCCATTCGAAAAAAAAAAAAAAAAAAAGCCCGGCTGCCGCGCTCAGTTCAGCGGCAGCGACCCTATCGTTCGCTTCTAATTTCTAAATGTATACAATGCATAACATTTTCTATCCTAAATCTATCTTATAGCTCGGCGTCCGCTACAGGTTCATCATTCACTTTATCATTGGAAATGGAGAAGACTCAAGTACAATTATATAATTATATTATATTATTTTATTTATTTATTATATTTATTATTAATTGCCACATAGCACACCACTTTATGACACACATCATCATCACCATGGCGTTATTACATCTATGAAAGACGATTAAAGTGACGTCAGTATGACACACAAATATGACAACTATTAGTCAAATATGAGACAAAAGTAAAAAATATTAATATAGAGAACGAAATTTAAAAATCTCCCAACGCCTCTTTTTGCGTCGGGGATTTAAAATTGACATAACAAAGAACCGCCAGTTAAACTAGCTTCCTATTAAAAAAAACGCGTCCGAATCGGTCCATCCGTTTCGAAATACGATAGACTTTAAATTTATTTTGCGTTTGGGTTAAAAAGTTAACTAATCAAAGTGAAACAGTACACGTAAATACAGAAAACAACATTGAATATTAAATTACAATTGATATCCGGAAGCGCTTTGTCTGACAGTATTATCTGTTGCATTAAACTTGTATAAGCATTCCGCCTGAGACTGACACTCAAATAGATATGTCAAAATTATAAGGAGTCTCCGTTTGAGTGCGGTACCCTCAAATTAAATTATATTGTTTAGTTTTCAATTAGCAACGATCTATTTGAGTCCACAACTTTACTGAATGAGGGATTGGATTGACAAAATTACAAAAACCTTTAAATTTTTCTATTATTTTATGCATGTACCGTTCTCACCACTGGAACGGACTAGCCAATTGAGAGACGAGCCAAAAAGGTCATAGGCAACGATGAGCTAGTTGATGCAAGGCTTCACAGCCTGGAGCATCGACAAAAGGTTGCAAGCCTCTCGGTTTTGTATCGAGTAAATTTGAGGGAGTTTGCGGCGGTACTTTTCAACCTAATCCCACCATCTCCATTCTATCATCGGACAACCAGCCGGTCTGCGGTGCGCCACCGCTATATGGTTGCACCTCCCATTCGAACAAAGCGGTTCTCTTCGACTTTTATTATGCGCACCGCCAAAGAGTGGCACGCCTTGCCAGTGTCTGTGTTTCCTGATAGCTACAACCTGGGTGTCCATCGTAGACTGCATCATCGCTTACCATCAAGTGAGATCGTGGTCAAACGCAAGCTTATAATGTGTAAATAAAAATGCATTGTAAGTTTTTGTTGTCAGGTATCGCATAACCTTATACGTAAACCTAAACTTTACAGTAGACATTTTTATTTTTATAATTTTTTTGTTTATGAGCCTAAACTAACCACTGCCATGCGCTATAAAAAGAAAATTTACGATTCTAGTCTGCAAAATTGAATAAAATTCCTATTGTTATAAATTACGACCATAATCGTAAAATAAACTAAATGGTACTTGCTTTAATTCCATTTAAAAACTCAGACAAAGACGGGTGCGATAAATTCTGTTTAGAGACCTTTAAAAACATTTAAAGTTTGAGTCTTATATTATGGGGATAAGTTTTAGAACGATTGAGTTTTGGTATTGTTGGAGAAATAAGCTGTGTATGTTTTACGAGTGTTTGTAAATCCATTTGCGAGTACGAGTACGATGGGTTCCCAACGAGTAACACTAAAACAGGACAGGGTGACTCGTTGGGAGTTGGGAATGATTTTTCTCAACGAGTCACAGTGACCCGAGAATAAAGCACACCCAGTAAAAGTTACGTTTGCCGTGAATAAATGTATTATTTATCGTTAAATGAATTTATCGTTTACAAATGGAACCATCATGAATTTATTCATGTACTTAACCTTTTTTTTTTGTGGTACATGGAGATGGAACAAGCTTATGGCCCACCTGATGTTTACTGGTAACCATCTCCTATAACAGACAATTGCTCGTAGGTCACGTACCTAGAAGTGTGTCCTGCGTCCATCAACTTGATCTAACAATTGTCACAGATCTAGATAATCTAAGTATGTATAGTGAGTACATTAGATCTTTTTAGGACCTTGGTCAGCTGTTAAAAAAGGTCAATCCAGGTTGAAAAAACAGCCCCCAAACTGGGAAGACTTTTGGGATGACGTTATAATACAGATTTATGAATGTGCTTATTATTTGTATGCCAACGTGATTTTCACAATACCTACCTACATACTACCTCTAAAATTGTATACATATTCCAAATTCCAATATCTATAGCCCAAACATTTAGACCTAGTTTAATTGAGATGTGGAGACCCCTGAATCGCAGAGTTGTATAATAAATGAGTGAGTGTCTGATTATTCATTGCTGTGGTAGCGAGTATTAGACACTCTGTAACTGAAAAATATTGTGGCGAAATCTCTATCTGTTTTCCATGTTTTTCCCTCACAGTCCGTTAGTTTTACGAGGCCCTGCGCCGTAAACCAGCAATTACGGCCATCTGTTACATTACGCACAACGAGTAGTGTAAATAATCTCCTCGTGCAGTCGGGCAATGAAAGCACGTGCACGCGGCTCTGTCGACTAAAACTGCCAACAGAGTAGTAGTCTACTACTTTGGCAAATAAGAGGATCTGTTGCTGGGATTAACTGTGTAGATATCTACTTTTATCAGCCGATTATATACGGGGTGCTAGCATGGAATAATCATGAGCATTATAATCAACACAGTTTTTTTTTAACAAAGATCTACTTTGTTTGAGCACAATCTCACCTGAGGGTAAGCGATGATATGGTCTAAGATGATAAAAGATAAAGATAAAGATTCATTTATTTGCGATACATCAGTTGGTAATGAAGCACGAAGATCTAGAAGAAACCTATTTACCCTTACCTTAAAGAGGCCCGGATTGTATTCTTATTGAGATTTCTCCTATACATTTCCAGAGCGATAGATCTTGCTCGGTTGTTATTTTATCTAGTACGGAGACGTCTGAATTCGGTAGGTTACTGTATACATCTGTTAGGTTTTCTATGATATAACGAAGCAATGGCTTAGAAATAAGCCTTACGACACGAAAATATATTATAAACACACGTACATGCAAATATCCCCATTAAAATACATATGGAGCTAATACCATAACGTTCATTATGCCGTAACACCAGCATTAGCAAAGGACAATTAAGGCTATACAGGGTCGTTGTGGCCCTACAGGATCATTTGGGTCGTAGAGGTCTTAGTCCAAATGAAATTATTACGCCATTTGCATAAAAGTGAGTATTAATAGCAAAGGAATTTACAATTAGGGTTCTAATCTAGTTTTTGTCTCGTGAGTTATCGTCAAGGGTAGTCTTTTCTGTTCAGAGTTCTGTTTGTTGTAATTCTCTAACAGACATACACCCAACAAAGTTTTATTTTTGTAATGGAAATTAGTTTAGGGTTGAGTTTAAGGGTTGAAGTTTGGGGCAAGAGCGTATCGCTCTCCTGTGCCTGAAATGACGGTGAAGTGTGGTGTTATTTTATGAAAAATAACAACAAAAAAATATTATTTCTAATCTTTGACTATCAAATTAGTGCCACGAAATGCATATCCAACTCACTTGACCTACAGTTTCATTCAAATTACAGATAACGGGAGTTCATGTTGATTGTTTACACTTTTTTGGGGTAGAAATTGCAGCTATTCTGGATTTCAGACTTTTTTCTATATTTGTGTAATTAAAGCTACACACATACCAAATTTCAGTACTATGGGTTCATTGGTGTACCCTGTGAATTTTGCCGTGGAAGTTTAGTTTTTATTATGGCTAATAACTTAAAAACTACAAAGTTTAAACTAAAAATAAAAACGGGGTGGGAATGTACTCACAAAGACCTATTCCTATAACCTACAACCAATAAGTTTTATTCGATGTAGCATTTGACAGGATAGTTCCATTTTGGCTTTTTTTTTACCCCTCTTGAACCCCAATATCTCAACAACCCCCCCACATTTTTAACTCATTTAGTCACACCAAAATTGTGCTATTACTACCTACCTATATACCAATTTTCACGTTGATCGGATAAACGTTTCGAAAGTTATCCATGGACAAACGAACATACATACATACCTATACATACAACGCCAATTTTCCCAAGTTGATTTGGAGATCTCGCTTCGCTCGATCAATTATTAGAGTGTATAAGCTTTTCCCCGCCATGAAATCTACCCACAGACCCAGCTTTAAGCAATAGCTAACATACAGTCCACCAAGATTGTATATCTGTTTTCCTGTCTTGTAAAACTCCCGTTAAAATCTCGTACTCGCCGTTCGTGCTCTGCCTATTCAATTTTGTATAGTTGTGTAATATCCCTTACCTAAAGCAGGAAGGTAAAAATCTAGTTGGCCTTGATATTTTCCATCCCTAGAGACATTTTGAAACTACTCTACATATTATAGATACTATTGTACATTGTCGTTCCAGCACCGAACCCCATAAAACGCAATCACCTCTCGACATAGTACGAGTAACAGCATAAAATGCAAATTCCCCCTTTCCGTCCCCCTCCAGCCTTAGAAGCCTTCAGAGATGCAATTTAAAAAAGACAGTGTCAAATATAAAAATATTCCATCCCCTTGATTTTAATAAAATCCAACCCCCAATTTAAGCGAAATAGAAATTTCCGATTCAAGTCTTTGGGATGGAAATTGTTTTTTCGCCGAATTTCGGGCGATCGTTTCTGACTTTTATTATCATTAAAGTTGAATGGGTTCGCTGATTTTGAAAGTATTTTTCTTTTGCGGACTTCCGGACTCGAATTTATTCCCCATTCAGTATCTTCATTTAGTCCATTTTATAAATTAAAATGTAATTCTATCGGCATTTTGGTAAAGATTGAGTAAAACAAACTAAAATAGCCTTTGCTTTAATTGTGATATAGCTCACGCCTGAATCCTTAATTTATTTATTTTATTATTGAATTGAATTAATTTATGCTTTATTAGATCAGATTTCGATTTTAAAATTTTGCTTGGGTCAATTTTAATTATTTTTTATTGGTTAAAATTAGATACTTATTTATTTAGATATTAATAAAAATATTGTGATTTTCTGTGTTTATTTTCTTTAAGACAATAGAGGACAATTATCATGATTCATCATGTATGCCGAACATATTAATGACATAATATATCGTCACCCATGTTACAACCTAGCCTCCATAACTCTGAAATATGCAAGATATTTATTTTGCATGAAACAAATGTACAATGACTGATGGTCATAATTTCATGTGTTAATCTAGGCCACTACAGGCCGCCACCGGGGTCGCGGAAGAATGTTCTCTGTTCCCGTGTCTCCGGCATAAAGTGAGCGGAGGAAGATGGAGGTTTAGCCGGTAGGAGTCCGACATACCGCTCCTTGGGTTCAGAGCGGTATCCTTAAGGATTCCTCCAGACCACTATGGGCCATCTCCATGCAATTTAAAGCTGTTTGTCTTTGTCCCCTCTTCAAGACAATTACAAAAACCTTAAAATGAAAAAAGCTCATAAATTCACCAACTTTTTGACAATTCTATTAACCTTTGTTCTCATAAAGCGAGTGCAACAGTTCTTACAAATAGAATTAGCGCTGCGATAAGCCAACGCAGATATCTCTAAGTTCCAATCTAAACAAACGAACGAATTTTCTAAGGCACGGTGGTCATTGGGGAGCTGAAGATTTCATAACATATTCATATCTAATCATTCAATATTATTTATTTGCAAATGCTTACAAAAGATACATTATCAAACGACATGAAGTCTTTCCTGCCTTTCAACAATAGCTCTACTTTTTGTTTTAAGTTTTCGCTGTTCTCGACTTAGATAAGTGCTGTCCAAACTAACAAATAGTCACGTTATTATTTTTTTATCAGCAAAGAAATGGAAAGGTTGAGAAATAGAAGATCATCGTGACAATCTTTCTTCTTTTGTCTATGTAGATATCCAGCAGATATAGCAGTCTGTTTATGATGAAGATGCCAGTTTTAGCGCATTCTGAGACCGAACCACATCGTATTTCATTGGTTTTAAAAGTAAACTTCCTCTCATAATAACGACATTACTTTATTATGCCCGACATTAGCCGACTAATGATGGACACCTCTCAGATCCCTATTTACAAAGTAGATTTTTTGGAAAAACTGTCAAAGATCTACGCAGAGTCTCCTTTCAGTTTTGAGAACTCGGACCTAATTGTGTACGTACCTTAGCGAATGACGTCAGTGGCCTGACGGCTGTGATGGATAGTCGGGTGTCCATCCGTCAGAGTGCGAGCCAAAACATCGCTGTTGCTATCTCGGGCCTCGCAGTATATGCATACACCATACATATATCGTAATTAGACGACGGTTAATGGCCACTTCCAAGCTTTATATTTCTATATCAAATTACGGTTTCAGCTGAAAATGAGCTTTAGGTGCATAACATCACAGTATGCTGAGCTGAACGTTATTTTGGTTTTCACATAAATGAAAATGAATGAAAAATATTTTATTTAGCAACAAAAAGCACACCTTATGTTTAATAATTTTAAAACAGATAATTTTTAAGTAAACTCATTGTTGAGAGGGCTTATTAATTAAATGATTTATTCGGTGGTCTTCACACAAGCCTGTATCGTGAAGACCTTGAAGACCTTGACCTTGACATAAGTCGAACTGTCTTAATAAATTCATTTGTACCTACTGTTCTTTATAATGCTTTCATGTGTCATTTTTTGTGTAAAAAATAAATTATTATTCTATTTTATTCTATAAAAACTAGGATCTGGGTCTGTTTAAGGTATGAGTGAAGAGGTATCTTTTAGAGCTTCGTGCTCCATCTTAGACCACATTATACGAAGTATTTTGTGATTAAAAACCTTTTATGGATGAAAAGCTATATACCTACATTGGTACCTGACTCGCTAAATGATTCTACTTAATATAAATAATAAACAATCCGAGATATAGGTAAAAACATAGTTTTACAGCTAACGCGTGTTAATTTCAAGGCCACGGAAAGCGTAGGTGAAGTCTAAGCGCTAATTGCGTTTTACGATTTAAGTAAATATAAGACAAAAGGAAAATACGTACGTAAGTAGTCATTATTTATTAAGAAAAGTTTTTTCTATCGCGTAGGGAATGCTAACTATGTACTGTGTAAAAAGAGGGCATAATTACTTTTATGTCATTAATCTTTATTTATTTTAAAGTTCACTAACACAGATATAAACTAACCATATATGGACATAATAATAATAATAAATAATAAATATCGCTAGACATTTCACACCGCGCTATCTAGCCCCAAACTAAGCAGAGCTTGTACTATGGGAACCAGATAACTAATAGAATACTTATATACTTTTTTTTTGTAAATACATACTTATAATATATAGAAAAACACCCAGACACGGAACAAATATCTGTAGATCATGCAAACATTTGTTCTGCGGCGGGAATCGAAGCTACCTCCTGCGTCTCAGCCGGCAATGCGCCCACTGCGCCACTGCACCACTGCGCCACTGCGCCACTGCGCCACTGCGCCACTGCGCCACTGCGCCACTGCGCCACTGAGCCACTGCGCCACGGCGGCAGTCAGTCACATAATATGTCTGAAATAAAAAATAAAGAATAATAATTATCAAACGTGATTTTTTGAGTTGCCTTTGATGCCCCCCAGTGATCTTAAAGGTTTGCGTACATAAAGAACTGAGCCTGCGAGGTTATTTTGAAGAGTCTGAAAAACATGGTGCTTTTGGCCCTTGGACGGCATATAACGACACCGTTCAAGAATAACTGGAATAGAAACAAAAAGCTGTAAAATAACCAGTTCTAATTTATGGTTATTTATGAAGATTTATTCCAACAATTAATCACCCAAGTTCCGTGATCCCGAAATAATCTGAGGTCCCTTTACACGTGTCAATTTACAAACCCTGCAATAACCTTGAGAACTGCGCAGTCTTTTTTGCCATGTTGATTAGTTCACACAAAAACAGAAACTCAATTACTATGCGGCGAGCAAAGCGATACCTATCGAATACACATAGCCACATGGCTATCATTGAGCATACATAACAATGTTTACTGAAGCACAATTTGCGAAACGCCGCAGCGGAACCGATCTCAGTAGGTATAACAACTTTTAATTTTGTCCCGAGCCTAGATTGTATTCTTCGGGAAAAATCGTCCGTCTTTCCCGAAGACAAGGTACAATCTAGGTATCTTTAAAGCAAGAGTGAATAGGTACCTTCTCGATTCTCGTGCTCAATCTGACCTCATCATTACTTACCATCAACAGATTGTGGTCGAACGAAGATCTATTGTGATATCATCCACATGAGCATGGCTGATAGAAAATGTGTAAGCAAATAAAACTTGATGTGCGATTTGTATGAATGAGTGTATCAAAACTAAGAACTAGAAAAATATATAACATGCACGTTTAACATGCCTATAATACCGGGTTTTAATATCTCAGACTGCGGTTCCCATAGCAACGTCATAATGAGCAAATATTTATCCATACCTATAGGTATGTGTGTGCCAATCTTATATACGAGTATATCTACGTAAATCGATTGCTTATGTCATCCTACTCTACTTTCACATGCACACTTTAAACTGAAGTACTCAGATTGTTGCAATCAGATGCCCAGACATTAATCTATAAAGGCATGCCTTGTGACGACGCAGTCCACGTTGGGACATGTTCTACACTCTTGACTTGATGGCGCTCACATTGAAGTAGTTACCTACGCAGACAATAACCTAAAAAGATAAATATATCGATGTGACGACGCAGACACGCTGGAGCATGTCTTCTATACTCCAGACTCAATGGCTCTTACATTCTAGGAGTACTACTTGTCCTACTGCATCAGTTGAGCTGGGCACCGCTAGCCCACGCGCACGCCACGTCGCCGCGTCGCCCGCCACGCTGTCTCTGCGTGCAGAGCTATTCATAGCATCATCGCTGCGAGGCCACTAACTCGTGGGACGAAGCATCTCGATCTATCCCGAAATATCTGAGATACGAACTGGAAACAAAGGATAGTTTGTGTGTGGGCTAATGGCAATGGCGAATGTTAATTAACTGCTTTATTATCTTTTATCTCATTTGTGTAATAGCACTGAAAAATGTTTTAGGTCAGTAGTTTTCCAGTAGAGACATACGTGTCTAGTCTGGTCTAACTGGTCACTCAAAGTAGCACGCACCGCAGGTCGAACCTGGATGAGGCAGGCATAAACCAGCCCTGTGTACGATAATAATAAATAAATAATATTATCATTTTCCCGGAGGAGGGCGTTGATGTCTGCGACACAGTTTAATACTTCTGCGGATATCATCGTTTTTTACATCATTTGTGCCATTGTTTAAGTTCAAAATAAAGAATTTTATGATTTATTATTATGTATATAAATATGTAGCTCAAATATATCGACGCAACACAATATGGACCTTGGCAAAGGAAGATTTTTGGCCGAAAAGTTTGTTGTTTTGTCGTTTCCGCGGGCGACTACACAACACAGCGCAAGTGCTTCACACGTCTCAGACTTTACGTGTCAGCAAATAGTTTTAAGTATTTGATCGAACGAAGCGAGATCTCCAAATCATCTTTGGCAAATCGGCGTTGTATGTAGGTATGTATGTAAGTCTGTATGTATGTAAGTCTGTATGTATGTAAGTCTGTCTGTATGTAAGTCTGTATGTATGTAAGTCTGTATGTATGTTTGTTTATCCGAGGATAACTTACGAAGAGTTGATCTCGATTGAGTTATTAGCCATAATAAAAACTTAACTTTGACGAAATTCACAGGGTACACCAGTGACCCCACAGTGGTGAAATTTGATATGCTTGTAGTTTTAGTGACACAAATGTAGATACAAGTCTGAAATCCAGAATAACTGCATTTTGTACCCCCAAAAAGCATAACCAAAGTACATGAACTTCCGTTACCTGTAATTTGAATAAATTGTAGGTCAAGTTATTTGGTATTTATTTCAGGGCACTATTTTGATGCTTAAATATTACATTTTTTTTTGTTTTTATGTAGACTCGCGAGATCTACTGGGCTATCTATCGGGGCGAACTACTGGTATAATATGTGTATGTTAGGCACTAAGGTATATATATATATATAGGTCATATGTATGTGGCCGTAGAGTTAAGTTTTAACAATTTGTACTTTTCTATTGTTTCCTGTAATAAAGATATATGATTATTATTAATATAAGTAGGTATCCATATTAATATCACAGTTTATGTCTTTTTATACTGAGCTAATATTGTAAATACTATGGTAGCTCAGTCGCTCTGTCTGTCTGTTTGTAACGTTTTCACAATAAAACAGCTTAACCGATTTCGATGAAATTACGTATGTAGGGTAATGTTTTTATTGATAAACCACGCGTGCGAAGCCACGGGCAGACGTTTGTATGATAGTACTCCTTCATAGCACTAGGCTATGAAATCAATATTCTATTTTCGACAGACATTAATTCACCGCGTGAATTACTTTGACATGTTTCATAAAAGCAAATATGTATTATTTTGGCAATATAAGTATCTTATTTTTATTTAACTAAATATTCCAATGCAAATAAGCCTTCATAATCCGCTCTACCACCACAAAAATAAGGTTTTAAATCCCACATCTACGCACGCAAAATATTGACAGGAGTTTATTTAAGTCCTTATCATTATGTAATAGGTACATAAGAATCGCCCTTGACTCGATATCTAACGTGCAAATACGGAAGATAAATACCCACCTATGTTTGTGATACGCTCTTATGTTGTACCAAATGGTCATTACATTTCAGTATTTAAGTTATGATATTTTGAATCGTAAAATTTTGAATTTTCTGGCAGCGATAGTAGACACTTGAGTATCAAATTAGCCCGGAGGAGCACTGAAACCTATCACCACACTAGTCAATCAACAGTTAAATGTTAAACTTATTTAATTTAGATAAACTGCATTGGAATCTAAAAAACAATTTTGTGTCATCATCGTCATCATCCATGTTACGTCCAGTGCTAAACATAGCCCCATTCATTTACAGAGCGACCGCTCTTGTGCGGCCGGCCTGCAGCCAACGGCTCCCAGCGACCAACTCCTCAGGTCGTCTTTCCATCTAGTGTGGGCCGTCCTACGTTGCCCTTTCCAGTGCATGGTTTCCACTTTAGAACCTTTCTGCCCCAACGGCCGTCAGTTCTGCCTTCAGCTTGCTAATCCTCTTGGATACGACTGTGACCTCGGTTTGTGTACGGATCTTCTCATTTATCTTTTCAAAAATATGAAAAGAAAGCGTGAAAATGTAAACCTTTCTAATGTATAAATGGTTCGCATACCATTGTTTACGTGAGTGACTCATTTCCACAGTTCCACACTACACACATTTCCACAGTTCCACACTACACACATTTCCATGAAAATGTCGTGAAAACCCTTTTATTGCTTACATCACACTAATATTAGAAATACAAAAGTTTGGATGTTTATTTATTTGTTTGTTTATTTGTACTCAATTACATCGTAACGGCTGAACCGATTTCGATGAAATTTGGTGTGTAGGTACGTAGATTATAACCTGGATTAACACATAGGCTACTTTTTGTTGACAAACACCGCGTACGAAACCACTGGCGGAAGCTAGTTATAAATAAAAATTCACTGTTAATATATTTATAACAGGTATTTTATTTATTTATTTATTTATATTAACCAATGGCGATATAATTTGTTTGGACAAATAGCTTAGAACTAAACGTAAGGCTAAGGCTGCCTGTCCATTGACGCGGAGAGAGGCAGCGGAGCGGAGAAACGAGGAAATATTAACCAATAGGATTGCATGAATAGAATTTCATGCAATCCTATTGGTTAATATTGCATGAATAGAATTTCATGCAATCCTATTGGTTAATATTTCCTCGTTTCTCCGCTCCGCTGCCTCTCTCCGCGTCAATGGACAGGCAGCCTTATAACCGGGTTCCTACGTTTGAACATTGTAAAGAAAGACGTCGGGAACAACAAAAAAACAAAAACAGCCACAATTGTTAGCCTATTTTAGAGTTACAATCAAATAGTATAAGCAAGTTGTACACTGCACCTATAATAAAAGGAATCTAATGTGAATTATTGTGTTTTATGTTGAATAAAACCATGAAATAACATGAATAGAAAGCAAATAACTGAAATGTAAATACCTACTTGTTTATTCTTTCGAGTTTGTTTTGTACATAAATATGGCTATTCAATCATAAGTACTGAGTGATAACCAGCCATACCTATCACTCAGCGTAATTATATATTTAACAAGTTATAGGTACGGTCGTATGGTCTAATGATCAAACTCTGTCAGAAGATTTGTTAGAAATTAAATAGGGTATTCATTAAGTATAAGTTATGCCGCTAACTTGACATCTATTATACAAAAAGGGACCCCACCAAGCTCATCCTACCAATCTATAAATCGGCACATACAAGTAAGAATTGTTATGTAATGACCATTAAAATATTTAATAAAATACCAAGGGACATAAGAGAATTACCTAATAAACAATTCAAGACAAAGCTGTATGGGGGGCTAAATGTTGATAAATGTTTCTATACGATTAATGATTTCTTTGACATAAAATTCTGACATACTAATTTTTATTTATTAATTTCATGGTTTTTTAAAATTTTTTTTTTTTTATTTATTATTTTATGGGCTTTACGATACATGATGATATTATTGATTAATTTTTATTAAATTGAAGAATTTTTATGTATAATTGAATTAATTTTATGTGTTTGAAATTTGCACGCTGTTAATTGGTGAATTATGTGAAACCTACCTATATAGCTATATCAACTTATACACCATACTTCTGGCAAATAAATATCATTTCATTTAAGTATTATAGATTTTACAAAAGTGTATTTACCGGTTTTCTTGTATTTAATGAGCAATCAATCTTATTTATTGAGAAAATGAGTTAGGAAACTACCAGTTACTTTTGATCTATTAAATAGGAAAAAGGGTCTAAAACCCCGTAGTGAAGTATTCTTAAGTGAATGTTCCTATCAGGTTGCAGGGTTCCGTAGTCGACCGGGAACCCTTATAGTTTCGACATGGCCGTCTGTTTGTCTGTCTGTCTGTCTGTCGCAACACCTTCTCGTAAACCAAAAAAACTTGTTTTTAGGGTACCTTCAGCATGTACCGTAGAAGTTGGGGTTGATTTTTATGTGAATTAGATTTTAGTAAATTAACAGGCAACCATGCAACAAAACACGTTAATTGAATTAAAAAGACTTAGAAAAATGTCCAGAGAAATAAAAAAAATATTAAGAAAAAAGCATTTAAAAATTAAGCTATTATTAAGTGCAAAGAAAATAAATTTGAAGTAAAGCAAACCCATCATTTTATTATATTAATTATACAATGATAAATTATACAAAAGCTGGTCGCGTGAATAAAATAATCTTGACACAAGTAACTTAAACTCAACTCAAACGCAACTCAAAATCAACTTAAACTCAACCACGCTTTGTAAAAATATGCCAGACTTTCGTGTGTAAACTTTTATAAAAAAATCGTTATTTTTTATTTTATTTAAGTAATAAACAAAACATGAAAAGAACAAAATTAGGTATAATACATCTAGGTATGTTGATTCTAGTCATGATTTAGTTCAGTTCCCAAAACCTGTTTACATGCCTTTATTAGGCAAGACCAGTGTTATTATTAATGATTGTACTACATATGAGTACCTACATGGAAGAATACATCGTATTCCTATTAGAATTACCTAGGTATGTACTTATGTCAATATATTCTCGTGACAAGCTCTATATCATATATCAAAGTTTATTTTCTTCGTTTTAGAGCATTTAAACATAAAAACTTGTTTCTAAAAATGTTTTTAACTATTAATTTATTTTACCTACTATCAAAATTAGTGTTTACACCTACAAAATCAGCATCATAATTTGTTAAGATTAAAAAGCTGACGTAGAACGGGTTCTAAACCAGTTTTAATTGTTGTTGTATTTGTACCTCCCGATAGCTCCAGTAACCCATAAAAACGCGACCTTGGAATCTTAATAGCACGTGTTAATACCTAACATTGTTACAGCACACGTGCTAAGCTATTCCAAGGTTATTTGATACCTAGTAAAGTAGGTAAGTTTGTATGAGCTGGTAGACAACCTGTTCATAGATAGGTCCAAAGTGACAAACCTACCCTGGAATCCTAGTTTTCTGGAAGAAATCACATCAAGCAAGAAGACCGCCCATTGTACCGACAGCGTCGCTAACTGGTGTTTAAAGATGAATATTTAAAGATGGGAATAAAAACTTGTAGAAAGAATTTCCAAAAAGTTTGATAAAAAATATAGATTTTAACTAAAGACACGAAGTGTCATAAAAACTTTTTGGAAATCATCCTTCAAGTTTTTATTTCTGTCTTTAAAGTTAAATATGAACATGTCTGTACATATCTGTTGGTTTTAATTTTAAGTATCTTGTTTTTCATTGTATTTTATAATTTTTTTATGTACAATAATGTGCTCATCTATCTATCTATCTACCCATAGATTTATCCAAAGTGACAAGGCTTTGAAGGAAAGTTATTCTTTGAATTACTCTATTATTCGTAAAGTGAATTAGAAAGAAGGGCTTTTTAATGCGTGGTCTGCAATTAAAAATATTACTAGGTATTCTTTCTATAAATAATTGTAATCTTATCCTTAAATTACGTTATTTTTATCAAATTAAAAATCGCACAACTCATAAAAAGACATAAAAGGATTCAAAGGAAATACTTAACCCTATGTAAACTGTTTATAAGTTACCGAAATAAACGATTTTATATATTTTTTCTTCTGCCTGCCCTTTTCTCAGTTTACGTGGAGTCGGCACAACATGTATATAATATTATGTTTATTCAATTTCAGGGTTCCGTACCTCATAAGGTAAAAAAGGAACCCTTATGGGTATCCCGGGTGGA
This sequence comes from Philereme transversata, assembly GCA_963924445.1. NCBI lineage: Eukaryota > Metazoa > Arthropoda > Insecta > Lepidoptera > Geometridae > Philereme > Philereme transversata. The sequence goes on along the minus strand of OZ004343.1, from coordinate 350,699 downwards.
CCTAGCAAGTTGAAATTTATACCAAATACTGAAGTATATAGTATCTATTAAGCGTATAAAAATCAAGGTCCTGAGTCAACACGAAAAAAAAGCAAGGTATACATAAAGGAAAAATAAAAAAAAAATGATACCAATTTTATTATGGCGGTATAATGGGTAGGTACGGAACCCCCGGCGCACGAATTCGAGCTGCACTTGACCGTTTTTTTTGTAAAAGTTTTGTAATAAATTTTCATTTTACAGCTGAGATCCCTTCACCAAAAAGTCAATGTGCTGATAATCATCGAACCAACACTAGCTTTATATAAATAAAACCGCGTCCAAATCGGTCCATCCGTTAGGGAACTACAATGCCACAGACAACTTATAACACTCCTCTTTTTGCTTCGGGGCTTAAAAATATATGAATGATGTCATCACAGCAATGTAAATATTAGATATAACTCTACATAATCTGAAGCATAACTCGGTTACATAACTCGCGTTATCACCAGCTGTGCCCTCATTCAGTACATACATACAAACATACATTATTTACATTTAGTGTGCATACCGGCCGATACACCGTCATGATACAGATAAAAAGATTTATCATCATCATTAGCCCCCAACATTTAAGAGAGATGATTTTGCCACAATAGTTGTTATGTAACTTGGCACTTAGGTACGTTAATTTATCTTCTAATATATAAAATTATCTTATCCAAAGGTTGTCTGGAAGAAATCTCTTCTAAGACTACTCATTATACTCGATGCTTTGTTTTTTATTATTTTTATGCTTGTTTCTTTTGTGGTGTACAATAAGGTGTTTTCATTAATTCATAAGAATCAAAATAATTAAAGACTGTCAAATATACAACGCACAGCCTAAACCGCTGCAGGTCCTTCAGAATTGTAATTTGGAGGGCATGTTCTTTGTGGGGTGTAGACAAACATGTACAAAGAACATATTTTTCGAAATTCATCCGCTAAGAGGGTAGGTTTGAGTAAAAATCGACTTTTTGATAGAGATGAGTATTTGACAAGAAATTACTTAAAAAATAAAGACAATCGTCTGCCTCAGGTGCCAGACAAGCGGTTGTAAAGTGTGGCTATATTAGCGCTGTTATCACTTTACGAATGGAAAAATAAGTTAGTTAGGTGTTTGTGAGTGATCGTATCGCGATAAGTATGGAGAATGATTGAAAGCAGCCATTAATACTGTATCGGATCCACTAACGTTAATTCTTGTCGGAATCTACAATCGCTATGGAACTGCCATTGGATTTGCAAGAGCGAGAAAGAATGACGATACTATTACTCATGTCAGACATTTTTCTAATTTCTACATTTAGTTCCGCATTTATAATACTAGTGGTTCTGTGAGAACGTAGACCTCGCGAGCCCTGATAACCATGCAATAACCGACACTTTCCCCTTTCCCCTTTCCCCGCGCTTAGCAAAGCCGGATATGCTTTATTATAACGCAAATACAAACCCAAAAAGTAATTTGTGCAACAAATTGTCTGATTGCTATAGGTAGGTAAACATTAAAAAAAAAATTGAATCCTTCGATAAATAACGCTACCGCAAACTTCCCCTCCCCCCCCTATTTTTCCCCAGTCAAAAATTGCGATTGACTAAAAAATTTAAATAAATGAAGGAACATGTGTGCTAATTTTCGTCAAAATCAGTTGAAAAATGCGACCTGTAGTCGAGAACAGACAGACAGACGGACAAAAGCATTTTTTGGCCAATCTCGAAACTGAGACGCTTCGCTCGACGGTCAACTAATAAGGATGTATTTATATGTAGATTGTGTGATGCTTTTGGAAAATAAATTTCATTTCAATATGGTTTCAGACTGATTCATTGACTATCATAAAATGAAATGATATTTTATCACATGAAATGTAACTTTTCACAGATAAAATAAATAAATAAATATTGCTGAACATTTCACACAGAGCTATCTAGCCCCAAACTAAGCAGAGCTTATGGGAACCAGATAACTGATAGAATACTTATATAATTTTTTTTGTAAATACATACTTATAATATATAGAAAAACACCCAGACACGGAAGAAATATCTGTAGATCATGCAAACATTTGTTCCGCGGCGGGAATCGAACCCGCTACCTCCTGCGTCTCAGCCGGCTATACGCCCACTGCGCCACGGAGGCAGTCATAAAGAAGTCTAGACTAGTCTTTGTATAACCACTTACGTCATATCATCACTGATAAGTATTTAAATCAAGTGCAATTCGAAACACGAAGTTCGTCGCCAAGGTACACCCTTCGCCGCAAATCTCATCGATCATCGCTCTTATTAGTTTGTAACAAGGTTTAAATTAATATGTGTTTGTCGTGGGTGTACGATCATGGTTTCGATGCATGGTAGTGTACATATATTATTTATACATAATACATATTACTTTTACCTATATTTATATACTTCATATGCATTATCATCATCATCAACTGCAATCAATCAGCAACGTTTATGGCCGTCTTTCCATCTAGTGAGGGGCGGCCTACGCTGCCTTTTCCAGTGCACGGTCTCCATTCTAGAAGCTTTCTGCCCCAACAGCCGTCAGTTCTTCAAGCTAATATGTGCCCCGCCCCCCGCCACTTCAGCTTGCTAATCCTCTTAGCTATGTCTGTAACCTGACGGTCTTGTATGTGACCTAGTGGGACACATACAAGCTGAGCAAGCTGCCAAGAAGCTTGTACTCCTGGTCTCACTGGACATAGAGGGCGCCTTTGACAACGCGTGGTGGCCGGCCCTCAAACACCAGCTGGTCAGGAAAAGGTGCCCGAGAAACCTGTTCGCCCTAGTGGCCTCATATCTGGAAGACAGAAAGGTCCAGGTAAACTACGCGAGGGAGTCCAGAGAGAAGGAAACCACAAAGGGCTGCGTCCAAGGCTCAATTGGGGGACCGACCTTCTGGAACCTTATTCTGGACTCCCTCCTGCAAAAACTGGCAGGCCAGGGCGTATACTGTCAGGCGTACGCGGACGACGTGGCTCTGGTCTTCTCAGCACACCAAGTAGAGAACCTGCGGCTCGAGGCCAACTCCACGCTAGAAGCCGTGGTGAATTGGGGGGTCGAAAACAAACTTAACTTTGCAGCACACAAGACCAGCGCTATGCTCATTACACGGAAGCTGAAGTTCGATCCCCCGATAATCCAAATGGCTGGCGTGAGGGTCGGACTGGTGGAAGAGGTGAAACTGCTGGGCCTAATCATAGATAGGAAGCTCACGTTCAACGCGCATATCTCGGCCATATGCAGAAAGGCTGCAGATATATACAAGCACCTGGCATGCGCGGCAAGGGTGAATTGGGGCCTAAATAGACAAATAATACGAACCATCTACGTGTCGGTAGTGGAGCCAATAATATTGTACGCGGCGAGCGCATGGTCCCCTGCGGCGAGAAAGCTGATGGTTCGAAATCGCCTGGACTCGCTGCAGAGGGGCTTTGCGCAAAAAATATGTAAGGCCTATCGCACGGTGTCGTTGACGTCGGCACTTGTTTTGTCCGGGTTGCTGCCCCTGGACCTCCGGATCCACGAAGCGGCAAGCCTTTTTAAGGCCAAGAAGGGCCACTCAGTAAATTTCATCCCTCCGGGGCGCGAAGTGGAGGCAAGAGTGAGATACGACAGCAATCCCCACCCGTCCCGACTCGTACCGGTGGACTTCGAATGCCTGGAGAACTTGAACCCAGAAACCGTTGAGCTCCACCAACTGGTGGAACCACATGTATACACGGATGGGAGCAAGATTGAAGGGAAGGTCGGGGCTGCCGTTACGTGGTGGGACGGTGGAAGAGAGCTGAAGTACTCTACCTTCCGTCTGGAGAGCCATAACACTGTCTTCCAATCCGAGCTGTACGCACTCTACAGAGCGGTTAAAATGGTGAGGGACAGCAAAAAGGAAGTGGTCAGCATCCTGAGCGACTCACGGTCGTCGCTCGACCTGTTGAGAAGCCCTGCGGTCACTCACCCTCTTGCGGCAGAAATAAAGGAGTGCGTACGCGCAATTCGGGAGGAGGGCAGACAGGTACGGCTCTTCTGGCTCAGAGCGCACGTGGGCACGCCCGGGAATGAACGAGCGGATGAGCTCTCTAAAAGTGCCGCTCTAAAGAAGAAAACGCTCCCCGACTACAGCATGGTGCCAATTTCATATGTCAGGGGCCGCATCCGGGAGGAGACTATCCTGAAGTGGCAAGCACGGTACGATGCATCGACCACGGGGTCGGTCACAAAAGCCTTCCTACCGGATGTGAGAATGGCAAAGAAGATCATGGACGAAGGGATCATAACACCAACCCACGTCCAGGTCTTGACTGGGCACGGGGGATTTGCATCGTACCTCCATCGCTTTAAGCTGAAGGACTCTCCCTCCTGTGCCTGCGACCCTGACTGTGAGGAGACAGTGTGGCACCTGCTATGTGAGTGTCCTAGATTCGGCCGGAACCGTATGGAGCTAGAGATAGAAATCCAGCGAAAGTTGGACCAAAAGGCTCTCGCGGAAACTCTGGCCGATAGAAAGACAAGGGCCCCGCTCCTGGCGTTTGTGGATCTGGTTGCCGGTGCGGCGGCGAGAAGGAACAGATGACATTTGAACTTTATTTTATTTTATTTTATCTTATTGAATTTTAACTTTGTGACATTGATTTTGAGTACAAATAATGAACTGACTACAGCGATTGTTAAATTATGATAGGTGAAATGGCTCTCTAATTTTCCTATTATTTGAATTGTCTTAATATTTTAATTCAACTCTAGTTTAATTTTATTGTAATTTTATTTTAATTTTAATTGTACTGTAATTTATTGTAATTTTATTTTAATTTTATATTCTAATGTGATTTATTTGATTTTATTTTAATTTTATATTCTAATGTGATTTATTTGATTCTAGTTGTATTTAATGTACCTTGATAAAATTGACTGGGTAGTGTAAACTGATATGTAAAATGATTGTAAAAGATAATTAAGAAATATGTATCGATAATAATTAAAGCAATAAAGACTGTACCTACCCCACCCACCCTAATATAAGCAGACAAAAGCATTAGTAATTAGAGCAGCATTGAAATCCAACAATGTAAGAAAGAAAGAACGAAGGATGAAAGAAAGAACATAGGATGCGGAACGGAAGTATGAATAAAAGATAGGAAGAATGATAGAGAACTAAGCAGATAAGGTCTCTGACTCCCACGTCAGAGGATGTAGGCTAGCTCGCGGGCCGGACCTCTGCGTCCGGACAGGGTAATAAAAAAAAAAAAAAAAACCTGACGGTCTACGGATCTCCTCATATCTGATTCGATCTCGTAGAGCACCTACTATACAACCTGTTATGTTATTTACGACATTAATTTAAAACACAAATCCAGAAACGTATTCACTGACTTTAGAGGTAGTTTCAATATTTATCCAGTAATCGATGCATTTCCCATAAACAATTTGTACGTAAGTCGACAGCGCCTGCGCGACGATGCCGCTTAGTCGGTTTAACAGGTACATACATCACTTACACGATGAATTAATATGACTTACATGTTTACTTATTTTATACAGGCTGTTTCATTGATATTTTAGGACTTGATATTAAGGTTCTGTGAAAATTTAAAAAATTCTATGGTAATTTATATAAAATTTTAAAAAACCATATTTTACAACAATACTGGCCATTGGCCCTACTCGTGTTTTAATTTTTTGTCGTACATAACAAAACACGTAGTATATTAAATATTAATGTAAAAAGGTACACGTGAATAGGACTGAATGGAAATGTTTTGTCTATATTTGTCTAAAGGTTGCTAAGTACATTGTGGATTAGATAATACCAAGAGGCATAGATATTACAATATAGGTACTTATACAATGTATTGTTGAAGTACCCTCTTCGCACCTTTGCTCTAAAAGCATTTAAACTAGGCGTGAACTGAGAGCTGGTGCTTAACTGGGTCGGATGCATTGTAATTCAACGGGGCAATGCAGCCAGTGTCTTGGGGTCACTTCCACATGTCCCCAAGACCATCTATGACGTTTGCGGTCCCGCGATGGCATTTTTTTAACCCCCAATGCAAACAGAGGAGGCCGGTCAAACTTAGGAGGAAATATACAAGCATTTACCAAATACAATATATTTTTTTTGTATTTGGTAAATGCTTGTATGTTTCATACTAAGTTTGATGAAATTAATTACCTACAGATAGATATCCATTATAAGTGAGTTTAAGGTAAGATTTTTGGTCTAGATAATAGTCAGTATTTAGTACGAGCTTACGGCATGGCACGCTTCAAGAGAAATCTAGAGGTTTCTACAACGGAGGTTTCTACTTCTAAGGAACGCATCAACAATACCCCGGGCATTGCCGGTGGCAATAGGCGACGGTGGCCGCTTACCATTGTTTAAAATAAATGTCTTCAGTTACTGTCAATACATCTTCATTGAAACCTCATATATCATACAATTGTTCCATCATCCCCTATGCAACCCCATCACAAGCACGATTCGATGTCAATTTCAAATCACCCTCGAAAACTAATCGTCCAAAATAAAACGTCTATGAAGGGTGAATAAAAAGCTTTTGGAACTGGTTGTTTGGGTCTCAGAGTTATTGCAAGCTGGCTATATACTTACAGTACGGTTATAAGTATGAACTGTGAGCACGGTTTGCTAATATGAACGCGAACGCTGAGTCACACTTTGCAAATGTTATTCTTATCGTTAGATTCACTAGAAACAAGTATAGAATCTCCCAGATCTCGTTATTTTAACTGCAGGCAAGTTTTGGTTGCATTCGACATAGGGGATTAATCATCAGAATTAAATCAGGGATTAACTTCTGAAATGCTAATTTCTGTCGGATTTCGGTATAAAGCAGTTAAATTATAAGTAGATATAACTGTCTACCCAATCTACTTAATGACATGAAAATTATTGATAGTCCAATTATACATATAAAAGCTTTTGCCGGAAGGGTGTTTTTATTCAGTGGATGATTTCAAGGTACAATGCAAAACTTTTGTTTGACATTTTATTTAATTATATTATTACTAGCTGACCCGCCCACGGCTTCGCACGCTTGAAATTTCCCGTTCCCGTGTGAACTTTGGGATAAAAACTATATAAAACACGCTTGTCAAAGTGACGCGAATTTTCATGTAAATAACTTCACGTCAATGAACGACGTGACGACGGTTAAATGTATAGATATTGTTCATACCCAAAATACTAAACTTGCGATTAAAAAATGGGGGGTGGGGGTAGGAGGATGAAAACTGACATTTCTCATACCTATACCAAAAATTATTTTATTAAAATCGGTCGACCCGTTGCAGAGGAGTGCGAACACTAAAACTGTTACATTTTATTTTTATATATTAGAATTTCATATCATTTTTATCTATTTGACATTGTTTATTTTTTAATTATATTTTTGTAGATAAACTGTTCTGTTCATACTAGACCAGCCAGGGCTGGGCTATAGCTTGCTCTATATCTCTCTATTTTCACTGTGAGAGTGGCACAGAACAGACCACATACAGAAGCCCAACTGGTTGTAGAATACATAATATATGCATAGTGGTCGTTCCGCCCACGGTACTGTGGCCGGGTCAGGTAGATGGGCGATGCTGCTGTGTTTGTAGCTGCGTGCTCACTAGCATGCCTACTGCAGATATCTACACAAATCTATTTACTAGTGGTTCGCCCCGAACTGAGATCTCGCGAGTCTCCAATAACAACAAAAAAATATTATTTGTAATCTTTGACTATCAAAATAGTGCCACGAAATGCATAACCAACTTCTTGACCTACTGCTTCATTCAAATTACAAGTCACGGGAGTTCATATTAATTGGTTACTCTTTTTTAGGGTAGAAATTGCAGTTATTCTGGATTTTAGACTTTTCCCTATATGTGTGTCACTAAAGCTACACGTATACCAAATTTCAGCACTGTGGGGTCACTGGTGTACCCTGTGAATTAGGTCAAAGTTCAGCTTTTATTATGGCTAATAACTTAAAAAGTACAAGGTTTAAACTAAAAATAAAAACGGGGGCGAAATGTACTCAGAAAGACCTTTTATTTAACGTGCCATTTTATTGGATAGTCCAATTTTGGTTTTTTTAATTCCTCTTGAACCCCAATATCTCAACACCCCCCCCCCCACACATTTTTAGCTCATTTAGTTACACCAAAATTGTGCCATCACTATACTGATCAGATAAACGCTTCGAAAGTTCTTCGCTCGATCAATAAATACGTGAAGAGAAAACTTTGTACCCCTTTTTAAACTTATTGCGCGCACGTAGGATTGTACATCTGTATTTTATTGTGTTTATTTAATTGTCTGTCTTTACTTATCCACTGTATGTCGTTTCTGTGTGTTTGTTACTTGTGTCGAAATAAATGTCTATATGTATATATCTATATACAAAGTTAAAGTTTAGAAAAGGAATGCTAAATTTGGCGAATGCTAAAAAAATATGAATTACGGTCGAATTACAACCACCGTGCACTGAATCCCTGAATCAATTTGGCAATCGAATCCTCGTATCCAGGGGAATGTCGCGGGCTCGAATCGCAAATTGGCAATTCGAATGAGTATCAAAATAGCATTTTCACATTACACCCAAACTCTATTTAGAGCTCTATCAACCACCAAAAGTTATAAATACATTTAGTTTATTAGCCTCTTATATGACCTTTATATGTCTTATAGAACCTTTTAGGATCGTTTACTAGACAGCCTAACGTTTGCCTAACGTTTGCCTAACTAATCATGAGAAATGAAAAGTCGTAACGAAACGTTATAAGATACTCAATATTATAAATCCTGAACAAATCACAGGCAAAGTATTTCAAAAGAAGCGAATATAAAAACTATTCGATTAAAAGATATCAATAGGTACATATACTTTTCAGATACATTAATAACCTAGGCTGTTAGTGTTGTCTATATCGCGCGGGGCAGTTTCGGTTCTAGTTACTCGTACCAGCCACTACCCCATCTAAAGACACCTGACCATCTATCGCTGCAGTCCATTCGATGCCGGAATTTACATAGAAATAACCCGAGCTGTCTCTAACCACAGTTTATAGCCCATCGGGACATCGGGCCCGCCGCTACTACCTACCTCGACCTACCACTGAACACATATGTACTCACCCATGTACAGTATATACCTACTACTCTAATGTCACTTCCCACTGCTGGGCAAATACAAGATAATACACGCAAAAATGAGGTGTTACACATTTTCTGAAATGAGTGAATAATATTAAATATTTATTTCAGCATTAGACCGACCAATTCAACGGCTAGGCAGCGTCCGGGAAACTACGTGACCTCTTCTCGTCCAAAATAGTGACGAAAGTCTTTGATCAGTGTGTGTTACCCTTACCAGTGATGACGTATGTATGGTACAGAAACGTGGTCTTGCACTATGGGCCTCATAAGAAGGCTCACGATCGTTCAGCGTGCTATAGAGAGGGCTATGCTAAGTGCTACGAGATCGAATCAGAAATGAAGGTAAACAAACCAAACTTACTGACATAGCCCACATGCATCAGCAAGCTGAAGTGTCAGTGGATGGGGCACATAATAGCACGAAGAACTGACGGCCGTTTAGTCAGAAAGGTTCTCGAGTGAAGACCATGCACTGGATATCGCAATCTAGGACGGCCCCCCACTAAATAGAAGGATGACCTGATGAAGGTTACTGGGAGTCGATAGGTGCAGGCCGCATAAGATCGGTTGCTCTGAGAAATATACGGAAGAGGCCTAAGTTCAGCAGTGGGCGTCTCATGACTGAATGATGATGATATTACTCGGCATAGTACTACTATAAAATATAAAAATAAAATGGGGTGTGGCTGTGTCATGGACACGGCCGTGTGTTGTGCGTGAATACGTGTATATAACAGGTCATATTTTCTATACAAAATATAAAATACGCTATTTTATGTATGTTATAATCATGTTTGAACACTAAGAAGTCCTTAGGGTCATACTAAATGGAAATCTTGAACACGGCAAATTGACCTCAAAATGGCGGCGCTTTTCCCTCCACCGCGCGCAATGCGTGACAAGCCTCACTTAGCGTAACGAATTCTATGATCCTTTAGCTATCCAGTGGTGCAATTAAATTTTGAATGGAGATGATAGATATGTAGCTGCAACATCAAACTGTATCCCCCGATTTTGTTATCATTCGTTTTTTGAATTGCCTCCCACTATGGAAGCAACTTGAAAAACGTATTCAGGTCAAAACCTTTGAAATCATATAATATTTAGGGGTGAGAAAAACATTATGCCCTTTTTAAATCAAAAACAGAATTGTAGGTATATATATCTTCTCATAAAAATTATAACTCTGTCTGGAAGCCATAACACAATGAAAACTTCGAATTAAAAGGCGATAATTGGCAGCATGCCTCATACCATCATGTCATAAACAATGCTGCTGCGCCGATTGCGATGTGACTCAACAAAATGCGATTAAAAACACTTTAACTGCAATTATTTTCGTTTTATTACACTCGATAAAGATAGTGTATCGAGTGCAAACAAATTATAAAAGTGCTAAATAAATGTATCTTCCAGACGCTAATAATTAAAATCGTACTATGTCAAAAGTCAAAGTCAAAGTCAAATATTTTTATTCATTAAAATCACAAGGATCACTTTGAAACGTCAATTTTACTGTCTGTTCCTTCGCGACCAAGCCAGGAAAGAAAGGCAAGAAACAAGGCTGGTTGTTTTTTTTAATGATCCTTTTACAATACATAAATACAGAAAATAAATTACGTCTAAATTGTAACATTTTGAACGAGTTGGAGCAATTTCAATCCCAAGCTTCTCTATCATCTAAATAATCCGATATTTTATAGTAGGCTTTTTTATAAAGATTTAGTTTAATTACGTTTTTAAATTTATTAATCGTCAATTTTTGTACATCCCTTGGGAGTTTGTTATAAAAGCGTACACCTTGCCCTTTAAAGGATTTACTAACTTTATGAAGTCTACAAGTGGGAACAGCGAGTTTATCTATAATTCTAGAATTAAAATTATGATTATCGCTATTTTTCTTAAACAAATTAATATTCTTGTGAACATACATCAGATTTTCATAGATGTATTGACAAGGGAATGTCATAACATTTACTTCTTTAAACTTATTGCGTAATGATTCTCTGGGGCCCATGCTCAGATTATACAAACAAACAGATAGAGCGCGCCGAACGTGCGAGTGAAGCCACACAAGCGAATACAAATTTAAAAGCGAATACAATCTCGCCGCAGTGCTAAAGATAGCGTCGTACTGCTTGAACGTCTCGAGTGATTCGTTATTTTCTGTCAAAAATGCCGTCTTGTGTTATTAAACAGTGTAAAAGTTGTTCCCAAAAACAAAAAAAGTGGATGGAATATCATTTCACAAGTAACTATAAATTATTTAATTGATTTTATTATTTATTCACCCAATAATTAAACGGTTGTCTCGAAACACAAAACCTCGACATTAGTTCGACTGTGTTGCCAGTTTTCGGCAAAATGTTTTCCCTTCAATTGGGGAAACTACCTGTTGATCTAGGCGTTAGCTAGCCTGACTGTTAAATGTACGGACGTGGGTTCGATTCCCACGCGTAATCTCACGCCTAAATTGTTATTCCGAATTTGTATGTATTTCTATAATTATGGTATTGTCGTTTACTGTGATTCGGTGATTAATATCTTATGTGGGATTTTAAATATAATTGTTTATGTATAACAATTTAGTTCCGTATGTATATATGTAATGTATATACATTACATATACACATATATAATAAATGATATATATAGAGAAGTAATAGCGATCCGCCCTCGCTTCGCTTCGGGAAAAATATCCTACCAGAACATTTTACCGGGATAAAAATATCCTATATGTTAATCCAGATCATATTCAATATATGCAAAATTTCACAGAGTGAATCTGGTGAAGTTGTTGATAGAAAAGTATTTAATGGTGCGATTGCACTATATAGCAAAATTAGAAACTAATTCTCGACCTGTAGAAGCCAAACGGCAATATTACAAGAAATTAGTGCAAAATTAAGGTGGTTAATTTTTTTGGCAATATAATTAATTATGATTTTAATAAATATTTTGGATTCATATGTATGTTTTTTTATCAGTCTAATGAAATGAATATGATACTACAGAAAAAACTAAAGTATTATTATAAAGTCCATTTTTCCAAAAAGTGTTATTGTAATTTGTCAAATTCTAATAACAGTCCGGAGTCAGGAATATATCCTGCGTTGTTGGCTAGTCTCTTGCGAGATGGCCGCCGTAGCCGTAATTCGGCCAGGAGGACATTAAAGTCCATGTAAACCTCAATAAACACCGGACGGACCGCTAGTTATAAAAATCTTCACATATTATTTCTTCTGTAATTTTACAATGCGTTTACAATGGTACATGAAATATTTAAGTGTTTAATAAACTAGTTAATTAAACAATTGTTCAATCCTAATACTCACACAAATTTGTATTCAATTAGTAACAAATTCATGTATCGAAATAAAATTTTAGAACCTGTTGTCGTAAAAGGACATTAAAAAAAATACAGGGAGTTTTTTCTTTTTCTGGTATCATTACACGCACACTGATGCACGTGTCCCTACAGAACTATTTCTAATCGCCACGCACACGTGAATGATAAGTGGCGTCATACTGTTTGTTGCGTACACTCCATCTGTTTGTTTGTATAATCTGAGGGCCCATGTTATAAATTGCACGAATAGCCCTCTTCTGCAGCACAAAAACGGTGTATACTCGTATATGGGCAATTGGGAACCGGATATCTGATAGAATACTTACATAATTTATACCGACATTCTTAGAGATTTTAAGCAAAATAAATAGAGTTGTTTATTACTTTTTAATTGACACAAAAAAGATCGCTTACGGCCCTCTGCGGCATCGAAGTTTCTAAACTGCCTCACTACTCAGTAGAGTGCGAGGCAGCACCAACACCATCCTGCAGGTCATAGCAGATAAATACGACTCACCTATTATGAAGTCCTTCACTCGAGTTCTGTTCGAATAGTCTTTGTGAGAGACTATTGGCTCAGGACTTGAGTAAGGGACTTTAACTGTAACTTTATTTATATTTTGTTTGTTAATTATGCCTGTTAAGAAAACACTTTGTACTAACCCATTTGACATGTTAACAAATAAGTATGTTTCTTTGACATCTGAAAAATGAATAAATTAAATTAAATACATAAACGGATGGACTGATTCTTTTTTAATCGAACGATAGTTTAACTAGGGTGTCAGTTTAACATGGTTTTAAGGGTTTTTTAACGGGGTTTTTTAAAATGTTTAATTTACTTGTTTGTTTATCTGCCTGTGTGTGTGTCGTGGGTCGAGCTTACAAAACGTAGGGACCAATTTCAGTATACAGTAGTTTTTTTTAAGCCTCCAGAGTTCCCACTGCTGGCCAAAGACCTGACTTTTTTATTTTATTTTTTGTACTACCTGGAGATGGAATAAGCATATGGCCAACCTGATGTTAAGTGGTAACCATCTCCAATAGCAAAGTATTGCCTGGTAGGTCACGCACAGAAACATGCCCTACGATGCCTGAAATTCATGTTCATGTGACTTCTAATGTAGGTAGTTTATTTTTTATATCAAGTTTTGTTGAATATATAACAGCAACAGTAACTTTACGTACCTACTAGGTACTTAGTATTCAAAACGTAATAGCATTGTTATTCACATATTTATTCAAGATAAGTAGCCACGCTTATTTATATCATGCAGAGATTACATCATCATTCTAAATTATACCTCTGGCTCGTCAAACAACTTATTTCTTTAATTGTGTTCAAGTATCACCACAGATGGCTCAGTAGTTTGTTTACTCAATGTAAGTACATAATTGATTACCGGAGTTCCTGATAAAGTCGGTGCAGGTTTGATTCCCACAACGGAACAAGTGTTTGCGTTTATTTTAACGTATTGTATTATGTATTACACAATCAGCTCAGGACCGCCAAGTCTGGAAAGAATAGGGGGAGGCCATTGCCCAGCAGTGGGACACGAATGGCTGATAATAATAATAATTATGTAATTGGAGCTAGGAGCCATTGGTTGCACTACACAGGATCGGTCGCTGTGGATATTCATGACGGAGGCCTACGGACGTTCTATGACTGATATGACGATGATTATGTAACTGTAGTATGTCTAAATATCTGGTAAGCTCAAAGTGGCCCAAACGGAAGACCAGCGCTGGGTAGCCAGTGCAACTTGGGCAACTTGTGCACATGCTGAGTTAGAAACACTATAAGTGGGTACGATGAGACGCTTAGGTTTGCCAGACAGTATCCTAAAGGAGGACATACTCTTCTTTTCCACAAATATAATAGTCCCACCGTCACCTACTGAATGTAGGAAAAGGAGGTCTTTTTCAAATTTCGCGCACGCGCTGCTGCGCCCTACACCGACACCGTTGTAACTTGGAATCCATTTGCCTGTTTTCTCTCTCACACTCAACATCGCACTTGTAATCGAAAAAAATATATTAGTTAAACAGTGTTCCATTTTTGAAATAATCCTCATTTTTGTTGGTAATCTGCTCTCCATTTCCATTTTTCCACCTGGGAACCCCCCTGCAATGTTATTTATGTTTGTATACATATGTGTGTTATTTTGTGTGTTATGTGACGTCATTCTAATTCCAATATGGTGGATTATCCAAGATGGCGGACTAGTTATTTTTCTGCACTACCACAGTATGGGTATCAAATGAAAGAGCTTGCTGAGGAGAACACGAAAACTAATACAACGTCACATTATTACAAGCTTTTATTTAGCTTGCAATGTTTGTTTGTTAGTCCACTTCCTCTTATCCTACGGAGTTGAAATTTGATATGTTGGTTCAGTCCGATGACAATGCAGTTTTATGGTATGCATGACCTGATTGGCTCCAGGCGAATGAACGCCTCTACAGTCAACATCAGAGACACGAAATTTTGTATACGTCTCTAATTATGATAGTTAAAAGTTCCACCATGACATGGCTGCTGCACTCAGGGTTGGCTTCCAAGGAGGAACTCCTCAACGGTCAACAGCACTGACACGAAGTTTTGTTTATGCATTTGAATTTGGAATAGGTAACTTTGGTGACAATGTAATAAAATGGTAGGAATGGAGGTGGGCGATGGAGGCGGATGCTAGACAACGAAACTTCTGAATGGATTGTGGTGGGCAACTAGTGTTCGGGCTCATTTGAATCTGCTTGCGGTTCTAATCATGAATTTTATAAAAGCTTGTATTGAAAAAGTAATTTTTCAACAAAACACTTATTGTTATTTTATTGCTCCTAAGCGCAGGATCGTGGCGGATGGCACAAACTTGGGGAGGTCTATATATACCCAGCAGTGGGTGAAATCAGGACTGTGGATGATGATGATGTGTGTGTTTGTTTTGTTGATGCCTTACCCAGTAGGTATACTAGTGGTGGTGTCGTATTTTTATTTGATTTTTTTTATAATTAAAAATGTTCCTCATATCCTATCCACATACAATACAGGTTTGACATGTTTAAAATTATAAATCATAATGCTTTTCGTTATGTACTTACTTATATATTAATGATTAATTAGTTAGATTATTGCCTTAAACACGCGTAACCAGCGCTGCGGCATATTAATATGCCGCAGCTGAGCCGAGTACCAATTCATCCCCACACAGAGCTTTTAAGTTTGTAGTGCTTATGTTTGATTATATTGTTGTTGTGTTTTATTTTTCTTTGGTGGTTTTTGAATAAAAAGTTTTCTTTCTTTCTTTCTTTCTAAATATTCGCATTGGTTGAATTGGTGGAACATTATTATAATTTTTATAACAACCAACTACTAACAACAACTTACCCCTTTTCTGCGAATAAACAATTCATTCATTCATTCAGGGAATCCTAGAGTCAAGAGTTCAGGACTAGGTAACTATGTAGGTACTGTTATTTATATAATTGTACGAATCATTACAAAATTATAATTAACTTTGCCGTAGTTGATCATCGTTATTTTTATCTTTTCTATAAACTCACATAACAAGCTACCCACTGACTTTTAATATAAGAGAAATACGGTTCAAAATCGTTTGACAAATACACAGCTAATGGTAGAGTGCTGGTAAAACAACTTTGTAAGTTAAAAGGCCGGTTTGAACGGATGTTTCAAATTATTATTATGTTCTAGGAACAGCTACTGAACTGTTTTTAGTACGGTTTTTATTTACAACCCGCCTTTAAAATAAGAATAAATGGTAGTGTTAATGTTCCTAAGTAAAACTGCAGGTAGGTATTTATAGCTCGCTCTTATTCTCCTCGGTTAGCTACTTAATATGATCCCATATTTTAATCTGCAATACTGCGTCATAAACTTTGCAATAAATATACCCATCGTATGTACTACGCACACATACACGGTAGAATATATGACCATGAAATACCTATATAAAAGTTGAGGATATAAGCTAAGCACAATGTGTAATTTTCTACATAGAAACATATTTCAAAGTCACGTCCAAAGCTTATCCTCGTAGTTAGTGTCGCCAGGTCCAACATGTCAAATTTCGGAACCGAAGGTTACAATAATCGGGATTTAGATTTTCAAATCGGGACAGCTACAAAGGCTACAAAAAAAAACAGGATTTTGTGAATTATCATCATTATCGGATGGTCAGTTTCTGCTGGTTTCTGTAATAGCCATGTAAATAATTGTATATTATTTATGTCAATAAATGTCAATGTCCTTTTAAAAGTAGGTAACTTCTTTCCCCCGACGCCCCCCGTTGTGTGACGTCGTGGTGTGACGGTGTGATCCGTTGGGTGCACGACTGATCACTAGAGAGCGATGTACTGTACTGATAAGGATGATGATAAATTGTCAACTATAATAATATTTTTTTAATTTTTGTTTCCTGTGAGGTAATAGAAAATGCTATTAGCATTAAGCCCACCTTTTGTAGGTATTTGTAATTTTTATATTTTGTGCAATAAAGCATTAAAATAATAAACAAATAATAAAAGTAAGCCTGTTATTAGCGACCTAATCAATATGTCACTTGGAGAAGGTTACACGATCTACTTCTTTATTTATCTACGTCTGAATCCTGTTTGACCGTTTGTTTTTCTGATCACGTCACTGAGTAATAAAATCATCAACATATTAGCCATAGGACGTCCATGATCTTATGCCTCCCCCATTGATTTTCCGAACAACCGATTTTGTGCGACCTGCACCTAACGACTTCCAGCACATTTTATCAGGTCGTTCCATCTAGTGAGGCCGTCTTATTTTGCGCTTTCTAGTGCGTGATCTCAACTCGAGAACTTTACCCTAACGGCAGCATGTTTTTTTTAAATCTTAATATTAATTTTAGCATTCGCCAATCCTTCGTCATATAAACTTTAACAATGCCAAATCCCACACTGCGCGCGCAATTAGCTTAAGGGTCAGACATTAGACACGCAGATTTCAGATTTCACCCCCACTTCACCGCGCACCCGCCATTAGATTTACGCCAAAGCAACAACTAGAGACATTATTACAAATAAACTTCTCGGAAATTTGTGGAACTAAACGGCTACAAAGTACTGATAATTGCTCTCTATACTCGCGCCATCTGTTTAGGAATGCGGGAACTACGTTTCATTGCAAATAACGTGATGATACGCCATCTATACATTCGCACACGATACGCTGGTTAGATGGTTGGTCAGTGTGTCACAGTAAAATAAATGTAGTAAGTCAGAAATTTATTTTTTTCATTGAAAGTGTTATGTGAGCCCAAAAATAGAAAGTTTAAATAGTATAAAATATTCCGACATTAATTTATACATTCATAAGCATTTATTTACAGAAATAATTTCATTGCAAGTCAATACAACAGCCAAGTCAGACGTATTGAAAGAGATACCGAATTTTTTTTTTCTATCAATATTACCTAATGATATCGCCCACAACATAATTTTACATGATGGACATACTCGGATTTATTACTATTCATACTCACTTTTGCGCACTGCGCAGAGTTCTCATGGTATATGTCCGTTAGTAGGTAAGTATAAAGTTAGTATTATGTACAAAAGTTGACAATTAACGAATCTAAAAACGAAATGTAATTTCTCCTACTTGTTTTGCATACGGTAAGCGTAACGCAAAGAAATTTATTTTACTCAAAAGAAATTAACATTTCACTTATATATCATTCATTACACGTAAGGGAAATGTTAATTTCTTTTGAGGAAAATTTTAACTTAAGAATTTTAGTGATTTAAGACTGTCCAAAAATTTAACTAAAAAACATTTTAAGAATACCCGCAAATAAATATTTGTTCAAATGTCACCCTCAGTATGGTACAAGATCGCTCGGGGTGACACTGTGAGAAACCAAGAAGTCCATTCCAGATCACAAGTCTTGGAATTGTCCGTAAGTGTTCGGATAACACTATGAAAATAGAGATACTATTTGAATTTGACGTTGTTCATTTGGTGAATCATGGAGGCTAAAAGGCTTGACACTTTGAGCACGTTACTTTTCTGTATATAATAATAAATTAAAAATCCTCAAAATCTATACGGAATTCCAAGGTTTGAGAAGGTGCATTGCCAATAATTGTACTTTCACAAGTTATAATTTCATTGGTTATTTTTCGTTTCTTGTTATCATGTGACGAGGTCGTTCTCACATTTGCTTGACGTTTCCTGGGGACTGATGCACCTCGCAGAGGTAAGCTTTTTGTCTGCCTGGGATCCAATAACTCGGGCAATATGTGCTCAAAGTAAAAAGTCGATAATTTACGAAGCATTTTACTTTCGAAAAATTCTGTGTTTCTTTCAATGTGTTCGACTAACAATGGCTTAGTTTCACCTATCCATATAGCAAACACACAAGATTTCCGTCTGGTTATATGTAGTTGTCCCTGTACTTGAAAGTACCAGTCGTGATTTTTGTTGATAACAAGGTTGTCTTTAATCAGTTTGTAAAATGGGAGTTTTTTCTTTTGCACTGCTTCCTTTAGCGACGCGGACGTTGAATTAAAATCTGATATTGGGCACTTAACCTCCACAACTTGATCTTCTCCAATCAACCCATCTGGTGTTGCTCCTAAATATGGAACTTCCGGGTCAATAAATAAGCCACATGATTTAATGTGGACGTTAAGTTGACCAGACAACTGGTTCAAAGCATTGCTTTCATTTTCCACTCCATGTTTTATTGAAGTAACATTGGATAAGTCTCTTTTGTACAACAAGGCTTTGACTATTGATGCGCTTGTTGAATCTCTTTTCTTTATAATCTTTCCAAAATTAGATGCTGTTATCAACTGTCTACGCAACTCTAACCATTCACTACTGTCTCGTTGAAGTACAGTCACTCGTTCAATGCTCTTTCTTTCCGCCTCTGTTTTCTTCAAGTTTTTTAGGAAAGTTTCTTTAAGTTGCGTCATTTCTTCCACAGCCATGTCCGGTTTTTGACAGTTCTCTCCGTATTGTTTGTCAGATGGAGCATTATTATTAGAAAAACGTATTTTCCGCCGCACATAGCTGTTACACAAAATATTCTTTCGGAGTTTGCGTTCCTCTAACAGTTTTGATTTACATTTCGGACTAAACCCCAATATGTTCTTTTGTAGTGTATACACAGGTTTTTTTGTATTAAACGACACTACCGCTGCATTGCATCGTGTCTGGTAGGTCTGTCGTGAGCTTAAGTTCGTTCGTTTTCCTCCAACTAGTTTGGCTATAATGCTATTAAAACCTTCCACGCGATTGCTGTTTACATCATGAACTAAACTTCGACAATTTGAAGCAAGTACACCTAAAACATACTGTATTCTGTTCCACATTGCTGATGCTCTTAGTTTTGGAACCATATTCTCGCTTTTTTTCTCGCTTTCACAATAGTAAGATTTGCAATCTTTGTGTTCGCCAAAGGCGTGGTTGTAAGAATTTGATATATCCCGGTACAGATCATTTACTTTTTTAGATTCCCCATTCTTACTACCGTTTTCTTTGATTGCCAAACAAATAGATTTTCTCAATGCAAGTATTCGCTGAGTGGTTAACATTTTCCGTTGTGCTATAGGATACTTTTTATCACTTGCAACTGCAGAAAGTTTATTGCACATGTTTCTTAGCAAATGATTTTTGCACTCGAGTTTTTCCACAGTAACGTTGCTATATGGCCTGGCTTCAAGGATTTTGTTGTAGGTATTGCAGTCACCATCCCCTAAAATAAAGTGTATTCTATAGACAGGTACATGAGAAATAATAAATAATATTGGTGTGTGAATATGATTTGTGAATGTACCTACTTAATAATAAATTAGTTACCTATTAGTCTTCCATATATGATTTGATACATATCCATTGAATGCTTAAAGCCTTCCACTATAATATCGGACTCCATACCAGTGGAGGGTAATTTCTGTAATTTTTGTAGCATGTGTGTACCTTTGGTTGTACACTTTTCTTTTCGGCCTGGGCGCAAATGGAACAGTATTTGTTTCTCACGCCGAGAAATAACACTTCGCCGAATCTACGTCCCACTATTGCTGCCGCGCCGGATAATGATGAATAATTTTTCTTATAAGATCTTTTCCCCCAGCATCCATCCGCTATTACATCAATATATAACTGCCACACCATCTTTAACTTTTCTGCCACACCATCTTTAACTTTTCCTTCTTCAATCGCTGCTTCTCGCTCACGTTTAGCTGCTGCCTCCATTGCCACCATAGCGCTTTCTTCCCACTTTTTAGAAATAATTGTATGTGTCTTACTTACTATAGATGGTTTGGGACATTTGCGGCAAATTCATCGCTGCAAACAGCTCTGACAGTTGTGCTAATCCTATGCCTGTTACTGTCATGCCTGTGACAGCAGCTGTGTTCAGATCTAAAGTATTTTTAGGCTTTGGATCACATGTATCAACTTGGAATTTGATATTGCACATTTTACACAGAAACGTTATTTTCGATGACAGACCAAAACTTTTCTCTGAATGGAACTGAATACTTTCTAGTCCACAATCAAAGAATGAATGTTTTGAGATCTGATTCAATAAGTTTGATGTGTAATAATGAATATCAACGATTCGTCTTTCTTCTCCTCCATTTTCTATCCTAAAACAATAAAATTGTGTGAAACGTTGTTTAAATTACTCAAAAAATACAAGGATTAAACTAAAAATAAAAACGGGGTTGAAATGTACTCGTTTAGACCTTTCATTAGACGTCCCACTTGACCTAATTTTCTCATTTTGATTTTTTATATCTTAACGACCCCCAATATTTTTAGCTCATTTAGTCACACCAGGATTGTGCCATCACTACCTACCTACGTATCAAATTTCACGATGATCAGATCAACGCTTCGAAAGTTATCTTCGGACAAATAAACATACATACAACGCCGATTTGCCCAAGTTGATTTGGAGATCTCGCTTTGCTCGATCAACACTATTTTATTTTCAATCCCAAATTAGAAATCTGCAATGGGTAGACTACAATAAACTGCTGCTGTTGATCAAAATAAATAAATAAATAAAACTTACGAGTGTTCTTCAAAAAGTTGATTTATATTTGCCTTTTTAGTTTTCTTTTTTCTATTCTTTTTGTTTATTGTATTTGAATATGTACGACAGTTTATTCTGAAATAATTGTAAAAATACATTATATTATTAAAGTAAAGCAGATTTTTATAACTTGTTAATGAATGTTAAATTTAAATAGTTAACATATTAACTTGAAAATTTGTATCTGCAACTTCTTGAACGGAGCTTGTAGCTGGTATCACATTTTGAAGGCTGGCCAATACATTTTAAATCGATTATAAGAAATAATGAGTTTTATACTGTTTTTATAGTTGATTTATAATACAAACAGGCAACAATAATGCAAACATCTAACCTTTCAAAATTTGGAGTGTCACACGGTAATGTGTCGCAATTTTCATCGACTGTCCTCTCACTCAGGCCGAAGCTGAAAAGTTTTTATAATATGTATAGGTACTTACTCCAATATATTTAATGTAAAAGTTTTTATACTCTAATATATGTACTTATTTTATAGCCAACTTAGCAATTTCAACTAACTAGGAACGTAAGTAGTTGTAACTTGGTCAACGTAAGACATGTGAACTTTGTCCTACTGTTACAAATTTTCTTATACTGTGCCACGACGCGCCATGAAGCCGCGCTGATACAAAGTAAGTAGATATGAATGGCTGCATGTAATAACTTACAATATCCACATACTTAGTATATACACATACCTACCTACCTAATAAATAATTATGATGGGTTTTCCTTACCTTTCGCCGGATTGTGTCAAAAGGGGCTCATTTGCATCTTTCTTCTTTAAAGATAAAAAAAATATGAAAAAAAAAATCATCTAGGTATATTCACTAGGTACATGACTAAATAAAAGTATACTTGTACAAAACATAGAAACAACTAAAGATAGAAAAAATATGAAAAAAATATCATCTAGGTACTCTATGAGACTTGAACTCCCTTCACCAGATTATGCAGATAACTCTCCAGTGTAGAGAACCGCTGGGCTAACTAGACTTTTATTTTTACGTTGAAAATAAGAATATATGTTGTCAGTGCCGCGGCACAAAAAACCCTCGCTGGATGAAAGATTTTACAAAATCATACTAAATATTATCAAATGTCAATATATACGCGCAAATAAAAGGCTTACTTACCTTACTTTATCCATCATGTGTTTCGCGCGCATAATGCACAATTTTTTAAATGATTTTTTACCCATTTGTGTGGGTTTAATTTTCGTTTTATTCCTGGAAAAAAATTGCACAGGTCTATCTAGCAACGCGGATCGCCGCGGAATGAGATTGAGCGCGAAGTAAAATACGCGAGTAACGAGTGAGAAGAGTGCGACATGATGTTGAAGTGGCTCCGAATTAAAAAACGTAAGCGACATTTATAAAAAACATAATTACTGTGCAAATAAGTCACTTATTCTAAAAAATAGGTTTATAGTTTATTTTCTAATTATTTGAAGCATATATTTGTGAAATATCATATCAAAATACCTCAATGTGTAGAATTAACTTGGGAATGTCGTAATTGTCAGAGGTGTCTTTGAATTTTTTTTTTACTGACATTTTATTAATCATTCGTGTTTTTAGATCAGCAGTTTTGTTACTTATATCCTTGAGTATCGTGTATTTAAACTTCAATACCATAAAGCAAGCAGAATAATAATTGTCAGTGTTGCAATATTGAGTCTTCTGGCTCTTAATATAGAGTTCAATGTTTTCTCTTCACGTAAGATTTTAAAGAATATACGCACAAAATCAATAGCACTGTTATGTTCTATGTAGTTCTGTAGGTACGTATGCTACCTATCCACTTTTCAAGTTCCAATTGTGAAAACTGGCTTTGACAGCTGTTTTGAAAGAGACAGACAGTCAAATTCCCTACGAATTGGAAAGAGATGGAAACAGCAACAGATTTTCATATCACCGAAAGGCTCTACTTTTCAACTAGACGTTCTTGAAATTGAAACTTAATACTTTTGTTTAAGGTATGATTTGACTTGTTGTAAGAAAGTTGTTAAGATGTTTTATTTTTGACGTTAGCGACAAAACACGAAAAACCGGTCGTGTTTGGAGGCTTGCCTCTCGTTTCAGGGTCACCACAAAAACTAATTTATAATAAAAATGGCGCTTTATTTTTTACTACCAATAATTTTCCCAACCTTGTTCGATACATCGCCATCTTCACGCTTGGTTTTTAAAAGCTTCTGTTTTGTAATAAATCGTGTTTGTTACGCGAATATTACGAAAATGGCCAGCTTTATATTTCGTAACGGGATTCTTGTATCAGAAAAGTGTTCAGGAAACCTTATAGGCTGTGACTGACAAACGAACGTGGCGAGACTACTAGAGTTCCAGAGTTCGACCACAGAACCCTAAAATGAGTGAGAAAAACGTCCAGTGTAACAAAGTTTTTTTTTTTATAATTTATTGCAGAATCAACAGCAGTTGCTTTCAATGTAAAGAAACTCTTATACAAGCTAATACGTAATGCTTACATCAGATTCTCAATTTATTGACATAACTTTAAAGAAATTAGTCATCTATTATAGAGAGAATTATTAAAAGCACAATATAATTTGCAATTTTTTAAGGAATTGAGTAGGTACGCATTTGAAGAAAGTAAGGGTGGGAGGGATGTTGTGTAAATGTGTGTACATGAGGGGGTGGGGGAGAGGAGTGAGTCTGTTCTAAAAAAAAGAAAGAAAGAAAGTATGAAATTATTGTATGGTATGAGCTGGCAGCTGGCAGGTGGCAGCCCTAGCCCGTTGTTTTGCTACTGCCTTACGCGCCTGTATCTGTATATGGCAAGTACAGCGAGTATACCGACGCGTTGTTGTCGACTACACTTGCATATAATACATGTCGGCTAAAAGAATAGCACGTTTATTATGGCAAAACTAACATTATAAAACTGAGACCATTTATATACGTACATACTTTCTTATCAGTATTAATTGAAGCCTATTCATCCATTCCATACTAATGATTATTAAAAACGAGCTGTTTAGCCACAACTTCGTTCGCGTGAACTTAGAACCCTTTTGTCTTAATTATAACAGCAGCGCCAAAATGACGTATGCCGTCATACGGGTAAGCATAATCATAGTTATAAAAAAAGATTATATTTTCTTTAGTTAAACGTCTGACGCGACCGTAAAGTGCGAGGTAAAAACCTTTTTACGTATAACGTGACGATGATGACGTAACTACTATTTTATAATCTGTGGCGCAGTCCAATTCTAAAGTATTGTTTTAATGATAGAAACATTAACTTTATTTTGATGAAATTCCGTGCGAAGCCGGGGCGGGTCAGCTAGCACATTATACAACCTGTTTTGTTATGTACGACATTAATTTAAAGCACACATCCGAAATCGTACTAACTGATTTTAGAGGTGGTTTTAACATTTATCCAGTAATCGATACATTTCCAATAAACAATTTTCAATGTAAATCGGCGGCGCCTTTGCCATTGCCACGATACCGCTTAGTCAGTTTAGCAGTTATTAGGTAGGTACCACCTACTTACATGATGAATGAATTATAATTTGCTTGCCTATTTTATAGTACATGCTGTTTCATTTATATTTTAGGACTTGATATTAAGGTTGTAATAAAATGGCTTTCTTTTGTCTGCTAACAAAATGTCTTAAATATCATAAAACGAAACGGTTTTCTATGGTAATAAATTTGAAAAAAAAACTATTTTACAACAATGCTAGTCAAAGTCAAATATTTTTGTTCATTAAAATTACAAGGATCACTTTAAAACGTCAATTTTACTGCCTGTTCCTTCGCGACCAAGCCAGGAAACAAAGGCAAGAAACAAGGCTGGTTGTTTTTTTAATGATCCTTTTACAATACATAACAATAAAAATATATAAATGAAGATATAGTCATTAAACGTATTTAACATTTCAAAATACATATTTATTATTATAGATTTTATATATGTCACGCTTGTATTTTTTTAATTTGATTATTTTTGTTTGTTAGTCCACAACTCAGATTTGGTCCTAACGAAAGACCAGCGCGGGTTATTATACTCGTATTACAACCCGCATTATGCTGAGTTAGGGTCCCTTTTGCAACTTATATGTATTTTATTGTAGATTGTCTGGTTTTAAGTTATATTTTGTACCTCATTCTTTTTTTCCAGTTGTTTTTTACGGTAACGTTGCAAATACATTTTTATTCTATTGTAATCTATTCGATACAGAAAATAAATTACGTCTAAATAGTAACATTTTGAACGAGTTGGAGCAATTTCAATCCCAAGCTTCTCTACCATCTCAGTAATCCGATATTTTATAGTAGGCTTTTTTTACAAGATTGTTATAGATGTATTGACAAGGGAATGTCATAACATTTATTTTTTTAAACTTATTGCCTAATGATTCTCTGGGGCCCATATTATAAATTGCACGAACAGCCCTGTTCTGCAGCACTCCCCCACAGCAGTATACCGTATGACATAATGCTGTGGAAGTAGCTGAAGTAAACTAGTCTAGCTGTGTCTACGTCTGTAAAAAGACGGATCTTTTTGACTGCGTATGCCGCAGAACTAAGTCTCTTCGACAACCCATCAATGTGAGGGCCCCATTGAAGCTTATTATCTAGGGTTATACCTAAGAATAGTGTCCATAAGAGCCAACTCCTCGTCTTTGATTTTTATATCTGCTTTAACTTGTGTAACATTAGGTAGTATAAATCTAATACACTTTGTTTTCTTTCATTTAGAAGTAGATTGTTTACATTGAACCATTTTACCACCTTAGAGATTACATTGTTTACATTGTCAAAATCGGTATGTCGTCGCTTTAATTTAAATAAAAGTGACGTGTCGTCTGCAAACAATACAACCTCATGATCGTCCCTTACAAGATGGGGAAGATCATTAATATATACTAAAAACAAAAATGGTCCCAGAATTGATCCCTGTGGTACACCCATTTTAACCAGAGACCCCGGAGAACGCTTCCCATTCACGTCAACTCTTTGCACTCTGCCACTTAAATAAGAAGTGAGAAAGTCTAGAGCAACGCTCCTAATGGCATAATGGTGTAGTTTCCTGATCAATGTGTCATAGTCTACGCAATCAAATGCCTTGGACAAATCACAAAAACACCTAAAGCGCCATGAGACTTCTCCCAGGCATCAGATATTAACTCAATACCAACATCAGTGGTTGAGCGACCCCTGGTAAATCCGAATTGTTTATGATGATTAAATTATGTGAATTGAAATGTCTAAGCAGTTGATTTAAAATTAGTTTATCAAATATTTTACTAAACGTCGGAAGTACTGAGATTGGTCTAAAACTACCAGGATCAGAACTAGAGCCTGATTTGAAAAGTGGAGTTATTTTACTGGGTTTCATTAAATCAGGGAATACACCACAGTCAATACACTCTTTAAATATTAAAGCTAGTTCGGGAGCAATCATGTCAATCAATGTTTTCACGACGCTAACAGAGATGCCCCAGAGGTGGTTTTCTTAACATTTATCAGTTTAAAAGCTTTTATGATGTCATCACTATTTACATAATCAAATTTGAACTGTGTTTTGCATTCCGTTAAGTTTTCTTTTAACAATGACTCTGCCACTATAGGAGAGGAGTTTAAGGATTTTGTGGTAGAGACTGGAATACTTAGTCACTAGCCTTACCCGTGTTTTCATTTAATAAAATATGTAGTATATATAAAACACGTATGTGTACCAGTAGGTATTAAAATGATCCATCTCATCGGAGCTAGAGGAAGTTTTCTAACCGCAATTTCCGATGCAATAAATCAATTCCAACCAGTTTATTACTCGTGTTAAAAGGTTTTTGAGCCAGTAGCTTAGTTCTTCGTTATTATAGATAATGCCCTATCTAAGCACACCACTACGATTCCTTGTATTAACTACCGCCCGCGGCTTTAAGCGCGTGGCGTTTAACCAAATCTTTACCCTCTTTCTGCGCAGTCGGGTTAAAAAAACCTATGTTCCAATCCCAGTTATAATC
This sequence comes from Philereme transversata, assembly GCA_963924445.1. Taxonomy (NCBI): domain Eukaryota; kingdom Metazoa; phylum Arthropoda; class Insecta; order Lepidoptera; family Geometridae; genus Philereme; species Philereme transversata. The sequence goes on along the minus strand of OZ004343.1, from coordinate 323,058 downwards.
CATCTATATACCAAATTTAATTTAAATTGGTCCAGGCGCTTAGTGGTGAAAACATAACAGATAGAGTTACTTTAGATTTTTGTATTAGGTATGGATTCCTTTTATTTGTTGGTGTAGTGGAAATGCCGACACAATTTCTTCTAGATGTAAGGTTTTCAGTATAACAATGTGATCCATATTCTAGAACTGGTGTTCAAGCCTAAATCAATACTTAGGTGTAGGTTTTTGTGACTTATCGTGACTGGGTAAGACTTTAAACCACTAGCTGCAATAATACCTAGTCTGGTCATAAATTCTGTCACATGTTTAATATAAAATAATTGAAACAAGTTTATTCATTATGTAACCATTTATATACCAAAATGAACTTAACAAAACATAGATTCTTATGACACCAAAGTTTATTCAAAATGACCTTCGTGATTTTGAATACAAACCTTCAATCTGCGCGGCCAGTCGTCTATCGCAGCACGAACGAGGTTCATGTCAATATCGGCGGCTGCCTTAATCAAGGATGTCTTGAGTGACTCCAAATTGGGATGAGGCTTTGAGCACGCCTTTTCCTCCAAGTGTTGCCATATCTTTTAATCTAACGGATTCAAATCTGGACTGGAGGAGGGCCAGTCTTCGTGCCGGATGAAGTCGATTTCACGCGCCGCCAGCCAGTCTTGTGTGCTCTTCGCTCTATGAGATGGCGCCGAATCTTGTTGGAATACCTGTTCAATGTTCAACCAGGCCTGTTATTGAACATGGTATGAGAAACAGGTTCCACAAGGTTCGTCAGGACTGTATTTTGATACACAACTGCATTCGTTTTTACACCTTTCTCACAAAAATGTACCTCTGTTAAGCCCCAATAAGAAACTCCCAACCATACCATGAGCGAGGATGGAAAATGACCTCGTTGGACACGCGGAATACGGTTGCTCGCTTCTTCACTACTGTGTGCGTACACCTTATCATTTTGTTTGTTGTAGCTCTCTTCTACGGTAAAAATTTTTTCATCCGAAAAAAGAATTTCCCGATATTTTTTTCCCGCGTACCGCTTCAACAAAGCGCGGCATCTCTTCAGTCTCACGTCCATTAGACGAGCATTCAAACGATGTCCTGTTTTTCTTCGATATGCCCGAAGTCCTAAGTCTTCATTTAACACCCTTTTCACCGTGGTTCTGCTTAACCCCATCTGAAGGGCCAAGAGTTTCTGCTTACGTTTGGGATTTCTTTGAATTCGCGCCTTCACAGCTTTTATCACTGCTGGAGTCCTAACAGACCGAGGGCGACCACTTCTTGACCTGTCATCTACACTAGAGTCTTCGTTGTATCATTTGATGGTGCGATAAACGAATCTTTTGGTTATATTCAAATTTTTCAGTATGTCAAAAATTTTAATTGGTGCGTAACCGCAACGATGCAACGCAATAACTGCAACACGGTCTTCTTTAAGCGTCCACTCCATATTTAAAAATGAGTAAAATTCTAAAAAGTATACATTTTTATTTTCATGAACAATTCGAAATTCGAATTCTATAAACTTTTTTGTGGCCAGCATTCTAAAAGAAAAGTTTTTACTGTGTGACAATACTTATGACCTGACTAGGTACTATTCGTCAATTAAATAAATAATTAAACGTATGCACTGAACAAAATGTTCTTCTTCCTACCCTTTTCTCACATTACGCGGGGTCGGCACAACATGTATTATTTTCCACATCTTTCTATCAGCCGTCCATCCACACTCATATCTAACACTTTTTTAGTCACATGATTTTCTTCCCTGCGCTATTTTCTTTTACCTGAACAAAATACTTTGCTTATTTTTATCCTAACTAATTTTAAACTTAAAAAATTCAATCAAACCTACATAATACCAAACAATACAAATAACATTAAAATTTACGTAATAATTAAGATTCTGAGTGAACTGTCTATCTTCGCATAAGCTGTGTCTGTAGCGGGTTTGGTATACATGGTGTTGTAGAACGGAAACTATATTTTATACAGCGTGTTTATTATTAAAAGTATAACTGTGCCGTCTCGTGTGTCGTTTACATCGTAAATTACCGTTTCGTAAACAATTATACCTTTGATGGAAGCAACGCTATCTCAGACGCTTTTGGAAAACACTTTGGATCTGCTTCCTGTTAAAATAAATTAATAATTTGAGATATACAATAATAACTAACTCGCCCGCGGCTTCGCGCGTGTGTTTTGTCAATAAAAACATTACTTACTGCACATTCACGTAAAAAGTAGCTTTTGCCTCAATCCCGATCATTTGGTATAATTTATCTATATACCAAATTTCATCGAAATCTGTTCAGCCTCACGTTTTCACGACTAAACAGTCGTGAAAACGTATCAAACCTACCTATTTTATTGAACAAACCTGTCTACAACACTGGTTCTTTCCCAGTTACTAAGTCGGTAATAGAGGTTAAGAGACATCAAGTCGACTGCGAAGTTCACGATGCTCACAAAACCAAGATTTGTAAGATATAGAGGTCCCTCGGGTCACTAATGACCCCTAATAGTGATACCCTCGACCCCAAGAATCCTATTTCCGGAACTGTCAGTGCTCTCAAGTTGGCTTGAAGTTAAACTAGCTAAGTTGCTAATGTTCTTATTCCCGGTATAATCGTAGAGTTATTTTTGAACTATTTTCTTGTAAAAAAAACGAGATGAGAAGGAGATAGTCTAAGATCCGTACCCATTCACACAAAATTACAGGTAATATAAAAAAACTCTATTTCTGAGTCGTAAAGTAATTCGCAGATCTTTTTACCACAACTCCTTTCGTATCTTCGTATGTTAGTTAGCCTGTTTCGTTTCAAAAATATTAAAGTTGACTTTCAAAACTTCTAAAGATTGAATAAACAAGTATAAATTAATAATATTAAAATGACCGGTGCCTAAAAACCCGTATTTTTCGGTTTTACAGCTGAGATCACCAAAAAGGAAAAGTCCTGATAATCTACGGATCGGTGGACTTGATCGATCAGTTTGACCACACGTAACTAACAACCAATCCACTAAAACTACATTTCTATTAAAAAAACCGCCCCGTTTGGGAACTACGGTGCCACAGACAGACAGACAGACACACAGACACACAGACAGAACTTATAATTAATAAATATGTAAAACTGGAAAACGTTTAACGTTTATTTACATGGAACGAACAATAGAGCTGGTGCGGCGGGAACCGGCTGAAAAAGCTAAAGCATGTAAATACAGGGGTCTAGGCTCCGAATGTGATTTTGTCCCACTCGGTGTTGAGACCCTTGGTCCGTGGGGTCCTAGCGATATAAGGCTTTTTAAGGAAATAGCAAAAAGGTTAGTCGACATCACAGGAGACCGAAGAGCTGGCAGCTACCTCGGACAAAGAATTAGTCTAGCAATTAAAAGGGGGAACGCTGCCAGTATCTTCGGAACCTTGCCTAAAGGGACTCCTTTTAATAATATATTTTAGTTATTATTTTATATTTTTTAAGGTTTTTAGTTTTAGGTTCATTGTTCTAAGTAAATTATTTTTTTTTTATAACATTTTATATTGCGAAACATGTGTAATAAAAGGTATGAATCAGGTACAGCTATGGTCACCAAGTATAATGTAACAAAACATAACAAAAATGTCAACAGTGATTATAAAACTGTTATTCTAGTCAAAATAATATAGATTTAAATGTCAAAAGTTACATAAACAAATTAATTATTACCATTTACTATAAAATACAGATAGATATTTAGTCACACACACTATAGTAGGCTTTTGAGCATAATAACTTCTTTAACAAACCCCTCTTTTTGCGTGGGGGGTTAATCACTGTGAAAGAAGATGATTATAAACAGTTTTACGCTTGGTACAATCTCACCAATTTTGTTCAAAAGTTTTGAGCAAACTCGAGGCCAAGACAATGGAGCCAAAGTTTTGGAAATTGTCTTTGTCTTGGAGCAACCCTAAGTAAATGTTACCCTAATCAGGCAATAAAGTAATGGAAGAAATGGAAACCGTTACTACATCCGGTGTAAGGTACCTAAGTGCAGGTATATAGAAAGGAGCGGCTGGAAAATGCCTTCCTTAAATAAAATTATGAAAAAACTTATATTATTTCCTTTCTTGGCCCTCAGGGTAGTGCAGGTATATACATATAATAGAGTCTGTTGGAAAGACCTGCCTTGGCCCAGGTGGAAGTCTCTCAACTATCTCAGGACGTAAGGGGGTCGCTGCAGGCTAATTATGAGTAAATGGGGCTACATTGAAGAGTCGGCGACTGGTTGCCCATGCCCAGACCCTCACACTATGGCACACTTACTGCCCATCGTGCCCTAATTCTTGCATCCTGAGGGATACTTGTACCGCCACAGATAACGCTGTTCTAGTGCCCATATTTTTGTTTATTATTTTTTTAAAGAGTCATCAACATAGCATATACTTACTGACAATATTTAGTGGTTACATCTACAAATGGTAAAACTTAGTGTAATAATTAGAGATGACAAACTGCTTGCATTAATATTTTAAGCCGAGCGAGTAAATTAATTCCATTTTAATAGTAAAATAAGATGGCATGCACTTACAAGCATGCATTTACAGCTAACAATGTTAAAAAATGTATATTTCATTAAATAATACAAAAAATTTAAATAATTAAATAAGTTAATTCGTTCCCATTTACAAATATAACATACAATAAAATCATAGATGTACTTATCAACTATTTAACTATGTACATGAATACAATAAGATTTCATATTAGATTAAAATTAATAGATAATATCATATAATTTTACTGAGAAAACTTTCGTGATTTATTTCAATCATTATTATAAATACGGGATTTATCACGTGCCGTTTTATCGGTGTTTCGACCGACAATGATATACCTATGTGATTCATATAATTTTATTAATATATCTTATAGGGATACTGGTAAGTGCAAGAAGGATGCAAATTAACCTGGGATAAGCTGTTTTTAAACATTCGTACAGATCCAGAAAACATGTCCGCTCCTTTGCTCTTAGCCACACAAATGTACTGGCGGACATGATTGTACTATATCGACATGATGAAGAAGTGCAGATATTGGCAGACCTGTTTTTATCTCCCAATTTGAATGTGGATTTAATCCTAAATCAACAGCTCGAATTCCTTTTTCACTTAAGTACTTAAATTGTTTTTTCTAAATCCCTTTTAATCTTTTTAAATTTTGATGAAGCTCCATACTTTTGTTAGGTACCTCTGTAATAATATTTAGTGTCCGCATGGTCCCAACGAAAATATATCTTGATATCCACAAATACATTTTGCCAGAATTATATTGTTACGCCGAGGCTGTTAAACAATGAGTAATAATCGAACCTTCTCGAACGCTTTTGTCTTGCTGTGTTATTGTTGCTATTGTTTGTGATTTCGCAGAATGGGGAGTGGCCATTGTGTCGAGGGACCGACCCTTTCCTGGAAGGATCGACATCGTTCTCGAACAATCGAAATGTGTGCGATATAAATAGGCCGGAGAGATGGCCGGACAGTCAGTCTGAGTCTGAGTGAGTCTTAGTGAGTTAGTCTCAGCGAGGCCCTGGAGGACTGACGTGGGAAGGGTCTCGCGTGAACAGTAGTTGCTCCCGAGTCAGTCTGGATTTAGCTATACGTGCGAACATTTCGGTGACTTTAAGTGGTGGTGTGAATTAGTGTGTTGTGATTACGTGTGACCAAGTTCATGTATTCATCGTTTAGTGTTGAATAAAAGTGTTATTTTGGTTGGACTGATTCCCATTATTTTATCCCGAACCCTCAGCTCGTAACAATTTGGTGTCAGAAGTGGGATAAAATTATGCCGGTTCTACCAAAGGATAACGTGGACGGTGTCAGGACGAGAGGTCAACGACAACAGGAAATGGATGAAAGGCGGTTTGGGGAGTCTCCAGTTCAAGAAGCTCAGCAGAGGCGTCAGCCGATAGAGATGGAATCAGCCGCCGCCGAATCATTTGGAGCTTCATCATCATCATCATCCGTGGGCCAAGCTCCTGTGACAGGCGATCTTGCTGCTATTATGGCAATGCTTCGTCAGGATAAAGAAGAGCAGCGTCGTCAACAGGAAGAGCAGGCTCGGTTGCAGGAGGAACAACGCCGTCAGCATTAAGAAGAGAAGCGTCGTCAGCAGGAAGAGCAGGCTCGGTTGCAGAAGGAACAGCGACATGAACAGGTGGAGCAGACTCGGTTGCAAGAGCAACAGCGACGTCAGGATAAAGAAGAGCAGGTCGTCAACAGGAAGATCAGCGACGTTGGCCATAAGAGCGTGCTCGACTGATGAGGGAATCGTTCGGTTCATCTGGAAAGGAATTCCAGGAAGTGAAAGAACAGATAGAAATCATGAGAGCCGTGTTTTGGAGGCTGGAATTGGGATCGCTGATGAGAAAGGGACTCTGGGTGTCCTGAAGTACTGGAGACGGCAATGTGGCTCCTCTAGTTGCTACATCTTCAGCGCGAGGTGCGCCTAAAATTGTTCGTGTTGATCGGCTGCCGCGATATGGGGCTAAGAATGCTCGGGACGAGCATGTTTTAGGAGGGGGCAGTGTTACGCCGAGGCTGTTAAACAATGAGTAATAATCGAACCTTCTCGAACGCTTTTGTCTTGCTGTGTTATTGTTGCTATTGTTTGTGATTTCGCAGAATGGGGAGTGGCCATTGTGTCGAGGGACCGACCCTTTCCTGGAAGGATCGACATCGTTCTCGAACAATCGAAATGTGTGCGATATAAATAGGCCGGAGAGATGGCCGGACAGTCAGTCTGAGTCTGAGTGAGTCTTAGTGAGTTAGTCTCAGCGAGGCCCTGGAGGACTGACGTGGGAAGGGTCTCGCGTGAACAGTAGTTGCTCCCGAGTCAGTCTGGATTTAGCTATACGTGCGAACATTTCGGTGACTTTAAGTGGTGGTGTGAATTAGTGTGTTGTGATTACGTGTGACCAAGTTCATGTATTCATCGTTTAGTGTTGAATAAAAGTGTTATTTTGGTTGGACTGATTCCCATTATTTTATCCCGAACCCTCAGCTCGTAACAATATAACAAGAAACATAATAAAACCTTTTGAACCTTCCGGAACATTCCTCAAAGAGCAGAAGTACGTGCTCGTGTGGATTGTTCCTACTTACCTGCTAAGGGCTCTTACCTTTTGCTCTATGATTGGTCAACTTGGCATAACTGCCCCCTATTATGCTTGACAGAATAGCCATGGAGAATGGTAATCATTTTAATAATTGTAATCTTACAGCCTGAAATTATCTCAATAAGTAGGATAACATCACAGGCATCACATTTAGTTTTACTATGCACGTAGCTTACTTTACCAAAGTGTATCAGGCCTCCCATACATCAGAACATCCGAACGCATCCACCCAACGACTCCCACCTTTACCAGGTCATCTTTCTATATCGCGGATGATGGTCTCCATTCGAGAACCTTTCTGTCCCAACCGGCGTCAGTTCTCCAAGCATAAAAACTTAATAAACCTTCTTATACTACAAATTATGAAAATTAATACCACTTTTGTTTTTCATTGTCTATCACAATAAGGGGGTGAAATGGAAATGAAGTTAGAGACCATCAGTAGAAGAACCCTTCGTAGAGCCTCCGGCGCAGAGTTTTCTTTGAAATGGAAACATTTTGTCTGTTTTATCTTTCACAGATCAAAAAGCCTGTTTTGTACTTGATCAAGTGTTTGCTTTAAAAAACAAACCGGTCTTCCGATACGAGTAGCCAGGGGGTAATCGATGACCAACTTTTATCTAGGCCAGAAAGTCCATTTTATTTATATCAATCGATAAAATTGCGATGTACCCATGTACTAACGTCAATGCAACGTTAGAAAGGATGGATCATTATGCAACAGAAGTTGTCTGAAATGTAAGCTAAGAAAATTATAAACCACTTCCCCTAACGGAGCAAGCCTGTGAGGACACACATTTTATTGATGTCTCTTCTCCATTAAATACCTTTAAAAGTTAAATCGCTTCATTAACTTGCTAGGGTAAAATGTATGGAAAAATATTTAAAGGTATATTTTATCAACACGAATAGATCTTCGTTTGACAACAATCTCACGTGATGGTAAGCGATGATGTGGATGAAGCACGAGGATCTAGAAGACAGCTATTAACTCTCACCTTAAGAGACCCGGATTATTGGGATAATGAGGTAACATATTTTGAGCACGCTCATGAAATGTTTCGCTCAGGCCTCACAACCATACAAAAAATGTATTTGCGTGATTGTAACTTACTTGATATTGATTGACACTGTGTTTATATTTCACTGTCTGTAGTCTCTAGTTAGCAATAGCTGCAGGTAGTAGGTACACCGTATGGTAAAAGCCAGTCAGTCTGCCTTACAAAGCAAGCCTGTACAATGTATACATCCTCTCAAACCTGAAGGACCACTCCTGTTGCCCTCTCCCTCGCACCAACAGGGGCCGAGCGAGACGGAACACCAGCTCAGACCGGTTAAGGGTGTGTATGTTTATGGGAAGTATACGTAGTTTTTGTTGGAGTCAAGGTTCCTGGTGTTTTGATGCGGACAGGAGATAGGAGGGAAATAATCTTTAAATGTATATTTACAGGCACATGAGACTTTTCACTTCTACCTACATCTCAGGGTCACCGTTGGAGTACAAAGGCATGTAGGCTAAGACATCATCATATCAGCCTTTGGACGTTCACAGTTGAACATAGGCCTCTCCCGTAGATTTCTAGAGCAATTGATATTGAGCGGCAACCAAAGCAACGGCTGCCAGAAACTTTATTGCGCTACATTTTAGATTCAGAAATAGAGTCGTAATGACATAATTCATAAGTAATTTATTGATAATATGTTACAAAGTAAGGTCTTAAATTAAATATGATAAGAGATGTTGCTTAGGTTACATTCATTTAAAATTCTTTATTGCAGGTAAGCTGACGTGCCCCGGCTTCGCACGGGTTGTTATCAATTATCAAAATAAAATATTATAGCCAATAGCATTCAGGGATACTGTAGCTTTCGATCAGTGAAAGAACTTTCAATATTGGTTAAATAGTTCCGGAGATTAACCATTACATACGAACTTACTCGTACCGTCTTACACTCCCATCAACAATGATTTCAAAAAGCGCCGTATTTTCATCGAAATTAATCCAGCCGCTTAGACGTGTAAACGTAAAAAAAGACCGATAGATACAGATATTTTGGAGTTTATACTTTAGTATATAAGTAATATATAAGTATAATATGCTGGGTACGCTTATTCCATCGCAACATAAAATATATTTAAAAACAAAATATACCCATCTTTAACACTTAAAAACGACTCGCTATGGCTTCAATTAAACTTAAAAGAACAATCACAGCAAAAAGCTTTATATGAATTGTAAAATTATGCATATCGTAGAATTGTGGCGCAGTGCTGGACTGCTGGCAGACGATGCTACCGACAAACCGGACAATTATCTACTTACAGAAAAGAGCTTCGCTGCAAGTTGCATTGTCCTTCTACCAGCGACATTCTAATAATAATTAGCATTTAATTAGCATTCATTATAATTATTATTATAAAGATATCACGCTATTTCGTAACATGAAAAAACAATTAAGTACACGAATGAGAGTACAAACGAAGTTCATTTTAAGTATGTAATCAAAATATACTGTATTCTATCACTTTATTACAATAAATGCATAAATTTTAAATACCATAAGCTTTGCTTAGTTTGGCACGTTGTGAAATATCAAGCATTATTTAATTTTATTTACTACACAAACATTTAAAATCAAGATTTTAGACTTTAGAAGTCAGGTATCGTTGATCAGGAAAGTCTTTCGCCAAAAAACAGTAGAATTCAGCGTTATTTTAAAGGTGTATAATCCTTTATTCTTTTAATCACACAAAGGCTCTTAAAGTCAGCTTTCTTTATCCAGACAAAGGTCTAGAAGTTAATCTTTTTATCCGGACTTTAAGTTGTAAAAGCCGGCCTGCCTCCCCCTAGAATCTGCAGTCATTATGCAAATGATGCTGCGCAGTACAATGCACAATTTATCGCTGAAGGCTCATTGTTTCGACTTTTTATTTAACTCGTGTTCATCTTACTCAAAGGTTCTGAGATAAGCTTTGATATAGGTATAAAACATACGATTACCTGCCTATGCAACTTAGCCAACATGGCATTGCATAATTGCATTGCTCCCGACTCCCGGAGACAAGGTGAAAGTATGTCTCGATGCCCCTATATTTGTCCTAGCATATGGCATATCCCGGTTTGAAGGGTATGGGAATAAGCACTGTTTGGCGACAGAAATAGGCACGATGGTAGTTCTTCCCGTACCTCCACTACTAAATATTAAAAGTAATTTTTGTGCTTCAGATTCTTAAAAAAACTGGTTATTTTAATCTAGCTATCTACCTGTCTAATTATGAAGATATAATTCATTGGTACATCGATGTGGTTACTATTTCATTGGAGCCCGAGGCTGGGCTCTAGCTCTTATGAAACAAAAAATATTCACATTTCACGTGTCATAAATGATGTTAAGGCGACGCCTGCCTTCGGCTATCATAAATAGCTTAACATTTAAATCTACCTTAACAATGTAGGTATAACGATGTGTTCAAACTCTTATTCACAAAGTGACGACCTCCGTGGCGCAGTGGGCGTATAGCTGGCTGAGACGCAGGAGGTAGTGGGTTCGATTCCCGCTGCGGAACAAATGTTTGCATGATCTACAGATATTTGTTACGGGTCTGGTTGTTTTTCTATATATTATAAGTAAGTATTTACAAAACAAAAAAAAAAGAAAAAGTATATGAGTATTCTATCAGTTATCTGGTCCCCATAGTACAAGCTCTGCTTAGTTTGGGGCTAGATAGCGCGTGTGAAATGTCCAGCAATATTTATTATTTTATTATTTATCTAGGTATTGCACAGAGAGCCATGGAGCGCGCCATGCTCGGCATCACACTGCTAGAGTCCCCAATACCGAAATTCGCAAGCGGACTAAAGTTCAAGACGTTAGCAAGCGTATTTGGGATTCAAACGGACATGTGGCCAGGTGCGGTGATGACAGGTGGAGCAGGGTACTGACTGAGTGGTGGCCCCGAGATGGAACCACGAACGCAAGTCGTCCACCGGCAAGATGGGTCGACGACATTATAAAAATCGCAGGTCGTATGTGGGTTAGAACAGCGCAAGACAGGTGCGAATGGCGACAACGAAGAGAGGCCTATGTCCAGCAGTGGGATGAGAAGGGCTGATGATGATGATGATCTAGGTACTGTCTTGCATATAGGGTTCAATTAAATAAATAAATATTGCTGGACATCTCACACAGCGCTATCTAGCCCCAAATTAAGCAGAGCTTGTACTATGGGAACCAGATAACTGATAGAATACTTATATACATTTTTTTTTGTAAATACATGCTTATTAATTATGTCATTATATCCTTTATCATCGTTACCTTGTTCCACTATTTGCATACCATCTTTGTTAAAATATTATTATGCATTACTTACCTACTTTTAGCAATTAAATATCTTTTGACATAACAAATCTAGCAATAATTGAATTAGATGCCTACTTATACAGTAACCTCTAAGTAACTAAGCAAATGTCAATATTCCCATCACCTATTCCAGGGTTTCAGCTTAAAGTGTTGGATAAAAAAGTGGCATTCCGGGAGTGCTGACAGAAGTAAAAACTTGAACAATTATGAGATACTTATAGACAGAGTTGTCGGTAACTGTAACGGTAACAGTGTCGGAAGTTCAGTGGTTTTTTCCCATCTCAAAAAATGCCCAACGCGCCTAAAGAAGTTTTCACTACTTATAGTCAGAGGTGTCGGTACTTCAATAAAATATATATTTTGTCTGTCTGACTGTGTTGTGTGCTAATATAGTAAATAAATAAATCCCTATATACTATAATGAGACTATACTGTTACGGTGTAATACCTAAATTAGAACATACTTTTGACGCGTTCGCGCAGTTTAAACAGCAGTGAGTTTCGCCTTAACCCCGGCAGCGCCTACGCCCGGTAGCCACCAGGACCGGTTCCAGCAGACTTTAATTTTCATGTTTTTTATTTATCCGCAGAATGAATAGCCATGGCTTCATCGTTTATCTTGTTCGGGATAGGGTGCGCTCACATTGCAGCCTTTTATTAATATTTATCTATATAGGTATTTATATAAGTTACATTACAGCCGTCTGCACTGTGAGTTACTATAATGCACTACACCAGGAACTGATAATCTACTACACCAACTTTACCTGAAACAATCTGAAGATTGTGTTAATTGGAATCGAAACTTAGTCCTTGTCATATTTTGTTATAATTCTGTTACTTGAACATTTACAGGACGTTGGACCTGAAATCATAGAAACGTTATGACAAGTTTACTACCCAGTCCCAAACGAACTCCTTGAACCAACAGAGTAATAAATAATTTCTGAAATTACAAGTTTGTATTTAAATAACTATATTCCACCTTTTTTCAAACTCTTTGTTTTCACCAAACATCATAAAACTGTTTGGGGATTACCTGCTTGCAAACAAATACCGTACGAAATGGATCCAGCTGTTGGAGAACTATAATGGAACATCTTGATAAACCGTACGTTTTACCTTATTAAAAAGGAACTCGTACGTTTTACATTACAATAACGCACAAGTACGAAATGACAGACATTACGATATTGAAATTGGTGAAATAAGAGACCCTTTACGAGCAAATGTGTTATAAAAAATATTAAGATTTTTCTCGTACGTTCGTTAACACTTTTAAAATAAATATAGTTATGTACCTATCTATTTAACATAATAATGTAAAGTAAACCCAAGAGAATACATAAACCTGCATTTATCTTTATCTATCTAGGTAACTGGATGAAATTTATCAAAATTTAACTCGAGCTAGTGGATCTGAATTGCTGGCTAAGCGTTACACAAATCCGGGCTTAGCCTTAACGATATTATAAGCCTTGGCCATAAGAGCAGTGATACGAGCTTTGTGATAGAGGTCCTAGGGCTAGGGTCCAGTAGACCGGTGGGGCGGTATGAACCATGAGCCAAACGGGGTTCGGTATGAGGTTTCGTAATACAAATCTTTATTTCAGGCAACAATAGAAAAGTACAAGATGTTAAAACTTAATTCAACGGCGTATAAACTACTAACATACTCGTACATACATACTGCTGGCGATTCTGTTGTTTACGCGGACTAACTAACATTGTGTAAAATACGAACAGTCTTATTTTGTTTACGCTAAAGATCAAATTAGAATGACATTTAAAGTGACATTTCTTAAGATTAAGATTTAGAAGTTTTTGGGCTAGTTTTAGTCAGCAGTCAAATTGGTGCTGATTAAAACTAGCCTGCAAACACGCCATCTTAGTAATACATAATTACTTAAAATTAGGAAAGTCACTTTAAATGTCATTCTAATTTGATCTTTAGCGTAAACAAAATAAGACCGTTCATATTTTACACAATTTTAGTTAGCGTAAACAACAGAATCGCCACAATTATTTGCTGACTCGAAGTCTGCGACGTGTGACGCACTTGCGCAGTTGCGCTGTGTCGTGCATTCGCCCGCGAAAACGACGAAACAACACATATTTCGGCCAAACAAGGAGTTTTTTGTACAGATGTTGTACATTTACTTGCTTCATACGAGTATGTATTATAAACCTGTGGTGTTATGTAGTGAAAATAAATAAAAACGATTCAACGTTGACGCCAACGTCAATTAGGGCCGGAGAGAATGAGGCAATAGGATATGCTTTTTAGTAAATATTTAACTGTTGGTTTGTATGTCTGCGGCGTACTTGTTTACACTAAAGTGCACACAGGCGAGGAAAAGTAACAAAGACAAAGAAGTCTCATAACGAGTTCCTATCCTCATTTAAAGTACCTATGTATGTACCTAACGAAAGAGCAAAAGCAAAGCAAAAGCAAGAGAACTAAAGAACTGATGATTTTAGTTATTTTACAAAGGTTCATATTACATTCGCTTTACTCCTTGCTCTTACTCTGAGGCCTAAGCCATAGTGATTATAATTTAACCTGTGTTAAACAAGACAAATAAATGAGGCTGCCGTGCTCCAGATAACCTGTAATACCGGTAAACGGTATAGCAATGTACCGGTATTAGTACCGGTGGAGGAGTAGGTATTAGATAAATTAGTCCCGTGGGGTTCATTTTGTAACTAAGGATCCTAGGCTTACTCAGAACTAATAAAAGTAGTGATTCTGAGAGAACAGTAGACCTCGCGAGCCCTTATAACCATGCAATAACAGAAGTCATGTGTCCTTTATTCCTAGATAACCGCTCAGACTTAGCTTGATCCGACTCCTGCGCCCTAACAGTTGCCGCTAAATATTGGTATAACTGTTTTAGCGTTTAGTTAGCTGTTTAGTTTTAGCAATTAAAACGTTCGCGCGTTCCCTCGGTCCTAGAAGGTCGAATCTGGTGTTGGAAACCGCCAACTGCGAAATGTGACATGTCGGACACAGTTACTACGTAAAAGCGTGTTCTGTATGGCGCCAATCATTTATTATAAGATATCTATAGCTGTTCGAAGATTATCGAATTTACATATATTTAACAATAAATTTAATGCAATAATAGTTAAAAAAGCATAGTATAATGTTAATGAGTTTTTAGGTGACCTTCATTTCATATAATTTTCACCTTAAATTGACGTGTATCCTAATAACAATCTTAATTACTATTTTTGACATTTTTTATCCTAATTTTCTCTGAATTTAAATAATTTTGTAATTTTAATGATTTGTATTTGCTTGTTCATATTTAAATATAATGTTGCTTTGCGATTATAATAATGCTTGTACACCGCAAGGCAAAATCTAGCGTTTATGTAAAACCCTATCACCTCACATTGTACCTAGATTTACAAGGATTAGTTAAATAAAATAAAATATTTAAGCACTTAACCACTACCTCACCTGATGGTAGGTAAGTGATGGAGTGATCGAAGATGGAGCACGCTTGCCTAGAAGGAAACTCTGAACTTGAATACTCCGAGATTATAGATCTGGGCCCGTAGCCAAATTACATTCGCTGCGAATCTATTCGATTTCTACATACATTTGTAGTCGCTGTATCACGTGGTATTTCTATAGCATGTGTCAAATCCCATACGTATCGACGTATCGACTAGCGTCATCGCTAATGGACTGTAACTTGGCCAAGCCCTCTGGAAAAATAATGAAATTTAAAGCGAATAGTTTGGCGAGGTGCAATACTTATCTACACTGAAAGATATCTAATTGGTCCGATTTGACGGCTTACATTTTGCATGCCGTGATCACTTTGTAAAATATAAATCATAACTTGACAGAGGCGAATGGCGATAATGAACCGAGGCCTATGCCCAGCAGTGGGATGAGAAGGGCTGACGATGATTACTATTTTATCCATACAATAACAATGAGTAAATAAGCACCCAGTTTCACTTTATATTAAAAACTACACTAAATGGTTGTTTTTCGTTGGTAATATTTTGACACCTGTCAAGTCCGATCTATAATATTTCCACGAGGATACGTCTGCGTGTCCGGTGGTGGAAAGGGAAGAGGGGATTAGGCCATGGAGAGTTGCGCACATTTACCGAAATTAGTCTTTCTAATCTTATTACTTATTACTCAATCATTTATGTATCATGACCAACATTTTCTGAAAGGGATTTCTGAAAATTTGACCTATGAAACCTTCTTATTCTACTATGGGGTTGACAGAATCAAGTCCAATGTAGGTGATTAGTACTTAACCACAACAAAACAAGTGCACAAACAGATGCCTTACTAGCGGACAGCCCGATTCATAACACGTGCATTAATAACCCACAGTAATTAAACACATTTTCCATCAAAAACGTCTTTAAACTGTCCCTATAGAGTTCAATTTTTACTGGCAAAGTTTGTATTGAAATTGTATATGGTAAGAAACGGATTTGCTGTTATGTTAAACCTTATTCAAAAGGCTTAAGGGTGATTTTCCATTGTATTTTCGTAAAGAAAAAATAGTTGTGAGAACATGTGCTATTGTGTTTTGGTCGCTTTGTGTGGAAAGTTATTGGTTTGTTCTCGAAATACAATTATGTTTTGAAAGCAGTTGAATCATCAAACATCTTTGTTGTATTCTAATGTGGGGTTTTCGACCTCACTTTGATATAACCCATAGAATTAGCGCTTAAGTGGCAGTGGGCGGGTCATATTGCTCGAAGAACTTACGGCCGTTAGGGTAGAAAAGTTCTTGGGTGGATGCCAGGCCTGCGTAGCGTAGGACGGACCCCCGCTAGATGGAAAGACGACCTGATGCAGGTTGCTGGGAGCCGTTGGGTGCAGGCTGCTCAAGATCGGTCGCTCTGGAAATGTATTGGGGAGGCTTATGTCCAGCAGTCGACGTCTTATGGCTGATATGATGATGATGACAGCTAAGATCACTTCACAAAAAGTAAAAGTGCTATTAATTCTCGGATCGGCTGATCTGATTGTCATCAAACATAGCTGAGATCCACCCTAGTTAAACTAGCTTTCTATTAAAAAAAACCGCGTCCGATTCGGTCGATCCGTTCGGAAACTACGATGCCACATGCAGAAACATATAGATGTCAAACTTATAACACCCCTCTTTTTGCGACCCGGGTTAAAACATATTCGATATATTAGTAATAATTATGGTTAGTGATCGAATAAATTTGAAAAATTCGCGAAAATTTATTTAACCATTGCATACGTGATAGGTTATCATGATGACCTATGCAGCCGAAACGTTGACACTTACGGTGGGACTGGTCCACAAACTGAAAGTCGCTCAGCGAGCTATGGAAAGGGCTATGCTCGGAATTTCTCTGAAGGATAGAATCAGAACTGAGGTTATCCGACAGAGAACCAAGGTGATCGACATAGCTCAGAGGGTCAGCAAGCTGAAGTGGCAGTGGGCCGGTCATATCTGCCACAGAACCGATAACCGTTGGGGTAAACGTGTTCTGGAGTGGAGACCACGTCTAGGCAACCGAGGTGTAGGACGCCCTCCGGCTAGATGGAGTGACGATTTGCGCGCTGTGGCTGGCAAGGATTGGATGAGAAGAGCTGAGGATCAGACTGAGGGCGCACCCTGAGAGAGACCTACGTCCACCAGTGGACTGTTATAAGTTGATGATGATGGTACGTGATACCTTTTTATGCCAACAAGGAGCATTGCTGTGTTTCGGTTTGAAGGATATGGGTGCCGATGAAATTACAGGCTCATGAGGCTTACCTGTATCCCTCAAGTTGATGGACGCAGGGCAGTGCATCGTAGGATTCGTAGGGCACATTTTTAAGGTACGTGACCAACGAGGCAAATGTCTTGTATAGGCGATGGTTAGCATTACCGCTTAACATCAGGTGGGACATAAGCTTGATCCATTTCCATTTAGCACACAAAAAAGCAATTAGCTAAACCACAACACGACTCTGAACATAATCAAACCTACTTACTTATTGTATTTTGTATAAAACCGTGTTATAAAGCTAGTTAAACCATAAATGATATAACTTCCGTAATCGGATAGGGCTCTGTCCTTGCCCGCGCGACGGTAGGTCTTCGCTTAGCTGGAACGAAATAACACGACCTTCAACGATACCTACTCACTTATCTACTTTTTCATACAATTTGCATGTACTTTTAACTTTTTGAAATCAACCCACCTGCACTACATATTTGCAATCGTAAAATCGTAAGGCACAGTTTTTTTATGCTTCGTGAAGATGGAACAAACAAAAATGACCCACCTGATTTTAAGTGATAACCATCGCCTATAACAGAAAATAGTCTCATAGGTCACGCACCTTAGAAATGTGCCCTACGATGCACTGCCTTGCGTCTATCAACTTGAGGCATACATGTAAGCCTCATGTGCCTGTAATTTCACCGGAAACCGTACCCTTCATACCGAAACACGGCAGAAATAGGTATGGTGGTTGTACTTCCCCGGGCGAGTATGTTATGTTTGCTTATACATCGCTTCCTATTACTTTCTTTTCCAGTCCATCCAAAGATGGCCTGGAAGTGATCGCTTTAAGCGGTAAGGCCGCCCATTATACCACCTCGTATTGCTCTACTGAATACAAATTAATATTTGTATGTAATGCAATAAGTCGGCCGTTTGGCACGACTTATTGCATTAGTCTAAGTTTGCTAGGTTCAAAAATTTATTTTAATTTACATGTAACAATAATTGAGAGTTATCTATCTATGTATGAGTATAATGCATAACTGTACCCAGATTTTTGTTTGTTCTTCCAGTCCCGAGGTAGTGGGTTCAAAATCTAAGATACAAAATTTCATCGAAATTGGTCCCGCCTTTTAGTCGAGGAAACGTAACAAACAGACAACAAGAGGGAAAGAGTGACCTTTGAATGGATAATATTAGTAAGGATTTGAACATATTCCAATTCAAAATAATGACTTGAATCCAAAGAGCATCATTCACCTAACAAGCGTTAAAAATAGACCTGAACACGACTCTCCCATTTTATAGCAGACATAACTTTCAACAATAGTCCTTAGGTGAGATGGAATACAGTTCTAAACAAGACTCCCACTCAGTGGCGTGGTAAAGCAGAAAAATGCTGTTGAAGGCACAAAGGCTCTCTGCTGAAGAGGCACTATGGAGCGTGCAGCCCAAGATTTGCTGGCAATACTAATAAAACTGGCATGTGTGATAGAACTGCAACTCCTTACCTACGGTAGTGCATTTTAACCAGACTCAAACTGTAATACGTAATTAGCCGTTTAAAAAAGGCAATAAAATTTACCTAATAATTAGCTGTCTGACTGAGTTAGAGCGCAGAAGAAAATGAGGTGATGGATGGAAGATGGCTTATTACCTACTTTTACGCAGTCAGAGCGGTAAGTTACGCAAAAGCCTTACAATAAATAAATAAATATCGCTGGACATTTCACACAACGCTATCTAGCCCCAAACTAAGCAGAGCTTGTACTATGGGAACCAGATAACTGATAGAATACTTATATACTTTTTTTTTTGTAAATATATACTTATAATATATAGAAAAACACCCAAACACGGAACAAATATCTGTAAATCATGCAAACATTTGTTCCGCGGCACAATACGACGTTATATACTTATAAGAACGTGAACTTTTAATTGTCGCTTGCCATTCCATGCGTTAAGCGTTTAGCATTTTCATATTTGAAAGGGACTTAGTCTGTTCGCTTGGTATGTATGTATACACAAGGGTCAGGTGGACTCTAGCCATTGCGAGAGTTACACTTCTATACCCCTAGGCCTAGCCGGACTCTCACAGACACACAACTAGAGTAAGAGTCGTGCACTCTAAACGCTCAGCGAACTTTTTTGAACAACGATAAAAACTTTTGTAATATTTTAAGAGATCATTCATCTTCGCGTTTTATGGCAAGGTGTTGAGTTATGGCGCTTATCTATGGGTTTTGTTTAAAGTGCCTTACGGTTACCTGCCTCTATATAAATTGTATCTAGCAAAATTTCCGACAGAAAGTCTAAAAGTCAAGATAACCATCAGTTTTCTATTAGAAATACAACTTATTCAAAAGTAATAGTCCGTGCCAAAAGCTTACTCTCATTGGACTTAGCAACAATAATTCTAGAAAGCATTGTCAACTTTTTTGTAGTAGTTAAAAAAGCAATGATGTAACCAATAATGACAAAGAAACTGGCTTTCGGATCGCAACCACCGGTTTAACAAGACCCCGGCAACTGTATCGATCGCCGTGAACGCGGGAGAGGCTCCGAAGCAAAGAGGGCGAGGCAGCTCTGCCTGCACTGGTCGTTTGAACTTGACATCTCCCAAGGTCGAATGACGTATGTAATGGACGGAGTAATTGAAACAAAATTGAAAATAGAGGAATAATAGGTACATGTACTGATACAGAATAAGACCTAATTGCAAGTATAGAAGACTCATGTTTGCTAAAAGCTACCGAAATACCACCACCAACTACCAATTATTTTTAGCTACCAACTATTTTGTGTTACTGGCTAAAGAAAGGGTGATGTTATTCTGAACTGAACGAAGCAAGGTCACGCATATCTTCAAGGACAAAAAGAGCCTATTGTGAAATTATTATTTATTTTAGTTATCAAATCCTTTGTATTTCTTCTGAAACAACGACTAAAAGTCCCAAGAGGTCCTGCTGCGAAACAAAATGTTTGCATGATATGCAAATATTTGTTTCGGGTATGGTATGTGTGTAGATTATCATTAACTTGTAGTTCCTGTTACCCTCGATGCAATATGAGCTGTTGGATGTTATATATATTAAAATGTGGCAATGAATGTACCTAACTTAACAGAAATCTCCAGAACTGCATTAGTGCGCAGTTCCCTCGAATACGAGAGCGTAGTTTCGAACCCCTTGTATGCAGCTACCTCGCAGCGCATTGAGGGCATTCAGCACTCTTTCTTCAGAACCCTGACATTCTCTTGCTCAGGTATGTCACACAGAAGTCCATACGAAAATCAACTAGCGTTCTTTAAAATGAACACTTTACGCGATAGGAGAAAAATTCGAGACGTCAATAGTCCATGACTTATTCGACTGCGCAGCCTTTCTGGAGAAAATTACTCTAAGCGTTCCGTACAACCCAAGACAAAGAATTTCTAAAACATTAAGTAAGTCAACTCCCAAAACAAACCTCTGTTACAATTCACCGATACTGCGAATAAATCGAACTTACAACGATTTCAGTGTTACAGTCAATTATCTTGATACGAGTATATTCAATGACACGTACCTACCTACAGGTCTTACAAAAACAAACTGTTTAAAAAGATATCATTGGAAATGGCGAGCGTTCTGCCATCTCTTCCAGAATCTCTGTAACATTTAATTGTGCAATGAAGTTAATATTCGTTTCTTAGTTTAGTTGTAGTACATAAAAATTCAATTATATTTTGACCGTCGCTGGCGAATGTTGTATATCTATACCTGTAATGGTGTATGTATCAGAAATGTGTTTATGACTATCGTCATAAATCTGGTAAAGTACTTATATAGTTATTAACTATAAAGTGATAAAATATGTGTACTGTTGGTGTATCTTTAAATAAAAAAAAATAATAAAACTCTCGAAGTTTATTTGTCGGAATATACTCGTAGATACTTAATATAAGTTTTGATATAATTAAGTTGATCTTTTTATAATCTACAATGTAGTTAGGAGATGATGTCAAATGTTATAATTACATAATTTAATTCAATTCCACTTTTATCTATCATTAACATGTCAATTAATATCAAACATTTTTTATTTATATAGTTTAATAAAATGCTAAATGTCATACCTAATGAAGTCAATTAATATCTAATAATATTTTTATTATTTACTAAGGTAGTTAAAGATCTTCCTTTAGTACATATGTTTGTAATAAATACTCAGTTATATTAGTTTATAAGTGTTTTTTTCTTACTGTGCAAAGAAAGCGGTTTAGCGACTGACATCTTTCTCAAGCTCATCAAATGCTTCAGGTTCCTTCTTTACTATTTCCACCTTAATATCCCCGTGTTTCTCCACCTTAATATCCACATCTTTCTCATTCTTAATATCCACCACGAGATCCTGTTGTGATCCATGTGCATTATGTTCTTCTGCAAGTTTACGTTTCTTTGCCATTTCCACCAGTAACAGATATTCCTCAGGCACGTAGGGCTCCGTTTGGGTTTCAACAGAAAAAGTTTTGGCTTTATCTTGGCTCCTGAAGCGTAGAGTCGGGCCGGTAGACGCGGAGACATCTTCCTCGTCCTCAGATTCTGGGACCGCGTCGCCGGCCAGCTTAGCGACGGTTCTTATCGAAGATTTTTTGAAATGCATGGAGCATAACACGTGACTTTTAATCCTCAAGTCGTCTCTTGCCTCCAAATCTTTTCTGCCGACTTGAATCAGCCATTTGCGGCGTCTGGAAATAAATAAAACTGATATTAGGCACTAAAGACTAATATTTTTTTTTACAAAAATATAAATACTTCATTTATTTAGTCAATGTTGGAGGTCAACAAGGATAACTTTGAAACGTCAATTTTACCGCCTGTTCCCCCTCGACCAAGCCAGAAAAGAATCGGGCAAGAAACAAGGCTGGTTATTTGGTTTCATATTTTCAGATCAAGAAGTTGGTTTTTAGAAGTAGTACTACTGAAGACATTCATGAAAGGCGACCTTCCATTATCACTAAAACGTCAACTCATCGACATGTGTATTCTGCCTGTCCTAACTTACGGTACCCACCCAGTCTTGGTCACTGACGGAATCTCAAAAGTTCAGGCTCGGGGTTTACCAAAGAGCGATGGAGTGCAGCATTTTAGGTGTCAAGAGAATAGACAGGATTCGAAACACCGACATCGCTGACGTTGGTATCAAGGCTGCCAAGTTAAAGTGGGATTGGGCGGGTCACGTCCCCCGCATGCAAGCAAATAGGTGGGCTAAGGTCGTAACTTGATGGATCCCTGTGGATGGAAAGCGACACCGTGGACGGCCTCTAAGAAGCGTTGGCGCGATAATTTGGACGCTCTTTATAGTGATTGGCGGGCTTCGATCAACAATACAACTAGATTACGGGTCACATACAAAATGCTGTCCGCGTAAACATATAATTATACGCTACATTCGTTTACCAACAGACTGAGACAAAAGATTTTAGAACAACGTAATCACAACCACAGCACTTTGTAATAAAGTCACAAATCCTTTAAATGTTACGATCATTCGTCTCTAAAAACAAACAAGGCAGTAAATTATATCTGTCACTTAAAAATGAATAGACGTAGGTTATATAACATTTATTGTGAAATCCACCTTATCACGAAACAAATAAAGTACTTTTTCCTGTTATTCTCTTGCGAGCTACATCGTTTTATTTCCTTTCTATTTGCTTCTTAAAATTTTTTGCAGGTGGTATGGAGTCGCGTTGAACTCTAAAATAATAGTAAGTGCGTAAAAGTTTTAAAGGTTATATAAATTTAGTGCATCTATGTTTGTTTATGTGTCATACACAAAAATATAAAAAGGTAGATAACATCAGTAAAAAAAAGGAAGTACCTACGCTTGTTGTTTTTCAAATGAATGTAATGTCGGCGACTGGCTAACTAGGGTGTCTATCGCTAGATGTCACAAAATAAAATAGTAAAAATATTACTAAATTCCACATCTTTATATTATATTATTATTAAAATATATTCACATTTCTTGTATAAAAATACAGTGCAATTAATAAATAAAAAATCACAATGTTTCTTATCTATTCAACATTAAAGATGTAAAGGACGATCAAAGACGGGGAAGGATCGAATCTAGATTTGAAATGTATTAGGTAGTTATAAGATCGAATCAGATTCAAATGTTAACAGGTAGCTAAGATTGTAACAGTTTAAACTTGTAAAGGTCAAAAGAGTGAGATAGCTACATGTAAGTCCCCGTCTAACTTTGCTGGAAACTTCGATGTATTAGGAATTATATAAAACGATTTGTGAAAGCGTGAATTACGATCCCCGCACCATGGCTAGGGCGAGGAGTAGTTTTGTATAAAGATAGACCGTTTTCAAGCAGAAATTTGTGATCATTCAAGAACGCGATTTATACCTTGTAAACTAGCAACTAAGAAGAAAAATAAATACAGTCCACTTTTGCACCGAGTCTATCAATGAAGCCTGGGTAGGACCTCTATAAGTTTTGGTCCTCCGACCCGGATAAGCCGTTCCTGCGACGACCGGACCAGTTGTTCCTGCGGAGCCGGCAAGACCCGCTCCACTGGGTTTCAAGAAACAGTTACATCGTATAACCACTGAAGAAACGGCGCGGGCTTGAAGATCACCCAACGGTGCGACGAGCATCGTTGTCAAGACCGGCGCAAGGGCACGGGGTGCCTGAAGATCACCCAACGGTGCGACGTGCGACGTTGTCAAGACCGGCGCAAGGGCACGGGGTGCCTGAAGATAAGCCCGCGTCCGTTGAAGACAACCGAACGAGGACGTCACCCGAAGAGTGAAGACCCCCCACCCCCTCACGTGGCTGGTCCACGGCCCGTTTATTCCGGCCACCTAACGGTGCCAAACGGTCGGAATAGCGGGTAAACGCCTTAGGGCGGTTTTAGTGTTAGTGTTAGGGACCGCTAGGTAGGTAGGGGCATCAAGTGCTGAAGAAGATGACCACCAGGAGCCCACCAGTGACGAGGGGGAAGAAGGCTGCACTTCGCGTCTACGAAGACTACCCCGCGTCCCCGTCCGAACCCGCGCTTCCGAATGCTCCCGTTGAGCCGCGACCCGCCGAAGCGGGACCCTCCTCCGCTCGCGTAGCGTCAGAGACGACCGCGCCCGCGCCCGCGACCGAGGTAGCACCGCGAGTGACCGCACACGCCGAGCCCGAACGCCGGCGTGCCCCGTCCGTCCGCTCGCAACGCTCCAGCGCCAGCGCGATGGCAAGGATACGGCAAATTGAATTTGAAGCTGAAGAACGACTTGCCGAGATTAAGAGGCAAGAGCTCCATATTCAAGCGGAACTTATAAGGAAGAGGTTGATTGCCGAAGTCGCTACAATACGGGAAGAAGATGAACAAGAAAGCATCCAGGGCACGGGTGCACGGAACGGGGCCCTAGACACAGAACACAGAATAGAGGACTGGCTCCAACGCCATCATAAACGGGGGGAGCCAGAACCACTGCGAGACAGATCACTCACGCCGGACCGAACGCGAGACAGAGGGATTGATCGGTTAACGGAAGCCATAGAGAAGATGGCTCACCGTAGACCACCTCCGAGACAGACGTACGACCTACCTGTATTCGGAGGTGCTGCGGGGGATTGGCTACCGTTCAAGGCAGCCATGAAGGAATCGACGACCATCCACAAGATCTCATCGGCTGAGAATCTAGCGAGGCTTAGAACGTGCCTGAAAGGCGAAGCCCGTCAAGCAGTGTCGGCTTTGTTATACACTGCAACCGAACCGGCAGTTATAATGAAGACTTTGGAGCAGTGTTACGGTCGCCCAGAGATGATTATAGACAACGCGTTAGAAGAGATTAAGAAGCTACCGCGACTGGGCGCGACCGCAGGCGAATTAAACGCTTTCGCCATCAAACTACAGAACGTAGTAACCGCCATCTCTTGTATGGACCAACGCGGCTACCTGCAGAACCCGATGTTTGCGCGACAGGTAGCCGAGAAGTTGACACCGCACATCCGATCAAAATGGTGCGACTATGCAGAGGAATTTGGCAGCCGAAATGAACCAGAAATATTGACGCTGTCCCAGTTCCTGATGAGAGAGGCAGATCGCGCAATGCGATACGCGTATACAGCTACGCCTTCGCAGAGCACTTCAAAGGCCCGACCTACAGAGCAGCGACCCAGGGTGAACGAACGAAATCGTGGGTCGGTGTACGCTACACAGAACGCGGCATCGGAGAAGGAAGCCTCAACGAGTAAGAACGCAGCAACGGACAAGAACGAGTGCCGTTGCTGCGGGGGCGACCATAGAACCGTCGAGTGTAAAAAGCTCACGGCGATGCCAGTAGACAAGAGATGGGAATGGGCCAAAGAGACAGGCATATGTTTTCGCTGTCTGAGCAGCAAACATAGACGCTTTATGTGCAAGAGCAAGCGATGCGGAGTAGGTGAATGCACACGTCCGCATCACGCACTGTTACATGCGCCGAAAATAAGGAACGAGGGTGCCAGTGAGCAGGGCCAGACCGAAGAATCAGCCATCACTGCATCTGCGCATGTAACAGCAAGGAATCAAGTCCTACTGAAGGTGTGTCCAGTCGTGATTAAGGGCAGTAACGGTATGGAAATGAATACGTATGCGTTACTGGACGAAGGATCAACGATAACTCTGATCGATGAAGAGATCGCCGCGATGATCGGAACGGAAGGCCCGACAAAAGCCTTGAACATCATGGGGGCTACGACTAGTCAGAGGGAACCCGAGAGCCGGGTAGTGGATATCGTGATCCGAGGACACAAGTCGGACTCACATCGGATCACAGCGCGCACTGTGAAGAACCTGACCTTAGGAAATCAACTCGTCAGTACCGATGTGTTAAAATACGCGCACTTAAGGAAACTCCGTCCAGAAGCCGTGTGCTATGCGTCAGCGAAGCCACGCATACTCATCGGGGCCGACAACTGGCATCTTATTGTGACGAGGAAGCTTCTGACAGGGAAGAAAACCCAGCCAGCTGCATCACTAACGCAGCTGGGATGGGTTATCCATGGATCAATCCCCAGGAGCACAATAAGACAGCAGGAGACGGTACTACACGTCCATACGTGCCAAGGTGTCCAGAACGGACATGCTTTGAACGACCAAGACGAGGAATTAAGCAAGCTCGTGAAAGCACACTTTGAGATAGATGCTTTGGGCGTTTCAATTAAAAGAAAGCCAAACGCAAAGGATGAGCGGGCTCAAAGCATTTTCGACAGAACAGCGAGACGAGTGAACGGTCGTTTTGAAGTGGGACTACCTTGGGCCAGCGATGAGGTGAAGATGCCGCCCAGCTACGACATGGCCATACGACGCTTACATGGGATCGAACGTAAGATGGACAGATCGCAGGAGTTTAGAAGTGCATACACCGCGCAAGTGGAGAAGCTGCTAGAAAAGGGATATGCAGTAAAAAGCGAGGAGGAACAGAGTCAGAACGAACGTCTCTGGTTTCTCCCTCACTTCGCGGTGACAAACCCCAACAAGCCGGGGAAGTTTAAATGGTTTTCGATGCAGCCGCGCGAGCTAATGGAACATGTCTCAATGACGCGCTGCTGGACGGACCAGATCTACTACAGACATTACATGGCGTCTTGTTTCGCTTCAGAACGAAGCCGATCGCGGTCACTGCAGACATTCGGGACATGTTCCTGAGGGTGACCATAAGACAAGAGGACCGTACAGCCCAACACTTTCTATGGCGCGGCGACAACCGAACAGATCCACCGCAGAAGTACACGATGAAGTCCATGATATTCGGAGCGAGAAGTTCTCCATTTCTGGCTCATAGCGTCAGGAACAGGAACGCGAAAGATCACGAGCGGACACACCCGCTAGCGTTTGACGCTATAACTCGGAACCACTACATGGACGACTGGGTGGACAGCTTTGAAACGGAAGAGATAGCCGCCAGAGCTATGGCACAAGTGCAAGAGGTGCATCAACAAGCGGGTTTTGAACTTGCAAGCTGGAGCGCAAACCGTGAAGGCTTACTGGATAGTATTACCCCGGAGAACCGAGCGCATGCACCGAAAGAGCTAGCGGCCAATGCACATGAATATGGAAATCATAAGGCTGAGCGGTAGGATCAACGCCGCTACAGTACCGGATCACCTGAAGGATCCACCCATTCTGGACGGGGCGCACCGCTTATCACGTCTACTGATCAGGCGGGAACATGAGAAGAATAAGCACGCGGGCAGAGAACAGATCGTGAATAATCTGCGCCAGCGATTTTGGATACTGCGGTTGCGTCCGGCGGTCAGAACGGTTCTGAACGATTGTACGCTGTGTAAGATAAGGAGAGCGAACCCAAAGAAGCCAGTAAAGGGTGACTTGCCGAGGATGCGCCTAGATATGAACACGAGGCCGTTCACTAACTGCGGCATCGATTGTTTCGGCCCTATGTGGGTAGCGATCGGGCGGCGCCGAGAGAAGCGATGGGGTATGCTCTTTACGTGTCTGGTAACGAGAGCTATACACGTGGAGCTTATAGCGAGTCTCAGCACCGACTCGGCTATTATGGCTATCAGGCGAATGGCTGCCCGACGGGAGACTCCTCGTACAATCGTGTCAGACAATGGAACGAACTTCCACGGATCGGAAGTGGAACTAAGAAAGGCGTACGAAGAATGGCTCCCAGGCCTAAAAGAGTACGCACTCAAACAGCGGATCGAGTGGCGGTACATCGACCCTGGTGCACCAAACCAGGGGGGAGCCTGGGAGCGAATGATAAAAACGGTGAAGAGAGCCCTAGCCATCACCTTAAATGAACGTGCCCCGCGAGAGGAGGTATTGAATACGCTAATAACAGAAATCGAGCACACCGTAAACTCGCGGCCTTTAACGCATGTACCCGTGGACCCAGAGGAAAAGGAAGCTTTAACGCCGAACCACTTTTTATTGGGGACGGCAGTAGGTTTGCCATATGTGGGAGACTGCGACGTAGCCGACAGAAGGACGTGGCGCGCCGCACAAGCTCTGGCAAACTCCTTTTGGAAGCGCTGGATCGACGAGTACTTGCCTACGTTGGCGCCGCGAGGCGACGTCAGAAGACAGCAAGAGAACGTCAAAGAAGGGGACGTCGTCGTAATCGCGGACGGTTTGCTACCTCGGAACGTATGGCCGCGGGGCCAGATCGAGCGCGTGATTACGGGTCCGGACGGAGTAGTTCGGAGCGCTGAGGTGCGGACGCGGGGAGGCGTTTTCCGGAGGCCAGTGAGAAGGTTGATCGTCCTCCCGATTGAATAAGAAGGCTGCGAGGATCTGCGCCGGGGGGAGACTGTAAAGGACGATCAAAGACGGGGAAGGATCGAATCTAGATTTGAAATGTATTAGGTAGTTATAAGATCGAATCAGATTCAAATGTTAACAGGTAGCTAAGATTGTAACAGTTTAAACTTGTAAAGGTCAAAAGAGTGAGATAGCTACATGTAAGTCCCCGTCTAACTTTGCTGGAAACTTCGATGTATTAGGAATTATATAAAACGATTTGTGAAAGCGTGAATTACGATCCCCGCACCATGGCTAGGGCGAGGAGTAGTTTTGTATAAAGATAGACCGTTTTCAAGCAGAAATTTGTGATCATTCAAGAACGCGATTTATACCGGATTTTGACCGGAGAAGAATACCGCACCGTACAGGCGTACCTGACCACCATAGAGCGTACGGAAAAAGTCGTTTGGTTTTCGTACGCTCTCCCCGAGGAGCTTAATCTTAAGGTGGCAATCCGGGGACTCCCCGCCGACACCCCAACCGAGGAAATAGAGGGCGACCTCCGCCGGTTAGGCTTCGAACCGGAGGCCATACGGGCCGTCCGCCCATCCAAAGGTCGCCCAGGGTGCATATTCTTCGGCACCCTGAAGAAAACCCCCAACCTCACCCCGGACATTTATAATGTGACGGAGCTGCTAAACATGCCCGGGGTGGTAATAGAAAGCTGGAGGGGTAAAAAGGGCCCCGCCCAGTGTCACCGCTGCCAAGCCTTCCGGCATAGCAGCCACAATTGCCACCGACCACTCGCCTGTGTACGGTGCGGAGGACCGCACTTCGCGGGCGACTGCCCCCGACCGCGTGAAATGCCCCCAACGTGCATAAACTGCGAGGGGGCGCACACCGCCAACAACAAGACGTGCCCGGTCTATAAAAAGGAGGCGAGGAACAAGAGGGCGGGCACCACGGCCCATACCACCGCATCCGCGGCCCCCCATCGAGGAGGTAGAAGGGAGCGCTCTGCGAACAGCGGAGCTCAAAACCCCGCACTCCCCCAGACCCAGACTCAGACTCGGCCCCCGGCCCCATACACACCCCTCCACCACACGGTGAAGGAGACCGCGGGCCAGTCGCTGATGGCCCCAGCGAATAACCCGCAGACAGGGAAGGCCACCAAAAAGAGGAGGAGGAGGACCAAGCGGGTGAGAGTGACAGAGGACCTCTCATCCTCAGACTCAGACGCTCCCCCATCAGGGCCCCCACAGCCCCCTCGGACCGATCTGCCAGCGGTGATCGGGAAACGGACTCCCAGGCCAGGAGCCCTCCCGACCCCCGCCCCCCAGGAACAGGAACACCACCCACTGAGCCAGCACTCCAACCCGCAACCACCACCACCGCAACAACCCAAGCGCAGGGGGGGGAAACCGCACAGACCTGCACCCCTACCGCCCAAGACCACTCACCGTTACGACAGCGACCGGTTGGAGCTGCTGGACACGGCCCTACAAATCTTGCAGGAGGTTCTGCAAACCCTACGAACGGGGGGAGACCCGATCCCAATAGTGCTCAGCGGGATCGGGAAACTCTTCAAGGTAGGGAGTTGAGAATCCTGTTCTGGAACGCTCGGGGCCTCATAAGTAAGAGCAAAGGGAACAAAACCTTGCTACTGAGGCCCCTACTGAAAGAGCAGAACATAGACGTGGTTCTCATCAGCGAGACCCTCCTCAAGCCATCAGACAAGCCAAAGTTCCCGGGCTACCACATCTACCGAAGGGACGACCAGAACGCGGAAGGAAGATGCATCAGGGGCCTGCTCGTCCTGGTGAGGAGACGCCTGATACACCAGCCGCTCCCAGAGCTGGATTTGAGGTCCATGAAGGCACTGGGGGTTGAGATCTGCATAGACGGAACACCCATCCAAGTCCACTCCATCTACCACCCCCCAGGAACGCCCCTAGCACATATGGACCTCCAAAAGCTGCTGCCAACCGCACCGGGACGCCCAATCATAGCGGCCGGGGACTGGAACTGCAAGCACAGGAACTGGAACTCGAACACCAGAAACAGAGACGGGGGTATCCTCCAGCAATACACGGATACTCACGGCTACGAGGTCGCAGGCACTGATACGCCTACCCACTATCCAGAGATAGCCAACCAACTCCCAGACGTCATCGATCTCGCAGTCCACGCACAGCTGCCTCAACACCCAAAGCTGGAGGTACTCCTGGACGAACTGCAATCGGACCACCAACCAATCCTGATGGTTGTGGAAACCAGCCCGGCCGCCCTAAAACCTCCTCCACCAAGACCTGGAATCGACTGGGCCTTGTTCTCAGAAGCCCTACACACCGCAACCCCCACAAGGCCAGTGAAAAACCCCGCAGATGTGGACAAACTGGCCGGGGAGATCACGAGCGCAATCCAAAGGGCACTTTCCGAAGCCTCACTACCGCCACGTCAAAACAGACTCACCAAAACACCGGCACACCTGACCAGACTTCTCTCAGAGAAACGTAGGCTGAGGAAAGAGTGGCAGAGAACAAGGGACCCACGTCTGAAAACCAAACTGAACGCCCTCTGCGACGAGGTGAAGGCAGAGCTGCAAGAAGACAAAGCCAAGGAATGGGAGAGAAGGATAGATGACGCCACAGATGACTGGGCATCACTCCACAAACTCTGTCGACAGCTGAGGAACACACCAACCCCGATTCGACCTCTCAGACACCAAGATGGTAACCCCAGATACCGAGCTGAAGACAGAGCGGAAATCTTCGCAGATAGCCTTGAGGCACAGTTCAAAAACAATCCAGACAAAGACCCGGCACACACAATAGAAGTGGAAGCCTTTGTCGAAAACTACCTCAAGGCTGATACCCAGGAGGCAGACACCGCAGAAGGTATTTTCTTCTCTCCCGGGCAAGTCCAACGGGCCATACGTCGGACAAAGCCAAGGAAGGCACCCGGCGAAGACAATATAACGAACGCTGCCATCCGTCACTTCCCCCCCAAAACGATCGCCTCCGTGACCCGGCTCTTCAACGGGATCATGCGAAGCGGTCACTTCCCCTCCCCCTGGAAATCCGGCCGGGTTATCATGATACCGAAACCCGGCAAAAACATCCTGCTCCCAGAGAGCTACCGTCCTATCACCCTTCTTCCCAGCCTATCGAAACTGTTTGAAAAGCTCCTCCTCACCCACATTAATCCCTTTATCCCCCCGCGTCCAGAACAATACGGATTTCGGTCTGAACACAGCACGACGCTCCAATTGACTAGGGTACTGCATCACCTC
The DNA here is from genome assembly GCA_963924445.1 of Philereme transversata. NCBI lineage: Eukaryota > Metazoa > Arthropoda > Insecta > Lepidoptera > Geometridae > Philereme > Philereme transversata. Next base: position 291,253 of record OZ004343.1, on the reverse strand, counting down.
ACCACCGCCTACAACAGGCGCGAACACTCAGTCGCAGTATTCCTGGATATGGAAAAAGCGTTCGACCGAGTCTGGCACGCGGGACTCCTCTACAAGATGGCTACCTCACCAATACCGCAGAAGGTGGTGAAGGTAATAGCGTCGTTCCTACATGGCCGCAGCTTCTCAGTGCGCGTGGAGCAAGCGCTCTCCTCCAGACGACCCATCGAGGCGGGAGTACCGCAAGGCAGCTGCCTCTCCCCTGTGTGTTACTCACGATACACTGATGACATTCCCATCACCGAAGACGCTCTGTTGGCCCTTTACGCGGACGACGCAGCATACATCACCAAGTCAATGAACCTCAACCACGCCGCCACCAAAATGCAAAGGGTCCTAACAGAGCTCCCCGCCTGGCTTACTAAATGGAGACTGAGTGTCAACGTGAGTAAAACACAGGCGGTGGCATTCTCGAAGAGGCTCACCCTGCCGCCGAAGCTCACTCTGGAGGATCAACCCGTGGCCTGGTCGCACACGGCGAAATACCTGGGAGTAACTCTAGACCGCAACCTCACGATGAGAAAGCACGCAAGGGACGTCCGCGGTCTAGCGAGCGTAACCCGAGCGCTACTCAAGCCCGTCCTGCAGTCCAACATTCCGCTCCGAATGAAGGTTGGATTGTATAAGACGTACGTCCGCCCGCGTCTCACATACGCGGCCCCCGCGTGGTATGCTTTGCTAGCCAAAGGCCACAGAAAGATACTGCGAAGTCAGCAAAGCCTATGCCTCCGGACGATCGTAAACGCGCCACGGTACGTTCGAAACGCCACCATACAGCGGGACCTGAAAATTGAAAGTCTGGATCAATTTATAGGCCGCTTAGCGACCAGGATGTTCGAGCGCCTAGATAACTCCACTTACTCTCATCTGCGAGAACTGGCCCCTCTCGCAGAAAGGCCACCGAAGAGTAAGCCGTACCCGCGGGAACTGGCCACAGACACTGACGACGACCAGGCGTCGTCAGATAGGGGTATCCCTCCCTCATCCCTTCCCCCTACCCATCTTCCTTTGAAGGTACCTGCGCGGCGACTGTCCGAAGATCCTCCCTGCGGAGTGAGCATCGGGCGGCCAGTAACGCGTGAGTAGCAAACCTGAGGCTCCGCGAGCCGACCCGATGACCCCCCCGTTGAAACGGGGGGCGGTAAGAACTCCGCAGGAAAGGGCCAAAAAGCCCGGCACTGCATCCCCCACACCGGCTTCGCCGGTGTGTGAGATGAAGACACGTCCAGAAATTTGTGATCATTCAAGAACGCGATTTATACCTTGTAAACTAGCAACTAAGAAGAAAAATAAATACAGTCCACTTTTGCACCGAGTCTATCAATGAAGCCTGGGTAGGACCTCTACAAAAGAGATTTTTACATTTTGCTTACTGAAACTAAACGTAGTTTCAGTACGCAGAAATGTAAAGATCTTTAAACATAAATAAATAAATAAAGGAATATTTGCGGACATGTCGCACAGCACTACCTAGCCCCAAACTAAGCAAAGCTTTTACCTACTATGGGAACCAGATAGCTGATACTTATATACTTTTTTGTAAATACATACTTAGAATAACACCCAGACACAGAACAAACATCTATGTTCATCACACAAATGTTTGTTCTCGGTGGGGATCAAACCCACAGCCTACACAGCAATGTAATTAACCCTTTTTTTTTACGTGAGGAAATCCGTCATGGATACCTTCCGCTTTAGGATGGTGGTGGCGGAAGATTATGTCAGACTCTTACTGACTAAAACCTCACGGGGTTTCTTCTGAACACCTTTGGTCGATACTGTGGGTACGCTTTGCAATATTCCATGGCTTCAAAGGTGTTGGCTCCTTGCGAGTCCCATCTGGTTCTAATTTTGCCGCCTTATCCCTGGTGTGAGAAGTGCACGGAACCTCCACGCACGCCACCTAGGCTTTGGGTTAGTGGGCGACGGACACTCCACAGTGTCGTCACCCAAGCCTTTATTATGGGGGACGGATATCGTGGAGGTTTCTCCTCCTACCCCTGACTCTCTTTCGGCGAATGGGATTGGTAGTTAGGATTTGTCTATCCCTCTCCGCAGCCTCCTTGGTGGTTAAGACTACCTCGCAAAAAGCTACTATAGCTTTCCAGACCCCCTCACTCCCGAATTTATTTACTATTTGGAGAATTTAATGAAATAGTAACACGTGAACTGGTTATTAGGAAAGCCAAATATTATGACATTCCCTTGTCAATACATCTATGAAAATCTAATGTATGTTCACAAAAATATTAATTTGTTTTAAGAAAAATAGCGATAATCATAATTTTAATACTAGAAATAAAGATGAACTCGCTGTTGCCACTTGTAGACTCCATATAGTTAGTAAATAGTTTAAAGGGCAAGGTGTACGCTTTTATAACAAACTCCCAAGGGATGTACAAAAATTGACAATTAACAAATTTAAAAACGTAATTAAACAAAATCTTTAAAAAAGAGCCTACTATAAAATATCGGATTATTTAGATGATTCTTCTCTAGCTTGGGATTGAAATTGCTCCAACTCGTTCAAAATGACTTTAGACGTAATTTATTTTCTGTATTATATATTGTAAAAGGATCATTAAAAAACAACCAGCCTTGTTTCTTGCCTTTCTTTCCTGGCTTGGTCGCGAAGGAACAGGCAGTAAAATTGACGTTTCAAAGTGATCCTTGTGATTTTAATGAATAAAAATATTTGACTTTGACTTTGACTTTGCCAAACAGTAAATATCTAATGAGAGTCCAACAAATCCACAAAAAGGTTGTTTAACCAATTTTCATGCAATGATAACAAGATAGGTATTAAAAAACAAATCTACCACATGCAATTTTCTGTTCTGATGGACACAATGTTTGCCCTTCTATTGGCCCAACGCTATATCACACGTTTGACGTTGGTCAAACATTCTTGCGGTGGTTTAAAATCGGCAATTTTATTAAAAAAATTATATTAATCGTCAGTTTATAGCTTTATAACTTATTCCATACCGAAAGTAAGATATTCCGGCTGATAAATTGCTTTTCCGGGCATTATTTTTACAACTTTTGAATGCGCTTATACTACAATGCCTCAGCATTGCGGTACGTGTTAACGTTGGCTGTGTTTCAACCAGATTAATCAAAATAAGAGCTCACGCCGCGAGTGAGCTGTTATTTACCGAGACAGATTTTTTGCGCCGACCTTTTATCTAGGTGTATTGTTGATCGAAGTTGGCGGGATTTGGTACAGGATCGAGATTAAGTGGAGAGATGAGCGGGAGGCCCAGCAGTGGTACAGCATGGGCTAGGCAAAAAAAAGTAGTACTATGTACCTATGATATTTGGTATATACATTATTTTTTGTTATTCAATTATAATTAGGTAAATTGACAATGCCCTTTTACAGCAGCTACGATTTGACATTATTAAATGAATTTATTGACATCCTCAATATAATAAAATGACTAATATAATGCAATACAATATTTATAATTGTTACCTTTTGACATACATAGCAATTTAGAATTCAAATTATGTATAGTATGTATTATTAAATTCTTTGATAATGCCCATCTACAGCAGCTATAATCTTATGTACCTACATATGTACTTGTTAATCAGTGTTTATATGACATGCTTGCCTGTTCCTGGCACCTCCAAAATTATGGTGCAATGAGTTACTTAGATAATACCTATGTAATTAATTATGAACGTAACCAAGTGTTCTATTGTGTCCCTACGGTTTGAATAAATAAGTATGTATTTTTATCCAACCATAACTTACGAATGATTGGTTCGATCTTTAAATGGTATGTAATGAAATTAAAAATGTGTAAGGATTACATATCTCACTTAGACAAAAGTAAGACACAAATTATACTCAAAATAACTATTTTTGTTTCTTAAATTGGTAACATTTCCTCACATTTCCCTAAAATTAAAAAAAAAAAATTCAAAGTATTCCTTTATATCACAGAATAGATAAACCCCCAGAAAAAGTGAACGCGCCTAAATACTGAAACGTCAACATCTATGTACTACAAGTAGAGTACTCCGCCATTAGTCAGTCTGTGACCGTCGGTCGTCACGCATGATGTGTTTTACAGTGTTCAATTTAATTGGATTATGCTTTCGTGTGTACAAATTCAGCTGAGCTCAAAAAAAAGCAAGATGGTGATCCCATCTTGCTGTTTTTTCATGCATTTCATACGTAAGTAGCGCATTTAGATATTGTGTTATTTGTTTATTGAATAAATTGTTCGGTTTGTAATTGTCATAAATAATGATCCTCCATTTTGCTGGTGTTGCCAAATATCGAGTGTCATTATTTTCCCAACTCTAGAATTCTGAGCATAAAAGCTTTTATTAGTTGTAGTTTTAAATTATATCTACTAATGGTTCGCCCTGCACTGAAATCACGTAAATCTCCCAAAAAATAACACTTTTAAGGCGATTTGCACAACGATACCTAAACGTATTTAGTGGCTAAATATGATTTAAGGAGTTCTCAAGTCATACTAATATGTCAAATTTAAACATGTTTAATCACTAAATGCGTTTAGGGATCGTTTTGCAAACCGGCCTTGATATTTGATTAATAAACTAGTGGCATATTTACATTAGTTGTATCTTACCAAAAACATTTACCCCAAAATGAGTATTTAATGACCAAGCTAGTAACATTACGCGGGTGGGGGTGAGGTAGGCGCAGGACGCGGGTTTCGTTTTATGTACACAGCGCTCGGCTTGCAATTACAGCTGAATGCCTGTTCTGGTGTTTCATCAATTCTGTGCTTTATATATATTATTTATCATACAGCTTGCTTCCAAATATGTGTATACATCCGAAAGGGGGCGATTCTATCTTTGAACAAATAAACATTGGACTTTTATTTTACAGAAAGTTTCCTAAGAACTTGGATTTGTTAATTAACCCACGACTTATCCACATATTCATCCGCGGCCAAATCCCTCCGTAGACTCGTTCTCGGTGACCCAGATGACGAAATCACCTATCGGACGAATCGTCACTTCCCCAGCCAGCGGGGTCGACGAGTCTCTTCAATCATCGCCTACACGCGGTACAAACGTGTACGTAAGTACCTACATACCTGTATTTTTTCGAATGGACTATTTCGCTGTTGGCCTCTGAGACTGTGTCTCGGTCGACGGAGGGCGTTTCTCTATTACTTATAACACCCCCCCCCCCCTCGGTCCCTCCCCCTCCACTGTTGCAACGGCCCAAACCGGGTTGGATCTCGTACTCCAAATACAAGGATAGTAAGAAATTCCAATTCCGAAATAGGTAAGTAAGTAGGTACTTACATAGTTTCGTTTCGGTCGGTGGCCTTATCCACTAACATGCATATTTTTAAAAAATCAGATTTAAAAAAATATACCTACATACTATGTTTTAAATTGTATCGCGCTAACTCGATCGTTTAAATTAAAACGTACCTAAATCCAACTCTGCTGGTGCCCTTGCGCTAGTTGCCTCATTCAAACGTATAGGCTATGCGCACTGAGCGCACTCGGTCAGATCAAAAATATATATTGTAATTAGCTTACCTTTCATTCTCCTTAGGTAGCGAGAAGAAGGTTACATTCGGGTGTCTATCGGTGCTGGGGCAATCGCGCGCGATGCAGTACTTCTTGATCTTTTTCTTACTTTCCTCACTTTCAGTTGCCATGATGCGAGAACACTCGACGAACCTAGGTCCTTCACTGTTCGTTCGCGGCGACTGTATGCCTACAAGAAACCCCGCAAGCGGGGTCACCGCCTCCCCCCCCCTCGACCCGCGGGCCAGCGCGTGCGCTCTAGCCCCCACTGTCGATCGATACTCGCAATCTGCTTAAACTGAATGCAGTTTATAACCACTCCAGACAAAGGTCGACGGTGAAGTAGAGGTGACAATGCAAATTTCAGTCATTATGTTATTGTTTACTCTCCGTAGAGAAGCGTATTATTTGCATCTAGTATATTATTTATCGGTGGTATATTACATGCACTGGTCAGCATGCCAGGTAGTTTCTAGAAATACTTTCGGTTTGAAATACGTGATACAAAATTGTTTGGCTTTGTGCTCACAGTCAGTATTAGTTACACAGTGAGATGGTTTATATTGGTGACTAGCTAGCTAGCGCGCGCGGATTCGACGATTTTTTATTAAAATAAAATATAGCCTGTAGCACTCAGGGACGATGTAGCTTTCTACCAGTGAAATAATTATCAGAATCGGTTTAGTAATGTCTGAGATTACGTCCGTAAAACAAACATAAAAACTCACTAACTTTACCTCTTTATAACCATCATCATTTCAGCCACAGGACGTCCACTGCTGAACATAGGCCTTCGCCATACATTTTGAGAACGACCTATCTTTTACGGCTTGCACTCAAAGGCTCCTAACAGCATTTATCAGGTCATATTTCCATATAGTGGAGAGCTGTCCTACGCTGCACGTTCCAGTGCGTCGTCTCCACGACAACGATTCTCCTAGAGCCACTTTAAACTCCCTGAATGGATTGGTTGGTAACACCCAGTAAGCACAAAATTTGTGAAGGATGACTCCTCTATTCTATTATTTGCTCTATGTTCCTCTATAGGTACTGAAGCTATGAAGTCCTTTGTTCAGAGGGTAATGAGCCACGGAAATTGTAATAATTGGCACATGTTAGTACATGGAATAATGTACGATTGTACAAATTACGTTGCTAAGTTTACCAACGTGATACATATAATCATTTAGATGAAGATTGATGGTGGGCGTGACAGGACAAGTTCTGGGAATGATAGCTCGTTTGTAATGGTACAAACAACTCTACTACTTGGCAGAGGCCCCGCGTAATTATAATTAGGCACAAAGTATGGAATAGTGCTAAGAAGAAGGTATGTTTTGAACCTGAGGAATTCTCTGGCTTGGTCGCGGAGGAACAGGCAGTAAAATGATCTTTGGGATTTTAATTATTAAATAAACTAGTGGTTCGCCCCGAACTGAGATCTAGCGAGTCTCCCATAAAAAAAATATTATTTGTAATCTTTGACTATCAAAATAGTGCCAAGAAATGGTAACCAAATAATTTGACCATAAGTTTCATACAAATTACAGGTAACGGGAGTTCATGTTATATGGTTAAGTTTTTTGGGGTAAAAATTGCAGTTATTCTGGATTTCAGACTTTTCCCTATATTTGTGTCACTTAATCTACACGTATACAAAATCGTCACGCATATAATTTAGTCACGCCAGGATTGTGCTATTACTGCCTATCTATATGCCAAATTTCACGATGCTCAGATCAACGCCTCGAAAGTTATCCTCGGAAAAACAAACATACAAACAACGCCGATTTGCCCACTTTGATTTGGAGGTCTCGCTTCGCTCGATCAATAATGGTTTTCTTCTCGTTTTAGAAATAAAATAAAAGTAAGGTACTTAGGTTCAAAGTAAATTGCATAAACATACAGATAAACTCCATCAAACCTAATCAGGTTACTTTAGTATCGTGTTGTCCCATTTCCACTCGCAGAACATAAGTCCGTATCAGTATTCAGTGGGAATCTAACAACAGATCTTTGTGTAATCCAGTACTCGCATGTATGATCAGGTAGGCAGGCTAGGTATGAACACGTGTAGCATTACAGCCTTGGAATTAGAGTTGGGCGAGCTCGACTCTGGGATAAAGCCGGATTGATAATTGCAAATCTGGAGAAAACGCTTCAAGTCGAAACGAAAATGTACTAGGGTACTGACGGCATCTGAAGGGTAATTTCATACCAGGACATTAAGAGGTCGCAGACGCTTATGCCCAGCACTGGGCAAAACTGGATAGACACGATACGATGATGATGATAATGACGTAGCATCTTAGAAATGTCCCTTTTTTAGATTAGTTCTGTAAATTCAAGCCAATAATCTCAATAGAATGTGAAAATCAGCGCGAAATCATTGAAACGTTCGATCTTTCAAGTCTACATGATGACGCGTGACGTGATGATGGTTGTCTGATGAATGATGATAATAGCAATAAGCGTATGGCGTACACGCATTTGACCAGTATTTGACCGGCCAGAAGATAAAGGCCGGTAATGTAGCATCACTGCTTCAAGTTATATACATACTTAGTATCTGTGACTCACTTTAGATGTAGAATAGACGACACGACACGACACGACACGACACGACGCGACGCGACGCCTGTCCTACTCTGTGTGTTTGACTTATTCAATTATTGTGCTAACTAAATAGATTGAAATAGAAATAGAAAAATATTTATTTTGTGTCCATTTTTACATTCTATGAAAAGAACAGTTATACTTATACCTAATACAAGACTACAAAATAGGTCGATTAATAGATTGGATCTTGTTGTGATAAAATACAAGATCATTTTTACAACATTTAAAAAACCCCACCTCGGCTTGAAGCCCTTATTGGAAGACTGAATGGATGCTCAACCAAATCAATAGTTACCGACTCGCGTGCCCTGCCTACAGCACGCGCCTTGTTACTGTACGCTTGTACGTCATGCTGACGTCACAGGGAGAGGGCACCTTGTCCTACAAGGTAAGTACAAAGAGGAGATAGGGTACCTAAGTACCTAACTATTTTAAAATCCACGATTCTACTGCACGAAGAAGAATACTACTGAATGAAGAGCCCTGCAGAGGCCCGTGTTTTTAAAAACAAAATGGAATACTTACCTAGTCATTTTTTTTTATTCCACCTGGAGATGGAACAAGCAAATGACCCAACTGATCCTGAGTGGTAACCATCGCCTGTAACAGTAGGTACATTGCCTTGTAGGTCACGCACCTTAGGAACATGCCTTAAGATGCACTGCCCTGCGTCCATCAACTTGAGCCATACATTTGTAAAGCCTCATGTGTCTGTTATTTCACCGGCAACCATACCCTTCTAACCGAAACACAGCAACGCTGCTTGGTGGTAGAAATATAGGTATGGTGGTAGTACTACCCCGGGAGAGCCCTTTCACAAGGATCTCTTCTACTTTTAAACTTAGGAGCTTACCTCATTACTGACTGTCTATCAAAGGGATGCCTGGACGAAATAGCTTTTAACGGTAAGGCAATTACACACATAGATACATATTTTAGCTATATAGATTATAGCAAGTACACATACAAATCATAGGTACCTGTGATTTTTATGTGTCCTTGCTATAATCTTTATTGTATACAAATGGATTACTTACAGACAAAATAACTTACAAAAAGGACATACGTACAAAGGTGAGAATAACCTCTAAAGTTTTCTTCCAATGAAGAAGTACTCGTACATTTCGTTTGCAAATTTTTAATGGTGGTTGAAATAAACCATTATTGTGCAATATTGGTGGCAATTCTGTTATTTACGCTAACTAAAATTGTGTAAAATACGAACGGTCTTATTTTGTTCACACTAAAGATAAAATTAGAATGAAATTACAAGTGACATTTCTAAAATTAAGTAATTTTTATGATGGCATGTTTGCGGGCTAGTTTTAGTGATCAATCAAATTGGTTTTGACTAAAACTAGCCCGCCAACACGCCTTATTTAAAAATACTTAAATTTAGAAATGTCACTTTGAATGTCATTCTAATTTGATCTTTAGTGTGAACCAAATAAGACTATTTGTATTTTACACAATTTTAGTTAGTCAGTAAACAACAGAATTGCCACCATTATTCAACTATCTAAATCAGTTTTTACCTATCTCTAATTTCATAATTCGATGCTCGGTGTTCCGTGAATTGTTCCTAATAATCCTCTTGGTAAAGCTATCTCTCAACCATTAGGACCCCAAACTGTGATGTCGGCATCATCTGATGTAGTTTTTGCTCCGCACTGGCACCGGCACCGGCACCGTGGCAAATAGGAGGTAGGTAGTACCAAGTACCATGGATGGCGATGGCAGGCATGATGTCATGCGCAAAAACCCACCACAAAAACTGACGAAAGGCTTAAATAATACTTACAAATATTCTCAAATTTATATTTGTAGAGACAGCCGGTCAACATCTCATAGTTATTATTACATAAATTGATGATGTTGCAAAAAACTCACTAGCATAATATATTACTCACTAGCTGACCCGCGGTTTTGCACTCGTGGTTTAGAAGAAGCGTAAAACATTACCCTTCTTCTGCAGTGGTAAGTAGCCTGTCTTAATCCCGGTCATAATGTATCTGTCCAGCCATCGGGCTTTTCTTTTGGGTGCGGCCTGCACACAAAGACGCAGTTCTTTGTGTCTGCTGGACAGAATTATAGTTCGAACAAGCTTGTAGATAATGTTTTACCATCCTCCCAGCTTAGACAGCTTTATCCGCAGAAAAGACATGTTCAATTTAAAATTTCAATTGTATTGCTCCTGTTCCATCGCGACAGTTTCAAAAAATTGAATTAGGACCTGGACGGTTATTGTAGCTCACGTAGAGAGACACTCTACGCAAGTAAGAAGAGAGTCAGCGAGGTAAGAGTACATAACTTATCCTATTTCAAATATAACGCTATCTAGCTTACTATTCTCATAAATTTCCAGCCATTTTGCTGCAATTGAAAGACAAACAAACAAAATTCAAAATGTTGTTCCTGACTTACCAAAGTACAAGGTTACGCAGCGAGCTAAGCCGGAGGAGTCTGCTAGTAAATCTATACAACGATTGTAAGCCATGCCACCTACTTCGGGAGTAAATATTGAGTCATGCCATTTGGTTGATACCGCGCCGGGCTCCGCAGCTCCGCGGCACCCGATCGCTGCCTGCACTTTCCTAATCAGATAGGATTGGGCTTTACTGATTGATTAATATAGGACCGGAGAGGCTCGCGCGATGCCATTTTCATCCACAATGGGCAAAATCATAAAACCGCTTGAGCGTTGAGCCTAATTTAATAGCTACAAGCTTCCGCCCGCGGCTTCGTACGCGTGGTTTATCAATAAAAAGTAGCATATATACTAAATTTCATCGAAACCGGTCCAGTTCAGTTGTGAAAACGTAACAAACAGACAGAGAGACAGAATTATTTTCAATTTAATATTAGTTATCTATATTACTGCTTTCAGAGGGGCACTGGCCTGAACACGTGTACATGAGGACGTGTTTACGCTCTATCTATAGCATCGCGTTATCAAGACACGTATTATAAAACTTAACGACTTCCTCACTCCAAACTACTTGCACACTACACAGCTCGCAGTCTAAGGTTGATAATGGCTTGGATACAGCGAGGAGTTACGACGTCCTGATGGCGCTAGAGTATATTTGTCAGGGGTACACCGATTTAACAAGAAGTGAAGCGGTTACATATAAGGTTTGAGGTACAGTGATGGATGAGAGATGTATCCTTTATTACGAAGAGAACCCAATATCAGAAAAGGAACTAACAAGTGGAAAGTCGATTATGACGTCAAGCTTAACTTAGTCACTTTAGCATCAATATATACCTGGGCCATCTCCTTCCAAAACCGGCGAGGCACAGAAATCAATCGCCGCATTGAAAGCGCTTGGAGGAGCTACTGGTCCATGAAGCAGCTTATGAAGGGTTCCCTTCCACTGACACTGAAGCGAAAACTAATCGACATGTGTATCCTGCCCATATTGACCTACGGAGCTCAGACTTGTTTTTGACGGAAGCACAAAAGTCCCAACTCAAGATTTGCCAGAGAGCGATGGAGAGAAGCGTCCTTAGAGTGAAGCGAATCGATCGAGTCAGAAATACCGACCTACGAGCAAAGACCATTATGACCGCCCGCTTAAAATGGGATTGAGCAGGCCATGTGGTTCGAATGCATCCAGAACGATGGAATCTAGTCACCCAGTGGATACCGAACGAACGACGCAGCCGTGGTAGGCCCAGAAAAAGATGGAGAAACGATCTGGATGCATTCAAACCAGATTGGTCAGATTTGCTGTGGACCATGAAGGATGGAGGGGAGATGGAGAGACCTTTGCCCAGCAGTGGGACAATATAGGTATCTAGGTAAAAAAAAGCATCAATATATATTTATGAAGCTATGCAAATATACCCCATATAAGGCACATAGATAAAGCGTATCAAGCTCACGTAGATGTGACTTTTTGCAACATAGGACTAACATTTCAACGTCTCAACAGTGTGTTTGTAATGTCCACCAAAATGTATATTATGTTACCGACCGACATTAGAATATGCAATGACTTTGTGGCATTCAAAACAAAACTACATATTTACTAGTAGAGAACACATTTTATACAATACAACAACTTTATGACGCTAAGTTGAATATTTGGCATTTTTTAACAATTGGGTAAGTACTTGTACCTAATTTTACATTATTTTCATTTCATTCGTTTTAAATATAGTATTTATACATATAAAATGCTTTGTCCTGAATGACGGATCAACGCACAGCCTAAACAGCTGATCGTAGAGACCTGAAACTGGAGGGTGTATTCTTTGAATGACGTAGGCATCCGATAAGAAAGGATTTTCCGAAATTTTACCCCTAAGGGGGTGAAAAGGGGGGACAAAGTTTGTATGACACAACGTGATTACTTGGTCCAATCTACTTCAAATTTTGCATAAACCTTTTTTAACAGAATTGATGGAAGACGTGTTGCGTATTTTATTGAAATTCATCCCCTAACGGGGTTAAAATTAAAATAATACCCCTTAGTGCTTTTGATTTAAATTACATTTTATTTTGACACATGTTTGAAAACTCAATCCGATTTTATTCAAAAAATGTTGAACTCACTTAAAAACATAAGCAAATACTCTTTAAAATAGGAATGTCTCGAAAATCACCGTACTATATGAGTATGCACTTTTAGGACACGGCCTCATAGGGACGACGTAGAGTTCGAAATTTGAAATGGTAAGGATGTTTGTTTATATATTTGTTTGTTTGTTATTTAATCACGTCGTAACGGCTGAACCGATTTTAATAAAATTTAGTATGTACATAGATTATAATCTGGATTAATACATATGCTACCTTTTATCCCATAAATCAGGTCCCATTGGATAAAAATGGGGTGTCAAGTCAAGTTGCAACAGCGAGTTTAGCTTTATTTCTAAGTTACCTACCTACACATTTAGTAGTGTAACGCGTACGAAGTCGCGGGCGTTCAGCTAGTTAGCAATATAAAGATTAACATATTATTAGATTTAACTTAAGTTTTCGTTCAAATTTGTACGCCTAGTACAGATTACACTTACCTATGTAACATCTAATACCCGTGTTTCACAAATGGTATATGGTTATAAATGTTGGTATATTTCTTATACTGAAGTGCATTATGTACCGAAATAACAAACCGCAGATAAGAGGAGACTCTTCTAACACAGGCTTATTAACTTAAACCAAGGGCCAACCCTAATTTAAAAAATAGTACTTGTAACTCTACCTACATCAAACGTCAGATTAGCAAATGATAGAGGCTAAATACTTTACCGAACATACAGATATGATCTACAAAAAGTTCTCTAAACTCTGAATAAGTAAAAGTTAATATTCTAGCTGCAGTGCACATCGTACATCACATCGTTCCGACTTTACCAAAGTGTCGATGTGATGTGTCTACCATATAGTAGATGTGTTTCTATATAAGTAGTGTTTGTTATACTGTTACAAGTGAACCGAAATACTCATTTCAATGATTTTTTACTTCAATGATATTTATTAGATAAGTTTAGTAAAAATGCAGCTGTTTTCGGCGGGAGTTAACACATTCAATGCTGCCCACTCGGATCCGAGTGGGGCGGAGCTATAGTAGCGGTGCCGCCCATTCGGATCCGAGCGAGCGTCCCGTTCATTTTGCAGTAGTCAGTAAACCGCCGGAGTTTGAGGCGAGCCCACGTTACTTTGCGCGGCCACTCTGGCAATATAGTCAACTTACGAAAACGAGTATTGGTTTCATTCTTGCAGTGTTGTAGTGATTTATTCACACAATCTTTCACCACTCTGATCCGAGTGGGAGCTATAGTAGCGGTGCCGCCCACTCGGATCCGAGTGGGGGCGGAGCTATAGTAGCAGTGCCGCCTACTCGGATCTGAGCGAGCGTCCCGTTCATTTTGCAGTAATCAGTAAACCGCCGGGGTTTGAGGCGAGCCCACGTTACTTTGCACGGCCACTCTGACAATATAGTCAACTTACGAAAACTCGTTTTCGTAAGGTTGGTTTCATTTTTGCAGTGTTGTAGTGATTTGTACACACTATCGTACGGAAGGTATTTACGTTGTGTGTGTGTCATATCATCATCAAGATTTTGCTTAAGAACCGAAGTAAAATAAGATAAAACCTGGTTTTGATTAGTTTCCTTTGATGATTTTGATCAAGATTCTGGAATTTGATAAAAACACGAGTCTGTCAAAATCTTGTGACATATTAGGACATAAATCCCTAGTGCTCGGATCCGAGTGTTCGGACCCGGAAAACGTGTTTTTTATTGAAATAATAATAATAACAATATACATTTATCCATATTTCAAACACACGTAATGTACATAATCAAAATTCGCCTTAAAAAGTTTTGGTTAGCAGTGAACGTGTTAACTTTTTTTTGTAAAATATGAATAAAAAATAATGAATATTGCTGGACATTTCACACAGCGCTATCTAGCCCCAAACTAAGCAGAGGTTGTACTATGGGAGCCAGATAACTGATAGAATACTTATATACTTTTTGAAGTAAAACTTTTTTACGCACGCTTGACTTGGGGAGTAAACTGGTGAATGCGTGACGAGGCGAACGAATTTTGAGAGGGAGATATAAGTTAATGCAGATAGAAAGAGAGAGAGTTACGTTTCGTATATTTCTGTAGGTGCTAAAGAAGTTTTACTTCAGTCGTATGGTCTAAAGCACACTCGTTTTTTTTAAATAAATACATACTTATAATATGTAGTATAACAGAACCGGATCAAATATCTGTAGATCATGCAAACATTTGTTCCTGCGTCTCAGCCGGCTATTGGGTATATAGTGCAGGAGCTAGCGGGGGATAAGTTACCGAAAATGATGTGTAATACAATTATACTGATTTTGTTTATTATCCCGGCGTTTCGAGTATGTTGTTGTTGCCGTGGTCGCGGACAGACTGGAGTACTTAGTACTTAGAGCTACCGTCGAGAAGTGATGGCAGCTGCAACAACTACCCTCACTTGCTCTTCAGAATTAGAAAATTCCACGTTCATATTGCGGCACTACACTAACCATACCGTACTTATGTACAGTGATCGCGAAAGTTTAAAAAAACTACATCATACTGGTTATATTTTATTTCGCTTTTCTATTACGATTATGTTTTACAGGATAGTTTAGTAAACTACTACCTTTATTATAGGTATCTCCGACCGATTTCGTCATCAGTATCATTGACCATGATATACCTAAGTATTTCTTTTATTCTTCCAATTCGTTCTTAATTTTCATAATTTCTTGATCTATCCTTTGGCGTTTTATTCGCGTTCCGTCGGCGTCGGTAAGTGACTGTGAAGTGGGTGTTTGCTTTTCCGGTGATTGTAATATTTCTGTTTGAGTTCCAACAGTAAAGTATTTTTTACGTTTTATAACATCGTTCGACGATATAATCTCTTTGCCTTTGATTTGTGCGGAGGTGGACTGTGCCTCTGAACTAGATACGCCTTCTTGCGGTCGTTTGGGTAAAAACCTTGTTGGAACAGCATCATCCTTGAGATGTTTAATTACTTTTATTGAAGAATCTTCGAAATGTACAGAACACACCACATTGGTTTTCCTCTTCAAATCTTCTTTTTGCAATAAGTCTGGTCTATCGATTACTGTCAACCATTTCCGGCGCCTGGAATATCAAAAGGAACATTTGGTAGAAAAGCTTTTTTATATCTTGCTCTATTATGCTTCAATGCCTACTTTAGTTTGCTATAGACTACGCTTTTATTATTTTAAGAAATTTAACAAAAAAATACCTGTCTACATAAACCAAAATCATTTACATTTTGTAAATTTACAATATTTATGTATCCAAATTTCAGCTCAATCTGTTGGGGGAAACTGGTTTAAAATTCAGTTGCAACACTTGACACAAACACAAACGAACAAAGATATCAAGTTAAATAAAAGCTTCTAAAAAAAGCTAAACCTGACCTAGTCAATAATATCGACCTCATTTAAGAACTTGTAAGTACCGTAGGTACATAGAGTAGTTATGGCGGTAAATACGCGAGACAATATTAATAAGCGTACATTTCCTTACCTTTCGATATCCTTCGGAAGTGAGAAAAACGTGAGGTTCCGATTCTTGTTGTTATTTAGGCAGCCAAATGCGATGCAGTATGATTTTGCCTTCATTTTAACGTATATTAGCTTCGATCAACAATATACTAGACAGAAGAGAATATCCTAGGACAAGACGCGCACGCACTACCAACGCGGCGCGTAAATAGCAACCACACGCACGTGCCCCCAGGCGGCGGCGACAACGCGCGCCAACCCACTGAATGGGCCCGCCAAGGCGGACGGCCGGGTCGCGCGCGGGACGGCTATCCTAGTACTCGGTGCTGCCACTGTCAATGTCAATTTCTTTCTAGATTCCCCGCATAAATGTGCTCAATGCCCCTCATCGCATGGATTCATTTCCTGAAAATGATATTAAAATGAATACTTAAATGATATTATTAAACTTACATAACTTAACAACAACTAATATAAGTACTTTTTTGTTTTTTTATTTTCCAAACTCTGTAGAAAATGCACAGAATAGTAAAATTTGGAAAAGTATTTGTTGGCAAAAGTGTTTCCGCGTAGGTACCTATAAGTAGGTAGTTTCCTTATTTGGGTAGGTAGACAGTATGGATTCTAATATTATGCCTTTTCAATACTTTGGTGCAAGAGAGTCAAGAGAAAATAATTTAGATAAGTAGCTAAGTACTTACTAACATAAAGTGAATTGAGATTCAAAGATTGGAGTCACGTCAAAGAAACTACATTTGATGTTCGTTATGAGGTCAATGACCCCATCTAAGAGAAATAAAAAGAGATTCGCTTAGCAACAACGATGCACAAAAAGCGCAACAATTGAAAACTTTTGCGACAACTTCTCAATGTAAAAACAACTCTACAACATTCGAAGCTATGGTTGTCTTCAGATTGTAGCAGTAACTGCATTAGTAACAATTCCCACGGCAAACAAAGGGATCTTGTTTACAGTAAGTTTTCATATTAATTGACGAGTTTTATTGCACGCTGGATATTTTGTCGTGTTTTTGTGCGATTGTGCTGAAGCTATTGTCGAGCCGGTTTTTACCAGAGCTCGTGCATTTCTTTGTAGAAACTCTAGATTGTTAGGAATTGGGTTCGAGGTATTTCTTAATGCGGAGGTATGTAGCTAGGTTTCACTGGAAACTAATATTATGTAAGGTCGACAACACAATACTGTAAGCTTTGCTCCTATTTCTGAATAATTTACATGTCACGTTAGGTAGGTATACAAATTGAGTATACCTACGGCGCCTGATGGGAAATTGTAGCATTAACTGCAGTTTGCCACCAGGCGCATTAGCATTATAGCAATAACCGCCTAGGTCCAGATTTTACGGTAAGTAAGCTAAGTAATACTTAGGAAGGAACCATACACAGGAGCGTGATTGCGGATTCAAGTGAAGTAAATCCTTCAGGAGTCTTTCGGAATACAAAGTGTTATGAAAGTAATGAGTAGGTAGGTATGCAGAGAAGCGGAAGACCGACTATTATACTAACGTAAGTGAGTAGGTACCTCTACCTAGGTCATTTTATTTTTAATCATCAAAGGTAGAATTATATAATCTCGATAAATCTAGAATTATATCCAAGGTTACGACATCTGAACTTTCCTAAGTAACCAACATGAATGAACATTATCCTTCCTTATCACTATTAGCGAGTTCAATCCAATTACTGTGCGACGAATCGATTTCAGATTTGATTATAATGTGAAGGCGATTTAAGTAAACACTTAACGTACTTTTCCAAGTCGGCGGCAGAGGCCATGGTTTTAAGATTCGTACATATTACTTATCTCTTTACTATGTAGAAATACACTATTTACTTAACTAGTGGTTCGCCCCGAACTGAGATCTCGCGTATAAACAAAAAAATATTATTCGTAATCTTTGACCATCAAAATAGTGCACGGAATGAATAACCAATTTACTTGACCTATAGATTCATTCAAATTATAGGTAACGGGAGTTCATGTTATTTGGTTAACCCTTTTTTGGGGTAGAAATTGCAGTTATACTAGATTTCAGACTTTTGCCTATATTTATGTCACTAAAGCTACACGCATACCAAATTTCAGCAATGTGGGATCACTGGTGTACCCTGTGAATTTTGTCAAAGTTCAGTTTTTATTATGGCTAATAACTTAATAACTACAAAGTTTAAACTAAAAATAAAAACGGAGTCAAAATGTACTCACAAACACATTTTATTAGACGTGCCACTTGACCAGATAATCCCATTTTTTTTTACCCCTCTTGAGTAGCTGCAGCAACTACCCTCACTTGGTCTTCAGAATCAAAACATGTCCTTGTTCATATATTACGACACACTACACCGTATTACCGTATCTACGCACTGAGATGACCGATCACAACGCGCACACCTAGCAATCACCGGGTTCCAGGACGCTAAGAGTCTATAGCCATCTTCCCGATTGAAATTAAGAAATTTCTTGATTTTAATCGCTTCACGAACCATTCTCTTATAATAATGGCGTTCACTAGAGAGAACCTTAGGATCATGAAGTTCAATCCAAAGATTCGGCCCCGAGTTTACCAGATGCTCTGCTATCGTTGACTTGTTTACCTAGCGATTTTTGACAGCTGCGATACGCTCTTTGACACGCTCGGCTATGGTACGTTTGGTTTGCCCGATGTAAGAGCGGCCACAGCTACAGTCTATTTTATAAACACCAGGCATCTGCAAAGGTATAACGTCCTTTGAAGTCCGTAACTGCTTGGCCATCTTTGAGAGAGGAGTGAAAACCGATTTAATTGAAAACCTCTGCAACACATTTCCAATTTTATCCGTCACCCCCTTCAAGTAAGGCAAAAACGTTGGTTTTCTACAGGCCTCCGCTGGCTTTTCTCTGTTCGTGCGTCTTGGCTACCGTCTACTTACATATCCGTTGGATTTTAGAACCTCCTGAACATGGGCCAGCTCTCTCTCCAGATGTTCAGGGTCACAGAGATCGTAAGCTCTGTTTGTTAACGACGAAACAACAGATTGCAAATGGCGAGGTTGGTGGTGTGACGCAGCGTTCAAATAGCGGTCAGTGTGTGTTGGCTTTCTGTAAGCAGAGTGCGCTAGACAGCCATCTGATTTCACCATAACTTTCACATCGAGAAAAGTTAATGTCCTGTTATCCTCCATTTCATGAGTGAATCGCATATTCGGGTGAATGAAGTTTAGGTGTAAGTATAGCAAATTGTTCAAGTTCCCGTTTACTTCCCTTCATTATGAAAAGACATCATCCATGTATCTCTTCCATAATTTTATACCATGAGCTGTAAGATCTAATTTAGTTTCAAAATGTTCCATCCAGATATTAGCCAAAACCGGTGCCACCGGGCTGCCCATGGCCACTCCATCAATCTGGAGGTAATGTTGCCCATGATATAAAAAGAAGTTCCCATCAAAACAGTATTCAAGGAGAACAATGTACTGGCCAGGCTGCTCGTGATCCTTTAGCTTCTCTCGCATAACATCCAGGCAGTCCTTTGTTGGAACGTTGGTGAAAAGCGCTTCGACATCGAAACTCACCAATATGTCGTCCGGTTCCAATTTTAAACGCCCCAGTATGTCCACAAAATGGCGCGAGTCCTTTACAAACGATGACGTCTTTCCCACCAAAGGCTGCAAAATTGAAGTACGAGTAACATGCTTCGCCAGATAATAGGTAGGCGAATCAATGGCGAATCTGGCTCACAATGGGGCGAAGAGGCACATTACTCTTATGCATCTTAGGTAAACTATATAATAGGTCTTTACCTATGAAATTGCCGTTCTTCAGTTCTGGTCATTTCAAATAGAAAAAAAGTTTGGAATGGCTTTGTATTCTAAATTCAAATTAATTTTGTTTTAAAAACATGACATTCCTTTTACAAACTCAGTCTTTTGTTTATTGATTAGCGTTGTATTTTCATTACATTTGAACATTTTTCGTCATAATGGATACTTTAAAAATTCGTGTAATTATGGAATATGAGTTCCGTCGTGGCACCAACGCGACACAAACGGCACGTAACATCAAAAACGTTTACGGAGAGAACTGTACAAACGAACGCACCACCCGTTATTGGTTTTCCCGGTTCCGTTCTGGAAAATTTGATTTGAAAAATGAAGCTCGTGGTCGTCCGGAGGCTTTGGTCAACAGTGATGAAACAAAAGTGAGTGACAACAGTGGCGATTGTGGAAGCTGACGAAACTCAATCTACAGCTGAGCTAGCAACAGCTTTTGATGTTAGCATCAAAATAATTTTGATCCATTTGCGACAAATAGGCAAGGTAATAAAACTTGATAGATGGGTGCCCCACGAACTTAACGATCGCCAGCGCAACGTACGCGTCGAGACCTGCCTCGCGCTGCTCAATAGGCAAAGAAATGAAGGAATTTTGAACCGAATTGTTACGTGCGATGAAAAATGGATTCTGTTCGACAATCGAAAGCGCTCAGCAAGTTGGTTAGATCCTGGTTCAGCAATGCCCTAAACCAAAAATGACCCCTAAAAAGGTGATGGTCACTGTTTGGTGGTCTAGTGCGGGTGTGATTCACCACAGCTTTTTACAAAACGGCATGAGCATTACTGCAGATGTGTACTGTGAAGAACTGGAGACAACGATGGAGAAACTTGCACATCGGCAACCAGCTTTGGTCAATCGGTCGTCCCCACTGCTCCTTCACGACAACGCGCGATCCCATACTGCATAACAGACAGTCTCCAAGCTGCAAGAGCTGGGGTTACCTTGCACCTACCGACTATTATTTTTTCCAAAATTTAGACAACTTTTTAGGGGGTAAAAAATTCAATTCCCGAGAGGCAGTACAAAATGCCTTTGAAGAGTTTGTTGCCTCCCGTCCAGCTGATTTTTACAAGAAGGGCATCAATAAACTGCCAATGCGTTGGCAAAGATGCGTCGATTGCATGGGTGATTACTTTGAATAACAGAAATAAAAAAGTTTAAAAAAATAAGTACTTTGACTTATTCCATACAAAACGGCAATTTCATAGGTAAAGACCTAATATTTTTGGCAACTGCACTATAGTAGGTCTATGTAGACGGGTATAAACATCATCTGTAAAAAGATCCTTGTTTTCCGAAGGAATTAATCACTACAGTGGCGTTACCCTTATCGGCTTAAGCACCAAAATATCTTGGATCTCCGTTATGGTTCTGAGTGCTAGACGCTCTTCCGCGGTGATATTCAGCTTAAGTAACCTGGACTTTCGTAAAATTATTGCAACATCTTGTCTCAGCGTTTCTGCGTCAGTGGAAAATTAATAAATATTAAAATGAAAATGATTGAATACCCGTTTTAATCAATAATTATGTACAGTGATCGCGAAAGTTTGAAAAACACTATTTACTTTTCTTTTTTTTTTTCTAATCTATCTCGTCCCACTGCTGGGCAAAGGTCTCCCCCAAGTCCCCCCAAGTATCCCTATCCGTCGCTATCTCCTACCATTCTCTTTGGAAGGTGGCCAAATCGTCCCGCCAACGCTTTCTCAGTCGACCCCGACGTCGACCTCCGTCTTCAGGCGTCCATGGTGTCACAATATGGGCCCATTTCTCGGAGTGCATTCGGGCAATATGGCCTGCCCAGTCCCACTTAAATCCAGCCGATCTCCTCCCTACATCTGCAATACCGGTAATTTACTTATTAGATGGACTATTTTTTTTTGTTTTTTTTTATACCACTGAATTGGCAAACAAGGTTACGGCCCACCTGATGGTAAGCAGGTACCGTAGACTATGGGCTATGGACGTTTGTAACACGTGCGTTACCCACCCTTAAAGGTGAGATGGGCGTCAAAATAGACAGTTCGACCTAACGCAAATCCGACGTTACGACGTTTTAAACTAAGTGATTTTTTTTAAATTGATGATTATTGTTGAATATACCGACGATACGGATATCAAGGCCGAAACACGATTGACTAAACTTAACATTTTTAAAACGCCCTTTTTGAAGAGCTTCATACAGTCATACTGTAGTATTTCAGTATATACAAATAGGTATACTCTATGCTGTAGTATCTGTAGAGTCAAACCTAAATAAAACTGTACAGCGGTCTCTTCCTGTTCCAGGTCAATTGAAAGAGCCCATGAATTAGGCGACAGATCGAGCAAGCAAATACATTGGTAGTTAATTAGGTATTAGGTTAACTGTACCTACCTATTTATAAGCTTGGAAAGGAATCAACATTTTGTAGTGAAATGCAAAATCTCTAAATAGTTTTGAGTTCAGATGATAGAGAAGCTTCGGATTGAAATTGCTCCAACTTCGTCTATAAAATGTTACAATTTAGACGTAATATATTTTATTTACTGTTATGTATTTAAAAAGATCATTAAAAAGAACGACCAGCCTTGTTTCTTGCCTTTCTTTCCTGGCTTGGTCGCGAAGGAACAGGCAGTCAAAATAAATAAATGCAATTTGATTTCAAGATTTTTAAAATTACAAATGAAATTAAAATACAATTTGATTTGATTTGTGATTTGAGTAGGTACCTCTTACCTACTTACCTAAATACCCCACCTAGTAGGTACCCGACCTACCTGGGTATTTCAATGTGCCCATAATTCCATCGAAAATAAGCTTTATGGAAAATTAAACTATGCAAAACCTAGCTTTTATTTTATTCGACCTGGAGACGGAATAAGCCTACCTGATGTGAAGTAGGTAAAACTATTCAGAATTTAAAAAAAAAACAATCCTACAATAACGTATTTAATATTTGCGAAAACATAAATAAGTTCCACAAAAAATAACGACCGTCAAAAAACTGACTTAAAAAGATGCGTGACGTGACGGACGTGACACGAGTAAAAAGTTTAACCCCCGGCCACACTACGCTCCTCACGCTGCTGACTGCCGCGATTATTGCCGCAGGTGGCCACACACACAGGTCTCCTCGCGCGAGTACTCGCTCGATCATTAGGTAGGTATAGGTACTAGGTTTCAATAGGTAGGTAGGTAGTAGGACAGAGAAGTAATATACTTATCTGCTACGGTTATTAACACTAGAATTAACATCCCTAGATGTGACTTGTACGTAATTTTGGTATTTTTCCTGTTTCGTTTGCTAAATTAATAAAAATAATATAAAACTCTCTATACTTAGATACCTACATTACCTACCTACCAGACAAAATTACGTGCCTATATACCAAATTTCACGATGCTCGGATAAACGCTTCGAAAGTTATCCTCGAACAAACAAACATACATACATACAATGCCGATTTGCCTAAGTTAATTTGGAGATCTCGCTTCGCTCGATCAATAACATTCTCTCTCTGCCATGTCTCTATATTAAACAAGCTGCTGAGCTTGTAAAGCAGCATCCAGAACTATTACGAGTATAAATTAATAAAGAAATTCGTGTAAGAAAACTAAGGAATGGATCTGACAACTGAACAGACTGTACAGCCCAAAATATGAAATTTACAATGACGCAAAATCGGGACATTAAATGACTGTTAACATCTGCCAGAGGATTTAAAGAATTTATCTGGAAATTTATTCAACATTAAATTAAGGAAATGGCTTGATCAAATGTTATTAATCATTAAATCAATACTTAGATTACAGGAACATTCCATTTTAATTATTGATTGAGCGAAGCCTGATCTCCAAATCAACTTGGGCAAATCGGCGTTGTGTGTATGTATGTTGGTTTGTCCGAGGATAACTTTCAAAGCGTTGATCCGATCATCGTAAAATTTAATACATAGGTGATGGCACAATTTTGGTGTGACTGAATGAGCTAAAAATGTGGAGGGGTTGTTGAGATATTGGAGTTCAAGAGGGGTAAAAAATTAATAATGACACTATTAGGTAAAGCGGGATGTCAAATGAAAGAACTTCATTATTACATTTCGACCCCATTTTTATTTTTAGTAAAGTCCTTGCAGTTTTTGAGTTATTAGCCATAATAAAAACTGAACTTTGACGAAATCCAGAATAACTGCAATTTGTACCCCAAAAAGGGTAACCAATTACATGAACTCCCATTACCTGTAATTTGAATGAAACTTTAGGTCAAGTTAGTTGGTTATTTATTTAGTTGCACTATTTTGATAGGTAGTCAAAGATTACGAATAATATTTTTTTTTTGTTTTTATGGGAGACTAGAGAGAGCTCAACTCGGGGCGAACCACTAGTTATATTCCATCGTATTATAAATCATATTTTGACATTATTTAATATTACATAATTTATTTCCTATTAATTTGGTCTGATTAATTATTTGGTATATAATTTGAACATTTGCATGTCTTATTAGGGTAGGACATACATGTACTTAAGACTAAGACCTACTGATGTATTTATTATGTTCTCGGAAATTAACGGTAACTTATCTTCTGGTATGAGGCACACGATAGTGTGGCCAGCTTACTCGGATTCATTTTGTCGGTCCTTTGACTCGCACACAAAAAACCGACAAAATATGGAGCGGCTGGGCATGACGAGTAGCATAGTAAGATTGGTAAGAAAAGCGGTCACGTTACGTCCGTGCCCTTTTCCTAGTTACTATCCTCGCGCCTCGGCAAGTATGTGGCCGGGATTTAATGAAATGAAAAAAGTGAAAATGAAAAATGATAAAATATTTATTTGCAGCCAAAAACTTACTAAGATGGACATGAAGACAATTTTTGTAATTAACCTAAGATGCCTGGTTTATTAGCAATATACAATGGATAAAGAAAGTTTGAGGCAGAAGGCACTACCTACGATCACTATTATGCAGCGCCCTTCACACTTAGGCAAGCCTGTATCGTGAAGACCATTCAGATGAATTATCATTTTTGATTCGTGACCTCGGGCATAACAAAATTTTACCATTAACTAAAACTAATTTTAAACATATTCTGAAAAATATCACAGAAAATCTTATAGTAACTATTTTAATTTTTTTATGGAAGCATAAGTATATAGGTATTATAAATAATCAAAACATTACATATAACATATAATACATATAAAACAAGATATATATATACACAATAAATATATATTTGAACTTATGTATAATACAGTAGATAAAATGAAATTAGGTTAGTATACTTAAAACATTTTCAGTTTCGGTGTATGAAAGAGTAAGTAGCCACCTATTTACTACATATTTTGTCTGATAAACTGATTTGTCTTTTAAATCACAGTATGTATTTAAGAACACTATTGTATACATGTGATTTTATTGGCCTTTTCATAAAATCACATGTATACAACAGTGTTGTTGAAAAAACGTTATGCAAAAAATAATAAAAACTAATGCTTTCCAAGAAATCGCTGCGTTGTTTGAAACCGCCTTTACTCATATACCCGTCACGCCATACCGAGCCGGCCTGCGCAGCACGCGGCACGGGTGGCAACGCGGACTGCGTGGGCTGCGGCGGCGACAGACCGTCTAGCAAATCCGAAGAAAGAGACACAAATAAGAAAACCCTTCAAGAAAGATGAAACCTAGAATATGGCAACAGTGCGTCATACTAAACTACCGACTCCTTCACACCTACGGAAAAACATTAGGGAGAATAAGACAGGTATAATATGAAGTCATGTCTTTCAATCATCTTGAAATATTACCTACCTAAGTAGGCAGGCATTTACAGTAATTATGGCAGAACAGAGTAAGTATATGTTGGAAAATGATGAGCTCATAACTTTTCATAAAGTACTGTGAGATTGAAATCTTATGGAAACAAATGGAGTACAAATATACTTTTTAGATAGTTGATACAGGAGAGACATTAGAGGAGTTGTGCTGTGCATGAAGTTCATCTCTATGCACAGCGATTGGCGAGTGAGCGAATATGAGACGCCAAACATTGCGGATTCGATTCTCACGACCGACGACGGCGACGCACGCGGCGACGCGCGACGTAGACCAGGGCCTTTGAAACTGAAGCCTTTGAAAATGTAAAAATTGAAAAAAAAAGATAGTAGGATGAAACCCATTGGAAAAGGAAGAGAATATAACAAAAATGAAAGGTAAATAACTTACGGGCGATCTGAGGTCGGGAAGGGGAAGGGGGTGAGTAATTAAATTACAATAACAAACACACTGTAATTTTTTTTATATATAATATTTATTTTTTCACCTTATTTTGACTTAATATCGAAAAAGCACCCTAATTTCTGTGCATTTCCTAAAAACATTTTCCATAGTAACGTATAAGCCCACCGGCTTTTTTAAAAAGCTGATAATTTGACGGGAGAATTTTCGATTGAAAATTAGGGTGCTTTTTCGATATTAAGTCAAAATGAGGTGAAAAAAATCAATACATATTTTAAATAAAAAAAATTACAGTGTGTTTGGTAAGTAAGTACATAAAAAGGTAAGTTTTCACCAAATTACGTGATTTTTTTTTGTGAAAGATAAATATAAAAAACCAAAAACTTGGTTATTTGAATTTTTCACATAAGTGTTGAAGTTATGATCTACTATTATTGATCGAGCGAAGCGAGATCTCCAAATCAACTTCTGCAAATCGGCGTTGTATGTATGTATGTTTGTTTGTCCGAGGATAACTTTCGAAGCGTTAATCCGATCATCGTGAAATTTGATACATAGGTAGGTAGTGATGGCACAATTTCGTTGTGACTAAATGAGCTAAAAATGTATAGGGGTTGTTGAGATATTGGGGTTCAAGAGGGGTAAAAAAAATGAAAATGTGACTATTAGATCAAATGGGACGTCAAATAAAACGTCTTTGTTTGTACATTTTAACCCCGTTTTTATTTTTAGTTTGGTCAGTGGCACTAATTTATCAATCATAGATTAAGGCCGGCATGCACAAAGATCAATAAACGTATTTAGCGACTAAACATGTTTTAATTTTACGTATTTGTATGATTTGACCACTCCTATCCTATAATATTCACTATTTTAATTAGTTTATAATACTTACACAGTAATGTAACTGTGAATTTAAGTATTAATAAAAAAAATATAACAAATAAATAATTAGCCCCTAAATACGTTTAGGCATCATCGTTGTGCAAGTCGCCCTGAGAATAATATTTATTTTGTTATTTGGGACAATCGCGAGATCTCAGTTTTGGCGAACCACTAGTTTTATTTGATTTCAAAAATTATCGACCCTGGTCTAACGGTAAAAATGTTTGCATAATCTGCAAATCTTTCTTCCAATAAAGGAATGACGTGCTTACTTAAATACATATTTTAAAGCGACGTTAAACTACGGTACTTACTTACCAACCAACATGCAAAAAAATCACCTGCTAATGCACTTTTGTAGGAAAACTAACAGGTTTCCCTTACAAAATTCAAAACCATTTTGCAGGTAGGTAACTTCTGTCACATTCCGTCGGCAAACTAGTTTCGACCTTGTAAGCTCACACCTAAGGTTTTGTTTTCAACTGTTGAGCTTGTCGCTAGGCTTATATTTTTTGTTAGCAAACATAATGGTTTGTCGGATATTGCGGCGGTAAAACTAATATATCAAGATCGTGACTTTCTATCAAGTGAAGATTATTTATTTATTTTTTAAATAGAAGCTTAGAAAGAAGTGTTTTTGCCTGGATCGTGCAAGTACACAAAGGAATATGCGTATCGATGGATTCTATTGTGCCTATTCGGATCAAACAACTGATCGGTATTGGTTTTTTTCCTGGCAACGATTTTCTGTTTTTTATCTATCTATATATATAATCGCCTACAATCACCAAGATGAACAGAGAGGAGTCGTCAGTACAGCACAGGACCATTGATGATACCCAAAGAAAACCAGCTTATACCTACTATGAAGCACTTTAGGTTTTATAGTCATGGGCTCTTGTATTAATAATTTTTGTATTTTTAAACGTTGCCTGAAATAAACGTTTTATAAAATATTTATAAATAATTAGGGCATAGGCAGGGTAAGCTAGGGTTTTTAACCCTGTAAGTTAAGCCTGTTTTCTCAGGACATTTCCTGCTTTTTGGGGTGTCCTGGGTTGTTCTGGATAGTTTTTAAGTAGCGTCCTGGGGTTTTAAAGGGTTCTGTGTTTTAAAATTCAGTCACCATTACTGTCTCCAATCGTTTTGCCACTAGGCCCGCACCTCGCAAGTGAAGGTCGTTGACACTTTTTAAAACAAATAAGCAATGTGGAAAGCTTTCTGTACCTTTTGCAATAAAAGCTTATGCGAGCTCTCATGAGGATTCCAAACACAATAGTGCGTCCTGGTTTTAAACTAAAATGTTCTGGTATTTCTACCTCCAAATCCTGGAATTCAAAATTTCGAGATGCCAACCCTAGGGTAAGCCTTAGGCAATCGCCCTGCTAGGAAAAGCAAATATTAATGAATGAACGAATGAAAATTCTTTATTATACCTTACAAGCTAAACACAACAGATATAAAAATAAAAAATAAAACAAATAACTGTAAGCATAATGGGCGGTCTTATCGCTTAACAAAGCGATATCTCCCAGACAACCTTTGGATGGAGAGGATCATTGCTTAATGGAAGATTGGCCGAGGTGTAAAAAGAATAAACTTAATAATAGAAAAAGAAAAATTACTTAACCTTAATTAAATCCATGTAAATCGAATATGTAGGTACATTACATATCTACCTTAGTATTTAATAATTAAATTTGACGTATTAATTTAATTTTTTAAAACTCTTCTAATACTAGTGGTTCGCCCGAACTGAGATCTCGCGAGTCTCCAATAAAAACAAAAAAAAATATTCGTAATCTTTGGCTATTAAAATAGTGGCACGAAATGACTAACCATTTTACTTAAAGTAAAGTAAAAAAAAAAGTAAAAAATTTTATTTATTGACATAATTAAGTATGGCATAGTCAAATTTGAATCCATAGGCTCCCGAACTAGTTAAAAAACTGTATTTCAGGTGCCAGTGGCTTCTCCCATCATGTGTATATTTTAAATTATGTCTAGCAAAGATAGGATAGTTAAGTTTAAGCATTAATTAAAAAGAATAAATCATATAACTAAAAAAGTAAGTATTTAAAAGAAATACTTAAGCTCTCTCAAATTCAAGTCTGTTACGTAGTAGGTGCTATACTTAGGCGCATGTTTGTTGCACTTGACCTACAGTTTCATTCAAATTACAGGTAACGGGAGTTCATGTAAATTGGTTACACTTTTTTGGGGTAGTAATTGCAGTTATTCTAAGTTTCAGACTTTTCTCTATATTTGTGTTACTAAAGCTACACGCATACTAAATTTCGGCATTGTGGGGTCATGGTGTACCCTGTGAATTTTGTCAAAGTTCAGTTTTTATTATGGCTAATAGCTTAAAAACTACAAAGTTTAAACTAACTAGTGGATCGCCCCGAACTGAGATCTCGCGAGTCTCACCATAAAAACAATAAAACTATTATTCATAATCTTTGACTATCAAAATAGTGCCACGATGTAAATAACCAACTAACTTGACCTACAGTTTCATTCAAATTACAGGTAACGAGAATTCATATTAATTGGTTATTCTTTTTTGAGGTACAAATTGCAGTTATTCTGGATTTCAGACTTTTGCCTATATATTTTTTTTATTTATTTATTTATTTAAAACAATACATCTATTATTGCAGGTTAGACCTAATACAATAGAGTAGTCATCAAATTTGTGATACTCAAGCTACACGCATCCCAAATTACAGCACTGTGGGGTTACTGGTGTACTCTGTGAATTTTTTCATAGTTCAGTTTTTATTATGGCTAATAACTCAAAAACTATAAAGACTTTACCTACGTATAAAGTTTCACGGTAATCGGATCAACGCTTCGAAAGTTATCCTCGGACAAACAAACATACATACATACATACAACGCGGATTTGCCCAAGTTGATTTTGAGATCTCGCTTCGCTCGATCAATAATAAAAACGGCAGGTGGTAGCGGGTTCGATTCCCGCCGCGGAACAAATGTTTGCATGATCTACAGATATTTGTTCCGGGTCTGGTTGTTTCTTTATATATTATAAGTATGTATGTATTTACAAAAATAAAAAAATGAATATAAGTATTCTATCAGTTATCTGGTTCCCTGTTATTATTATTGTTATTGTTATGGTTATGTGGTTATCTGGTTAAGCTCTGCTTAATTTGGGGCTAGATAGCGCTGTGTGAAATGTCCAGCAATATTTATTTATTTATTTATATTTATACATACAAAGCCGATTTGCCCAAGTTGATTTAGAGATCTCGCTTCGCTCGATCAATAATATTTAAAAAGACTCTAAATTCATATTTTATAACATTTATAGATTTCTCGTCAATTGTCAGAAAGAAATACTGACTTTCAATGACAATAAATTATGTGTGCTTTAAATTGACATACCCAGATACTTTGCAGAAATGACAAGGGCTTCGTAAAGATCTACTGCATGCCGCCGCCCGCCCCGGGAGCCTCGCTGTTATTGCCCGCTGCGCTATAAAGAAAATACCTATTTTGCTCGCACTTATTGTGGAACAAATAGTCGTTTTCGAATAGATGGGATGAAAATCAGTATTTATGCACACCGGGGACTATTCTCGTCCTGGACAGAGACAGCAAATGAGCTAATGCTTCGAATTCGAGAGAGTGGCAAGACGGTACCGATATGTTTTTAGGTCACAAGTTCGATGCTCGCAAAATGTTCTACACATGAGATTAGTGTTCACTGTTGCCTAGGTATTTATTTATATTCTGTGGTACGTATTCACTTGCCCTAAAGGTACTTTCTATAATATACTTCTTTACTTACCGTCGCGCGGCGTAACTCGTGAGCTGACACATATAAAAAAGTAATTTCACGCGCAAAAAATAGGTCATTATATTGGAGCCATATAGGTATGGTTCCAAACGACGTCCACGCTGTAAGCCAGCCAGGCAGGTGTTGCAGCCTCGGAAAAATACTAGGCAGGCCTAAAATATTATTGTGTGTTAGGTAGGTAGGCATATTGGCATATACGTAGGTGTACTATAGGTATTATGATGAGTCCATCCGCTGTCTGTGAGTGAACGAGCTCGTCCGTATCCGTCCGTAGCATCGCTCGAATCGCATACAACACAATAATTTGTAATTTGTGTGACACAAGTAGGTACACAACTCACACAATGCCCGCCGGCCACTCGGAGCGAGCGAGCTGGCATCGCCGCGCCGCGCCCGTCATAGCGTATTAACGGGCATAGCGGGCGGGTGATGACGCGATCGCGCCAAAGAGTAGGTAGGTATGTACCTACACAGAATTGGCTCAGAAGTTAAGTATAGTACCTACAACAAACGAAAACAGGCGCCGCCGGCCGCCGCGTAGTACAACGTGCGATAACATGTGATTATAATAATATACCTACCTATGCCACGCACACATATTATTATTATCACGTGATATCGCACGTTGTACTAAACTTAACTTCTGTAGGTACCTAACTATTTTGTGGCTATAGTTTGATAAATAATCCAATTCATATTTTTGGCGTTTAGTGAGCTGCCAACTTTGAGAGAAAAATAAATAGGGACGTGAAAAATGAACAGTTGATCTGAAGACTCATTAACTTATTGAGCTGACGAGAGATTGAAATAAAACTTGTGCAATGAGGGGTTTTCGCAGCCATATTTTTATAACTTTTAGCAGATGGCGTTGATTAACAAAGGAAAGTGAATTGTCAATGTCAGTTGCCGTCATCATTATTTTCCAAGGAACTTGAAAATAATAATTTGTGTTTGTTTATCTGACGAAGTGAGATTGTTTTAGGCAAATTTTGATACTTTGTCTTTGCGATTTCGGCATATAAATGTGGGGGAGCATATAAATGTAAATTAAACAAGTAGGTAGGTAGGTACATACTACCTAGATATTTATAAAGTTCCAGTACCTAGGTATTATTTGCAAATGCCTAGGTACTTAAATAGTAGATAATAGGTTGTAAATAGGTTCTGAGTTAATCGAACTGCAGCGATGGTAAGTCAACGGCACATTTGGCAAACATTTGAGTAGGTAGGTGAGGTGGAGTGGTATTGTAGGTATTTGGACCTACAATCGCCCCATCTATTCTATCGCTTCCCTTTTCATCTACATTAAGCCACGGCGCACACCGACACCCGTGCGAGCGAAGTCGCAATCTCCAAGCGGCAGGCGGCAACGCCCCGCATCGCTCCGTCTCGCTCAGTATCGCTAGCGCCTCGCTTGCGACGGCCGCGCGCGTCCTAAGTAGTCCCAACACCGCGATTTAATCTTGAACTATTCTAGTTGTCGCTATGGCGATGAACTCTCACAAATACCGAGAAAAGTTGATAGATGAAGTGAAGAAGTACCCAGTTCTGTATGATACGAAACACGAAAATCACAGAGACATTGACGTGAGGGACCGCTGCTGGCTGGAGATCTCGAAGCGACTTGGCGCTAACAGTAACTACCTACCTAATACTGTTTTATGTGCAAGCGATTGTCGTCTTTATGACGATGATAGGGATATGTGTTTTGTTTAGCTAATCAGAGTTAACCTAACCATAACCAACCACATATCATTATTTGTGGATCCTAACCTTATTTTGTATAGGTACCTACCTAATTAGGCCTTTGAAGAATCCTGTGTCTGGAATGTTGACTTTTCTCACTATAAATATTGTCTTGCAGGTGAGGCCCTGAAGAGGGAATGGAAGATTCTCCGCGACTCGATGCGCCAGGCGCTGAAGCGCAGCAAAGAAGGTGCCACCACGAAGGCCGGGGAGCCCTGCAAGAAGTGGCGCTTCCAAACCCGCATGGCCTTTATACTGCCCTACGTCACCGTCAGACGGTACGCATACAAAAGCTCTTTATGCTATTATTTCACCCTTCCCTTTGCTGGACAAAGATCTCCCCAAACCCCTCTTTCCTATACGTTTTGTTTGCGGTCTTCCATCATACATATAGCATACTCTCTGAAAAGCGTCGAGTCGAGATCGTCTCGCAACGTTTTCCGCAACGAAGTAAAGCTACATCAGACTGCCAAGGTAGGACCTATAGTATAGACCTATTTAAAGAATTTCAAGCAATTATTGTGGCATCACAGCTTCTTAGCGAGCGGCCGTCCAAACTTTGTGATTGTGTTTGGGGGTGATTCTGAGCTATGTTTGGCGGAAATTAGTGCATCTGGTTCAATTTAATTATGGTTTTTAATTTTGGCAATGTCCGTTTGGGTTTTGTAGCTCTGCTATAATAGTCATGTTGATTAGTTTTAGCTGGTTTATACACTCAACACCAATGCTATCACCAATTAAAAAATCAAAACTTGTTAGGTCGCACAAAATCCGATGCATACGTTCAGCAGTCAGCGCCCAGGGGACGTCCTGTAACTGGTAGTGTTATAATAATGATTGTCAATTACAGGCGGCGAGAAATAAAGCATCATGTGAAACTGGACCAGTCGGAGGAGCACTCGGAGCCAGAGCAGAATAAGGACGCAGAGGTGTGGGAGGGGCACGAGCAGCGGGGGGAACACGACGCCTTGGACCTGTTCTTCGCGAGCGTCTGCCAGAGCACAAAGCAGCTTCCAAGTAAGCACCAGGCCACCGTGAAGAGGCAGGTCCTGGACGTACTCCTGAGGGTTGAAGAAGACGCCGAGGCGGACGAGTCTAAGCCGTTCGGGGAAGTCCCTTAGCCACGCCTCTACACTAGGTACTATTAAAGCCTAAAGCAAACCTGAAAAAGAGAAAGCTAAGGCTCTCGAAGCTAAAACGTACTTTACCATACAAATGTAATGCATCATGCAAGTACGCTTTACTAATACCGCTGCGACAACAGCTGCATAAGTCCATATTCCGCACAAGGGACAAGGTGGTACGACGATAATTATGTAATGGGAGTCTGCCAACTACCGCGGAAACTGTTAGGATTCGGGGGAGACCTTCACCCAGCGCTGAGACGAGTGACGTACTGTTCGAGATAATAATCGATTTATCATCATCATTAAATTAGCTACAGGACGTCCAGGGCGTTGCTGAACATAGGCTATAAGGTTTTATAATTTTTAAGCAATATGTAATTATGTAATTGTAAATAAACTTGCATAAACGAGTAAACTTAGTAGTTGTTACCTAATGAGGCACCGACCTATTTATCTGGCTAAAGCTACACATATTGACATTCAGACATTTTATCATTTAGATTTTATGAAATTCAGTCAATTTGTCACTTAATTACCCAATGCCCACTACCACTAAACCCAATGCATTTTTCCATATAAAACCGCTAATTAGCGGTTCTGAGAAAAAAAATAGAATTACAATACGATGCATGCCCTTTAAGTTTTGTCGTTTGAAGAAAAAAACACAACTAGAACCTTATAGTACTTTTTATTGTTTTTCAAAGTATTCACCGCGTAGCTTAATACACTTTTCCATTCGCTCAAACCAGTTATTATAACATTTATTCCACTCTAAAGTGGGGGTGTTCAAAATGGCTGACTTGAAAGCGTCGACTGCTTCTTCACCGGACTGGAACCTTTGACCACGAAGACTTTTCTTAATTTTAGGAAATGTAAAGAAATCGTTAGGGCTTAGGTCAGGACTGTATGGAGGATGGTCAAGAATTTCTACTTTTTCCTGCTTCAAATACTCAATCGTTTGACGAGCGCTGTGTGAGCTTGCGTTGTCGTGGTGCAGGATGATGCGTCGCTTTGAGTTAGATTTTCGAAGTTCGGCGATGACTTGTGGTAAACAAACTGTAGTATACCACTCTGCGTTAACCGTTCTACGATCTTCAAGTGCAATAGTCGCAACATGGCCGGTTTTTCCAACGAACGTGGCCACCATCTTCTTTGAAGTGCTTCGAGAACGAACAACTTTAGTCGGCTTTGGCTCGTCTTGAAAGACCCAGATTGTAGATTGTTGTTTGGAATCAGGATCGTAGGCATAGATCCAAGATTCGTCACCACTTATGATGTCGTAGACGTGATTTGACTCCCCTCGGTTGAACCTTTGCAGAGTTTTCTTACACCATCTGACGCGGGCCGCCTTGTGATCGTCGGAAAGCAGATGCGGTATCCAACGGCAAACTAGCTTTCTCACACCAAGCGCTTCATGCAAGATCTTCTGAATGGTTGTCCCTGAGATGCCTAATAGAGCCTCTATCTCTCGATACGTCACATGACGATCTTCGAGAATTAGTTGTCTCACAGCAATGATGTTATCTTCAGTGAAGGCGGATTTTGGGCGTCCTTCGCGAAATCTGTCACTAACACTAGTATGTCCACGCTGGAATTCTAAATACCAGCGTTCGACAGTCCGCAGACATGGGGCTACATCACTGAACACAGATGTTAGCTCTTCTAAACACTGAAGCCGTGTCAGGCCTCTTCTAAAGTTGTAGAAAATTATTGCACGAACATTTTCCTTAGAAAGATTCATTTTCGTACGTGACCTGACAGATTCAAATCGAAACTGTGACTAAACAATAGCATTAATCCTAATACTTTCAACTGTTTTGAGATTCAAAATGTAAACACATTCGAATATAGAACAGTTCCAAATTCAAAATTGCCGGAAAATATGGAAACGACAGAACTTAAAAGGCATGCCTCGTAGTACAATAGTACAAAGATTAGGCGTCTCTCAGCCGCGGATACCTAATCTTTGTACATTTTGACACTCATGCCTTTAAACCCTTTGGACGCTTTGTTTTGACTTCAGAAGGTTAATTCACGTTCAAACGGTCTTATGTATTCACGCAATGACAATTTATAATGATATGAGTTAACTGATATGCGATTTTAGACGAATTATATCAAGTTATGTAGGTAGCAGAATGCCAAACTATTCCTATTCATTTCATAAACCAATCGCGATTGGGTCAACTGTCGTTATGTTTTTAAAATGTTATTAGATACGTTAATTATTTATTATTCAGATATTGCATCGACAATTGTTACAGCCGTACAGCCCTTATTAGCCAGATTTAGGAGCTTTGCTAATTACTAAATGTGACGTAATAATCGCCGAAGCAGTCGCAAGTCGCAAATTAAATAAACTTTATTGCAAGAATGATAGGTACCTACATAGATGTAATAGT
The DNA here is from genome assembly GCA_963924445.1 of Philereme transversata. Taxonomy (NCBI): domain Eukaryota; kingdom Metazoa; phylum Arthropoda; class Insecta; order Lepidoptera; family Geometridae; genus Philereme; species Philereme transversata. The sequence goes on along the minus strand of OZ004343.1, from coordinate 254,998 downwards.
TGGAATACAAAATAATCTAAAGCGATCAAAAACAAACAGTAAAGCAGCAAAGGCGAGAAGGTCTGCGAGTCGAAGACAGGAGAAGGAAGATAAACGTCGTTGTAGCTCCCTCCCTCAGATTTATTGATGAAGGTCGAGGACTCGAGTAGGCGCGCCTCCTGGCTCTTCACCCGGCACCACCCGCACAGCCGCCGCCGCCTCCTACGCCGCTCTAGCCCAGGATGAAGGCATTGGCGGCAGTGGCGGTGGTTGTATTTAATCCCGACAAGTGTTTTTCGTAGGTACTCCAAAAGAATTTTGTCCTGTTCGTCCATTTCCACGATTTGCGTGTTCAGACCGACGATGTACTCTTTGGTATACAAGACGTTGAACAACTTTCTCAAAGAGTGCGAGTAGTAGGTGGCGTACGTAGGTAAGGTCTGAAACTGTTTCCAGTTGGGGTCACTGTTCCACCAGCCGGCGAACCAGCCCGTGCCCTCCTCGTGGTGGTGCCGTACGTAGCTGTACACTGTGGTGATATCCCGTTCCCAGTCTTCCAGTTTACGGAAGGCGAACGCGAATCGGTAGCGAAGGTTGCCTTCGTACTTATTTATTATATACTCGACATCTTACAGCCTGTTCACCAACAATCATTATTGTTAATACGAAAAAAGCTACCTACAAGTATATTGTGTTGAAGCTAAGGATAACTAGGTACACATAGAAACAAAGCCCAGAACTTAATATGGCCCTTGTCACTCTCGTGATTTGGAGGATTCCAATGTTACCTCACTTATCAAAATGCGTCAAGCCGTTTAGCCTACACGATGCGCCAAATAAACAGACATACATACATACACTTTTTATTCCTCCTTCTCAGCAGTTGCTAGTCGGCTAAAAGGTAAGTATATTATATCAGACAAACACAGGAAAAAAAAACTACGAAAAGTTATCATAGCAGTGCATCACACACAGCACATGCACCCCATGCATCTCCCCAGTACTGCGGACTCAGGTCTCTCTGCAACCGACTTCAGGATTCCGTTGGTGCTTCCTCGAATTCGGCGTATTAGTGAGAGTGACTTTTTGCGCATGATCGCATAAAGACTATCAGTCCTCGCGTCAGCAGACTGTCCGAGGCGCTATAAAATCGAGGAAGCCTCACTAGAAAAAGGCGTTGTTGTATTAAACACGGAGAGCGTTGCAGGCCAGGCAAGTTCAGGCAACGCAGTCAGCCAGCTGGCAGACAACATACAAGAGTGAAATACCTAGAACCTACCTGCACCGGATGTATGTACAACAGAGGAATACATATCTATTAGTTAAATTAAACTTTGACAAAATTTACAGGGTACACCAGTGACCCCACAGCGCTGAAATTTGGTATTCGTGTAGCTTTAGTGACACAAATATAGGCAAAAGTCTGAAATCCAGAATAACTGCAATTTGTACCCCAAAAAAGAGTAACCATATTACATGAACTCCCGTTACCTCTAATTTGAATGAAGCTTTACTATAGGTCAAGTTAGATAGTTATTTATTTCGTGCCACTATTTTGATAGTCAAAGATTACAAATAATATTATATTTATTTAGTTTTAATCGAGACTCGCGAAATATCTGTTCGGGGCGAACCACTAATTATTTTATTCCATACTTAGCGTCGTAATGTCTGACAGGCCTTACAGCATCGAGTCCCAGCTCTCTGGTACGTTGAGTTCCAACCGGATGCCCTCAAGGAGAGCTTTATCGAGGGGCCCTTGGTCAGGCTTCGGGCCAGCCATGCGGTCCCTTCGAACCGAACGTCACGATGGGAGATGTAGGACGTCACCATCACCTCCGCCACCGCCGCCGTCATCTAAGCCCAGCAGGCGATGGTCTCGCCAAATAATAAGTATAGTTAGGTACCTACTGTTGGCCTCTTCCAGACGAGCAGCTTTTTGCTGTCGACAGCCAAAAGCAGCGCCCGGTCTATTTGAAGTAGACTTACAAAAAAAAGACCTGTCAAGTGTGAGTCGCGCACTGCGCGTTCCGAAACTAGAGGTTTATAAGTTAATTCTAGTTATGTGACGAAGAAAACTTTTAAACAGATATGATATTCAGATTTTTCATTTAGCAAGATCAGAGGGGGGGGGGGGGATTTTATCGACATTTTTCATTATAACTCCTAAACAGTACAAAATAAAATAAAATCCAGAAAAGTGCGGTTCAGGAATCGGGTCTCGCAGTTTTTTCCAAGCTTTTCCTGAAATTCAGAATAAAGACTATATTTTTTATGATTTAACTACAAAAGTATAGTTTTCAGATTTTTCTCTTTGCTTGTAGTATAAGACGATATTACTTGCCAAATTTCATAGTTCTAGGTCAACTTAAAGTACCCTATAAATTTTGATTTCCATGAGTGTCTAAATATACGTTTATGCGGCATAAACGGCCGTATTTTTTTTATTTGTTAACTTTAACAATTTTGATTTTTTCACAGCTTCAAGGGACCTGAGTAACTGAGTCTATGGTTTTCATTTCCGTTCGGTCCGTTTTTTCCTTTCGAGGCACGGAACCCTAAAAACAAAATGGTTTTGGAATGTGTAAATCTATCTCTTTGATATGACCTATCCTTCACTTAGGTAGTTAAACCCTATTTAGAAAAAATGCCACCATTTTGACTCTTTTGGCCATCAAAATGTAAATATTATTGATTTTTTTACTTGGAATCGATAGAGGAAGGTCAGTTGGTTGGTACTATTATATATACATATAACTATTTATTTCAAATTTTAAGCCGATAGGTTCAGTAGTTGCTGAGATAATCTGCTGTGACAGACGGACGGACTGTCCGTCCGTCCATACCTAAGGATTCCGTTTTTACCATTTTGGTCGGGAACCCTAAAAGGCGCACCTGTAGCTAGATGCGTAACCTATGCTTGTGGTGATGAGGTAGATGAAGCAATATTTGCTTGCTTTCATAAAATATCTAGTGTGAGAACTTGAACACAACAACATGCCTGCCTAAGTGCCTAGGTACATAGCTGTACCGTAGCTATACCTACTTCACCCGTTTGCGTTTGTGTAACCATCCCCGCGCGCGCTCGGTTACCGCAGGCTCGCATGCCCGCCGCGCATGCGTCCTGCCGTCTCGCTATCCGTCCCGCTCGCTCGCTCACTCTTCGCCGCGCGCTCGTCGCTTGCACTCGTGCGTAAACAAGAGCGCGGAAGACGCCGGGATGGCCGGGAATGACGACGTTCCCCCGAAAAAAAACCAGTTTAAATGCATAGTTCCAGGATGCCGCTCCTCGACGAAGACCAACATAGCGAAGCTACACTCGTTTCCATGGAGGGACATGCCGCGGTGAGTTCATTTCAATAATCTTCTTACCCACCATAATGTGGTTTGTTTGAAATGATGTGGATGAAGACAGCCGTGGGGTGGCGAGCGGGCGAGTGGAACGAACTTGTTGATAGGTAGGTAGGAAGGAACTAACATAATATTAGTTAAGTACCTAAGTAAGCTACTGCTTTCGTAGTTGTACAACATGGCGTTTGGCGACTAATGGTGAGAAAGATCCCGTGCCGAAACTCATCACATTCCGTTTGACACGTGTTCTTAACCCCTAGCGCAAAAAGAGGGCTGGTTCCCTAACAAGTAATAGGTAGTTTGTCCGTGTGTTATCTAAAGGTGTTATGAATGAGTTTGAAGTCTGTCTGCCTGTAGACTGTAATTAGCACCGTAGCTAACTACCTCCCAAACAGATGGACTTATGTAGGTATATTTAACCCTCGACGCAAAAAGATGGGAAATAGGTATTATGCGTTAGACGCCTATTGGCTGTGTATCTGTCTGTAGCATCGTGGTAGGTACCTACTACCCACCTACCCTACTACACCTTAATTCTCAAAACGATGGACCGATTTGGACGCGCTTTTTTATCCGGAGCGACGACAAGGCACGAACGAGCGGAGAAGTGCGTTTAATTAGGGTGTGAGGTTGTTTGTATATGTATGTGCAAAATATGAATGTTTCCAATTATCTCCAAAACGGTTTGACCGGTTTAGTATTTATTCACCATTTCATTACATTGCATGATACTGGTATGTCAAAAATATATAACAAATTTCAGTTAACAATAAAAATAAATAAAAATGTATTAATTACAACTAAACAGAACATCGGAAAAAACAATTGGCTACAGTAGATAGGTAGGTAGTTTTTCTTGCATGTTTCTCACATAAATTGTTTATTATACACATTTTCATTAAGAGGTCCAGCAAATTGAGTACCTACATTACAAATGGTACCATGCAAGGCATATATATGTATATGTCACAATCAATATTCTCTATGTAATTTATTTGTGTCTCTTAAATAATTTCTTCGTCAAAATTATTGCATTTTATTTTGTTTACTGTAGAAATTGTACTTTTCTTTAATATGTGTGGTTGTAAATTCTTATTTCCGTCTCACCATTCTTCTTTTCCTCTTCGCCATTCTTCTTTCCTTTTTCACACTTCTTCTTTATTTTGTTTAATGTATGGTCGGTTATTTACAAATGGGTTAGGCGTGTTTTCTTCTAAAATAATAGTATGGACTATTAGGCAGTGGCAGTGCAAGTAAACGATCATACCTCCGCATCCTGAGATGCTATTGATTCGTAGGTGTGAGTATTTACTAATCAGAGGGCACGGATTCTGATAAATGTTGCCGTTAACGCGTAAACTAATTTAAACATTATTTAAATGGAGATAATTGCCGTAAAGGCTGAGTAGAACAGGGCTGACTACTGGTATGGGTGTTTTACCCTATTCATTATTTGACAATGCCCATCTACAGCAGCTATAATCTTAAGTACCTACCTACTTATTAATCAGCATTTCATATGCATTTACGCATCTAAATGAGTGATTAATTGCTTGTCTGTTTCTAGCACCTCCGAAATGATAGTGCAATGAGCTACTATGTACATAAAGCTTATGTAATTAGCTATTTAATTATTATTATTGATATAAACAAATATTGTATTGTGTCCGTACGGTTTGAATAAATGAGTGATGAGTAGGTGTGAGTATTTAAATGGTAAAATGGGTGGTTTTCTAAGAACAGTTTTAGTTTAAATCCTTTCAAAGGAAGTCGTGTTGACAGATGCTTATTGTACATAGCGAGCTTTATGCAGGTAGGTAGGTACCTTGTGTTTAGATTTTAGATACGCCGACGCAAAAAGAGGTGGTAGGGTTTTATAATTTTGTGTAAATTCACTTGTTACCTAGCTAGGGTTCTTAGCTTTAAAAAAGTGGCACTCCGGGGGCCGTATTACCTAAGCAAAATTGCTGTCGCTTTGCTATCGCTACTCAGGCCATCCCTTTCACATGTACAGTACGTACCTCACGTGTGAAAGGGATGGCCTGACTAGCGATAGCGAAGCAACAGCAATTTGGCTTAGGTAATAAGGGGGCCGGAGTGCCGACAGAAGTGAAAACTTGAACAATTACGAGATACTTACATACAGAGGCGTCGGTAACGGTAACAGTGTCGCAAGTTCAATGGTTTTTGCCCATCTCAAAAAATGCCAAACGCGCCTAAAGAAGTTCTCACTTCAAAATAATAAAATACAAAACATTTATTTCAAGCAATTATGTAAAACGACACAACACAAATATGTGTGACTAGTTGTTGCCCTACCACTACTAAATGTGTAGGTAACCTAGAAATAAAGATAAACTCGCTGTTGCAACTTGACTTGACACCCCATTTGTATCCCATGGGACCTGATTTATGGGATAAAAAGTAGCTTATGAGTTAATCCAGGTTATAATCTACGTAGATACTAAATTTCATCGAAATCGGTTCGCCGATACGACGTTATTGAGTAACAAACAAACAAATAAATAAGCAAACATCCAAACTTTCGCATTTATAATATTAGTGTGATGAAGATCAGGTCAGCCGAACTGAAGATTATCACCACTTTTCCTTTTTGGTGATTCTTTTCGATCTCAGCTGTGAAATGGAAAATTAAGGTACCTATCTATTTGTACATCCTAGCCTCCTACCTATTGCAGTTTGGAAGATGGATGGGTCTCGGCTTAGTTTGATGCCAAACAATTTTGTTACCAGGTACCTATAATACTTATAATATAGTTATAGTTACCGAGCACCTCATGTTTTGTGAATGCCATAACGGTGAACTATGGTGTTGAGTTGACGGAGCACGATTGTAACTTTATAATTTCTTTTAGAATAAAGCTGGTCAGGTACAGTCGGAATATTGAATCGTAATTCGAAGGCAAATCCATACAAAATCTATCAGACACGTTCCTAGGTAGGTACTAAGTAAGTAGTAATACCTACCTAGTAGTCAAGTGGGGTATCATATCAAACAGATTGATTTACAAATTCCAAAACTATTTGTGTATCTTCTTTATTTGTACAGATGATAAAAAATATCGAAAAAAATACCGTTCCACTCCCTATCTACAAAGTTTGCGAAATTAAAAATCTGAAAACTCAGTTTAATTTACCATAGTTACTATGTTTTTAGTTTAAGCTTGCTATGTACTACTTAAATAAAAATAAAAATTGTTTATTTCAAGCCGTTGACTCATACATGGTGCAAAAGAAATGGAAATTAAATTAAAATTATTTAAAATTTACTTGTATTTAATTATGTCTATATAAATTGGCTGCCGCAGAACCGTTGAGGTAAACGTGTTCTGGAGTGGAGACCACGTTTAGGCAAGCGAGGTGTAAGACGTCCTCCGGCTAGATGGAGTGACGATTTGCGCGCTGTGGCTGGCAAGGATTGGATGAGAAGAGCTGAGGATCGGGCTCAATGGCACACCCTGGGAAAGACCTACGTCCAGCAGTCGACTGTTATAGGTTGATGATGAATTAAATAATTATTTGATATCTAGAACGAATGTTTTATAGATTTTTCAGTTTTCTTGATTTACCATGCACATGACTAGAAGGCGCCGCTTTATTAACGTAAATAATCCTATCTATGTTCGGAACCCTCTATGCCCGAGTCCTCCTCGTACTTGACCTCTATCCTTCAACCCGCGGTTTCCGGCGGCGGGAATCGAACCCGCAGCCTTCTTAGAACCCTAAGTCCTTAACTTTTGGAAGGCTCCGTACTGCCTATATTTATGTTATTTATCAGCGCCATATAGGTAGTTAATTTCTCAAAAACTGTTCTAGATTAGGGTTGCCAACCGTCCTGTTTTCCCAGGACATGCCCTGCTTGTTGGGGTGTCCTCAGCTGTCCTGGATAGTTTTTAAGTAGCGTCCTGGGTTTTTAAAGGGTCCTGTGTTTTAAAATTCACTCACAATTACTGTCTCCAATCGTTTTGCCACTAGGCCCGCACCTCGCAAGTGAAGGTCGTTGACACTTTTTAAAACAAATAAGCAATGTGGAAAGCTTTCTGTACCTTTTGCAATAAAAGCTTAAACGAGCTCTCATGATTTCAAATAAACACAATAGTGCGTCCTGGTTTTACACCGAAATGTCCTGGTATTTCTACCTTCAAATCCTGGATTTCAAAATTTGGAGATGGCAACCCTATTCTAGATAAGACTTAATGAGGGGGGGGGGCTTTTTTCTACATTTTTATCATTGTTTTGGAGTGACAAATACATAACGAATGTTTTTATTTCAATAAAAAGTGTGTGAGTTAAGCCCTTTTATATGATACCCGCCCTCCCTTTACCTATTTACTCTATTTTGAAATATTTTACTTGCAAAGTAGGTGGGCCAAGCCAAGTACCATTAACTATTATTCCAAACTTTATGTCAATAGCTTCCGTAGTTGCTGAGATAGTCAGCTGTGACAGACGGACAGAAAAAAAGGTTGCACCATAAGGGTTCCGCTTTAACTATTTTGTGCTGGAACCCTAAAAACCGCGTTCGAATCGGTCCATCCGTTCAGGTATGTAATGTACCATACGGTGCCAGATGCAACCGACAGACAGACAGACAGTCAGTAAGTTTTAGTCTACGCGGACGAAGGAAGTAGCGGGTGTTCATTGTTCAACTGTTCATCTAGTTAATTATGTTTTCAGAGCTCAAAAATGGATAGTTGCCGTCGGCTGCCTGGAGCTGCTGGGCGCGCAGCCGAAGGCGCTCCTGCGGCTCCGAGTGTGCGACCTCCACTTCGATAAGAACTTAAAACGTGGGAAAAACATGAAACTATTTGATAACAGCGCCGTTCCTACTCTCAAGCTCGGCAACGTCAAAAAAAGCAAAATTGCAAAAAAGCTGCCGAGAAAAATAAAAAAGAAGAAAATCGAAAACGGAACCCCCGAACCGAGCGCGCCAGAGAGCAACACGCACGCCGGCAGCGGCGGCGGCGGCGGCGATGGAGGTAGCGGGATGAATGCTGCGAGCGGTGCCACGCAAACACCCGTCCGCGTTCCACGAGAACTCGCTCATTTCCTAACCTTCCGGGAAAAATTGTTAAAGAAGAATACTGCACGCACAGGATACGATAATAAATTTGCGGTGTACGCTCTCAATCTATACTTGTCCTGTCCCATGGCCTACCGCGTCCTGCGGAAGAGTCTGCGCCTGCCGTCGCCCGCCCTCCTGTCCCGCGTCGACATCGGCGTCGGAACGAGCTTCAACACTGACCTCGTCAAGTGCTTCGAGTCTAAAATGCAAAAAGTCGACCATCGCGAGAAAGAGTGTGTCCTCTGCATCGACGAAGTGGAACTCTCCAAGAAACTGTTCTACGCGATAGACAAAGACGAGATTGTTGGCCTTGAGGACATCGGTGGCGTGCTGCGTGTCGCGCCGGCTTCGCGAGCGCTCGTGGTGGTGGCGCGTGGCGTTAGCGGTAGCTGGACGCAGCCGCTCGGCTACTTCTACCTGGCGGACGACACTGACGTGAGTGAGCTGGTGGCCCCGCTGCGCAAGCTCATCGCGCGGATCTCACACAGCGTCATCAACTGCCGCGTCCGCGCCATCGTATCGGCGCTCGGCCCTATCTTCGCAGAGCTCGCGACCGCGCTCGGCGTCTCCGTCGAGAACCCATACGCACTCGACACGATTCGATGCCGCCGGATCTGCTTCCTGCACGACCCCGAACAGCTGGTGCTGACGCTGCGCGATACGCTGATGACGTATGACATCAAGTTTCGCGACGTCTCGAGTGACGCCGAACTGCGCGCATCTTGGCGCCATGTCGAGGAGTTGCACCGCATCGATTTGGCGCGCGAGATGCGCCTGGTGCCCGAGCTCACTCGGGCGCACGCGCGGCCCTCGCCTCGCGAGAGCCTGCGCGTGCAGCACGCGGCCACGGTCTTCTCGCGCCGAGTGTCCGCGATGATGGGTGCGTGCGACGCGCTCGACAACAAGAGTGTGGGCACCGCGCGCCTGCTGCGCCTCGTGGGCGATCTGCGCCGCGCTCTCGCCGCGCCTCGCGCGCGCGATCTGCTGCGCGTCACGGCCGCCATCGATGCGGCGTGCTCGGCGCTGAGCGACATGCGCGTGGTGGCGGCGGACGGCGCGGAGCATGACACGGAGGTGTTCGCGCGCTCGCTGCAGGTGACCCTGGCGGGGGCGCTGCAAGTGCTGACGGAGCGAGCGCGCCACAAGGAGCGGGACACGCCGCTGCGTTTCTCGCGCTGCGGGCTGCGACCGCTGCGGCGCTTCATCGAGCGGCTGGAGTGCACGCGCGGGCGGGTCGCGCCGCGCCTCTTCCGAAGGGAATTCCGGCGCTGGACGATGCGGCACTTATTGACGCCGGTGTCGTCCGCGCGGGCATCGCGAGTCGACGACCTGGGGGGCTTGCTGTGGAAGGCGGAAGACGCGAGTCTTGCGGAGTTGCACGGCGGCGGCGGCAGGAGCGTTGCGATACACGTGCTCGACCACCGAGTTGATCTGACGAAGAGATTCTCGTTACCGTACGTAGCGGACTCACTGCTGCGCCAGTGTCGTCGCGCGCACGGTTGCGCTGCGTTCGTTGAGTGGGCGAAGGACGCCGAGCGGTTCCGGAAGTTAATTCGAAATATGGACGCGGTTTTCAAGAAGATATTCGAGAAGAAAGCTTTGAACGCGGTGGGCAGGCTGGCGCTGCCGGCGATGGCCGGGTGTCTCGAGGGCAGCCTGCCGTGCGCGTGCTTCCCGCGGGACACGTTCTGTCGGCTGTTCGTGCGCTTCCGGATCCGCGCCGCACTGCAGACCTACAACAGATCGCTGAAAGGGATCGCTAAGCCCGGCTCGGCGCAGTGGCTGTTTCAATAGATCTGGTATGTGTGCCTACGATAAATAAGTATAAAGATAGGTACTTACATAATAGTAATCTTAAGAATGACATCAGCATTATTACTGCCACATGTTATATTACAGCCTTCAGGAGAATAAAAGGCTCGCATTTAAAATCTTAACTGCTAAAAACAATTATTGAAATGTGATTGATTTATTTTTGATAGCGTTATTGTTTAAGATTCTGATAAGTAATGAGTAGTGTTCAGTTTAAAATTGGTTCTGTACCCAGATAGGTATAATATAATTTTCAACACACTTGCTCGTAAAGTGAGCTTTATTACATCGTTCTTAGGGCCATAAACCGAACTATAACACACACGTGCATAATAATATTACACACTAGTGCATAATAAAATTATCCCTACAAAGTTAAGTTAGTACCTAACTGCAAATTATATGCGAGTAAACAGAGCATTTTCAATTTAACCGGGTAATACAGTTTTGTAACAACAAAGAGGTTTTATGCCACTGAAAATCCATTTACATTTTTGGAATAAATAAATGTATCCCTAATTAGGACGAAAAAACATTTATTATTATCAAATTATTTATAATTCGCAATAATTTGTTATAAAATATTTGCATTTTATCACTAAAATTATAATTTTGAAGTAGGCTGTATGGCTATATGTAATCAATTACCTTACATTTGGCGCGTGCAACTATATATCCGTGGTGCAGTGGGCGAATAGCCGGCTGAGACGCAGGAGGTAGCGGGTTCGATCCCCGCCGCGGAACAAATGTTTGCAAGATCTACAGTTATTTATTTCGGGTCTGGTTGTTTCTCTATATATTATAATTATGTATTTACAAAAAAAAATGTATATAAGTATTCTATCAGTTATCTGGTTCCCATAGTACAAGCTTTGCTTAGTTTGGGGCTAGATAGCGCTGTGTGGAATGTCCAGCAATATTTGTTTATTTATTTATATTTATATCGTTATGAAAATTGTACATTCACCAATTGTTTTAATAATTTTATGCTTAACGATTTATGCAATACATGTTTGTTTTTTCCTCGCAAGTGTGTTGAAAAAGTGCGTATAAAACTCGTGAGCAACTTGCTCACTGACACTCGGTTGATTTACGCCCTCGGCTACGGCTCGGGCTGCAACTCACAGCCTCGTGTTTAATGAGCAACTTAGCTCACTTGTATCATAATATACTATTAATGAACATTATATTTCTTAATAAATATTTTCATATCCTTTTTCGTTGAATTTATTTCTGGTATATAATAAGTACCTATGCATTTATTCATTAATCAGAAGTATCATTTTCAAACGTCAATATTACCGCCTGCTCTTGGACCTTGGGTTGTGTTGTGCAACACTGTCAATGTCGTATAGAATTATCACATATTATAAATCGCATATTCTTATTTCTATAGGCAGGGAGGAAAGTATAAGAAGTTATTTATTTATTTATGAATATAACCTTTATTCAGACACTCAGGGCGACACAACGATGCTTAATCGTATTTATAACTAATCAGAATTCGTTGCCACACACAAGACGAAACAAAAACGGAGTGAGCAAGTTCTCTAGGCATTTTGATGTTGTCTTTGCGACTTTGACAGTTTGACAAGTTTAGAAATATATTTTGTAGCGGAGCATGCCGCGGGTTTATATTGCTATATTCAAATTGTTATTATGTACGTAAAATATTGACTTTTCCAAGTGTACTGTGTTGTGTGTGGAATAAATGAATCTGAATCTGAATGGTGCTTGTTTAGACAACGCCATCTATTACGCTAATAAGAACTACTTTTTTTTTAATCGAGTATGAAAGCCCTCATTATAAATATACTTTATGTATTAGTAAACCACTCTAAACACTAATTAAATAGTCAAACAAACTTGCCCCTGTAAGTGATGTTCGACTGGAATTATGCCAGGTGTTGTCCAGTCCGAAGATGATGATGATAATTTACTCTGTAGTACGGCTTATTTATTCTCAAATCACTTACACTCATTTAAAGACAGCAAAAAACACGGAACACAACGTCCCAATCCTGTCCGTGTCAACCTGCAACTAACTTCATTAAGTTTACAGAATCACTAAAGATTTTTTATTTTACTTCAAGGGTACATCTAAGTATTAGATTAAAGGGTTGGGTGGGACTCATCATCTTTGGACTGGACAACACCTGGCATAATTCCAGTCGAACATTACTTACAGGGGTAAGTTTGTTTGACTATTTAATTATGCCATGTGTTGTCCAGTCCTCGATGATGATGATAATTTACTCTGTAGATGTTAAAAGTCTCATGTAAAATCAAGAAACTTTATCCTAATTTAAATTGTGTATGTTTATGTATAAATTGAAGATATAAAAACTCTACTCAATATTAAACTAATTAATATTATGCAATATAAATAATATGGCTTCTTCTTAGTTAGTTATCTTGATTTAGGATAATTAATTTGGAGAATTCTGTTCTTCATAATCATTTAACTAAATTGTAACAATTAATTGAACAAAACCAATCAATATTATTCTTGATGTAGGTAGGTATAACGTCAGTAAAGTGTTAATTATTAACCAATCGATTGTATAACACATGCAAAAGAGGAAGACTCACCAGTCCAAACGGGGCCGTCCAAAACGGGTATTTCGGAACGGTATCGCGATAGAAGCGATGAACCTTACCTACGTAAAATGAAATTAAATGAAATGATACCTTACCTACGTAGCGTATAGGCGGTGAAAATGCTTTTATACCATAAAATTTATACCACTATTTTCCAAAAAATAAGAATTCAATCGAATGGCTAATTTAATTGATCAAGCGAAGCGAGATCTCCAAATCAACTTGGGCAAATCGGCGTTGTATGTATGTATGTATGTTTGTTTCTCCGAGGATAACTTTCAAAGCGTGTATCCGATCATCGTGAAATTTTGTGTATAGGTAGGTAGTGATGGCACAATTTTGGTGTGACTCAATGAGCTAAAAATGTTGGGGAGTTGTTAAGATATTGGGGTTCAAGAGGGGTAAAAAAATTTAAAATGTGACTATAAGGTCAAGTGGGACGTCAAATGAAAGGTCTTCATTAGTACATTTCAACCCTGCTTTAATTTTTAGTTTAATCCTTGTAGGTTATGAGTCATTAGCCATAATAAAAACAAAACTTTGACAAAATTCACAGGGTACACCAGTGACCCCACAATGCTGAAATTTGGTATTCGAGTAGCTTTCGTGACAGAAATATAGGCAAAAGTCTGAAATCCAGAATAACTGCATTTTGTACCCCAAAAAAGAGTAACCACTTAATATGAACTCCCGTTACACTGTAATTTGAATGAAACTGTAGGTCAAGTTAGTTGGTTATTTATTTCGTGGCACAATATAGTGCCACGAAATAAATAGTCAAAGATTACATTTTTTTTGTTTTTATAATAGATATGCGAGATCTCAGTTCGGGGCGAACCCTAGTGATTGATACCATTCTGTAAGGTTTAGCGCCTTATAGATTACTTACAAATTATTAGTAGACTCAATATTTTTGTTTTGTCATACATACTTAAAACATAAGTAATTAATCCCAGCTCTAGCTGGCTCTATTCTTCATTATAAAAGGTAGAGCCAAATAAGGTTGATACCTCTTAAATGCTGAAGATTAAAGGAACAGGAATCTCTAACTACTATGTTGATTATAAGTTTAAATTATTAAAGTGTTTTGGCTCCTTGCGCTAAAAACAATGTAAGAAGCATAACTGTCTTTATCTAATATTTATTTCTAAACTAGGCATGTATTTTTTGTCAATATAAACATTCTTAATTAATTAAATAGACACATCCGATATGTCATTGTATTTATATGTAGTGAATCTCAATCTAAAGTATCCATAAACTTTATTTTATCATTAGGTGGGTAATTCCTAAAAAAGAAATGATTAGTTTAGATTCATTTGTTCTCTTTTTGTATCCATTTTCACGATTTTTCACACTAAAAACTTGAAAAACACAAATTAAATATTTTCTGTGCGTAGCGACGCGTGAGTACAAAAAACCTAATGAAGTACTTGCAGGTTGACACTGACAGGATTGGGACGATGCGTTCCGTGTTTTTTGCTGTCTTTAAATGATTTGAGAATAAATAAGCCGTACTACAGAGTTAATTATCATCATCATCATTCATCGAGGACTGGATAACACGTCATAGCATAATTGTAATTACCTACCATTAACATGCTATGCTAGAAACTAAACATACATTATAGGTAAGTGTTTTTAGAATGTTTGTTAATTAGTTAGGCATTTTCATAATAAGAGAAATAAAGGTAAAATAGAAACAAAAATAAGAAAGTTACAATGAGAGTAAGAACAAAACAGCTAATGAACCAATTCAAAGTTCTAACCAGTGAGTGATCGAAACTTACAAAAGAACGCGCATTTTGGACGATAGGTCTAATTAAGGAAAATCAACCAGCTTATTGTAACAATTAGCAGATCTGATAAAGAAGGAGGCCAATAATTTAAATTACAATGAGGAACATCAAGGGAAATAGAAGGTACTCGGAACTGTATCACGAAGAGAAGCTGAGGGGAATCAACAAGATACTGCTTTATTACAACACATAGCATAATTAATATTGAAATGTCCGATATCGTTCTTCTTTCTTCCACTGTTTATCACAATGTAACAAAATAACGCACCTATACGTACACTTGAATCACACAACACTAATCAAATCACACTATCGTTTAGGTATCTACAATAAAACTATAAATAGTCGTCCTCACTCACTGCCAAGGTCGATGCGGATCGATGCTGCGAAGGGTGGTAGGCACTAGGTACACAGCGCGTTCGGGCGCGCGGGCGGACGGCGCGGGGCGGTTGGAAGTTGCAACAGTTGCAACCAATCCATAAACCTATAAGTAAGTATGTAGGAGCACATTCAAAGCAGAAACATTTCACAGTACCTGTTACCTACGTAGCGTTAGATCCTGAATAAACTTCGATAATCAGGTACCTTACGCCCGAGATAGAGGTCAACTTACCTATTTCGTCAGTACTAACAATATTGTTACTTACTTGTAATACGTAAGTAACCTATGCAATTTGCAGCCAGCGCTATGGAACAGCACAGGTAAGTATTGCCCCTAAAATAATGAGCACCCTGCTCCCCCGGCCCGCGGTGCAACGGGGCCGCGGGCCCCCGGGGGAAATTGAGGGACGGGCGGGACAGGGCATCAGCTGACGTGTTGCTATGCCGATAACTCACCGAACAGCTGACTGATCCGCCAACCAGTCCCTCAACGCGATCATGGAAATACGCATGCGTCGTATCGACTCCAGCTGAGATCCCACGTCTTTGTAAAATGCATCTTATAACTTGATAGAAGGCGTTGCTTTTTGTTTGACTGGGGTGGTGAACGTGCCCGAACAAAGACTGAATGAAATGAGGAAAACTATAGTATATGTATAAACACAGAAAGAGAATTATTAATCCAAAGTATACATAATAATAATAATAAAAGATGTCAATAATTGAAATTGTAGAAGCAAAGAAAGTAATAGATTACCAATTAACTACCTACCGTAGAGTATACATATATATATGAGTAATATTTTTATATTATTTATTTATTTAGAGAAACCAACGGTGATACAATTTATTTGGACAACTTATAGAACTAAAACGCAAGGCTAATAACAGGTTTCTACGTTTGAACATTGTAAAGAAAGATGTCGGAAACAAAAACATTATTACAAATGTGTGTAGTGTGTCTAAGCAAGCATATCAAGTGATTGTGTAAGTATATGTAATTCTGTGAGTAAATAAAAACCATAAATTCGATAAATTAAGACTGAGTAAAGGAAAAAGAAAAATATACACATAGATGCAGATAATGTGCCGAAGTGATGTGGTGAGCCCATTACACGTGCATTGGATGTTGGCTGGCATAGAAATAACGCTTGCATCATCCGCAACTCCGAAGAACATGCAATTATACACCCTATCACCGGGAGGTAAGGCTGATAATGCACCACTTGGAATCTTCAAAGGGAGTAAGGGGTGATGCAGACAAAGGTAATTTTTGGGGCAATATCTCTGTAACGGACGATCAAAGACGGGACAGGATCGAATCTAGATTTAAATGTATTAGGTAATTATAAGATCGAATCAGATTCAAATGTATAGGTAGCTAAGATTGTAACGGTCAAAAGTTGTAACGGTCAATAAGAGTGAGATAGCTATAGGTAAGTCCCCGTCTAACTTTACTGGAAACTTCGATGTAGTAAGAATTATAGAAGATGATTTGTGAAAATGTAAATTACGATCCCCGCACCATGGCTAGGGCGAGGACTATTTTTGCATAAGTATAAACCGATTTGAACGGAAAAATTGTTTATCATTCAAGATTTCCTGAATAGGCACCAACTTGACGTCTTGCTAGTGCAAGAGACTAATTTAAAGCCCGGTCATCGGGACCCTAAAATCCCCAGGGCGGCACTGTCATTTACTACAAGAAGGCTTTACATTGCATGCCTCTTGATCCCCCTCCTCTGACCTATATAGAAGCCTCTGTCTGCAGGCTAGCAATGACCGGGCATTCCTCGGTCATTATTGCATCCTGCTACGTCCCTCCCGGCAAGCCTCGCTCACCTCAATTCGAGAGTGACCTGCAAGCCCTCTTCACTCTAGGAAGCTCCGTCATTTTGGCGGGTGACTTCAATGCCAAAAACGTCATGTGGAATAGTACCACGACGAACTCCAAAGGCAAACAGCTAGAAAGCCTAGTTGAACCCCTTAATTTCGACATAATTGCCCCTAGGGGCATGACTCGCTTCCCTACCTCTACTCCTCCTGAGCTCCTTGACATTGCTCTTCTCAAAAACGTAGCCCTCCGGCTGCGCTTAATTGAAGTTATTCATGAGCTAGATTCCGATCATCGACCGGTAATGCTCTTACTCGGCCCTCCCACTGACCAGCCCCCTGCCACCAAGACGGTGGTAGAGTGGCATAAACTTGAGAAAGCTCTCAAGTCTGCGCACTCGACTGACTTAGATAGGATCCCTTCTGTCATTCTGACATCTATACATATATATATTATATATATATAGCGGTTGACGCCCTTACCAGACATATCACAAACTCAGTCAGACTCATCAAAGCAGGTGCCCGTAGTGGATGACCACCGGGGCCCCTTGCCAGATGATATCAGACTGCTGATGACTGAAGCTAACGCTGCAGTTAGACTTCATAGTCGCTGCTCCACTAACGACAATAGAGTCTTGATGCGCTCCCTGCACCGGGAGGTGAGAGAGCGCATCAAAGAACATCGCAATCGTGAGTGGGAGAGCCTGATCTCGGGGATAGAGCCTAGCCATCTGGCCTACTGGAGGTTAGCTCGCTCCATGAAAGCGGACGCTCTTGCTCCGATGCCCCCTCTTATCCGACCCAATCACCTTCCAGCATTCGAAGACGAGGAAAAAGCCGACTTCCTGGCCGAAACTCTCGAATCTCAATGCTCGCCCAGTCTCGAACCAGTCGACCCTGTTCACCTCCATACGGTGAACAGCGAGGTTGACCGCTTAGCCTCCCGACCCCCTACTTCCCCACTTGATCCGATTGAGCCCTCCGAAGTCTTTGACACTATCAAGGCCCTGCACCCAAAGAAAGCCTCCGGCCCCGACGGCATTTCCAACAGAGTACTCAAGCAGTTCTCTGTTCCCCTTATCCATATCCTAGTCTGCATCTTCAATGCGGCCATGGAAACTTGCACCTTCCCTGATGCTTGGAAGGAAGCCAACGTTATTGGCATCCGAAAACCCAGTAAACAGGCAAACGACCCAACTAGCTATCGTCCCATTAGTCTAGGTAAGATATATGAGCGTCTTCTAATGAAGCGTCTCTGGGCTCATGTCAATGAGTTCAAACTCCTTCCCGATGAGCAGTTTGGCTTCCGTGCCCAACACTCATGCCCACAACAGGTGCTCCGCATAACGGAGCATGTCCTCTCCAATTGGCAAAGTACCTGGCCTGCAGATACTGGTGCCGTCTTCCTCGATGTAGCGAAAGCTTTCGACAAAGTCTGGCACAATGGCTTGATCTACAAGCTTTTCAAACTCAGAGTCCCAGATAGACTCGTGCTCATCTTACGAGACTACCTACAAGGGCGCAGCTTTCGCTACACCGTGGAAGGCACTCTCTCTAGTCCTAGACCAGTCAGAGCGGGAGTCCCTCAAGGCTCCGTTCTCGGCCCCCTCCTGTTCACGCTGTACACCAGCGATATCCCCCGCACTCCTCAAGTGGAAATAGCCCTATACGCAGACGACACGGCCTTGTACACATCCAATCGGAATCCTGATCGGGTGGGTATAAGGCTGCAGGCTGCCCTTCATTCATTAGCCACTTGGTTCCGCAAGTGGCGGATTGAGGTAAACCCGTCGAAGAGCACAGCAGTGTACTTCTCACGGAGAAACCTCACTCCCAAACCGATCTCCTTATTTGGCAAGCCCATTCGCTGGGCCCCATCAGCCAAATACTTGGGTGTCATCCTCGATAGGCGTCTCTCCTTTAGGTTGCACATCACTAAGAGGTGCAATCAGGCAAAGTTCACCCTAGGACGATTGTCCTCACTACTAGGCGCGAAAAGTAAAATGTCCCTTAAAAATAAGGTGACCCTTTACAAAGCGTGCATTCGTCCCATCATGACATACTCCTCTGTAGTATTTGCCCACTCTCCTAAAGTTGGTGCCATTCAGGTTATCCAAAATCGCTTCTTGCGAAAAGCCTCAGGCTCGCCCTGGTATTTTCGCAATAACGATCTATATCGTGATATGAAATTAGAATCAATAGCCAGGTTCATGAAGCTCGCTTCCAAGCGGTTTTATGAACTTGCCTCTAATCATCCGAACCCTTTGGTACACACCCAATGAGACAACACACCTCATGAGACATGTAGCCCTTTGAATCTCCCCAGCACTGCAGACTCAGGTCTCTCGGCAATCATCTTCAGGGTTCTGTTGGTGTTTCCCCGGATTCTGCGTATCAGTGAGACTGACTTTTTGCGCATGATCGCAAAAAAGTCGTCTGTCCTCGCATCAGCACACATGCCCAAGGCGCTACAAAATCGAGGACGCCTCACCAGAACCCTGAAGGGATTATTATATTGTACACGTACACGTATAGCATTATAGGCCCTCTGCGTATAAAGCGTTGGTGTAAAAGCTCTATTCGTAAAATCCTCATATAATTTGGAAAATGAGATGGCTGATGGATAGCATACGAAACATCAACAGCTCTGTGATGAAGAATGTAATGAGAAAATGATGCTCCACAATGGATGTGCCTTGACTAAAGATCTTGTGCTCTCATCATCATAATCATAATTCTCAGCCTGCCTTCACCCACTGCTGGCTTAAGTAAGACCTTCCTAAGTGTTTACCATCATAGTCTATGCTATGATAATATCGTCCTCATGTCTGAGCTCCCCCTAACTCTGAGATGTCGCAGACTGACCGGCGCGCGCGCTGGCTCACCGCCATACGCCCCGCAGGCACCAACAAACACGGTACAAGAGTTCACTCACAGTAACCACCACCGTCTGCCAACTCTCCCTGAGTCTGACGTAAGGGAATTAGCAAAATAACCCCCTTTTCAACATCTATCAACAACCAGCCTTGGACTTGGATGGCTTAAAATCTGATGAAATTTCTATAAATACTGTCTGTCTTCTAATGTGTTTTACTATATCGCTAGTCCGTTAGATGGAATAATGCAGTACAGGTATATTCTAGTCTTTGGAATTATGCATAACAACAAGTTAACAACATTGGATGGTGTAAGGTGGACGAGTAGTTGGAGTAGGTACGGATATTGTTTTTTTTTTAAAGTTTAATATTTCTGGACATTTCACACAGCGCTATCTAGCCCCAAACTAAGCAGAGCTTGTACTATGGGAACTAGATAACTGATAGAATACTTATACTTTTTTTTGTAAATACATACATACATATAATATACCTATAGAAAAACACCAAGACACGGAACAAATGTCTGTAGATCATGCAAACATTTGTTCCGCGGCGGGAATCGAACCCGCTACCTCTTGCGTCTCACCCGGCTATACACCCACTGCGCCAAGGAGGCAGGTTATATATCTATATATCTAGTGTTATGGGGATATTGTTTACTGCTGGTGCTTTTCTCTCACCTATGATAGCGTAATAAAGCAGGCGGCTGGGGGCGTATCTCTGCGTGTACCTATAACTACCTACCGGCAATCGACCGGCTCCAACGGGCTATCGTTTCTCACGCGATCCACGCCGAACTAGATTCACTATCACCACAGTACACGCTCTAAAATGATTTCAAATCCAGGCTTCAATTCATTTTACTACCCAAATGGAGTATTAAAAGATTGGATGCCGCTATAAATACAACCATGAATGATCACCATGAGCGGTTAATGCTTCATGATAGATCCACATTGAGTAATAACATTTTTATATTTCCCATATCTTTATTGAAATCGGATCCTCCGTTATTGCCTCGGAATATCCGCCGATCCGATTTTACGCTACTACACTTTACGGAGCACGAAAATATCATTTTTCGGTGAACGATAATGCTGTTTGTTATAATCACAGCCTCGAAGGGCGAGAGCGCCGCGAGCGGACGGCCGCTGGTGTCGCCAGGATTCTGTCCGCTCCTTGGAGGCTTACAATAATAATATAATGTAGAGCTCTGATATTCTAAGCTATGCGCTAAGAATGTCAGAGCTCCTAGGTTTTCTCTAGGACTCGCTTGGACTATTGAAGTGTCGGTAACCGACTTGAATGCTGGCGCTGTAAACTGGCTGCAGCTAGAGAGAGTCCACTCGATGTGCATAAACAGACACAACCGGTGCATTTTCGCAACGATAGATACAGCCAGAAAATAGAGCTCTGGCATAAAGTTTAATGCACCAGCCAGCTGTCAGATGGAAATCTTTTGGCAAAACTCCGGGGATTAATATCGGGCCATTAAATCTTAGTATTTCGCAAATTCAGTCTAAATCTGTTTCGGTAGCGTTTGTCTTGTGCCTCTGAGTGAGCAGAGATTTGGCGAGATTCGGACATAAATTGAGAGCGGCATTCAATAACTACGAAAATGTCGACAGACACGTCTTGTTAGAGTTGTCAAAAGGCTGTACCCCGAAGATATTCTTATCTAGTGAGAATATGGCATCGAACACACTACTCAGCAGAAGCTCAGCGCTGCAGCATGGCAGCAAGCTGCAGCGTTAATAAGTTTTAGTGTTTTTTATGTTTCCTTTTTTTCTTTTGGTGGAATGAATAAATGTTTTTTTCTTTAATTGTTACTTATGATGTTATTTGTAACCTATGCTGACTGCCTACCGCCAGTACTTGTACTGTCTACCATCAACGGAGCAAATGCAGCCAGTTTCTTGGGGATAACTCCGTCTTGTTGTGTCCCTTGCAACCGGCTATACTGATTATTTTGTTTTGTTAAACTCTAATTAGGTCTTCCATCGGTATCAAGGCCACGTAAGAATCGTGGCCTTTTATTTTATTATTTTATGTTGCTTGCTATAAATTCGTAAAATTGCGTTGTCATTGTGTCTTTATAAGTATGGTCGTCTTCATTGTTTCATGTAATTTATTTATTTACTTGTAGCTTATAAAGGCATGTTTATGGGCCATCGAGATCTAAATGTCGATTACGATACATTGATAGCTCCATAACTTTCCCTACTAGGTACGAAGTCATTTTTTTCTCTTAGAATTAGATTCGGTTTTCGAACGTGCGTGGAAGTGCCAAAAATTAAAGCTCAGCGGAGCCTATTCATCATCAGCATGTTCCATCTGCATCACAATTTGTACCCGTCCGTCAGATGTCGGCGTCAGCTCGTTTCCCTTTGCATTTATATTTGTGAAACATTTATAATTTTTAACGATTTAGCAATTCGTCTTGAGCAAGGGGAATAATTAGTTAGTTGCGTTGCTGCTGAAGCAAAATTAACACTTAGAATAGATCCTGTGATGTGATCATGTGACCCTGTGCAGTGCTCTTCGGATTCCGTTACCGAACGAAACACTTTGTTTTGTTATCGACCTCCGGAGGTAAAAGGAATATTATCTCCAATAATATTCTTATTCTCTTTGGTAGTTGAAATGAGACTCGGATCGAAACTATGCCTTTCTCGATGGATCAAAAACATTGAAACAATCGCAAGGTAAATCATATCATAGTGATTGTCTACCCCCTCCAGAGACATGCTAGTTGGGCTACACTATACACACCAACTTACATAAGTCAGTACGAAATGAAAGCTAATAAACTAATATTAACAATACAATAATGACATACTACGAATGTAAAATTGGCCGGTCACCAAGTAAACAGCACAATCGCGATGGTGAGACAGTTCTCGGTACCGCGTACCGACCGAGAATAGATCCCACGACCGCGGCCGACGACTGCCCCTGAACTCCAGCTGCTTCTTATGTAATCAATTTGTTTAACCTTTCTTATGTCAATACAATACATATACCTACCTATCAACTATTCCGAAATATGGAAATGTAACGTCGAGCGTTGACTAAGCGTTACCAAACTCTGTAATAGTTACATGAGTTTATTATATATCTTCGAATAGGTAAGAACTTACTTATTTTTACAAAAAAGTAAAGCAAGATACTCTACTCTCTCTTTCACTCTGTTTTTGGAGGAAACTGGTGGAGCTTTTACGCAGTTAGGTACCAACCTACACTTAGATTATGCTATGTGTTGTCCAGTCTTCGATGATGATGATAATTTACTCTGTAGTACGGCTTATTTATTCTCAAATCACTTACACTTACTCATCATCTTCGGACTGGACAACACCTGGCATAATTCCAGTCGAACATCACTTACAGGGGCAAGTTTGTTTGACTATTTAATAAATGCACACACATTAATGTCAATGTCAGATCAGTACAGTAAAGGAGAAGCGACATTGCGTCCTCAGGACAAAAGTCAACTTCTCGAATGGACTTTAACTAATAATGACATAATCACAGGTGCTTGAACAAAGGAACATCGCGGCACCGGTGTGTTGCCAGGCGGGACCGCAGAATACCCGCCAGTTAGTATGGGAACTGCCGCAGAATACCTTCGAATTAGTATGCAAAAGGTTACAGCTGGTACAAATTGGAAAGGTGCCTTTTGCGCCAAACGTCAGTCGCGCCGAGTTGTCTGGCTGGACAGCTTGGATCGACTTCAAGTTTTCAACAATGAACCGTTTACCATTTTAAACTCTAAAACCTGCACCCACTGTGGCCACTGTGCATCGTAGAGCTACCAATACGGAGCATCAACACAGGACTGTACTGTGTGCATTGTAATTCAATAGCATAACGTCGAAATTCAAAGATTGTCGTACTTGTGTGGCTTTTAATCATATCATCAATTAGGTTTATATTTCAACAGCAGAGAATGCTCTTTGCGTGTTACATAGTCGTAAATAAATTTATGACGCGCGGCAATTTAAGGATATAGTGCGAGCGCCAGCAGTGATGTTCGTACATCAAATACATGTCAAATACATTTAAAGTATTTTAAAGAAATATAAGACGCTGATTTAAGAAAGGGGCTACAGTTTTCATGAACACAAGATTTCACAAGATCAAACAAAATGCATGGAAATTGCTTCATCTATGCAGGAGCTTCGACGCCCGCCACGCCCGCCACACACAGACTAAGGTTTCAAACTCAACTCTCATTTTATTGGGACAGCAGGTACAAAAAAATATCCGCTATCTCCTGATGTAAGCCCGTAATTCAATATTTCAAGCGTTATTCGAAATGTCCGGAAATTCTGCGCAATTTGTGTGAAAGCATTGTTGTGTATTTAACCGTTGATTTATCCGATGAAATGCGAGTTATCCGGTAAAATGCTGCGCTGTCCGGTGTTTCTGGTTTTTGGCAAGAGGTGAGAGCAATTTGGTATTCGTGGAATGGTTATTGCAGTGCGCTCTGCAGATTCGCCCATTGGTTGGTGGAATGGTATCGGCTACAGAGAATGCTTTGACGCGCGAGCGATGCCCATTCTTGCATTGCCACGTTTGCCACTCGAGGTACCCCTCTTATTGATTTCAGATTTATTTATTTCACCTTAATTGGTTGTTCTAGGCATGTACATTTTTACATTATAAAACTTATATTAACTAGTGGTTCACCCCGAGCTGAGATCTCGCGAGTCTTCCATAACAACAAAAAAAAAATTATTTGTACCTAATTTTTGACGATCAAAAGAGTGCCACGAAATGAATAACCAACTAACTTGACCTACAGTTTCATTCAAACAGTATTTACAGTTTTCAGGGCATGGTCTTCGTGATAACGCATCCGTGCTCTCTTCTCTTTTTGGGCAATTTGACCTCAGATGCCCTTTCTTTCCACACCCGTAGCATCTAGGACTAAATTTTGGACGATTGTACCCAGTATAAGAGTCCTTCACTTCTCTGATGTGGTGAGCTCGGTGGTCCTGATGCACGGCCTCCACCTTCTTTGGGCAGCTTGACCTCAGATGCCCTCTTTCTCTACACCCGTAGCATCTAGGGCTAAACTTTGGACGACTGTCATGAGTGTAAGAGTCCTTCACTTCTCTAATGCGGTGAGCTCGGGGGTCCTGACGCACAGCCTCCACCTCCAATGCAAGGGCCAAGGCATATTTCAAAGAATCATGAAGTCCAAGCCTTACAGCAGCTCTCACTTCCAAATCACGTATTCCGTCAACGAATGCCTAAACCAAATATATGTCAAGGGGTGCTGGAGAGATGGTATGCCTTTCGAACCAGCTTTTCAATCTCAAGAGCCCACTGCAGTAAATTCTCCGAGTTACGCTGGCTCCGGTCCTTTAACTGCGCTCGAAAAACATGTTCCAGATGTGCGTCACCATAGCGTGACTCCAGTGCCTCCAACAGCTGCTCATAGGTGAAATCCTTTCCAAGAGCCTCCAAAACTCTAAGTGCCTGGTCACGAAGGCCCAGTATTAAAGCCGTCATGGCCTGCACCGTTGTCCATCCGTTGGCCTTGACAACTGCCTCAAACTGAATCTTGTAGGCTGACCACGAAGAACTTCCATCAAATGGTGGCATTTTAAAATCTCGCGCTGAAGGTGTAGTAATTGTAGGAGCCACATTGCTGTCTCCAGACCTTAGGACATCCAGAGTTTTTTTTAACTTGGCGATCTGAATTTCAACTTCCGACATACGGCTCTCATGATGTTCTATCTGTTCTTTCACTTCCTGGAACTCCTTTCCAATTGAACCGAACAATTCTTTCATCAGCCGAGCCTGCTCTTCTTTGTCCTGACGGCGCTGTTCTTCCTGCAACCGAGCGTATTCTTCCTGTTGACAACGCTTCTCTTCTTTATGCTGATGGCGTTGTTCCTCCTGCAACCGAGCCTGCTCTTCCTGTTGACGACGCTGCTCTTCCTTATCCTGACGGCGCTGTTCCTCCTGCAACCGAGCCTGTTCTTCCTGCCAAAGTCGCTGTTCTTCCTGTTGACGACGCTTCTCCTCCTGCAACCGAGCTTGTTCTTCTTGACGACAAAGCATGGCCATAATAGTAGCAAGATCGCCTGTCACAGGAGCTTGGCCCACGGATGATGACGATGAAGCTCCAAATGATTCGGCGGCGGCTAATTCCATCTCCATCGGCTGACGACTCTGCCGAGCTTCTTGAACCGGAGAATCTCCAAACTGTTTTTCATCTATTTCCTGTTGTCGTTGACCTCTCGTCTTTACACCGTCCACATTATCCTTTGGTAGAACCGGCATTATTTTATCCCACTTCTGACACCAAATTGTTACGAGCTGAGGGTTCGGGATAAAATAATGATAATCAGTCTAACCAAAATAACACTTTTGTTCAATACTAAAACGATAAATACACGAACTTAGTCACGAGTAATCACAACACACTGATTAACACCACTGTTGCACAATAAACCACTAAAGTCACCGAAATGTTCGCATGTATAGCCAAATCCAGACTGACTCTTCCGGCCATCTCTCCGGCCTATTTATATCGCGCACAGTTCACAACACTCAAACGCTCTGGACCGTTCCAGAAAGGGGGCGGTGTTTCGACAGAACATTCCTTATTCTGTGCAACTGCAGGTAAAAACGTAGCATGTAGGTATATTCCATACCAAGTATTACGTATTCTGTGACACAGTAGGTAAGCCGAGAGCCATCGAGAAATTTCGACTATTACTTATTGTGCACCAGCCTCGGCGTAACACTATTGATCCTGGCTTCCCGCACCTTACACAGATGTATCCGTTGGTAGAGAGAGAGTCCATTTTACGAAACAAGTTACCTATTTTTAATAAAAATATAACCGAATTCAGAAAATAAAAAATCTAAACAAATTCGCAAATCAGAAAAACCAACAAAAATTAGCTTTAAAGCCTTTTTTATATTTAAGTAACTTGAATATAAAAAAAAGGCTTTAAGTATTATTTTAAAAATTATTATCATGAAGCCTTCTTTGGGTATATAGTATACGTCGTGTTTTGTTATGTACGACATTAAATGAAAACACTGGTAGGACTAACGGCTAGTATTGTTGTAAATAGGAATTTTTTCAAATTCATTATCATAGAAAATTTTAAATTTTCAAACACCATTAATATCAATGTATCATTCATCATGTAAGTAGGTAGGTATCTGTTAAATTGATTATGCGGGATCATCGCAAAGGCGCCACTGATTTATGTTAAAAATTGTTTATTGGAAATGTATCGATTACTGCATAAATATTCAAGGTACCGGTATTAAACCCACCTCTAAAATCAGTTACCTGAAACGGTTCCGGTTGTGTGTTTTAAATTAATGTCGTACTTATATAACAAAACAGGTTGTATAGGCCAGTTTACTCCCATGGAGAGCCATACAGTATACCTACTTATACTTAGTACTAGTTTCTAGGTTTTAGGCTAGATTTCTGTTTACTGATCAGGCACTCGTGTAGAATATCCCACTTCCCTCATTTCCTGTTATGGGGTATTTACACGGGTCGATTTTCGCCGTGCGACGAGTCCCTTCACTAATTGCCTCACCAAGCCGCATCGCTAGCCCATTTACACAGGTTACTAAAATCGCATGCGGCTCGGTCATTTCCATCGAAAATGTTGAGCAGAATAGCCGTATGTGCCGGAATTGAAATAATTAATTATTCAATTATCAATTATTATTAACATTTCTTGATTTAAGAGCCGCTAAACGTACATTATTGTTTCTGTAATCTTGTTCTCTTGGGTTCCATAAGCATGGATGCATTTCATAGCATTCCAAAAACTGTATGGTGTTATTTTTATTCATGGTTGTCACGATACATATACACAGAATCGCTGTAGTAAATAAATACACGTGCGTGCTCGAAACACCTTCATGCGGCAGGCGATCGCCTGCAACTGATCGTTAACACGGTCGATTTTAGTCACCAGTCGCATACGGCCGGTCGCCGCGCGGCCAAAGTCGGATGCTACCCAACTTTGGGGCTTGCGGCTTTAGTCACTTGCAACTTAGCCGAATTGCCATTTAGATGGTCGATTTACGCCGCGCGGCAAAAATCGTGCGGCTTTAGTCACCCGTGTAAACTCCCTATAACAGAATAAATGAATATCCGTGTCACAGTTGGATGAGCCGTGGCTTCCGGTTAAATCTATAATAACTACGTATAGCTAGCTAGGTACCTGTACAGTACATATGTACGGTACAGTATCTAGTACTAGCGAGTTAGGAGTTAGGTACACTGGTTGCGCGCGCGCAGGCACGCTCTCAAGCGGCTGTCATGTCACAGGTAATAATAATCTACCGACTGAACTTACCAACCAGTCGCTACCAACAGTTACTACTATGAAAAGACGATAACTAACTATAAGGCTGCCTGTCCATTGACGCGGAGAGAGGCGGCGGAGCGGAGAAACGAGGAAATATTAACCAATAGGATTGCATGAAATTCTATTCATGCAATCTCCGCGTCAATGGACAGGCAGCCTAAGTACTGTAGGTAGGTATGGTAAGTAACTAAACGCAACCGGCATTGTGTGGCAAACTCAACGTCATCCCGTCGCGTCGATCAGCAGCCCCATCGCGTCTATTGTTTTTCGTTTCGTTACTGTTCCGTCGGCCGTGGAGATAATATATTGAAATACTAGCTTCCGCGAGCGGCTTCGCACGCGTTGTTTGTCAATAAAAAGTAGCCTATGTTTGAATCCAGGTCATAATCTATCAACACACCAAATTTCATCGAAATCGGTTTAGTCATTACGACCAGATTGAGTAACAAACAAACATCCAAACTTTCACATTTATAATATTAGTGTGATGGCTTATTTTGATACCCACAATCGTTTCACGAACTAGGTACCCCCTACACGAATACAGTAAAATTATTGTACGTTCTATGTTGCTCGAGTTGAATCGACCGAGTGAGCGAGCACCTACCTACTACCATAATACAGACCCTCGCAAATCAAATTATTTATCTCGCACGCAATTACACGGACCGAAGTTGACGCTGGAAATGATGCTTCGGCACATCAGGCACACAGCACAAACGGGCAGGCGAATATAATTGCAGGTAGGCTGCCCGGCCCGGCGCCGGCAGCAGCACGAGCGAGCGCAGCGCAGCGAGGGTGAAGTCGCTCCGTGGACTCCCAAATTCACTTGTAAGGTAACCCCATCTATTGTGGAATCACTCCACAATAGATGGGGTTCCCTTACAAGCTACCTCCCGGAAAAGCACGGGCATGCTATAACGTATGTTTATTACATTAGCGCCAAAAACCTGCCGGATGATAGTCTTGTGTCAACAGGCCCGCCCGCCCCGGGCCTGCGTCATGCGCCAGCTCGAAAAGGAGGCCCGTTATTCACTAATCCGTGAATGCAAGGTACTTCGAAACAAGACGTTAACCGGAAGGAGGGATTCTAACCATGAAAATAAATAAGTTACGGTTAAAAAAAACGTTAATATTTTTTTCGGACAAAAATATGAAGTCCACTTTAAAATGAACTGTCTTAACATGATTATAATAACGTGCAACATAGACCTCCTCTGTCTAGTCTAGATCGACGTATCCCAGCAACATAACTAAAAATATTATAACTTTTGAAGGAATGTTTGTTTAAAAAGCTAATCGTGGTGTTTGTTTCCCTCTCTATGCAACCGTAGGGAGGCGGCGACCGCCCGCCCTACGCGCTCGCATCAAATTACGCACAACTTGATAACTAAACTAATTTGTGGGTCGCATCGTATACTAATTAATTATACTTCTCTGACGTATTACCAGCTAGCTTCTCTCCCGCGAATGTGTTCGCATGAACTAAGTCCAGAACTGGCAGGTTTCAAAACCGTGCTATCCAGCTGCTCCATTGCAGCGGGTTCGAGCTGTGCTTCTTTACAAAAACGATATCGAAAAACATCGAGAGTATAACAAATATAACAATTAACAGTTTGCCGTCTTATTTGCAAGATTGTACCGACCGACGCGGCCGAGCTCCATTCCATCATTATCTCCGCGCTAGGTACCTACCTACCCACAACAATAGCTCATTTGGCACTAACTTACCGTATTCTAATTCCTTTTCCAATTTCCCAGAAGATAATTAGTGTGAGCAAATCGCTGAACCCCGAGAACATAAATTATATTTTTTGCGCCTTCGCCAAGATTTAACGCGGGGCTTTAAGAAGAGGAAACAATTTATCAATTTAATGAAACTTATTTATTTCCCGGCGATTCAAAGCTGGTGGAAATATGTGAGTGCGGGCACCGCCACAGTAACTCGCTCTGCAAATACATTGTATCGATTCTACTCATGCATGTGAACAATGACATCAGTATCTGTCAGTGTGCTGATGGTGGCTGGCGCAACGGGACAACTGGATGATTCCGAAAGCGGAAGCGATCTCCACTCGCCTCGCGTACACTTACCTAAATACACTGTAAGCAACAAATCTCATTCGACGGGAACGATCTCATAACTATAGCCTTTTTTTTATATAAATTATAGGCTAGCGTTTGACCACTATCTCGGCTGATGGTAAGCGATGATGCAGTCTAGCCTGTTCTAGGAGAGCGCGGAAATATATCGCTTTACATAAACTCGAAGCGAAGGGAATATTACAGGAACAGCAGAGTTTCAATCATATATCCTATCTCTGAAGTGACGTCTGAGCGCAGAACTCTAATACTCACAGCCATACTGACAGACTTAGACGCAACCATAGACGACCTGATTATGTTATGTTGTATTGTAAGCAAGCTTGTAAGAAGGGTCAGAAACAGCATTAAAGTTTTCACTATATCATCTCACCAAATGCAAATCATTTGATAGCCAATATTGTATTTAGCCTCAAACAACTCTTAAATTAGCCAAATTGGTTCACCTCCTGTTGTTAATTTCTAGTAATATTTCAACTTCTCTAATGATTTATTTTCGAGTTTCGTAATTATAAATCTCCTTGGTAGATGAAGTTCAAGGCAAAGTGCCAGGAGGACGAGCAGCCGGTGTGTTACATCACCGCATTCCCCGCGCCACCGGCCCGCGCACCGGTGACTGACGGACGGTCGCGCTGATGACTGACGTGACGCACGTAGGTACCTACTGCCGACACTATACCTAGTATACCTACTAACGTCTCTTTTAATTTACTTTCAGTTTTTTACTAGTTGTTCTTATAATTATTGTGTAATGAAGATTTACTGTTTACGTCAATCTTTGAGCTTATTTATAGCTTTTCTGTAAGTGCCTCTTTGCTGTCTGATTTCATTGTCTTTATTTCGGGGTGTACAAGTTGAAGAGGAAAATGTAAAGTATTTCCGCTGCTATAAAAGATAATGCGAACAAAAAAAAATCTTAGCTAAGCACTTATTGCAAACTTCTTGTTCGCAATCTACCTTTTCTGAGTAATAGGAGTAGAATTTATGGAGTGCAAGATTGCCGTGCCCGGGTTATCATCAGCTAATTTTAAAGTCACGCTTTTATAAATGTAATACCTACTAGAGTTCCTGTGGAACTCAGCTGCGCTATGTCCGTCTGTTGCTAACTATGAAGATCAACCTTAAATAAACTACCTCCGTGGCGCAGTGGGCGAATAGCCGGCTGAGACGCAGGAGGTAGCGGGTTCGATTCCCACCGCGAAACAAATGTTTGCATGATCTACAGATATTTGTTCCGGATCTGGATGTTTTTCTATATATGATATATTCTATATATGTATAGACAAAAAAAAGTATATAAGTATTCTATCAGTTATCTGGTTCCCATAGTACAAGCTCTGCTTAGTTTGAGGCTAGATAGCGCTGTGTATCATGTCCAACAATATTTATTTATTCAGTTCTATTTAAACATCAGTTTTAAAGATTTCCTATCTTTCTAATTTCTAATGTGTGGAGGAAGTGTGTTCCATAGACGTATGGCTTGTACAGTGAAGGAGTTATCATAAGTCAAAGTCAAAGTCAAATATTTTTATTCATTAAAATCACAAGGATCACTTTGAAACGTCAATTTTACTGCCTGTTCCTTCGCGACCAAGCCAGGAAAGAAAGGCAAGAAAACCAGGCTGGTTGTTTTTTTTTAATGATCCTTTTACAATAGGTACATAATACAGAAAAGAAATTACGTCTAAATTGTAACATTTTGAACGAGTTGGGGCAGTTTCAATCCCAAGCTTCTCTATCATCTAAATAATCCGATATTTTATAGTAGGCTCTTTTATAAAGATTTTGTTTAATTACGTTTTTAAATTTGTTAATTGTCAATTTTTGTACATCCCTTGGGAGTTTGTTATAAAAGCGCACACCTTGCCCTTTAAACGATTTACTAACTTTATGGAGTCTACATGTGGCAACAGCGAGTTTATCTTTATTTCTAGTATTAAAATTATGATTATCGCTATTTTTCTTAAACAAATTAATATTTTTGTGAACATACATTAGATTTTCATAGATGTATTGACAAGGGAATGTCATAATATCTATTTCTTTAAACTTATTGCGTAATGATTCTCTGGGGCCCATATTATAAATTGCACGAACAGCCCTCTTCTGCAGCACAAAAACGGTGTTTATATCTGCAGCACTCCCCCACAGCAGTATACCGTATGACATAATGCTGTGGAAGTAGCTGAAGTAAACTAGTCTAGCTGTGTCTACGTCTGTAAAAAGACGGATCTTTTTGACTGCGTATGCCGCAGAACTAAGTCTCTTCGACAACCCATCAATGTGAGGGCCCCATTGAAGCTTATTATCTAGGGTTATACCTAAGAATACGGTGGTGTCCACAAGAGCCAACTCCTCGTCTTTGATTTTTATGTCTGCTTTAACTTGTGTAACATTAGGTAGTATAAATCTAATACATTTTGTTTTCCTTTCATTTAGAAGTAGATTGTTTACATTGAACCATTTTACCACCTTAGAGATTGCATTGTTTACATCGTCAAAATCGGTTTGTCGTCGCTTTAATTTAAATAAAAGTGACGTGTCATCTGCAAACAATACAACCTCATGATCGTCCCGTACTAGATGGGGAAGATCATTAATATATACTAAAAACAAAAATGGTCCCAGAATTGATCCCTGTGGTACACCCATTTTAACCAGAGACCCCGGAGAACGCTTCCCATTCACGTCAACTCTTTGCACTCTGCCACTTAAATAAGAAGTGAGAAAGTCTAGAGCAACGCTCCTAATGCCATAATGGCGTAGTTTCCTGATTAATGTGTCATGGTCTACGCAATCAAATGCCTTGGACAAATCACAAAAAACACCTAAAGCGTCATGAGACTCCTCCCAGGCATCAAATATGTGCGATATTAACTCAATACCAGCATCAGTGGTTGAGCGACCCCTGGTAAATCCGAATTGTTTATGATGCAGTAAATTATGTGAATTGAAATATCTAAGCAGTTGATTTAAAATTAGTTTTTCAAATATTTTACTAAATGTCGGAAGTACTGAGATTGGTCTAAAATTACCAGGATCAGAACTAGTGCCTGATTTGAAAAGTGGAGTTATTTTACTGTGTTTCATTAAATCAGGGAATACACCACAGTCAATACACTCATTGAATATTAAAGCTAGTTCAGGAGCAATTATGTCAATCAATGTTTTTATGATGCTAACAGAGATGCCCCAGAGGTCCGTGGTTTTCTTAACATTTATCAGTTTGAAAGCTTTTATAATGTCATCACTATTTACATAATCAAATTTGAATTGTGATTTGCATTCCGTTAAGTTTGCTTTTAACAAAGACTCTGCGACTATGGGAGAGGAGTTTAAAGATTTTGTGGTAGAGACTGGAATATCGGTAAAAAAGTCTTCGAACGCATTAGCTACATCACCATCCTGATTGATCGTGGCATTGCCAATTTTCAAATTAAACTTATTGTTCTTAGTTGCGACTCTTCCAGTCTCGATAAAAGTTAGAAGAGAGTACAGGAGTTTTAAGTTGCAAGGTCGTAGAGGAGCGCAAGGCTCGAGGATTTGAGTGATGGAGATACTTAAAGCGCTCTCTGAGATAAGAAGGACTAGAAGGGTTAAATAAAATACTGTACAAGAGAAAGAGAATATGAGTATTCCTGCGGCAGCGAATGGGTAACCACTTGAGCTTATTGCGAAATTCAGAGACGTGGTCATATTTTCGCAGGCCAAAAATAAATCGAATACAGATGTTCTGAAGGTGCTCAAGTTTATCGAGCTGTTTCTTGGTAAGATCCGGATATCAGGCGTCAGCATAATCCAGAATAGGAAGTAGGAGGGATTGAGCCAGCGTAACCTTGGTGGATGTCGGCAGAAAATTTCGTACCCTTTTCAACGAGGCGGATGAAGCGAATAATGCGCGGTCTTTATCGATATAGAAATCGATCTCTTCCAGTTCTTATCTAGGTGTTGGTAGATATCAAGGAATCAACAGTTATTTATAGCCCTGGCTCTTTCCCGCCATCTAGCCTACCAACTAGCCTGTATCTATCTATCTAGGTGGCTAGACACAATGTTATGCGATCAACTCTATGATAACAGCGACTACATTATTAAAAACGTGTTAAATTGTTGAGATGCCGGCATTGCATTGCATTCACTACAGGTCAAAGTGCTCTAAAAATTCTTAACATTGAGGTATTTAAAAAGTTTAAAAGCTTCATAAGATGTGAATATTTTATAAATATTTCAGTGTCTGGGTGAAAGTGAGCTTGCCTTATTTCTGTCGCTTCTCGATCGCAGCTGACGCCTGCCAGAAATGTTCTGCTGAATCGCAAACCCAATATGCGCATCAATTGTCAGCGATAGGGGGATACGGAGGATTTGTTTCCTTTCTGTCACCCTAGCATTTAAATAATATTTAATTAAGTATACTATATTGATGTAGTTATGCCCCTGTCGGCGATAGGCGGGGGATAGCAAGTATTTTGTTTCCTTTCCTAAGGGGACAGAAAGGTATAATTCGATACTATGTATACGTATATATATATAATAGATATATATTTAAACGTTTACCGCCACGCTGCCCATCGCGTCGTCGCCGGTGGATTTCGAGTTTCAGCGGTACCAAACTAGCCATAAATACAGCTGATTCCTCGATTTCCCCTTTTTGCATAAAGTTGCTTTGTCCTGAAGCTCCATCAAACCCCATTTGCTTGTAAGTTTCACTTCAGAACCAGTTCATAAAACTACCTTGTTAGCAATAATAAGCCTCGATGCAGTCAAGTTCAGCAAGGCTTGTAATTTAATTTGAGCTCCTTCTTCGCTCAAAATGATATCCTCTTTCAAAGAACAGCAATATATTTTGTAATACGAAGGATATATATCTGATCCCTCTTCACTGGCTAGAAATGTGTAGCCCTATCGACAGCAGAGGCAGAATGTGTAGCCTTAACCGAAGCTGCAAAGGAGGCCATTCACCTAAAAATGTTATTCAGTGATCTGGGCACGACTATTAGTAATTTTGTAATTTTCAGATAATCAAGCTGCCCAGAGACTGCCCAATAACCCTGCCATCCGTCGAAACTCAAAACATATTGAGATCAAACAGCATTTCATAAGGCAATGCGTTCAACAAGGAGTACTCAGCATCCACTACAAACCAACCCAGGATATGGAGGCTGACATTCTAACGAAAGGAATCCCTGGACCAAGGCTTCAGATGTTACGGGGATGTCTTGGCCTCTCATGAGTGCGGAGCTCGTGAGGAGGAGTGTTGGACGGGCACTATCTCCGCACTAGAGAACTGTCCCCTCTCTACGCTGTGTGACATCCGGCGGCCATGACAGATCAACTCTCACACACTCGTGAAGATTCGATCTCGTCAATCAATGCTTGCATTTATAAAACTAATTAAATATAAAATAAAAGACATGTTATTTGTAAAACCATCAGTCGTTATAATTTCATAGTGCACACTAGACAGACCACCAAATTAAAGTTCCTTCAGATGAATTCCCAAAAATACCAGATTTTTACCTATAGGTGAGTATTTCTTAAACATCTTCGATCAACAATACAACTAGATTACGGGTCATAAACAAAATCAAAGCTAAATGCTGTCCGCGTAAACATATAAATATACAGTTACATTCGTTTACCAATAGAATGAGACAAAAGATTTAAATTCAACCTAATCACAACCACAACACCTTGTAATAAAGTTTTTTTTTAATTGGATAGAACTTCGTTTGACCACAATCTCACCTGATGGTAAGTGATGATGTGGTCTAAGATGAAGCACGAAGATCTAGAAGAAACCTATTTACTCTTACCTTAAAGAGGCCCGGATTGTATTCTTTAGGAAAAACAGACGACGGCAAAGTGTTCCATACCTTAGCTGTACGCATCAAGAACGTAGAACCAAAACGGTGTGTGCGAATGGGTGGTATATTGACTAGGTACGGATGGTACTGAGCCGTGCGCCTGCTTGTCCTTTGATGGAAGGGAGATGGCGGGATCAGATCGTATAGTTCCTGAGCACATTCCCCAAAATGTATTCTGTAAAAGATCGATAGGCTTGCAACTTTACGGCGGTGTTCGAGACTTTGGGTCTTAGTCTCCGCCATATATTGCTCACCTATAAGCCTAAAAGCTCTACGTTCTATCGAGTCTAAGGTAGCGAGCTGGTATTTGGCCGAACCATCCCAAAGGTGGCAGCAGTACTCCATACCAGACCGGACTTGAGCTTTGTAAAGACTAAGAAACTGTCCTGGTGTGAAGTATCTCCTGACCTTGTTGAGGATGCCCAGCTTCATGGCAGCTGGCACAAATCCTTTAAATGTTAGGATCATTCGTCTCAATAAATAAACAAAGTAATAAATTACACCTGTCACTTAAAAATGAAAAGACGTAGGTATATAACATTTATTGTGAAATCAACCTTACGTAGCAATAAATAAAGTACTTTTTTCTGTTATTGTCTTGCGAGCTACTTCGTTTTATTTCGTTTCTGTTTGCTATTGGCGTCTATTGGCCCAACGCTATATCACACGTTTGACGTTGGCCAAACGTTGGCTTAAAATCGGCAATATTGTTAAGAAATTGATATTAACCGTCAGTTTAAAGCTTAAAATATAACTTACTCCACATGTACTTACCGAAAGTAAGACACTGCGGCTGATAAATTGCTTTTCCGGACATTATTTTTGAAACTTTTATATGCGCATTGAGGCATTGTGGTACGTGTTGACGTTGGCTGTGTTTTAACCTGACTAAACAAAATAAGAGCTCACGCCGCAACTGAGCTGTTATTTACCGAGACGGATTTTTTGCGCCGACCCTTTATCTAGGTGTATTGTTGATCGAAGTTAAACATACATATTTCAAACGACCCTGTATTTATAAAAATAAGTATTTGTAGGCAACCCTAAAGCTCCCTCACAGAGAGTCGCGGTAGATAGGTAGTTATAATATATTGGCGCCCCCTCTGCGCACGCGCGCTCTGCGGACGCGTCCGTGATGGACGCGGTGAGGAAATTGAGCGGACATTGGGAATGGACGGACGGCAGATATAATTCATGCCAGATATTATTCATTTTAATACGCGCTTGCAGTTTGCGGGAAATATATTTTTTTATCTGTATTGACTCAGAACTGCTATAATCATCGGCGCTTTTCGGAATCGGATCAAATGAAAGTTCACTGCGATTAATTGATTGGGAGAGTGGAACTCGCGCGTTTTCCCATGTTATATTGCAGTATTTATTTTGAAAGATATTGAAACCCACTCAATCTCGCTATCATCCGAGTAATAATCCCGGTGAACATGCAATTGTAATAGGTATATAATCCTGGTAATCTTCACGGGTATTTACCCCCCCCCCCCCCCCCCCCCCCCCCCCCCCCCCCCCTCGTAACGACGCCGACGCCGACGACGCGTCATGACATTTCTCACAGGACGTGCACTGGAAAGGGTTGGGGGACGGGGTGGGAATTAGATATTGCAGAATTTCACACACACATTGTTTACAAAGTTAGCCAATATTTAGGGTCTCAAATAAAATTACTCCTGTTAAAAGTATTTTGTCCGAGTAAATATACAAATATTCGTTTCACAAGATCAGCAAATCGAGTTAGTGTTAAAACGGAAGCAAAATAAAGCTTCTATTGTACATTATGTGTAATAGTTGAGTAAACACGGCTCGGCCGGCGGCGGCGGCGGAGGCGGGCGCTCGTTACCACTCGTCCCAAGGAGTGCATAATGAATGTCACTCTTTGTCTTTTTAACCCACGGCGCAAACACCTCTCTTGATGTTATCTATTTATTGAATTATAAATTTTTAGTATTACAATTAAGATTATCGCCATGTTTCTTATACAAATCAATATTTTTGTGAGTAGCTAGTTACCTTTGGCAATATTCATCTTGCCATTGAA
Source organism: Philereme transversata (assembly GCA_963924445.1). Lineage (NCBI taxonomy): Eukaryota > Metazoa > Arthropoda > Insecta > Lepidoptera > Geometridae > Philereme > Philereme transversata. The sequence continues at coordinate 216,888 of OZ004343.1, read as the reverse complement.
ACATTGAGAGGAGTCATTACGAGAGAGGTCGGGTTCAGTGGAAGAGCTATAACCGCATTAGATTGACAGATGAGAGACGGCTTCATATGCATCCAGCCAGTCTCAGTGGCCTGTGGAGCCGAGCACAGACTAACCAACCCAGCAGCGCACCTTCCAGTAACGCAAAATTATGCTTTTGTTGAATTGAAAGCCCCACGCAAGTCTATAGAACTTGAACTTCAATTCACTTGACTGATACGCTACGCACTGTCATGCAGAGCAGAAGTTAGTGGTCATTTCCACCATCCTTAGATAAACAGGATAGGTTCTTTCGGAACAGAAAATGTGTGGTGTTTTGACCATGAAAATGAATCACTTTTCCTTAGAATAAAGTCCAATTTTAAATCGACTTTACCTTGTAGTATTGTGTCGGGTACTTACCATGCGTGTGCGGCAACTTGATCCGACCGACGGAACGACAGTAGAAATATCTGTTATATTATAAAGCTGTATCACTGATACTATATGTGCTGTGTGTGTTAGGGTCGCGCGCGGGTCGTGAGCTGTGCTCGTGACAGCTCAATGAGCCGCGACTAACATCCGAACAGCTCGCGTCGAGTTCGAGTGCGTATGTTGTTATCCGACAATGCTAAAATGAAATGTATTTGCTAGAAGGTACATCAATGGCGGCTTTCACATACTTCACCTATTAACGGCGTGCAAATTATTGGTATTTGAATTTTAAAAACTAACTCTATGGATTAAATAGGAAATAATTATACAAATATCATAATTACCATAGAATAATCAATAAAAATAAAAATAAATCAAATGTACTGCGGATTGTAGACGGAGTGGCACGAAGCGGCACCGCGGAGTTTTCGCGACGCGGCGGTGCAGTTGTAAGACCTATAAGCGATACGAGAGATGTATGAAATGTAGGGAAATGAATGTCTTCCAGTGCAGTGCAAACTTGCAAAGGAGTGCCGGCAGCTAGTGATGTCGTATACCGATCTCGTCTCATCCTCGTCGGTCTATTCAAATAAATAGATAACTGTAAGTGAGATTCGTTTCACTTCAGCAACAGTTTCGGGGTAACTTCTACTCATATCACTTCCTCTATCTATTCTATGTCTGAAGTTACTCAACACTAATCGCAAGTTTATCCTCAAAAGATGATGTAGATAAGTTCTGGTTATATTACAATCCGTCACCTCTGGCAGTATACCTCGAGGATGCAACACATGTCAGCGGCAGAGCGATGACGTCATCGCGACGGACGGTTCACGTTTTATTTTCATCTGTGAAGTGGTTCATCCCCTCGGGAGGGCCGCCCCTCAGCCGAGGGTTATGGGCTGAGGACCTCGATCACTCGCACCGCTGTGAGGGTTGCTTGCTCGCCACTAAACTCGCGATTTGTGGGATTATGATACTAATGCAAGGTAGAGGTAGAGCTGCCGAAGATAACTTTGTTTGACGCGGCCAAACGTTAATTTAAATTTATAATTTAATTTATTTCACAGTCTATGACTGAGTATATACAGACAGACCTACGTAATGTTTCACCGTAGCGCCTAAAACACTCATCCGATTTTGACGACGAATTCAATCGATTCGTTATCATGGTGCGGGTGACATAGGTTACCATCGACGTAGGTACTAGATGCGTAGCCGGGTTTTTAACAGTTTTTAAACTTATTGCTTGTTGTAATATAGTAACATTTTGCTATTATACCTACAGCGTTGGGCGTGGCCTTATCGAGGTGTACGTACGGGACATGAGATCATGTAGAAGTAGGACGAAAATGACCTAACTAGTGGTTCGCCCCGAACTGAGATCTCCCGAGTCTCCCCTAACAAAAATATATTTGTGGTAAAACTGACACCAAGAAAAAATGCCCATATGTGAAAAAAAAACCATACGGTACACTGACTTATAAGAAAAAGTTTATAAGAGAGCAATACAAGTAAAGGTAAAAGACGTATAAAATCGTTATTATTCGTAATCTTCGACAAAATAATATCACGAAATAAACAACCACCTTACTTGACCTACAGTTTCATTTAAATTACAGGTAACGGGAGTTCATATTATGTGGTTATTTTTTTACGGTACCAAATGCAATTATTCTGGATTTCAGACTTTTGCCTTTATGTGTGTCACTAAAGCTACACGCATACCAAATATCAGCATTGTGGGGTCACTGGTGTACCCTGTGAATTTTGTCAAAGTTTTGTTTTTATTATGGATAATAACTCAAAAACTACAAGGATTAAACTAAAAATAAGAACAAGGTTGAAATTTACTAATGTAGACCTTTCATTTGACGTCCCACGTGACCTAATAGTCTCATTTTTTTTGTACCCTTCTTGATTCTAGTTTCTTGAACCAGTATCTCAACAACCCACAACATTTTAGCTCATTTATTCACACCAAAATTGTGCCATCACTACCTACCTATGTATACAATCACTATGATCAGATCAACGCTTCAAAAGTTATCCTCGGACTAACAAACATACGCGTACGTGCATACAACGCCGATTAGATCGGCCAACAGATCATTATCATCATATCAGGGGTAGGATGTACCACCTACATACCTACCTACCTATCCCCCAACTAGATGCTGAGAAAACGACCTGATAAAGGTTGGTGGGAGCCGTTGGATGCGCACTTCGCTCGCTCGATGGGTAGGTACTCGATGTACATGATTTTAGTACAGTTGCGTAGGAGGGGGCGCGCCCGGGGAAGTACTATTATCGTACTTATTTCTGCCGCCAAGCGGCATTGCTGTGTTTCGGTTTGAAGGATATGGGGGCCGCTAAAATTACAGGCGCATAAGGCTTTACACCTCTATGCCTCAAGTTGATGGACACAGAGCAGGGTATCGTACGTAGGGTAAAAAAAAACTTATTTTATCGTAAGCAGGAAATAAGTGATACCAACTTTTGTCGAATAAATAAAATGAAGCGTATCCAGAAGGAAAGCGAAAAGGGCGCTTCCTTGTACGCCGCGCGCCGCAAAAAATACAATCAATGAATATCGAGAGGGTCCATCGCCTCCGCTTCCGGCCTCCACAGAAATGTCACTCCATTCATTAGCGAATGTCCTGCGGGACTCCACAACCTATAAGTCGTATTACAATAACGCAAGGCTCACTTTCCCGCAGACCTTTATTGAGCCGAAAGATCAGCAACTTTTGTTTGATACGCAGGAGGCATTTTTACGAAATACATTTCAAATACAAAATCCACAAAACAAGGTTCCGTTTGAAGCGTGGCTTTTTGCATGAGATAACAGCTGTGGCTGCCTTTCGGTTGTAAATGTTATTGTATAGAGTTAGAGTTGAGTTTGGTTTGTAGATGAGTAAGTGAATTCTGGCAATTTTCATTGTACTGAAATTACATAAGTAGTTGATTCGTGATTGGTCTGACGGAAGAAGGGACTCTGTTAACCACAAATAAATAATAATAATAAATAAATATTGCTGGACATTTCACACAGCGCTATCTAGCCCCAAACTAACCAAAGCTTGTACTATGGGAACCAGATAATTGATAGACCAGATAACCAGACCCGGAACAAATATCTGTAGATCATGCAAACATTTGTTCCGCGGTGGGAATCGAACACGCTACCTCTTGCGTCTCAGTCAGCTATTCGCCCACTGCACCACGAAGGTCGTCAATTAGTTCTTCAAAAAGGCTAATAATACATAGGTATATGGCATATTCCTGTGGGGGCCATGCGCTAATTTTGAACGTGGCTAACGTTAGGACTCACGTTGGTTTGAGTGATGTGACGAGTATCAGCGCGATACGAAATGTGCATAACGTAAGGTTTTTGTTATGGTATTACTTTGGTTGGTATTAGCGTTCAAAATTAGCGCGATTGCCCCACGTATGCAACCTGAGAGATGATGTGCTAAAGTCACGACGAGTTGGAAACTTGGAACCCACAGGCGCGAAACGATCCAAAGATAGGCCGGAAAAATGATGACCAGACGTCTTCCAGAGACTGATTGGCAGGATTTAGCGCAGAACCGATACGAGTGGAAGAAAAAGGGAAGGCCTTTGCCCAGCAGTGTGAAGTACAGGATAGTAAAAACAATAAAAATTTGTATGATGTTAGAAAAAGAGTTGGGTCATAGACCGTAGAGGAGGTCCTCTACTCGTACCAACACTGTAGTAAATAGTAATAAAAATAATATAATATTATATTTTTATCGGAGTTTAATGAGGCTGCCTTAACTGCAGGTTTTTAGTGGAAATTAAGGGAAACAAGAAATAAAGTTAAAATATTTATAAAAATCACAAAAAAGAACAGTAGGTAACCGCGATCAGCTGTGTGGTGCGGCGCACTGTGTGTCGTGTGTGACACAGTGTGGGTGACTAGTGAGAGGTGATGTGGTGCGCGGCGGGGTCGATGCACCGCGTCCACAAGGAACACCACACACATACAACGTTTCAGAATAAATAATACCTAGGTACACACTAAGGAACTCACTTTGTACTTTTGTTAACTTTGTAATTGAAATTTTATTCAAAAAACATCGACAACTCGTCCCCAACTGTTTAAAATTAAACAATTTAAACTTATTAAAATAAGAATTAAATTGAAAGTTGAACTAAAATAGTAGCGAATTCGTTTATTAAGAGTTAGTAGGTACGGCCGACGAAAGCATCGTAATTGGTGAAAGTTACCCTTTGTTTAACTCGCAGGCGGCGACGCCGACCTGCTGTACACTCAGCCTCAGATCTGGATACTCCTCCCTCACTAACCTAACCTATAACTTGCATTTTCTTTATTCAATAACCTAAATTAATCCATCCAAGTTTCATCAAAATAAATCCAGTAGTTTCAGCGTGATACGCGTACCAAAAAAACAGAAACACAGAAAAAAAAATTGTTTTGGCGGTTAGTAAGGTCAATGAAATTTTTAAAAAATATTTGCCTGGTAAAATTGAGTTACATTCAAATATTTTGTACACAGTGGCCAAAGAACCGTTGTTTCCACTTTTATTGGAAATAATATCTTGTCAAAACATCGGTACACTAAGCCCAACCGGCTTAGTGTACCGATGCTATGTCTTCTAACTCAAAAATTCTTGTCATCCCATTTATTCAAAAAGAGGCGAAGGGTTCCTCGATAAGTGCGCGCAAAATGGGTCATTCCAACATAATAACTTAATAATAGTGACGAAATGACTTTTCAATTTGGAACACTATTTAATTAAAAAGTTTGAACGCAATTCGCTTCGTAAAGTGCTGGCCGGTGATAAAATAAGCGCGCCTGCCGACATACGCGGGAATTTCTTATTAGTTCTTTTTATTACTTTTATCAAAATATTAAAGACAATTTTAATTTGATTCACACAAATTGAATAAAAGGTGAGTTCTAGCAGTGAAAGTGAAATATTAACACCAGAAAGTGTAAAATTAATAGCAGAAACCGTCGTAAACAATTTACTACCAAACAAATCGAGAGAAAAATATCTAAAAGCATATGAAAATTTAATTACATGGAGAAATGAAAATGAAGCAGTCATTTTCAGAAACTGTATTCAAAACAGCGTGAAATGTCACCATTGACTCAACATGATCATCAACTAGAGTCTGAAGTTATTACGGATACCCAAGTTATAAATAAATCAACGACATTTTCTGTTCCCAACAAAACAGCTACAATAAAACTTTAAAAATTGTGAAATTATTAATAAAAATTTGTAATTTGGTTATGTTGATATAAATATTAATAAAAGCATCACTTATTTTCCACACGGTACCAAAATTATTTAACCTCGAGCGATGTATTGAATCCTTCGCTTCACTCTGTATTCAAACAATCATTCTCGTCCTCAATACATTATTTTGGTCCCTTATGTTATTATGTCACAATCTACTATTTATTTTCTTTATGTATCTGGAAGTACCCGTATAGTCGCAAAATAGAATGTTCAGTTCTTGACAGGAAATTAGAAATGGAGAGATATCGTTATCATATTTTGCAGTTTCCGTCTCTCTCGGGCCTCGGTCCCTTCGGCTGCTTCGGCCTTCGGGGGACGGCGCTCTATTTTTATTGCTTCAAGAGGCAAGTTCCTAAAACATATCCTAAAAAGAGACATACTAAACCCGGCTTGCATAACGAAGTCGCCTTAAGTGCGTATTGCGCAAACATGCCTAATTGTATTAATGGTATAAAAATTACGTATTGTATAATTAATTATAATTATATTTATAATAATACCTAGGCAAGTTTTTTTATTTGAATTTTGAACGTAATTAATCACTAAACATGTTTAAATTTGGCGTATTTGTATGCTTAGATTGATTTATTGATTGATTGAAAATACTTTATTGCACTTGTAAAACTAGTACAAAGGCGAACTTAATGCTAAAGAGCATTCTCTTCCAGATATAAGACAACTCTCTTACTAAATACAACTAGGCATCGTTGCGCAAGTCGCCCTTAAACATGTTTAGTAGCTAACTAATCTCTCCGGCTGAGACGCAGAAGATATCATGATCAACAGATATTTGTTTCTGGTATGGATGTGTTTCTGTATATTATAAGTATGTACAAATTTACAAAAAAACAATATATCAGTATTATATCAGTTATCTGGTTCCCATAGTACAAGCTCTGCTTAGTTTGAGGCTAAATAGCGCTGTGTGACATATTTATTTATTTAATTACGTTTAGGGATCGTTATGCAAGCTGGGCTTTGTATTCCAGATCTCACAAAATTAAATGAACACAAAGCTCATTGATCTTCTTGGAATGATCGACCCCGGGGGTGGAGCGCAAGGGGAGGGGGAGGGGGGGGGGGCTCGTGGGTGGATAACGAGGCTCTATCACAACATCATAATTAAAACCACGTTTTATTATTATACATTTCCCGGTTTCTCGTAGCGTACAAGCAATTTATGTAATGTCTCCATTTTCTTCGGAATTATAGTCATATGCTGTGTAAATATGGCCGAGAATCGTTTCGGAAAATTGTACTACAATTGATTTCACGCAACTGCCGCGTAACGTAGTACGTACCGAGCGAGGCCCCGCAGCGCGCGGCGAGGGGCGGCGGCGCGGGGCGGCGGCGCGGGGGGTTCCCAAACTTTCCAACGAGATACACCCTAACTCGTGGGAAGAAAAAATCCCAACGAGTAACAACACCCGATCTCTTTGACTGCATATGACGCAGAACTAAGTCTCTACGACAACCTATCAACGTGAGGGCCCCATTGAAGCTTATTATCTAGGGTTATAATCTAAGAATACGAGGTGTCCACAAGAGCCAACTCCTCGTCTTTGATTTTCATTATCTTTAACTTGTGTAACATTAGTACACATAAATCGTTTATCGTTATCGATTTATGTTACACATAAAAGTTGTGTAACATAAATCTAATAAACGTTGTTTTCTTTTCATTTAGAAGTAGATCGTTTGCATTGTACCATTTTACAACCTTAAAGATTGCATTGCTTACATAGTCAAAATCGGTTTGTAGTAGCTTTAATTTAAATAAAAGTGACGTGTCATCTGCAAACAATACAACATGATCGTCCCTTACAAGATGGGGAAGATCATTAATATATACTAAAAACAAAAATGTTCCCAGAATTGATCCCTGTGGTACACCCATTTTAACCCGAGACCCCGGAGAATGCTTCCCATTCACGTCAACTCTTTGCACTCTGCCACTTAAATAAGAAGTGAGAAAGTCTAGAGCAACGCTCCTAATGCCATAATGGTTTAGTTTCCTGATCAATGTGTCATGGTCTACGCAATCAAATGCCTTGGACAAATCACAAAAAACACCTAAAGCGTCATGAGACTTCTCCCAGGCATCAAATATGTGCGATATTAACTCAATACCAGCATCAGTGGTTGAGCGACCCCTGGTAAATCCGCATTGTTTATGATGCAGTAAATTATGTGAATTGAAATGTCTAAGCAGTTGATATAAAATTAGTTTTTCAAATAAAAATAACAATAAGAATATTTTTTATTTGCTAGAACTTAAAAAACAGTTGTACATAAGTGCTAAGTTTTTAAATAATAAACATACGATTTGTTGAGGGTAGATTTGTATTACGTACGAAAACCATTACCTCCCGCGCTAGTTGTAAACTGTGTTACGGCAAGGTATAGTCCGTCTAAAAAGAGTAGACAAAAAATGAGGGCGCCACTGTCGTTTAACTGGTATACCCCATACTATACACTAATTGGTTTTGATACTTGCTAATTATTTATTGTATTATTAGCATTTATATTCTAAGCTAACTTAGTACTTCACATAACCACTTTACATCACAAGTTGTGGTTAAATTCTATGAATACATATTATTATAAATACGGAAGATTGGGAGGATGGATGGAACTTGGTACAGGAATAGATTATTACCTGGAATAACTAGAGGGCGCAGCTAGTAAAATAATAAAATAAGAGTTAAGTGTTATTAATAAAATATTTATTCATAAAATTAGTCGTCCAACATATCAAAATCTAAATATTCGACACCACACATGTTGTCATCTATTACCCCAGGAGAATATTGCCGAGAAGTACTAGGCAGACAGGAATCTTCTGATTCTGCTTTAGACTCACTGCTGCTGCTGCTATCCTCACCAACTCTTATAATTAATTCTTCTATATTTTGATACAGCCTGGGGCCTCTTTCAATGTACTCCATTTAATTTTTTTTGACATGGTCACAACATGATTTCCAATCTACTGGAGTTATAGAAGCAAAAGCCTCTTCGGTTAATTGTTTTATATCCCTGGATCCAACATTTTGTGCTGCCACTTTTCTTTTTGCCAAAGACCATATAAGTTCAATCGGGTTCAGGTCGCAGTGATAGGGTGGCAGCCTTACGACTGTATGTCCATGCTCGCTCAGTAACTCGTCAATTTCATAAACTGGTGCTGGTTTATTTTTTTTCACCAAATCATAAAGGATAGGTTTTCGTAGGGTCGGATCAAAATTAATATTATTCTCTTCGAGCCATAATTTGATTTCAGCAATCGTGCTGGATGTTGTGGAAGCCTTATTTTACACAATCGAGTGATATGGGGCGTTGTTCATTACAATAATGGAAGGATATTCAAGGTTTGGGATGAGCTTTTCGGTTACCCACTTATTAAAGTTTGTTCTATTCATTTCAGAATGATAGTCTTCCTGTTTGTTATTTCCTTTAAAAATAAGAAGAGAGTTCGGTACAAATCCTTTTTCACTTCCTGCATTGATGAGAATCTATCTTTTCCCTTTTAGGATATCTTGAATAACTCCTTCGGTTTCAATAGATTGCCAAAATTTTTTTTAATTTGTATGATGAGTGAATATAACTTTCATTTTGATATATCATATATTTTTGAAACTCTTCAGGTAAGTTACGGTTGTCCATAATAACTTTTAAATATTTTTGCCTTTTAATACAAATATTAATATTTTCCATGAAAGCTTTTCTGTTTGATTTACATTTTTTGTATTTAAAACCAATAGATTTAAAAATTTTGTGTAAATGGGCTCGACTTTCATTGAAACCAAGGTCTTCCCTTACCATGGTTAGTATTTTATTAAGTGTAGGGACTTCTTTTTTTACACTATAGAAATAATGGACTTTTTGTCGGATTGCACACTGGTCAAAATCGTCTAATTCTTTTCTTGGTCGCCCCTTTCTATGTTTAGCAGGAGTACTGAATTTTCCTTTAGTTTTGGATCCTTCCGAAACTATTCGTCACACTGTACTCTCGGATTTACCTGAAAATAATAAATTATATTGTTAAGTATCAAAACCAGTCACACGCACTATAAATATGTGTTTTATTTTAATAACCTCAACTGTACATATAAAAGTAAATATTTCATGATGAGACCACTCTTGGATAAGACATTACTATTTAAAGGAGTGTAAAGTGACTAAAAGTACTACATTAATTCATAACTTACCAGTCAGATCCGCTGTTCGTTTATAAACGTGTTCCATCTGCGTGAGCAATCTGCCGGCTTGGAATTCGGCTAAACATCGCATAAACACTTTGTATATCACTTCACGAGTGCCGCTGCGGATTGTTTTATTCATTTTATAATAAGTTTTTGGATAAAAACTAGAATTGAAGCAAGAATTCAAATGAAAGCAAACAATGTTTACATTAAAATGACAAGCAAGTGACAAGATTGACTGTTAATGAAGTGTTGCCAGCCACAGAATATAGTTAGTTCCTTAAACATTAATTTCTACTCTTTTTAGACGGACTGTAAGATCCTATTTTACTAAATGTCGGAAGTACTGAGATTGGTCTAAAATTACCAGGATCAGAACTAGTTTGAAAAGTGGAGTTAACTTACTGTGTTTCATTAAATCAGGGAATACACCACAGTCAATACACTCGTTGAATATTAAAGCTAGTTCGGGAGCAATTATGTCAATCAATGTTTTCACGACGCTAACAGAGATGCCCCAGAGGTGGTTTTCTTAACATTTATCACTTTGAAAGCTTTTATAATGTCATTACTATTCATATCAACAAATTTGAATTGTTTTGCATTCTGTTAAGTTTTCTTTGAACAATGACTCTGCGACTATGGGAGAGGAGTTTAAGGATTTTGTGGTAGAGACTGGAATATCGGTAAAAAATTTAAATGTATTGTATATTGTGTACTAATTTAGTGAATAAATGATTGCCTATGTCTAAAAAAGTCTTCGAACGCATTAGCTACATCACAATCCTGATTGATCGTGGCATTGCCAATTTTCAAATTAAACTTATCGTTCTTAGCTGTGACTATTTTTGATTTTATAACTCAAATGACGCGCTTTTTCTTCACGACAAACATTTTTTGAAATCTTTGAATATACTTTGACTTTTTCTTTAAACTCCTCATTAGAATTTCTGTTTAAATAAAAATTCTGACATGGCAGTGGTCCTGAGTACTGACTACATGACTGTAGTCTCAGAATACAGAAAAAACCAGAAGCCGTGAACGCGCCTAATACTGAAGCGTCAAAAACTACTCCAAAATAGAGTAATTTTACGCGAACGCCATTAGTTACTCCGTGACCATCTTCACGCGGGACGTGTTTTCAATTAAATTAAATTATGCCTTCTTGTGTCATCCCAACGTGTCAAAATTCAGCTGGGCTCAAAAATAAACAAGAAGGGATCACATTTCATACGTAAGTAGCGCATTTAGATGTGTTATTTGATTATTGAATAAATTGTTTTTAATCGTCGTAAATAATGATTCCTCCATTTTTCTGGTTTTGCATAATATCGAGGTTTATTATTTTCCCTACTCTAGATTCCTGAGAATGAATTTTTTTATAAGTTGTAGTATTCATTTATATTATTGTTTAAAAATACATAATGATCAGTTTGAAAAAAGTTATACAGGGTTGTACTGACAACCATTTAAACAGTTAGCATCCTTTTAGGAACATGTTCTGTACCTACATAAAAACAAACAGCTTTTGTTCCACTACTTTTAAAAAACTTAAGCATCAAAAAAGAAATTAAAAGATTCATCGAACCGTGTTATATTTTAAAATCATTATTAGGTACATAAGTTAGTTTTACATATTTATGAGCAGTATATCGGGTTATCTGTTTGGGGTGTGCTAAGCCGAAAGAGAGGTCATTTTACTCACTTTTATGAACAACTTTTACTATGGGGCCAACCATTCTATAAGATGAAATAAGATATACATTTTGTCAGGTGTCTCAATGAAAATGTTCTTTGAAACAGCAATTTTTTTTCGCAATTTCAAAGTTGCCCCCATAGTAATAGTTATTCATAATGATTGTTCACAATTACCTCCATTTCGGCTTAGTACACCCCAAACAGATAACCCTGTAATAATAAGTGGTAGTAATAATTATAATACTGTTACGAGCTGAGGATTCGGGATAAAATAATGGGAATCAGTCTAACCAAAATAACACTTTTATTCAACACTAACGATGAATACACGAACTTGGTCACACGTATCACAACACACTAATTCACACCACTGGTGCACCACTTAAAGTCACCGAAATGATCGCACGTATAGCTTAATCCAGACTGACTCGCGCAACTACTGTTCACGCGAGACCCTGCTCCACGTCAGTCCTCCAGGGCCTCGCTGAGACTCACTCACTCAGACTGACTGAGACTGACTCTCCGGCCATCTCTCCGGCCTATTTATATCGCACACATTTCGATTGTTCGAGAACGATGTCGATCCTTCCAGGAAAGGGTCAGTGCTTCGACAGAACGACCCATCCCCATTGTGCGCAATCGCAGACAATAACAACAATAACACAGCAAGACAAAAGTGCTCGAGAAACTTCGATTATTACTCATTGTTTAACAGCCTCTGCGTAACACTGCCCCCTCCTAAAACATGCTCGTCCCGAGCATCCTTAGTCCCATATCGCGGCAGCCGATCAACACGAACAATTTTAGGCGCACCTCGCGCTGAAGATGTAGCAACTAGAGGAGCCACATTGCCGTCTCCAGTACTTCAGGACACCCAGAGTCCCTTTCTCATGAGCGATCCCAATTCCAGCCCCCAAAACACGGCTCTCATGATTTCTATCTGTTCTTTCACTTCCTGGAATTCCTTTCCAGATGAACCGAACAATTCCCTCATCAGTCGAGCACGCTCTTATGGCCAACGTCGCTGATCTTCCTGTTGACGACGCTGCTCTTCTTTATCCTGACGTCGCTGTTCCTCTTGCAACCGAGTCTGCTCCACCTGTTCATGTCGCTGTTCCTTCTGCAACCGATCCTGCTCTTCCGGCTGACGACGCTTCTCTTCTTAATGTTGACGGCGTTGTTCCTCCTGCAACCGAGCCTGCTCTTCCTGTTGACGACGCTTCTCTTCTTTATGCTGACGGCGTTCTTCCTCCTGCAACCGAGCCTGCTCTTCTTGCTGACGACGCTGCTCTTCTTAATGCTGATGGCGTTGTTCATCCTGCAACTGAGCCTGCTCTTCCTGTTGACGACGCTGCTCGTCTTTATCCTGACGACGCTGCTCTTCTTTATCCTGACGACGCTGTTCTTCTTGACGACAAAGCATTGCCATAATAGCAGCAAGATCGCCTGTCACAGGAGCTTGCCCCACGGATGATGATGATGATGATGGTGCTCCACATGATTCGGCAGCGGCTGATTCCATCTCCATCGGCTGACGACTCTGCCGAGCTTCTTGAACCGGAGACTCCCCAAACCGCCTTTCATCCATTTCCTGTTGTCGTTGACCTCTCGTCCTGACACCGTCCACGTTATCCATTGGTAGAACCGGCATTATTTTATCCCACTTCTGACACCAAATTGTTACGAGCTGAGAGTTCGGGATAAAATAATGGGAATCAGTCCAACCAAAATACCACTTTTATTTAACACTAACGATGAATACACGAACTTGGTCACACGTATCACAACACACTAATTCACACCACTGGTGCAGCACTTAAAGTCACCGAAATGATCGCACGTATAGCTTAATCCAGACTGACTCGCGAGCAACTACTGTTCACGCGAGACCCTGCTCCACGTCAGTCCTCCAGGGCCTCGCTGAGACTCACTCACTCAGACTGACTGAGACTGACTCTCCGGCCATCTCTTCGGCCTATTTATATCGCACACATTTCGATTGTTCGAGAACGATGTCAATCCTTCCAGGAAAGGGTCGGTGTTTCGACAGAACGACCCATCCCCATTGTGCGCAATCGCAGACAATAACCACAATAACACAGCAAGACAAAAGTGCTCGAGAAACTTCGATTATTACTCATTGTTTAACAGCCTCGGCGTAACAATACTTTTGTGTCAATCCTATTATGTAGTTGGTACTGGTTAGGTACGCAGATATAAAATATTCCTGTGATACCTGTGTAGTATTAGATAATTTGGACTTCATTAGTTGTGCCTTACCATCTTCTATCTTACATTTACATTAACATTACGCCGGTGGGGGTGAGATGGGCGCGGAACGTGCATTTTGTTTTATGGCTTCTGGTTTTTTATGTATTCTGAGACTGTAGTAATGCTACAGATGATTGCACAGTACCTACCCTGATATAATACATATCTTAGGCATTATCTTATAATGTTGCAAGCTCTTTTATGTACTTATGCTCTTTAATTTCGAGAAAGATGATCACAAACCATCTGATCCTGACATCACAATTGATTCTAATAGACTCAATTATAAAACTTAAAAAAAAAATACACAAGGCATCGTTCTTGGGCCTGCTTGTCTTACTTTGTATATGATTACTTTTTACACTAATTTCGGCAAATTTTGGGCAATATCCATAAAGTTTGATGGGTTGTTGTTACCTGACGCGGGAGACAGTAATGAGGCGGTAGCGGATGAGGACGATCACGTCGGCTCGACATTATGCAGATACAATGGTTATGGCTTCATAAGAATGTGTTGGAATCACCAGCAATAACTCGTTGCAAGCTACACACAAGCAACTCTAAACCACTTTGCTTATTTTAAATACTTGTTGGAGCTTGTTGGTGGTTATTTGCACGGACGAGGTCTGCGGCGCGGCGCGCGACTACCACCATTGCCACTGTTGTTGCATGATCTGCAAATGTTCATTCCGGTATGGGTGTGATACTCCTACTTCCTGAGGCCACAACTCAGGGAGTTCTCTTGTATGGCCAGAGCAATGTATGGGAGGATTGGGAGGGATTGTTGGTTTTTATCAAAAGTGCCGAGTCCCTGAGAAGGTCAGTCCTTCTGTCACCTAAAACACAGGCTATCACAGTTACAGTGTAAATCTAAATGAGCCACTTATCAAGAAACTAGCGACCGCTCCGGCTTCGAACGGATTATTTACATGTATATGATATGTAAACGGTGAATTATATTTATAACGACTAGATTACAAACATAGACTTTTCTTTACATTCTAAAAATACATATGCATATATTAAACATATAAACCTTTCAGAACAAATTCTCTGAATGATGTTGAAAACCGTATCAAAATCAGTTGCATAGTTTAGATTAAAAAAAAACGAAGTGCTCAAACAGGCAGATGTGGACAGTGCGTCTGTCTGTACGATACAAGCTAGGCATTAGGCACAGACATGTGGTACAGGTAAGAGCTATAACGACTGGGTGGGAGGCGCAACGCGGCCAGTCGAGACCGCGAGTCGCCTACCACCTACAACGTGTTTACGAATACGGAACAATATGTACCTACTACTTACCTATAAGATAAGACTAGTGGTTCTGTGAGAACAGTAGACCTCGCGAGCCCTTATAACGAAAATTTTACAAGTCATAGAAAATTTAGAAAAAGATTTAAAAAAAAAATAGAAAATTTAAAAAAAGATTTCAAAGTTAAGGCCAGATATGCTTTATTATACTGCAAATACAAGTCCAAAAAGTAATCTGCGCAACAAAATTAACGAAAAGAATCCAATTTGACGACCTCCGTGGCACAGTGGGCGTATAGCCGGCTGAGACGCAGGAGGTAGCGGGTTCGATTCCCGCCACGGGACAAATATTTGCATGATCTACAGATATTTGTTCTGTGTCTGGGTGTTTTTCTATATATTATAAGTATATATTTAAAAAAAAAAGTATATAAGTATTCTATCAGTTATCTGGTTCCCATAGTACAAACTCTGCTTAGTTTGGGGCTAGATAGCGCTGTGTGAAATGTCCAGCAATATTTATTTATTTATTAATTTAAATCGAATTTCAGGTGCTTGAATTTTCCAATAGAGTTACCTATGTAGACTTTTGAGCAAAATATTGGTAGGTATAAGTATATAAGTTTAGATGTAGATGGTGCAACAGATACTCTAGGTAAATTCGGTTTGGGAAAACGTAACGAACGCGGTGCACGCCTAATCCAATTTGCATTTGGTCAAAACATGGTAATTTCTAACAGCTTCTTTGACAAAATACCCCAACGACGATGGACATGGGTATCACCTAACGGAAATTCGCAAAACGAAATCGATTTTATACTAGCTTCCAACAAACAGATAGTTAAAGATGTTTGCGCCATTAATAAAATTAATTATGCTTCGGATCACAGACCAATAAGAGCAAAATTAAAATTTGAATTTAAAATACACAGAACTAAATTATTTACAAAAAGATTAATAAAACATAGTAAACAGCACCTTATTCATAATTCGGAAAAGTTTAAATTAGAACTCTCAAATTATTTTAGTCAACTCAAAATAGATGAATCAGATAATTCAGAAACCCAATATAAAAACATAGTTAATGCAGTTCACACAACAAGCAAGAAAATTAAACCGATGAAGAAAAGTAAATTTAAACTATCAAACAAAACCCAGAATTTATTAGAAAAAAGACTCGAGACCGACATTGGGTCACAAGACTATAGAAATATAGACAAAGAGGTTAAGCGCAGCATCAGAAACGATGCAAGAAACTTTAATACCTACAGAGTAAAAATAGCACTAGAGAATAATAGATCGCTCAGAATAGCAAAACAGGGTATCTCTAAGGGTAAAACATGGATTAATTGCTTACAAGATTGTTCCGGAAATAAATATAATAATAGAGGCAAAATATTGGAAATATGCACAGAATTCTACAAAAATCTTTACTCCGATTCTTCAAAGATGACAATAACTATAGAGTATGCTCGACCAGATGCTGTACCATTCATAACAGGACGCGAAGTCCATGATGTCTTAAAAGCCATGCATTATGATAAGAGCCCTGGAGAGGACGGTGTCACGACCGAGGTTTTAAAAACTGGAGCCACTGTTTTACTACCCCATATCACAAATCTCTTCAACACCATTCTAGACACAGGTCAGCTACCAGTGGAGATGTGCCACTCAAACATAATTCTTCTTCACAAGAAAGAAGACAAAAGTAACATGAATAATTACCGTCCTATCAGTTTAGTGTCACATCTCTACAAAGCCTTTACCAAAGTTATTCAGAAGCGCATAGAAGGTATACTGGACCAGCACCAACCACCGGAACAAGCTGGATTCCGACCTCATTTTTCCACCACAGACCATCTCCATACGCTAAATCAGGTTATAGAAAAATTTAATGAATTCCACAATCCACTATATCTGGCTTTTGTGGATTACACAAAAGCTTTCGATAGCATCAACCACTCAGCAATCTTCTTGGCTTTAGAGAAACAAAATGTTGAAAAAACCTATATAGACCTAATTAAAAGCATTTACAGCAATAGCTACGCTAACATTAAATTAAATACATCAGGAGCAAAGTTTTTAATAGAAAAGGGAGTCAAACAGGGTGACCCGCTCTCTCCCAAATTGTTTACGAGCACTCTAGAAGAGGTTTTTAGACAATTGCCAGCCTCATGGACAAATGCAGGCATTGAAATCGGCGACCAAAAACTTACAAACCTTAGGTTCGCTGACGACATAGTTCTCTTTGCCACCAGTGCCCCCCAATTAGAACAAATGCTCCAAGACCTGAGCAAGGCAAGCCTCGAGGTTGGACTGATGATGAACCAGTCAAAGAAAGTCAAGTTATGACCAATAGCAAGAAACATAGGGTCAAGGTAGATGGGAAAGAGATACACTATGTCGATGAGTATATTTATCTGGGCCAGATAGTCTCTTTCAAGAACAGACAAGATCGAGAAGTAGACCGTCGTGTCGATAACGCTTGGAAGAACTACTGGTCCATGAAAGAGCTAATGAAGGGCAACCTTCCACTGTCACTTAAGCGTAAACTCATCGACATGTGTATCTTACCCATTCTAACCTACGGTGCTCAGACTTGGTCATTGACGGACTCACAAAAGTTCAGACTCGGGGTATGCCAACGAGCGATGGAGCGTAGCATTTTAGGTGTTAAGCGGACCGATAGAATCCGCAACACTACTCTACGCTCTATGACCGGAATCATCGATGTGGGGTACACGGCTGCAAGACTCAAATGGGACTGGGCGGGTCATGTCACTCGAATGCACCCTGAAAGGTGGACTAAGATCTCCACCGACTGGCAACCTACAGGACGACGGCAACGAGGCAGACCGCGAAAACGTTGGCGCGACGATCTGGATGGGTTCCATTCTGACTGGCAGGAGATTTCTGGAGAACGCAAGGAATGGAAGCAAATGGGGGAGACCTTTGCCCAGCAGTGGGACAGTATAGGTTATTAAAAAAAAAAAAAGTTTTAGCCATTACTTGCGTTCCCTTAGCCCTAGGAGGTCGAATCTGGTGTCTATGGGTTCGTTTCATGAAGGCGTGAAGGCGGAGAAGACTGCGTAGTCTGATTGGTATAGGTAGGTATAAATTACACGAAAAATTTTCAAATATTGAAATCCTTCCATATAGCTGAGAGCGATCTCTTCGAGGCAACCTTTGGATACCTAATTCTAATTCTAGGGTGGGGGGAATAAGATCTGCACTGACGTCCCGCATTGGGGTGTATTATGCATTACCCCCCTTCTAACCTGACCCCAGCCATCCTAGCTCCTTGAAGTAACGGAGCAGGATTTTGGGTTGATGGATGCAGCTTTCCAAGATCCCCGTGGATGCCGTTGTGTTAGCGGATGAGGATTCGATGAGCTCTTGCAGACCCGTCCTCAGCCTGATATCGCTCGTGGCCGTACAGTGAAGCATCACGTGCTCCACCGTCTCTTCCTCCTGAAGACATTCGCGACAAAGCACACTGTCCGTGGCCCCGGTCTTCAAGAGGTGATGGTTAAGTTCGCAGTGTCCTGTGATGATTCCCACCATCATCCTTAGATCCTCGCGTTTCATTTTTAACAGGGTATTTGTTGTTTTTCGATTCATTGCAGGGAACATTGTTTTTGTTTGCTTGCAGTCGGTTCTCCCAGATTCTCTGGTGCTCCTTTTCAGAGTTCATCATCAGTCTATTTTTGATTTCCACCGTTGGCGGATTGGAGAGGTTGTTATCATTGCTAAGGAGTCTGCCTTGTTGTTCTCTGGACAGGAGCTGTGAGCTTTTGTCCATCTGATGATAACACTGTGGTTTTCGGACAATTTTTGGAGAGCACTGTGGCACTCCGCAATGGATTTCGATCGAGTGTCGGGTCGTCTGAGCGCGTTGATAAGTGCCGCACTGTCTGTTGTGAAGATGAGTTGTATCTTCTGGTTGACTCAGTTGATGAGTGAGAAGGAGCAGACCCAATTGTTGTTGATATTTCCGTTGCTGCCAGGAGAAGTCCAACTGTCTCCGCCTGGAACGCTGTGGTCAGTTTGTTCAGGGGTTGTGCTCTTGAAAGTCCTATTTCCGGGCAGTAAAAGCCACAACCTGCCCCTGTTTTATTTTTTGCTCCATTTGTATAGATGTGATATACAGTTGGTGTTTATATTGATGATGTTATCACCTGGTCATCCATATGATACCCTTTCTTTGTTAGGTATGTTGTTGCTATTCTGTTTGTGCCCATTTCTGCTTCTGGGCTGATAGCGATGGCTTTATCCAGAATTCTGCAGTGGTTTGTTTTCTTCCCATTTCCATTCCATTGGTTGGTCGATTTTATTCTTAGCGCTGCCGCCATTGCTTCTTGCTGTATATACACTTGAAGTGGCGTCATTCCAAGTATGATATCCAGCGCAGCAGACGGAGTTGATTTTGTGCAACTGCTAATGAGAGAGCATGCTAACCTTTGTACTTGTTGCAGCCTGTTTATTGCCGTTACTAGGTTAGTTCTTGGCCACCATACGACAGTGCCGTACGTAAGTACCGGTCGAACCATGACCGTGTACAGTCAGAGGCATAGTTTCGGTTTCAGGCCCCAGTCCTTGCCAACGGCACGTGTGCACTGCCATAACACATTTGTGGCCTTTGTTGTTACGTGATCGAGCTGTTTTCCCCAAATCAGTTTGCTGTCGAGCCATACTCCTAGATACTTGACTTCTTTGGTGAGATTTAGTTTTGCTCCAAAGAGTGATGGAAGGTCTAGTTTCGGTAGTTTCAGTTTCCGTGTGAAGAGAAAAGCTCCGTTTTATTTGGGTTGACGGAGAGACTGTGCTTGTGGCATCACTGTTCCACGATGCGTAGTGCTTTCCGCATCTTTTCGCATAGGGTGGATTCAAACAGTCCTGATAGATTAGATTAGATTAGATAATACTTTATTGCACACCACGAAACAAATACATATAAAAAAAACAACTACGTAAATCTATGGATACAATTGGCGGTCTTATCGCTAATTAGCGATCTCTACCAGACAAGCTTTGGATGGAATGGACTGTGTAGACATTACCTGGGGTGTACCTGACATACTACATGTACTTACATACTAATACTAATTATATAAAAATAAAAAAATATAAAACTTGCATAAATGAAAACTACATGAATCTAAATAATAACTACTCATAATAATTCATAGATACATACTTAGACTTATTTAAGAAACAAATAATTAATAATAAATACATATATATTTAGCGACAAATACTCAGATAGTGTTCTCTGAGCATACGTTTAAAAATGGCAAGTGACTTGGCACATCTGATAGCCACCGGCAGCGCGTTCCATAACCGGACAGCCTGCACTGTAAAAGACTTATCAAAGTAGGAGGAGGAGTGTACAGGTGTCCTGAGTTGGAGTGTGTCAGATGAACGCAAGGATCGAGGATTGGATTGATAGAGGAAATGGAAGCGTTCTTTAAGATAGGAAGGTGAGGAAGGGTTGAACAGGATGTTATATAAATGCTGAAGGATGTGAGTATCCCGGCGAAGGCGTATGGGTAACCACTTGAGCTTACTGCGAAATTCGGACACATGGTCATACTTCCGCAAGCCGAAGATGAACCGGATGCCAAAGTTTTGCAAGCGCTCAAGTTTATCTAGTTGCTGTTCAGTGAGATCTAGATAAGAAGCATCAGCATAGTCTAGTATCGGGAGAAGAAGAGACTGCGCGAGCGAAATTTTAGTGGCAGTCGGAAGGAAGTTACGCAATCTCCTAAGAGAACCCGCTGAGGCAAACATCTTACGGCTGACTTCAGATATCTGAGGTCCCCATGACAGTTGCCTGTCTATGAGAACGCCTAAATTTTTCACCGTCTCACTCTGCTTAACGTAGGTGCCATCAAATATAATTTGTGGAAGGCTGATACCATGATAGTAAGATCATCTGCGTATGCAATAGTAAGTATGCCGTCTTTGTTGAGTGCGTCGAGGAGTTCGTTAGCTACAAGAATCCAAAGGAGTGGGGAGAGTACACCTCCTTGTGGACAACCCTTTGTAACCTTGCAGCGTGTGACTACCGAACTTTCTATTTGTGCCGCTCTGTTAGCAAGCATTTGTGTTATCCATCTATTTAGGTTTTCTTCCACACACTGGTTCCTTAGGCCCTTTGTGATGCTTGGGAAGGTTGTCTTGTCGAAAGCGCCTTTTATGTCTATGACTCTATGTCTTTTAATGTCCTTCTATGTCTTTGGATACCTATGTTAAACCGAAAGCGGGGATTGAAAATAAATTAATATAATTATTATAAATTATTGATTATAATTAAAAAATAAAAAACTAATCTCACCTCACTACTTAATAACACGTAACAGGCCTTATAATTAGGGTATCTTGTACATTTCGCACTTTCGTCAGCAGCGAGAGTGGTAAAAACAACTCCATTCAAAAAGTTTTAAAAGAATGCTCTCTAGTCTCAAGTGACGCAATGACCCTTTTCGGGTAATTACATCGTAATATTCGGAAGCACCTTGTTTACCTACGAACAGTATGTATGCGTATGTATGTATGTATGCGTGACCGCGATGTGCGCATGCGCGTGCGTCAGCTGCGGTCTCCTCTCTATACTCGGTTTATTTTACTGACAGCTCACCCTTGGCTTACCTACTCATTCTACTCATTAACTAGTTTACTATATTGTTCTGACATTCGCCCAGCAGTGACGACAGTGAGTTCACTGACTGACTGAAAATGAGACGTTGAGAAAAATGTAACGATGGGTTTACTCGACGGACGGTAGGTACTTGAAATTTATTCGTTTAGTAGAGCTCTTTCAGTTCCTAAATGCGCGTCCCACTAGGTACTTTACATAAGTCCCAGTTAAACAATGTTTACGTCTGAGGTGGGTGGCGTACTGGTGCTTCATAAACTTTTACATGTCATAAAAATAAAGTTTAATTTACAGTTTCACGAGAATGGAATTAGCCATTTTGTACCCCGAGTCTATTGTCAAGGTACCGGTGGCGCTCGGCGCTCGTCAAAGCGTCTGATGAAGGCATGAAGCCGAGAGTGTGAGTCGCGAGGTCGCGCGGGTTCGGTGCCCGGCACACGCCACCTACACGCAAACCTACCTACTAGGCCGGGTGAGCACGGTATAACACTGCTTCATCGAGTACCATCCTGATAAGCATATGGGGAAAAGAACAAATTCTCGGGCACAGTTGGTTTGGTTTTGTACCACATTCTAAATAGTCGATAGAAAAATTATCCACATAATATGACCCAAATTCGTATTTTTTGCTTTATTTATTTATGTGGAAACCTAACAGCTTATTATAAACCTTATAAAACACTCAGTAAATAAAAGAAAGCCAATAAATGACGAAACAAATTATGAAGTACATTACGAACAATAAAGTGCAGACAGAAAAACTACTAAAATCTATTTACTTATTGATCCAAAGAAAAATAACTTGATCGCCAATAAAAATTATGTGTAGCTGCTGTTTAGCCGAACTGACATATTAATCAACTTACTTTTGATTTTGATATATGGTAACATCAATGTCGACCTCTCTTTGATCTAGTCATCCAATTACTCTTCTTAATATATATATCTAAATCAATATATTTTAAATAGTTACCCATATTTACCTTCATAACCTTTGGGTTCATAAGCTATATATATAATATAATTAATTATATATATTATTAATTATTTTAGAAAAGTATGTCTATAAAATTTATATCTACATTTTAATAAAACTTTTTTACACCTTTTATTTATTCACCTCTTTATTTATTTTTATTTTACTTCGTCGCTGCTGCACTACCTTTTGCTCCCGGTTTCAGCTGAAAATCAGCGTTGGATGCACAACATCCAACATTATGCTGAGCTGAACGCCATTTTGGTACGCAGACTCATGAGTCGAACTGTCTTAATGGATTCAACTGTTTCTTAATATTGTTTCATGTGTCATTTTGTGTGTGCCAAATAAATGATTATTCTATTCTATTGTGTTCTATTCTATTCTATTCTATTGATCAGCGAAGCGAAAATCAGTGAATCAAACGTTGAATCGAAAATTGGCCTTCTGCTATTGTGCGCCAACACCACAATATACTCGTACCTATAGTACCTACCGCGAATTGATTCTCTTCATTAATTTGATTTCTCTTTTATCTTATATTTCTTGATGGACACGATGAGGTATAAGGATAGTTGCCTACTGTTTTCTCGGTGTCTATACCTACATAAGTTAGGTAGTTAGATATGTGCCATGTTTAGTAGTTGTATTTTTGTTTTTTGTAATCCTTGTAAACTTTTATATGTTAATTAATATTGTAAACGCTTGTTTCTATTTTCTGCTGCTCACACGCACTAAAGGCATCACATAATACCAGCGCTACAGTAGCTGTATGTTACAGTGGCACACCGCTGAGTGACGACCTATTTTGTAGTCTTGTATTTGGTATAAGTATAACTGTATATAAATAATTCATAGAATGTAAAAATGGACACAAAATAAATATTTTTCTATTTCTATTACATTCCAGTACGAGCGGGTGCGTGTTGTTTATTCTATACACTAAATTGTTTACTTCCAAGTGTCAGAATAGTTAATTTTCATATTGGTAACTTATTCAACCAAACTCAAGCTATTACCTATTTTTGTTAAAAATCAAAAACACTAAGTAAATGCTGCAATTATCGACTAATTTATGATTCAATAAAAGCAAAATGCTATTTATTTGGTTGGAGAGTATGTCTGCGGTTCCCGCTCCCGTCAACATTTCAGGATAAAACAATAATGAATGTTATAAATTATGAAAGTTTGCCTTCCGCTTGTCCCAGCGCGGGACATTACGCGGCCACGGCTTTGTCTTATTTATTTAGCGAGCTCTTAGCGACGGCAACGCGGCCCCTATTGCTGTCGCCGTCAGGCCTCGACCGGGCCCCTGTACGCCACCCGATGAGGCCATTCCGGCTCGAAGGACGCTTTCGACTACAATTAGGGTATTTAAGAGGACTTTAATGTGCTCCGGAGATGTTTATCTGCGCATTGCAAATGAGCGCGGAAACGGCGATGCGTCCGCAACACAATTACTTGCGAACTATAAATCTATTTGCAATAGACAAGAAGGTTGGCAGGAGGTACCTAATTACTTATTACAAATTAGCTAAAGGTATCATCATCACATTAGCCATATGACGTCCTCAACTGAAAATAGGCCTCCCCATAGATTTTGAGAACGACAGACCAAGCAGCCTGCACTGCAATTACCAGCCCCATTTTGATTCCCCGACGCAAAAAAAGAGGTGTTATGTATGTCTGTCTGTGTCATCGTAGTCCCAAACAGACGGACCGATTCAGACGCGGATTTTTTAAATACAAAGCTAGTTTAACTGGAATATGGTTTAACTATGTCAGTTTTTAACTCCCAACGCAAAAAGAAAGATCGGGGGACTTATTACATTTGTAATTGAACTTTTATCTTGTTTAATAAAGTAGAAATAAGGATTAGAATAATTCTTTATTGTACACCAGGGATACTTAAAAAAACTAATTTAAACTAAATAAAGTACAATGGGCGGCCTTATCGCTGAAAGCGATTTATTTCAGGCAACCTTTGGATGGAAAGTAGTTAGCGAAGCAGTAATGGACAGCGGTGCACAGAGTCTACATACAAACGAATGACATAAAAATATAAAAATTATACTTAATAAACTGTACTTATAATCCTAATACATAAATAAATACCTAAAGATAGACTAATACGAGTATATACCCAAGTCATAACCTAAATCTAAGGATTTGTCACGGAGATTGTATTTCATTGTGATTGCAACTTATATCTTTATCTTTATGAATGTAATGAGCGTCTATTTTCAAATTTATCTACTGCTCAAGTGCTGTAAATCGCATTGACCTAGGAGTTTTCGAGTTAACAATAGCCTACTTTCAGAGCATGAGTAATAAAAATAATAAAATATAAATTTACATTGTTATGATCACATCATTTTTACAATTTAAAAATGCCTCGCCAGAATAACAGCATTTGTCTAACCACTAGTCAAGCAACTCTACGTTGCGCACGCGGCACCGTCGGCGTCGCCACCACACTCACCAAGTCACCATTCACCGGATGATCGCTAATAAATAATCCCCCGATGACCCCCACACCCCGCACCCCGCACCCGGAGACGTCATCTAATTTAATTAGATGCGCCCGCCCGCCCCACTGCCGCAGCCGCCCGCGCCGCCCCGTCTTATCAGAAAGCTATTTGCGTTAGGCAGGTAACCTGCCGCTGATTACATGCCATATTCTTTTACCCCCTCTCAGTAAACCGTGGGACGTGACGACACGAACGCCATATTTTTTTATAACGTAAGATATGGACGCGTTTCCGTTGTTTCAAGCGTGATGAAGTAGGTGAGATGTTGGTTATTTTTTTTATATATTTTCTGAAAAATACTTAATATGTTCAGTAATTTGAAATGTTCTTATTTACGGTATGTTTCTGAGCCCTGTACCTAATCACCAGTTCTGCGAGCGAGTTCTCGCAGTAACAACGTTATTTATCGTAACACACCCAAAAGTGGAAACAGCGTCTGTAACAAGCAGCGAGGAGCGTGGTTCAGGCAAGCCTAGCCTGCCCCCCGCACTCCCCACCCCGCGCGATAAGCCTCCATCACCTTCCAATGCAACAAATGCTCAAGATATATCCCCAAGGGGTTACTTATTCGATGCTTGCTCAAATGAGATGAGTGCATTTTAGATTTCAACAATTAGAGACGCGCGCGCGCGCGGGGCTCGGTGACTGTTACTTTTTAGTACCTAGAATACTTTTGTGAACCCAAATTTTATCAAAGATTTTTCTTTGTGTAGAATAGCCGTCTGCGTAAAGTCCTTGTAACTTTTGTACAGTAACATGTACATGCACAACTTAATGAATCACGTCGATAGGTTTGTCGGTTTGTCGGTGTAGCATCTTGCACGACATGCTTCATCACTGCATAGAGAGGGGCTAGGCAAGGGCCTGGCTACGAGGCGATAGCACGCGTCACGTCACAGCACAGAGGGGCATTCATCTCGTCCCAATTTAATAACATCGCACCGCGCCGCTGACAAATGTGCCAGTGGAAATATGGCGGTGGCCGCGGAGCAGCCTTCACACGAGCGAGCTGCTGCCTCCTAGCGCTGGACGAGAGAAATATGCTAGTTACCTGCATTCAATGCCCGTCATTTCCCGTTACACGACATAAACTAAACACTCTTTGTCGAAACCTAAAAGCGTACCCAGAGGAAGGTAGAGTTACGAAAGGTAGGCTTACGGCTTACCTACCTATACCTCCAGTAGCCGGAATTATTGCACTACTGTTATGACGAAGAACTACTTATTCGCTTATTTTACAAATATCTGATATTTTTTTTCAAGTTGAAGTTATCTGCAGTAAAAACGAAGCATCAGAACGAAGCACATCGGAAGAACGGCGCTCGCTGAAAATGAAAATGAAACAACGTCATAAATAACTACCCTCCCCCCCCCTCAGCATCTCATTTTCTCCCGGCGAGGTCCGACTCCCAAATGTTCCATTGAAGGCTGGAGCCAACTTTCCGACAGATGAACACAACTTTTTCTTTGAGTGTTAATTTGCAAAGGATGCCTTCTCGTAATCGTAAGTTCCTCTTTGTTTGGCCTCCGCGAGGCGCCGCGTCGCACCGCCCGCCGCCCGCCGCCCGCCGCCGGATGTGCGCTGTTGCTTGGAACTTATTTCCTTGTTTAATATCATCGCGATAATTAGACTAACTTCTCTATGACGAATGAAAGGCTTCTCTTACTTTTTATTGTAACTTTATTATTGTGTATCGTGAGACGGTACTTCTCTCAAAGACCTTTACTTTTGTGAAAGGTACTAGATATAGGTACTTAGTTATATACTACTACCTACTAAATATACTTAGATATCTTGTTGAAAACGTAACTTCTGCTTCGTCAGGTGTCGTCAGGTACTTGTTGATAGACTATATCGATAGTAGAATGTTCTTTTTAACAAAATCCGTAGGAATATAATAAAATAAGTTAACATATAAAACAGGCGACATAAAGCCCGCATCATAATACAAAAATAAAATATGAGCTGGGTGAAAAATAGAAGCTGCAATTTGTGCCTAGAATAAATAATTGAGGAAATAATTTCCTTTATTAATCACCCTTCGCAAACACATGGCAGGGCTAAGTCTATTTACTATATTTAGGATACGATAAAATCTATTAAGAACCTAAAAGAGGGAGAAAGTAGGCACGGGAAGCAAAATATCGATTAAGTCTGTAGGTAGGTATGTACCCAAGGCATCGCGTTTCATGAAATGTTTTGTAAAAAGATAAAACTACTCAGCAGTTAGCGAAGTCACACAAGCGGCAAGCGGCAAGCGGCAAGCGGCAAACGCAGATGGCAAGGCAGGAGGTGCTTAATGCTCCTAATTAAAAGTTTGCCTTCAATTGCTGTCGATAACTGGATATCGCGGGATATTGCTCATAACTCAGCCGATAGTATCGTATCGAGGCGAGTTGCCCCGGGCGGCGGGGCGCGGGCCGACTGTGGGGGGGGGGGGACAGCGGTATTATTTGTGGCTACGTCTGCGATATATCCTATAACTGGACTGATCTCTGGCTCTGTCCTATTATAGAGAGGTTTTCCCATAATCATGTTTTCCAAAAATATAAACGATCAACAAAAATTGTTGTTCTTAAGTCCGCCCTAAATATTCATAAGTAAAGTTTCATCCCCTTTTGTCGGCTCATTGAATAGCGTGTCTTGGAGGAGTTGGAGGGATGAAAGTGCTTCAACTTTCACGGGAATTTTCAAGTGATTTTTTGTTTCATGGTTGTAGGTATTACTTACATTGGGGAGAGTGAGGAACTTTTATACAAAGTTAATATGTAGGTATATAAATATTTAAACGAGATAAAGAGCTCGGAAACTGTGATTAGGAAATTGAAAATGTTGAGTCGCCCCATCAAACTTACCAAAAATACTCTATAATTTGTGTAACACACATATTCACACAAAGTAGGGCTAGGAGTA
The DNA here is from genome assembly GCA_963924445.1 of Philereme transversata. Lineage (NCBI taxonomy): Eukaryota > Metazoa > Arthropoda > Insecta > Lepidoptera > Geometridae > Philereme > Philereme transversata. Next base: position 188,657 of record OZ004343.1, on the reverse strand, counting down.
GTTAATGCTAATTGTTAGAAGCGAGATCTCTAAATCAACTTGGGCAAATCGGCGTTGTATGTAGTATGTATTGTTTATCCGAGGATAACTTTCGAAGCGTTTATCCGATCATCGTGAAATTTGGTATATATACTCGATATACTCGTAGGTAGGTAGTGATGGCACAATTTTGGTGTGACTAAATGAGCTTATAATGTGGGGGGGGGGGTACTGAGATATTGGGGATCAAGAGGGGTAAAAAAAAACCAAATGGGACTATCCGGTCAAATAGCACGTCTAATAAAAGGTATTTGTGAGTACCTACATTTCGACTCCGTTTTTTTTTAGTTTACCTAATCCTTGTAGTACCTATTTAAGTTATTAGCCATAATAAGAACTGAACTTTGACAAAATTCACAGGGTACACCAGTGACCCCACAGTGCTGTAATTTGGTATTCGTGTAGTATATAGTAGTGACACAAATATAGGGAAAAGTCTGAAATCCAGAATAACTGCAATTTTTACCCTAAAAAAGTTAACCAATTAACATGAACTCCCGTTACCTGTAATTTGGATGAAACTGTAGGTTAAGGTATTTGGTTATGCAGTATGTCAATATAGTCAAAGATTAGGTATAAATAATATTTTTTTTGTTTTTAAGTGAGACTTGCGAGGTCTCAGTTCGGGGATCCACTAGAAGTTCTAGAACTTATAGCACTATCCATCCACTACGTCGGCATTCTCAAATTCCTCAAAGTTAGTCTATTTACATAAAAGAAGTGATTTTATGGCGGGTTCCTATATCCGTCGGTAACCGACTACGACTCGTTTCTCCTTGAAAACGTGTCAAAAGTTTGACACTAGTTTGACATGTTTTGCAGGAGATACGAGTCGTAGTCGGTTACCGACGGATATAGGAACCGGCCTTCAGCCATTTTGAAATCGTGTAATATCACTATCTTTTTATACAGACTTTGATCGTGATATTCACGTTATCTAATGTAAATACTTACATGGGGAGATAGATTCTGTTTCCTTTTACCATACTTTAACATTTTCATCTTTATTTTGGTCATAAAACTCTAAATTAATTCTTGAAACCTTAAAATGCCCATTATTACATTGTTATATGGGTGGAAAGAGCAGAATTTTCTCGTCACAGGAGTATAAATGATGATTTAATAATAATTTAGTACTTAATAATGATTTACTTTTTAGGACTAGAAACACAAAAATAAACAGACCTGTCATGGGTACTGACATGACATTTTAGGCTGTATATATTGCATTGTGTATATATTTACTTTTACACATTGAACCTCTGAAATTGATGTAAGGCTGTACTGGCCGCTAACTATAAATTTGTAATTTAATTTTGGAACAGGTCCGGATGTCATCAAGAGCATCATTCAAAAAGACAGTCTGGACTAGGAAACAGAGGGTGAGAGATCTCAGGGAGAATCGCTTTGAAAACAGTCTTATTTTATCAATCAGTCAGCGCAGCCCGGAAACAGTTTGTTCTTGACGGCGAAGCCCTACCGGCTTGAGCCTGGGAGCCTGCCCTCCTCGAAGTTGGAGTCCTCACATCTCCCCCTTGGATCCTCGAGGCTGAGACCTTTGCTTATTACAGACCTGGAGATCACGGTGGAGCTACTTCGGCTTCTCGGCCTCCCGTCGACGTAGGCTAGAGGCTCCACTAGCCCTCAGCCAGCGCGCTTTCCCCCGGACCTACAGACTCCCGGATTCATCGAGTGTGCGCACTTTAGTGGGACTATACCTAAGTGTTTTTGATAAGTATTGTATTATTAGTCATTCATTGTATTAAATCATAACACTGAAAATCCCTCTTTCCTTTTTAAACCGTTTCTTAGGACTAAATTGAACTTGTCTTACAGCTCTCTTCTTTTACGGGCGAGAATTGTAATGCTACAATCGGTTACAAGAACTTCGACCATAAAATCAGGCAAACCGAACCAAATTAACCTCTTGCTCCTTGTTACAGATATGCTTAGAGTCAGGTGGTGGCCCGTGCCAGGGTCGCGGCAACTGGCTCAAACTCATTGCCAACTTCCACGGACGACGCGCGACGGCAGTAAGTAATCGTCATGCGACGCGCATTCCATTAGCGCGCTGCAGGTGCCGCATGCCGTACCGACTGACACTCGTACACCTTCCTTCCTAATGCTTGCCTCTCAGACCAACTTGATATAAACTGTGACTCAAATCGTTTCCCGCAGAGAACTTTCAAGGCTTACAACTCTTAGAAGGAAACTCAAACTCGTTGGCAACATCTGCAGGCATGTTTGTTCCCGCACCTACCTGCCTAATTCCATTTTGCGAACATCGTTCTAAAGTTACGCTTATCTCAGTTTTGATTTGTAATTACTTATTTATGCACAGTCCTTAATTAGTTCTTGTTTGTTTTCATACATCTCTGTATAGAAGAGATCATTGTGCGCGGTCTTACGATCAATATGTCAATTTTATGGCCTGTTCCTGGGTCGGTCCTCTTCGACAGGATGCAGCGAATTGTGCGTTTATGTAGATATAGGTACGAACGAGGGCAGTATCACATGCACTCTGAGCGAGGGACCGGGCTCCGGACCCTCGTCGTCGCGTCGCGCGTCTGTTTGTGGAGACACACTTGCATATCATTCAATTATGATTCTGACCGCGGCGCGTGGTTCAGCTTTAAATAAGGTCATAATATATTCCGGCATGTACCTAGTCAGGTCATAAGTATTGTCACACAGTAAAAACTTTTCTTTTAGAATGCTGGCCACAAAAAAGTTTATAGAATTCGAATTTCGAATTGTTCATGAAAATAAAAATGTATACTTTTTAGAATTTTACTCATTTTTAAATATGGAGTGGACGCTTAAAGAAGACCGTGTTGCAGTTATTGCGTTGCATCGTTGCGGTTACGCGCCAATTCAAATTTTTGACATACTGAAAAATTTGAATATAACCAAAAGATTCGTTTATCACACCATCAAACGATACAATGAAGACTCTAGTGCAGATGACAGGTCAAGAAGTGGTCGCCCTCGGTCTGTTAGGACTCCAGCAGTGATAAAAGCTGTGAAGGCGCGAATTCAAAGAAATCCCAAACGTAAGCAGAAACTGTTGGCCCTTCAGATGGGGTTAAGCAGAACCACCGTGAAAAGGGTGTTAAATGAAGACTTAGGGCTTCGGGCATATCGAAGAAAAACAGGACATCGTTTGAATGCTCGTCTAATGGACCTGAGACTGAAGAGATGCCGCGCTTTGTTGAAGCGGTACGCGGGAAAAAAATATCGGGAAATTCTTTTTCCGGATGAAAAAAATTTTACCGTAGAAGAGAGCTACAACAAACAAAATGATAAGGTGTACGCACACAGTAGTGAAGAAGCGAGCAACCGTATTCCGCGTGTCCAACGAGGTCATTTTCCATCCTCGCTCATGGTATGGTTGGGGGTTTCTTATTGGGGCTTAACAGAGGTACATTTTTGTGAGAAAGGTGTAAAAACGAATGCAGTTGTGTATCAAAATACAGTCCTGACGAACCTTGTGGAACCTGTTTCTCATACCATGTTCAATAACAGGCACTGGGTATTCCAACAAGATTCGGCGCCAGCTCATAGAGCGAAGAGCACACAAGACTAGCTGGCGGCGCGTGAAATCGACTTCATCCGGCACGAAGACTGGCCCTCCTCCAGTCCAGATTTGAATCCGGTAGATTACAAGATATGGCAACACTTGGAGGAAAAGGCATGCTCAAAGCCTCATCCCAATTTGGAGTCACTCAAGACATCCTTGATTAAGGCAGCCGCCGATATTGACATGGGCCTCGTTCGTGCTGCGATAGACGACTGGCCGCGCAGATTGAAGGCCTGTATTCAAAATCACGGAGGTCATTTTGAATAAACTTTAGTGTCATAAGAATCTGTGTTTTGTTAAGTTCATTTTGGTATATAAATGGTTACATAATGAATAAACTTGTTTCAATTATTTTATATTAAACATGTGACAGAATTTATGACCTGACTAGGTATATATAGAATAGACTTATATAATACTTATAGAATAGATATACTTTCATATTGGTCTCACAGAAATTTTATCAAAATCAGTACAGTAGTTTGGTTAAGTTGGTTATATTTTTGTTAAAAAGTTAGTTGCATACCTGCCAGGACATCCGCATACCTCATTCCTCATTCATTAAATGGTACCAAACAAACAGTGATATTCTAACTCGTGTATTTCCGAATGATGTCAAAGGATTTAGTCCGCAGTTTTAGTTTGCTTGTTACTAGACAATGTTATCTAAGTCGTGTATCTGTAGATCGTTGACAAAAGTAACAATGATCTCACCTTCAAGCAAAAATAGAGCTTACGTTTTAGTAATCTGATACATCGACTCAAATAAATGCATTGAATCGCATTAATGTGCAGTCACCGACCAGTTATGTCGATTGGAGTGTAGTACATACCTGCGAGCTTAGAGCATTAAACCAACAATGCTCTAAGCCTGCGAGTGTGGTCGAGAGTAGGGCTGACCCTGACATTATCCCCTTCTACTGAACAGGTGTTTATCGCAACAGAACAAACAGTTTCAACGATATTTCTTGACATTTTGGTCCCGGTAGGCTTCCTCGCCCCTCGCCCCTCGCTAGGCCAACAGATGCCAGTTTACACTCACAGCTATATCGAGCTCTAAGTGTAGCGATAGTGCCTGTGGATTCGATAGGGCTCGAACCCGCGACTGCCCTCCGCCGGCCGGCCGCTACGTGACCGGCCGGCGGCCCGCAACGCCCCCCGGTGTCGGGGGAGATGGATCACAGATAGAGAGATATCGAGATGACGCGCAATAGCGAGCAACCGATACGATTATTAATAAATAATCCTATCGGTTTCTACCTACATCTAAGTGTAGTTGTAAAAATACACAGAGTAAAAATACACAACAAGAAAGCCAAAAGAAAACAAGAGTTTGCTGATGGCAAATTAAAATAATACTTATAAATGTGTATAAGGCTTGCTACGCCGGAGACGGTTCTACTACAGCAAGAGGACAAATGATAACTCTCCGTCTCCACGTGGAGGGATCAGTCAGTCAGGGTAGGACAGGCGGGAAATGCATCGCAGCCGCGTGGCATAGGCACAGGCCTGTCTGATGCTGTTTCAGTGCATCCTACAGGATGTGGCGTAATGAGTGGATAATAGGGTACCTGCGGGTAGGGGCCATTGTGGCGGTTCAGAAAAATATTTGTTATGCTCAGTAAAAGTGCCTCGGTTTTCGAGATATTCGACATTTTCGAAATTTAAGAAATATTTCACCCTTCGTCACTATTTTTGGCGCCAAGACTGCAAATGAAATTTTTTTTCTATCTATTTTTTGGATAGTATTCTTGGATAGATGTGCTATCGAATGGAAACTATTATTTTTATAACACAAGCACAGTTATGTTTTTAAAATAAGATTTCACTAAAATTTTACTTGCTTTCGTTTGTTTTCCTGACCTTTACCCTTCTGTGGTGTAAAAAAAATGTATGGTCACTTGAATGCCAAATTTTAAAAAAATTTGCCTATTTCATCGAAATTCCGAAATGGTATATTACATGGTATTTCCACAAGTTGATTCAAAAGTAATTCCTATTAAAATGGGTAGAGCTAATTATTATAAAATTACAAATAGTACTAAAATTTACTTCATTACTTAAAATCACCTAAAAACGTTAGTTTAAAATTCGGTAATGAAATAAAACGAAACAATAAATTTTAAATGCATTTCATTTATTAAATTTACTATTACAAAAGGCGTTCGAAAAGGCCACCACGTGCTCTGATGCATGCTCTGCACCTTTTGATAAAATATCTTTTAATCCTGTTCGTAATTCTTTGCTCTGTGATTTTCTGAACAGCTAATCGCACACGCTCCCGTAGCTGGTCCACTGTATTGATTGGGTCTTTATAAACCTTTTCTTTAAGGCATCCCCAATAAAAAAAGTCCAATGGGTTGAGGTCTGGTGAACGAGGTGGCCACAAAATTGTCCCCAAACGACCGATCCATCGTCGACGATATGTTTCATCGAGGTGTTGTCGAACATTTCGAGCGTAATGAGCGGGGCAACCATCGTGCTGCAGCCACATTCTTCTTCTATCTTCTAATGAAACATCTTCTAATAAAAGTGGAAGTTCGTGCCGTAAAAATGTAAATACGTTTCTGCAGTCAATGTTCCAGACAATTCGAATGGTCCGATGATTTTGCCATTTAGAATTCCAGTCCATAAATTAATTTTGAACTTGTACTGGGACCTGTCTTCTCTGGCCAAATGAGGGTTTGTACGCTGCCAACTGTGCAGATTGTGCGTATTAAAATACCCGCCTTTTTTGCACGTGGATTCGTCGCTCCACAAAATTTTATCGAAGAAATCGGGATCAGCGTTCATTTTTCTCAGCATTGTTTGGCAAAATGCAACTCGTGCAGGGTAATCTCTTGGCTGCAAACATTGCACGCGCTGGTAGTGAAAAGGATGTAATTTTTCTCTTTTTAAAATTCGGTGCACTGTTCTTGCTGACATGCCAGTATTAGAGGCTATTACGCGCACAGATGTGGTCGGATCAGCAGCAATTTCATCAAGTACGTCCTCTTCATTATGTACTTGTGGTCTCCCAGAATTCGTGCCACCGATGCCACTTCCAGGAATTCGACCTTCCATGTAAGCATTGTGTACGCGAATAAACACACGATAATCGGGATGGCGTGCATTGGGAAATCTTTCCCGATACAGTGCTGCTGCTCGATTGGCGTTACCACCACACTCGCCGTAGATTAAATGCATTTGCGCATATTCAGACGCAGTGTATAGCTGAGGCATTGCAATCAATATGCAATACCAAAAAATCCAAGTTACAAAGCAAATCAAGTCCGAGATCACAGCACAAAATCGTTAGGTTCACAAAATTAAGACGTCCAAATCGCTAGGCAAAACAAAGGCCGAAATCACTGCACAAAATCGACGAGTATCAATCCAAAACAGGATAACACGTTGTTGTACGGGAGTAGTATGATAGCACACTGACTCGAAAATCATAAAAATGCGTTACGCGAAACGATAGTTCTCTTTTACTCATAGCATGAAAGAGCAAGATAGACATAGTAACGATTGCCGCTGGGCCGGGAACCAATCTGTTCCAAGAATTACTAGTAGTTCTGCGAACAGTAGACAATTATTGCTAATAATAGTTAAAAATATTTCTTTAAATTACGCCTTGATAAGTTTGGTAGGAATTAATTTTGAATCAAGTTGTGACAATGATATGTAATATACCATTTCGGAATCTCGATGTAATAGGCAAATTTTTTTAAAATTTCAAAAATCAAGTGACCATACATTTTTTTACACCACAGAAGGGTAAAGGTCAGGAAAACAAACGAAAGCAAGTAAAATTTTAGTGAGATCTTATTTTAAAAACATAACTGTGCTTGTGTTATAAAAATAATAGTTTCCATTCGATAGCACATCTATCCAAGAATACTATCCAAAAAACATATAGAAAAAAAAAATTTCATTTGCAGTCTTGGCGCCAAAAATAGTGACGAAGGGTGAAATATTTCTTAAATTTCGAAAATGTCGAATATCTCGAAAACCGAAGCACTTTTACTGAGCATAACAAATATTTTTCTGAACCGCCACAATGGCCCTTACCCGCAGGTACCTTATTATCCACTCATTACACCACACCCTGTATACGAGTATGTGCACGCACAAACAGACTGTTAAGGGTCCTGTCTGCGGTTACCCGTTTTATGCGAATATTTCGAACAAGACTGTGGCTCGGGTGTTAAAGAGAGATAAACAAAAATAAATACACCCAAAGTTTAATTCATCAAAAATTAAGTGCTTTGAAAAAAATTAAATTTAAACAATAACATACGTCAAATAAATGTATTTGCAACTCGCGTTTTCGTAAAATGAGCAATTGAAGAATCTAACCCTGTTTTTACCCAAAAAACGAGTCTAAAGTTATTAACAAAAATAATATTATAACAAACACATTGTCTTCTTTTGAGTGCTTTAACAACATTTTAGTATATTGATACAATATTTCAAAAAAATAACGAATAAAAACTGCGCAAATTGCGCTTCAAAAGATGCCGTTTCTTCGAAAGTAGGAAGTTAATAAGTTAAAATACACATACTATAGGTAGGGGAAAAAGTTTCTTCGCATTTTTTAAGAAAATTCAAAACATTTTTTAATATAGTTTATTTACATTTAACTAAAGTATGTAGGTACCATTTTGTTCAATAACTTTTTGCCATCTTATAGGTAGGGACATGATCCCATTGCTATAGAAATTTTGGGGCTTCTGATCAAAATACGGCGAGAAGTGGTTTTGGCAGTACTCTCGTGATGTTAACCTGACACTACCTAAAGAATTCTGAAGAGACCGAAACAGGTGGAAATCTGAAGGTGCAAGGTCAGGCAGATATACGGCGGATGCATTAACACCTCCCAGCCAAACTCACTTAATTTTTGCTGAGTGGCTAAAGATGTGTGAGGTCTAGCGTTATGATGATGAAAAACCACACCCCTTCTGGTGATTAATTCCGGCCGCTTTCTCTCTACTTCTTGCTTTAATCTCATCAGTTGTTCGCAGTAGAGTTCAGAATCGATGGTCCTGCCTGGTGGTAACAGCTCATAATGAATAATGCCCTTACAATCCCACCACACACCTTCCACACCTTGTTGCGAGTTAACCCGGGTTTCGCCACAGTCTGTGAACCCTGACCGGCCTTTGACCACGACCTTTTTCGCATGTTCTTGTCGTACGTAATCCACTTTTCATCACCAGTTATCAGCTTCTTCAAAAATGGTTCGGTTTCATTACGTCGTAATAAAGAATCACAAATGAGTACACGGTTCATTAGGTTTCTTTCAGTGAGCTCGTGGGGTACCCAAATATCGAGCTTTTTTGTGTACCCAGTTTTTATCAAATGCGCCAAAACTGTTTTGTGGTCAATTCCCAGTTCTTCAGCTACGTCGTAACTACTGATATGCAGATCTTGCTCCACTTTTTCAAAAATGGCATCAATTTTATCCGTAATAGGGCGACCAGAGCGACGTGCATCGTTGACATCAAAATTTCCGGATTGAAAACGCTTAAACCAAATTTGTGCTACTCTCACAGGCACTGCACTAGGTCCATAAACATCGCAAATTTTTTTCGCGGCTTGCGTTGCATTTGTACCTTTTTTGTAGTAAAATTTTAAAATGTATCGAATTTCTTCATTAGATTCACTCATCTTTACGGTACGAAAAACAAATAAAAATCACACATTTTCCTAATTTGAATTTGGAATTATCTTCTTTAAAATTTAAACTTTGAATGATATCAAAACCAGCCCGATACAAATAGTATAGCCAAAGAGATTTTATTACAAGTTCATACGTACTATAATGCGAAAAGACTTTTTCCCCAACCTATTATAACAAAGTTCAACATTTTATTTACATAATAAAAGAAACTACAAGTCTCATCATCATCATCATCATTCTCAGCCCGTGTCGACCCACAGCTGGGCATAGGCCTCTCTTGAGAGTGGCAGAAATAAAGAGACAAGTCTAATAACCATTAATTATTATATTATGATTTTTTTTAATATGATAAAATGATGAAACGCAACGTGGCCCTGGCACTCTGCGCCGATCACTTTTGGAGGGTGGACGTATCGCTGCTCGTTATATTTCATATTTATTTATTTCAAACCATAGGGACTTATAGAACACTTAGTTACGTCAACTTCATTACATAAAATTCGCGCATAGATACGTATACGTATTACTATAGGCCACAGCCAGTGCCAGCATACAATCATAGCGTGACCGAGTGATTTGATATGTAGGTATCCATTTTATAAATTTATTATTTTGTAAACTTTATTATGATATCAGATAAAAATTAGTTATATTATGTATTAGGATTCTAATGACTATGGTGACACCGACCTGATCTGATGATGGAGTCAGGAACTGTTCCATGGAACTCCTCAACAAGTTTTCTGATTGAGCAGAAACTTTGCACACCGGTAGAATTAAAATGACAATACTTTACTATAGTAAAAACGCCCTGATCTGATGATGGAGTCAGGAGCTGTTCCATGGAACTCCTCAACAAGTTATCTGATTGAGCTGAAACTTTGCACACCGGTAGAATTAAAATGACAATACTTTACTATAGTAAAAACGCCCTGATCTGATGATGTAGTCAGGAGCTTTTCCATGGAACTCCTCAACAAGTTATCTGATTGAGCTGAAACTTTGCACACCGGTAGAATTAAAATGACAATACTTTACTATAGTAAAAATGCCATGATCTGATGATGGAGTCAGGAGCTTTTCCATGGAACTCCTCAACAAGTTATCTGATTGAGCTGAAACTTTGCACACCGGTAGAATTAAAATGACAATACTTTACTATAGTAAAAACGCCCTGATCTGATGATGGAGTCAGGAGCTGTTCCATGGAACTCCTCAAAAAGTTATCTGATTGAGCTGAAACTTTGCACACCGGTAGAATTAAAATGGCAATACTTTACTATAGTAAAAACGCCCTGATCTGATGATGGAGTCAGGAGCTGTTCCATGGAACTCCTCAACAAGTTATCTGATTGAGCTGAAACTTTGCACACCGGTAGAATTAAAATGACAATACTTTACTATAGTAAAAACGCCCTGATCTGATGATGGAGTCAGGAGCTGTTCCATGGAACTCTATATTGGAAAAACTATTGGTTTTCTGGGTTTTCCAACTCCCGGGGGGAGTTTTTGTTGCCCGTGAACCCCCTCAATAAATAACAATTTTGAGACACTGACTTTGACATTTACTAGTTTTACGCCCCCAACTGAGATCTCGCGAGTCTCCCATAAAAACAACAAAATATAATATTAAGTCTCTTTACCTATGAAATTGCAGTTTTGTATGGAATAAGTGAAAGTATCCTCCCATAGTCGCAGAGTCATTGTTAAAAGTAAACTTAACGGAATGCAAAACACAATTCAAATTTGATTATGTAAATAGTGATGACATTATAAAAGCTTTCAAACTGATAAATGTTAAGAAAACCACGGACCTCTGGGGGATCTCTGTTAGCGTCGTGAAAACATTGATTGACATAATTGCACCTGAACTAGCTTTAATATTCAATGAGTGTATTGACTGTAGTTTATTCCCTGATTTAATGAAACACAGTAAAATAACTCCACTTTTCAAATCAGGCACTAGTTCTGATCCTGGTAATTTTAACCCATTCTCAGTACTTCCGACATTTAGTAAAATATTTGAAAAACTAATTTTAAATCAACTGCTTAGACATTTCAATTCACATAATTTACTGCATCATAAACAATTCGGATTTACCAGAGGTCGCTCAACCACTGATGCTGGTATTGAGTTAATATCGCACATATTTGATGCCTGGGAGAAGTCTCATGACGCTTTAGGTGTTTTTTGTGATTTGTCCAAGGCATTTGATTGCGTAGATAGACCATGACACATTAATCAGGAAACTACACCATTATGGCATTAGGAGCGTTGCTCTAGACTTTCTCACTTCTTATTTAAGTGGCAGAGTGCAAAGAGTTGACGTGAATTGGAAGCATTCTCCGGGGTCTCTGGTTAAAACGGGTGTACCACAGGGATCAATTCTGGGACCATTTTTGTTTTTAGTATATATTAATGATCTTCCCCATCTTGTACGGGACGATCATGAGGTTGTATTGTTTGCAGATGACACGTCACTTTTATTTAAATTAAAGCGACGACAAATCGATTTTGACGATGTAAACAATGCAATCTCTAAGGTGGTAAAATGGTTCAATGTAAACAATCAGTAGATTGTTTACATTGAACCATTTTACCATACACCATTTTACCATACCATTACTATACACTGGTGCATTCGCATACATGTAAACATGTGCGCTCCGACATCACATTTCTTTGATTGTTTTGTTATTTCGTTTTTCATGTACTAGACTGTAATATTTATAGCATGTCATTCAGGAGTGAACTGTTTCCTAGGCCACAGCTTACGCTTTTCTGGGAAACAGGGACACAACTCATCTATGTAACTTTTATGGTCACAATAAATATATTTCTATTTTACTTCTAAATGAAAAGAAAACAAAATGTATTAGATTTATACTACCTAATATTACACAAGTTAAAGCAGACATAAAAATCAAAGACGAGGAGTTGGCTCTTGTGGACACCACCGTATTCTTAGGTATAACCCTAGATAATAAGCTTCAATTATAAACCCTCACATTGATGGGTTGTCGAAAAAACTTAGTTCTGCGGCATACGCAGTCAAAAAGATCCGTCTTTTTACAGACGTAGACACAGCTAGACTAGTTTACTTCAGCTACTTCCACAGCATTATGTCATACGGTATACTGCTGTGGGGGAGTGCTGCAGATATAAAAACCGTTTTTGTGCTGCAGAAGAGGGCTGTTCGTGCAATTTATAATATGGGCTCCAGAGAATCATTATGCAATAAGTTTAAAGAAATAAATATTATAACATTCCCTTGTCAATACATCTATGAAAATCTAATGTATGTTCACAAAAATATTAATTTGTTTAAGAAAAATAGCGATAATCATAATTTTAATACTAGAAATAAAGATAAACTCGCTGTTGCCACTTGTAGACTCCATAAAGTTAGTAAATCGTTTAAAGGGCAAGGTGTACGCTTTTATAACAAACTCCCAAGGGATGTACAAAAATTGACAATTAACAAATTTAAAAACGTAATTAAATAAAATCTTTATAAAAGAGCCTACTATAAAATATCGGATTATTTAGATGATAGAGAAGCTTGGGATTGAAACTGCTCCAACTCGGTCAAAATGTTACAATTTAGACGTAATTTCTTTTCTGTATTATGTATTGTAAAAGGATCATTAAAAAAAACAACCAGCCTTGTTTTCTTGCCTTTCTTTCCTGGCTTGGTCGCGAAGGAACAGGCAGTAAAATTGAAGTTTCAAAGTGACCCTTGTGATTTTAATGAATAAAAATATTTGACTTTGACCTTGACAGTAGTTACTTATTTTTTTAAACTTTTTTATTTCTGTTATTCAAAGTAATCACCCATGCAATCAACGCATCTTTACCAACGCATTGGCAGTTTATTGATGCCCTTGTAAAAATCAACTGGACGGGAGGCAACAAACTCTTCAAAGGCATTTTGTTCTGCCTCTCGGGAATTGAATTTTTTACCCACTAAAAAGTTGTCTTAAAAACTTTAATGATGATCTGTCAGGTGTAAACTGGAACAAAGTCACAGAAGCGACATCTGTAAATAAAATGGTAGTCAATTTTACTAGTGTTATCACAGGTTTATTTGATAAACATGCACCCTTTAAGACAGTTAAAATCATAGGTAAGCCTGCGCCCTGGATAACAGATACTGTGAAAGTGATGATGACTTGTCGTAATCAAGCCCACGATCGATACCGTTGCACAAAATTAGAGAGTCATAAGCGCTATTATAAGGAGCTAAAATCATTAGTCACTCAGAGTATTTATAATGAAACTCGTGCCTATTATGACTACCGAATCAACTCAGAATTAAGAAATGAGAAACAACTCTGGAAAAATATTAAGAAGGATGTATTGCCCAGCACAAAAAGTGATAATTGTCTACCTGACAGTTACGACAACCCTGATGACATCAATAAACATTTTTTAAACGTTTCTGGTGTAAATTCCATCCCGATTTCTAACCTAACATTTTTTGAATTTAATAGATTTAACGATAACATTATATTTTCCTTACAACCAGTTGACGAAGAAGAAGTTGCTAAAATCCTCTTGGCAATCAAAACAAACGCAAGAGGTATAGACGGTCTGTCCATGGACATGGTATTGCTCACTCTGCCGCTTACCTTACCTCTAATAACCGCCATCATTAATAGGTCGCTCTTGACATCTACTTTCCCAAACCAATGGAAAATAGCCTTAGTGAACCCGATACCTAAAGTTGCTAATCCAGCCGACATTAAGGATCTAAGGCCAATAAGTATTCTACCAGTATTGTCTAAGGTCATTGAAAAAGTTGTCTACAATCAACTTAGTAGATATGTCGAACGGAATAATATCCTACCTGACGTTCAATCGGGGTTTCGTAAGGGCAGGGGAACCACGACGGCCTTGTTGGATGTCGCTGACAACATCCTTGCCGCGCAAGACCAGGGACTCGGTACGGTGCTTGTGTTACTTGACTTCTCTCGTGCGTTCGATTCAATAAATATATCACTGCTGCTCTCAAAGCTGGCTTATTATGGGGTTGACACAGCTTCCATTAAATGGTTTAACAATTACTTGAGTAATCGATCTCAGTTTGTACAGATCAATCGGGAGAATGGCTCGCATCTTAAATCCCCGGTAGCTGAAGTAAACCGTGGCGTGCCACAGGGATCAATCTTGGGACCATTACTTTTTATAATCTACAGTGCTGACCTCTGCTGGGGCATTAAGCACTGCAAGTTTCATCTATATGCTGATGACGTACAGTTGTACTTACCCATGCGCTCTAAAGAAGTTCCGGATGAATTAGAGAAGCTAAACAATGATCTTGGAAGTATAGCTGCATGGTCAAATAATAATGCCCTTGTATTGAATCCCTCAAAATCCAAGTTTATGGTACTGGGTTCAAAGCGTCAAATAGCTGATATTTCTACGCACTCTCTTGACGTTAATATACTTGGTCATGGGGTAGAGCGGGTCCATGAGGCTAGAAACCTCGGTATACTATTTGATAGCCAACTCCGCTTCGAAAGTCACGTAATGAACCTAATCAAGTCCTGTTTCTTTAGGTTAAAACTTCTCTACAAAGTTAGAAATTATCTTAAAGAGGAAATCCGTATTAAAGTCTGTGATGCACTCATTTTATCAAAACTTAACTATGGAGACCTGGTATATGGCCCCCGTCTGATGGCTAAAACAGCACGTCTTGTGCAACGAATTCAGAACGCATGCTGTAGATTCTGTTTTGATATCCCGCCGCGGACACACATCACACCCTACTTAAATAAGTCGTCCACATTAAATATGGCTTCGCGAAGGGATCTGCATATGGCTGTCTTAGTCCACAGCGTAATGACGTCAGGGTTGCCAAAGTATCTCTATTCTAAACTCGACGGGTCGCAGAGCAAGTATAGCTCAAGACCAACGAAAAAACTGCTGCACTACAGCAAGTTCAAGACAGTAGCGTTTAGGGGCAGCTTCCGATACCTTGCAACCAAGTGTTGGAACAATCTTCCACCACCACTACGACTTTTGAAATCCAAATACACGTTTAAAAAACATTTCAAACGAGTGGTGATAGATAGGCAGAAAACTGGGTTGCCTGGTACGAACGCCCCCTTTACCTGCTAGTTTTAGGCTATTTTTTCATTATTTTTATTATTCTAATCCAATTCTTATTATTTAATTTTTATTTTAATACTTGTTTTTTGTAATTTATTTAGGTATGTAATTTTTATAATTAATTCACCTGGCATTATTATATTTTTATTTATCATACACATCACATAATTTCATCATTGACATCACATATTTCATCATTGACATCACACAATTATAATTTTGCTCTCACAGGGTCTGGTGGGTGATTAAGCGGTCTAGGCAGAATAACAGCGTCAACTACTAACCCAGTTGACATAATGCTGAGTCGAGGCCCTTTTGCTGCTATAGCACACAACACCTCCTATTATACATATTAAAATTCAACCTCATATTTAAAATTAATTATTTATTACACCTATTGTTTGTTTATGTCTTACATGTTTTCATCTTTTACATTTTAAACCATGTTTTGTAAATGTATTATGTGTGCTATTTAGCAAATAAATTATTGTCTATTGTCTAAATTTATGAAAAAGTTGTACGAGTATGTATAATGTATGTATGTTTGTTTGTCCGAGGATAACTTTCGAAGCGTTTATCCGATCATCGTCAAATTTGATATATAGGTAGGTAATGATGGCACAATTTTAGTGCGACTCAATGAGCTACAAAATTTGGGGGGTTGTTGAGATATTGGGGTTCAAGAGGGGTAAAAAAAATGAATGAGACTATTAGGTCAAGCGGGACGTCAAATGAAAGGTCTTTATTAGTACATTTCAACCCTGTTTTTATTTTTAGTTTAACCCTTGTAGTTTTTGAGTTCTTAGCCATAATAAAAACAAAACTTTGACAAAATTCAGAGGGTACACCAGTGATCCCACAATGCTGAAATTTGATATTCGTGTAGCTTTAGTGACAGAAAAATAGGCAAAAGTCTGAAATCCAGAATAACTGCATTTTGTACCCCAAAAAAGCATAACCACTTAATATGAACTCCCGTTACCTGTAATTTGAATGAAACTCTAGGTCAAGTTAGGTGGTTGTTTATTTTGTGGCACTATTTTGATCGTCAAAGATTACGAATAATATATTTTTGTTTATAGGGGAGACTCGCGAGATCTCAGTTCGGGGCGAACCACTAGTGTATGTACAGTTTGTACGTAGCGTAAGCAAGTTCAGCTGGTGTTGCTAGCGTGCGAACGCACCGGAGTCGGCCGCGTCCCGCTCGCTATCGCTGCTATTGTGGCGCGAGGACAGATTGACAGGCTGGCCCCCTTCAGTCGCGTCCCCGCCCCCCTCCTCCGCATCCACCAGCCGGTGCAGGAATACCAGGCACTGCCGGCGAAAGCGGCGCTGCCGGCGCGGAGACAGCTCCTGGTAGTCCTTGTAGATGCCGCGAAAGAACTGAAAGTAGGAGGCGGGGTCCGACTCCGGCTCGTACGAGCTGGACGCGTCGTCGGCCGGCGGGAAGCAAGCGTCGGGTGTCGCCGGCGCCGACGTCTCCGTGCGCACCTCCACCACGGCTTCCACGGGCTCCGGCGCGCCGTCCTCGTAGCCCTGCAGGTAGCCGCCCTCCGAGGAGCGCTCGGACAGGAAGTGCGGCGCGAACGACGTCATCGACGACACCATCGACAGTGGACACGGCCGTCTGCAAAGTTACAAATTACCCTGGTAAGACAGGCGTATGACTGTCGCCGTTCACCGGAAGATGGGATCTCTGATGTTGACATCGACGGTCCTTTTGCACGCTTGCTCTATCCTATCGTTTTGGACGTGGAGTGAACTGATCAAATAAGCTGCCCAAAAAGAAGTTCGTCGTATGGACTAGTGGCCTAGATGGCTAACCTTAACGTCAAAACCGCCTGAAGACCTCCGACATGACAATGCTTGATGAGTTTTATATCGTGAGGTGATGGCCATGTATTCGCGCAGGTACTCGAGCTCGTCCGCCAGGTACAAACGGGAGTGTGAGAGGGTGCGTGTATGTACACTCACGTTTCGGTGGCCATGTGCTCGGCGCAGGTACTTGAGCTCGTTTGCCAGGTACCAGCGGGAGACGATGCGGCCGCGGCCGGTGCGGGCGCCGTGGATCTCGTTGCGAATGTGTGTGTGTGAGAGGGTGCGTGTGTGTGCACTCACGTGTCGGTGGCCATGTGCTCGCGCAAGTACTCGAGCTCGTCCGCCAGGTACCAGCGGGAGACGATGCGGCCGCGGCCGGTGCGGACGCCGTGGATCTCGTTGCGGAGGTGCCGCGAGTACGAGTTGCGGATATGCGACCACTTGCGACGCACATCCGCCACTGAAAACACAATAATACCTAATTGTAAATAGGCAATAGTAAGCACACACTAAACTATACTTGTACAGGATGTCCCAAAAAATAGTGTCAAACGAAAGTCCAGAGATATTAGAACACCCCTTCCGCGATTGTTCCGCGATTTTTTATAGTTTTCGAGTTATGAATTTCTTTCCGAATTTTTTAAGTTGTTCAAGTCGAAAATTTTCAAAAATTCGGAAAAAATATAATAACTCGAAAACTATAAAAAATCGCGGAATGTCATGATCATACATCATACATACAAAAATATATATGGTGATTCGGGTACCCCAAGGGGTGTTCTTTCTCTGGACTTTCGCTTGACACTATTTTTTGGGACACCCTTTTTTGTATACCAGTACTTTAGGGACGATCCCTAAAGTACTGGCCAAAATTTTTGACTGTTATAAAAGTACGGATCAAAATTGATCATTTTTACAATATCTTAATAAATAAAAAAAATTAAAAGAACTGTTGGGCGCAGTTCGTGGTACGCGATGCACCTGGAATCTGGATTTAATCACTAAAATAATGGGACAAAATGCCTTTAATAACAGAAAGATTGTAAAAGAAATCTTCCTGAAAATATATGATACGATTTGTGTTTTGATTAGGTTTAAGATATTATTTTTATTCAATCTAAAATAACAAACAAATTGCCTCATTTTTGACTCGACATAGTCAGGTACCTATTTATGTACGACTACTAACTTAATTGTTTGAAAAATAGTTCTTAGGCGTTTATTTTTTCAAATTCAGTTTATTAAAAAAGATTAGTATAAAACATATCAGTTGGAGACCAATGCATTACAACTATCACGTTTCTCACAATCAGTATCAGTTTTTGTTTAGACTGATTCTGATATCATAGATTTAAATATTTTGCTTAAATTAGTTGATGTTTTCAGTCTTTCAATAAATGAACACACACAGTACCGCAGTACCGCAGCACCGCACCGCGGCGCTGGTGAACCCTTCACAAGTCCGGCAATATCTCAGTCAGCAGCGTTCAATGAGTATCCGTCGGTCGCGAGGGCGGCGGCGGCGGCGGCGGCAGCGGCGGAGGCGGCGGCAGCGGCGGAGGCGGCGGCGGCGGCGGCGGCGTCAGTGGTGTAGATGACGTCACAGATGGCTCGCTTCACCAGCACCAGCGTGCTGGCGTCGTACTTGCGCAGCTCGCTGGCCACGTACAGGCCGAAGGACGCGTAGGGGTCGTGCGAGGCGACGGCCGCGAGCGGGTCTGTCTCCTCCGTGTTACCGTACCGGGCGAACTTCCTCGCGCGGACGCGCTTCCTTGCGCGGAGCCGCGTCGCCGGCGCCGGCGCAGGCTCGGGCGCGCCCTCCGGCTCCGAACCGGGCTCCGTCTTCACGAACTCGACTGTCTCGAACTCGATGTCCGCGTCGGCGGTGGCTTCGGTCGGCTCGCCCGCCTCGTCTGCCGGCGACCTCGGTGAGACTGAATGCGTCGAGTCTTCGCCCTTAGCAAATCCATGATCATCGCCATCGCCAAAATCGACATGCTCCTGAAATAACACAAAAGATTCATCATTAGGTAGGTACTGATTACGTTGGTACGTCATTAATATATGCAATCTTAGCATAGCAGGGTAGGTATGGTACGGTTTTGTAACAAGAGTTTAGTGATGTATTAGGAAAGTTTACTATTGTACATATTTATATATATTTTTTTATACCACTAATGTGGCAAACAAGCATGCGGCCCACCTGATGGTAAGCGGTTGGCTGGTTGGTTACTGCAAGTAGCTTATGGATACGGACGTTGGCAACACCACCGGAGTTAGTACACGCGCCGACTCTAACCATATTATATCGTGACAACTTCATAATTACTGTTGTACCTAAACTTAATAAAGGACTACTGTTAAGTAATTTTTAAATTTTGCCCGTAGTAGGTATATTATTTCTCTATGATAATAATTTATAATCATAGGTAAATATTTTTACTGGTCATGGAATTCATCAACACTGTACAAAAATCTCTCCGGTATGTACCTAGTACCTAGCCTCTTTACAATTTATATTTTAAGCAGCGTCATAATGTGGGTTAGGTGGCAAGTGGTCCGCGTCGGACACTTACCCCACTCATCAAAAAAAACCTGTGAAAAAAAAATCCGCGATCAGTAAACCCTTAGTAATTCACTTGGACGATTATGAAAATGACATTGCCAATTTTTTAAAGATGATGGTCGCTGAGATGTTTTTCAGACTTGGATCACCAATTCTGCCCTCCTAATTTAGACAACCGTAAGTAGGGTTTTTATCAAAAATGAGTTAGCTATAGATTCGGAATGAGCGTGATGAGATCTATAATATTCTCTTTGACGTATTTTTGATAAAACCTACATTTACGAAGTTATTTGAGTCATGAGAACCGTAACCGCGAATTGTTTCATAGCATTCCTATACATTAATACCGTATGAGCCCTTACGGTTCTTTTCCTTATCGCGATTATATGAATTTGGTCATGCATCCAAATTAGTAACCTTATGAATAGCACCGTATAGTAATATACGGCGGATATCTGAAGTATTTTATTTATTTTACAAGACTATAACCTACACGTAAGAACAGTAACGTCAATTACGGTGCTTAGTACTAGTGTTGATAATCTTTAGTGTTCCTAGTTACTTCTGAATACAAGGGTATCGCTACTTACCTTCGTCTTATTAGGTAAATACGGGTTTGTACGAGAGTTTTCCTTGACAAGACAACCGTAGGTAAACTTACCTTCGTCTTGTTCAGTAAAAACAAGTTTGTACGAGAGCTTTCCTTAACATGACCACCGTAGGTATAGACTTACGGTTGTAATATGTAGCATCACATAAGGCCGACGCAGGGGAGGCGTGGCGGGGGGTAACTCCAAGCAAGCAATTACATTCGTCCGTCACATTCACAGTCACTCGCCTAAGCTCTAGTGGGTACGTCGTGTGTCGCTAGAATGCGCGGCATTATACGCGTAAGATTGCCCGGGAAAATTTGAGCTAAAATCAGTGTCAAATACGAAAGTTGAGAAGCTTGTATTTTTCAAATGTATACATTTTTTTACGGTTTTGTGTGCTTACAAACATAGTTACTGACAAGACTTACAACCGCAGTGTTATCAATCATTTGCAAATGATTTAATAAGCTAATTAAGTTTACTCGCTTTGTTTCAGCTAAAATGGCGGCTCAAGCCCGACGTGACAGAATACTAACTATTTTTAAAAAGTCTTACACTAATTTGAAACTTCCTAATACTGTCCTACGTAACGAGAACAACCCAGAAAACGTATACGAACAAACCAGTAATGATGAAAATAAATCAGTGCTTAATCCCACAGTTTCTGATATTAAAGTCCTATTTAGAAGACCATTAGAATGGGGCCCATTCCATCCGAGTGAATATGAAACTTCGTACAATTTTATACAAACATATGATATCAACTCCTTAAAAATCAAAGCTGGGGTGGACCGCTCAGGTTTAGATAATGTTTTTAATGAAAATGTTGACATTTTCCACGATTCGGATGATGATAAAGACAGTGACTACATTCCTGAACTAGATGAAACTCTGTCAAATGATGAAAACGATGAGCAAAAGGACCAAAAAAAAAGAAAGACAATCAAAAAGCTTGGAAATGCACGAAGTAACTAAGATGATTCACCAAGCATTATTACTGAAACAGTTGCAAACACAAGTAACGAGACTAAGAGACTACTAAGAGAGATAAGAAAGAGACTCGGAACCAAAATACTAACAATAAAAATGAAGAGATACAAAATTATAATATTGAGAAAGACAAAAATAATATAAACAAATCCGGTTTGGATTTATTATTGTGTCATGAAGTTTTTAATGACAAAGATATTCTCGATTCAAATGATGACAATGATTGCATTCTTGATGTTGAAGAAACTGAAGCGCAAAAAAGAAAGGATTATGAGATTCAAACTAAAGAGTCATGGGACAGTGTTATTGTCACTCAAACTGCAGAGACACGGAACAGTAATATTGGGACTCAAAATGAACAAACACGGAACGATGACCAGGACACGGAAAGAGGACGAAACAATGATATTGAAATCAGAAACGCAGAGACTAGTAACAATGTTGCTGTAAATGAAGAAACACGGAACAATGGTCTTGAAACAGAAATTGGTTTAACAAAAGCTGGGAATCCAAGGAAAAGAAAAAAATATCAAATTTCGATACAAGAAAGACAAGAAATAAAGAAACAGAAAGAAGAACAAAAACTGGAATTGAAAGATCCATGTGGTTTTACTTGTAGACTTAAATGTACAACCAAAATAAATAACAGCCAAAGAAAAGAAATTAACAGCAAATACGTAAAACTGAACTACGAAGCGCAAGGTTTATATGTCAAATGTTTGGTGGACACAAAAGAGGTTGCAAATAGGGCTAACACAGGTAAAGAAGAACCTAGACGAAAATGCACTTATACTTACTTTATGAAACCTAGTGATTGTGAACGAACCGAAGTATGCAAAACCTTTTTTTTAAGTACGCTTGGCTATAAACCTACAAACGACATGCGACTAATGAGCATTTTGAAAAAAGCCGTGGATTGCCAACAAAGTAAGCGCGGATCATATGAAAGAACAAATACAATTAATAAAGAAGTTATAAAAGAACATGTCATGACGTACAACCCTAGTGTTTCGCACTACCGACGAGAACATGCGCCCAACAAATTATATCTGCCCAGTGACTTAACAATTACTTATATGCACAGTCAGTTTCACGAATTTAATGTATCACTGGAAGTATATAGAAAAGTGGTAACAAATGACATGAATATTTCCTTTGCTCATTTAGGCCATGAAGAGTGTGAGCATTGCGCTTATTTTAAATTACATGACAGATTACACAATGAAAGCCCAGATACATTCAGTGACACGTGCGACAAATGCAAAAACTTTTTGTTACATAAAACACGATACACTGAAAATCGCATAGATTACAAAAATGACGTAAAGCTTGTAAAAAATAAGAATGATACCATTTTTTATTCCGCTGACTTGCAGAAAGTAGTTATGCTGCCTCGTATGGAACAGTTTAAACAAGCAATATTTTGCCCAAGAATTATTGCATTCAATGAGAGCTTTGTCCCTTTGGGAAAATCAAGTAAAGACATACCTTTTGCGGCAGTTTGGCATGAATGTATTTCTGGCAGAAAACAAGAAGATCTTATTTCGACTTTCCGGGCATTTTTATCCTTCCACCGGGATGCCAAAAATGTAATTCTGTGGTTAGATAACTGTGCAGCACAGAACAAAAACTGGGCATTCCTGTCATTCCTCGTAAACATTATCAACAGTGATTTGATTGGGACAGATTCGATAACAATCAAGTACTTTGAGCCGGGCCACAGTTTTATGTCGGCAGATTCATTTCATCATCAGGTGGAACTTGCTATGAAAGCGAAATCTAAAGTTTATGACTTTCGGGACTTTGTAAATTGTGTTCGAATGGCAAATTCAAAAAAAAACTACGTGAAAGTAATGGAGCTACCTGATTTTTATAATTATAAAGATCATTCATCACAACACAAGCTCCGGATGAATGAACAGCGAACATATTTAAAAGATGTTATGGCTGTGAAGGTCGAAAGAGGATCTTTTACTCTGAAATATAAGTCAAGTCACAGTGCTGAGTTTGAATCATCCTTGGATTTTCTTAAAACAAAAATTTCTAAAACATGTTGTTTTCCGGAAACCATGCAAAAAGTTACAGCAAGAGGTATAACTGCAGAAAGAAAAGCGGAGATTATAAACAAATTAGTACCACTCATGCCGGAAAACAGGCGGTTTTTCTGGGACAATATTCCAACTGGTAGCTCCGATATAGTTGATTTAACAAGGGAATACTGAGTCCTCTAAAAGTTTAATTTTAGATAGAAGGCATAAGCAGTTACAGTTCCTATTTATATTTTATCTTGACTTCTTATTTAAGACTGAACCTGGTTTTAAAAAAACTAGGAATAACAAGCAATTTATCCGTATTGTGGTTATTTTTTGTATTTTTTTATATAGTCTTACTTTATGACTGATTTTTATATTTCGTTTAGTGTACCTAATAATGTAAGTCTGATGACTGAGCTAATAATAATTATGTACCTAGTGTGTAAGATTTTATCGCCTATTTTCCTAGTGGAGAAGTGATTTTGAAAGTGCCATTGAAAACTTAATAAATAAGTAAATTACTATTAAAAAGTAAGATTTGATTAGTACTTAGATTTTGATTTGTTATTATGGTGGTGTTATTGTAATTTCTTAGCAATAATATGTTCTTATTTGCATGTTGATCTCATTGGAATATATTATTACTTGATAACTAGTTGTTTTACTTAAATATTTTTCCTTTTTCTATCTATGCGTTTGTACGTAAAAATAAGTTAGTGCTGTTTGTTATGCCAAGTAAAATCGATTCCTAGGCATATGAACCGTAACTACTTGACATACGGTGCTCATGCTCAGGATAAGCACATAAAATATTTTCACTGTGCTAAGCATAAATACTACTTGCTAAATTAAATTAAAAGTAATAACGCTATCCCAATACTATACCAATCATTCTGTAGGGAATCATCGCAACTATGCACCAAAATAATCAAAATCAAATACTTCTTAAAACTGCGACACTGGTCACTTTTTTAAGAAAAAAAACTTTAGGCGCGATTATCTCGAAACTATACTTTTAGTAGTTACGGTTGTCTAAATTAGGAGGGCAGAATTGTCCTCCGGCATTCTATATTTCAGAAATTTCAGAAATCACGTACAGCGCCATCTATCGTTAACCCAGCGCACTTTTAGGTAACGCAAGACACTCAAGAACCTTGGCTCACTTGTTAAGTTTTGGTGTCAATATTGTCAGTGTACCAAGTTTCTACAGATGGCCCGTAGAGGGCGCGGTATGGCCAATATGTCACTTGTTTTGAAATTATTTTATCTAGGTACATAGGCCTTTCGATTTAATAAAATAATAATTTGGTGGACAGCATCAGTAAACCACAGACAGATTGTAACTGTGAATTAAAGTGAACTGTTGAACTTGTTTTATGTTATGTAGGTATGTGGAGTAAATAGTAGACGCTTCTAATAACCTAGTAGCTATAGAAAATGCACCTACCTAGCTATTTATACAGATCATTACCTTGTCTGCACAGGCGAAGCACTGCCGACCCGCCAAGAATTGGAATAAGTCGTACGCGTACCAGCGCGACTTGTAGCCAGCGGACCCTGGAAACCCATCACACACCATGTCAATTATTCATAATAGGTAGCTAGCTAGGTAGGTAGACGCAACCAGGGCTCTTCAACTGGATGCAAACTCCGCAACATGACATATTGTTTGCTCAAGTTTGTATGAAACAAACTGTTATAGAATAGACGTAAAGCGGCCTTCACACGCTTGCCAAACTATGGCAACCTTCCACAAGCACAAGTGTGTGGAGAAGGTGTTTGGATTGACTCGCGTAAACTTGCCAAGGTTTGTACAGATAGATAGCTTGTATATATTTGTCGGTAGCTACGTTCGTCTCAACTTAGTATAAACAAACGCTTGTGGAGGTTTGGCGTTTGCGATAAGCGTCAAACGTGTGAAATAGTAGGCCTTTATTAGTTAGGGACGTAGGTAGGAACGTTACCTTGCATTTTATGTTGTCGCTCGCGGGACTTTTCGCGGCGATAGGAGCCAAGCAGCGAGTCCATCTTGCGCTTGAGGTCATGTGCGGGCAGCGCCATGCGCGCTGCCAGCAGTGCCCAAGCGCGCGCGCGCGCGCGCCTGTTGGTCTGCTCCGCCGGGTGCCACAGCGCGCGCTGCGACGCGTACAGCGCGATTAGGCGCCGGCACGACGCGCGGTCCAGCTCCATGTCCGGTGCTCGAGTTCGCAACACTATCGTTACTTACATACCACGCGTGTACTAGGTAGGTAGGTATGTTGATATGATTGTTTATAAAACAAGAAGTTATAATGGTCGTGTTCGGAACATAAACCGTACGCTCGCTCGCTCGCTGCGCGCTGCACGGGTGTGAAAAAGCCGCACGATCGATCGGTGTCGTGATGACGACTGACGCGAGACGCGACGTGCGGTGCGCGGCACCGGCGGCGGCGCGGCGCGAGGCAGCGGCGAGGCGAGCGAGGTGAGGCGAGAGAGGCGGGCGCAAGGCGGGCGAGTGCGCGAGCCACGACGATATCGAATCAAATCAACTCAGATCATGACTTGACTGTAATAATTTGAGTCGAGTTCTGTAGTCAAGACTAGTAGTTAGTACCTACTATACCTATTTGATCGAGCGAAGCGATATCTCTTAAATCAACTTGGGCAAATCGGCGTTGTATGTACTCGTATGTATGTATATTTGTTTGTCCGAAGATAACTTTTGAAGCGTTTATCCAATCAACGTGAAATTCGGTATATAGGTAGGTAGTAATGGCACAATTTTGGTCTAACTAAATGAGCTATAAATGTGGGGGGGGGGGGGGTTGTTGAGTTATTGGGGTTCAAGAGGAGTAAAAAAATGTGACTATCCGGTCAAGTGGCACGACTAATGAAATGCATTCATCAGTACATTTCGATCCCGATTTTATTTTTAGTTTAAACTTTGTAGTTTTTAGTCCTAATGAGAACTAAACTTTGACAAAATTCACAGGGTACACCAGTGACCACACAATGCTGAAATTTCTTATGCGTGTAGCTTTAGTGACACATATATAGGGAAAGGTCTGAAATCCAGAATAACTGCAATTTCTATCCCAAAAAAGAGTAACCACAAAACATGAACTCTCGTTGGAGAGCGAAGCGAGATCTCCAAATCGGGCAAATCGGCGTTGTATGTATGTATGTAATAGCCGCGTATATCCACTGGGAGAGGTAGCGTTTCAATAATTATAGGTCTTTACCTATGAAATTGCCGTTCTTCAGTACTGGTAATTTCAAGTAGAAAAAAGTTTGGAATGGCTTTGTATTCTAAATTCAAATTAATTTTGTTTTAAAAACATGACACTCTTTTTACAAACTCAGTCTTTTGTTTATTGATTAGCGTTGTATTTTCATTACATTTGAACATTTTTCGTCATAATGGATACTTTAAATTCGTGTACCTAATTATGGAATATGAGTTCCGTCGTGGCACCAACGTGACACAAACGGCACGTAACATCAAAAACATTTACGGAGAGAACTGTACAAACGAACGCACAACCCGTTATTGGTTATCCCGGTTCCGTTCTGGAAATTTTGACTTGAAAAATGAAGCTCATGGTCGTCCAAAGACTTTGGTCAACAATGATGAATTAAAGGCGATTGTGGAAGCTGACGAAACTCAATCTACAGCTGAGCCAGCAGCAGCTTTTGATGTTAGCATCAAAACAATTTTGATCCATTTGCGACAAATAGGCAAGGTAACTTGATAGACGGGTGTCCCACGAACTTAACGATCGCCAGCGCAACGTACGCGTCGAGACTTGCCTCGCACTCCTCAATAGGCAAAGAAATTAAGGAATTTTGAACCGAATTGTTACGTGCGATGAAAAATGGATTCTGTTCGACAATCGAAAGCGCTCAGCAAGTTGGTTAGATCCTGGTTCAGCACCAAAGCAATTCCCTAAACCAAAAATGACCCCTAAAAAGGTGATGGTCACTATTTGGTGGTCTAGTGCGGGTGTGATTCACCACAGCTTTTTACAAAACGGCATGAGCATTACTGCAGATGTGTACTGTGAAGAACTGGAGACAATGATGGAGAAGCTTGCACATCGGCAACCAGCTTTGGTCAATCGGTCGTCCCCACTGCTCCTTCATGACAACGCGCGACCCCATACTGCACAACAGACAGTCTCCAAGCTGCAAGAGCTGGGGTTGGAAGCTCTCCCTCATCCGCCATTCTCACCAGACCTTGCACCTACCGACTATTACCTTTTCCAAAATTTAGACAACTATTTAGTGGGTAAAAAATTCAATTCCCGAGAGGCAGTACAAAATGTCTTTGAAGAGTTTGTTGCCTCCCGTCCAGCTGATTTTTACAAGAAGGGCATCAATAAACTGCCAATGTGTTGGCAAAGATGCGTCGATTGCATGGGTGATTACTTTGAATAACAGAAATAAAAAAAATAAGTACTTTCACTTATTCCATACAAAACGGCAATTTCATAGGTAAAGACCTACTAAATAATTGTATTAAGAGGGAATATGTATTCATTAACTGGTTAGGTGGTAAGCTGTAACGACATCATTGTCCCTGTATAACAAGTCACCATTTGGTCCTTTGATGGTTTTACACCTAGCAGGATCCTTTGTGCCCTGACAACGCTGTTTTGCGAGCTTGTAAATGTGCTTTTGGCCTTCTTTGCTGTCTAACTTCTTGTAAAGGTTTTTCTGGGCGTTTGCTTGTTCTATTGCTATTACTTTCTTGGTGTCTTTCTTTACTTTCCTATATTTTTCTCGGTCCTGAGGTGTTTGGGTGGACTGCCAGGTCTTAAAAGCAGTTTTCTTTTTCTGCTTTTTCTTTTTTTGCACACTGCACTTCCTCTGCCCACCACCAAGTTTTTCGGTTGGATCGTTTACCTCCCTTTATACGGCCAAGAGTTTTATTAGCAGCAGTTATAATGGACTTGCTCAAGTGCTTCCATATTGTATCAACGTCTGATTCCACATCAACCTCCAGGTTGACTAG
Organism: Philereme transversata; assembly: GCA_963924445.1. Classification (NCBI taxonomy): domain Eukaryota; kingdom Metazoa; phylum Arthropoda; class Insecta; order Lepidoptera; family Geometridae; genus Philereme; species Philereme transversata. The sequence goes on along the minus strand of OZ004343.1, from coordinate 160,265 downwards.
ATGTTCACAGAACTCGGAAACTTTCTCACCTTTGAGATTCCACCACTTGGTGAGTTCTGGAGTTTGAGTTGGTTTCTCCTTAGCTGTTTTTTTGAACGTCATTTTATTTTATTTATTAATACATACTTAGATTAATTACTTTTATTTACATGAAAAAATAATAACAAGAAATAGTTTGCAAGAAAAAGTGAATATTAACATTTTTTAGACTATAAATTAATAATAAAAGTGCCCCTTGAGCTACAATGTTTGCTTGATTGCATTTGAAGTGTGTGTGTGTGTGTGTGTGTTTATGTGTGTATAGTGTACCTAGTGTGTGTGGTGTGGGATGTATTTTACAGTGTTATGTTATGTTTTAAAGTGTTAATTATCCGGTCATTTGGAATTGCGCATGTCATGTCCATCACAACAATGCAGTGTTGGGTCGTAACGCATTCTCCCGGAATGACCTTACAGTTAGTAACACGGCCGATGTGGGTTCGATTTACTAGGATGTAGTCGATTTGCGATGCTGTTAGGCCGCTTTTGTACGTAATCTTGTGTTCTGGCTTCTTAGCAAAAAAGGAGTTGACAATAGCAAGATCAAATGCTGCTGCTGTTGAGAGTATGACCTTCCCGGCATCATTGAGTGTACAATATGCGTATCCTCCGTGCACTCTTTTAAAAGCTTCGTTTGTTTCTCCAACGTGGCCGTTCAAATCACTCCCTAACAAGATGGTCTCTTTTGTAGGTATTTGTTGAAGTGTGCCTTCGAGAGTAGTCCAAAAATCATCTTTCTCAGCTTGGCTACAACCTACTTGGGGAGCGTATGCAGAAATTACATTAAGGACTTCTCCTTCTACCAGTACTTTTAGATACGTTAGTCTGTCATTTACACGTTTTACCTCTAGGATGTTGCTTAGGTATTCTTCTTTGACAGCAATTGCTACACCATTCCTTCCATGTTTTCCGCCTACGTACATGAGTTTGTAGCCCTCTCCGATATTACGGGCTTTAGATCCAGTCCAACGAGTTTCCTGGAGGCAGATAAAATCAGCCTTCCTACGTTTAAAAAGAGAGGCAAGTTCTTTCGTCTTTCCTGTTAGTGTTCCTACATTCAAAGTGGCGAAGCGAATCTTAAGGTTACAGTTTGGGACTAACGTCGTTAGCTGAGCCCGTCCGTGACACGGTAGCCCTAGCATACTATTCGCAGATGTAAGGCGATGTGTCTGCGCGTCGTTTCGCCCTATCTGTTATCGTTGCTAAATTCTGTAACCTTAACATTTTCTTTTCTTAAAATTTGGCGAGATTTGGATTTATCAGTCCAGTACCGATTGGCATCTGACGTACAAAAACCTACCCGCTTGAGGTAGGAAAATCCTTGGATGTTTGGTGTTAAATCCTGTACAGGTGCTTCCTGTACGTAGTGAAAGTCGGTCGTCAGAGCCTCGTTTGTATTCCAGCAGGGTGCACACCACGTGCAGGTGAGGATGACATTTGGGTTGGGAAAGATGTTAGTTCCAATCCCTTACACCGCTTAGGAGAAATTTAAGCTCCTAATAAATGGTTCCACAACCATAACATTTTTCTGCTAATATGAAATGAGTTAAAACCCAAGGCCACACAAAGTTTTCCTTGAGACATAAATACAAATCATTCCTTTGAAGAATTTTATCGACATCGCAGTAAACAACCATGTTGGTAGTATCTGAAAAACAGGAAACAGGACCTTAAATTTCTCCTAAGCAAGGATATGTAATCAAAAAAACGTTGACCTCAGTGCAAGTTAGACAGTAGTTTTTCTTACAGCTCGTACATTTTACTAAATTATGCTTTGGCGTAGATTTATTGCATTTATTGCACGTGAGTGATTTGCCCCAGGTTTGTTTTTTTTTTCGACTTTGCAGTCTGAATTCAAGCGCCTTTTTGATGTTGTAGGGTTGGATTCTATTTGATGAGACATCAGGTTACTAACATATTCTTTATTTTCTTTGTCATTTTCTTCGTTCTTTCTACACACTTCAAAACAATTGTTATTTTCTGATTAATTATTAAGTGATTGCTGTTGTAGATCGTAATTTTCATAACTTATAACTGGCAAATCATGAATGTCAATATTATTTAACAAAGAATCACAATCGATCGTATAATAGTATCAATGTTCGAATCAAAAATGTATAACACCTGTTTTGTGTCCTTATGTCTTGGATTGTATTTATAATGTCATTTGGTATATCGGTGGTACGTGAATTTTGGGGGAAGGTTGTTTTGGGGATATTATCAAACATGTGGTTTGATGGATTAAAGCAGTTACAAGTTATATATTTAGCTTTACTGCAAAAACAGCTTAAGATGCGATGCTGAATTTGGTAATGTTGACAATCAGACTCAGTATCGTTGCTGCTGCACAAGCTGTTATTGTGCATACACATAATTTGATGGATATCTAAAGTTCCTTTTATAGTTTTAAGATTTTTAGGTACACATTCCTTGACAGAGTCAATTTCTTCTTCAGATATGTAAACAACATGAACGGTCTCAACTTTCGATTGCAATGTCGAATACACATCTGAGGCGTTTACAATATCATTTCCGTAAGAAACCTGCCTATCTAAACATCTTTTAACAACTATTCCAATAGCATCAGCCACACCTTTACCATGACCACTCTCGAAAAATGATCACGTAATATTCACATTAGAAGAAACAAAGTAGAGAAGAAAGTAAAGAAAAATAATTTTTGATTAGAAAAAAAAAAATTTTTTTGTCTGTATTGTGTCCGTCTGAGAATACGTGATATTATGATGATGATGATGAGAATACAGAATACTGATAACAAACGTATTAAATGGTACATCACTTCACTTTATACTAATAATGAACAGAAAGGGTATAACATACTTAATGGAAAGTGTTTTTTTTTTGTGCCAATCATGCAAATATTACAGTGTGTAATGAGCACATGCCCGAAGATGAATGTGAGTTTTGCAATAAATAAGTGTTTATCAAGTAGGATTAATATGATGGATCTCTATTAAATGTGCCAAAAACGTACCTTTTTAGAAAGTAAAATGTATGAATAGTGTAACTAGCATAAGCTTAATTTTTTCTTATATTGTTGACTTTTTCAAGGTTAGTATTATTTTGATGTTACCAAAATATAATGTTACAAAACTAGTTTATTGTAAAGTTTTTCGATAAAAATATTATACGTATTCATTTTCGAAATGTTTGGCTTATATAAGTAAACTAGAGGTTGCGTAGTGCGCGAGTTGCACGCAACTCGCGTGTTATTGTTTTTGTCGAAGAAGCAATCAAAGAGGATTTCGAGCTGTTAAAAGCGATCAAAAAGGATATCCATGTGTAAGAAGCAGTCAAAGACGATATCGAAATGGAAGAAGGAATCAAATCAAAGAAGATATCCAAATGGAAGCAGCAATCAAATATGATTTCGAAGTGCAAGAAGCAATCAAACAGGATATTGAAGTGAAAGCAGCAATCAAATAGGATATCGAATTAGCAGAAACTATTAAAGAGGAAATTGAAGTTGAGTAAGCAATCAAAGAGGATACCGAGGTGGTAGAAGCATTCTAAGATGACGAAGTGAAAAAAGCAATCAAAGACGATATCGAAGTGGAAGAAGCAATCAAAGAAGGTATCGAAGTGGAAGAAGCAATCTTAGAGGATATCGAAGTGGAAGAAGCAATCAAAGATGATATCGAAGTGGAAGAAGCAATCAAAGAGGATATTGAAGTGAAAGAAGCAATCAAATAGGATATCGAAGTAGCAGAAACAATCAAAGAAAAAATTAAAGTTGAGGAAGAAATCAAAGAGGATACCAAGGTGGTAGAAGCATTTTAAGAGGATGACGAAGTAAAAAAAGCAATCAAAGACGATATCGAAGTGGAAGAAGCAATCCAATGGATATTGAAGATGAAGAAGGAATAAAAGAGGATATCGAAGCGGAACAAGCAATCGTAGAGGATATCAATGTTAAAGAAGCAATCAAAGATAAACAAGCAATCAAAGAGAAAAAAATTGGATGTTCCAAAATGATCATGATAATGGTTGTATAAAAAAAAATTGAACGTTGCAAAAAAGATCATGATGAACGTTGCATAAAAAAAATCTGGACGTTCCAAAATGATCATGATTGACGTTGCATAATATAAATGTATGTTGCAAAATGATAATGATCAAAAATTTGTACTAATATTTTGTCAAAGTTTGCTAGTGCTATCTCTTCCCGTTTAGAAGATACGAGCGATTAAAGTTTTGTAAGAAAAATTATAAATTTGTTGATTGGATATCGAAGTGGAAGAAACTATCAAAGAGAATGTTGAAGTGGAAGAAGCAATCAAATAGGATATCGAAGTGGCAGAAACAATCAAAGAGGAAATTGAAGTTGAGTAAGCAATCAAAGAGGATACCGAGGCGGTAGAAGCATTCAAAGAAGATGACGAAGTGAAAAAAGCAATCAAAGACGATATCGAAATGGAAGAAGCAGTCAAAGACGATATCGAAGAGGGAGAAACAATCAAAGAGGAAATTGAAGTTGAGTAAGCAATCAAAGAGGATACCGAGGTGGTAGAAGCATTCAAAGAAGATGACGAAGTGAAAAAAGCAATCAAAGACGATATCGAAATGGAAGAAGCAGTCAAAGACGATATCGAAGTGGGAGAAGCAATCAAAGAGGATATCGAAGTTAAAGAAGCAGTCAAAGATGATGTCGAAGTGGAAAAAACATTCAAAGAAGATGACGAAGTGAGAGAAGCTTTCAAAAAGGATGTCAAGGATGACAATAAAAAAACAGTTGCACCAAAAATTTATACCAATATTTTGTACAAGTTTGCTAGGGCTATCTCTTCCCGTTTAGAAGATACGAGCGATTGAAGTTTTGTATGAAAGACCACAATTTTGTAGAGAGCATAATGAAGTAACTGAAGCAATTAAAGAGGATATGAAAGTAGAAGAAGCATTTTAAAGGGATAACGAAGTGGAACATGCAAAAATAGAAGATGTCGAGGCGGAAGAAACAATCAAAGAGGATATCGAAGTGGAAGAAGCAATCAAAGAGGGTATCGAAGTGGAAGAAGCCATCACAGAGGATATCGAAGTGAAAATGCTATCAAAGACGATATCGAAGATGAAGACGCAATCAAAGAGAATAATGCAGTGCAAGAAGCAATCAAAAGGAAATCGAAGATGATATCGAAGTGGAAGGAGTAAACAAAGAGGATATTGAAGTGGGAGAAGCAATCAAATAGGATATCGAAGTAGCAAAAACAATCAAAGAGGAAATTGAAGTTGACTAAGGAATCAAAGAGGATACCGAGTTGGTAGAAGTATTCAAAGAGGATGACGAACTGAAAAAAGCAATCAAAGACGATATCGAAGTGAAAGAAATAGTCAAAGACGATATCAAAATGGAACAAGCAATCAAAGCGGATATCGAAGTGGAAGAAGCAATCAAATAGGATATCAAAGTGGAAGAAGCCATCACAGGATATCGAAGTAAAAATGCAATCAAAAACGATATCGAATATGAAGACGCAATCAAAGAAAATATTGCAGTGCAAGAAGCAATCAAACGGAAATCAAAGAGGAAGGAGCCCTTACAGAGAATACCGAAGTGAAAATGCCATCAAAGAGGATATCAAAGATGAAGAAGCAATCCAATGGATATTGAAGATGAAGAAGGAATAAAAGAGGATATCGAAGTGGAAGAAGCAATCGTAGAGGATACCAAAGTTAAAGAAGCAATCAAATAGGATATCAATGTGGAAGAAGCAATCAAAGAGGATATCGAAGTGGAACAAGCAATCAAAGACAAAAAAATTGGATGTTCCAAAATGATCATGATAATAGTTGTATAAAAAAATTGAACGTTGCAAAAAAGATCATGATGAACGTTGCATAAAAAAAATCTGGACGTTCCAAAATGATCAGGATTGACGTTGCATAATATAAATGTATGTTGTAAAATGATAATGATCAAAAATTTGTACTAATATTTTGTCAAAGTTTGCTAGTGCTATCTCTTCCCGTTTAGAAGATACGAGCGATTAAAGTTTTGTAAGAAAAATCATAAATTTGTTGATTGGATATCGAAGTGGAAGAAACTATCAAAGAGAATATTGAAGTGGGAGAAGCAATCAAATAGGATATCGAAGTGGCAGAAACAATCAAAGAGGAAATTGAAGTTGAGTAAGCAATCAAAGAGGATACCAAGGTGGTAGAAGCATTCAAAGAAGATGACGAAGTGAAAAAGCAATCAAAGACGATATCGAAATGGAAGAAGCAGTCAAAGACGATATCGAAGTGGGAGAAGCAATCAAAGAGGATATCGAAGTTAAAGAAGCAGTCAAAGATGATGTCGAAGTGGAAAAAACATTCAAAGAAGATGACGAAGTGAGAGAAGCATTCAAAAAGGATGTCAAGGATGACAATAAAAAAACAGTTCCACCAAAAATTTACACCAATATTTTGTACAAGTTTGCTAGGGCTAGCTCTTCCCGTTTAGAAGATATGAGCGATTGAAGTTTTGTATGAAACACCACAATTTTGTAGAGCGCATAATGAAGTAACTGAAGCAATTAAAGAGGATATGAAGTAGAAGAAGCATTTTAAAAGGATAACGAAGTGGAACATGCAAAAATAGAAGATGTGGAGGCGGTAGAAACAATAAAAGAGGATGACGAAGTGTAACAAGCAATCAAAGAGAATGTTCGAATAGTGGATGTCGCATAATAAAAAAAAATTGACGTTCAAAAATGATCATAGTGGATGAGGCATAAATAAAAAAAAATTGATGTTCCAAAATGATCACAGTGGATGTTGCATAATAAAAAAAAAATTGACGTTCCAAAAGTGATCATTGTGGATGAGGCATAATTTAAAAAAAAATTGACGTTCCAAAATGATCATTGCTGATGAGGCATAATTAAAAAAAATTGATGTTCCAAAATTATCACAGTGGATGTTGCATAATAAAAAAAAAGAAATTGACGTTCCAAAATAATCATTGTGGATGAGGCATAATTTAAAAAAAATGATTTTCCAAAATGATCACAAAGGATTTTGCATAATAAAAAAAATGACGTTCCAAAAGTGATCATTGTGGATGAGGCATAATTTAAAACAAAATGATGTTCCAAAATGATCACAAAGGATTTTGCATAGTAAAAAAAAAATTGACGTTCCAAAAGTGATCATTGTGGATGAGGCATAATTAAAAAAAATTGATTTTCCAAAAAGATCACAAAGGATTTTGCATAATAAAAAAAAATAATTGACGTTCCAAAGTGATCATTGTGGATGAGGCATAATAAAAAAAATGATGTACCAAAATGATCACAGTGGATGTTGCATAATACAAAAAAAAAAAAAATTGACGTTCCAAAGTGATCATTGTGGATGAGGCATAATTAAAAAAAATGATGTTCCAAAATGATCACAGTGGATGATGCATAATAAAAAAAAATAATTGACGTTCCAAAGTGATCATTGTGGATGAGGCATAATTAAAAAAAATTATGTGTTGCATAATAAAAAAAAAATTGACGTTCCAAAGTGATCATTGTGGATGAGGCGTAATTAAAAAAATGATGTACCAAAATGATCACAGTGGATGTTGCATAATAAAAAAAAAAATTGACGTTCCAAAGTGATCATTGTGGATGAGGCATAATTAAAAAAAATGATGTACCAAAATATCACAGTGGATGTTGCATAATAAAAAAAAAAAAAATGGACGTTCCAAAGTGATCATAGTGGATGAGGCATAATTGAAAAAAATGATGTTCCAAAATGATCACAGTGGATGATGCATAATAAAAAAAAAATAATTGACGTTCCAAAGTGATCATTGTGGATGAGGCATAATTAAAAAAAATGATGTACCAAAATGATCACAGTGGATGTTGCATAATAAAAAAAAATAATAATAATTGACGTTCCAAAGTGATCATTGTGGATGAGGCATAATTGAAAAAAATGATGTACCAAAATATCACAGTGGATGTTGCATAATAAAAAAAAAAAAATTGACGTTCCAAAGTGATCATTGTGGATGAGGCATAATTAAAAAAAATGATGTACCAAAATATCACAGTGGATATTGCATAATAAAAAAAAAATGACGTTCCAAAGTGATCATAGTGGATGAGGCATAATTGAAAAAAAATAATGTTCTAAAATGATCACAGTGGATGATGCATAATAAAAAAATAAAAAATAATTGACGTTCCAAAGTGATCATTGTGGATGAGGCATAATTAAAAAAAATGATGTACCAAAATATCACAGTAGATGTTGCATAATAAAAAAAAAAAATGACGTTCCAAAGTGATCATTGTGGATGAGGCATAATTAAAAAAATGTGGATGTTCCAAAATAAACATGATGAACGTTGCATACTAAAAAAAAAAAAAAAATTGGATGTTCCAAAATGATGATGATGACCTTTGCAAAAACTATGAAAGTTATCTCATGTCCCTCCACCACCATTATATAGAATCAAGCAAATTTACCGTAATTTTATAGTACACACAAGCCGTGGGCTCCCTACAAAAACAGTATGAAAATTACGGCAAACGAAATATACGGTTTACGGTATTCATACAGAAATATTTTGTATGGGACAATTTTTTTTTTGTATGAAAGACAATTTTTTTTTCATGGAACCGGATATAAAAAAATGTCCTCTGCAACATTAGTTTTTGCACCAACGCTCTAAGACCTATACTTTCCGAGATACGATGTCGATGGGAGCGAATGGGGGAGAAAAGGGGTACTTTAGGATTTATTCCCAACTCATCGGAACTCCCTCTATACGATGGCACCAAACATTTTCACCCTACGAGGTGGCATCTGGGAGAACAAACATGTCAATGAGTCAGTCAGTCAGTCAGTCAGTGGTAATCGAGCTTTATATAATATAACTAGAGGTTGCGTTGTGCGCGAGCTGCTCGCAGCTCGCGTGTTTTTCTTTTAGTCGAAGAAGTAATTAATGAGGGTATCGAGGTTGCGTTGTGCGCGAGCTGCTCGCAGCTCGCGAGGGTAATGTGTTGTTTGATAGAAATCCCCCCCTTCGTAACTCTGACAAAACCAAATCATATAAGGCTAAAACATGTATTTTAAGAAGGAACCTTAAAAATAAGTAAGTTGATTTAAGGATACTTCTACTTACAATTTTATAACTTACATAAACAATCAATAGTTTTGTATCATAATCAGCAAATTCGTGGATACTTACTTAATATTTATTAATTCTTTAATGATGCAATTAGGTATGTAAGAATGGCGAGACGGGTTAGTTTAATAAATCCCACCAGCTTTAACCATTCCAAAGTCTACTGTGCCCGTATTAGCAGTAGGCCGTTAGGGTGTTTCCCGCAGAGGCGTACAAGTTCAGTTAATATCTATAAATTAAACAATTGAGAAGTTGGTATATATATTTTATTATTTTCTACATTGGGTATACCTTATAATCATCATCATATCAGCAGCCACAGGAAGTAGACTGCTGAACATAATATGTCAAGTAAAAAAGTAATATGAACGTATTTTAATAATCCTTCTCATATATCTCTAGAGCAACCAATCTCATCTCTCTCAACAAACTAATGCTATTAAATTTGAATACTCATTGACAAATGAAATAGTTAATAGATTTGAATCAGTTGATAATTTTCATATTATCTTTGCTTGACTCGGCGTTCGCCACCATCCTCAATGAGCTGTAATGAGATGCCAGTCGCAGTCGTTCCAGTTGTTGTCTGTTCGAAAACAAAAAATATATGAGATGTGGTTTTTAATAAAATATTTAACGCGAGATACTTATATCAATATATAGGTTTTTAAATTTTCTTAATTTTTTTTCATCTATGTACACACCTCGCTGTATCAACTTATACACCGTACTTCTGGCAAATAAATATCATTTCATTTCACCTTATATTCAATAAAGAACATCGATACCTTAATTTGCAGACCTAATAACTCCTCTGGAGCAAATTTTACAGGAGCGACTTAAAACGTTATAATAAATTTTATTTAAGGAAATAAATAAAAACAAAAGTCCCGTTAGAAATTATGCTTTTTATTAATCTAAAAACACTTAAACATCTATGTTTTCTTATAACCTTTAGGTTTTACAGTGAAAAAAGGAGTTGTTCGATTTGGTTTAAGCAATACTTGAAACTAAAAGTGGAGTTGTTTGATTTTATTCTAAACTAATAATATAAACTAAATAATCTGCCACCCGAAGGGAAATGATAATAACTAATTTTCGTGTGGCAATGCATCGTAATAGGCGTGATAATCACGGGGCATAGATGACTTAAGTTGTTGTAAATCAGAAAATTTTTTTTTCGTTATTTTTCTTCTTTGGTCATATAAGTTTTTTAGGTCATCCACCTTCACGGGGACAACTGGGGTTTTTCTTTGATTGAGGATCTTCCACTCCTCACCAAACCGAAGCTTGTACATTACGTCTCCATTAGGTCTGTACTGCAGAGCTCTCAGATCAGTAACCTGTAAAAACACTTGATTTTATAAAGCCTCCCGGATCTAGAAAGATAAGTCATCGTAATTTGAAACAAAGCATGCAAAATGAAAGAAAAGAAGTGTATACCTTTGGATCCCCTTTCATTTTCCCTGGACGAATGGATTTATACAAAGCAATTTCTTTGAAATCCTTGAAGTAGGGAAAAGTCAAATATTCACATCGGTATTTTTTGTTATTGGTCTTTGCCGTTCGGCAGATGTTTAAGTATTCAGCAGGGGCATGGATGGTTTGGTTTTTGAGCCGCTTCTCAATCATGGCATGCATGCTGTCCACCTCCATTTGGGTATGCCCAACCTCAAGGTATTTATGAGTTATTGTTATGTTATAATATATTGATACATTAATAAAGGCATTACTGAGAACTACGTTGCGGTTTTGATAGGTACAACCATCAGTGTAAAACACGATCTGCCGGTCTTTGTCATCCATTTGAGGTATAATTTCTTTTACAATAAACTTCGACATTATAGTGGCAAATTCCTCCGCATTAAGGCCACCCTCAGACTCATTCCACACAAAACAATAACCCTGTTCCATTTTCATGTCAAAAATACACCAATTGTGGACACATAATTTAGTTTTGTAATAATTGCTGGAAACCGTAGACCTAGGTGCCAGTAGAACAGCTTGGAGGTCAGCAGTGAAAACGAATTTGTGATCTTTCTTGTCTTGTTGTTTTTCAGCTCTAGCTTCCACCTTTTTCTGAATATGCTCATTGTATACGTCTTCACTGATTTGACCAATCACATATCCATTGCATATTTCACAGAGATCTTTTTTAGGTATAAACAAGGATATTTTTTTCAAGGTAAGAGCATTGGAAAAAGTGGCGATGCTCAGTGGTTTTACATTTTTGGAATTGCATTTCTCTTTATAGAGTTTATAAAGCTGTTGCTTAGATATAATTTCAGGTTGCAAGTACAACATAGAGGTTCTTTGCCGGCAGTAGTGGGAAGGCAGTTTAGGTAATTCATCCAGAAAACTGTCCAAAAATGTTTTCTCTGAGGAACTGACTCTATTGCTGGTGGAGGCCGTTGACTGATTGTCAGGATGGATATCATTTACACCCGTTGTGGATACTTGTGATGCTTTTTCTTCTTTCCAAGCCCAGCATTGGTAGGTGGTTATAGAAAAGGTGTTTATGAACAATGTCTTACACACTCTTATCATTTCGTCGTTTTTCTTCAAATAATAAACCATGGAATTCTTTCTTTGTGACTTATTGGGGTCTTTTCTGTCTCTTTTTCTCTTCGGTGTGATACATTTTATCAGGCAATTAACAAAAATTTTTTTCTCTCCCCAATCCATATCCCAAAATTGTTTAAATAAGCTTTCTCGGTCATTTTCAGTTATCAAGTGACAATTAAAAACTCCGTTTTTATTTTCTTGACATTTGCATCGTGGTTTATTTTTCTTTTTTTGATTTACGCACATCTTGTAACCATTTTCCCTCTACTTTTCTTTTTCCATAATATTGAATTCCCTTTTCCCTGTTAAGTCTGTTTTTTTCAATATTCCAATCCTTTTTATCCACTTGACAACGCTTTTTTCTTTTAACAAGTGGTGTATCGTCTTCTGATTCTGAACTTTCACTATATTCAACTAATCTGGCCACATTGTTGAGTGATGATGAGGTGATAGCTTCCTGTACATCAGGGGTAGGGTTAATGTGGATGTCCAGCGTGCATGAAATGGGTGGAATGTCAACTCTAGGGGGAATGTTTATGTTGTCATTCAGCAAGGGTGATGTGGTAGTGTGTTCATCAACTATAGGGTGTAGGGCAATGTCAGTGCCTTGGGTTATTACATAAGAGTTAATATCGTCAGTTGGGGGTACAAATTGGTCAATAAACTCAATTTGAACATTGTTTGGCTCATTAATATCGTCGTCAAATAACAAGAAATTGTGAACTTGAGGCACATCATCCGTGTTTGTTGTAGCTTCGGAGAGTTGATATTCATTCTGGTGATAACTCACAATGGTTTCCGTCTCAGGTTCATTCTCCGTTGTAGTAGGCTGTGTATGGATCTGTATTGATTCTAATAGTGTTGAAGACATATGAGTATCAAAGTCACCAAGGGCAATATTAGAAATAGTAGCAATGGCAGTATCTTCACACAACTTTGGCAATTGGTTAGCTTGGAACAATGCATTATCAGGGTTAGTAACGTCGGTATTAGCAATATTTTTGTTAGTTGATTGCGCAGAAAGCAAAATTCTCTTAGCTCGTGCTTTAGACATATTCCTGCACCAAAAAGAAAAACATAAAGCAAAATAAAAAACCTTCAGGATGGTAAGCATCATTCCAAAATGCCATAATAAATAACAAAATTACTATTAAACAATCAAGCGAGGCGCACGAAAGTGAACACACACACACACACATACACACACTTTACATAAATACATAAATTTACACTTCTGCACATGATTGAAAGTGAAAATTAAATTATTAGGTCCATAGTATCACAAAAACATGCGTTAAATCAAACATATCAACTCCAAGCATCACACCAAAATAATCAAAAGTCAAATCAAATAACTCCAATCACCGTGCAATTTTCAAAAAAACATGTCAAAATAATGTTACAAGGCTATTTAAACCATAAAACACTTACCATAATATATTTTCTACTACTTTAAAGCTTTAAACTGTAGTGAAAGACACTTTTACCATTTGTTTTTATGTTAAATGCGCGGGAGCTTGCGTACGCTTGTGCGACGTAGAACAAAATGGCCGACTGCGCGGGAGATATTCGATTATTTTGTCAAAATCGATGCGTTTCGTTTTACGCGGAGTTGTTTGATTTTCAAATAGCGTTTTTACACCAATACCGTTGAGAACCATGGAGTTATTAGTATTTGAAAAAATAGAGCAAAAAATCTAGTTTCTGCCGGTATCAAAATGTCATTTTCGTGAAAAAGTGGAGTTATTAGGTCTGCAAATTAAGGTATCGACATGTAGAACTCAACAAAAATAGAAACATTTGGGATTTATGCGCATATTTTTTGTAATAATATTTAATAGTCACATTATCCACACAAACTGACGTGACGGCCCTCCTGAATACCATGATTTTACGAAGTTAGCGTCGCCTATCTGCTACTCAGTGCATACGCTTTATAAAAACATAACATAATATTATAAGTATGTTTCTATGTTTGTTTGTTCATCAAGGGTAGGTATATTAAAATATCGAAAAAATTGTCGTAAAGTGTAAACAGCATGCCTGCCTATTTAGATAGGAAAACATGGTTTGTCTTCCTGTTGCAATACTCAGGGGCAGGGTTCATATGTGAAACAAACTATATACTACTTGTAATTAGTCCATTGAAAAGTTACATTTGGGGTTGCGTTTTTTAGAGGACGCAATTTTATTTTTTTGATGTATAGTGGCGGTCAGTGTAAAGCTAAAACCAAGTTTGGGGGATCGCCACCCTTGTCCCACGGCCGCCATCTTGAAAATAGGGGTTGAAATGGTTTTTACGATATATCTCTTAAACTATTAATTTGATAAAAAAATTTTGTTAACATTTTTTGTTGCAAATTAAATTCTCTACAACTTTGGTCCAGTAACTTTTTGTAGTAGAACTATAAATAAAAAAGTTATAAGCGAAAATGTTCAGAAATTCGAGAAAAAAATTATATTTTTCGATATAACTTTTTTTTTATCATTTTAGCTTTACACTGACCCCCCCTAAACATCAAAAAAATAAAATTGCGTCCTCTAAAAAACGCAAGGTAAGGCCTAAAAAATGTAACATTTCAATGGACTAAATAACTTTGTCACCATGTGAAAGCAACAAATGTATTGAGTAGTAGAGTTCCTTGTGAAAGGGCTCGCCCGGAAAGTACTACCATCATACCTATTTCTGCTGCCAAGCAGCATTACTGTGTTTCGGTATGAAGGTGATTGCTGGTGAAATTACTGGCATATGAGGCTTTACATCTGTATGTCTAAAGTTGATGGACGCAGGGTACTGCAACGTAGAGGTCTGTGACCTACGTTATAAGGCAGTTCTTTGTTAAAGGCGATGGTTACCACTTAACATCAGGTGGGCCATAAGCTTGTTTCATTACCAGGTAGCATTAAAAAACCCTGATTAGCATTTATGACTTGGATTTAAAAGTAAGCTACTTTTTAAAATCGACAGTGGAAGCTAGTTTATAAAATACATATTTTTATTACCTGGTTTCACTTCGGATGGTGTCTTAAATGATGCGCATCGGTCAGTGTCCTTATCCAGTAGCCACTACTGGACTAAGTGGTAAGTAGGTGTTAGCATAGTAATATTGTTGTATTGTTTTGTAGTAATTTTGTGGTAGTATGCATGATTCGTTTTCAATGTTCCATCAGTATCAAAACAGTATTTCCTATCATTTTGGATTTCTTCTGCAATGCTCATTCTGTGTTTAAATGGACATTTCACTTCCACTATGGCATCATCTCCAACAATTCCGTCAGGTGATGCTACTAAAGCACCTGAGTTGTGAAGCCAAAACCCAGTCGGAGAGACTTTCTTCTGTGTTGCTTCCTCGAAGAGTTTTAAAGCCACCACTTCATGAGTTATTCCCCACTGGATACTTTTAACACCATCCAGATTTAATGATGAAATAATGATGGAGGAAATCTGAAATAAACAGAATAAAGTATTGGTAGTGTTCCTTGCGACTCAGCATAACAAATGCAAAACTTGTGCAAATATGTACCTGTTATGCTGCACAGCAGCAATCACAATCCCAAAATTGCTTGCAGTAATGCAGCCTAGCCTTATTTCATGCCACAGAGGATTACATCTTTAATAATAATAAATATTGCTGGACATTTCACACAGCGCTATCTAGCCCCAAATTAAGCAGAGCTTGTACTATGGGAACCAGATAACTGATAGAATACTTACTTTTAAACATTTTTTTTGTAAATACATACTTATAATATATAGAGAAACAGCCAGACCCGGAATAAATATCTGTAGATCATGCAAACATTTGTTCCGCAGCGGGGATCGAACCCGCTACCTCCTGCGTCTCAGGCGGCTATGCGCCCACTGCACCACGGAGGTCGTCAAATAGTGCCATGTGCTTTGCCCAATAGTGGCATGTGCAATGGCCAAAATCTCTTTGTGGGAAACCTTTATATTGTGCAGTATGTCGTTTTTACAGCAAAATATAGTACTTACTGATATCGCTAGTCAATTTTTCATTATACAATTAAAAATATTACGGCTTACCTCTGTTGAGTACTTCTTATTTTTCATTGATGCAAATATCTGTCCTCTCAGAATCTCCAAAGAACCATCATACATGACCGACCACTATCGTAACTCTTTTCACCTTTCTTGAATACAGAAATTTCGTTCTTAAATTGCTCTATGATTGTACCCAAACTTACAACCGCAGACATTTTATTTATTATGAAAAAGCTAAAATTACAAAAATCGCTCGTCGAAACCTGTTTGTTTTTACCCAAACGTCAAAATCCGCCATCTTGTTACGTCATACTTCCACAGTTCACTCGGTATGATACAGTGTAAATAATACAGTAAGTCAACCAGCTAGCGTGACTGTGTACATATAGTCACGTATGTAGGTACTTATCCGTTGTATATAAAGTAAAGTAAAAAGTAAAGTCCGCACATTGGCATACAAGAAGTTGAGGCACGACTTAGTGGTTTGTAAATTCTGATAGGTGTGACATAGTTGGTAAGTATTCATGTCTTCATGAGATTGAGGGTTAGGCATATACTCATAATTCTTGGCTGAGCTCTTTAAGGTGTTTGATGAGGATACATTCGGACCTATTTCTCTCCAAGCACACTTTCAGAGGACGCACCTTACCAGTGAAAAATTGCCGAAATATCATCTCGCATCGGTTTTATGTTAGTTTCTAATATGGATATGAGCGCGGTTATTACCTGGTGACATTCACAGTCGCATTCTCTTTAGACAAATCCGGTTGTAAGAACCGCTTGGACCTACTGTTTTTTCTGTATTCTGTGGCGAACGGCGAACACTCATTGTGTCGTTTACGCCAAGTTCGGGCAATATCGGACAGCACGCACAGGTGCGAATATAGAAAAAAATGCAACTGTCTCTTTTACGTTCCTGATGATTGGAGACAAATCGTCGTAAATGAGTCACTCAAGTTATTGGAATATAAGCGTTTAGCTACTGATTTTAAGACTTTCTTTTGCGTGGTAGTAATTTGCGTAAATATTTTGTATGGGACAATTTTTTTTTTGTATGAAAGACAATTTTTTTTTCATTGATCCGGATATAAAAAAATGTCCTCAGCAACATTAGTTTTTGCACCAACGCTGTAAGACTTATACTTTCCGAGATACGAGGTGGATGGGAGCGAATGGGGGACAAAAGGGGTACTTTAGGATTTATTCCCAACTCACCGGAACTCCCTCTATACGATCCCATCAAACATTTCCCCCCTACGAGGTGGCATCTGGGAGAACAATGATGTCAATCAGTCAGTGAGTCAGTGGTAATCGAGCTTTATATAATATAATACCTACGTTATTAGAAATACTGAAAATTTAAGTCGGATTAATGATTTTCCAATTGTTGTGCTAGGTAGATATAAAAATTGAAAATTGCAATGAATAAGTTTAATTAAAAAGATTAATGTCATGATGTTTTAATTTAATACTGTTATTATTGATAACTGTTAATTTTATCTGTCAGTTACCATAATTTTGCGTTACTAAATGTTCCTAAAATGTGATTTTTGTTACCTACAAAAGCGTGTTGTCTAGTTTTAAAATTATTATTGATTTGTAAATGGGTCAGGCTCCACGTTCTAAATCATTTGCCAATATAGGTACATAGAAATAGGTAAATATCTACTACCTATTTTTTTGTGATAATTATAACTTTAGCTCTGAAATTTCCTTATTGTCCGTTATAGACTTAGGTCCTACCGTGCCGAATGGTAGTGATTTTAGATCATTTTCATAACTCTTCGATTAAATTCAACCAAGACCAAGAAAATAATTAGGTAGGTAGGTACTTATGAATATTTACCGGTCCATCCCATGATGTCGGCGACTTCGCGCCACAGTTTCTTGACCTGCGAGTGGTAACTGGCGACGGGCAGGTTGCTGCGCGCGTACAGCAGCGGCCGCTCGCGCACCAGATGGATCATGCGGCGGTCATCCGCCTGCGTGCTGTCTACCAACCGACCCACGCCGCGCTTGACGCCTGCCTCGCTGCCGAAGCTGATGCTGACGCCGTCCGCCGCGTCCGGCGTCTCTTCACACTTCACAAGTAATATCTTGGCCGGCTCCATCGCGAAAAATACACGTCACACGGCGATGAGAGCGCGGGACGGACACGCCGACGCGCATGCCGGCAAACAGACACGCGCAGCGGGAAGCGAGCGCGCGGACGCGGCCGCCGCCGTCCCGCTCGCTCCTGGCGCGCAGGCCGCGGGTGCGAGGAGCGCACAAGAACAGTCGCGTGAACAAGCACGAGCGCAGACACGCCCTGCTGGACGCGGCGGCGGCCACTTTTTATAAATTCCTCTTTGCCGACGAGACGTCGGTTATCGATTCGGTTCGGACTGGCCGCCGCCATCGCACGACCATTCTCGACTCAGGTTCTGCTATCAAAAACATTGGACTGTTTACTTATCTACTTAGGTACCTACCTACATAAATTACTTACTTACCTACCTATATCTAGGGCGACTTGGACAAAGATGCCTAATCGTATTTAGTGCCTGAATTATCAAATCATTATAAATATCGAATTTTAACAGTTTAGTCGTAGTAAATAGGTACGTACGTGTTGGGCTTACTATTGCAATGAAATTAGGCAGGTAAGTAGGTACCTACTACTCCTAAATACCTATGTAGATTGTAGCATTTGTAGCGATAAGGTTGTCTTTCTTTAAGATACCTACTCAACGTGGTTTTATAACTAGGTCTTTTCGGTGTAGAGGAATGTACATGGACCCTCAGACAAGGAACTGTAAGTCCTTGTGATAAACCCTAATCACAAAAATTTGGTATTATCAATATGGTCGAGGAAAGTAAGTTATTTTTAATAGGTACCTACCTAGCTTAAATACCTACAACGCACAACCTAAAATGTTGATTGTCATGCTCTGTTATTATCATTATATTGTATGTATGTCCTTAGTTAATTTTATAAAATCTAAAACTTACTTGTTATTTCTGTTGTGTGCTTTTAACTTTAATTATTATATTTTATCATATTGTTTTATGTACTAGTAATACCGCTTTGGTTTTTGTTAACTATTATGTTATTTCTGGAGTAATAAACGAATTTGAATTTGAGAGACTTGAAGGAAGAGTAGATACCTACCTACTACCTTGATAGATGTGTGCGTTACCGCGGCAAAAAGTTGTCTCATTTCGTGATTCTGAACCCGTAGTGAATTAGGGCATTGCCTCGTATAAATGTTCGCGAAATCTGGTAATTTGTGCATTCAAGGTTTAGAAGTTATTCATAATAAATAGATTTTGCTGGGGTATCGCCCCGTCAGCCGATTTTTTTTTACCTGATGCGGCTAGGTGGATAAAAAGTATAAAGAAAGCTAGCTTATGATTTGTGTATAACCTACCTACCTCTTTAGTACGAATTCGTACTGCTAGGATTTCAGATTTATTTAAGTGTTTGCTGGGGTAACGTTTTCGAGATTTTTGGATCTCCAAAACTGTTGGGTGCACAATTACCCAATTCCTCCCACCTCAATTACCCAAGCTAAACTTAATTTGTATTTTATCTATCATGAAACAAAGAAATAAAACCAAAATTATTCTTAATCGACGTAATTATTTTATTGTGCACCTAATTGCACTTACACTAAAAACAAATGCACAGAAACTAGCCTTACATACTATGATTACCACAAAATTACCTAGTAAGTAGATAGATACCTACACAATCAGTCGAGGTATGTAACAACTATTCATATTTATTGGAAAAGATACAGTAGATCGGTATATATTACTAATACAAACAAGACCGACCGATGCCACTCTCAAAGCTGCGCTAGGGAAATTAAAGTGGGCTCATCTTCTGTGAGAGTGTCATTTTCTAGCGAGTCTGAAATTGCCTCTCCATATTTAGCAGAAGAACTTGATAGACGACATAAGAACAGATGTAGGTATACAAAACAATAGTATCATGGTAAATGGTAAGTAATCAATGCAAAGTCTAGAGTATTTGTTTATAAATAGGTAGGTATATGCATTGTTGAAAGGAGTTTCAATAGGAATCTATAACTGAATAGTTTATACAGGGTGCTGAAGAGGTACCAGCCGCAGCTGCCGCATGCCACTGCACGAGGCCGGGAACGGGACATGCCGTATCGCGGCGCGTCACACACACATGAAAGCACTGACTTGTCCATGGCACATTCACCATTATTTTAAAAATTAATCAAATAAAAATGTATAAGTATTAAACCCCTATTCAATCTCAACAAAATGTCTTATAAAACTTTAATACTTTTTAATCACTGACTTCATCTTCTTCGTCGTCGTCTTCTTCAGATTCCTGTTTTATTTTCTTCTTAGGCGCAGCGACTCTAGGTTTCTTTCCGCGCTTGGGTGCTTTCTTGGCAACGGGAGCGGCGCTGTCGCCGCCGTTCGCGTTAAACGTTTCTAGGTCCTTCGTGTATTGCTCTTTAGCCTTGGCTGCCATGGCTTCCCATTCGGTTTTGTCCTCCATACCTCTCCAGATTTCTCCGCCCTTCTTGGCAACTTCGGTGACTTTTAACCCAGGAAAGTCAGCTTTTATTTTCTGTCTAGCGCTGTTTAGCCACATCAGGTATGCTGACATCGGACGTTTAGGTTTTTCTGACATGGTTGGGATCTGAAATAAAAATAGTAATAAGTAGTATATTATAGTAAGTATTACTGTAGGCTGCAGTTTCGTTCGCTAATGAGGGGGTTTCACGACACAACCATGCCATGTTTTTTGGTGACAGATGGTTAACAGATGGTGTTGCTCTGTCAATTCTGTCATACGCTGCGATTATCAAACGAAAGTGAATTGTCAATGTTAATTGAAAGCCCTCGTCACCGAAAACTGCCAATCAATTTAAATAGGTACACGGTAATCCTTTTCTAATTTTGTGTACTCTATAGGTATCTCCCTGATTTTGTATTTATTTTGTTTCCCTAGTTTTTATTTGCATCTGGCAAATTCACAAAACCGTGTTACCTACGCCAAAAAAGAAAAAATACGGGGCATCACAACAGCGCGGTGGCTGGCACGGCGGCGGAGCCGGCGTGGCAAGTCAACAAAACGAAAGAGCACGAAAACTAGAACACCTATTTCAATTTAATCTTCCCGCGCTTCTGACCTATCAAATTTTTAAAAACATACATTGTGACCTTCCTTTATCTAAATATAAATAAACGATGTACATAATAAAAAAAATAAGCAGGTTAAGTTACATACCTACTACTTTAATCATAAATTGATTAGTGATGCTAATAAAAACGTGGCGATACTAGCGAACGGCTGGCGGTGGTAGCGTGAGCGTCCTGTTTTAGATGCGCTTGGCTTGGGTGATCATTTAATTTTGATCAATCATCGTTATTAAACTAAAGTAAGAAAATATTTATCACTTTTTAAACATTTTTGTAAATGTTACGTTCAATGAAAAAATCACACACATTGATTGAAAGCATAAAGCGCTTAATTTAGCCTACTCAAACCATGGCGTCGTCTGTCGCACGTAATGAAACTCACGCGAACTAAGCGGCTGCTTTTCCCGCGCAATTGCACTACCTGTCTACTAATTAACCGATTTAATAAAACAATGAATTATCTTACCTTTTTATTTACCACCCACGAACAAAATCCAAAAATAAAATAAACACTAATAGTGTGATGGCGCGAATCACGGTCTCTATTACGTCTCGTCACTGAAGCTCCGGGCCCGCACTAACAAATATGTAATAAATGTAGTAGTATGACTCGACAGACTCGATTGGCGTCTGCCTGTGCTTGCCACACTGCCACAGACCACGAATTCAGCGTTCGCGCGCCCCGCCTCCACCCGAAAAAATCCCGAACGCGCGCGGCCCTGTGGTATCCGTCGCACTCACACACCACACTCGCATCCAGTGATGCCAGACCGTCTTTTTAGGGACGGTTTTCCGTCCTATTCAATGTTGGACCGTCCTCTCACCATCCCTTCGTCGTTAACCCTACAGTGGTCGCGTACTAAAACCGGATCTGATTGGTCGGGTGGAGTACTATTGTATACCATTTATAAATTCAAATAAAAATACATTTGAGCTTCAACTATGTTTAATTCTTATTGTAATAGTGTTATTAAGTATTGTTGTATTAAAAGCAATCAATAAAAACGAATCACAACCGTAATTGTAATAATTTCGTAAGTGTGGATTACATAGGTAATCCACGCGACCACTCTAGGGTTAACACAGTACTTTTTAGAACCAGATATTACCAGAACGAGATATTACAGATAACAGTGGGCAAATAGCCGGTTGAGACGCAGGAGGTAGCGGGTTCGATTCCCACCGCGGAACAAATGTTTGCATAATCTACAGATATTTGTTCGGGGTTTGGATGTTTTTCTATATATTATAAGTAGGTACGTATTTACCAAAGAAAAGTATATAAGTATTCTATCAGTTACCTGGCACCCATAGTACAAGCTCTGCTTAGTTTGGGGCTAGATAGCGCTGTGTGAAATGTTCAGCAATATTTATTTATTTATTGATCGAGCGAAGCGAGATCTCCAAATCAACTTGGGCAAATCGTCGTTGTAGTTGTATGTATGTATGTATGTTTGTTTGCCAGAGGATAACTTTCGAAGCGTTTATCCGATCATCGTGAAATTCGGTATTTAGTTAGGTAGTAATGGCACAATTGGCACAATTTTGGTGGGACTAAATGAGCTAAAAATATGGGGGGGTTGTTGTGATATTGGGGTTCAAAAGGGGTAACAAAATGAATATGAGACTATTAGGTCAAGTGGGACGTCAAATGAAAAGTCTTCATTAGTAAATTTCAACCCTGTTTTTATTTTTAGTTTAATCGTTGTAGTTTTTGAGTTATTTGCCATACTAAAAACAAAACTTTGACAAAATTCACAGGTTACACCAGTAACTGAAATTTAATATTTGTGTAGCTTTAGTGACACAAATATAGGCAAAAGTCTGAAATCCAGAAGAACTGCATTTTGTACCCCAAAAATGAGTAACCAATTAACATGAACTCTCATTTACTGTAATTTGAATGAAACTGTAGGTCAAGTAAGGTGTTTGTATATTTCGTGGCACTATTTTTATGGTCAAAAAGATTACGAATAATATTTTTGTATTTATGTAATATTTTTTTTATTGATATTTTTGGTTTTTTTTGGGAGACTCGTGAGATCTCAGTTCGGGGCGAACCATTAGTTTATCTGGTGTCTGAACGCAACCTGACATTAAATTTATGTAGTCTGTGAGTAACAGAATCACAATCAGAACGTTTATTTGCTCGAATATAGATAAATGTTTCGATGTTACTATTTGTTGATCCTTATATATTCTACCATACAGATGGTGAGCAAATATAAATATATAAATCAAATTTAAACTAAGTGAATGTCAAATAAAATTAGAAATATCAAACAATACAATATAAAAAAACAAATGTCATAGTTATAGTCCATTAAAAGTTAATGGAATGGGTTAAATATTTATTAATGTCATAAAAACAATAGTGTGCCCACCATTTTGTCAACTTTGCTTTGAAGACATTCAATGTTAATTCCTTAAATGCATTTGGCAATTTATTATACACCTTTATGGCACTCACATAAACATTTCTTTTATAAATGTCCAGTCTGACTTTAGGTAAGTATAATTTATGTGGATTTCTGAAGGCAGCTTTTTTTATAACTACTTTTGATTGCTTCTTGAAATATCCAGGGTATCTTTTAACAAGAATGCACAATTCCCTGATGTGCATGCAAGCCAAGGCAAAAGATTGAGCTGTTTAAAAAGTGGTTTCCAACTATCCGTGAACCAAGCACCAAAGACAGCTCTCACGCATTTTTTCTGGACTCTGAAAGCTCTACTCACCTCTACAGAGTTACCCCACAGTAATAAACCATACGATAACACAGAAGAAACATATCCGTGATATGCGGTAATAGCTGCTTCCCTAGAAACAGTTTCGCGTAAACGCCTAATGGCATAAACAAATCTGTCTAATTTATCGCAAACGTAGGATATATGCTCCTTCCAGTCACAATGCTGGTCAACTATAATACCTAGAAATTTGGTAGATTCTACTTGTTATTAAATTTTATATTCATGTCATGTTTTTTACGTTTGTAATTGTGAAATTGAATGATGTTAGTTTTTTTAAGATTTACATTAAAATTATTGTCTTTTAACAACGTTATTACCTTATTAAATGTGACATTGATATCGGATTCGTATGTATCTTTGTCTTTACATTTTATAAAGTGTCGTGTCATCCGCAAACAAGATTGTTTTATGACTAGTAACGTTGGGAAGATCATTAATGTAAACTAGAAGTAAAAATGGCCCTGAAACGCTACCTTGCAGGACGCCAGAACAATTTATTTTGAATTATGATCTTCATATTGCCTATTCATTTGATTATATTTTTGAGATTTCAACACATTGTTGTCTGTCATATAGGTAGCATCGAAGCCCGTCATTAGCTTTTCCTCGGATTCCAGACACAGCATCATGTAGGTTATTTTAAGTCGCGTTGCTGACAACGCGTCGGACGACTCGGACGTTGCCTGCCGCCAGTCCTTCCCTTCCTTCCCTCACACAAAAGTGATGGATGCGAAAATGAACGGTGACTCTTTTTAGCCTCCAACGCAAAAAAAATGGGAAGGAGGTTTATAAGTATGTGTGTCTATCTGTGGCATCCATCGCAGTTCCCAAGCGAATGGACCGATTCAGACGCCATTTTTTTTAATAGAAAGCTTATTTAACTGGGATAGATAGGTCTTAGCTATGTATGATGAAGATAAGGTTAGCTCGTCCGAAGACTATCAGCACTTTTTCTTTTTGGTGAAGGGATCTCAGCTATATATTTTTTATTTTTTTCTTCACATTGATTATAAGTTCCACACCTAACCTCAGCCGATTTAGTTTTTACCGTTACATGGTTTGTTTTTATGCATTCGATAGTTTCAGTTTCGGTTTTCTGCAAAAATGTAGGAAAAAAAGTTGGGCGCGATTTTAATCGCGGTAAAATACCCACTGTACCTTTTCGGACAACCTATACGGTCCGAAAATTACTGCCGGAGCTAGCAGCACTGCTCGCATCGCACTCACTTCGTTTCGTGGCGGCTTGGCTGGCCGGCCACCGGCACCAGCCGCCACGGCGCGGCGCGGCGTGAGATTTTTTTTCACTTGATAGAAATACTACCGCGCTTCGCGGTCGTCGGTCTTTGTCAGTCGCACGCACGCCGTACGTCTTGACATGGGTGGCACACCATTTTAAAACGAGGAAGAGGCGAGCTACTCGTAGCGGTGTGTGGTGTGTACGGTGGAGCAGGAAGAGACGGACGCGCGTGTAAGCGTGATGCCTCGCCCCATTCGTGCCACAGTCCTGCAGTGCAGTGTTCACAACCTGAAGCCAGGAAGCTATTGTACCAGGGCCGTAAAATCGTATTTAATCGTATATGGATCAAAATTAACGTTTTCATCAGGATAATGGCTATAATACATTAAAAAATCATATGATACTTAACAATAATATGTTGCAAATGCTTTTTGTAGTTTAAATCTTGTAAACTTCAGTTTTTCAAATTAAAAAAAAATACAAATTTTTCGACGTATGGCACAGACCTGAACTGGGCCCCCTTCCACTTTGAGTGTAATAAGCGCGCCAACATTTCGAATGTATAAAAAGAAAATAATGTTGAAGGATAGAGATAGAGAGGATAGAATAGAGATACAAATGAAAATAAGCATATTTTTCAAATTTTATCTCAATGTATTCTATATTTTCGAGAACAGAATACACAAATATTGATGGAACTTAACATTTTATATAAAATCTATCTCGATCGCTGATTAGCAGACGCTAGCAACCAATAAAATTAGTGAGACATGAAGCGGCAGCATGTATTACTAAGAAAGAAATAAGCCAATAGATGGCGCTGACAGCAGAAAACAATCGTACTTGTTATTGGGCTATCGACTGTCAGTATAATTCTCAAATTTTGCATTAATTGAATTATCGTACAATCTGCGTACGATAGTAGTGTACCATCGTACGTATTCCTGAAATGATCGTACTTGTACGATAATTATCGCACGGTTCCGAACACTGCTGCTGTGTGGTAAAATTGAAATGCCTCCGCCGCATATTGTTATTATACACTCATGGACAAATTTAGAGGAACGCAACAAAATTTTTGTTTTTTTTTATTATGTTCATATAACGCACTGGCCACATATACAGGTGCATGTAATTTAAAAAAAGAAGGATTTTTATTGTCTTTTGTTTCAGAGTTGCATTTGTTTTTTTCGGCTTATTGTTAATTTCATTGATTTGTACTGCAAGAATTTTTCCCCGCGTTTGTGTTTTTTAACAAATTACAGTTTGTTATTAACTTTTTTATTACAAAAACTTTGTGGTCGTCTTATGTACACTTCATTTAAATGAATTAAGTTATAATGCAGGATCTCAGCGTGGCTCAAGTCTCTAGAGCCGTGACTTTCATTGAAAATGGGAACACTTACAATCACGTGGCTCAAACGTTACGAGTATCCAACTCTGTAATTTTTCGAATTGTGAAACGATACCGTCAGACTGGAGAGTATACGAGACGCAAAGGACAAGGTCGTAAAAAAGTAACAACTGCGAGAGACGACAGGTTTATTGTCAGCAGTGTGCTAAGGAATCGCACTTCGACTTCTTCCGAGGTCAAACCTAAGCTCCAGGATGTACGGTAAGTAGCAGTTAGCACCAAAACCATAAGAAGAAGACATAATGCGGCAGGAATAGGGGCATACTTGCCTGGCAGGGGTCCATTACTAACCACAGGTCATCGAGTAGCTCGGACCAACTTTGCTCGTTCATACCGAAACTGGGATGATGATGCTTGGAGTAAGGTATTGTTCACTGACGAGTCCCGGTTTTGTCTTAAGCCAGATGATGGAAGGGTCAAAGTATGGAGACGACCTGGAGAAAGATCGCTCAGTGTAACATTGTCGTAAGAGAGTCTTATAGTGGAGGGTCAGTAATGGTTTGGAGTGGCATTTGTATAGGGGCTCGTACGGAGCTACACATCGTGAAAAACGGATCCCTGACTGCTTCAAGATACGTAACGGACATCTTGGAACCAATTGTGATGCTTTTTGCTCCATATGTTGGAGATAATTTTCTTTTGATGCACGATAATGCACGGCCCCACACCGCAGCGATAGTTTTGGAGTATCTAAGAGAGGTGGAAATTGAAGTTTTGGAGTGGCCCGCCCACTCGCCAGACCTAAACCCGATAGAACACGTTTGGGATAAGCTGGAAAGACAAGTTAAACAGAGAAATCCAGCACCAGCTAACTTTAGAGATCTCAAAACCGCATTGGTAGAAGAATGGAATCTCATCCCACAAACTTCTATTGACGATTTAATAAAAAGTATGCCCAGACGTATGCAGGCAGCTTTGACAGCAAGAGGAGGTAACACTAAATACTGACTGTGCCACACATAAAAACATAATCATCCGTTTGAACACTATTCAATTTGCGATATGATAGGATACAAGTGTTAATTTTCCTTACAACTACTGCAATAAGATAATTGTCACTAAATTGTTTTTTTATCGAGATAGTTTTAGTTTTGTTTAAAAACTTTCATTTTATTGATCAAACCCTATTGAAAGTCAAATAAACACAAACACCACGATTTTTAAGCTAATTTGTCTTTTTTATGTTGCGTTCCTCTAAATTTGTCGATGAGTGTATATTGGATCTTAAGTCGCATTCTTTTGAATAAAATAAAAACAAAGTCGCAAATGGGTTGGTATGGTAATAATGAATCCTACGCTGTTTTTGAAAAGTAAAGACGTTTTAGTTTAGAATAAACTTTTTTCGTTTGATTAAAATCAAAAATTGGCTAGCAAGAATCTTACGCTGTTTTTGAAGCTTGCCAAAAAAAATACCTAGTTTGAATGTGGGTTTAGGAAATATATTTATTAGCGAAGCATGTCTCAGGTGCTTGTTGATCGAGCGAAGCGAGATCTCTAAATCAACTTGGGCAAATCGGCGTTGTATGTATGTATGTTTGTTTGTCCAAGGATAACTTTAAAGCGTTGATCCGATCATCGTGAAATTTGATACATAGGTAGGTAGCGATGGCACAATTTTGGTGTGACTAAATGAGCTAAAAATCTGGGGGGGTTGTTGAGATATTGGGGTTCAAGAGGGGTAAAAAAAATGAGACTATTGGGTTAAATGGGACGTCAAATGCCATATTATGTCAATTAGCCATTATAAAAACTGAACTTTGACAAAATTCACAGGGTACACCAGTAACCTCACAGTGCTGTAATTTGGTATGCGTGTAGCTTAAGTGACACAAATATAGGTAATAGTCTAAAATCCAGAGTAACTGCAATTAGTACCCCATAAAAATAACCACAATACATGAACTCCCGTTACCTGTAATTTGAATGAAACTGTAGGTCAAGTAAGTCGGTTATTTTCATGGCACTATTTTGATAGTCAAAGATTACAAATCATATTTTTTTGTTTTAATCGGAGACTCGCGAGATCTCAGTTCGGGGCGAACCACTAGTTATGATAGTTTAAATGCAATTATTTTCGTGATATGACAATGGTAAAACGATGACTTGGGACGGGTATTTTATTTGCAGTGATAATTAAGTAGGTAAGTACTAGATACCTAGTTTAAAGTAGGTACTTACATATTAGTGGCGATTCTGTTGTTTACACTAACTAAAATTGTGTAAAATACGACCAGTCTTATTTTGTTAATACTAAAGATCAAATTAGAATGACATTTAAAGTGACATTTCTAAATTTAAGTATTTTTAAATAAGAAGGCATAACCGATAAAACAAGATCACTTTTTAGAACATCAAATCTCCAACAACCGCCATCTTGTTTTGACAAGATTAGGTTGACATTCGTATTAGCATTGACATGTAAAAAGTTTGCAAAAATAATTCGAGGGTCTACTTTTATTAGCCCCTCTACGCACGTTATGCATGACCCACGCATCCTTGCCTGCGCTACGCGGGTTACCTATATATGCGATTAGGGGCGATGTTTTATTTATTGATATAAAAAGTAACCACATTATAACGTTCCTTATCGATTCATTAATAAGTCCAATCCGGGTACCTTCCAATTAGTTCCAAGCTTTTTATTTTTTGATGTGTAACATCTTTCCGTTCGGTTTGTGGGAGTGATTTTGGCAAAAGGGACGGAAATGTGTAACGGGAAACCGGGGAAGCGCTTTGACCAATTAGCGCGCGCTATTTGATTTTACCAATGAGCGCGCGCGGTGGTAAGAGGTTTTTCATTACGAGACTTTAATTAGGGCCTCTTTCATTTAATAGAAATAAGGATTTGTCATGGAGGTTGTATTTCATCATAGCATTATTATGAATACAATGAGTCTCATTCTATTTTTAAATTTACTTACGGTTATTTACGGAACTGTCAGAGTGATGAATTCGGTAGATAAGATTATGATTTGCTTTGTGTTTTCTATTTTGTTTGTAATTTTTTGTTTATGTACAATAAAAATGATGTTACACATCATATGCGACTACTGTATGCCTCGTTTTTTTAAAATTTATTTACTGCGCTCTAAGATTAAAATCGCCGATGTCACGCAAACGACAGCTAAATTGAAGCTTAGAAACAAAAACCTACTGAAACCATGTATGAGCATAATGAAACTGAACATGGACGAAATTCCCAGGGTAGGTACATCAGTGACCCTTGCTGCTTGACGTGCTGAAATTTAAATAGAGAAGTCTAAATAAAATTAACATTAACCCCCGTTACTTGTAATTTGAATGAAACTGTAGGTCGAGTTAGTTGGTTGTGCATTTCGTGGCACTGTTTTGGTCAAAGATTATGAATATTATTTTTTTGGTTTTTTGTGTCGCGAGATCTCAGTTCGGAAGCGAACCACTAGTTATTAAAATGCGAAAGTGAAGTTGTACACAGTGAGAACAGAACAGAGAACATTGTGAGATTAGAACAACAAAACACATTGCCGAATTATTTATTATTACAATATGTTTATTAGGATAAATGTATAAGGTAGCCGTACCTCTTAGGTACATAATACAAATATTTTACTAATAAAGATTACTAACTATCACTACATGACATTATCACTTCACAGTCACTCTTTACAAAATTATTCATGTACAATTTTTGTAAGTAGGTAGATAGGTATATGTAGTTACAATTTCATCCGAACATGAGCGAATGAATACTCAGAAATTTTAAAATCCTAACTATTCGTCAGACGCTTCGTCAGCATCACCGGCGATTCTATAATAATCATCAGTCACAGGCTCGGCCTTGAAGCCGCCACCGCCGCCGCCTCCAGCGAAGCAGGCCGGGACGGCAGCGGCGCAGGCTCAGGACGGCTTCACGTCCGGCTCCGAGCTGGCGGACTCGCTGGCGGCGCCACTGGCCCACAGGCTGGCGTAGCTCTGCTGCTCCGCCAGCAGTGCCTCCTCGGCCGAGATCACCGCCTCGAACAGTATCCTCTTTATCTTGATCTGAGTGTGGAAAGGAAAGCGCTTCGTCGACTGGCACATGCTGTTGAAGAATATGTCGAGTGGGTCGGGCGGCGCGGGTGCGGCGTTCGCGGCGGTCGCGGCCGGCTGCAGCGCGCTTGAATCCGGCGGGCGCCGCTTGCCGCGCTGCTGGCACAGGTAGTCGAGCTTGCGGTCGATGAGGCCGAGCCGCTCCGTGCTACGGCGGCGCTTGGTCGGCGGCGGTGGCGGCAGTTCGCTCTCCGATTCGGACTCGGAGGAGTCGGACCCAGCGCCGTTGGGTGCGAGGCCGTTGCGCGGCGGCGGAGTCGTCCGCGTTGTTGCCTCGGCGGGCTTCTTGCGATTGCTCATGTAGGGCTGCAGGAACTGCATGACTCCCATATATTTCCAGGGGTAGTTTTTTTTGATCTGGTTGCAAGGGTCTTTGGCTAGCATCTCGCTCTGTCGCTTCAGGGCGTCGCGGTAGCTATCTCTTAATTTCTTCCATTTCAGTTTTACTTCTTTTACTGTGAAATAAACAAAACACTTTAGTACGTAAGTAAAGAGTTTGCTAAGTAGGTCGGTAGGTATGTACAAGGATAATCTTATTCCTGCAGGCTAGCGATTTCCTTGTCTACTCTTCGATGAGACGACAAGGCTTTGACCGCAACTTGTATTTCTGCGTGTATTGTTATTTGTTGTTTTATACTATTTTTTTTAATTTGAGTGTGTGGTACATTAAAGATAAGATAAGATAACTCTTTATTGTACACCAAAGTAAAATACAGAACATAAATTTTACGAACAGATTTAGTACAATGGGCGGTCTTATCGCTAAAAGCGATCTCTTCCAGACAACCTTGGTATGGATAGGATTATAACATATCACATGACGGCGGTGCATCTATATAAAATTAAAAACATACCTACATAAAAAAAATATATAAACATACATACTATAAACCTAAAATACTAATAACAACACAAATTTAATTATAATAAAATAAGCAACTATACAAATGGTTATGATGAATTAACAAGCAGTTACAACTACAACGCAGGGACAGATAATGGGTGTGTACTTTTGTTTTAAAATTACTAATAGACTTGGATGTTCTTATAGAGAAGGGCAAATCGTTCCACAATCGTACGGCTGATACAGTGAAGGATCGACCATAAAACTCTGTCGTTTGGACAGGAGTTTTAAGTTAAAGCGCTATTCTATTCCATTCTCTGTCGATTCTTCCAAAATTGTCTTTGCCACGACCAGCCTCAATAAGTTTTATTCCTAGACAAGAGAAAGATACTCTGCCTATAGCAACGTACGATCGTTCGCTAGTTATACAATAATTAATTTAACAATAGGTAATTACTTATTACAATAATAATTAAGTACTTTATTTAGTAAACCTTAGTTATAATTATATTGAGCGAGTTAAGTTAAAATACGAAATCCCACAAATATTATAAACGCGAAAGTTTGCATGGATATATGTGTGGGTGTTTGTTACTCTTTCACGTCGTAACGGATGAACCGATTTCGATGAAATTTGGTAGGTATGTACGTAGATTATAACCTGGATTAACACATAGACTACTTTTCATTGACAAACCACGCGTGCGAGGCCGCGGGCGTAAGCTAGTACAAAATATTTTTATGTCGTGTATTTGAAATAAAAATGACTAAATACAGTATTTTAACCATTTTTATTTAAAATACAAATTACAAAATACAGTCAGGTGTTAGGTACTTGACAACTTGACGTACAGTACAGGTGCAGTGCTACCAACTTTAAAGATGAAAATAGCGCTCGGAGTTACGAAAACTATCGAGCGCTATTTTCTGTAGAACGCACCATTAATAAGATCGCTAAATATATTTATGTTCAGATGTATTTTGAAGCCATAAGTATTTGAATTACTAATTACACAATACCTCAGCGTCAGGTATTTGAAATACCATTTACAAATTAAATTTTTACGAAGTAATTTAATTACAAATACAAAATATACGTATTTGTATTTCAATTACGTATTTTAAATACAAGTAATTCAAATCCCTGGTTCTAAGGTTTGTTCTACATTGCTCCAGAATATTACAACTCTAAAGTTAAAAATACCGCTGGAAAACGAAGATACCGGTTTTAGAAGCCAGCCCCGCACTTTTGGATTATTGACATTTTGATAGGTAGGTAATTGTTCTGGATTGTTTTAGGTTTGTTCTACATTGTTCCAGAATAACAGCATTCTAAAGTTAAAATTGAAGTCAGAAATCGCTAACACCTGATTGCACCTAGTCCATTGAAAAGTTACATTTGGGGTTGCGTTTTTTAGAGGACGCAATTTTATTTTTTTGATGTGTAGGGAGGGGGGGTCAGTGTAAAGCTAAAACCATGTTTGTGGGGTCGCCACCCTTGTCCCACGGCCGCCATCTTGAAAATAGGGGTTGAAATGGTTTTTACGATATATCTCTTAAACTATTCATTTGATAAAAAAAAATTATTAACATTTTTTGTTGAAAATTAAACTCTCTACAATTTTGGTCCAGTAACTTTTTGTCGTAGAACAATAAATAAAAAAGTTATAAGCGAAAATGTTCAGAAATTCGAGAAAAAAATTTATATTTTTCGATATAACTTTTTTTTATCATTTTACGAAAAAATTATATCAGACCATTTTTGTAGATCGTTTTTTGATGAACAGCTTTTATTCGCAACATTTTTTCATTAAGTCAATAGCTAAGGTTTTACAGCGCTCCGAAGTGCGTACTATTTTTCAGTACTCTTAACTATACATATACTAATAATATACGTGTGTACTAATAATGTGTCATCAGTTATTGTTGTTTTTTTTTTATTATGTTATTATAATTTTTTTAATTACAAATTTTGCAATTTGATTAATAATTAATTATTGACTCTTTTCCCCCCACCCACGACGCGTTTTTTTTACGTGGTATCCCCAATAGGCATAATCCACGGTGATTTTCTAAATTAGAACTACTCCGTCCTTAGTCTTTTCGATGGACGGCTGCGGCTCAGCATCTGATCGGCTTTCTGAATTAAATATCAGTGGGAGAACTGGAGAAGGAAGGGGTGTTAATGTCGGCGGTTCATCATCAAAGTCATTTTCATGTATTAATACTGAGAGTTCCATTACGTTGCTGCAAGTCTCTCCAGAACAATGGAAGCACACTGCAGAACATTTTAGCCCTGCTTTTCGACATCCATACATCGCCAACTTCAACACAATATTATTAGCTATTCTTACAATAAGAGAGGTTAGGAATAATAATAATAATAGCAGGCAGCTGTTCTTTTGTTCCCTCATGGTCACTTGGGTATTTTCTACCTGAACAGTATATTCTCGGTAACGGCCATAAGATTTAAAATTATTTTAAAAATCAATAATTGTAAAATCCTGTAATGAAGTGGAAAAGAGTCAATAATTAATTATTAATAATATTGCAAAATTTGTAATTAAAAAAATTATAATAGCAAAATTAAAAAAAAAACAATAACTGATGACATATTATTAGTACACACGTATAATATAGGTATAGTTAAGAGTACTCAAAAATAGTACTCACTTCGGAGCGCTGTAAAACCTTAGCTATTATTTATTATTTATTTATTATTATTGACTTAATGAAAAAATGTTGCGAATAAAAGTTGTTCCTCAAAAAACGATCTACAAAAATGGTCTGATATAATTTTTTCGTAAAATGATAAAAAAAAGTTATATCGAAAAATATAAACTTTTTTCTCGAATTTCTGAACATTTTCGCTTATAAATTTTTTATTTATAGTTCTACGACAAAAAGTTACTGGGCCAAAGTTGTAGAGAATTTAATTTGCAACAAAAAATGTGAACAATTTTTTTTATCAAATAAATAGTTTAAAGAGATATATCGTAAAAACCATTTCCACCTCTATTTTCAAGATCGCGGCCGTGGGACAAGGGTGGCAACCCCACAAACTTGGTTTTAGCTTTACACTGACCCCCCCTACACATCAAAAAAATAAAATTGCGTCCTCTAAAAAACGCAAGGTAAGGCCTAAAAAATTTAATATTTCAATGGACTAACCCTAGCCCCGCACTTGTTGATTTTTTAGTTTTTATTCATTGTTCTGAGTTTGTTCTACATTTTTCCAAAATAACAGCATTCTAAAGTCGAAATTCAAGTCAAAAACTCAAAAAACTGTTTCTAACTTAGTCCTGCACTTCTTGATTTTCAAGTTTTTTACAGTTTTACTAGGTTTGCTCTGCATTATTCCAAAAGGAAAAAGTTTTATTATCATCAAAATTGAAGCCAGAAAACTAAAATACCGAAGCGTGAAGCTAGCCCCGCACTTTTCGATTTTTCAGTTTTTGACAGTGTTCTGAATTGTTCTAAGTTTGCCCTACATTGTTCCAAAAGGAAATAATTGTACTTATCGTTAAAATTGAAGCCAGAAAACTGAAATACCGAAACGTGAAGTTAGCCACGCACTTTTAGATTTTCCAGTTTTTGACAGTTGTTATATTATCCAAAATAACATGAAAATATGCAATAAACCCTGCCTACCTGACCCTCGCTCGTTTATTTGTGCAAAAACAAGCCAGCCAAACGGCCAACGCAAGCTGCACAAGGAATAGGTAGGTATGTGCTAGCTATGTTGCGTTACCTGTGTGTGTGTGTGTGGATGCGAGAGCGACGCACAGGACGCATACAAGCAAGCGCAGAGGCGCGTGGAGCGGGGCGAGGGGCGGCGGCGAAGGGGGGCCGGGGGGACGCAGCCGCGCGCCAGCCCCGAGCCAGGCCGGCGCGCGGCGCGGCAACCGACACGCGAGCGCGCCCCGCTCTCTGCGGAGGACAGACGGCGCTTCCAAGTTCCACCACACATTAAAGATAGGCCTAGCTAGGAATCGCAAACGCTTACCCGATGAGAGATCGGTCTCTTTCATGACCTCGGTCCAGGCGGCGTCCTTCAGCTCCTGATCGCGGTACTCGATGGCGGTGGTGTTCCAGAGGCATGGGTACTTGCGCACAACCTCTATGAATATGAAGTGGTCCATGGCGGGCGTGCGGGGCTCGAGCGGCGCGACTGCGTCGGCGGGCTCGCGCGGCACACTGACCGAGCTGAGCTGTGCGACGCCCGCGGAGCATGGCGGCAAGCGGCGGCGGCACCCCGCGGCTGTCGGCAGCTGCCCTTGCCCCACCGCCGCAACGCCGCGCCGGTCGCCACCGCCCGCCGTTGCTGCGCCGCACACCTGCTCGGGCGCTAAACACGTTCAAATCAATCAAGCATCTTTCAATTAACAATGCCAAGCACTCAGAAAACAACTTGTCACTATAAATATCTTGCTCTGTGGTAGTTTGTAGCCTGCCTTCTGCGCCGGCCTTCAGAGCTAGATACACATACAAATAGAGCCGGGCGGCGCTGCAGGCAGCGTACATTACATGCTTCTAGAGCTGTTTCCTTCCATTTGAAATGGACAGGCTCCCCATCATCATTACTATTAATTAGTTACTTTAGCTAGGTACATAAAGGTAGCATTACATAGCATTCATTTTTAGGGTTCCGCAGTCGAACTCGGGACTCCTTAGTGTAGGCGTACACTAGGCGACACGCGACAGCGGCAGCTCGGCGACTAGACGCGACGATAAGCTGCAGCTGATCATTTTCATATATTTTGTTCACCGCAGACTTGGCGTCAGTGTCGAGGAGTCGCGACCACAAGCTAGGGGGGTCGCGCGCGCACGCTACTTGTCCGCGTCTAGTCGCACTGTGCTCGCGCACACACGACGACAGTCGCGCGACAGCGCAGCGTCAGTCTCGCGACAGCGCAGCGTCAGTCTCGCTGTGAGCGCTGAGGAAGGTGTACGTGTTTATTTTCTTGAGAATCTCGACATAGATACGATCGATGTCGATGTGTTCATTTCGGACGTCGAAGAACGTCCTGCTGCTTGGGAAAAAATTTCGTGGTGCATTTTGAACTCATCAAAAAGCAGAGAAAACTGCCCACGTTCTTGGCGAGAGGTTAATATTGGATGGACCCAATAACGGCGATGGATTAGTCGTACTTTGTGCTTTCGCATTCGCAAGATAAGCACCAAGGCAAGTGCAACTAGAGGCTCCATAATTCACTCACAAGATGAGCAACATGGCCGTCTCTCTCGAATACTCTACTACTAATGATCGCTTCCTGCACGACGTCTGTCGTATCGACTGGTCGCCGAAGCAAGCGATAGCTCCGCGTCTAATCGCCGCTTCTAGTCGCGGCGACAAGACGCCAAATGCAAAGGACGAGGCAACAAGTCGCCCAGTTTGCGATGGCCCTTATAGTTTTGGCATTGTGTCCTCGCGTCTCCGTTTGTCCGTCCGACTCTTGACAGCCGTTGTACCTACTTGCAAATTATTAGTGCTGTAAGCAATGATGTTCGTAAGTTATGAAATATAAAAACTAAAAACAACTTGTTTATAAACTGGGGGTGATTTTTTTAGCCCTGCACCCCATCGTTTGGGATATTGTTGAATAGATCTTCCCAAAATACTATCCTAACAAAAACATTCTGTAAAAGCGTGCCAAGTCTCGTTAATGATTACTAAGTTTAGTAGTAAAAAAAAATGGACGGGAGCGCAAATGTTCTTAGGTCCCTTTCTTAGGTTATCTTCAGTAAAAACAAGATTACTACATAAAAATATATAAAACTCACTAATATGTACACATACCAAGAGTATTCTCTATATCATTTTAAGGCTGAGTGTTGTCACCTTATCCCTTTTCGGGCTAAATATAGCTCTTTTTACAGCGGGGAACGCATTTTTTCACTGTTAAGGCTCCGCGCAGACAGAGAGCGTTCTGCGTTCCGCGTTCTGCGTTCGTCCATTCTGCGTTCTGCGTTCTAGCTCACACAGGAGCCGTTCAAGACATTTGCGTTCTATTTCGCGACTCTCTGCGCGTGAAACATGTCTCTCGAAAGTTCATCTTCCGAAGATGAAGCCTTGCTTTTGTGGAGTCTAGAGGAGTCAAAAAAAAGAAGAAAATTTTGGGTACACCCTATCAACACGAAACGAGATAATATGGGAGAATTTAGTATTCTTATCCCTTAGCTGCTTCAAGATGAAGAGAGATTTTATATTTATTTTCGAATGTCAATAAATAGCTTCAATGAGTTACATGACTATGTAAAATCTGAAATAGAAAAACAAGATACCAATTGGAGAAAAGCTATATCTACAAAAGAAAGGCTGGCGGTATTTTTAAGGTATGCAGTGTTTATTTTTCTTAAGTAGCAAAAAAAAGATAAGATAAAAAAAGTATAAAATTGGTACAAAAATTACAAATCAGTTAATGAGCGTGCCATTGCCTCATAGAACTCGGTTGCATTTTGTGAAGTTGAATCCGACAGTGTTTGAGGAGCACTGGTTTGAAATGTAGTGTTGGGTAGAAGCACCTGAGAAGGTATCCCGTCGGACTCAGATGATGCCTGCAACGACGGGCTGGATTGAAAAGCACCGACAAAATCTGTTCTACTTGCAACTGATGGTGGTGCCATTTGAGTACCACTGGAACTTTCACTTTCGTTTTCTAGTTCGTACCGGGCAAACAAAGTCGCTATTTCTAATTTAATTATACTCTGTGTTCTTTTCGGGAATTTCTTGAAAGATTGGGCATAGCTCAAAAAAAAAATGATCCGCTTCATCAAATTTAATCTTTTGCTCATTTTTTTTTACGAAGGTAATCTAATACTGTATTAGTTTGCTCATCATTATTTTTTGCCCTCCTCTTTCTTACTACAGACCGAGGATTTTCTGCCAGTGTAGTTTCTAAATTTTCGTCAGCTTCTGTGCTCGAATCCTCTTGTCTTCTTGAATTCCGGTTGTCTTCTGTGGTATTTGTTTGAGAATCAGAGTTCACGTTAGTTTCAGTTTGTCTATTTTTATTGAAATCATCTAAAAATCTCAGCAATTCAGCCCATGGCCAATTTTTATACTTTTTGTATGCTTGACCCGAGGAAACTGCAATACTTTTCTTATGCTTGGCGTAGTTATCCTTCAGCGCTTTCCACTTCGAACTCCAGTAAACACCTATAAAAAAATATATGTTTCAGATACCTTGCGACAGGAGACAGCTACAAAACCATTGGTCACTCATACCGTATGGGATTTACAACTGTTGGTACAATAGTCAAAGAAGTGAGTCAGGCGATTTGGAAAGTTTTACAGCCCATTTATATGCCTTTCCCTACAGAAGCAACATGGAAGCAATCTGAAATTGGATTTAATGAGAAATTGTGATTTCCAAACTGTATTGGTAGTATAGACGGAAAGCATGTCGCCATAAAGTGTCCATCTAATACTGGAACGTTACATTTCTGCTATAAGCAAAAGTTTTCCATAGTTTTGCTCGCTATAGTTGATCCAAACTACAAATTTATTTTTATTGACGTGGGTAGCTATGGAAAAGAAAGTGATAGTACAATTTTTCAAAGGTCTCCTTTCTATCAAAAGCTTGTTAACAATCAACTGAACATTCCTGGACCAAAGCCCTTACCGGGCAGACATAATCCAATGCCTCATGTTTTTATAGGTGATGGCGGTTTTAAACTAGAAACATTTTTAATGAGACCTTTCCCTACTGATGTCGAGGATCAAAGAAAGCAAATTTTTAATCAAAGACTTAGTAGTGCAAGACGTATAGTTGAGAGTACCTTCGGTATTTTGTCTCAAAAATGGAGATCAATTCTAAAAACATTTGAATTAGACGTAGACACTACGGTACATGTAGTTAAGGCAGCATGTTGCTTGCATAATTATCTCAAAGAAAAAGGTGAACTACAAATCAATGACGAAGATAGTGTGCAAAATGCTCATGCGTTCAGATCATTAGTGCCAACAAATAGCAGAACCAACATAGCTGCATATGCAGTTCGCGAAGAGTTCATTTCCTATTTTAACTAACCCCGCGCCGATTTGTAGTTCACCTTTTCGATCTAATAAATTTGATAACGTACAACTTACATAAAAATAAATAAATACAGCTTAGTTTTTTTTTAAGAATCACCCTTTACCTGTTTTTTACCTTTGTATTTTTAGTAAATAAATATCAAAATATAATAAAATGTTTTTACTCACCATCTTCAACGCCCATTTCCGTACCTATTTCAATCCACGCCCCTTTTATTTTGGGACGATTTTTGTAGTCCCTATGGCTTAGATCGTACAAAAACTGCCTTTATCTCACCAATTCAACCAATTTTTCTATATCAACGCTCGGACCAGCCATAGCGAGAACGCGAGTTCTTTGTATTTCTGAGCAGAGAACGCGAGAACGCAAGCGTTCCAAATGACCGCCGCGGTCTGACTGCGTTCTGTGTGCGCGGGCGCTATAGATCCTTCGCATTACAAAGAACGCGGAACGCAGAACGCAGAACGCGGAACGCAGAACGCTCTCTGTCTGCGCGGAGCCTTAACCCGAAAGGTGCAATCTAGCTCTTTTTATTAATTTATTTAACAAAATCCACAGCCCTTAATATATAGATACAAACTATTACTAAGCTTAATTTACGTCCAAAAACGGATTTACTTTTTATAAAAATGGCCAAAGAATTTTTGAAAAAAAAATTTGACCAAAGATTGATTCACACTATACATTTGAGGACGAGGTGGGAACAGGCGCAGGTTTTTTTGACCCTCAATTAGACATACTAGTTAAATTCAATATTAATGCTAATGTTTCTATAATGCATGCCGAACTGATTGCTATCTCTGAGTCATTGTCATGCGCTTTATCAGTAGATTTTAATAAATTTGTTATTTTTTCAGACTCTAAAAGTGCACTCCTGCATTTGGCTCGGATAACCTCGAATATTCGAGGTCTCCCAATTGCCTACACCATCCTCGAAACCATTCGAAAATTACGCGATTAAAAAAAAACATAATTTTTTAATGGGTTCCCTCTCATGTCGGTATCATAGGTAACGAGGAGGCGGATCGAGCGGCACGTGAAGCTATAGTATAGACGACGGTATTCCCTACAGCTGTGTACCGGTGCATGCATACTGAAGTTTTATTCAAGGTCAAATAAAAATGTCGTCAATCGTGGAGTAAATATTTTGATGAGCGGTCGCGATCTAAAGGGATATGGTACAGAACGATTCAGGGGGAACTTCCTCGTTACCCGTGGCTTGACAGGGTTCAAATGAAAAGAAAACAGATTGTTGGATTACTGAGACTACGTTCCGGACACATCCCGACAAATAAGTTTAAATTCCTAATGAAAGTATCGAGTTCACCAAATTGTTCCAACTGTGACACCGTTGAAGATGTGCATCACGTGTTGTCGGAATGTGTTCAGAACGCGGTCGAGTGCCATACCTCTATGTTGTTTACCGATAACAGCGTAGAAACGTGTAACAGTTTCTTGTCTTCACCATCATCTGATGAGGCCAAGAGACTGCTTAAAATTTACCTCTCTTCGCTGGAGGGGAATAGTTA
The DNA here is from genome assembly GCA_963924445.1 of Philereme transversata. Lineage (NCBI taxonomy): Eukaryota > Metazoa > Arthropoda > Insecta > Lepidoptera > Geometridae > Philereme > Philereme transversata. Next base: position 119,477 of record OZ004343.1, on the reverse strand, counting down.
GATAGGTAGTTAATTAATAATTGTTAGTTTTTTGTATTTCGTATTTTTGTTAAAATAGATATAATATGATGATCAGACTTACGGGAGTGACATAACCATTGTCTGGTTAAAACTCCCACGTTAAATAAAGAAATAAAAATTAAAAATGAGCTAAAAATGTTGGGGGGGGGGGGGTGTTGAGATATTGGGGTTCAAGAGGGGTAAAAAAAAAGAAAATTAGACTATTAGGTCAAATGAGACGTCAAATGAAAGGTACATTTAGACTCCGTTTTTATTTTTAGTAATGTATTTATAGTTGTTGAGTTATTAGCCATATAAAAACTGAACTTTGACAAAATATCAGGGTACACCATTGACCCTATAATGCTGTATGCGCGTAGCTTAAGTGGCACAAATATAGGCAAAAGTCTGAAATCCAGAATAACTGCAATTTGTACCCCAAAAAAGTGTAACCACATTATATGAACTTCCGTACCTGTAATTGAATGAAACTGTAGGTACTTTGGTTTGATATTTCGTGGCACTATTTTGATAGTCAAAGATTACAAATAATAACATATATTTTTTGTTTTAATCGGAGACTCGCGAGATCTCAGTTCGGGGCGAACCACTAGTTATTATTGATTTAGGTATGTACCTATTTCAAATTGAATGACTGAACGGAATTGAATGACCCGGGGGAATGGATGAGAATGAGAATTATCGCAAAGACTGGTCACAGATTAGGACACAGAGAGATTCTTGTCATTTTTGTTTATATTCCTTTTCACCAAAGAAGTCCCGCAGCAATGAGGGGTTTTCACGGCCATGTTTTGGGAACTGCTAATAGATGGCGCTGCTGTATAAGCACTAGGGATGGAACGCTTCACGAGTAGTATGTGAAAAATCATATGTCACACCTGATAGTTTCATTCGCATAACCTGTTAAAACTCATTCAAATTAAATCACTTTCGGTTGTAAACAGCGAATAAATATAGACGAGGCCCGTGCAGGACGGATAGCAAGCAGGTGCATTGAAATTCTGGGTATAAAAGGCATTGCATTGTGCCCGCAGCACCATGCTCGTGCATTCTAATATTATATTCTAAAGCAACAACCAGCAAAACAATATGAACCTTGTATAAATTTGCCAACAACAGACGTTGCAGAATAAATAAAAACAAGTAATTTTTTAACTTATATAATAACTTATACATTATTCATGTGCAAATTTTCGAGAGTATTTATTCTTAGCAGTAACACATAGAAAAAAGACAGGAATTGGATATACAAATTAGGCGCAAAAGTTATTCTATACAATTTATAAAATAATTTTTTTTAATAGCAATAAAATCTCAAGAAAGTTTTCTACTTTTTTTTAAAGAATTTTTTAAGTTGTTCAAGTCGAAAATTTTAAAAAATTCGGAAATAAGTTAATAACTCAATAACTATAAAAAATCGCGGAACATACATGGGCGTGATTCGGGTACCGTACAAGGGGTGTTCTATCTCTGAACTTTCGCTTGACACTATTTTTTGGGACAGCCTGTTTAGAGAAAAGTCTGAAATCTATAAAAACTGCAATTTCTACCCCAAAAAAGTGTATCCAATTAACGATTGGATTCTCCTCGTACCTTAGTACAAGAAGAATCCAATCCATCTTCTTGAGGATGGATTCGGGTTCAAATTCTTCCTGCTCGTTATTTACGCGATTGTTATAAAAATCCTTTCAGTAAAAAAAGTTGCGTTTTGGGCAAAGGAAATTTGTTTGCTGCCTGTCATGTGTTATGTTTAACAATTTTAATTAGTGGTTCACCTAGGTCTTGGACCCAGCCCAGGCGGAGGTCATGACCCACATGACCCCCCCTCTCGATCCGCCCTTGCTTGTAGATCCCCGCCATCCCAAGAAAAAAATATTCGAGGTCCAGAATATGTAAACAAAATGACCAGAAAGCGCAAAGCGAGAACGAATCAAAAACTGCAATGGCTCCAGTGCCAAAAAATAAAATAGCAACTTTTGATTAAAATTTTAATAACTTTTGGTCATACATACGTTAAATATAGGAACCAAACATTAGAGGATGTCTTAAGTCGGGTTCAGATTATTTGCAACATAACATGCAATGCAATATTTACCTTCCATTTTAATGTAATTGAGAATACACTCAAAACAACTGAATGTATAAATTAAATACATATCGCGTTACATTACATGTTACATTGCAAACAATCTGCTCAAGGCTTATCATGAAAACAAAGCAGACATTCGAGATTATTTAAATACATGTACTGTATGTAGGTACCTACTTAAATGTGCATCATTTTAATTAAACGAATATTGGCTTTGTTCACATGATACTAATCATAATACATTGCAATTAAAAACACATGTATAAATGTTTTGAAGAATATTAATTTTACGTTTTATTGCCTTTTTCGAAGCTTCATTTAAAAAGAATCTATTTTTTAAGACAATGCCGTTTGAGACATATACATATTATGGTGGACACAATTATATACATTTGATTTTTATCGAAATGCTCAGAGCATTTATGCAACCACACAAAATGTAGGTTTTTTAATTTCTCCTGCAACGTATTTTTGATAAGTAGGTCACATCCTTGCTTATTTAAGTGCTCATTGACAATTGTCGCAGCAATCTCGACGGTCTGTATAAAATTGTTATTTACATAAAACAAACTGCTGCGCATACTCTCATATTCCTTGAAGCTGGTAAATAAAGGCCCACTTCAGTGTTTTGGCCTGCAAGGATCGCAGTTTAGTATTGTTTGCAATCTGGTCCTAATTTTTTTATCATAAAACCGCAAACATATGCATATGTTATGCTTGCATTTCACCAGTACATTGAGGTATAGCAGTTGCCCTAGCTTCAACATCCACTGTCATATCAAATGGTTGGCCAACAGCTTTAGCAGATGACTCACAGATGTTTTGTGTTAAAAATGACTTTAAATCATTAAGAACAATATTATTATCAGCCTTACAATTTTTATTTCTACTGTAGTATTTGGATTAGGGTTGCATCCACAGTAATTGCGGATACAACCAAAACAGTTTTCAAGGGGGTATTGATTTAGCCTTCGTGTTGACAAGCTTTTCACATTGTGTAATTTTTCTAAATTGTTAGAAAGACGCGCCACTGCATTAAGTGTTCTGATGAATCCATCTTGTGACGGTGGCCTGGCCCTGGCACCAACAAATTTCATATTTTCAAAGAATTTTTTCATTTCTACGAAGTATGGTAGTAGAGGACTCCTGCGGGTCAAATTAGTCAAATATTTCTTTCCTCTCTTTAAATCTGGTGTATCTCCATTAAGAGCATCAAATAATTGATCCATTTTTTCAATGACCATGGTTGTCGTCTTGGCTTCATTTGGAAGTTCATCTGAAAGAAGTGAAAATTTATCAGTAATCTATACTATCTATATTTATACTAATATTATAAATGCGAAAGTAACTCTGTGTGTTTTTTAAATTTTCACGACTAAACGGCTGAACTGATGGACATAGGCTTTCTTTTGTCTCAAAAAATAATCTTGAAAGGGGTGAATTATGGGTCTAGTTTGTATGAGCAATCCATAATTCCTCAAGTTAGCGATCTGAAAATTCATATTTGGTAAGAAATAATGAATTAAGTATTTCCACTTTTTTACAGTTTTTATATTATTATTTTTTTCAAAAGTTATTCATTTCCTTTTATTTTCGATTTCGATGAAATTTGGTACATACATAGATTATAACCGGGATTGGGACATAGGCTACTTTTTACCCGACTGCGCAGAAGGAGGGTAATGTTTTTTATCAGGCGTGCGAAGCCGCTGGCTGGTCAGCTAGTATGTAATATATTGTTTATAAGTAGTTCTCAAAAAAATATTACAAAACTTACTGTTGGCAATTTTTGCGAGCATCCCTGCTGCTACTGAATGACTCAACACTTGGCAAGCTAAACTTACTTTCATTTTTTGCTTAAAATTGGGTTCTATGTGCTGCTTAGTAAATGCAGGGGCAAATACAAAATTGGAATTTGCATTATCTTTTTCATAGAACTCTTTTATATGGCTCCACTTTGCCACACCTGTAACATAATGTTTCATTATTATTATCACAAATCAAATCAATAATCTAAATATTTTTATTCATTATAAGCACAAGGATTACTTTGAAACATCAATTTTACTGCCTGTTCCTTCGCGACCAAGCCAGGAAAGAAAGGCAAGAAGCAAGGCTGGTTGTTCTTTTTAATGATCTCAGACATAACAATATTAGTAAACCATGCACAGAGTTGACCTGCAGTAAGAATTGAATATTATCTCCCGTATCTCTTAGTCAATTGCTAAGTTCATTCTCTTTTCATTCTGATTAGTCTGCTATTAGGTAGGTACATAATAAAAGTCAAAATTACCTTTTATTGGTTTTCCGTCATTTTGCAGCTCTTGAATGTATTCAATGTCATTCAAGTGAGGTGGGTCCATAATTGTGACAATTTCATGACCGTCGAAATCAAAATATGGATGAGCTACTGAGGAACCAAGAGCTTTGATGTTGACACCATAGTTATCGGAGACAGTGGCAGTTATGTTGAGACCAGCCTGGAAACCTGCATCAAGTACCTAAAATAATGGAAAATGTGTGTTAATTTCATTATATTTTGCTACAAAGTACAAAGTTATAATTATTGATACATTATTATAATTATTATTTGATTATGAGCATGCGGCTTTGCACGCATGGTTTGTCAATAAATCATTACCCTCCATTAAAAAATATCCTAGTATCTCTCAATCCCGGTCATAATCTATCTATATACCAAATTTCATCAAAATTCAGAATCCATCCAAGCATTTATTATTATTATATCAGTCTATGTAGCTATATTATATTAAGTACTTCTATTTACGAATACATATTTGTAAGATTAGGTTGCTATTGCTACTTGTGTTTTTATATTCTTTTGCTAAAATAAATATTAAAAAAAAAAGTTGTGAAAACATAACAAACAGAGTTACTTTCAAATTTATAATATTAGTTAGGATTAAGAGGCCTAGTAAAAAAATTTAAAAGTTACACACCTCTTTTATAAGAAGCTTTTATCTGTCAGCTGTAATGCATCACCAGAAAAATAAAAAGCGAGTGGTTGCTTCCATTTTTTCCTGATTCCAATTGCCATAAAGAGCAGCGCATGTGTTGCTGGCTCCATGGTTCTGCCTTGCCTGCCATGGTCTTGGTATCCATCACTAGCGTCTTGTCTAATATTATATGTATAGACATTTCATCAAATGCCAATATGCAAAGATTCTCCTCAAGTCCTCGATTTTCAGTCATTTTTTTTATTGTATGAAATATCTGGGAGTTTATACCACATTTCATCGGGATTTTGTTTAAAATTGCCTTTAGGGTCTCTTCACTCGGTAAACAAAAAAGTCGCCTTAACAACCTATAGCATGCAGTAGATCTTTTATAAATGCTTAAGGCCATTACTATCTATCTATACTCTATCTTCACCCAGTCCGTTTTCTCGGAATATTTTTTAATTGTCTTTGCAACAATACGGCAAAAGACCCAGATATTTTTGCATCCATTAAATGTTGAACATTATCGTTTGATAATAATTTGTTTAGAACACGAGGTTGTTCTTCAACTTTTTTCTCAGTCTCATTATTTCACTCAAGTTTCTATGACATCTTTTGTATAGTTTCCTTTTTGTAGGGTCAATTCTGCAGATTTGCTTATATCAAGCTCCTTTAAAACTCCTTTTGCAGTGTATACCTGGAAATGATAATGACACCAATTATAAATAAATAAAATAAATAAATATTGCTGGACATTTCACACAGCTATCTATCTAGCCCCAAACTAAGCAAGTAAACTAAGCTTGTAATATGGGAACCAGATAACTGATATAATACTTATATACTTTTTTTTTTTGTGAATGCATACTTATAATATATAGAAATATAAATATATTGCAGGACATTTCACACAGCTCTATCTGTGGATCTATCTATCTGCGCTATGGGAACCAAATAACTGATAGAGCACTTATATACCTTTTTTGTGAATACATAGGTACTTATAATATATAATAAACCACCAGACCCGGTACATATATCTGTAGATCATGCAAACATTTGTTCTGGGGCAGGAATCGAACCCACTACCTCCTGCGTCTCAGCCGGCTATTCGCCCACTGCGCCACGGAGGTCGTCATCATTATGATTTATCATTACAAACTGAGACCTATTATCCTAAACAAGGAAATCCATTGATAAACCAAGATTGCTTCTAATCAATAAGACCGCTGTTTGCACTATTTGACTTGTGTTTTCTATTTTGTTTATATGGTGTACAATAAAGTGTTTTCATTCATTCATTAATTCATTGCTGAATTTACGCACCTTGGACAGCTGCAATACTTAATCCAGTTGGAGTAACTTCGGCTGATGTTTCTTGAGTTGTAGTAATTTCCTGAAAAAGTACCCACATTAAAATTTTTAATTGTGAGATAAATTCAAAATGAGGCCATCCAATAATGAGTAGATAGAGTTCCTCGTGAAAGGGCTCACTCAGGGAAGTACTACCACCATACCTATTTCTGCTGCCAAGCATCATTGTTGTGCCATGAGGTTTTACACCTGTATGCCTCAAGTTGATGCACCCAAGGCAGTGCATTATAGGGTATTTCTAAGGTATGTGACCTACGAGGCAATTCTCTGTTATATGCAATGGTTACCACTTAACATCAGGTGGGCCATAAGCTTGTGGCGAATGCTAACACACTTTGTTGCATCTCCATTAGGATAAAAAAATGAACTTACTTAACTAAGATCATCAGAGATATTTGGGTTTGATGTTTCACATTGATCTTGGCGTAGCTTTAACAATAAATGTCTTGTGTGCCAGTCGGGATGGCAAAACATTTCAATAGTTTCCTTGAACTGCTGGTATATGCCGACTCGTCGAAGTACTTACTGCATACCATCTTGTGTTGTTGGTGTAAGCTTTTCAATGATTTCTCAGTTACCCAATACCCTGTTGGATAACAATATTCAGCCCACACCCTTGCCCTGAAATCAAACAATGCATTGTTTAGGACTGTAGCTGTACTAGGAAAGAAATATGTACATAGTTGCACAGTTGATAGCTAGTAGTTGTACGTTAGATTTAATTCTAGGTTGGAGGAACTAGTATTTGTACTGAAAGCCCGCAGTGGGGTGTATTATGCATAACCCCCCTTCCCTAGAGCGTTATGTATGGAAAAAGAAAACATATGCCGAATAAAGCAGGGAAGATGATGATTACGGAAGAAAACATGTTGTGCCGACCTCATGTAACGTGGGATAAGGGCGGGAAGACGAGTTTTTGTAGGAGGGAAAACTTTTATTATTTTAGTAAAAGTACAAGACATTTTACTGACTTGACAAGTAAGATTAAACACTTACTTTAGAGGGCCGTGTTTCCCAGGTAGTGGAAATCTGTGAAAACGTAAGTTTTCATCTTCGCTTGCAGTGATAAAGCATTTAGCACACTGTCTTCAGCGTTCGATATCGGACATTATTAAAAATTCAAAACTCTTCTCAGAAATCTTCAAGCGACCGCCATTTTCAATTGTTAGTTTTATTGCCTCGACCGCATCAACTCAACTGTCTGACACTGATTAACAAAAATGTTACCTAGTCGTACCAAACATTTTTAGCATAAATACTGTGGTCTCTGTCTTGCATATACCGCTGTCTCTTCTTGCAAATTTCGCGCAGGTGTTGGCATGAACTTGCCTCCCCATGATTGCAATAGACAGACCTTCTCTAAATAGGAAGGAAACTTAGTGAGCGTGCTCGGGGCCATCACCATTTTCAGTTTGATTCAAGTTTATGCCCCTACTTCATCCTTTCAATAGCAGTACCTACTTATACCTACTCTAATTAAATGAACGTTTTCACGAAGATGAAAAAACCGAATTGAGCAGTAGATATCATGGCTATGTTTCCTCGATTCTCTCTTATGGTCTTATTCTTTGGGGAAACTCGACAGACATTAATAAAGCTTTTATAGCACAAAAAAAATGTGTTCGCGCATTACGTGGAGCCTGGTTTACTGAAAGCTGTCGTCCTATTTTTAAGGAACATAAAATCATGCCTATTGCCTGTATGTAGGTATATAAATGGTATATGTAACTTAGTTAAAGAAAATTCAGAACGATTTCTAAAACACTCTGACTAAATGCAAAGGCATACAAGGCATCATAATAGACTTTATCTACCACATTGTAAACTTGATATTTATAAAAAGAATGTAGGTACTTATATGTAATGGCTGTAAAAATATTTAATAATTTACCAAAGAACATTCAAGATCTGCCACTTTTTAAATTTAGGCACAAATTAAAATTATGGCTTTTAGATAAGACCTTTTATACATTAGAGGAATACTTTAATAAATAATGTCATGATTAATTTGACAGAGAATAATTATAATTGAAAATGTTTGACATAAATAGTGTAATGTTACTAACAATATATTTATAAGAATACAAATATGAAAGCTTTACAAGCTTATTGCACGCCCCTGAGTGGGGTAGAGTATAGTGAAACTATTTTATATTCAATTTTACATCTTTCTGTATAACCTATATTCTGGCAATAAATGATTTTGATTTGATTTGATTTGTTACATGTCAGATCTTATTGACTAGTCAAGAGTCCAGCACTTCATATGTACCCTGCAAGTAAGGGTGTAGCAATATTAAAGCTAAATTGATAGGTCTAGTGGAATCATCATTGGCTTTAGTGAATTTACAACCCCAAAATATTAATAACACCTACACGAACACATATCTCACCTTATCTCAATAATTCATCCACTCTCAACATGGCCTCACGGAGGTACTTACACTTGGCCGTACTTGTTCACGGCATCCTAACGTCTGGATCACCAGAATATCTCTTCTCCAAACTGAATCGTCACGAGAGCAAGTACAGCACAAGACCGACAAGGGATTTATTACACTACTCCAAGCACAAAACGGTAGCGGTTAGGGGCAGCTTCCGATACCAGGCAACCAAGTGTTGGAACAATATTCCCCCATCACTTCGACATTTAAAATCACAGTTTATCTTTAAAAAACGTTTAAAATCCATAATAATTAGTAAACAAAAAATTGGGTTGCCAGTCTAGTCACCGCCATATATTGCTCACCTATAAGCCTAAAAGCCCTACGTTCTATCGAGTCTAAGGTAGCGAGCTGATATTTGGCCGAACCATCCCAAAGGTGGCAGCAGTACTCCATACCAGACCGGACTTGAGCTTTATAAAGACTAAGAAGCTGTCCTGGTGTGAAGTATCTCCTGACCTTGTTGAGGATGCCCAGCTTCATGGCAGCTGTTTTAGCCTTAGACTCGATGTATGAGCTAAAGTTGAGATTTTTCATTTGACAACACAATACTCTCAAGGTCTAGTGGCTAAATGGAGCGGTCTCGACAGAATATCAGCGCTTTCCTTTACGGCGGGCATAATGCTGAGTCGAGTCCCATTTACTGCTGTAGCACACAGTATCTACCAGGTTCTCCCTTGTGTTTTTGTTTATTTTACGTTTATACTATTTAATTGTTTCTTTTTTGTATTTTCTCTGTTTTAAAATGTAACTGTATTGTATATTGTGTGCTAATGTAGTGAATAAATGATTGTCTATGTCTATAATAAAACAGATAGGTATAACAAAAAATGTTGTTGGTACATTGACTTATTTACTAATTGGCATTAGTATGAAAAATCCTAAATGTCAGAATATACCAAGTGAATGAAATGCACTTTACTTGTTTTTTTACCATATATATTATATTGATTGTTTATGTCATAATCTAAAACAGGACTTCCATATCTTTACAATGATATTGTCTTTTTAGATATATTTAATTATAAAACAATAAATAACTTCTATCAAACATAAAACTTAAATATCTCAGAATATGGTTGATGTGGATTGGTATGATTTGGATCAACACGGTCCAACTTTCCAAATTGAAAGTTGAGCCGTCAGATTCCTCACCGGGCTAAAAAACAATACCTATGATCACAAAAGAACATTGATTGCCACACACAAGACGAAACAAAAACGGAGTGAGCATGTTCTCTAGAGATTTTGATGTTGTCTTTGCGACTTTGACAGTTTGGCAAGTTTAGAAATATATTTTTTAGCTGAGCATGTCTCGGGTGCTTGTTTAAACGGCGTCATCTATTACGCTAGTTGGAAAACTTCTTTTTTTATATAATCGATAATAAAAAAAAGCCCTCATTGCCGTGAGACTTCTTTGGTTAAAAGGACTCCACAGTTGGCAACTTGGCAAGTTTGGCACTTTGGCGGGCAACAGTGATTGCATGTAATGTAACAGAAGGAAGTAAACATGGGTACTCTTTATTCCTCAAAGTGAATGTATTGTATTCACTTATTTCGACTCCGCCATCCGATTTGATTCCTCTTAATGATTCCTCTATTCCTTTGATTCTTATACTCCGTAGTACAGTACGGCGTAAAAGAATCAAAGGAATACAGAAATCTGTCCATAATCGAACGTTAATCGTTTCTAGTAAGGTAGGAGTATCGGGGTGTGTCGTCTCGCTCTTGGCGCGCACAATAGTTTAAATCTTGCTTTAGGTTGGTAAGTCACATAATAAAGAAGTTTCTTTACAGGTATGTGCTTAATAAGACTATATAGGAAATAAGTTGATGGACGCAGGGCAGTGCATCGTATGGCACATTTCCAGCGAGCGTGACCTACGAGGCAATTCTCTGTTATAGGTGATGGTTACCATTTAACATCAGGTGGGCCAGAAGCTTGTTTCATATGCATAATAATAAAAAAACCGTTATATGGTAATTATATACCTATTGAAAAGAGCCTTGTCATAACGATAATTAATCATGTCAAAAATCTTACATAATTTAAAGAAAATAATTGTCGATGTCAATGATAATGAAAATGATTTTAAAAAATATTCATTTCCATGCCTACTTAATAAAAATAGTGAGCGATTGAACGAACCCGAGTTTACCCGAGCGCTAACCAACGATCGAACAGAGCCGGCCGAATCGTACCGAATCGAAGAAATAAATGATTCCTCGGAGTCGGAATCAAAGCAAGCAACTAACTAAACCGAACCCGAGCTCTAACGATCCGAGCCGAATCGAAAGAATAAAAAATGATGCGGGAGTCGGAGTCTTTAGCAATTGGCCGGAATCAATAATACTATCAACTCCGAGTGCCGAATCGACTCATTTCATTCACTTACTCATCGCTAGAAAGTTTGCTCACTGTGTTGTGTAGGTATTTTGTGTAAACTAAAATTTCTTCAAACAATGTAAGTTGGACATAGCAACGTAGAGGGTTTATTTTGCTCAGCAGTAGGTACAGCTAAATTTAAGTACATGTTATCTTGTGGGGTAGTTACTGTTTGTTTGTGAAATTATTGACGTTAAATGTTGTCCGTTTCAACGATAAGCTGCGTTTAGTTGATACGACTTTTCATTATAAACTGCAGCTACTATTATCATAAACTAACTAAACTAATGAATTGTTGACAGTTCTCGATAGAGCAGACGCAGAGCAGGAACATGATGTCAAATGAACGGCAAGTGAGATCTGCTATGTAGCAGGCAGTTGTGTGGCTCTCTTCGAGCTGGCTGTGCTCTGAACCTGAGCTCATCTGAGCGGTGATCATGGACGGCAACGCCGATGGGGACAGAGATCGCGTGTAAGTTAAGTTTACCTTCACTCACACCACACCTTGCAGCATTGATTGAACACCCCATAATTAGTGTTGGTTAATAGAATCTGCCGCTAATTGCATGGTTCGCAATTAGCCTGTCTGTATGTTATTCGATATTATTATTTATTTATTTATTTTGTTTATAGACAAGCAGCTGATTGCTGATAGTTCTACATCACACAGTGCTGAAAGGCTCCGAAAGTTAATGTTTATACCTATTTGTACAATGTCTTATTCATTCGTAATAATCAGTTTGGCGTTTTAATGTCTTAAATCCAAATGAATGATTTTACCAACTTTCTCTCTCTATCTCTTCCTGACTATTGATCTCACACAGTCTCACACGGTGGTTAGCCTTCTACGGCCAAATACACAAACTTTCACATTTTCAAAATGTATATGAATGTGCATTACACCCAAGGTTGGGAAAGCTCTGCAAAAACTGACAAACAAGAACGAAAGCCACAGGACCTGATGGTATCCCAGAAGAAGTTTAAAGTTGATTCGAGTAAGGAATCATATACTTCTTACCAATTTCTTTAATTGTGTGCTGCAAATACAAATATATTTATTGCATAATATGGGTAGGTACAAGGTCTTTAGTACAGCCATATTCAGCATTTTACTCATGCAATGTCGAATTTAATTAGTAGGTTACATTTTAATTGTGGGTAATTACAATATCAAAATTATAATTATTTTTAAACAAGATCCTTGTCATCTAAATATTCCTCTCTCTTCTAAAATACCAGACGCGTGGAGATTGAGCCCTATAGTTCTGATTTACATGGAAGTACAAGAGGAAAAGGCAGCAAGTACGAGAGCCTTAACTATTGTGGCTATCGTGCCTAAAATGGCAAGTAACCTTCAACAAAAGAATGCTAGTAATACTCAAAGATCATACATCTAATGTATAAAACCAGTCTTAATGATGACCTCCGTGGCACAGTGGGCGAATAGCCGGCTGAGACTCAGGAGGTAGCGGGTTCGATTCCCACCGCGGAACAAATGTTTGCATGATCTACAGATATTTGTTCCAGGTCTGAATGTTTTTCTATTTATTATAAGTCTGTATTTACAAAAAAAATAGTATATAAGTATTGTATCAGTTATCTGGTTCCCATAGTACAAGCTCTGCTTAGTTTGGGGCTAGTTAGCGCTGTGTGAAATGTCAATCAATATTTATATTTATTTAATGTATGGTGGCGAAACGTGGGCCATACGTAACACAGAAGAACTTGCATACCATCCAAGCTGACGAAATGAAATCGCTGACAAGATGCATTAGAGTCCACTACGATAGTATGCTCAAGTGAAGAGGTGGCCCCCTGACTACTTACCTACTTTACTGACCTAATTTGGCAATACAACAATCCATCCCCGGTCGAAGATCTAGACTTCTAGAGGTAGACCCAAGACAAGGGTGAGGGATGTAGTGCCAAGGCTCTGATGAAGCAGTCGAGGAAAGAGCAAAGTGCCCCCCCCCAATGTGGGATACATAGCTTTGAAGAGAGAGACAGTATGAATGTGCAGTGCAGCAAATAGTATGTACAACTTAATTAATTTTAATTGAATCATCCAATGTTTATTTTGCAGAGGAATTGAAAACAGTGTTGTGGAAGATGACCGGGAAAGAGGAAGATTCAGGTAAGCTTTTTATCATTTTAAAGGCAATTGTAAGATTTCTTTGCATAATTATCTTATACAATGTGCACTTTTTTTAAATATCACCTCATTATCTATATACAGGGTGTCCCGAAAAATAGTATCATGCGGAAGTCCAGAGATAGAGCACCACTCGGGGTACCCGAATTTTTGCAATTTTTTTTCTCAATATTTGAGAACTTTCGACCTGAACAACTTAAAAAAAATTCTAAAAAGAAAAGTAGAAAACTTTTTCGAGATTTTTTTGCAATTGTTTCTTCATGAGTTATACTTTTATGCATATACTTAACAATCAGCTTCGTAACTTTGATGAAAATTGGTTGAAATGAAAACATATTGATGTAAAGTGAAGAATGTATGTTCGGTAAATTATGTTATGACTTAAATATTCAACTTTTATTTTTAATTGCGTTGTTAATCATTTGCTTTGCGTTAATTAAAATACAAATTACAAAATTATGAATTTGTATTTTACAACACTCGCACGTATTTAAAATACGAAATACAAAATATTTTGAAGTCGTGTATTTGAAATATAAAATACAAAATACCGTATAACAATTTTTGATCGAGCGAAGCGAGATCTCCAAATCAACTTGGGCAAATCGGCGTTGTATGTATGTTTGTTTGTCCGAGGATAGCTTTCGAAGCGTTTATCCGATCATCGTGAAATTTGGTATATAGGTAGATAGTGATGGCACAATTTTGGTGTGACTCAATGAGCTAAAAATGTTGAGGGGTTGTTGAGATATTGGGGTTCCACATATGTAAAAAAAAATTAAAATGAGACTGTAAGGTCAAGTGGGGCGTCAAATAAAAGGTCTTCATTAGTACATTTCAACCCTGTTTTTATTTTTAGTTTAATCCTTGTAGTTTTAGAGTTATTAGCCATAATAAAAACAAAACTGACAAAATTCACAGGGTACCTACGCCAGTGACCCCACAATTCTGAAATTTGGTATTCGTGTAGCTTTAGTGACACAAATATAGGCAAAAGTCTGAAATCCAGAATATCTGCATTTTGTACCCCAAAAAAGAGTAACCACTTAATATGAACTCCCGTCACCTGTAATTTAAATGAAACTGTAGGTTAAGTTTTTTGGTTATTTATTTCGTGGCACTATTTTGATAGTCAAAGATTACATTTTTTTTTTGGTTTTTATGTAGACTCGCGAGATTTCAGTTCGGGGCGAACCACCAGTTATTTAAAATACAAAATACAGTCAAGTGTTAGGTACTTGACAATTTAATGTACAGTACAGGTGCAGTGTTGCCAACTTTAAAGATTGACATATTTAGCGGTCGCCATTTTGCTTACGAATAGTTACGAAAACTATCGAGTGATATTTTTTGTAGAACGCACCAAATGATTGTTTTGTTCAGATGTATTTTGAAGCCATAAGTATTTGAAATACTAACTACAAAATATGTAGTTACAAGTACAAACATGTTAAGACGGTACGAGGTTCGGCGGGTCAGCTAGTTTATTATATACTAGAGGCCCGTCCCGGTTTCGCTCGGGTGGACATTTATTTTTATTTTTTTATTTAAGGCTATTTTTTTACATCTTGGGTTACATTATTGAAGTTTTAGTTAAGAACCCTAATTTTTTCTAGAAATAAATACAGCCTACTAGCTGTTGCCTGCGACTTCGTACGTGTTACACTACTAAATGTTTAGGTAACCCAGAAGAAATAAATAAATAAACTCGCGGTTGCAACTTGGCTTGACATCCTATTTTTATCCCATGGGACCTCATTTAAGGATAAAAAATAGCCTGTGTGTTAATCTAGGTTATAATCTACGTACTACATACATACTAAATTTAATCGAAATCGGTTCAGCCGTTACGACGTGATTGAGTAACAAACAAACAAATAAATAAATAAACATCCAAACTTTGGCATTATAACATTAGTGTGATGTTACTCAGAGATAATGTAGCATTCTAATGGTGATATCATTTTTGTAATCGGACCAGTAGTTTTTGAGTTTATTCGTTACAAACACACAAAAATACAAATCTTTTCTCTTTATAATATTACTAGCTGTTGCCCGCGACTTCGTACGCGTTACACTTCTAAATGTGTAGGTGACCTAGAAATAAAGCTAAACCCGCAATTGCAACTTGACACCCCATTTTTATCCCATGGGAACTGATTTATGGGATAAAATGTAGCTTATGTGGTAATCCAGGTTATTATCTACGTATATACCAAATTTCATCGAAATCTGTTCTGCCGTTACGTCGTGATTGAGTAACAAATAAACAAACATCCAAACTTTCACATCTGTCATATTAGAGTAATGAAAAAAAAAATGCAAAAAAGAATACACACTAAATTAAACTTCTAAGACAAACTAAAAGAAAACGATTTTCTTCTGACCAAAATGTTCTACTCGTAGTTCTTACCATTTCAAATTTCGAACTCTACGTCCCTATGAGGCCGTGTCCTAAAAGTGCACAACCTCTTTAAGCTTAGAAACCATCAAAGTAGTACGGTGACTTTCGAGACATTCCAATTTAAAGAGTATTTGCTTATGTTTTTAAGTGAGTTCAATCTCTTGAATAAAATCGGATTGAATTTTCAAACACGTGTCAAAATAAAATGTAATTGAAATCAAAAGCACTAAGGAGTATTGATATCAACTTCGAAGCAAATCACCGCCATGCCGAATTTCAATAAAATACGAAACACGTCTTCCATCAATTCTGTTAAAAAAGGTTTATGCAAAATTTGAAGTAGATTGGACCAAGGAATCACGTTGTCCCATACAAACTTTGTCCCTCTTTTCTTATCGGATGACTACGTCAAACAAAGAAGTTTCAGAAGTTCCCTCCAAGTTTGAGGTCTCTACGATCAGCGGTTTAGGCTGTTCGTCGATCCGACAGTCACTCACTCATTCAGGACAAAGCATTTTATAAGTATAGATTAGTTTTAATATTAGTATAGACAAATACTATAAATACTTTAATAAAAATAGTATAAAATAATTTTATTGAGTTTAAAACACTTCGTATAATAACACTTTGTTCATTATGTAAGTACTTGGATCTTGTATAATGCGTAATAATCAGAGATGCAGGTAATGATAGGTGTACTGTATAGTAGAATGGTATGGTTCGCAGTATCGTGCGATGTCCGTCGCAGTCGTCGCTGGACGAGTCGTCGCAGCGGCCCGCGTCCGCAGAGAGCGCGCTGGCCGGCGCGCAGCACGCCGCCAAGCTGCTGGAGGCGCTGGCGCGGCTGCGGCGCGACGCCGCGCTCTGCGACGTGCACCTGCAGGTCACTCGCTCTACCTCTCCTACCCCTGTTGTAGAATGGTATGGTTTGCAGCATCGTGCGATATACGTCGTAGTCGTCGCTGGATGAGTCGTCGCAGCGGTCATGGTTCGCTGCGACGTGCACCTGTAGGTCACTCGCTCTACCTCTCCTAGCCCTGCTGTAGAATAGTATGGTTCGCAGCATCGTGCGATGTCCGTATCAGTCGTCGCAGTGGCCCGCGTTCGTGGCGTTGGCGGCGTGCTGCGCGCTGGCCGGCGCGCAGCACGCCGCCAAGCTGCTGGAGGCGCTGGTGCGGCTGCGGCGCGACGCTACGCTCTGCGACGTGCACCTGCAGGTCACTCGCTCTACCTCTCCTACCTCTGCTGTAGAAAGGTATGGTTCGCAGTATCGTGCGATGTCCGTATCAGTCGTCGCAGTGGCCCGCGTCCGCGGAGAGCGCGCTGGCCGGCGCGCAGCACGCCGCCAAGCTGCTGGAGGCGCTGGTGCGGCTGCGGTGCGACGCTGCGCTCTGTGACGTGCACCTGCAGGTCACTCGCTCTACCTCTCCTACCTCTGCTGTAGAAAGGTATGGTTCGCAGTATCGTGCGATGTCCGTATCAGTCGTCGCAGTGGCCCGCGTCCGCGGAGAGCGCGCTGGCCGGCGCGCAGCACGCCGCCAAGCTGCTGGAGGCGCTGGTGCGGCTGCGGTGCGACGCTGCGCTCTGTGACGTGCACCTGCAGGTCACTCGCTCTACCTCTCCTACCTCTGCTGTAGAAAGGTATGGTTCGCAGTATCGTGCGATGTCCGTATCAGTCGTCGCAGTGGCCCGCGTCCGCGGAGAGCGCGCTGGCCGGCGCGCAGCACGCCGCCAAGCTGCTGGAGGCGCTGGTGCGGCTGCGGCGCGACGCTACGCTCTGCGACGTGCACCTGCAGGTCACTCGCTCTACCTCTCCTACCTCTGCTGTAGAAAGGTATGGTTCGCAGTATCGTGCGATGTCCGTATCAGTCGTCGCAGTGGCCCGCGTCCGCGGAGAGCGCGCTGGCCGGCGCGCAGCACGCCGCCAAGCTGCTGGAGGCGCTGGTGCGGCTGCGGTGCGACGCTGCGCTCTGTGACGTGCACCTGCAGGTCACTCGCTCTACCTCTCCTACCTCTGCTGTAGAAAGGTATGGTTCGCAGTATCGTGCGATGTCCGTATCAGTCGTCGCAGTGGCCCGCGTCCGCGGAGAGCGCGCTGATCGGCGCGCAGAACGCCGACAAGCTGGTGGAGGCTACGTGAAGGATCGGTGATACCGTAGAGATGGTAGGAAGTCGGCGTAGGGACTAAATAAATAGATATCTGTTACAAATAAGTGAGTGATGCGTCCTCTCGCAGGCTATGGCGGAGGGCGCGGGCAGCGCGGCGGCGGCGGTGAGCGCGCACCGCGCCGTGCTGGCAGCCAGCTCGCCCTACTTCCTCGCCATGTTCACGCAGTTCGAGGAGCGCACGCGACCCACCATCACCATACAGGTAACGCATATTGAGGTTTGCTGCCCGTGGTGGGGCCGCCATTGCTTGCTAAATCATGTTATTGATGGCGTGTATTTGCAGAACGTGGATCCTGCGGCGCTGGAGTCCATAGTGCAGTATGTGTACACTCCGGACTCGCTCGTCATCGCAGAGGATAATGTCCAGGTAAGGTATAATAAAGGTACTAAGTTAGATTGAAGCAAGCTGATGCTAGGTTAGTTGGGCGCGTGTGCTAGTAGAGATGTGCCGCAGGCGATGCTGTCCGCGGCGTCGCTGCTGCAGGTGCACGGCGTGCGCGACGCGTGCTGCGAGTTCCTGCGCGCCGCGCTCGCGCCTGACAACGCGCTCGGCATCCGTGCGTTCGCGGAGCTGCACGCCTGCGCGGAACTCGCGCGCGCCGCGTTGGACTACATCGAAGCACACTTTGTCGACGTGAGTACTAACTACTGTACAACATTTATTAACAAACAAAGAAAATACTTCGCTGCTGCTGTCCAAGCTGGCTACTGCGGTTTTGACCACGCATCTGTCAAATGGTTTAATAGTTACGAGGCATGCCTTTTAAGTTTTGTCGTTTGAAGAAAAAAACACATCTAGAACCTTATAGTACTTTTTATTGTTTTTCAAAGTATTCACAACGTAGCTTAAAACACTTTTCCATTCACTCAAACCAGTTATTATAACATTTATTCCACTCTAAAGTGGGGTGTTCAAAATGGCTGTCTTGAAAGCGTCGACTGCTTCTTCACCGGACTGGAACCTTTGACCACGAAGACTTTTCTTAATTTTAGGAAATGTAAAGAAATCGTTAGGGCTTAGGTCAGGACTGTATGGAGGATGGTCAAGAATTTCTACTTTTTCCTGCTTCAAATACTCAATCGTTTGACGAGCGCTGTGTGAGCTTGCGTTGTCGTGGTGCAGGATGATGCGTCGCTTTGAGTTAGATTTTCGAAGTTCGGCGATGACTTGTGGTAAACAAACTGTAGTATACCACTCTGCGTTAACCGTTCTACGATCTTCAAGTGCAATAGTCGCAACATGGCCGGTTTTTCCAACGAACGTGGCCACCATCTTCTTTGAAGTGCTTCGAGAACGAACAACTTTAGTCGGCTTTGGCTCGTCTTGAAAGACCCAGATTGTAGATTGTTGTTTGGTATCAGGATCGTAGGCATAGATCCAAGATTCGTCACCACTTATGATGTCGTAGACGTGATTTGACTCCCCTCGGTTGAACCTTTGCAGAGTTTTCTTACACCATCTGACGCGGGCCGCCTTGTGATCGTCGGAAAGCAGATGCGGTATCCAACGGCAAACTAGCTTTCTCACACCAAGCGCTTCATGCAAGATCTTCTGAATGGTTGTCCCTGAGATGCCTAATAGAGCCTCTATCTCTCGATACGTCACATGACGATCTTCGAGAATTAGTTGTCTCACAGCAATGATGTTATCTTCAGTGAAGGCGGATTTTGGGCGTCCTTCGCGAAATCTGTCACTAACAATAGTATGTCCACGCTGGAATTCTAAATACCAGCGTTCGACAGTCCGCAGACATGGGGCTACATCACTGAACACAGATGTTAGCTCTTCTAAACACTGAAGCCGTGTCAGGCCTCTTCTAAATTTGTAGAAAATTATTGCACGAACATTTTCCTTAGAAAGATTCATTTTCGTACGTGACCTGACAGATTCAAATCGAAACTGTGACTAAACAATAGCATTAATCCTAATACTTTCAACTGTTTTGAGATTCAAAATGTAAACACATTCGAATATAGAACAGTTCCAAATTCAAAATTGCCGGAAAATATGGAAACGACAGAACTTAAAAGGCATGCCTCGTACCCGAGTGATCGACATCAATTTGTAGAAATCTGTTCAAGTAATGGGGTTCCGAAAAAGTGTTCGGTTACTCCTGTACCAAATGTACAGACAATTTTTTTTTTTGACACCAATGTATTTGGTGTCAAAAACCAAATATTTTTAATCATTAAAATCACAAGGATAACTTTGAAACGTAAATTTTACTGCCTGTTCCTTCGCGACCAAGCCAGGAAAGAAAGGCAAGAAACTATCCTTTTAGAATACATAAAAATATAGAAAATATGTTACGTCTAAATTGTAACATTTTTGAATGAGATGGAGCAATTTCAATCCCAAGCTTCTCTATCATCTAAATAATCCGATATTTTATAATAGGTTTTTTTATAAAGATTTTGTTTAATTACATTTTTAAATTTGTTAAATATCAATTTTGTACATCCCTTGGGAGTTTTTTATAAAAGCGTACACCTTGCCCTTTAAACGATTTATTAACTTTATGGAGTCTATAGTGGCAACACGAGTTTATCTTTATTTCTAGTATTAAATTTATGATTATCGCTATTTTTACAAGCTTTTTATTAACTTGCAATGTATGTACTTTTGCCGGAATGGAATTTTGCAACTGAATTTTAACTCGTTCCCTCCAACTGATTGAGCTGAAATTTGGTATACATATGTAACTTCGGTGACGATGCAATAATATGGTACCATGGTGGTGGTCCCATGATGGAGACGGATGCTAGACAACGGAACTTTGAATGGATTATAGTAGGCTACTAGTGTTTGGGCTCATTTGAATCTGCTTGCGGTTCCGATTATGAATTTTATAAAAGCTTGTTTTGAAAAAGTAATTTTTCAATAAAAAAGTTATTCTTAAACAAATTTATATTTTTGTGAACATACATCGGACTTCCGTAGATGTATTGACAAGGGAATGTCATAATATTTATTTCTTTAAACTAATGGCGTAATGATTCTCGTACCCCAGGGGTTGATTCTAGGACCGATACTCTAGCCCGTACTGCGCCAATCATCTAGTTAGCTGTATTATGACTTGCAAATAACATAAAATATGTGCGCTGACGTCATATACGTA
Source organism: Philereme transversata (assembly GCA_963924445.1). Lineage (NCBI taxonomy): Eukaryota > Metazoa > Arthropoda > Insecta > Lepidoptera > Geometridae > Philereme > Philereme transversata. Next base: position 98,359 of record OZ004343.1, on the reverse strand, counting down.
TATTACTTATTTAAACCAGCAGATTTAAATAAAGCCACTGCACTTGTAACTGAAGACCTCGATAGGATTGCAGCGTGCTCAGAGAATATAAGTGTGTCAATAACGGGTACACCTAGCCTAATAAATAGAATGGGTATTAGAAGCTAGTAATCTGAGTTTGTACGTAGACTGAGTGACTAGTCCGTTCGAGAGTGAACGGCGCGGAGTCGGTGTTCGGTGCAGTGCAACCTCGTGTGCGCTTGCAGGTGCTGGACACGGAGGAGTTCGTCGCGCTGGAGGCCGACGCGCTGGCGCAGCTGCTCGACAGCGACCGCATCATGGTAACTATCCTTTCCTCTCTGCCCGTTCGGGTAAGCATACTCATACTTAAACTAAAGACTTTATTAATATTTCTAAATGTTTGTAAACCTGAGCGCCTCCCGCACTTAGTCTGACGCGACTGTGAAGTTATAGCTAAAAACTATATTAGCTATAATTGGTGGACGCCCCGAACTCTATTTTCTACTAATAATGTACTTACGTACGCGTATTGTTAGTATACCTATTAGGTACGCGCTGCCGGTGGCTATCAGATGTGCCAAGTCACTTGACATTTTTAAATGTATGTTCAGAGAACACTATTTAAGTATTTGTCGCTAAAAGTATGATTTCGATCTCGGTAGCAAGCAGCAGTGCTGCCGTAGCACTACTGGTCCCCATACATTCTCTATTAGTTTATAGAGATTACATTCCGAGCTCGGCAGCAATGCAGCGGCAGCACTGCTGCGCGGCAGTGTCGCCCTGCCGCCGCGGCAGACAGCGATATCACCTACGTGAATGTTGACAAATAAAGATCATTGGGCGGTTTTGACCCACTTTTTTTTTTCGCGCACAGTGTTCAAATCACTTTTAAAGTAAAGTATTCAATTCCACTTTTCTAAATATGTAAATTTTTTTTATGTATCTGCTGGAGGAAAAATGTTATGTAACAGTATGTATGTGAGTCTAACTATAATTCTATTAGACTAAAAACTAAAGATTTTACTGTCAGCATTGTGAAAATGTATGTACAAGCATAAGAAAAATGTTTATATCGCATAACAGATTGTATGTCTCTCTCGCTCGCACTTTCGACAGGTAGAAAATAACAGTAAGGTATCGAAGTGCGCGTGCGACGCGCCGCCTGCGCCCCACCCGCTCTGACCGCCCCGCAGTCGTACGTCATCCTTCGTTTCGATCTGTGCGTTTAAATTCGTGTTTCCGATTTTTGCATTTTATTGATTACTTGAGCGTGTTTTATGGACCCCTGATTTTGCTTGACGATTGGTTTACATTAACATGGAAAGACAAAATAGTTGCGTGTCGTGTAATCGATCTGTTTTACGTCGACGAAAACACATATTGACAGTTCTCTTTTTGGAAAGACAAAGGGATCTTGTAGATTTATTATTGCAAGAAATAATACCACGTGAGGTAAGTACACTACACTGTCATCGTATGTGTATGACTCGTCGCGTGCTCTTGATTGTACAAATGTTGCTTTGCTCAATGTAATGGCTCATTTTACTTCTTGATAAATGGAGGAATATATATATTTTTTTTCAATTGTTTCAGATTACTTTTAATGGCTCACGGGCCATGTGCCATGCTTGTTGGTCAAGGTTAGATCGTCGTTTACGGAATCAACCCGTACAAAATGAACAAGTACAAAATATACCAGTACAAGATCAGCCAGTTGAAGAGCAACCAGTGCAAGATCAAGTACAATTGCAGCCTAGTTTTGTTACGCCTAGAGGATATAAGCGAGCATCGAATACAGCGAGACATTGTATTTTTACAAACTGTAGAAATGTAGTGGCCCATAATGTTCCACTATATGCTAAGTTCCAACTCTTACACAATCACAATTTTTATATACCAGAATTAGCTCGGGTTTGCAATGCTCATTTTATGAGGAATGATTGGGTAGACTTGCTCAACACTACATCCCACGAAAACTTTGACAGTACTCATGTTGTTGGTATGATGAATTTATATAAATGGGGTATCGAACAAAGAAGCAACCTTGATTTCGAAAATATTGAAGAAATAGAGGACAATGAATTTCACTTTTGGACGGGACTAACAAAATATCAATTTAATGTTATTTTGAACCAAACGCCTTCACTGGGTGATCGATCAGTTCATCCTGCCACAGTTCTTGGAATTTTTTTAACAAAAATAAGAACCGGTGAACCAGATGAGCGATTAGCCACTAAATTCAATATGTCGAGGAGAACCCTAGAAAGGAAGTTGGCGATAGCAAGAGAATGCTTAAGTAATGATTTTGTTCCACAGCATTTGGGCTTAAATCATATTACTAGGGAAGATGTGGTGGCCAAGAATCTTGCAATTCCAAGCCATTTTTTTGGTGGTAACTATAATGAACCGGCGGCCATTCTCGTATGTGATGGAACATATATTTATCTACAAAAGAGTTCGAATTTCCTTTTCCAGCGCAAAACTTACAGTCTTCATAAGTTTCGGAACTTAGTAAAACCCTTCCTTATAGTATGTACCGACGGCTACATAGTAGATGTTACGGGGCCTTACACTGCGACTACTTCGGACGCAAGCATTATGCGTGACCTGATGCAAGAAGATTCTCCGATTCATGGGTTCTTGAGAGTTAATGATGTTTTTATATTGGATCGTGGATTTCGGGATTCGATTGATAAAATTGAGGAATGCGGGTATAATCCTCACATGCCGCCTACAAGAGTAAGAGGAGAACAACTGACGACACTAGATGCTAATAAATCTAGATTAATAACAATGATCCGGTGGGTAGTGGAAACCATTAACGGCAGATTCAAGAAAGATTTTAAAATCTTCCGCCATGTATATTTTAACGTTGCCATGAGAAACATGATGGTCGACTTCAAAATAACTGCGGCCATAATTAATGCTACTCGCCATCCATATGAGGACCATATGTATGCGGAACAATTCATAAGAATTATAAATGAACGAATGAATGAACCCAATGAGATGGCAGAATATGTGATTAACCATAATTTAAACAGGCAGAGAGTAGCGTTTGTGCGACTCGATGGCAATGATCCGGATTTTGATGACTTTCCTCGGCTTACATTTGACGAATTAATATTGTTTACGTTGGGATCATACCACTTGAGAATCGCAAGATCGTATTGCCACGAGCACATGCGTGAGGATGGTGTATACACTATCGAACTATACCGGCACCAAGAAATGATTGAAAATAAGATATTGATAAGAGGCAGAATACAGTCACGACACGTCCGTGCAAAGCAGTACTACACCTATATTTTAGTAGATCCTACCCATATTGGAAGAAATAGCATCCAACAGTATTACTGCTCGTGTATACACGGCCGTCGCACTGTCGGAAGCTGTGCACATGTTGTAAGCGTCGTATACTTTCTGTCATGGGCCAGGCATCAAGACGTGATAGACGCGCCTGCAGCCTTTTTAGATGAATTAACTATAGATTTTGATAATGCAGAATAAAAATATTATTACCGCAAAATGGATTTTATTTTCGTATTCCTGGAAATTGTTCAAAACAACTGTTTTACAAAGTATTTTTACAGTCAGGCCAATAGTTTTTACTTAGTTCATTATAAAAATGCTATAATAATAATTTAAAAATGCTATAATAATTATTTTAAAAATGCTATAATATTAATTAAAAAAATTTTTTTTGCGGTTCTCCCATATCCTGCAATAATGCGACCCATACCATTAAGTAACATATACATTTAACTACATACCTAGCCCTGTTTCGTTTTTGTGCGCCGTGGGTCATATGTCCGAACAAAATGCCCAATGACCTTTGCAACAAACATCTTCCAACAATGTACATAAAAGTTGGTCATCAATCGACATCTTGTCAACTCAAAGCAAATAAATGACTATACAACAGCGCATCACCACGAACAGCGCAACACTGCCGCCTTGCTCGGAATCAGCGCGGCAGGCAGTACTGCTGCGGCAGCACTGTTGCTTGCTGCCCAGATCGAAATCATACCTTAAATATCTATGTATTTATTATTAATTAATATGTTTTTAAATAATATAAGTATGCATATGTAAATTGTTAGGAGTAGTAAATATTTATGTTCATTTATTTGCCATTTCAATATTTATGTCATGACCCCCTAGTCCCCCTTGACCCTAATCATAAAGCCGTACTCATTAATTATCGTACTCATAAAACTTATTGAATATTCAATGTCAAAATCACAATCCTTCAGTAAGTATTTATATAACAAAGGTAACTATAACTTGATTAATCTAAATTTATCAAAAATTGATTGGTCATCTGAATTTTCATCTAGGTCCCTTGAAGACGCTGCTAAATACTTTTATTCTGTTCTTAGCCAGTTTAAAATTTAATTTATTCCTACGAAATCTGTCCGTGATAACTCGTATCCAAGGTGGTTCTCCTCGGCACTTATAAAGTTGGTTAAGGAGAAGTTCTTAAAAAAATACAGAACGTATGACATGAATTCTGACATTGAAACTTTAATTCTACTGCGGAGCAGAGCTCATTCGTTGGAAAGTCAGTGTTATCAAAACTACATATCTTTCATTGAAGATGGTATCAAAAAACAACCCAAACTGTTCTGGTCCTACATTAAAAGTAGTTCTAAGTCTAATAGTATTCCTACCTGTCTGAAGTACTAAGATTCTACTGCAGTCACTGGCGAATCAATCTGTGAGCTTTTCTCTAAGAATTTTTATTCAACTTTTCTTTTACCGGATATTCAATCAGTAGACTCGGCTGAGCCGACTGACTAATACTGTTTGAACCAGCCTTATGACTTAAATTCTGTAGAGATATCTAAAGAGGAAGTCTTAAAGCTAATCTTGAAACTGGATACTTCTAAATCAACTGATCCCGACAAAATTAGACTTATATTTATAAAAAGCTGTGCTGATTCGATAAGTTATTATTTAAAAAATCGATCTGCACATGTACTGTCCCTACTATCTGGAAATCTGCTTTTGTCTCACCCATTCATAAGAAAGGCTCTAGAACGGAAGTCAGCAACTATAGACCCATCTCAAAGCTCTGCATTAATGCTAAATTGTTTGAGAAGGTCGTCTGCGATCAATTATATCCTGCGTTTCATCACTCGTTCAATCCATCTCAGCACGGCTTTCTAAACGACATCGAACCTCGTTCTCTTCAATGATATTCTAACTGAAGCCATGGACAATGGATGCCAGGTGGACGTAGTCTACACAGATTACAGTAAAGCCTTTGATCGAATAGACCATGGACTACTGCTTTCGAAACTTCACCTATTCGGTATAAGAGGCGACCTGCTGAGATGGTTCTCTTCCTACATCAAAAATCGATCCCAAGCAGTTGTTATCAATAACTACATATCTAGCTGGGTATCTGTTCCTAGCGGTGTTCCCCAAGGTTCTCTGCTCGGCCCCCTCCTTTTTCTGATTTTTTAAAATGACATCTCTAACTGTTTTCATAACAGTCAGCTGCTGTGTTTTGCGGACGACATGAAGATTTTTAGATCTATTTTTAGTCCGATACGGAGAGGGAACGCAGAGCATCGTGCTTACATTCGGTTGACGCCTGGTTGACGACGAGGCGAAAGGCGATACGGTGCCGATAAGAGACCGAGATGATATTATGTCTGCTATGACCTTAAAAGTGTTATTTTTAGTTGTATTGTTGTATGGTGTGCAATAAAGAATGGTCAAAAAAATGAGTTTTTCGCGATTTTCAGCAAAACGGTAAGTTTTATCATAAAAGTACCGCAGACAAAAATTGTAGATCATAAAATTATCTTTAAAAAATGTATCAATACTTTTTTTCTTACGAGCCACCGTTTCTGAGATATAACGATTCAAAAAGTTATGAAAGTTGTTATCGTCATAATATGCACACGTTTCCACGCCATCAATGGGGTACTTAGCGCGTTTTTTTAACGTAGTTTCCCCAGTAGGCATACTCCACGGGTCAGTTGTGATCACAGTTTATTCAAAATATTTGTTCCTTATACTTCATTTGCAATATTTTCTACGGGAGCCATTTTTGGCTTCATATGCAAATAAGGTTTCGTCAGTGGTATAAAAAAATATTTTTCCACTTGGTTGATATGTGTGCAGTTAATGTTTGGTTACTATGGCCTAACCATGTCACTATTTAACTTCAAGCTCGCCATTGCTGAACATTATTGCAAGGCTGGCAAGATCATCTCAAGAAAAAGAGGGCGTCCTAGTATCTAAAATCCCGGTGCCTAATACACATACACATACATAACACCTACCTCGTCAAGAGTAGATACTCCTACGTCAACCAGAACGGGCACTCCTACCAGTAGAAATAAATCTCCCGCACCTCTGAAAAGGACACGGAAAACCCCAGCAAAAGTGCAAGACCTACCTCTAAATTCAGTACGTTCAGACAAAATTGACCATCGAAATAAAATAAATAAAAATAAAAATATTTTATTTCAGATAATATAAATCCATATATTATTAGTTTGATTACTTAAAGACTATATTAGTAGGTACACACACGCAATAAAATAAACTAAAGCAAAACAAAAGGACTTCGCGCTGAGAGTGACCAACCTAGGTCGGTTTGATCACTCTCAACACGAAGCACTTCCATATCGGAGATGTAGCTCTGTCCGATATGGTTTTCAGGATGCTGTTTTGACTGTCCCACACCCTGTGAATCAGGGATGCAGTTTTCTTGCGTAGGATGGCTTCGAAACCATCCGTTTGATATTCTGCAAACATCCCTGATGCACTACAGAAGCGGGGCAGTCCCAACATCATCCTGAAGATATTATTATATTGAACACGCAGGGTCTCCAGCGGCTTTTTGGTGTGGCTGACCCATAGGTTTCCCGTGTAGAAGCTTTGGCAATATGCCTTGAAGAGTGTCAATTTAACCTCTTCAGTACAGCGTGCAAACCTACGGATCAACATGTTCCCTCGAACCGCTAATGCACTGCGCTCCCTCTCTATGTCAACATTGTCCTTAAGGTCGTCGGTAATGTATTTCCCCCAGATATTTGAAAGTTGTTACTCTTTTAATGTTCATGCCGTTAAGGGTTAAATCCGGAAAACTTTTCATGTTACTACCTGCGGCCTTAAAGACAATGTAAAATGAAATGGCTGACGTTATTGCATGGGAAGCCAATTTTGGCTTCTGTTTTTTATCCAGAATAAGAAACTTATTTTATATTTCTCTTTATATTTGGTCATGTAAGCCTTAAAAACCCCCATTAAAACATAACAATATTTTTTTCTTTTTAATTTAATAATTTCTGCAATAGAGGGTTAAGTATTATCAAGGTTGGTCCAGCTGCGCTGTTAGGTCGCGACAACGCAATGTAACAAAGAGTTACGTTACAGATATAAACAGTTGGTTTCCGCTAACGCGCCGCTGCGATCCCAACAGGTCCCGAACGAGGAGGTGATCCTGGACGCCGTCATCAACTGGATGCAGCACGACACCGACGTAAGTACTGCTCTCTCGCGCTGGGCCGGGGCTGTGCCGGCGCCGGTGGTGAACGTGTCGATGTGCGCAGGAGCGGCGTGGACATCTGGGCGCGCTGCTGGAGCACGTGCGGCTGCCGCTCGTGGCGCAGGAGACGCTGGTAGCGCGCGCTGCCGCCGAGCCGCTCGCCTCCGCGCCCGTGCGCGTCAAGGACCTCGTTATCGAGGCGCTCTCCTTCCACCTGATGCGGCCCGAGCGGCGCGCGCTTCAGGCGGCGGCGTGCGTGCGCGCGCGTGCCCGCGCCGGCGCGCGCGACGCGGGCTGGCTGCTGGTGGCCGGCGGGCAGGCGCCCAAGGCCATCCGCGAGGTGGAGGCGCTGCGCCTGGATGCCGCGCGCTGGCGCCGTGCAGCGCCGCTGCCCAGTCGCCGCTGCCGCGCCGGCCTCGCCGTGCTCGACCACCGCGCCTACGCCGTCGGCGGGTTCAACGGCACGTTGCGCGTGCGCAGCGTCGACGTGTACGACATAGCGCTCGACTCGTGGGCGCCCGGCCCGGCGCTGTGTGCGCGCCGCTCCACGCTGGGAGTGGCGGTGCTGGGCGGCACCATCTACGCGGTGGGTGGGTTCGACGGCGCCACGGGGCTGAGCTCGTGTGAGGCGCTGGACGCTGGTGCGGGAGCGGGCGCCGCCTGGCGTCCCGTCGCCAGCATGCACACGCGGCGCTCCTCCGTGGGCGTGGCTGTGCTGCACGGCAGGCTGTACGCCGTGGGCGGGTACGACGGCGCGGCGCGGCAGTGCCTCGCGTCGGTGGAGCGGTACGACCCGGCGGCGGACGCGTGGGAGCCGGTGGCGGAGATGGCAGCGCGCCGCTCGGGCTGCGGTGTTGGCGTGGCGGATGACGTGCTCTACGCCGTGGGGGGCCACGACGGGCCCGCCGTCAGGCACTCCGTCGAGCGGTACCGACCCGACAAGGGGGACGGAGAGGGTAAGTTCGCATTCGCTTTCGTTCAGTGGGTACACGCAAGTGCCTTACGTCGAGTTGTTGTCTGTCCAGGTGGCATGTGGAGCCCGGCGCCCAGCATGCACTCGGCGCGGCGCAACGCGGCCGTGGCGGCGCACCGCGGGAAGCTGTACGTGGTGGGCGGGGACGACGGTGCCGCCAATCTCAGCTCGGTGGAGGTACGCGATACCCCCGCACGCAAGGTATACTCCCGTGTGCAATGTACTGCAGTGTCGCGTTCTCTGTGCAGGTGTTCGACCCGGCGACAGACTCGTGGACGCTGCTGTCGGCCGCCATGTCGATCGGGCGTTCGTACGCCGGCGTGGCGGTGGTGGAGCGCGGCGCGGGCGCGGGGGCGGGGGTATGCAGCGCGCCGGCGCCAGCACCACCCGCCTCGTGACGCGCCGCGCCGCGCCGCACGCTCCCGTAAGTACCGGTGTGCGGTGTGCTCTCGCTTGTTGTCCGTGCAGTGCGTGACGCGAGTGTTCGTGTGCAGGTACGGCAGCTCGCTGCTGCTGTACGGCGCGGCGCGGCGCGCGCGCTTGCCGGACGCCGATGAGGCGCAAGGCTTGTACGAGAGCGCGGAGATGGGCGCGTCCTCGTCGCACGGCTCGCTGCACGGGCTGCTGGGCGCGGGCGCGGGTGCTGCGGGGTGGCGGCGCGCTGCGGCGGGTGGGGGGTGTCGGCACGCGCAGACGCTCGAGTTCAACGAGCGCGGCGCGCGCCCTCCGCCACCGCGCGACCACATCTGCACGATGCCGCGGGCTAGAGGTAGGTAATGTGGTGCCCTCGTATCGAGCGAGGGGAAGGTCGTATAACGAGTGTGTTCCGTACCTGCAGGTGGGGGCGGTGTGCGGGTGGAGGTGCGCGGCGCGCGGCTCGCGGCGCCCGGCGTGGAGCTGGAGCTGCCGCCCTGTCTGGTGCTGCTGCGCGCTGCCTGCTCCTGCCATCTGCTGCCCGAGAGCCACCGCCGGCATCAGGTAGGGGTGCGGGGTGTGGGGCGAGGGGCGCGGAGTGCGAGGGCGGTGTGTTGCAATGTATTGTTCGTGCGCAGGGTCGCGCGTGCTGCGAGGCGAGCGGCGGGTACGGCGCGGGGGGCGGGGAGGCGGACGGCGCGGAGTCGCCGCCCGGCTGCGAGGCGGCGGCGGCGGCGGCGGCGGCGGCGGCGGCGGCGGCGGCGGCCGGCGTGGCGGGCGACTCTGACTCCGAGGTGGAGCCGAGCGACTGAATCTCATCGGTCCGCGATGTCAGCGCGGATAGTGTTGGGGGCGCGTGCTCTGTTAGCGTTCGGTTATATGTTAATGTTGAATTTATTTAAGTAGATGTACGTATGTTGATGTTTGTTAAGCTGCATGCTGCGCTCGCGGGACTCCTGCGACGTCAGGATCTGTAGTCGAGTTGAATAGTCGCGTTTTAAAACTTATTAATGTTTAGATAGTAGATACTCAACTTACTATTTTTTTTAAGTTAAATTTGTAAATGACCGAATGATATACTATCTACATTCCCATAGTGACAAAGGTCGAGGGAGAGAGCTAAACAATTCAAATTACATTTTTCAAGAAGTCTAGTTAGAGAAGAACAAATGATATTAATATTTGCATTAGCCTGTAGAGCCTTATGCATTCTTTCCTAATGGTAAATGGTGAGTGCGTCGATCACTGCAGTACACTAGAGTGAGGTTCCGCCGCTACGTTAGAGTTAGTGCGTGAGGGACCTTCTGTTAGGAGATCCGTTGATGAGGCATTATTATAATATGTATTATAAATGAATATGATGCTAATGTAGATACTTGGACATTATACTGTATATTATTTTTATGCCATTTATTTAGATGTAACTCTATTGTGATGTAGTATTTCCCATGTAAGTATATTAAGTATTTTTCTATTATAACATGTTAGATTGTATTGAGTAGCGAGTGGCGAGTTGTTATTGAAGTACCTGTCTCTGTACTCGCACTTGCGGTCGATGTGCTGATATGCAATAAACTTGTACTTGATTCGATGCCAAAACAAATGTTTTATTATATAACATCGTTTGTAGCGTTTGTAGCGTTGCGGCGATACGGTAACAGACGCGCTTACATAGACTGCAGGACACCTCAAAAGATTCATTATTATAACAACTAACTAGAGAACCCTCTAAAATCACAAAACTTGCTCAGTTTTATACTAATCTATACATAATATATTTTATACCGATAAACTAATCTTATAAATATTAAAAAGAAACGGAAACATTCGGGCAAAGCCAACGCTCTTGTTATCGTTAGGTATTATTGTTGAAAATCGCCCCTACCTGATTCGGAAGAAACGAGAGAATACGAAATAGTGATTTCGTCTATTTTAAATAGTATTGCTGCAGTTGTCTCTCTCGTCCTCCACTCGGAAGCTGTACATTTGTTTTAAAGATATTTCTCAAATATTTTTGTGCCCGCGGCTCCTCGTGAGTGTCTCATTAGATGAGCATTACTCTAACAACAGCGCGATCTGCATCTGGCGCGCCTGCAACTTGCCGCAGCGAGGCCTCACTCGTTGTCTGCGGCGCCGGTAATGCCTAGATGCCTGTGTCCCTCTGTGCCTGAGGCCCAGGCCAGGCCTATTACTTGTTCCTTGTAAATCTAGGTAATGTTAATGTTATGTTAATAATGTTAAGGGTACACCTAAACTAATTTTAGAAAGCATTCGATGTTTGTCGGTGACGTAAAAAGAGGGTATCTAGTTATAAGTTTGAAGTCATACTGTGTAAGTAAGTAATTAATTAATTGAATTGTATTTTATTTGCAATTTCAGTGAACTTTCTACATGTAACTAAAACAATGTGAACACTGGAAACTGCATTAGTAAAATACTGTGTCGCAGTTTCCAGCGGCCGTACATACAACTGATTGAGTTGAATGAGTAGTAGTAGATGTAGATAGTTCCCGGACGGATTTACCGAACCGATTCGGACGCGGTACTACCTATTTTAAAGAAAGCTAGTTTAACTGGGTTTGCTAATATAATACAAGTAGGTTAATATAAAATGAAATTAATCTTCTTAGACGTTCTTAATCGATCGGCTCTGTCATTCCTCTCGCCATTCGCTATTTCAGGGAAACCTTCCTGTGTCCGATACTTTAATACATGCATGCATTTTCAGTCGCAAATGAAACATCGTACAGAAAACTCGTTCGTTTCAAACAACCTTTCCACAGAGCAAATCTATTCAAAAATATCAAAGTAGTAAACACTGTCACTAAAGCGTAAACTCATCAACATGTGTATACTGCCCGTCCTTACCTACGAGTATGGTCCCAGACTTGGTGTTTAACCGAGGCTCAAAAATCAAACTCAAGGTTTGCCAAAGAGCAATGGAGCTCAGATTGCTTGGAGTAACGAGAACTGACAGAATTTGTCCGGCATTGCTAATGCAGGAAATACGGCTGCCAGGCTGAAATGGGATTGGGCGGGCCATGTAAGACGAATGCACCCGGACTGATGGGCAACGATCGTCACGCAGTGGGTAGGTACCTGAAGACAGGCGACGGCGCCGAGGAAGGCCTAGGAGATGCTGGCGTGACAATCTGGATACCTTCGAGACAGATTGGTGGGATTTGGCACGCGAGCGAAAGTCCTGGAAGACAGTGGGGGAGCCTTTGCCCAGCAGTGGGATGACACAGGTTGAAAAAAAAATCGATCGGCCCCACAACCGTACAACTACTGGCGCTAGAACTGTGCTCCTTGACGAGTGCATTTTTAAGGATTTTCAAAGTTTAAGATACATTATTAAAAAATACATTTTCATTACTCACGTTTCAAAAGTTGGTCATTGTAGACTCGAAAACGATTCCGTAAACGCGATTTATGGCCTTAGGTCCGTAAGTTAATTTGAAAATAGAATGTTCATTGCATTCATAATAATATGTATACTACCTTATGTTACACAAGTTAAAGCAGATATAAAAATCAAAGACGAGGAGTTGGCTCTTGTGGACACCACCGTATTCTTAGGTATAACCCTAGATAATAAGCTTCAATGGGGCCCTCACATTGATGGGTTGTCGAAGAGACTTAGTTCTGCGGCATACGCAGTCAAAAAGATCCGTCTTTTTACAGACGTAGACACAGCTAGACTAGTTTACTTCAGCTACTTCCACAGCAATATAGAATAGAATAGAATACTCTTTATTGCACACCAACAAAATTAAAATACAATAAAAATACACAAAAATTAAGGTAAGTACAATGGGCGGTCTTATCGCTAAAAGCAATCTCTTCCAGACAACCTTTGGATGGACAGGACAAAACAGAATCAAAAAGACGGCGGTGTAAATACGAGTATATTCATAAACTTACATAAACTACCTATACTTACTAATAAACTAAATTTATATACTTACAAATATAATAATATATACTTATATATATAAACTACAATAAAGGAGATAACCATAACGATAAACTAGCAGTGCGTAGACAAAGAAAGGAAATGGTTGTATACCTTAGCTTTGAAGATAGGAAGAGATTTAGATGATCTAATAGAGAAAGGTAAAGCGTTCCACAGCCGCACAGCTTGAACTGTAAAGGAGTCACCATAAAATTGAGAACTGTGGACAGGGGTTTGGAGACTTAGAGCTTCAGATGAGCGTAGATTTCGATCATGCGCCTGGTGCAAGAACACAAAACGCTCCTTTAGATAGGATGGTGAAGAAGGATTGAAAAGAATGTTAAAAAGAAGGGACATAATATGTGCATTCCGGCGAAGACGGATAGGGAGCCACTTGAGTTTTGCGCGAAATTCTGAAACATGGTCATATTTGCGCAAGCCAAATACGAACCGAATAGGTACAAAGATTTTGAAGGCGCTCAAGTTTGCTCAATTGGACTTCAGAAAGGTCGAGATAGCTGACGTCGGCGTAAATAGGGAGTAGAAGGGATTGTGCAAGCGTAATTTTGGTGGCGGTTGGTAAAAAGTTGCGAAGTCTTCGCAACGAGGCTGAGGACGCAAACATTTTTCAACTGATCTCGGCAATACACGGCTCCCACGATAGCTTGGTGTCCATAATAATGCCTAAGTTTTTCACCGTCTGACTGATACCTATCTGAGCCCCATTAAAAACTACAGGTGGAAGCTGCTCAAACTTTAGCCGGGGAATCATTTTGTGGCTACCAATTATGATAGCTTGTGTCTTCTGTGGGTTTACTGTAAGGCCAAAGGATTTGCTCCAATCACAAATTCGGTCCAAATCTGAATTTATTATGCTGATTGCTCCGTTAATGTTATCAACCGTAGCTTGTGTATAAATTTGTAAATCATCTGCATACAGGTGGTAGGAAGAAGATAATTTTTGAGATATTGAGTGAATGAAAACAGAGAAAAGAAGAGGAGATAAGACGCCGCCTTGAGGGACACCAGCGGAGAGACTGCACCATGAAGAATAAGTATCTCCAATACGGATGCGCTGCCGGCGTCCAAACAAGTAACTACGAAACCAGTCAATAGCCGTTGGAGATATGTTAAGAGAGTGTAATACACCGAGAAGTATATCGAAATCGACGTTATTAAAAGCATTGCTGAAGTCAAGGAGTGACAGTACTGTCACCTTCCCACTGTCCATTCCAGACCGAATGTCATCAGTAATCTTGATGAGCGCTGTGACTGTGCTATGCCCGGGGCGGAAGCCAGATTGGTGAGGATTTAACAGGATATTATTGGATAGGAAGGTACTGAGTTGTTGGTGTACAAGACGTTCAAGGACTTTTGATAGGAAGGGAAGTATGGATATGGGGCGATATTCGGAAAAGGATGATGGACTGGGTCATGTCATGTGGATGGATTCTGTCATACGGTATACTGCTGTGGGGGAGTGCTGCAGATATAAACACCGTTTTTGTGCTGCAGAAGAGGGCTGTTCGTGCAATTTATAATATGGGCCCCAGAGAATCATTACGCAATAAGTTTAAAGAAATAAATATTATGACATTCCCTTGTTAATACATCTATGAAAATCTAATGTATGTTCACAAAAATATTAATTTGTTTAAGAAAAATAGCGATAATCATAATTTTAATACTAGAAATAAAGATAAACTCGCTGTTGCCACTCCTTGGCTCCATAAAGTTAGTAAATCGTTTAAAGGGCAAGGTGTACGCTTTTATAACAAACTCCCAAGGGATGTACAAAAATTGACAATTAACAAATTTAAAAACGTAATTAAACAAACTCTTTATAAAAGAGCCTACTATAAAATATCGGATTATTTAGATGATAGAGAAGCTTGGGATTGAAATTGCTCCAACTCGTTCAAAATGTTACAATTTAGACGTAATTTATTTTCTGTATTATGTATTGTAAAAAGATCATTAAAAAAAACAACCAGCCTTGTTTCTTGCCTTTCTTTCCTGGCTTGGTCGCGAAGGAACAGGCATTAAAATTGACGTTTCAAAGTGATCCTTGTGATTTTAATGAATAAAAATATTTGACTTTGACTTTGCTAAAATGAAATTTTAATCAATAATTTTAGTAAGTAGTAGAAAAAAACAATGGGTACCGGGAACGCAAATTTTCATTTTAGCAACCAAGTATTAAAAAAAACTTATTTGATGAGTTTTTCACCATTATTTTAGATAGAATGTGCGGTGGAAGCGCACAAGAATAAGCTCAGATTATACAAACAAACAGATAGAGCGCGCCGAACTTGCGAGTGAAGCCACACAAGCGAATACAAATTTAAAAGCGAATACAATCTCGTGGCAGTGCTAAAGATAGCGTCGTACTGCTTGAACGTCTCGAGTGATTCATTATTTTCTGTCAAAAATGCCGTCTTGTGTTATTAAACAGTGTAAAAGTTGTTCCCAAAAACAAAAAAAAAGTGGATGGAATATCATTTCACAAGTAACTATAAATTATTTAATTGATTTTATTATTTATTCACCCAATAATTAAACGGTTGTCTCGAAACACAAAACCTCGACATTAGTTTGACTGTGTTGCCAGTTTTCGGCAAAATGTTTTCCCTTCAATTGGGGAAACTACCTGTTGATCTAGGCGTTAGCTAGCCTGACTGTTAAATGTACGGACGTGGGTTCGATTCCCACGCGTAATCTCACGCCTAAATTGTTATTCCGAATTTGTATGTATTTCTATAATTATTGTTACGCCGAGGCTGTTAAACAATGAGTAATAATCGTAACTTCTCGAACGCTTTTGTCTTGCTGCGTTATTGTTGTTATTGTCTGCGGTTGCGCACAATGGAGTGGCCATTGTGTCGAGGGACCGACCCTTTTCCTGGAACGATCGAGATCCTTCTCGAACAATCGAAATGTGTGGATATAAATAGGCCGGAGAGATGGCCGGACAGTCAGTTGTGAGTTAGTCGGAGTTAGTCTGAGTGAGTGAGTCTCAGCGAGGCCCTGGAGGACTGACGTGGAGCAGGGTCTCGCGTGAACAGTAGTTGCTCGCGAGTCAGTTTGGATTAAGCTATACGTGCGATCATTTCGGTGACTTTAAGTGGTGCAACAGTGGTGTGAATTAGTGTGTTGTGATTACGTGTGACCAAGTTCGTGTATTCATCGTTTAGTGCTGAATAAAAGTGCTATTTTGGTTAAATCGATTCCCATTATTTTATCCCGAACCCTCAGCTCGTAACAAAATTGTTACGAAATGTTCGCACGTATAGCTTAATCCAGACTGACTCGCGAGCAACTACTGTTCACGCGAGGCCCTTCTCCACGTCAGTCCTCCAGGGCCTCGCTGAGACTCACTCACTAACTGAGACTGACTGTCCGGCCATCTCTCCGGCCTATTTATATCGCACACATTTCGATTGTTCGAGAACGATGTCGATCCTTCCAGGAAAGGGTCGGTCCCTCGACACAATGGCCACTCCCCATTCTGCGAAACCACAAACAATAGCAACAATAACACAGTAAGACAAAAGCGTTCGAGAAGGTTCGATTATTACTCATTGTTTAACAGCCTCGGCGTAACATTATGTTATTGCCGTTTACTGTGATTCGGTGATATCTTATGCGGAATTTAAATATAATTGTATATGTATAACAATTTAGTTCCGTATGTATATATGTAATGTATATACATTACATATACACATATATAATAAATGATATATATAGAGAAGTAATAGCGATCGCCCTCGCTTCGCTTCGGGAAAAATATCCTACCAGAACATTTTACCGGGATAAAAATATCCTATATGTTAATCCAGATCATATTCAATATGTGCAAAATTTCACAGAGTGAATGTGGTTAAGTTGTTGATAGAAAAGTATTTAATGGTGCGATTGCACTATATAGCAAAATTAGAAACTAATTCTCGACATGTAGAAGCCAAACGGCAATATTACAAGAAATTAGTGCAAAATTAAGGTGGTTAATTTTTTTGGCAATATAATTAATTAAGATTTTAATAAATATTTTGGATTCATATGTATGTTTGTTTTATCAGTGTAATGAAATGAATATAATATATAATATTATACTATATATATATATATATATATATATACTATATAATAATTACTACAGAATAAACTAAAGTATTATTATAAAGTCCATTATTCCAAAAAGTGTTATTGTAATTTTTCAAATTCTAATAACAGTCCGGAGTCAGGAATATATCCTGCGTTGTTGGCTAGTCTCTTGCGAGATGGCCGCCGTAGCCGTAATTCGGCCAGGAGGACATTAAAGTCCCTGTAAACCTCAATAAACACCGGACGGACCGCTAGTTATAAAAATCTTCACATATTATTTCTTCTGTAACTTTACAATGCGTTTACAATGGTACATGAAATAGTTAAGTGTTTAATAAACTAGTTAATTAAACAATTGTTCAATCCTAATACTCACACAAATTTGTATTCAATTAGTAACAAATTCATGTATCCAAATAAAATTTTAGAACCTGTTGTCGTAAAAGGACATTAAAAAAAATACAGGGAGTTTTTTTCTTTTTCTGGTATCATTACACGCACACTGATGCACGTGTCTCTACAGAGCTATTTCTAATCGCCACGCACACATGAATGATAAGTGGCGTCATACTGTTTGTTGCGTACACTCCATCTGTTTGTTTGTATATTCTGAGAGAATAAGAATACTTGTGTTAAATGTAGTGCGCGGTGCGCTCGCTTCACTCAAGCTGCGCTACGCTTACTGCATGCAGGCAGCGCGCGCCGCAGGGGCAGGCAGCCACAGCCAGGCAGGCAGGCGAGCAGTCGAGTCGCGGCCGGCGTCGCGCACGCACGTCTCGCGTCGTAGCCTCCGCGAGTGCCTCGTGCATCCGCGACGTCAGGCGCCAGTTCATCGCTCGGTAAATTTGCTCTAATACGCTCTGATAATATTAGTAACTGATAGGCAGATCATCTTGTCGGAACAAGTCTGATGGGATTTATAAAGACGTGTTATAACTGACGGTTCTTGGAAGTGTGCAATCTGGGTAAGTGCGCGGTCTCGTGTCCTGGCTCTGAGGTGGTCGTGGCGGTGAGACGGCGTGGGCACGCGCTGTCCGCGCGGCCGAGGGTTTCCAGATAGGGCTTGAGCAGGGGAGGACGTGACTATTACGGAAATGACCACTTTGTAGCTTTATTTTGGGTAAACGGGCTTTTGTAACTGGTATGTATTTTGTATTTAAGAAATGTTGAAGAAATCTTACAATTTTTTATAAGACCTTTTCAACGATACCCCACACAACACACAACGGGGTGTGCGAGTAAAAAAAATCCCCCACTTCCACATACCTCGCACCTCAATAAAACAAGTTATTTTTTAGTTTTCATTTATTAAGGCCAGTTTTTAAGCCGTCGCGTCACTATAACGTAGTATGATTATGCCAAGTTTCAGCTCTAAAGCACTAAGTCCGGTCGGATCGGACGAACAGGCAAGGTTCGACTACGGGACCCCTAAAATATAAATATTACACAAATTGCTTATTGCTAGAAGTTTATTAGAATCGGTAGCTGCTTTTTATTCGCTAAATCAACTCTTAATAAAACAAAACACATAATATAGTTCACGACTATAATTAATGCCTATGATGGACATCCTCGGATCTCACTCAGTGCGCACGCCCGTGAGGATATCCCATAAGGAAGTAGCCAGAGGTAAGTCCATACATTTCGCCCATTTCTTGCATAGAAAGTTAATCGTTCACGTGACAAGTTGCAAGCCCATCGCCGCTTATCGGAATAGGTAGGGTTGGTACTTTCTGACCCAATGGCGAATTGATTCAAGCACATGCCGCTCACGCCGTTTTCCTCGCGATGATTTCTTTCATCGTTTTTGATGATGAGTAAATGTGGCTTAAGAATTTATTCTCAAAAGAAATATACATTTCACTTCGTGAGAAACAATAGGTTTAAACTTAGGTTAAATATTCAGTGAGCATGGAAAACGTAGGTAGTTAAAATATAGGGAATACTTATACATTTTGTTTACATTATCATTTTAGAGTCAAACTATAATTATAGGTACTAGATGATCCTTGTGATTTTAATTTACATAATGACTATAGGGTTTATATCTAATACGAAAAGGAGCTTTATAAAACATCAAAACAACAATAATTGTTAAAATAAGTTGGTCATTGTGGGTACTAAACAAAAGCATCGCGCGACGAGTGACCTGACTGACAGCGATCGGACGGCTAAGTCGAGGATACAGGGACGGATTTAAACCTTTGTAATGTGTCTTTTTAGTTTTGCCTTAAAATTGTTGAAATTATTTAGGTTTTTCATTTCTTTTGGGATTTTATTAAATAATATCACCTTCAAAGCATATACTTTTTTCCCATAATTGGTACGGACCTTAGTTAAATTAAATGCGCAGATTTTACAAGTAGAAAAAAACATCGGTGCGCGGCCGGGATTCGAACCCACAATCTCAGAATTTGAAGTCAATCTCACTGGTATTTTTCAAGGTAGAGCATTGCCCCCTCCTCAGCCACGGCCACGGCTAGATAGCTCATGCGTACCGCAGCCACAACATACCCCGAATGTTCTTGCGTCCGAGGAGCCGATTGCATCGCATCTGTCTGCGTGACTACGGCATCTGCCTTTGATGGAGTGCACGAGTGACGCTGCTCGGCGCAAAATCACGTGTTCTAATAAAGAAACAAAAATTGTTCAAATCTGAAATCATTGATGAAGGGCGCTACCCGCAGTAGCGCATACGTGCAATTATCGACAATTTCCTAACAGTGTTCGTGGCAAAGAAGTGGATGGTGTGACAGCGCGCGCGTGGCGGCATGCGCAAGTTCATGCGCACGCGCAGCCGCGAGCGCGGCGCTTTTGCCTCGCCGCCGCCCGCGCCCCCCGCCCACCCCGCGCCGCAGAAGAGCAACGGGCACGCAAGTATGTTGTCACTGCAGCCTCAGCATAACCTCCGCAGCTCCAGCTCCATCGGTAGCGCGGTGCAGGCAGCATCTCTTTAATGCACTCATCGCGCACTTTACTATACTTACCTACCTATTGCTATGAAATATAGGGTACAAGCTTCTGAAGACGGCTTCGCACTCGTGGTTAGGTAATAAAACAAAACCCCCTCCTTTTGCACAGTCGGGTAAAAAGCAGACTACGTCTCAACTCCGGGCATAATCTATCTTTATACCAAACTAGCTGTCCCGCCGAACTTCGTACCGCCTAGACATGCATATGACGCGGGCTGTCAATGTACGTCATCCGCTGCATCTATGTATGAGAAAATGAATTGTCTTCATTGATCGAGCGGAGCGAGATCTCTAAATCAACTTGGGCAAATCGGCGTTGTACGTATGTTTGTTTGTCCAAGGATAACTTTCGAAGCGTTTATCCGATCATCGTGAAATTTGGTATATAGATAGGTAGTGATAGCATAATTTTGGTGTGACTCAATGAGCTAAAAATATGGGGGGGGGGAGGTTGTTGAGATATTAGGGTTCAAGAGGGGTAAAAAAAAACCAAAATGTGACTATCCGACCAAGTGGCATGTCTGATAAAAGGTCTTTGTGAGTACATTTCGATCCCATTTTTATTTTTAGTTTATAAAAACTGAACTTTGACAAAATTCACAGGGTACACCAGTGACTCCACAGTGCTGTAATTTGGTATGCGTGTAGCTTTAGTAATACAAATATAGGCAAAAGTCTGAAATCCAGAATAACTGCAATATGTACTCCAAAAAAGATAACCAAACTACATGAGCTCCTGTTACCTGTAATTTGAATGAAACTGTAGGTCAAGTTAGTGGGTTCCGCAATTCATGGCACTATTTTATTAGTGGAAGATTAAGGCCGGCTTGCACAACGATCTCTAAACGTATTTAGCGACTAAACACGTTTAAATTTTACGTATTTGTATGATTTGACAACTCCTTAAATCATATTTAGCCACTAAATACGTTTAAACTTCGTTGCGCGAGTCGTCTTAGAATATTTTTTTTTGTCTTGAGAGACTCGCGAGATCTCAGTTCGGGGTGAACCACTAGTTATTTCTTTTTGCGTGAATTTTTCCGACATTTTAATAGTTATTCTGCTATTCAGGGTGGAGACAAATCCAACAAATCAAAAACCATCAAAATCGGTCCAGCCGTTCTAGAGTTCGAAGTGTTCGAACAAACCTGACTTTGTTTTATATAATAAGATTTGATTGAAATCATTCAAGTCGTTTAGATTTGGACATAACAAACAGAAAATGAGACGGCCACTTTCGAATGAAAACAGTAGACCTCCTCGCGTTCCCTTGGTCCTAGGAGCTTGAATCTGGTGTCTCCGGGTTCGTCTCGTGAAGACTGACAGGACTGCGTGGTTTGATTGGTATATAGGTATAGGTAGGTATAAATTTTCCAAAAAAATAAATCAAAATTGAAATCCGTCCATATCCAAATCCGGCGCTACAGCAAACTTTCCTCCCTTTTCCCCCTCCACTCACCCTTGTGGAATTTTTTTCGTAACGTCTTGTGTAGAATGAAGTCCTTAGTGTGCCTCTCAAATTTGATTGAAAAATAATTTTTTGTGCAATCTCGAAACTGTGATGCTTCGCTCGCTCGGTCAACTAGTATGGATGGATAAGGATGTGTGTGGGTAACCAAGCGCTAGCAGAATAACCCATCTTCTACGAATTAAGATAGTTTTGTGCGATTCCTAAGGAAACAGGAGTTACGCAGAATGCTGAACAATTTGAATTAGCCCAGTAACATTTTCAGGAGAGGCAGTCCTTGAAATAACAAAGTTTTTAAAGTTAAGAACACAACAAATACCTATTAAATAGTTTTGTTGAAAAAAATGTTTCCAAATTCATTGTCAATCTTCAGTACAAAGCGTCCACGTTTATTAATAGCATAAAATAGAATAGAATAATCATTTATTTCAGTTAGAGTCCGTCCATAGAAAATGATAATAATCACAAATAAATAAAATTAAAACCAAAAACATACAAATCAATAATAGTGCAGTAAATTAAATCAAAAGTAAAGTGTCAGATTAAAATTAAATTAAATGGAACATAAATAATAATAATAAATAATGCTGAACATTTCACACAGCGCTATCTAGCACCAAACTAAGCAAAGCTTGGGTACCAGATAACTGCAACCTCCTGCGTCTCAGCCGCCTATTCGCCCACTTTACCACAGAGGTCGTCATAGGAACATAAAATAAAACAAAGTTCATATAAAATTAAAAACATGTGCCTATCAATTACCTACGTGCTTTGCTTTGCTTAATCATAACAGTAAATCATACAAACATTTGTTCCGCGGTGGGAATCGAACCCACTACCTCCTGCGTCTCAGCCGGCTGTTCGCCCACTGCGCCACGGAGGTGGTCAAAGTTTGTATGGGACAACGTGATTCCTTGGTCCAGTCTACTTCAAATTTTGCATAAACCTTTTTTAACAGAATTGATTGAAGATGTGTTTCGTATTTTATTGAAATTCATCCTCTAACGGGGTTAAAAAGGGGTAGAAAGTTATTTTGGCGTGATATGCTTCGAAGTTGATATCAATACCCCTTAGTGCTTTTGATTTAAATTACATTTTATTTTGACACATGTTTGAAAACTCAATCCGATTTTATTCAAAGAAGGTTGAATTCGCTTAAAAACTTAAGCAAATAATGTCTCGAAAGTCGTATTATATGAGTACCTCATTTGAAGGTTTCTAAGCTCAAAGAGGTTATGCACTTTTAGGACACGGCCTCATAGGGACGTAGAGTTCGAAATTTGAAATGGTAAGGACTACGAATTTTGGAATTTATGACATTTTGGTCAGAAGAAAATAGTTTTCTTTTAGTTTGTCTTAAAAGTTTAATTTAGTGTATATTGTTTTGTGTAATTTTTTTACATTACGCTAATATTAGGTTGGGGAAAAAGTTTCTTCGCATTTTTTAAGAAAATTCAAAACATTTTTTAATATAGTTTATTTACATTTAACTAAAGTATGTAGGTACTACCATTTTGTTCGATAACTTTTTGTCATCTTGTAGGTAGGGACATGATCCCATTGCTATAGAAATTTTGGGGCTTCTGATCAAAATACCGCGACAAGTGGTTTTGGCAGTCCTCTCGTGATGTTAACCTGACACTACCTAAAGAATTCTGAAGAGACCGAAACAGGTGGAAATCTGAAGGTGCAAGGTCAGGACTATACGGCGGGCGGATGCATTAACTCCTCCCAGCCAAACTCTCTTAAGGTCTAGCGTTATCATGATGAAAAACCACACCCCTTCTGTTGATTAATTCCGGCCGCTTTCTCTCAACTTCTTGCTTTACGAGTAATCTCATCAGTTGTTCGCAGTAGAGTTCAGAATCGATGGTCCTGCATAGTGGTAACAGCTAATAATGAATAATGCCCTTCCAATCCCACCACACACACAGCATTACCTTGTTGCTAGTTAACCCGGGTTTCGCCACAGTCTGTGAAGCCTGACCGGCCTTTGACCACGACCTTTTTCGCACGTTCTTGTCGTACGTGATCCACTTTTCATCACCAGTTATCAGCTTCTTCAAAAATGGTTCGGTTTCATTACGTCGTAATAAAGAATCACAAATGAGTACACGGTTCATTAGGTTTCTTTCAGTGAGCTCGTGGGGTACCCAAATATCGAGCTTTTTTGTGTACCCAGTTTTTTTCAAATGGGCCAAAACTGTTTTGTGGCCAATTTCCAGTTCTTCAGCTGCGTCGTAACTACTGATATGCCGGTCTTGCTCCACTTTTTCAAAAATGGCATCAATTTTATCCGTAATAAGGGAGACCAGAGCGACGTGCATCTTTGACATCAAAATTTCCGGATTGAAAACGCTTAAACCAAATTTATGCTACTCTCACAGACACTGCACTAGGTCCATAAACATCGCAAATTTTTTTCGCGGCTTGCGTTGCATTTTTACCTTTTTGTGTAGTAAAATTTTAAAATCTATCGAATTTCTTCATTAGATTCACTCATCTTTACAGTACGAATAACAAATAAAAATCACACATTTTCCTAATTTGAATTTGGAATTATCTTCTCTAAAATTTTAACTTTGAATGATACCAAAACCAGCCAGATACAAATATTATAGCCAAAGAGATTTTATTACAAGTTCATACATACGACTTTTTCCCCAACCTATTATCAAATCAAATCAAATCAAATAACTTTATTTTGGAACAAAAACATGGTACAACAATACTGGAACACGATAGTATTCGCAGAAGTTATAAACTGTGTCGCGAACACTAACGCCCCCCTCCAGAGTTTATTTTTTCCAATTACCATTATTACTATTATTTTTTAAATTATACAAGATAAGCATGTGTGATTATGTGCGCGTATGTGTATATGAGTTTGTGTGTATGTGAGTTAGTGTGTATGTATGAGAGGGTGTGTGCTTGTATGTGTGTATGTGTGTGTGAACTTGTGTGTGTTTTATTATGATATATGTGATAGTAAGTAAATGTGTAAGTATGGATGTTTGTTTATTTTTATGTTTGTTACTCAATCACGTCGTAACGGCGTAACCGATTTCGATGACATTTGGTATATACGTAGATTTTAACCTGGATTATCACATATATTACTTTTTATTCCATAAATCAGTTCCCATGGGATAAAAATGGGGTGTCATCATGGTCTGGGTTACCTACACATTTAGAAGTGTAACGCGTACGAAGTCGCGAGCAACAGCTAGTATTTTTATAAAAGAACAGAACATTTAGCTTTCTATATCCCATACTAGATTTTGTGATAATCACCAACTAGCCCATTTTGTCTTCATAGATAACTTATTATTGAGTAAAATAAATAAATCGAAAAATTAAAATTTTCTAATAAAGGATCAAATTCGGTATTGCATTTTTTTTTGCACGCTATATCGTAGTTGAATTCGATGTGACCGCGGTGATCGCGCCGTGCGGTGTGTCCTACCTAAACTAGAACGGCCGCGCCAAGCGTATGCCCTCTTAACACAACCATTGTTCTTAAACTATCCAAATTCGTAGAAAATACACCGGGGTAGGGTTATTCTGATAGAGCCTGGTCTCGGCTATCCATCGCTTCAGCCTCTGCATGCACTACGCCTAGGCAGGAACGAATATGTAGGTTTAACTATCGGCTGTGTTTGTCTGTTCTGGGGCGCGTTGCAGGAGCAGGCGTCTCTTGACATATTTTCTAAATAATGGGTCAATTACGCTCCCCGTTGGTATGATCGTAACTTTCGTCAACCTGTCATTTATTTATAAGCTATTTATTCCCAAAATTACATAAACAATAGTTAATACATTTTACACAAATAATTCACATTAATTATCTCACAATATTCATTATTCCACATTATTATTGATTATTTTATTTATTTATTTTGGGTACCCATCTTTGGGTAAAGGCCTCCTCCATCCGTCGCCACAGACCCCTGTCTGCGGCAAGTCGCGTCCAGGTAGAGCCAGCGACATCGACAATGTCGTCTCTCCAGCGGCGGTTCGGGCGCCCGCGCGCGCGTTTGTCTGATCGTGGGTACCAGTGTAGCACGCGTTCTTTCATCCGATGTCCTTGCCACATGGCCGGCCCATCTCCACTTGAGCTGACAAGCAAGTGTGGCTGCGTCGATAATGTTGGTTTTATCTCTTATGTCTCTATTTCTGATACGGTCTTTCAGTTTAATATTAAGCATGCTTCTCTCTGGGGATCGTTGAAAGACTTGTATCTTCGTGACAATATTTTTCGTTAGAGCCCAATTTTGACAGTCGTATAGTAAGGTAGGGAGCACTGTAGAGTCCATGGCTTTCTTTTTAATTGCAATAGGCATTTTAGCTTTGAAGATGTGTTTGAGCGACCAGTATTTGTTCCAAGCTATTTTTATTCTTCTTTCTACTTCTCGCAACGATTGGTTTTTAAATGAAATGTTCTGTCCAAGGTAGACGTATTCATAGACGTATTTGACGACATGATTTTGTACTAGCAGTGGTTTTTGAGTACTGTTTGTTAGAAGACAAGTTTTGTCTGCGTTCATATGTAGACCACACTTATGATTTTCGTTATCTAGCGTCTGTATCATATGTGTCAGATCTTCATGGCTTTCGCTTATTATGAAAATGTCGTCAGCGAATCGTAGATGGCTTAAATACTCTCCATTTATATTTATTCAAATTCGGTCCCAGTTTTATTTGTTGAAAATATGTTCTAGCAGCGCTGTAAAAAGATTGGAAGAGATAGGATCGCCTTGTTTCACGCCTCTTTTTATCTTAAATGGTTTTCCCACTTTACCTATCCATTCTTACCGTAGCTGTACTCCGATTGTATATTTCCATGAGAATATATATGTATTTTCTCTCAACTCCTTGTGATTCCAAAGCACTCCATAGTGCTTGATGCGAGATAGAGTCAAAAGCTTTAGAGTAATCTATGAAGGCAATGTAGAGTTGACAGCAACCTGTCATAGCTACTAAAAACTTTCCTATTAAAACGTATAAACCAAATGTCACAATTCCGCTGGACACCAGTCACATTCAGGCTCATTCATTGCTGCTGAACACAGGCCGATCAAGTGCTCCCAGAACCTTGATGAAATCGTCTTTTCATTTAGTGGGTGGGCGTCCTGCTCTGCGCCTTCCACATTTAGGTACTTCTGGTAGACCAACGTTACATTACAGAGCTTTTCCCTCGTTTGAGGAGACCGTGTGCGTTACGGATTCGTCTCCCATTGCGTGGTCGGTACTCATTGTACTTACCTAATTAATTTGAGTGCATCGAACGCTAACCAATTTCAAATTGGTTATTAGATAAAAACAAATGAATCCAGTGCGACTAGTGTTGTGTAATTTTACGTATCGGCAGGCACGAGTGCCGCGCGGCATGCGATACACAGATTATTGTAGTGAATGGGTGTGTGGTGTGGACTGTGGAGGCAATGGCCCGCAGCCGGCGACAGGTTGGCGGAGTGGCGGGCGGCCTTCACCCGCTGACCCGAGCTGCCCGCGTGCCATCGGGGAGTGCCCGATATCTGTTATCGCAGCGGTCTCGGCCGGCACAACCGATAAATACTCTTCGGAATTTGGGATCCGCTGACCGCAATCGGCAAAGCTGTTTCTTTTGAGAACTCGTTGCCATTAACAGAGCCGCGCAGAGGGCTGAAACGCTTAGCGTAGCGGTGCAATGATGTGTATAGCGATCGTGTTCTATTATATCTCACGGAGCGCGCGGCGAGTGAAAGTGCCGAACGCTGCGTCCGCGATCTGTAGATATCATACCTGTGCTGTAGATAAGTGCCTAGGCAGCCCCGTCCGTGCCCGCCAGCCAGCTGGCGTCAGCCGTAGCTAAATCATGAATTTTAGCTTCGCTCGCCTTATCTCTGAGAAAAATTTTTTTCCATTAAAAAGTGTCATTGTCCTCATTTCGGGAGCCTGTAATGAATGGGTGCTGCGAAAGTTGTAAAGTGTACTTGTAATGTCTAACAAAGCACTACTCGGGGTGTGTATATGAATCGCGTCACGTCGTCGGCGTCACGTCGTCTCGGCGCGTTTTGTGTAGTCGAGGTACTGCACGACTAGTGCGCACCCTTGCCTCCGCTCACTGATCGAATTGATTCCCTTCATTGTGTTTTGCAACTTTAGTAATTGTATCATTTCTTGTGTCGTTTCAGTCCTTTTCAATTTTTGTAAGTTAGGAGGTCCTGAGTGCGCGCACTCGTGATGCTATCAGCGTACAATGTAATCGCAGACGCATGCCACGCCGGTGCCGCGCCCGGTTGTACATAGTATAGCTAGCTTCTTGCTCACTGCTCAGCCTTCACTTTGTAAAGTATACGCACGCACGTTATTGTGAGCGTTCGTACAACATGCTAAAAGTAATTTTACTATTCCTCTCGCGTTTCTAAGCTGTGTTTAAATTGTCACTCACACTTACTACAAGTATCTAGACGTTATAATTTGTAAAGTAGTCGGCGACCGGCTCGTTGTATTGTATTCTCTTTTATGATTGCTGATGTGCCTATGTGTTGACTGATAGGTAGTTTCTAATTACTTCATTATATGTTACCTTTATAATGATGATTGCTTCGCCACGGCTACTTCCAATAATCGCGAACTATGGGCAAGGAGCGTTTGGGGAGATGAAGCCAAAAAAAAACCTTATCAATAATATTATACTTTAGACAATTTTTGTAGTTCCCTCTCATTATGTTTATTGATCGAGCGAAGCGAGATCAATAAATCAACTTGGGCAAGTCGGCGTTGTGTGTATGTATGTAAAATTAATTAATATCATGTATTGTGTTTTGATCTTTTTCTCTAGGGGACTAATTTCTTAAAGGTCTATAAAAAGTGAATCTGTTATTGGCATTAAGCATTAGCTATAAGAGCTTGTATACATTGATATCAAGTGCTGTTGGTTCTGTGATGAATAAAAAAGAAATGTTTGTCCGAGGATAACTTTCGAAGCGTTGATCCGATCATCGTGAAATTTGATGCACAGTAGTGATGGCACAATTTCTGACTAAATGAGCTAAAATATTGGGTGGTTGTTGAGATATTGGGGTTCAAGGGGGGTAAAAAAATGAAAATGAGACAGACTATTAGGTCAAGTGGGATGACAAATAAAAGGTCTTCATTAGAAAATTTAGACTATGCGTGTAGCTTAAGTGACACAAATATAGGCAAAAGTCTGAAATTCATAATAACAGAGTATCCAAATTACATGAACTGCCGTTACCTAAATAGATTACGTAATTACCTACGTAATTTTAATGAAACTGTGGACCAAGTTAGCTGTTATGCATTTCGTGGACCTATTTTGATAGTCAAAGAATTCAAATAATATTTTTTTGTTTTAATCGGAGCCTTGACCGCGAATTCTCAGTTCGAGGCGAACCACTAGTATTATTGCGAGTTCCTGCCGGTTGTCTTCGAAACGACTAATATTTCGGTCACGAGTCACTGGAGTACATAATATTGTGTTGTCGTGTATCGTATCGGTAGGTGTGTGTTCGCGCGTCGCTGCGACAACACTCAGCTCAGGCACGCTGTTTACGTAACGCTACGAGTATGTGCCACTGCTGCGCTGTACAATCAACATTCATCATCATTTTATTCAGTCAGCATTGTGCACTCCAAATAATTATGAACACAATTCATATATTATGTCAAGTGCATAGAGTGGATCATAAGAGTTTAAGGAGGCTATGAAGATTTGTTTATCCTTTTTGTGATGATAATGTTGTTGTCAGATGGCAGCGCAGGCGAAGGCGTGACGGCATCACGCCGCGAGGATCACTCCACGCTGTCCATCAACAGGTAACATCACCTCTCAGAGTGGGACTCTAAGTGCTAACTGACGCTGGCGGGTGTGCGTTGAGCTGAAACCGCGCGCCGACCTGCCGGCTGCTGCGTGTGCTCAACGCAAACCCGCGCTGTGATGTCTTTGCGGACGAATCGAAGGGATTTGGTTAGAATGCGTGAGGGAGGTAAGTACGTGTGACACAGGTGGATAAAAGATTCTGTAAATATTGTTATTATTATTAAATGTTATATTTTAACATAAATATGTATTGACTCTTAATTTAATTTATTATTATGTACTTTAAATTTGCTTTTTCTAATGGTTATTGGTATTTTTATAATAGAATAGAATATCATTTATTGAAAAAGAAGAACACAATAACATTAATGAATTGGCAAAGTTAGTGTAACATCAGCGTGTCGTCAGATTCAAATCACAACATTATTTTAAGAATAAAAAACATAATACTTACATAACAGTCACTTAGTACATTTCAAAAAAAATCAATAAATTAATTATAAAAGTAATATCCGCTGTAAAGGGGTATCAATTTGTAAAATCACAACAATAAAATAATTAATTCCAAAATATTATAAAATATAATCATAACATTTATTTAGCTAACATCCATCTCCTGGTTGAAGTTAAAGTTACTGTAGTCATTTTCCAAATATTCACTGACATTGTAAATTGTTTTAGTAATTATGAGTAGTTTGATTTGTTACAGAAACAGTTTTCAGGAGATTTGTCTTACGCTTAATGAAAGCATTAAACAATTGTGGTCCATTAACCAGCGGTTGTTTTTTAACAAGTTTATAACAAGTCTATATCTAGCCGACTTCAAACACATTCCGTTACTTCTACTACTGTTAGCTCCTCTTATTTTGAATAGACCAATATTTTGCTTTACATATCTTAATATTTCAAATTTTAGGTCTTTACCTATGAAATTGCCGTTTTGTATGGAATAACTGAGAGTAGGTACTTATTTTTTTAAACTTTTTTATTTCTGTTATCAAAGTAATCACCCATGCAATCGACGCATCTTTGCCAACGCATTAGCAGTTTATTGATGCCCTTCTTGTAAAAATCAGCTGGACGGGAGGCAACAAACTCTTCAAAGGCATTTTGTACTGCCTCTCGGGAATTGAATTTTTTACCCCCTAAAAAGTTGTCTAAATTTTGGAAAAAATAATAGTCGGTAGGTGCAAGGTCTGGTGAGTATGGCGGATGAGGGAGAGCTTCCAACCCCAGCTCTTCCAGCTCTTGCAACCAGGATCTAACCAACTTGCTGAGCGCTTTCGATTGTCGAACAGAATCCATTTTTCATCGCACGTAACAATTCGGTTCAAAATTCCTTCATTTCTTGGCTATTGAGCAGCGCGAGGCAGGTCTCGACGCGTACGTTGCGCTGGCGATCGTTAAGTTCGTGGGGCACCCATCTATTAAGTTTTTTTACCTTGCCTATTTGTCGCAAATGGATCAAAATTGTTTTGATGCTAACATCAAAAACTGCTGCTGGCTCAGCTGTAGATTGAGTTTCGTCAGCTTCCACAATCGCCTTTAATTCATCATTGTTGACCAAAGTCTTCGGACGACCATGAGCTTCTTTTTTCAAGTCAAAATTTCCAGAACGGAACCGGGATATCCAATAACGGGTTGTGCGTTCGTTTGTACAGTTCTCTCCGTAAACGTTTTTGATGTTACGTGCCGTTTGTGTCGCGTTGGTGCCACGACGGAACTCATATTCCATAATTACACGAATTTTTAAAGTATCCATTATGACGAAAAATGTTCAAATGTATTGAAAATACAACGCTAATCAATAAACAAAAGACTGAGTCCGTAAAAAGAATGTCATGTTTAAAAAAAAATATTTGAATTAAGAAAACAAAGCCATTCCAAACTTTTTCTATTTGAAATGACCAGTACAGTAATACCCCGCTTTACGCGACCCCGTTATGCGCGGCTTCACTATAACGCGAATTTCAAATTTCGCGCTCAAATGCCTCGCATTACGCGAAAGAGTGCGTATAAACATAATGTAGTCATCAACTTCTCTATGGTCGCGGGAATCCTCGCTTCCTCTGAACATTCTGTTTGAAGAATTGGGAATTCTCCGTCCTTCGACTTTGTCCTATGGGGATTTCCTCGTTCGTTTCGTTTGTTCCGTCATGTTTAGTTCGGCTGGCAGTCGTGTTTTAACATTTATTGGAGATACATACATAATTTAACGCTACGTCAAAAATTCCGCCTGTAAAGAAAAAAGAGCGTAAAAGCGTAACTTTGGAGTTGAAGATGAAAGTGTTAAGAATAATGGAAAATGGAGACAAAGCAACAATTGTTGGGAGAGATTTTGGACTCTCAGAATCGACTGTGAGAACGATTTTTAAAAATCGGGAAAAAAATTAAAGTCTCCAGCGAAAGTTCAACACCTATAAGTGCAACAAAACTTTCTCGTTCGAGATCCTCTATCTTAGAAAGAGTGGAGAAGTTACTGTCAGTCTGGATCGAAGATTTGAATAAGAAGAACACACCACTAAGTCAAGACCTCATATGCACAAAAGCAAAATCTTTGTATGAGATGCTGAAACCAGAAGAAGGAGAAGGGAGTTTCACTCCGACTTTTGCCGCCAGCAGAGGCTGGTTCCATCGGTTCAAGCAGCGTTCTAATCTTCACAATATCCACATAACACGCGAGGCGGCCAGCGCGGATATTCAAGCTACAGTTGAGTTTCCAGACAAGTTTCAAGAGTTCGTTGGACGAGAGAAAATTCCTGCTTATCTCATCTTCAATGTTGATGAGACCGGACTTTACTGGAAAAAAATGCCATCTCGAACATTCATTTCGAAGGAAGAACGTCAAGCCAGTGGTTTCAAAGCTGCGAAAGATCGACTAACACTTCTGCTGGGTGGTAATGCCACTGGTGATTTCAAACTGAAACCTTTATTAATGTACCATTCAGAAACACCCCGTGCAATGCGAGGCACAGACAAGACAAGTCTACCAGTTGTGTGGCGATCAAACAGAAAGGCGTGGGTTACAAGGGAAATTTTTCAAGAATGGTATTCTAATAGTTTTTGCCCATCAGTCAAATCCTACTGTGACAGAAATGGGCTTGAACCTAAAATTATATTACTCTTAGACAACGCCCCAGGACATCCAACCTCACTTGATACGCCCAGAGACTTAAAAGTGTACGTGAAGTTCCTTCCACCAAACACTACGTCAATATTTCTATGATTCTATAATATATATATATATTCTAATAATTCTATGATCGGACAACCAGACGCTCCGCGTTGCGCCACCGCTACATGGTAGACATACCTCCCATACGCACAAAGCGGTACTCTTCCACCTTTATTATGCGCACCGCCAAGGAGTGGAACGCCTTGCCTGAGTCTGTGTTTCCTGATAACTACAACCTAGGGATCTTCAAGTCACGAGTGAATAGGTTTCTTCTAGGCAAGCGTGTACCATCGTAGACTGCATCATCGCTTACCATCAGGCGAGATAGTGGTCAAACGCTAGCCTATAATTTATAAAAAAAAAAAAAAAATATTACAACCTATGGACCAGGGAGCAATAGCAAACTTTAAAGCTTATTACCATCGCCGCACTTTTAGCCAACTAATTCATGAAACTGACGGGGAAGGAAGACAGTCTATGCGAGAGTGGTGGAAGTCATACAACATTATGAAGACTATTCACAACATAGAAGAAGCTTGGAAGGAAGTTAAAAAGAGTTGTATGAACGGGGTGTGGCGTAACCTTTGGCCAGATGTAGTGGAAGCACCTAGAACAATTGTCCAGATGCAGAGACAAGTGCTTGAAGACATTGCTGCAATGACTGAGGGATCTGAACTTGAAGATATCGCGGTAGAAGATCTCATAGAACTAGTAGCAACGCACGACGATCCTCTCAGCAATGAAGATCTGATCGAGTTACAGAATAATCCTATCTACGATGAGGAAGAACAAGTAGAAGAGAAAGTTTTATCTTCAGGGGGAATACAAAAAGCTCTTTCAAAAATTTATTCAGGTTTGGACATATTGCAGAGTATAGACAATAATGATGACCGTGTCTTGACCGTGTGCCAAACAATTAAAAACAGTGTTGGGTGTTATGAACGTATTTTACAAGAACGTAAAAAAACGCTACCCAAAAGACAATAGATGTATTTTTCCGTAAAAAATAATTAATAGTATGTATTGCATAAAGTGTTCTTAGAATTAAAGTGATTGATTAAAATGATTCGTATTTTTTTGTATTAAATTTTGACTATGTTTAATCATAATCCTCGATATACGCGAATTTCAGTTAACGCGATTTTTTCCGGAACGTATCCCTCGCGTAAAGCGGGGTATTACTGTACTGAAGAACGGCAATTTCATAGGTTACCTATTATATACACAGACGTCGACGTTAATATCTGTAGCATTTTGTAATGATCTCTACACGAGTCTTTGTATTTGGCCCTAACAAGTACCCTTTTTGCACATTTTTGTATTTTTAATACCACAATCCGTAGACCGTCCCCATAGTATTATTCCATATGTCAATGGAGTGTACGTATGCGTAGTACGTCTCTTTATGGGTAAATTCCGATAACTTTCGAAGCGTTTACCCGATCATCGTGAAATTTGGTATATTGGTAGGTAATGATGGCACAATTTTGGTGTGACTCAATGAGTTAAAAATTTTGGGGGTTTGTTGAGATATTGGGGTTCAAGAGGGCTAAAAAAAATGAAAATGAGACTATTAGGTCAAGTGAGACGTCAAATGAAAGGTCTTCATTAGTACATTTCGACCCCGTTTATTTTTGATTTTTTTTGTAGTTTTTGAGTTATTAGCCATAATAAAAACAAAATTCACCGGGTACACCAGTGACCCCACAGTACTGTTATTTGGTATGCGTGTAGCATATGTATCACAAATATAGGCAAAAGTCTGATATCTAGAATAACTACAATTTGTACCCCAAAAACGCGTAACCAATTTACATGAACTCCCGTTAACTGTAATTTGAATGATCTGTAGGTCAAGTTAGTTGGTTTTTATTTCGTAGCACTATTTTGAGAGTCAAAGATTACGAATAATATTGTTTTTGTTTTTATGGTAGACTCGCGAGATCTAAGTTCGGGGCGAACCACTAGTTATTATGTTTTTACGCATGGATTAGTTTAGTTTTTGTTCTTATTTTAGTTAATGATTGTAATAATTACTTGTACCTGTACTTGTACTTATAATTATTAGTTACATATTGTAACTAATTAAATAAAGAAATAAATAAATATTGCTGGACATTTCACACAGCTCTATCTAGACCCAAACTAAGCAGAGCTTGTACTATGGGAACTAGATAACTGATAGAATACTTATGTACTGTTTTTAATAAATAATTTAAATGCGGTCTTACCGCTACACGAGACGTCTTCCAGTCCAGACAACCTTCTGAAATCCGTTTTCAGAATAAGACAGTTGAGATGGCATCGGGCAGGCTGTGCCGTGCCGTGCGCCTCGCGCCACTGAACACTGACACTGAAAGACGACTTCGCATCCGCATACACAGATTCACCTTGTGTCACCGCAGCAGGTACTGCAGCGAGTCGAGCGCGGCAGACGAGGGGGCGCACGAGGGGCTGGAGGGCGCGCCTGCGTGGGAGGACCCCGACTTCCCGGCCTCGTGGCGCAGCATCGGCGACCGCCGCGCCGCTGCCGGAGTCGTCTGGATGAGGCCTCATGTGAGTACACATCTGACGATACACTCGCTAGGTATACTGTTCATCACCTACACGTACTACATCCTTATTGATACATACTTGCACTAGTGGTCCGCCCCGAACTGAGATCTCGCGAGTATCCTATAAAAACAAAAAAAAAATCATCTGTAATCTTTGACTATCAAAATAAGTACCACGAAATGCAGAACTATCTTACTTGACCTACAGTTTCATTCAAAGTACAGGTAACGGGAGTTCATGTTAATTGGTTACACTTTTTTGGGGTAGAAATTGCAGTTATTCTGGATTTCAGACTTTTCCATATATTTGTGTCACTAAAGCTACACGCATACCAAATTTCAGCACTGTGGAGTAACTGGTGTACTCTGTGAATTTTGTCAAAGTTCTTTTTATTGATCGAGTGAAGCGAGATCTCTGTCAACTTGGGCAAATCGGCGTTGTACGCAGCATCGCCTTCAATAACGTCGATTTCGACGTACTTCTGGGTTTATTAAGCTTTCTTAACATATCTCTATAAAAATATCTCCAACGGCTATTGACTGGTTTCGAAGTTATTTGTTTGGACGCCGGCAGCGCATCCGTATTGAAGATAATTACTCTTCATGGTGCAGCCTTTCTGCTGGTGTCCCCCAGGGCGGCGTCTTATCTTCTCTCCTCTTCAGTATTTTTATTCATTCAATAGCTCAAAATCTTTCTTCTTCCTACCACTTGTATGCAGATGATTTACAAATTTACACACAAGCCCCGATTGATAATATCAACGAAGCTATCAGTTTATTAAAGTTAGATTTGGACCGAATTTGTGACTGGAGCAAATCCTTTAGCCTTACCGTAAACCCTAAAAAGACACAAGTGATCATAATCGGTAGTCACAAAATGATTCCTATGCTAGATTTTGCACAACTTCCACCTGTACTTTTTAATGGAACACAAATAGCTATAAGTCAGACGGTGAAAAACTTGGGAATTATCATGGACACCAAGCTATCATGGGTGCCGTGTATTGCTGAGATCAGCCGCAAAATGTTTGCTTCTTCAGCTTCGTTACGTAGACTTCGTAAAGGGGCATGCCCATATAATGCTGTCAACTGCACAAAAAATTGCGTTCATCCAAAAAATATGTTACATTTTTTCGTTATTCTACGTATCAATCGATTAACACGAAAAGTATCCTACAATATTTTAAAATAATAATGAATATGAAAACGACAGGAAATGAAATGGTAGCAAATTGCCTCCAGTTGCAAACATTAGTGTTGAGCCAGAGTTGTTCTGAGACAATAATCGATTGTTGATAAAAGACCATAAATAAAACAATCGATTTATTTGACTGTATTTTCACTGACACGAAAAATCGGTCACCGATTTCAGAAGTACGAAACCAAAACGATATTTGTTTCCCAATGAGCGTTTTGTAAATCTTTTTTTTTTCTCTTTAATTAACCCGGGGGTGGTATTATGCTTGACTCGTGCTGGTAGCGAGCGCCCGAGCGAGATAATCTCAGCCAATCGCAGTGCGCGCTGAATTTGTGCTCAGCTGTTGACGCACCGCAATTGATCTAAATCCTCTCGCTCTCAGCTAACCTTGATCATAATCGGCGGGCCGTTGATCTCAGCGCCACCTTCTAGATGGCTTTAGGATTAACCAGTGGAGAAAAAAAGCGGAAAAAAAATAACTCGGCTTATCTGTAGCATTATCTCGATTTTAATTCGATCAACAGATGAGAGGTTAAAGCTTCGCACGATTTTTGCATAAGGCCATGCAGAGACGAGTTAATGACACAGACATGAGATATTTTTTAGTTAGGCACCTATCACTCGTTATTCCTCCCAAATCATCGAATTAAGAACTAACTCAAACGATAGTCGATATCGATCGATATCGACTACCTATTCAATCCAAGTTTACAAAATCAACACAGAAATACATAATGAATTCTATTAAACATCTCCAAAGACAAATAAGTACATTTTTTTTTCGCTTGGGTACAATTGGTACTTATATTTTTCGTACATTTTATTACCTTATTACTACCCCTGACACACTAAATATCTGATTTACAGAAGTAAATAGGTAGGTATATTTTTGTATTTATCTGTGGCGCTCGTGTTAAATCGAAATAAACTCAATTTTACTTCGATTCAATATTTACTCAACAGAATCAGATGATTATTATTTCTTTGCATTAAAATATTGAATTTTGATTTACTGGAATAATTGCCCTCGTCTGTTGATTGTACAGGAGCGCGATGTCAAAAATGGCACTTCTGTGCGCGCGCGCCTTGAGATTAAATATAATCGATTGCTCGATTTGACCGATTATTTTGCGCCGATAAATCGATATTTCGGATAATAGTCGATGGTCGATATGCCAATCCCTATGACTGGTCTAACTTTTTATTAGCTGCAGTAAAATGACGTTTTGTGGGTTGCCGGTTTTTGAAGAAAAATAAATAGGGATGTAGCTAAATGAGTGAATCATATATGAATAATCAGTTTGGTTTTTTTTTTGAGATTTAATATTAAGTTGTAATGTATTTTTTTACCTATTATTATTACTATACTAAAGGATTGATCTTTTTTAGTGGAAGTATAGGGAGGTACATTCAAAATGAAACAAAAACGTCATAATAATGTTATTTAATTAATCTTTTTCGAAATCACTGTCGCTGTCGAACAAAAAAGAATCATAAGTTTCGACATCAAAACAAAAAGGGAACAAATAGAAGAAACTAAGAGTTGACACGTACCAGCGTTGACCCAGGTCTCGTCTTAATATATGTATTTTCCCTCCCTACGATATTGTTTAATTAAACGCAGGTAGCGCTGGCGCCATGATATGATATCTTGTCTATCAATAAGCACACTCTTGCGTGATCGAGTAGCGAATTCGAAATTAAGATGCTTCATAATTTTTCTCAATGTCTCTTTCGAGAAGTTGGGCAATCCTGGGTCATCATTTACAACTTGCAGCATCTAAAAATGATTAAAGTTATTACCTACATAATTGGTTAAGATTACATACATCATCATCATCATACATAGATAGATTGGGATGGGAGAAAACATACATAACGTATAATAAAAAGATGAGTGACGACATGTGTAAACTAACTTTTGCGATGGTGGGTATTTCATTTCTATGAAAGAACTGATGTACAATTCGTCTAAGAGCAGTGAATGTGAAATCATCAAGTTTATCTTTAAATGTAAGTTTTGAGCCCGTTTTTTCGGGAGGTTTTGGTGATTCGCTGTCGTTCTCCTTGTGCTCCTTTAAAACGGAATAAACTGTGCGGACGGATATTCCCAAGACTTCAGCCACCTTGTTAACGCATTCACTTGTTTTTGGAACTTCAATGTTTGATTCTAAAGATTTCACTTCAAACACATATTTGTAAACGTTTTGGACCCAAAGTTTTTCAGTTGCACTTAGAGCTACACGTGGCCTTTTTTTCTTAGGAGATAAAAATGTGTCTCCATCTTGCAATGTGCTCGGCAGAGCATCCATGTCTTCAATGTATCAAACAAAAAAAAACTAACACGAGTAACGAAAACAGGTAATGAAAAACAAACACAACGTAACATAAGTTTAACAATAATGATAACAAAAACAACGCGCAGTGGGCAAATCAAAGTTATTCATGCACTCAAAACAGAAGTATGAAGCCGAATGAGCGAATGACAACCGAAACAAATTGGCGGTCAAGCGTCATCGTAGCACCGTAACCAAAAACCAGTACTACCAGCTTGAGAGAGCGTTTTCTTGAGTGTTACCTTGTATATGTCTAAAAGGATCAACGTTTATACAGCCTTTTATTTACATTAATATTAAATAGAATTTAGTATGATCATTATGAGTCAGCTATGGAACGATTAGATATTCTGTAAACTTTTGTGAACTAAATCACATCCCTATTGAGATTAGGCTGTCAACATTATTTTACGGAATGACATTTAGAAACGTCATTTTACTGCAGCTAATAAAAAGTTAGACTAGCCGTTTCCTGTGATCTGTGTCTGTGGCCGTTTCGTTTGTTTTCTCGCGTATTTTTGTTTGTTTGCTGACTTAAAGCTTAAACGATTAAATTGATAGTAATTATCAATATCATAATTTATCTAGGAATCCTTATAATTACAATAATAAACTATTTAAGTTGTAGTTGAATACAGTGATGTAAAACTGGTTGTTTGTGAAAAATAAAAACTGATTTTTCTCTTTATAGTAAACTTTTTTATAACTAACTTCTTAGCTCTTTTATAACTAACTAAGCCTAGAATCATTAGCAATTAGTTTCAAGTGTGTGCAGTGACAGCATTTTTTACAAGGGAGAGTGGGCATGCCCCTTTTTACCGACCGCCACCAAAATTGCGCTTGCACAATCCCTTTTACTTCCTATCTTACAATACGCCGACGCCAGCTACCTCGATATTTCCGAAGTCCAAATGAGCAAACTTGACCGCCTTCAAAACCTTTGTATTCGGTTCATATTCGGCTTGCGCAAGTATGACCATGTCTCAGAATTCCGCGCAAAACTCAAAGTGGCTCCCTATCCGTCTTCGCCGGAATGCACATATTCTATCACTTCTTTATAACATTCTCTTTAATCCCCCTTCACCTTCTTATCTAAAGGAGCTGTTTGGGTTTTTGTATCAGGCACACTCTCGCAACCTTCGTTCTTCCGAAGCTCTACAGCTTCGTACTCCCGTCCATAGTTCACAATTTTATGGTAACTCCTTCACAGTAAGCTGTGCGCCTGTGGAACGCCTTACCTTTGTCCATAAGGTCGTCCCAATCTCTTCCTATTTTCAAAGTCAAGGTATACAACCATTTCCTTTAGTCCATTGAAATGTTACATTTTTTAGGCCTTACCTTGCGTTTTTTAGAGGACGCAATTTTATTTTTTTGATGTGTAGGGGGGTCTGTGTAAAGCTAAAACCAAGTTTGTGGGGTCGCCACCCTTGTCCCACGGCCGCGACCTTGAAAATAGGGGTTGAAATGGTTTTTACGATATATCTCTTAAACTATTTATTTGTGAGTGGTTGACCAAAAAGGGACCTGGAGGGTTTGGAAACCGTTATTCATTTTTTTTATTTTTTGAATCTGTGGTCTTTTAGCTTTGTTTTGGTCTAACCAGAATATTTTTAGGCGCCTTAGTTTTTATTTTATGAATTTTTTTGTGAGCCAAGGTAGTTTTGGAAATAATACACCTTACAAACAGCGCTCACTAGTTTTTGTGATGTCAGGTAAGTGTATACAAACAATTTTATTGTTTTATTTTACTTTTGAGGTTATCTCTAGTACTCTAGTTACTGACATAATACATGCCGCGCCCCCCGCCCGCGCACGAGTCGAAACTTGTTTCTACACGAAACTTCAAACGCGATTTACTCGAAATCAATTATTTTCCCTTGAGGTCCCTTTTTGGTCAACCACTCACATTTGATAAAAAAATTATAAACATTTTTTGTTGTAAATTAAATTCTCTACAACTTTGGTCCAGTAACTTTTTGTCGTAGAACTATAAATAAAAAAGTTATAAGCGAAAATGTTCAGAAATTCGAGAAAAAAGTTTATATTTTACGATATAACTTTTTTTTTATCATTTTACAAAAAAAATATATCAGACCATTTTTGTAGATCGTTTTTTGAGGAACAACTTTTATTCGCAACATTTTTTCATTAAGTCAATAGCTAAGGTTTTACAGTGCTCCGAAGTGCGTACTATTTTTGAGTACTCTTAACTATACCTTTATTATACGTGTGTACTAATTGTGTCATCAGTTAGTTTTTTATTTTTATTTTTTTTATTTTGTTATTATAATTTTTTTAATTACAAATTTTGCAATATTATTAATAATTAATTATTGACTCTTTTCCACTCCATTACAAGATTTTACAATTATTGATTTTTAAAATAATTTTAAATCTGATGGCCGTTACCGAGAATATACTGTTCAGGTAGAAAATACCCAAGTGACCATGAGGGAACAAAAGAACAGCTGCCTGCTATCATTATTATTATTCCTAACCTCTCTTATTGTAAGAATAGCTAATAATATTGTGTTGAAGTTGGCGATGTGTGGATGTCGAAAAGCAGGGCTGAAATGTTCTGCAGTGTGCTTCCATTGTTCTGGAGAGACTTGCAGCAACGTAATGGAACTCTCAGAATTAATACATGAAAATGACTTTGATGATGAACCGCCGACATTAACACCCCTTCCTTCTCCAGTTCTCTCACTGATATTTAATTCAGAAAGCCGATCAGATGCTGAGCCGCAGCCTGGTCCATCGAAAAGACTGAGGACGGAGTAGTTCTAATTTAGAAAATCACCGTGGATTATGCCTATTGGGGATACCACGTAAAAAAACGCGTCGTGGGTGGGGGGAAAAGAGTCAATAATTAATTATTAATAATATTGCAAAATTTGTAATTAAAAAAATTATAATAACATAATAATAAAAAAAACAACAATAACTGTGATGACACATTATTAGTACACACGTATAATATAGTTATAGTTAAGAGTACTGAAAAATAGTACTCACTTCGGAGCGCTGTAAAACCTTAGCTAAAGACTTAATGAAAAAATGTTGCGAATAAAAGTTGTTCATCAAAAAACGATCTACAAAAATGGTCTGATATAATTTTTTCGTAAAATGATAAAAAAAAGTTATATCGAAAAATATAATTTTATTTCTCGAATTTCTGAACATTTTCGCTTATAACTTTTCTATTTATAGTTCTACGACAAAAAGTTACTGGACCAAAGTTGTAGAGAATTTAATTTCCAACAAAAAGTGTTAAATTTTTTTTTTTATCAAATTAATAGTTTAAGAGATATATCGTAAAAACCATTTCAACACCTATTTTCAAGATGGCGGCCGTGGGACAAGGGTGGCGACCCCACAAACTTGGTTTTAGCTTTACACTGAACCCCCTACACATCAAAAAAATAAAATTGCGTCCTCTAAAAAACGCAACCCCAAATGTAACTTTTCAATGGACTACTTGCGTTGTCTCGTAACTGCTAGTTAGTATTTATGTTATGTAATCAACCCTCGCGCCGCAACCCCCTCCACATCACTTTGTCATACTCATGGCCCAATTGCGACTCAAATTGTAAATTCCGAGAATGCATTTTGAATACAAAAACATAATAAAGCTTCGGTTGCGCGTTGCTCTGTTGTCACCTAGTAGAGTTACATAGCGATAATTAGGTCTCTTATCGGCCTATTGTTATTACAGATAAAAGATTTGCGCCCACGTTTACAATCCGGATCATGGGTGAGAACACATCGCGCAAAATTAATAAAACTTAAATTAAACTTTGAAAAAAT
This sequence comes from Philereme transversata, assembly GCA_963924445.1. Classification (NCBI taxonomy): domain Eukaryota; kingdom Metazoa; phylum Arthropoda; class Insecta; order Lepidoptera; family Geometridae; genus Philereme; species Philereme transversata. Next base: position 56,061 of record OZ004343.1, on the reverse strand, counting down.
AAAGCTCTAAAAAGCTTTCCTGCAGTCATTTTTGGTTAGTTAACAAACGAATTAACCTTAGGAATGATAAAATGGCCAAAATCTATTTTCTAATCAGGTAGCTAATTTTAAGAATTTTCCACCTCGCCGTCTTTGAAGGCCGATTTTAGCCAAAGTAGCGCATTAAGTACTACTTTTTTTAATGATTATGAAAGCTGAAAGTCTAGAGAATTCTTAAGACTTATTTAAGAACCATGAAATCACTTGTTAAGATTTTTAATTTAAAGTTGAAAATTTAAGTCATAACTCACCGAATGTAATTTTTTGACTTTACACCAACATTTTCATAGTTTTCATCAAAGTCACGTAGCTGATTATTTTATGCATAAAAGAACAACTCATAAAAATTCAGAAGTAAAAAATAAATCTCAAGAAAGTTTTCTACTTTTTTTTAAAGAATTTTATAAGTTTTTCAAGTCAAAAATTTTCAAAAATTCGGAACAAAATTCATAACTCGAAAACTATAAAAAATCGCGGAACATACATGGGGGTGATTCGGGTACCCCAAGGGATGTTCTACATATCTCTGGATTTTCGCTTGACACTATTTTTTGGGACACCCTGTATGTAGTATGTATGTATTTAGTGTTTAAGATATTCGCGTATGTGGGTAGTGTAGTGATAGGAACTTAGGAATACAAAAAGAAAACATCAAAAATAGAAGCCATTTAACATTGCTTCAACACCATCGTAATCATATTCTTTGAGCCAGGTAAGTGTTATTTTTTTTATTTCAGTGTTACTCTTCTTCTTCACCCTAAGCACTCTATTAAGCGCATTATACAGATGGGGAACAACGATATTATATTCTAGATTTCAGAATTTTGCCTATATTTGTGAAACATAAGCTACACGCATACCAAATTACACCACTGTGGGGTCACTGGTGTACCATGTGAATTTTGTCAAAGTTTAGTTTTTATTATGGCTAATAACGCAAAAACTACAAGAACTTTGCTAAAAGTAAAAACGGGGTAGAAATGTACTAATGAAGACCTTTCATTTGACGTCTCACTTGACCTCTTTTTTTTTGTTGATTATTCTCATTTTCATTTTTTTACCCCTCTTGAACCCCAATATCTCAACAATCCCCCAAAATTTTTAGCTCATTGAGTCACACCAAAATTGTGTCATATTACCTATATACCAAATTCCACGATGATCGGATAAACGCTTCGGAAGTTATCCTCGGACAAACAAACATACATACATACTTAAATACATACATACAACACCGATTTGCCCAAATTGATTTGGAGATCTCGCTTCGCTCGATCAAAAAACGGGTGGAAATGTACTCAAAAAGAGCTTTTATTAGACATGCCACTTGACTGGATAGTCCCATTTTTTTTTACCATTCTTCAACCCCAATATCTCAACAACGCAATCCCCAAACATTTTTAGGTCATTTACTCACACCAGGATTGTGCCAGGTCTACCTACCTATATACCAAATTTCACGATGATCGGATCAACGCTTCGTAAGTTATCCTTGGACAAACAAACATACATAAATAAATAGCCGATTTGCCCAAGTTGATTTGGAACTTCGCTTCGCTCGATCAATAATGTAATAGATGCGATGGTGCGCTCGAATAGATGCGCGTATTAACGCTTCGAACAAGTGTTTTGGTACAACAATTGGCATGGGGGTGATTGTCATAGGCGCGGGATGCGGCACGTGTAATTGCATCTGCGTACGACTCGAGCGCGCACGTGATGCGTCCTTGCAATATGTACGTTTGAAGATTGCGACAGCGCTAGGTGCAGTGAGCAGTCAGCCCTGCGCCGGCGCCGGTGGAGTCGCTCTGCCTGCGCAAACACGCTGCGCGATAGACCTACATATAATACATACAATACCATAGTAAAATACAAGTACCTACATACATTCTGCCTTACCATCATTAAAAATCATCTCGTTAGAAAAGGTCTCCTCCAAGTCCTTCCAAAGTGACGATCTCGATACCTTCTAAAGAGGAGCGTGGGAGATATCCGTTTACCTACCCAAGTTATTAAATTTGTAAGAACTTTTGAAAGTTAAAATTAGGGTTCTGCGTGCAACGATCAATAAAATACTAGATATACGATCGGCCCGTCAAGGATGTCCACGCTGGAGAGTGCTTAAACGCCGCTTAAGTACTCTCGGCTCTTAGTCGCGCGCTTGCCGTCGAAGTGACAACATGCCCAAGTGCTCCGTCAAAACTTGCAAAAACAACACTTTAACTACATTAAAAAAAGATGGAATTTCGTATTTCCGGTGAGTATTACCTTAAAGTTTGATAATTTGATGAATTTGATTTTGAATTAGTCTATAATATGCTTTAAAACAATATTTTACGGAAATATTTGTAACTACAGACACACGACTACGCTACGCTACTGTCCCTTTCCCTCGCGTTGCATCGTTCATTTATCTGTACGTGACCGAAGACCAATGAACCGGACTACATTAAATTTCGAATGAATGGAGTCGCATACTAAAAACATTTTAACAAGTTTAAAAAACAATTTTATTAGTAAGCATTATATACTAATCAGATGCGGCCAATTCTAAAACTACCTTCATGAAACAAACAACTCTCGTGTTTTATTTTTATCAAATTCATTAAAAAAACACGCGGTAGCCTACCCTACCGTTAAATTGTGGGCAACGAGATAAATTTTCGGTACTAAAAATACAGGCATTTTTACCACCAGCGCCACCAAGCCCCTTTATTTGAAGTACAATAGCCTAATGTCAACTGCTCGTTATCTGTTACAAAATACACAATTAACAGCAAAAGAGAAATTGAAACTCTTAGCTAGGCTTACAGCACTCTATATCTTTGTCCTACTTCTTGCAATATTTACTTTTTGCTGATTTCTGCCTATACTGTTAAAGTTCTAGTACTAAACATGGTTCTGCAATATTGTATACAATACAAAATTCGATTTTATTCAAAACTAGAGGTTGCCCGGGAACTTCGTACGCGAGGATGAAAATGTTATGACCCTCCTTTTTGCATCATTGACCTCGGTCTCATACATTGAAGGGAGATTTACGATTTTATTATTGTAGAGAAGAGAATTCATCTAGGACCCGAGTAGTCGGCAAGACAAATTAATCGAGCCCAAAAACTCGATGAGGTGGCATCGTTTAATCACAGTTCCCATAGCCATCTTCTGGCTCCATCATCAGACCCTGGATATCATCTAGGTAAAGAATACTCTTTAACACTAATCGAACGAGCCCACACTCGATGTAACTATGCCATTTTATTACAGAGTTCCCAAAGCCTGGCTCCGTCATTAAACCCTGACCTGGATATCATTTAGGATCCGAATACTAGTTAAGACAGATCAAATGAACCTAAAGTCGATGTTGTTGTGTAGTTTAGTTTAAGCATCTGATGATGCACCATCTTACTGCATCATGAGATCAGCTTCATGTCGCATATGCATGCAAAATTTCAACTCAAATCAGAAACCGGGCAGGTCTAATATCGCAATATTTTATTACCTATAAACGATAGACAAGACAACGAGGCACATTAAACTGAATAGGAGCCTGTAAAAATGAAAGATTTTATCAATCTATCCGATTATTAAAAAATCCGACTTTTGAATTTGGTTAACAAATGATTTATCCCTACGTAATAGATTCGAAATTTCATTTCTCAACAAAAAAATATTGTGTACGTTTCTACTCCTCCACACTTCTGTTCCGAACGGAGTAATTTTACGATCTTCGAACAGCACATTTTGAATCCGACCTTATTGCCATACCGTTAAAGTCAACAGTTTTTTAAAGGACAAAAGAAGGCAATAAATTTTTACGACTTAACAGCTGCTTCATTTCATAACGTCATATCTCCAAAATGCGAATGCTTGAAATGAAACTTTTAACCTGCGGAATAAAGTCGAGTTTAGACTATTTAACTTTTGGTATTAATAATGTTAGGCATTTTCGGCACTCACACAAATGCAAGGTATCGCTCGCCGCTTTTCGGCGGTGAGTTTGTTAGGGACAGTGATTCCTGAGATTATAATTTCTTTGTCTGCGTGGCTTGAGATCTGCGGTGCGCCGCCGCGCCGCACGGTCGGTAGCAGCTTTACCTACTTATGATTTATGAAGCGATCGTAATGTCTATGCGTTAATGCGAAGTGGTGTTTTACTCGCGTTAATAAGTAGGTAGGTGCCTAGTAAAGTACAGTTGACCGGTCGCGGGCGCGCGGCGCGGCCGGAGGGACCGTTATGCCGTTTGTCGGTCTCTGTGCTGCAGCTGTCGTAATATGTCTCGTGCATGTAATGCCTAACGCTAGCACGTTGATTTACGAGCAACCTACGTGTGCAGCTCTCGCAGACTTGAAGATGCGTTGGCGTTAATAATGTCTACTTCCCTATAGAAACGTCAATCGTACTAGTAGTCAAAATATCAGGCAATATTATAACAACCGTTAATTGTTCGGTAAAAGTATAATAGGATGGAGCTATACTTACATTATTTTATTGTGTAATCGCATCGCGACTTGCAGAAACATGTGTGAGGTAATCGATTCTTTTACAAATGATGGCCACAATCGATAAATGTATGTAAAGAAATCGTACCTATTCCTTCGAATTTGAATTTTGCCGGTACAGTAGTTTGTATGTTAGTATAGAATGGTAAAGCGTTAGACAGCTTGAAAAAGAAAGAATATGGCGGTTTGCGAAGTAATACAGTGAACTGTTTGATATACAATTATAATGAGACAAAATACAGAATAAAGAGTGTTAAGGATTACATAATAATGAAGAATAAACTTTAATGTCGTTTCTTTGTTTACAGGTAGGTGTTTTGGTATTGTTTCATAGTGTAGTTTAGTTTTAATTAGAATTTTTAATAAAATAAAAATCTTTATTTACAGAGCAACATATCATTGTTTATTTCATGTGTCAATCCTGATAAATAGAAGAGAAATAATCTTATCTGTACTTATATGTAGTTGTCGGTCTTTATAATTGATCGCGCACAGGACTGGTGAAGCGCCTTCCGGTACGGACGGTCCCGGGGCGCGCCGCCTACATTCTAATATTCGCTAACGGCTGTTTATTGCTTACTGATTACTTATAAGCAGCCGGCCGGCGCTGTACAGTTACCGCGTCGAGTCGCTTCGAAACGAATCAAGAGCCAAATTAATTTGCAGGGTTTTTGTTTATTTTTAAATCCATCGAGTAACAGTAACCTACCTATGATGGTGCGGATTGAGTCGCCGCTCGCCGCTCGCCGCCGACATCGCCAGCAGATCCTAATACAAATAAAATCAGCGAGTTATTTTATCAGACATACACGTTGCACTTGCTGCCACCTGTGCTCCCCTGTGCGGTGAGACGCGACGGATATCGTGCGGCGACCGCGACACACGCGATTAATCACATCCTAAACGAATTAATTTGTGCCCGCGCCCGCGCCGAGGTGGGATTACTCCCATCCACCCAGCCGTTAAACTAGTAATGAATGAATCTACCGATGATTTGTTAGGGCACAGCTCTGCGGCATTGGCAGCAGCCGCCAGACATATCTCCGCTTAGTACTACGTACGCCTCGAGTCTCGCGATCCGCACTCTGGTTTCTCTTGTAGGTACTTATTGATCAGTCGGTCGCTCGCTATACATCGGCAATAGAATATATAAGCGGTTTCATATAGTTTGAGTTCTTATTGAACGAGATGAAGATAATGCTCTGAGAATTGTTATAAGAAGCGTGGTTCGGTGTGCAGTCAATCACCGCATCGCGCTCGTTGGATATGGACCGACGATGCGCCTCTGTCGACTGCAAGTGAGCAGTCGGTAGAAGCGCTGCGCACTCGGCTGATTGCTCAATAATTACGGAGCTGCCCGCGCGGTGCGTCAGCGACTTCGCGAGCGCGATCAGCAGACGGTACAAATGCCGCTTCAGACTACTACTATATCTGACTGTTATTTTGGTATTCTCTACAAATCATTGGATGGTCGACGTGATCATAGATCATACGGTTAGTTGATACTGACTGTAGCACTCAAGAGAAACTATACATTTTCTTTTGTGGTATAACCTATGGTATGGAAATAAAGTATACCCGGTGATAAACTCGGTGACTCGTTGTCAGGCAGTTTCTCGCAATTGCAATGATTAGGCATAGTTTCCCTGCGCGTCGCGTTGCGCTGACCGCTCCTAATCCAATGTTGATATTCTCCGGGTGGTCGAGATTACAGCTCATTAGCGTTCGCGTTTCGAAAGTGGATGTGTAGAAGTGCATCTATTGGCGAGCGCGAGGTCAACGACCGGAAGTGAATCGCGATGTCATCGCTGTCGCACGCGTCTATCGATGTCAGCGCTCTGATGTGCAGTCCTATCTGTGTCAGTGTGAGCTTTCATTCTTCGTTTTCTCGACTGTTTCCCAGCGAGACATGTAATGAGCCCAAACATTTTATCTCCGATTATTTTCTAGAGTAATTTAACGTGTGCACGCCGCGCCGCCCGCACCGCCGCGCCGTGTTACCTAGATGAGATAGATCTAGTAGGTATCTACGCTACACTATTTTATTGTAATGGTACCGTCAGTGGCGGATTTACCAGCAGGCTGAGTAGGCTTGAGCCTAGAGCGGCAGATTTTAGGGGCGGCAAATTTAGGAACGATTTTTTTTTAAGATTTCTGTAAGGCGGGTCTGATGTTTTGCAGAAAGAAGCCTACAAGGCCTCTTTCCTACGACTTTTCCCTGTTCCCTTTCATTGTACATTCAAGCAACGGTACCACAAACTTCTATATTCTATGGTAAAACACCCAGTTCGCGGCTCTCCACTAATATACCTACCTATTACATAACCCCTTATAGTACATGATTGAGCTTTGATTAGCTCAGAAATATACCCAAAAAAAAATAACCTGTGCAATTTCAACTAAGTTGTTGTATTGAAGGGCGGCAAAAATTGTACAGCCTATACTTGGGAAATGTGTAAATCCACCACTGGGTACCGTACCGTCCAGTATTGACTAACAAATAAACATGAATAGCCATAATGTGCCAAATGAGAGTATCTACTAACTCTCAGATTATACAAACAAACAGATAGAGCGCGCCGAACGAGCGAGTGAAGCCACACAAGCGAATACAAATTTAAAAGCGAATACAATCTCGCGGCAGTGCTAAAGATAGCGTCGTACTGCTTGAACGACATTAGACATTAGACATTGATTTATTCAAACTTTAGGATCCCTAGGAACGCTTAGTGACGTCATGTTACAAATAAATGCAAACATAAAAACAAAAAGTGAAAGATGCAGCTGTATAGGGACTTTGTCAACTATTATAAATATAAAAAAAACCTTAAAAAATAATTAAAATTAGAGCGGCTGTAAAAGGCCTTGTCCAATAAAATACAAATTTTGCAGCTGTACAGGGCTTTGTCAAAACTAAAACTATTAATTCCAAATTTCTGAGTCTAAGAGAAAGTCATTGATGTTATAATATGCTTTTTTCGTAAAGTGATTTTTTATGTATTTCTTGAATGCATTTTCATTCAATTCTATGACATGTTTGGGTAATTTATTATAAAACCGCACCGCATGGCCAACAAAGCTTTTGTTAGATTTTTGTAATCTAAAGGTAGTGTTTATTAATTTGTCCTTATTACGTGTGTTGTAACTGTGCTCATCACAACGCTTTTTATAAAGTGTGATATTTTTGCGAGTGTACATTATGCTCTCATAAATATACAACGAAGGTAGGGGTATTACATATATTAATATTTTTAAAAACCTCTCTGAGGGAATCTCTATATTTTAGATTATATATAGCCCGAATGGCCCGTTTCTGGAGGATGAAGATTGCATTGCTGTCAGCACCAGCACCCCATAATAAAATTCCGTTGCTCATAAGGCTATGAAAATACGCAAAATATACAAGTCTAGCAGTAGATACATCCGTCAGTTTTCTAACCTCTCGAATTGCATAAACTGCTGAACTCAGCTTATCTCCTAGTTTAGCAATATGAGGTCCCCACTGTAGCTTACTATCTAATATGATTCCCAAAAATTTTGTGGAATCCACAGGTTTAATTGTATCATCCATTAATTTTATCTTTATTGGTACATGATATACATTAGGCAGAGTAAACTTAATAAAATTTGTTTTTGTAGGATTCAGCACCAGGTTATTTACAGAAAACCATTTTGAAATCATGGCTAGAACATTATTGACTTCGCCTAAGTCCAAGATCCCTCTTTTAGTTTTAAAAAGTAAGGATGTATCATCAGCAAACAATACAACTTCGCCTTTCGTTTGCTTTTGTATCATACAGGGCAAGTCATTAATATATACTAGGAACAAGAAAGGACCCAGTATAGATCCCTGTGGAACCCCCAGCTCTACTATTGAACCCGAAGATTTCACATTTGAGACTGCAACCCTTTGGCTTCTATTTGAAAGATAGGATGTGATTAGGCTTAAGGCTTTATCCGTTACACCATAGTGTTTGAGTTTCATAACAAGGGTGGCATGATGAACGCAATCAAACGCTTTAGATAGGTCGCAAAATATCCCTAAAGCGTCATGTGACTCGTCCAATGCCCTAAGTACGTAAGAAATTAAGGTCGTCCCAGCATTGAGAGTAGATAGTCCTTTTGTAAAGCCAAACTGGCGTTCGTGAAGCAATTTGTTTAAGTTAAAGTGAACCAGCAGTTGACTAAGGATCATTTTCTCAAATATTTTGCTCAAAGCCGGCAAAATAGATATAGGCCTATAATTTGATGGATCTTCTTTGCAACCCGATTTAAAAAGAGGTATGACTTTACTTTGTTTCATAAGACTAGGGAATATGCCTTTGTCAATGCACGAGTTAAAAACAATGGCTAGAAAAGGAGCTATTTGATATATAACACCGCTTAGCACCTTAACTGATAGCACCCACAGATCTTCTGTTTTTTTTACTTTTATGGTCTTGAATGCTTTAATAACAGTTTGTGATGTTTCGTAAGGAAAAGTGAAGAGTGAAGGCGATGCTGGCACATCTACTATATAAAAATAAGTCGGGTTTTCCTTCCTGACGCTATAACTCCGGAACGCACGAACCGATTTCCACGGTTTTGCATTCGTTGGAAAGGTCTCGGGCTCCGTGAGGTTTATAGCAAAGAAAATTCAGGAAAAATTCAAAAGAAAAGCGGGAAAATCTTTTTTCACATACAGCGCCATCTCTGATACATAGCATGTACTACAAACCAATATTTGATAAAACAATATGGCGCCGGTGCGTGATACATTGTTTGACAGATACAGCGCCATCTCTGATACATAGCATGTACTACAAACCAATATTTGATAAAACAATATGGCGCCGGTGCGTGATACATTGTTTGACAGCTACTCATTGTTCTCTGCTCAGTTAATTTCATGTGACAAACCGGTATTGTGTTCACTGTGAAATTGTGAAAAAAAAGTAAAAAAAATAAGTTATTCGTTTCCTAACATATCAATTGGAAACCATCAAATCAATCACGTGTATTGTGCAAATTTTTATTGAATTTCAACAGCAGGCATTTGTCTTTAAGGTGGTAAGTTGAACTGTGTAAATTATTTGGATCGTGCATTTGAGGCTAAATTCACCACTTTGTCCATAGTCCAAAATGCCTAGAGGACGACGTGCGAACATCGGCCGCCGCACAAGACATGCAAGCCAGCAACAAGTGTATTCACAGAACTTAAGCGAAGAAAGACAAAATATAATAAGAGAAAATGCCCGATTGAGACAACGCGTGAGCACACGAAGATCATTGGCATCATACAATCGCTTGGCATTCCAATATGATCCCACTGCGAACTACAGTGATGATGAAAATTTAGATATTGGACCAATGACGACTATATGCCGATATTGCAATGCATTAAAGTTTAAAAGAGAAACGGCTGGATTGTGCTGCGCAAGTGGAAAAGTCAAACTGGATCCATTACTTACACCACCACAGCCACTGAAACCATTGTTAGATGGAAGTGATCCCGATTCCAGCCATTTTCTTCAACACATCCTTGAATACAATAACTGCTTTCGCATGACTTCCTTTGGAGCTAATATCATTCGAGAAGGCGGCTTCATGCCGACTTGCAAGGTAAAAGATACAACACACATAACCAATCACTCACACCAAGACAATGAATTGCAACACATAACAACTACTTATACAGCACACACTACACCATCACACGATCAGAAGTTACACCGTATTCTTCAACAAATGATTGTTTGCAATTACAGATACAAGGACAAATATATCATTTGCATGGTTCAATGGTGCCAACACCAGATGAACCGCATCAATTTCTTCAAATATATTTCATTTCGTCGACGGTGGATCAGCTGAATGTGTGCGGTGCAATATACAGGGAACACAACAGTTAAAGAGACGAATTATTGCACAGTTGCAAGCATTTTTTCACGCTAATAATGCTGTGGTTAATATTATGTTCAAAACAGCATTGGAACGAATGCCATCGGATACGCACAAATTTGTCATAAGAGCGGATTGTACCCCAACAGGTGAACATGTGCGAAGATTCAATGCACCCACCGTTAATGATATTGCTGCAATTATTGTTGGTGATCCAACTAAATCGCGAGACATTGTCGTTCAGCGAAGAAGCAATATCATGCATCGTGTAAACGAGACACATCGTTTGTACGATGCGTTACAATATCCAATCATTTATTGGCGAGGGCAAGACGGATACGACATCACGTTGAAGATGGTCGATCCAATTACAGGTACAATATTCACACAGTAATTATTGCTATTATTTCTTTCCATTAACAATTCATTTAATTTTGCATTTTCAGGCGTATCAACGAATAAAAATCTAAGCGCAATGAATTACTATGCGTATCGTATGATGATTCGTACACATGAGGAAAATGTCATTCTGAAGTGCCGTCGGCTATTCCAGCAATTCGCTGTCGACATGTATGTCAAAGTCGAGACCGAACGATTAGCGTTCATCCGATTCAATCAGGCAAAGCTACGATCTGAGGACTATATACACTTGCGTGATGCTATTCATTCAGATGGTGATGTTCAGAATATTGGACGTCTGACGATTCTCCCATCATCTTATATCGGAAGCCCACGCCACATGCACGAATACGCTCAAGACGCTATGACGTACGTGCAAAATTATGGAACTCCGGATTTATTTATTACGTTCACATGCAATCCGAAGTGGACGGAAATTGAACGTGAGTTAGAACCGGGCCAAAAACCGCAAGATCGCCATGACATAATCGCCAGAGTATTTCAGCAAAAACTCAAGGTTATGATGGATGTGCTTACTAAGTATCGAGTTTTTGGTGACACACGTTGTTATATGTACTCGGTGGAATGGCAGAAGCGTGGACTACCGCATGCTCATATCCTAATTTGGTTGCTGAACAAATTACATTCAAATGAAGTGGATGACATCATATCAGCTGAAATTCCTGATCCAGTCACTGATCCCCATCTACACGACATTGTGACGACACAGATGGTGCATGGACCGTGCGGTGCATTAAATCCATTATCGCCTTGCATGGCTGATGGAAAGTGCACAAAACGATATCCGCGACCGTTAGTTGCTGAAACAGTCACAGGGAACGATGGATATCCAGTTTATCGTCGGCGTTTAAAAGAAGATAATGGTCGAACTATCAAAGTTAAAGTTCAAAATCAAGAGATTGAGATCGGAAATGAATTCAATGTACCATATTGCCCGCTGCTATCACGAATTTTCGAAACACATGCAAACGTTGAGAGTTGTCATTCGGCCAAATCAATCAAATATTTGTGCAAGTACGTAACAAAAGGCAGCGACATGGCTGTGTTTGGTATTGCGTCGGAAAATGCGAATGACGAAATCAGCAACTTCCAAATGGGCAGATACGTCAGTACTAATGAAGCACTGTGGCGATTATTGTCATTTCAAATTCATGAAAGATATCCCACAGTTGTACATTTAGCAGTGCATTTGGAAAATGGCCAAAGAGTTTACTTCACTGAGGCTAATGCGGCACAACGAGCTGAGAGACCACCATCGACAACATTGACTAGCTTCTTTGCAATGTGTGAAGCAGATCCATTCGCAGCGACGCTGATGTACGTTGAAATGCCCAAGTATTACACTTGGAATCAATCAACAAAGAAATTACAACGTCGCAAACAAGGAACCCCAGTTCCAGATTGGCCACAGGTGTTTTCCACTGATGCACTAGGTCGCATGTATACTGTTCATCCTAGAAATGATGAATGTTTTTATTTGCGACTGCTGTTGGTAAATGTATGTGGACCAAAATCATTTGCGCATTTGAAAACTGTGAATGGCCACCAATGCCAAACATATCGAGAAGCATGTCAACTATTGGGTTTGCTGGAGAACGATTCTCATTGGGATTTAACACTTGCGGATTCAGTTGTTTCATCAAATGCGTACCAAATACGAACGCTGTTCGCAATTATCATCACCACATGTTTTCCTTCACAACCAATTCAGTTATGGGACAAATACAAAGACGACATATGTGAAGATATCTTGCATCGCTTGCGCATTCAAACGAATAATCCTGACATCCAAATAACCGATGAAATCTATAATGAAGGATTGATTCTGATTGAGGATCAATGCTTGACTATTGCAAACAAGCTACTGATTGAAGTAGGAATGATTGCGCCAAATCGATCGATGCACGATGCATTCAACCAAGAATTAAATCGAGAGCTGCAATACAATGTTGATACATTGCAGGAATTCGTTTGAAATAATGTGCCGTTGCTGAACGAACAGCAAAAACAAGTATACGAAACATTAATGCAAGCGGTGGACAATAATACTGGTGGTCTATTCTTTCTGGACGCACCTGGAGGAACAGGGAAAACATTTGTCATTTCATTGATTTTGGCCACTATTCGATCAAGATGTGACATAGCTTTGGCGTTAGCTTCATCTGGAATTGCGGCGACTCTTCTAGATGGCGGTCGTACTGCACATTCTGCGCTTAAGTTGCCACTCAATTTAAACACAATTGATACTCCAACATGCAATATTTCCCGATCCAGTGCAATGGGAAAATTGTTGATGCAATGCAAGCTCATTGTTTGGGATGAGTGCACAATGGCACATAAGAAATCACTTGAAGCACTTAACTTCACACTGAAGGATCTTCGGTGAAATAACAACATCTTTGGCGGCTTGATGATATTGTTGGCAGGCGATTTCAGGCAGACGTTGCCAGTAATTCCCCGTGGATCGCCTGCAGATGAATTGAATGCTTGCCTGAAGGCATCACCTTTATGGAAAAACGTAAAAACATTATCGCTAACCACTACTATGAGAGTTCAACTTCAAAATGATCAAAATGCTGCACAATTTTCCAAACAATTGTTAGCTGTTGGAAATGGAAAAGTCCCAGTTGATGTGACATCTGGATTAATTACTCTTACCAATGACTTTTGCCGATTTGTAGACTCTCAATTAGCTCTTATTGAAAATGTTTTCCCAAACATTAGTGAGAATTATCAGAATTATGCTTGGTTAAGTCAAAGAGCAATTCTTGCCGCAAAGAATAATGATGTACACGCACTGAATTTCACCATTCAATCAAAAATTGCTGGCGATTTGGTGACATACAAATCCGTTGATTCCATAACAAATCCCGATGATGTAGTAAATTATCCAACGGAGTTTTTGAACTCCCTGGAGTTACCAGGATTTCCACCACATAACTTGCAACTCAAAGTTGGTACAGTTATTATGATATTGCGTAATTTGAATCCACCGCGACTTTGCAACGGTATTCGACTTTCGGTAAAAAGACTTATGCCGAATTTGATTGAGGCAACCATTATCAACGGAAAGTACGCAGGTGAAAATGTATGTATTCCTCGAATACCAATGATTCCGACTGATCTTCCGTTTGACTTCAAACATTGCAATTTCCAGTTCGCCTTGCGTTCGCAATCACAATTAACAAGTCGCAAGGCCAATCGCTTAGTGTTTGCAGGATAAATTTAGAAAATCATTGTTTTTCACATGGCCAGTTATACGTTGCGTGTTCACGAGTTGGGAAACCATCAGCTTTGTTTATGACCAAAAAACAAAAAATGTGGTTTACCAAAGAGCACTTCAATAAAACGGATAATTTGCGGACACGTATAACGCTTCGATACAGTATTTACTTTGGATTCACTTTCATTTACTTAGAGAAGTTCAACTAAATAACACTTCATTTTTGTAATCGAAATGAATTCATTACTGTTGTGAAATGAAATAAAATTTTTCCTTTTCAAATATGAAACACAAAAAAATTTTTCTTCTTCTTTTAATCACCAAACGAAATGTTACGTAAAACGAAGCTATCTGGTGGCGAAACGGAGTTCGCCGGGTTTGCTAGTTATCTCTTAAAAAAGATTTGCTTTCTAATAAAGATCTGTTTAAATTTTTCGTAAGCTGGATTGGTATATCTATAAAAAACTTTTCAAAACTGTTAGCTATGTCCAGTTTGTCATGCATTACCTTATTGTTAACTCTAAGACTTTCTAAATATTTTTTAGTTTCAATCTTACCAGTTTGTTTTTTAATAATATCCCATGTGGTTTTTATTTTATTATCTGATTTAGATATTCTTTCTTTAATAAACAATGACTTAGCATGTCTGCAAACTCTTTTAAACATATTTGAATAACTCTTAACGTGATCTAAAAAAGTAGTATCAAGAGTGTATTTCTTTCTTGCATATAGCCCGTAGAGGGTCTTCCTGCTTATAATTATACCCTTGGTAGCCCAGTCAGCAAATTTAGGTTTCATATTTATTTTTACCTCAGTGTTCTCGAATATTAAATTAAATTCGGTACACACAGTATAAAACAATGCATCAAATAATTTATTTGGATTATTATCGTCAAATGTCATGTTATCTAATTTATCCTTAACAGAATTTTGGAATGACTCAATGCGTTTTTGTGTAATTGGCCTAGTGATTATTTTATTTTCAATCACACTCTTAGGACCATAAATGACTACTGACTGTCCCCTGTGGTCTGAACGTAGATTGTCAATTAATTTATCATCTGAGTAATCGCAATTCAAGAATATATTGTCTAAACATTTAGCAGATGTAAGGGTTATTCGCGTGGGTTCATTAAATAACGCGCGCATATTAAATGACTTACATAAAAGAATAAAACGCTTTTGTTCAGTGGAGTTGACTAGTAAATCTATGTTGAAATCTCCACACATTATTAAACTTTTATTTTTACTTGTAGCTTTGCTCATTGCCTCTTCTAGAGTAATGAAAAAGATTTCAAAACTTGCTGATGGTGGACTACAGTCCACCATCAGCAAGTTTGATGTGACACTCTAGTTCGGCACAAGCAATCTCACAATGACGTTCTACCGAAAGGCATACTATGTCTCTTCTTTCTCTGGCTTTCATTTCTTTATTTATTAATATAATGCAACCTCCACCACCTGCCGTCTTTCTATTAAAGTCACTGATTTTATTTAAACTGTCTAAAGAAAAGGATATAGAATCAGACTTTAAAAAGTCTCTGTGAAGCAAATAATGTCAAAGAAGTTATCTTTTACGAACAGCTCTATTTCAAGTAGTTTACCCAATAATCTATTTATGTTTTGGTGCATAAACCTAATTTTGTAATCAGACTTACTATCGATCGAATTGCAAGGAGGAGCCTGGACGTCACGAGTGATTCATTATTTTCTGTCAAAAATGACGTCTTGCTTGTGTTATTAAACAGTGTAAAAGTTGTTCCCAAAAACAAAAAAAAGTGGATGGAATATCATTTCACAAGTAACTATAAATTATTTAATTGATTTTATTATTTATTCACCCAATAATTAAACGGTTGTCTCGAAACACAAAACCTCGACATTAGTTCGAATGTGTTGCCAGTTTTCGGCAAAATGTTTTCCCTTCAATTGTGGAAACTACCTGTTGATCTAGGCGTTAGCTAGCCTGACTGTTAAATGTACGGACGTGGGTTCGATTCCCACGCGTAATCTCACGCCTAAATTGTTATTCCGAATTTGTATGTATTTCTATATTAAGTTATTACCGTTTACTGTGATTCGGTGATTAATATCTTATGCGGGATTTTAAATATAATTGTATATGTATAACAATTTAGTTCCGTATGTATATATGTAATGTATTTACATTACATATACATATACACATATATAATAAATGATATATATAGAGAAGTAATAGCGATCCGCCCTCGCTTCGCTTCGGGAAAAATATCCTACTAGAACATTTTACCGGGATAAAAATATTCTATATGTTAATCCAGATCATATTCAATATGTGCAAAATTTCACAGAGTGAATCTGGTGAAGTTGTTGATAGAAAAGTATTTAATGGTGCGATTGCACTATCTAGCAAAATTAGAAACTAATTCTCGACATGTAGAAGCCAAACGGCAATATTACAAGAAATTAGTGCAAAATTAAGGTGGTTAATTTTTTTGGCAATATAATTAATTATGATTTTAATAAATATTTTGGATTCATATGTATGTTTTTTTTATCAGTCTAATGAAATGCATATACTATATAATAATATATAATACTATATATATATATATATATATATATATATAAACACCTCTTTGCCCACTTAGTTGATCCAGCCACGACCCCGTACATTGCTGACTCCGCCTTTTGCACCGAATAACTTGAATCCAGTTGCGTATTTCTCGGGCGAAATGG
The DNA here is from genome assembly GCA_963924445.1 of Philereme transversata. Lineage (NCBI taxonomy): Eukaryota > Metazoa > Arthropoda > Insecta > Lepidoptera > Geometridae > Philereme > Philereme transversata. The sequence continues at coordinate 39,278 of OZ004343.1, read as the reverse complement.
CAACGTAGCATTCTATTATGCGATGTTGCCAAATGTATTCGTCGATAGTACCTATAATCGATATATATTTTTTCAACAATTTCATGCAATAGTGGATCCGTAACGGCTAATTTTTTTAAACGCACGATGACTTTTTGGCTCTGAATATATTTCAAAAATCAATTACTTGTGTTGATCCATTTATATACTCGTACTTCCAGTAATACTTGTTTTGATCCGAATAGGTACCGATACCGTAACGGTCGATCAATTATGAATTTGTTATACCTAATCCAGATATTTTATATTCGCAATGCTCCATACATTGTAAGATCCGCCTCGGTGGTAACGGTGGAGGCACCGTACACCGCACCCCGCGCCCTTTAGACCTGGTCTCTGCTGCGCCGTTTTGTATCTCAATTTGAATGTGCTTGTTGAACTGTGCGAACGTCGACATTATTTTAAAGTGTTCATTTGAATTTGTTTTTGAATGAAAAACGAATGAAGATCAAGGTATGTGTTTTACATTTAGTCTAGGTACTAACTTAAGCGATTTTTTCTATCTGAAGTCCTTAATAATCCTTAATAGTCCTTAGATAAACGTCAATTACGAAAATCTTTGTGAGGTGCGAAAATTATGATTATTATAAATGAATAACGTACTTAATAATAAAATTAACATGTAAAGCTTTGACATTACATGCGTTAGCGCTGAATATGGCTGTACCTACACAAATACTGTACCTACACCTTGTTTGTTACCCATATTACGCAATAAATACAATTTGATTTGATTTGAGGTTACAATTGCACATATTATACTTTTAGATCGCAAACGAAGTGGTGATGTTGCCGAAGCAGAGCTTCAATATTATCTTAACCGAAAGACAGACGATATTCCACCACAAGTTCTGGAAATTCTGGACAAAAAACAAAAACAAGCTATATCAGATTTAGACATTTTCCAAATTCCGGTAAACGAGGTAGGTCTGTACCCGTGCTACTGACAAAAGTGATATGAAGAAATATTGATGCGCTAATAGCTTGTCGATCAATTCTGAAAATTTCGTCCGATTACTTGTTTGCACGTACACTCACGGATAAACCATTTGATGGAGGGAGATGTCTTAATAGAATAAAAAACATGTGCAACTTAAAATAACCGGAAATGTTGACCTCGACTGGATTGAGACACCATATTGCCACGATTTCTCAAGTTCATGGCAAAACTGACGATAAATATACCCAACATTTAGCTACATTTCTCGGTCATGATATGTAAGTGCATGCCAGTAACTATCGATTACCCATACAACCTATTCAAAGGGGACTTGTTGGCAGCAGACTTTTAGAAATTGAAAATCATTCAATAAACAAAGCAAATCCTATAGAAAAAGAGTCTCAAAGTGAAATAACTAATTCATATGTTAACGAAATTGAGAAAAGAAATAATGAAACTGACAGTGACACAGATAGCAAAGAAAATAAAACCAGTAAATGTGATTATATTAAGGACAAAAAAATCAAAACTTTCAAAAAGAAAGAAAAACAAATAGAAGCAGAAATAAACGATTATATAATTGAAGATAATGAAAGCAACAACAGTATAATCAATGAAGACAATAATAAAGAGAATGATCACCAAAATAAAAGCGCTATATGTGAAGAAAGAAGTGAGAAAATAAGAAACAATAAGAAGAGTAAGTATGTTAAAGAAAAACAACTAAAGAGAAAAACAAGAAAGACAAAAAAATACTTACCGATAAAAAAGTTACTGAACAAAAGGGCAAAGAAATAATAAACAAACTAACAATTGACGAAACCAAAAAAAATATGATAAGTGACCAAAAAAGTGCTCCAAAGCAGGTGCAGTCATCGGATACCGAAAGTTCTATTGACATTGCACTCAAACGTACAAAGTATTTAAAAAAGAAAAAAGAAATACTTACCGATAAATTCGATGATGGATCTGATGAAGAAATACCTGTACTAAAACCAATAAGACGAAAGAAAACTCATAAAAAGTGGAGTAGCGATGAGGTTGAAGCAGTAATGCGACATCTAAAACAATTTATAAAAATTTAAAAAAATCCAGGAAACGCCTTATGCGAACAAGTATTGCGCAAAGAGCCAATTCTGCATAAACGAACTTGGATGCAAATTAATACTTATATCAACAATATTTACAAAAAGAATTTAAAATAAAAATATAAAATCCAAGAACTGCCTCTTTGCGCAATATTTCCTTTGAATTAAAGACAAGTGTACAATTTCATTTTATTGGGCTTCACGGAAAGGTTTGTTTTAGTTGAATAGAGCTCGAAATACTCAAGATAACAATTATTTTTAGTTTTTTATTAATGCTAGCCACAATTCTTGTTTCTCTTTTTTTATTTCAAATAAAATACCTACTGGGTCTGTCTATTGGTATATGTCATATCTCGTCGTTCATCTCGTAGGGCGTATGTAGGCACGGACATTTAGTTCCGGCATTTGTTCTGTTAAAAAAATATTTCTATATTTTTGTTAAAACTCAGACAAGAAAAAATTAATAAGACTGCATTGAATTTAATATTGTGTTAAAATATAAGAGAAACAATGGTTTATTTATATAAGTGTTATATTTTAAGTAACAATGTTTTCCGATGTAACCGTTTGTTTTTTGAAATACATAAATACATTTTCTTATAATTAATACCACTGCACCAACACTCCGATCGTGCAAAAAATATTAGATGTTTCATTAATTTTTAATGAAAATGATGGATGAATAACAGTGAAATAGCTGAAGTTTTACTATTTTAGGGTTGATTAGATATTATGAAAAGCTCCTTTCGTCTAGCATCTACTTACATTTATGAGATGATTATGAATGACTCTTTGCGAGTTACCATTGTCTTTTTTCTATTGTAAACATCAACACTACAATAATTACTTTATTATTTTTCGAAAACGAAAATAAAATCTCTTTCGATCAACATAAAGTTTTTTATTGGAAATCAACAAAATAAACACAAGCACTTTCATGCCTACAGATGAGTGAAGCGACTGCTTATTCAGTCGCTCCACTCATTTATTATTTTCATTAATTTATACCCATTTGTCTAAGCCATTGTACACTTGTGATGCAAAATAAACGTTTTTCTATTCTATTTTTTTTTCTTTATAGGTACTGCGTAGTCGTCGTATGCTGTTCATTATTTCACTCCTTTGTAATTGTTGGTTCTTCATTAATTCTAGTTCATTGTAACCGCTGCGTCGTCGTCCGCTGTTTCACTATTTGCTGCACTCCCCTGTAACCGCTGCGTCCTCGCCTGGTGATTCAATATTTGCTGCACTCCCCTGTAACCGCTGCTTCGTCGTCCGCTGATTCACTATTTGCTGCACTCCACTGTAACCGCTGCATCGTCGTCCGGTGATTCACTATTTGCTGCACTCCGCTGTAACCTCTGCGTTGTCGTCCGCTGATTCACTATTTGCTGCACTCCACTGTAACCGCTGCGTCGTCGTCCAATGATTCACTATTTGCTGCACTCCACTGTAATCGCTGCGTCGTCGTCCTCTGTTTCATTTTTTGCTGCACTCCACTGTAACCGCTGCGTCGTCGTCCGCTGATTCAGTATTTGCTGCACTCCGCTGTAACCGCTGCGTTGTCGTCCACTGGTTCACCACTTACTTTACTCTTCTGTAGCTGTTGCGTTGTTATTCAGTGTATCATGTCGTTCAGAGAATGACAATACAACAGCAAGTGGAGAGGAGAGATAAGTAAACCAATGGAGGACGATGCAGCGACTACAGCAAAGTGCTGTGAGTGAAGAACAACCGAATGGCAAAGCAACAGCTACTACGGAGTGGAGCAAGTGAAAAAGCAGTACATGACAACGCAACAGCTAAAGCGGAGTGGAGTGAGTGATGAACCAGTTTTCACTCGTTGCACTTCGCTGTAGTCGTTATTTTGTCCCTTAGTTTCCCAATCGCTCCATTCACAGCAGACACCAGAGGATGGTGACGCAATAACCCTGTGGTTATTGCGTCACCATCCTCTGGTTCTTTTCTCATGGCATTTTCTGTAAACGATGCGTCTTCCACTGGTAATTCGCTCGCTGCACTCCACTCTAGTCGATCGCTGCCTCGTATACAAGTATACAGTAACGTTGTTACAAAAGGAAAGAGTCCCGTCCAAAAAATAACAAGTATTGAGGTTTGATCTGGAGTCACGTTACTCCAGACTGATTTCTTGTGAGTTTTCCTTTTTTTAAGACAAGATTCTCTACTACTTTGAGGAGAATTTGAAATACTAGCTAGGCATTATTAAGTTACTGTAGCCAGTACTATAGTAGCCCAAACGTGCCAATGAGGAAGCCCATGCACCATTTGCCCTTGGCAAATGGTGCGCCCTGATTGGCCCATTTGAATTGGATCAACAACTGCTCTTACGCCAAAAAGGTAGATTGTATAAAAATCCCTTAATTATTATTATTACTGATCGTGACACTTGTGGCTCCGAACGGAGCTACATAATTTATGGTCAGCTGGCATTGGGATTGGCAAAGGGATATCTATATATATATATATATACTATATAATAATTACTACAGAAAAAACTAAAGTATTATTATAAAGTCAATTTTTCCAAAAAGTCTTATTGTAATTTTTCAAATTCTAATAACAGTCCGGAGTCAGGAATATATCCTGCGTTGTTGGCTAGTCTCTTGCGAGATGGCCGCCGTAGCCGTAATTCGGCCAGGAGGACATTAAAGTCCCTGTAAACCTCAATAAACACCGGACGAACCGCTAGTTATAAAAATCTTCACATATTATTTCTTCTGTAACTTTACAATGCGCTTACAATGGTACATGAAATAGTTAAGTGTTTAATAAACTAGTTAATTAAACAATTGTTCAATCCTAATACTCACACAAATTTGTATTCAATTAGTAACAAATTCATGTATCCAAATAAAATTTTAGAACCTGTTGTCGTAAAAGGACATTAAAAAAAATACAGGGAGTTTTTTTCTTTTTCTGGTATCATTACACGCACACTGATGCACGTGTCTCTACAGAGCTATTTCTAATCGCCACGCACACATGAATGATAAGTGGCGTCATACTGTTTGTTGCGTACACTCTATCTGTTTCTTTGTATAATCTGAGTACTAACTATATAATTGATCGAGCGAAGCGAGATCTCCAAATCAACTTGGGCAAATCGGCGTTGTATGTATGTATGTATATATGTTTGTTTGTCCGAGGATAACTTTCGAAGCGTTTATCCGATCATCGTGAAATTTGGTATATAGGTAGGTAGTGATGGCACAATTTTGGGGGGGTTGTTGAGATACTGGGGTTCAACAGGCGTAAAAAAAAATGAGAATATAAGGTCAAGTGGAAGTCAAATGAAAGGTCTTCATTAGTAAATTTCAACCCAGTTTTCATTTTTAGTTTAATCCTTGTAGTTTTTGAGTTATTAGCAATAATAAAAACAAAACTTTGACAAAATTCACAGGGTACACCAGTGACCCCACAGTGTTGTAATTTGGTATGCGTGTAGCTTTAGTGACACAAATATAGGCAAAAGTCTGAAATCCAGAATAACTGCATTTTGTTCTCCAAAAACCCACTTCATATGCACTCCCGTTACCTGTAATTTGAATGAAACTGTATGGCAAGTTATTTGGTTATTTATTTCGTGGCACTATTTTGATGGTCAAGATTACAATTTTTATTTATTTTATTGGAGACTCGCGAGATTTCAGTTCGGGACGAACCACTAGTTCATTTAATTCGAAACAACAAACAGTTACACTATAGACATTAGGTAAGGATATCTACAGATATTTTGCTTATTTACCGCGAAGTTGGAAAGCGTCGTTGAGCGCCGAGCGGCCAGTGTCGAGCGGCCAGTGCCCAGTGCCCAGCAGTGCTGCTCGTCCTGAACAGCAGTCGCATGTCGCGCGCGATGGTCGCCTTCAATAACATCCTCAATGCGTGTGTACGGATCTCAAGACATTGAGAACCTACGAGTATGTCTGGAGGTACGAGTACATAGCCGTTTAGCCTCGTCATTTGGTCGTCTCGCTCCGCGCACCCGTCACACTCGATTTATTCAATAATTGAGTACAATGTAAAACTTGTAGGTACGTCGGAGTACGTGCAGATAACGGGCGCGCACTCAACTCACGCGCCTTTCGGGGAATCGCACGCGCTGTGCCGCTTTCGTGCGCGTTTGTGGGCCAACACTCGCACAGTAATGCGAGCGCTCTAGGCTCTAACTCCCTGACATACAACTCGAGTACAACTGCAGCGCCTTGCGGGGTGCACGTTAATACCTAAGCTAGATACTAGTGGTTCGCACCGAACTGAGATCTCGCAAGTCTCCCAAAACACCAAAAAAATACTTTTAGGGCGACTCGCGCAACGATGCCTAAACGTATTTAGTGGCTCAAATTCGTAAAATTTAAACGTTTAGTCGCTAAATACGTTTCGTTTATAGTCCAATTTTGTTTTTTTTTTTACCTCTCTTGAACCCCAGTATCCCAACAACCCCCCCACATTTTTAGCTCATTTAGTCACACGAAAATTGTGCCATCACCAATACACCTACACCAATATACCAAATTTCACGATGATCGGATAAACGATTCGAAAGTTATCCTCGGACAAACAAACATACATGCATACAACGCCGATTTGCCCAAGTTGATTTAGAGATTTCTTTTTTTTTTATTCATTAAAATCACAAGGATCACTTTGAAACGTCAAATTTACTGGCTGTTCCTTCGCGACCAAGCCAGAAAAGAAAGGCAAGAAACAAGGCTGGTTGTTTTTTTAATGAACCTTTTACAATACATAATACAGAAAATAAATTAAGTCTAAATTGTAACATTTTGAACGAGTTGGAGCAATTTCAATCCCAAGCTTCTCTATCATCTAAATAATCCGATATTTTATAGTAGGCTCTTTTATAAAGATTTAGATTAATTAAGTACGTTTTTAAATTTATTAATTGTCAATTTTTGTACATCCCTTGGGAGTTTGTTATAAAAGCGTACACCTTGCCCTTTAAACGATTTACTAACTTTATGGAGTCTACAAGTGGCAACAGCGAGTTTATCTTTATTTCTAGTATTAAAATTATGATTATCGCTATTTTTCTTAAAAAAATTAATATTCTTGTGAACATACATTAGATTTTCATAGATGTAGTGACAAGGGAATGTCATAATCTCGCTTCGCTCGATCATTTATCTTATCTATAGCCTAGATGTAAGACCTTTTTTTTTTGGTTTAAAAGTCATGTTGAAAGTCAAAATTAATTTATTCATTAAAATCACAAGGATCACTTTGAAACGTCAAATTTACTGGCTGTTCCTCCGCGACTAAGCCACGAAAGAAAGGTAAAGAAATAAGGCTAGTTATTCTTTTTAATGATCCTTTTACAAAAAATAACAAGTCGTCTAGGCTGTGCTGCGCGTGCGCACTGTGCGAGACGTGTACTGTACATGTACTCTGTGTGTGCGCAGGAGCTATACGCGCGGCCGACGTTCCTGAGCGCCGCGCCGGAGGACCCCGACTCGGAGCTATTCGCGACCCGGTCAGTACTCCACATGTATACCACTTACCTTACCTTCTACTTACCTATAACTTCCTAACATATGTTTAGCCGACAAGACACGGGAGGAGCAGAAGGTGCATTGCAACCACAAAAATAAAATACTTTTAAACTAAAATTAAACCGAAACTAAAAAAGAAGCTAGGAGCTGGGTTACAATTAAGTACAAAAAAGATTCATTTTATTTTTGCTTTTCTGTTTACTTTTTCGTGGGAATAATTTTTGTGATAAAGTTTTATCCGTTTATCCGGGGGCGTAAGGGGGCCCACATAACATCTCTCGAGCCCCAAGTCATCCTCACCTGCAAGCGGTGCGCCCTGCTAATCAACAAACGAGGCTCTGACGAACCACCCGCCAACACGCAATTGGATCAGCGTGGCGGGTTATGGTCCAAACCCCCTTGTATCATGGAAAGTAACACACAATTGCCCCAAGTGCCCGGGAATTCCAGCAGTTGTGCTGTTGTCGACGGTCGACGGACCGACTCTGGAATTGGGGGCCAGGTGAATCTCCGGGCGGGATTCTCTAACCGTCAAACGACTACGGCTTCGTTTATAAAGGACTCCGAGATGCTTAACGTACTAACTTACAACGTCTGCACTCTTATGCAAGAAGAACGTTTAGTGGAACTGGAAAATGCTTTAAAAGACATCAGCTGGGACATAATTGGTTTGTCAGAGGTTAGGCGGTTGGGAGAGCAAACAATAGAAAGGGACAACAATGTATTTTTCCACTTCGGGGAGACACAGGGACTCTACGGTGTAGGATTTCTCGTGGCCAAGAAGTGGAAAAATAACATTATGGAATTTAAAGGATACTCAGAGCGAATAGCGCTACTAAAATTTAGATTGACACACAACAAGACTTTGTCTATTATTCAAACTTATGCGCCTACTTCGATGCATCCCAACGAAAACGTAGAGGACTTTTACGATCTATTGAATAGGGCATGCCACGAAAACCGTTGCACCTATAACATCGTGTTGGGAGATTTTAATGCAAAGATCGGAGTCAGACAAGAAACGGATAATGGTAATATTGTAGGCCCATATGGTCTAGGAATTCGCAACGAGAGAGGTATTCGATTGATACACTTTGCCTTCGGCCAAAAAATGTTTATTGCTAACTCTTATTTTACAAAAAACCCCAAAGACGTTGGACGTGGGTAGCTCCCAACCCAAGTATTAAAAATGAAATAGATTACGTACTTTGTTCAGAAAGGCACATAATCAAAGATGTAGGCGTAATAAACCAAATTAAATTTAGCTCAGATCACAGACCAGTTCGTGCCAAATTTACGTTTAACTTTAGTGTTCTTCGTGCTTCTTTGTTTACCAAAAATAAAATTAAAAAAATATCAAAAACTTCACTTCTGACTAATAAAAATCAATTTAATTTGGATCTCTCTAATTACTTTAGCCTTCTAAAACAAGATGAGACTGATACTATAGATAAACAGTACAACGATATTATAGCGGGAATACGCTGTACTAGTAAGAAAATAAAAAACAAAAAGGGTAGAAATAATTTTAAGTTAACTAGTAGCACATTAAAATTAATTGAGACAAGATCCGAAACCGAAATTAGAACACAAAAATACAGTCTACTTGATAGGCAAGTCAAACGTAGTATTAGGAAGGATCTGCGACAACACAACTGTTACCTTATTGAAGAAGCGCTCGAAAAAAACAGATCGCTTAGAGTAGCTAAGCAGGGAATATCTCCAGGGAGATCCTGGATCAACAACTTGCTGGATGACAAAGGTGTTAAGCATACTAACCGAGATAACTTAATAGATATATGTACTAAGTTTTACAATAAACTCTACTCTGATCCGACTAAGAACATCCTAGATCCGGAAGATGCTTGTCCTGATACCATCCCCTACATCACTGGTCTTGAAGTTCATAAATCTCTTAAAAGCTTGAAATACAACAGGAGTCCTGGAGATGATGGTGTTACGACTGAAGCATTGAAAATAGGTTCACCCACCCTCTTACCCCATATTACTAACCTATTTAACAAAATACTCTTAACAGGTAAACTTCCCTCCTAAATGTGCCACTCAAACATCATTCTCCTGCATAAAAAGGGATCAAAATCGGACATCAGTAACTATACGCCGATAAGTCTGGTTTCCCACTTGTATAAAGCATTTATCAAGATTATTTTGGCTCGAATAGAACAAACGCTCGATAAACATCAGCCACCAGAGCAAGCAGGATTCCGGCCAAACTATTCCACCACTGACCACCTCCATACCCTAAACCAAATTTTAGAAAAATACCTAGAGTTCAACATCCCCTTATACATAGCATTTGTTGACTATACAAAAGCTTTTGATAGTCTGTCACACTCATCCATATTCTCAGCCTTAAGTAATCAAGAAATAGAAAAGACATATATAGACCTTCTAAAATACATTTATAACAACAGCACAGCCACCATCAAGCTAGATAATTGCGGACCATCTTTTAAAATCGAAAAAGGTGTAAAACAGGGTGATCCTCTATAGTCTAAGCTTTTCACAAGTACGCTTGAGGAATTTTTTAAAAAGTTGGCAATTTCCTGGAACATGAGAGGGATCAGCATCGGTGACAAAAGACTCACAAACTTACGTTTTGCTGACGACATCGTTCTCTTCGCTCCATCCGCACAAGAACTTCAACAAATGCTCCAAGACCTGAGCACAGCAAGTCTTGAGGTGGGACTGGCCATGAATAGATCAAAGACTCAAGTCATGACCAAAAGTATAAAACGTAGGGTCGAAGTCGATGGGCAGGTCATACAATATGTCGATGAGTATATTTACCTGGGCCAGCTAGTCCCCTTCCAAAACCGCCAAGACACAGAAATCAATCGTCGCATTGAAAACGCTTGGAGGAGCTACTGGTCCATGAAGCAGCTTATGAAGGGTTCCCTTCCACTGACACTGAAGCGAAAACTCATCGACATGTGTATCCTGCCCATATTGACCTACGGAGCTCAGACTTGCTCCTTGACAGAAGCACAAAAGTCCCAACTCAAGATTTGCCAGAGAGCGATGGAGAGAAGCATCCTTGGAGTGAAGCGAATCGATCGAGTCAGAAATACCGACCTACGAGCCAAAACCGGCATAGCCGATGTAGGCATTAAGACCGCCCGCTTAAAATGGGATTGGGCAGGCCATGTGGTTCGAATGCATCCAGAACGATGGGCGAATCTAGTCACCCAGTGGATACCGAACGGACGACGCAGCCGTGGTAGGCCCAGAAAAAGATGGAGAGACGACCTGGATGCATTCAAACCAGATTGGTCAGATTTGACTGTGGATCGTGATGGATGGAGGGGAGATGGGGAGACCTTTGCCCAGCAGTGGGACAATATAGGTTAGTAAAAAAAAAAAGTTTTATGAACTCTAGTAATCGGCATATTTCCATATTTTTGCCGCTTATTTACTCAGTGGCAATAAGGTTTCTGTATTGAAACTTTAGTTTTACTATTCAAATTTTTATTATTTCGTCAGGAGATGTTTTCTTCCCACGTCTTCTTGAAATCTTGCACATCAGTGCTCTTTTTGCCGTCTGATAGATACAAAAGTATTTTAAATAAAAAATCAGCAACAACATTATTACAAAACCTACATTATCGTTTAAGCACGTGCAGAGTAAAATAGAATAATTCATTAAATTTTCATAAACAAATAAAAACATAAAAAAACAAACATGGGTTTATAGTACATTATGGTATACCTAAGTGTGTAATGTTGTGATTACTGCTGAGGCGCCATTGAGACCCGAGGACGATAATCATCAACACACACGTGTTTTATACGACGTTTTTAAACACACTTGTGAAGAAAATACTAAAAAATCATGTTATTTAGTAGATAAAAAGTTTATTTAGAGAAACAATTAGTAAATGTGCAGTTAGTAAAATTATAATTAACTGTTTTTGATGGCATAGCGGTCTCCTCAGATAGAGTATTTAATGAAATACTTTCATGTTCTATTGTTATTTGAGATGGTTCATTATTCGTGTAGGTAGGTGAAATCCAATCATTGGATGTACTTGGTGTTTCGCCAGTAGGACGTGCCTCAGAATCAAGTCTAATTCTTTTTGAGATTTTTGCACAAATTTCCTTCTTGTTTCGTATGGAATCTTCCACGTATGATTCTGCTATATTGCTAGATCGCCATCCACCATGACGCTTCAAAGTCATTAATTATATCATTCATAATATAGCTCCTGAATTAGCCAGCAATGTAGCTGAAGTTCTTCTGAAACTATGTCCAGTGTAGCTCTCAGCATCTGCTAAACTTAAAAACTTAGCGATTTCTTTAGGCATAGAACCAAATTTGTTTATACGTATAGGTTAACAGGTACATTTACCATTTTGGTAATTTAGAAAGAAATGGTCATTTTTTGCTTTTGGTAAACGCAAACTTTCATACTTCTTAACAATTTCATAGAATGGACCGTGTATAGTGAATCTCTCATCTATTGTATGAGGAGATGATCTAATAGGTTGGGGAAAAAGTATTTTCGCATTGTACTAGTATGTATGAACTTGTAAAAAAATCTCTCTGGCTATACTATTTGTATCTGACTGGTTTTGGTATCATTCAAAGTTTAAATTTTAAAGAAGATAATTCCAAATTCAAATTAGGAAAATGTGTGATTTTTATTTGTTTTTCGTACTGTAAAGATGAGTGAATCTAATGAAGAAATTCGATACATTTTAAAATTTTACTACAAAAAAGGTAAAAATGCAACGCAAGCCGCGAAAAAAATTTGAGATGTTTATGGACCTAGTGCAGTGTCTGTGAGAGTAGCACAAATTTGGTTTAAGCGTTTTCAATCCGGAAATTTTGATGTCAAAGATGCACGTCGCTCTGGTCGCCCTATTACGGATAAAATTGATGCAATTTTTGAAAAAACGGAGCAAGGTCGGCATATCAGTAGTTACGACGTAGCTGAAGAACTGGGAATTGACCACAAAACAGTTTTGGTGCATTTGAAAACAACTGGGTACACAAAAAATCTCGATATTTGGATACCCCACGAGCTCACTGAAAGATACCTAATGAAGCGTATACTCATTTGTGATTCTTTATTACGACGTAATGAAACCGTACTATTTTTTAAGAAGCTGATAACTGGAGATGAAAAGTGGATCACGTACGACAAAAACGTACGAAAAAGGTCGTGGTCAAAGGCCGGTCAGGCTTCACAGACTGTGGCGAAACCCGGGTTAACTTGCAACAAGGTGATGCTGTGTGTGTGGTGGGATTGGAAGGGCATTATTCATTATTAGCTGTTACCACCAGGCAGGACCATCGATTCTGAACTCTACTGCGAACAACTGATGAGATTAAAACAAGAAGTTGAGAGAAAGCGGCCGGAATTAATCAACAGAAGGGGTGTGGTTTTTCATTATGATAACGCTAGACCTCACACATCTTTAGTCACTCAGCAAAAATTAAGAAAGTTTGGCTGGGAGGTGTTAATGCATCCACCGTATAGTCCTGACCTTGCACCTTCAGATTTCCACCTGTTTCGGTCTCTTCAGAATTCCTTAGGCAGTGTCAGGTTAACATCACGAGAGGACTGCCAAAACCACTTGTCGCGGTATTTTGATCAGAAGCCCCAAAGTTTCTATAGCAATGGGATCATTTCCCTACCTACAAGATGGCAAAAAGTTATCGAACAAAATGGTACCTATATACTTTAGTTAAATGTAAATAAACTATATTAAAAAATGTTTTGAATTTTCTTAAAAAATGCGAAGAAACTTTCCCCAACCAATAGATAAATTGTAAGTTGACATACTATCATGACGCTAGATGACAATAGCTGTTGGATGAAGTGACGTGGAGATTGTACAAAATGATTTAACGTCTATGGGAAGAGTTCCGCTACTCGCCGGTAGGGGGTCGACTGACTAGCAAATTGTCTATGGGAAGAGTTCCACTGCTCACCGGTAGGGGATCGACAGACTATTAAGTTGTCTATGGAATAGATTTCACTACACGCCATTATGGGTATGCAAGTAGAAGGCAATATCGTGGAGGTTGGTGTGAAGCTGGATAGAACGGAATCTTGTCTATGCTATCATAAATTCGGGGGGGGGGGGGGGGGATTAATATGAAACTTCGTGATATTACAAAATAATAATATTATTAATAAAAAATAATTGATTGTGTATTTTTTCTATGAATTACGTGAAGCCATTTGTTTACTTTTGAATAAATTTAGTGTGTGTATAAAATAATGTATTATCTTTGGAGATAGTTTTCACTACTCGCCGCTAGAGGTCGCAGACGGGGGTTCGATGGCGGAAGAACGGGGGAAGGAACGGAACGCCTTAAATACGACGGAGAGGCTACGCTCGCTCTCTTTAATCCTCCGTCGTCCGAGACACGTTCTCGGAGACCCCGATGACGAAATCACCTCTGCTAATGCGGAAGGTGAGTCATCTATATCAGACAGAGCAAACACTTCACAGAAACACCGACCTCGCCGGCGAGGTCGACGAGTCCCTTCAGTCGCCGGTTATACGAGGTACAGACATGTACCCGGGCGTTTCTCTCCTATCCCCATCCCGGCAACAGCCCAAGCCGAGGTTCGTACCTAAGTGGTGCCCTTGCGCTAGTTGCCTATAAAACTTACTGGGCTGAGCGCCATCTGCGCTCGCCAAAAGTTCGGTTAAGCTGTCACGGCCTCAGAGGCCAACAGCGAGATTAGTCCATAAAAAATAAATAAAAAGCTCGCTCTCTTTAAATCCTCCGTCGTCCGAGACACGTTCTCGGAGACCCGGATGACGAAATCGCCTCCGCTAACGCGGAAGCGAAATCTGAGTCATCTACAGGGTTACAGGAAAAATCGTGCTAGATCCGTTAAGGGCGTGGAGTACCCATCATTTCTGACTTATTTCACTATGAAACACCCTACCCTAAACTTAACCCTTTTCGAGATATTCGACTTTTAATTTTTTTATTGAAAATTGCCGATTTTTAGGCTAGTAAATTTATTTTTGTTTATTTTGTGTATCTTATTATTATTATTATTGCATTTTTACATGTGTAATAAGATGCTTTAGGACGTCAATCATTAAAATAGTGCATAAGTTAATTGAATAGACCGTAGTAGACAAGTGAAAGTTAAGAAATAAAAAAAAATATTAGAAAGTTTATTTTTCTCTAAGGGATATCTGAAAAAAATATTATGGCAATGGTTCGGCAGATGTTTTTTAAAATATCTACGTTTCATCAGCTATCTAACGAGGTATAACAATCTAGGGTTTGTATTACATTTCGTGGAAAAAAAGTAGTTGGGACGCTCCAGGTAGCAGTTTTAACGGTCCCGCGCCTATTGTCCTTCAAGTTAAGACGCACCGTGCGAGCGAGACAAGTGACGATTTATGTAAGTGCGAATGAAAGAAAAAATGTGTAGAGACCGGTTAGGGCTGGAATACAACAGGGGGTACAACAGTTTTGGTTGTCAGTCTGCTTTTGTGCTTCGTACATAGTAGATGTGATATCGTTTTGCTCTTTTTCTCGACTTGGCTGTGATTCTGGACTATTTCTTCTGATTTGTGACTACTGTGCTTGTTAACCGGGCTCTGATTTGTACCTGTGATACGGAAGTGTTGAAGATGACGTCCTACACACCTGAGGAATATGCTGATATGCTTATTTGTTACGGATACTGCGATTGTGTGTCTGCGCAAGCTCGCAACGAATACATAACTCGCTACCCCAGTCGTCGAGTGCCGGATGTGGCCGTTTTTGACAGAGTCTATCGAAGACTTCGAGAAACTGGCTCTGTTTTGAGACGAAATACAGACATGGGAAGACCGCGAATTGATGACGAAGAACAGGACAATGAGATAGTGCAACGCTTTCGAGCGGATCCGACTACTTCCACTAATATTGTTGCCCGTGATCTGGGACTTTCGCAATGGAGAGTGTGGTTTACAGTGCATACTGCTGGCCTATACCCGTACCATTACACGCCGGTACACGTTATTGAAGAAGGAGACCCCGCGAGAAGATTGGACTTTTGCAGATTTATGCTAAATGCTGACGTAGAAGACCCAGATTTTCTAAGAAATATCTTGTGGACGGATGAGTCCAAATTTGATAAAGATGGCATAACTAACTATCACAACGCCCATTACTGGACCCCAAAAGAGCTAAGGAATCCCAATAAGAAAAGAGTGAAGGGGTCCCAACGAAGATTCAGCGTGAATGTGTGGATGGGCATTATCTCCAATCATTTGATTGGACCTTACTTTCTCCCGGATAATCTAAATGGGGAAAGCTACGAAAATTTCCTGAGAGCAGACTTAAGTGATTTGCTGGATGATCTGCCACTCAACCTGGTCAGGGACATGTGGTTCCAACACGATGGCTGCCCTGCCCATTTCAGGAGAAGTGTCAGAGACTGGCTGGACACAAATTATCCAAACAAATGGATAGGACGAGGTGGACCGTTGCCATGGCCAGCAAGAAGTCCGGACCTAACCCCCATGGATTTTCACGTGTGGGGGTGCATGAAAAGTCTTGTGTACAGCGAGCCGAATCCAGTTTCGTCTGTGGAAGACTTACGAGAAAGGATTGTGGATGCAGCCAATAAAATGAGGACCACGTTAACCACTGGAGTAGTAAAGACTGGTCTCCGTAGAAGGATGCGACAATGTATCAGAAATAGAGGCGGCCATGTTGAACATGAACTGTAGAATAAGAAAAAGTTGTGTGAAAATCTTTAATAAATGACATTTCATGCTTACCTATTATTTTATTTTACTTTTTAGGGCTAAGTATAAATTTTCTTCTCCACTGTCGCCTATAAAACTAAATTTTTTTCAATGCATTTGAATAAAACCCTAGATTATTATACCTCGTTAGATAGCTGATGAAACGTAGATATTTTAAAAAACATCTGCCGAACAATTGCCATAATATTTTTTTAGATATCCCTTAGAGAAAAATAAACTTTCTAATATTTTTTTTTTTATTTCTTTACTTTCACTTGTCTACTACGGTCTATTCAATTAACTTATGCACTATTTTAATGATAGACGTCCTAAAGCATCTTATTACACATGTAAAAATGCAATAATAATAATAATAAGATACACAAAATAAACAAAAATAAATTTAGTAGCCTAAAAATCGGCAATTTTCAATAAAAAAATTAAAAGTCGAATATCTCGAAAAGGGTTAAGTTTAGGGTAGGGTGTTTCATAGTGAAATAAGTCAGAAATGATGGGTACTCCACGCCCGTAACGGATCCAGCACGATTTTTCCTGTAACCCTGTATATCAGACAGAGCAAACGCTTCACAGAAACACCGACCTCGCCGGCGAGGTCGACGAGTCCCTTCAGTCGCCGCCTATACGAGGTACAGACATGTACCCGGGCGTTTCTCTCCTATCCCCACCCCGGCAACTGCCCAAGCCGAGGCTCGTACCTAAGTGGTGCCCTTGCGCTAGTTACCTAAATAACTTACTGGGCTAAGCGCCATCTGCGCTCGCCAAAAGTTCGGTTAAGCTGTCACGGCCTCAGAGGCCAACAGCGAGTTTAGTCCATTCGAAAAAAAAAGCTCGCGCTCTTTTCTCGGGATCTTCTCGTCGGGGACATTGCTCGTGGGCTCTTGGGTCGCGCTCTTTGCTCGTGGGCTCTTATCTCGGGTCTTTTTCCTCGTGCCTCTTCTCTCACTAGCAGCCTTCTTGGACACACAGAAAATACCAAGGTACGTGCTTGTTAATTTTTACAATTGCGAGAATGACAGCGGCTATTGATGTACCTACATACTTTACTGACGGAATTCCATAGCTAAACGTAGAGTTAATGAACTGCCGTCAAACAATTAATCATACTTCACATCAGTCACAGAACCGAATGAACGGAATGGGAATAATATTCATCAAAATATACAAGTTTGTACTATGAGGATAGAAATCACAGACACGTTTATTAAAACTTATCATTATTAATAAGACAATAAATTTCATTATGCTGTACAGTGTTATCATTTAATTATACTTTACGGGAAATCCCCGATCAATTTCATGAGTATTGCGATCTTGTAAATGTATTTCTATCACACATACTTACGAAATTGACAAAATTACTAAATTCTACGAAGGCGTTTTGATCTAGATACTAAAAAATCATAAGTTACGCTCGTAATCTACTAGGAAAGTAGAAATCTACCAAAAGTGGTCATTAGCATCATAATAGTCCGTGCAATTAATAATGAACGAGTCTCTCATATAAAAACAAAGCAAAATGCTGCCGCGTAAACACATAGGTACTTATACAGCTACATTAGTTTACCAACGAACTGAGTCAAAAGATTTAAATTCAACCTAACCACAAAAGCATATTAATAAAGTCACAAATCCTTTATATATTACTATCATTCGTCTCAAAAAACGAGCAAAGTATTAAATTACACCTGTCAGAAATGAAAAGATTTCTAGCAGTCGTTTTCGACAAAGCGACAACGCTTTGTCGAAAACGAAGTTTTGTACCCAGCCAAGATCCTCTTTGCGTATCGAACGTTAATTCCATTTATCTGTTCGTCAGCTCTATGTTTTGGCTATGCCCTTCGTTAGCAAACGTTAAATTCCCGTCAGTGGAAGGCCGCCATCTTAGATATGCGCATGCGGTTTGACGCGCGTCTTTATTCACAGCGCCATCTGTATTACCATGTCTGAACCATCGCGTAGTTCACTTAAGTAAGTAGAGTAAATCCATATCTGTGTGTTACTTGGTTCCACCGTTCGTTACTAGGTGGCGCTGTCATCAACAGTTATGAAAAGTTTGTTAAATTGTGAAAGTAAAGACAAATAAGTTATATTATAAACTTTCGTAATAAAGCACTAACAAAGATAACAAAATAAATAAAAATAATTATATTTCTTTACAAAAAATACCATTTAACCGAGAAGATACAACGCAATACAGAAAACTTAACTTGAAGATTGAGCTCAGCTGATAATAAATCGCCATTTTGTTTTGTTATCTACAGGGTTCTGGCGTTCGCTTGGTTCTTAGCAAGAAAATCGACGACAGAGCGATAATGCTTGTCGAAAGTGTAACATGGCTACGCATTTGTATGAAAGTAATCGTTCGACACAGTTGATTCGTTTGATGTAAATAGTTGCCGATGGGTCACGTGATATTTTCATGGCATTGTGTCAATCCCATACATTTGAATTCCACAATAGATTCGACAACTGACGTTTTCGCCTCTCAAAATTGTCATTTGGCTACGGATTTGTATGAAAGTAATCCTTTGACACCGCCGAATCGTTTGATGGAATAGATTGTTATTTACCTTGGCAGCTTATGTTCGGTGTCGATAGACCACGTAGTAAATTTGTAGCATGTGTCAATCCCATACATTTTCGGACTTATCGATTAGCGTCATCGTTAATCGACTGTAACTTGGCTAAGCCCCCTGGGCTTAATTATAAACAGATGCATGAAAAAGGTCTGTTTTCTATTCTACGTAGCCAAGGAAATGAAATTCCGTTAAGATCCATCAGCATTGTTATTGGAAAGGGACTAGAAACATGAATTGAAGTAATATTCATGGTCAAACTACACCTGTCCAACATACTATGAATAGAAATGTAGAACTCTTGACACGCTAAGAAGAAGAAGATTAAAGAAGAACTTGGTAAAAATCAGCTGATTTCAGTTAAAGCTCTGTTTATCGGCTGATTTAGGTCAAAGGCCTTAAGTCAAACGTTCGTTCAGTTTGGCGGAATGCACTCGGCAGATGGCGCGTGGAGCTGGGGCCGCTGGGTGACGCGCACGTGTGCTGCGCGGCGGCCGCGCTGGCGCGCACACCGAGCCTGCTGGCGCGCGTGGCGCCGCAGCAGCGCCCGCATCCCGCGCGCAGATATAAGTAGGTACAGATATAAATAGTTAGGGTCTCGTTCAGTTTAGCGCGATGTACTCGGCAGATGGCGCGTGGAGTTGTAGTAACAACAGCTACGTTGCCGACATGGTGCTGCTGGCTTAGTAATTGAATAAACTTTCAATTACTAACAAATTATGTCTGAACAAAATATATTGAATTGAATATACCTACCTACTTTAAGTACTACTACCTACCTAAGTTCATTACTACATATTTTTCACGATTGTTGATAAACGTGTTCTTATCTGATTGTGTTTCTGAATTGATTCTATGTATACGTGAAAACCTATAGCTGGCTTTCTGTTGGTACTGTAGTACTGTGTGTTGTATGTTGTTTAATCTCGACGAACGGGTGCAGGTTCCGGTTCTGGGTGTGGGGCGTGTGGCGCGAGGTGAGCGTGGACGACCGGCTGCCGTGCCGCGGCGGGCGCGTGCTAGGCGCGCGCGGTGGCGTCACTGGCGACGTGGCGCTGCCGCTGCTCGAGAAGGCGTACGCCAAGCTGCATGGCTCATACCGCGTGCTGCGCGCCGGCAGCGCCGCACGCGCGCTGCAGGATCTGAGCGGCGGCGTGGTGCAGGCGTTGCCGCTGGCCTGCACGCCGCGCGCGCTGCTGGCGCGCGTGCTGCACTCCGCGATGCCGCGCTCCACGCTGGTGGTGGGCGTGTGCGCGGCGCGGCGTGCGCACGCCGTGTCGGGGCTGGCGCGCGTGCGTTCGCGCGACGAGCCGCTCGTGCACCTGCGCGCGCTCACCGCTGCGCCACCGCCCGCCGCTGTGCGCGCCGCCGCCGCCGCGCTGCCGCCCGCCGACCGCGAGCTGTTGGAGGCGCGCGCGCCCGCGTCCGGCGACTACTGGTGAGTGTGAGCCGGTCGGACGCGAGTCGCGCTCTTTGCCCTGCTCTCACGGTGGCGCCGCGCCTGTTTCAGGATGTCGCTGAGCGAGCTGTACGCCGGCGGCGGCATAAAGAGCGTACACCTGGTGCACGTGGGGCCGGACGACTGGCTGGCGGAGCCGGCGCTGCGCGGCAAGCGGCCGTGGCGCGCCGTGGTGGCGCGGCGACGCTGGCGCGGCGGGTATAATGCGGGTGGGCCGCCGGGCGCGCCTTGCGCCGACGCCAACCCGCAGTTCCACGTGAGCGTGCCGCGCGACGAGGCACAGCCGGCGCGCCGCTGCCACTGTGTGGTGTCGCTCACGCAGCGCTATTCACCGGGGCGCGACGCGCTGGTCAGTGTGGGGTTCGGCGTGTACGCGCTGGGCGCGGACGGCGCGCGGCGCGCACTGGACGCGCCACGCGCGGTGGCGGCGCGCGAGGTGGTCACGTTCCTGGCGCTGCCGGCGGGGCGGTACCTGGTGGTGCCGCACACGCAGCGCGCGCACACCGACCACGCCTTCCTGCTGCGCATACTCACCGACGAGCGCACCGACGTCTGGTGAGTCTACCGAATACTGATCTCTCGCTAGGCAGGAGCATCCTAACAAGCTTCTCGAGCAAGTGAAGTTACTGATTGTTTGGCGTATATATCGTACGCAGAGTGGATAATTCACATAATAATCAAATAATATAAGAATAATTTTGACAAAAGTTCGGAGGCATGTGCAATCGGGTTGGTAAAGGGCAAGGTGTACGCTTTTATAACAAACTCCCAAGTGATATACTACTATAGATATAGTATAGTAAACACCATGCCCATGACATTTGCAGTATAGAGTTCGCGTTCATGAGGTTGAAAAACTGATACTACAGATGGATACGTTTTATTTATAACCGCTTTGTTAAAACTTTTTATTGTTCACTTCGCATTTTGTTTTATTGTTGTTTAGTTGAAAACCTATTTGTTTGGTGTACCTACACTATGCGTGGGTAGGTTTTGAGGTTTCCTGGCTTGGGATCGTCTGTGTCTTGGAAGAGCTGGCTTTTAAAATGATATACGAATTTTGTTGATAATTTAATTATAAAGACAAGTTGACAGTTTGGCAGATTTTGCGTAATGAGAGAGCGAAGCAAAGGTCGTATGGCTTTTAGACAAAGGTGCGTGTTCCCTCCAAAGCGCCATTCGTGTTGCTTAGCTCCACCGTTGGTTAATGGGTGGCGCCGTCATCAACACTATTATTGACATTTTTTTTTATTGTGTTTCATATTTTTTTTTATTGTGCTTTTAGCGATAAGGCCGCCCATTGTACCTATTGTTTAAGAGTGTATTTTCTTATAAATGATTGTATTTAAATGGTGTGCAATAAAGGAATTATCTATCTATCTATCTATTACATATATATAACAACGACATTAACTGGCCGCCTCGTTGCCCAGATCTATCCCCAATGGATTTTTTCTATGGGGATACCTCAAGAGTATAGTTTATAACACCAACCCAGTGACTCTTGAAGAATTAAAGGATCGTATTCGCGCAGAAATGCGTATCATTTCATCAAGCACGTGTCAGGCTGTCATCGAAAATTTCCACACGCGATTGCAGCAATGCCAGAATAATGAAGGATCGCATATGGATGACGTTATTTTTAAAAAATAAATTGCCATTTTGTCTAGTTTCGAAAACAATAAACAGTTTTTACCTTTGGCTATTAGTTTATTTTTAATCTGTATTATAGGAAACGAGGTCTTTGAACGAATGCCTTTGACAAGTCCAAAAAAGAAAGCCAGAATGTCCATTTTTATGTGTTGTTCATTATTCTGACACCATTTCAATTTGCTTTTAAAAGTTTTACGTGTTTCCAGCATACTAATGTAATACTGCCCACTTGTGGGCTTTCCTTATTGTAACCAAGCCTGAAAGGCAAAACGGGCCTCCCCATGAGCACGCTTGACGTGTTTGTTCCACCCTACTACGTGGGCTCGCCTCTTCCCTTTGCTATTACCAAAGCTCACAATAGCAGCATGTCTAAGAAAGTCAACAATATGGCTATACATACTAGAAATCATGTTTTTATGTTTAACATCGGTACATATTTTTTCACAATATTGATTGAAATCTGCTGGAAAATCTATATCCTTCAGTAATGAATTACGTATTCTGTTATATTCAATAATTTGAGAGTCTTCTCTATGCACGCATACAATCTTACTATTATAACATACATTTTTATTAGTGACCCATTTGGGTTTCAATAAACTAATGTTAGAGTGTACAGCAAGTGGGAAATGATCTGACCAGTATTCGTCATGATAAACCCTTACATCAGTAACCGTCTCCCACGCCGCCTGTGTCACTACACAATGGTCAAGCCAGGCAGCGCCTACAACCATGCACATCACTAATATATGTACATATAAGAAATATCCAGTCTTGGTCACAACAAAAGTCTAAAAGTTGTTTACCAAAGCTTTCCCCAGGATGGGCGTTAAAGTCCCCAAGAACGTCCACGGATTCCGCATCCACACTCTCAATAACGGCACTGATTTCACTTAGACATTCTGTAAATTCTACTGAATTATCTACACAGTCAGTAGGCATGCACACTGAGAAGACGAGAAGCGACCTTTCATCTGAAAGTGATATTTTTATAGCCGCTTGACGCACATTGTTACAATTGATAACAGCAACATCCGCAAACACACTTTTTCTCCAGAGAATGGCCACACCACCGTATGGCCTCCCGCGCAGTACTCCCACAGATGTATCTATAGCTGATGTCCCAGTGTAGCTGAAGTGATCGTTGATGGTTCCCAGAAAGGAGGTGTCATGGGGTATCAGCCAAGTTTCTTGTAGTGCAACAATATCAGGTTTCTCACATAGCGACCTGATGCAGGCAATAGATCGGGTCACTGACCTACAATTGAAACTCATAAATATGCAATCTTTATCCATACTAATTATTTATTTCTTAAATTCAATCTCTTATTTTTACCAGGCCTGGTATTCTGTCTACTTGTGAAATCAATGTAATGACGAAAAGAAATACCGTGAGGCCACAGCTTGGAATCCACAAAAATACTCTAGTTTTTGTTTAGGAACGACTATTTTAAAGGAATTATACTCTTTCTCTCTCTTCATAATAACTTGTTCTATTGTTATTTCTAAACCAGTCTTATTGAGCAAGTAAGTATTGATGTCGGCAATAAACAGAGGAATTTTAATATCTGCGGATTTGAATTTAGCATCCGGTTCAGTGATAGCTCTCCTCCCTTAAAGCCTGTGAATCGGTTCCGCAGTCTCCTCCTCTGTACAGCTTCCATTCTTCACTAGGCTCCTCATATTTCCACTCCCCACCTTGCTTTGCTATTTCTACAAAAGACTTTTGAGTTGAAGTCTCAGGCTTTTTGTCATTTTACTACCTTCACAAGTTTTTAGTGCATTGGTTATCAGTGCAGCGTCATTGACCGACCGATTAGGCAACTGAGTAGCACAGCTGATTTGTGGATGTACGAAAGACATACTAGGTTCTGCGCATACGTGCGATAAGGACGGCCGCGTCGCTAGCGGCAGTTGGGCTTGTAACGGCTGCTGTGATGATTCACATTGTATACCGTTTGTGGGGGTATTAGCTGATTTCGAGCTATTTTCCGGCGAAAAACATCCCTCAGGGGATAATGCTGTAAGCCCATAGGACCAGTTTCTTGGTCAAAACTCTTCATGAGACAAGCCCCGCGCTTTGTGTTTATTTTACTCACACTAAACACTGAGGCTGGTTTTTGTGACAATTTTACGCTTTGATGTAAGTACTGATGGAATTGAACAATAAACATTTTGCTGCTTCAATTTCTTTCGGCAAAAATGTATCGACGCACAATCTTACAATTCCTTCTTCATCCATTACATCTGCCTTATTTTGGATAAAGGTCAACACCTCACTGATCGCAATCTTGCAATGATTGCACTTGATCACGTTACAAGACATTTTTTCTGACTCTTTACACACTGTATTTTCACTCATTATGGCTCACATCGACCGTACGCATTGACGTACGAGCGCGGACTGATTAAAGGATGGACTAAAGATGTGTGAGGTCTAGCGTTATCATGATGAAAAACCACACCCCTTCTGTTGATTAATTCCGGCCGCTTTCTCTCAACTTCTTGCTTTAATCTCATCAGTTATTCGCAGTATAGTTCAGAATCGATGGTCCTGCCTGGTGGTAACAGCTCATAATGAATAATGCCATTCCAATCCCACCACACACACAGCATCACCTTGTTGCGAGTTAACCCGGGTTTTGCCACAGTCTGTGAAGCCTGACCGGCCTTTGACCACGACTTTTTTCGCATGTTCTTGTCGTACGTGATCCACTTTTCATCACCAGTTATCAGCTTCTTCAAAAATGATTCGGTATCATTACGTCGTAATAAAGAATCACAAATGAGTACACGGTTCATTAGGTTTCTTTCAGTGAGCTCGTGGGGTACCCAAATATCGAGCTTTTTTGTGTACCCAGTTTTTTTCAAATGCACCAAAACTGTTTTGTGGTCAATTCCCAGTTCTTCAGCTACGTCGTAACTATTGATATGCCGATCTTACTCCACTTTTTAAAAAATGGCATCAATTTTATCCGTAATAGGGCGTCCAGAGCGACGACGTGCATCTTTGACATCAAAATTTCCGGATTGAAAACGCTTAAACCAAATTTGTGCTACTCTCACAGACACTGCACTAGGTCCATAAACATCGCAAATTTTTTTCGCGACTTGCTTTGCATTTTTACCTTTTTTGTAGTAAAATTTTAAAATATATCGAATTTTTTCATTAGATTCACTCATCTTTACAGTACGAAAAACAAATAAAAATCACACATTTTCCTAATTTGAATTTGGAATTATCTTCTTTAAAATTTAAACTTTAAATGATACCAAAACCAGCCAGATACAAATAGTATAGCCAAAGAGATTTTATTACAAGTTCATACATACTATAATGCGAAAAGACTTTTCCCCAACCTATTAGATCATCTCCTCATACAATAGGTCTTCATTCTACGAAAGGTCTTCATTGGTAAATTTCGACCCCGTTTTTGCTTTTTTTAAAGTTTTGTAGTTTTTAAGATATTAGCCATAATATAAACTGAACTTTGACAAAATTCACAGGGTACACCAGTGATGCCACAATGCTGAAATTTGGTATGCGTGTAGCTTTAGTGACACAAATATAGGCAAAAGTCTGAAATCCAGAATAACTGCAATTTCTGTCCCAAAAAACAATAACCAAATAACATGAACTCCCGTTACCTGTATTTTGAATTAAACTGTAGGTCAAGTTATTTGGTTAGCATTTCGTGGCACTATTTTGATAGTCAACGATTACAAATAATAATTTTTTGTTTTTATGGGAGACTCGCGAGTTCTCAGTTCGGGGCGGACCACTAGTTTAGATTATAGAGAGGCTTGGGATTGCTCCAACTCGGTCATACACTTGAGAGCAATAAAATCGCACATCCGCACATTTTTACTTAAAAGTTAATTTTTTTTTTATTTGGAGCTTACAGCAAATTAAAATCAAATTAAATTAAAGTGCATAATCTAGGCATTCGCAGAACTGATAAAGGGTTGACATTTACCTTTAAAAACAACTCATTAGCAACAAAACAATAGACCCCCTTATGTCGCTCGATCCAGGTAAGGCCGGCGGCGGGATTTATCGCAGGTATAAAAGAGTGCATATTGAGGGAATGGTCATCATTTGCATACCAACGTACAGTGTGAAAGGTTCTCTATTGATATTGGGTTCAAACGGAACACGAAAATGGATACTACACCAGAAGTAGCCGCTCAAGTGGTTGCCCTTGTTGAATCGGGGCTTAAGCAAAGTCAAGTGGCTCGACAATTGAGTTTGAGCCGATTTACCGTTCGGCGTGTATACCAGAGGTATCAAGAGACTGGTGGCTACCAACGGCGACAAGGATCGGGCCGTCCCCGTGCTACAACAGAGCGTGATAACCGCTTTCTTATAACGACATCTTTAAGAAATCGTCGTTTGAACGCAGTTCAACTGGGCCAACGACTTCAAGAAGTTCGTGAAGTAGAAGTTAGCCGGTGGACAGTCAGAAGACGATTGAGAGAAGGTGGCCTGACTGCACACAGGCCAGCAAACGGGCCGAAATTGACCCCAGCCCACCGAGAAGCCCGCCTTCAGTTCGCTCGAGACCATTTGAATTGGACCGAAGAGCAGTGGAGTGCAGTCCTGTTCTCTGATGAGTGCAGGATGTGCTTGCATGGCAACGACGGACGGGGGAAGGTGTATAGAAGATCGGGAGAGCGATTTGCCCAATGCTGCATAACAGAACGTGTCGCCTATGGCGGTGGATCAATCATGTTTTGGGGAGGCATGTCTATGGAAGCAAAAACCGAGCTTGCCTTCATCACCGGACCGAATACAGGTCGCCAATCAAGAGGATTGACTTCCATACGATACATTGAGGAAGTACTCGAGAGCCACGTCGTACCTTTTGCTGGGTTTATCGGCGAAAACTTTCTGTTTATGCAAGATAATGCAAGACCGCATACTGCTGGCATAGTGATCGAGTACCTTCAAGAGGTGGATGTGACCGTTATGGAGTGGCCAGCTCGAAGCCCAGACCTCAATCCCATCGAACATCTATGGGACGAGCTGAAAAGAAGAGTTCGAGGCCGAGATGCTCCTCCATCGACTCTACAGGAGCTGCAACAGGCGATCGCAGAGGAATGGGAGGCTATTCCTCAAGACTTTATCAAAAGTCTAGTAACATCAATGAAAACACGGATGGAGTCAGTGATTCAGGCTAGGGGAGGGAACACTCGGTATTAATAACAAACTTTAAATTAATTTTATCTTTTAATTTCATAACTTTGACACCAATACTTGAATAAAGAATTTTTTACTAAACATGCATTTTTGTTATTGATCCACAAAAGCATTTTTATGTAATGATTGAAAGACAAATCAGATACCACTAGATAGGTATTAAAATAGACTATGAATCTGCATTACAGAAACATAATATTTTTTGTTTTTTTTTTAGTTATGTCAAAAAATCATGAATGTGCGATTTTTTTGCTCTCAAGTTTAGTATATTATGTTATGATACAAGTGAGCTAAGTTGCTCATTATACACGAGGCTGTGAGTTGCAGTCCGAGCCGTAGCCGAGGGCGTAAATCAGCCGAGTGTCTAGTGAGCAAGTTGCTCACGAGTTTCATACGCACTTTTTCAACACACTTGCGAGGAAAAATATAAACATGTATTGCATAAATCGTTAAGCATAAAATTATCAAAACAATTGGTGAATGTACAATTTTCATAACGATATTGTTGCACGCGCGAAATGTAAGGTGATGGAGTACATATAGCCATACAGCCTACTTCAAAATTATAATTTCAGTGATAAAATGCAAATATAACAAATAATTTTGAATTATAAATAATTTGATAATAATAAATGTTGTTCGTCCTAATTAAGGATACATTTATTTATTCCAAAATAAATGGTATATAAAGAAGAGGTTAAAGGAAAAATAAAGATAAAAAAATATAAAACCTCTTTGTTGTTACAAAACTGTATTACCCGGTTAAATTAAAAATGCTCTGTTTACTTGCATATGATTTGCAGTTAGGTACTAACTTAACTTTGTAGGGATAATTCTATTACGCACTGGTGTGTAATATTATTATCACGTGTGTGTTATAGTTCGGTTTACGACCCTAAGAACGATGTAATAAGGCTCACTTTACGAGCAACTGTGTTGAAAAAAATGTTACAATTATTTAGACGTTAATTATTTTCTTTATTGGTATATGTTGTAAAAGGATCATTAAAAATAACAACCAGCCTTGTTTCATGTCTTTATTTCCTGGCTTGGTTGCGGAGGAACAGGCAGTAAAATAGATGATTCAAAGTGATCCTTCTGATTTTAATAAATAAATTCGTAAATAAATAAAATGTACTTACACACGGCTACACCTCAAGCTATAAATTTCCAGTATAAGCTGACCTCGCATTGTGTAGGGTTTCCGTACAATGAGAGGTCAGCATAGACTGGAAATGTATAGCTTGATGTGTAGCCGTGTGTACGTTAGTAAAACAATAATTAAAAGAGTGCGTGTTTGTGACAGGGAAGTGAACGAAGACAACGCGGTGGTGCGCGGCATCGCCGACGAGTTCGACGAGTCGCAGCGCGCCTTGCCTGTGCGTATGTTTGTGCTACACCGCACCGCACCGCACCGCACCGCACAGCATCATCTGATGTAATGTATTGTATGCTTGCAGGAGGCGGCGCGCGCGGCCGCGCTGCGGTTGCTCGACACGCGGGATCCGGATGCGGAGGTACGTGCGGCCCTACATCATTTTGATACTTTGTGAATTCGATCTTTCGAGTTATCGTTCAAATTTAAAACGCTTTGAAAGTTATCCTCGGACAAACAAACATAAATACCTACATACATACAACGTCGATTTGCCAAAATGGATTTGGAGATTTCGCTTCGCTTGATCAACTAAAACGATATTTCGATAGTCTAAGATTATATCGATGTGCGTGCGCGTTACGAAGTACTAACACCGTTGCAGGTGGACGCTCGGCACCTGCGCGCGGCGCTGGCGCGGGGCGGGGCGCGCTGCTCGGCGGCGCTGTGCCGCGCGCTGGTGGCATTGCGCGATGCCGCGCTCAGCGGCTGCATGCGCGCATCCGACCTGCCGCCGCTGCTGGCGCTGCTGGCGTACTGGCGACACGCGTACGGCACGGTGGCGCAGGCGCGCGCCGGCCGCTGTGCGCGCGCCGGCTCCGTCAGCAGCTACAGCGCGCGCGCGCTGCTGGCGGCGGGCGGCGTACGCGCCTCCAACAAGGTGGTGGAGTGCGTGGTGTCGCGCTGGGCGCGCAAGCGGCGCCTCGACCTCGACGCGTACCTGCAGGCGCTCGCCGCGCTGCACCTGGCGCACGGTACGTAGGTGCGCACGCGCGCCACCGCGCCGCCCCGTCCCCCGCTCACCGCCTCGTTGTATTTGCAGAGCGACACCGCTGCCTCGACGCCAAGCTGAAGTGCAACCCGCTATCGCTGGAGGAGGTGAGCCGCCTGCGACCGACGGCCGCGCTGCGCCGTGCACGCGCGGACTGCACTAACGCTCGCCTCGTGTTGCAGATGATCCTGATGACCATCTACTCGTGACGACACGCGCCGCGCGGTGCCGCGTCGAGTGCGTCCGGTCGGTCGCTATCGCTGCCTGCTGCAGTTAACTGATTAACTCGATGTGTATTTGTAGCGTAGGTAGTTGTAAACGTCACCAAAGATTTACCGATTTCGCGAAACGCGCGGAACCATTACAAACGAGGAGTACAAACTTTTTTAATTGTAAACATGAT
This sequence comes from Philereme transversata, assembly GCA_963924445.1. Taxonomy (NCBI): domain Eukaryota; kingdom Metazoa; phylum Arthropoda; class Insecta; order Lepidoptera; family Geometridae; genus Philereme; species Philereme transversata. The sequence continues at coordinate 9,485 of OZ004343.1, read as the reverse complement.
TTAAACCCAGTACGATGATTTAGAAAATTATATTGTTTACATAATATCCTGATGTGATACAGCTGTGACTGTAATTAGGCATCTTTAGATAACTGTGCCTAATTAAATAATGAATTAGAGTACTTATGGTAATAAGTACCCAGTTGATTTTTATATTATAAATGCAAATGAATATTTACACGGTTATTTATGATTTAAGTTAAGTAGGCATGTTGTTATATCTATGTGTATGTACGCCGCATGGTGTTACAGTGCCTGCTGTATGTACGCCGCATGGTGTTACAGTGCCTGCGGCGCGCGAATAATCTAATTTGCAGAACAGTATTAATTGCGCTCACGATAATTAGCCCGCAGCCGCTACGATACCATTGGCATTGCTGTGATATTCATTATGCTGAATATTTTTATCTGTATTCTGAGATTGTTATCCATTTTGAAAATAATAATAATATCTGCCTAAAATGTTGTTTGAATTTGTTTCCTATGTATATAGGTACCTATTAACGTAGGTACATTTTAAAGCAAATCAAATAACTATGATGTTTGCTGCATTCAACCTGTCAATAAATACAAATAGAACATATTTATTGTGCGCTTCAAACATTACCTATAGATAAGTACATACATATTAATACGTAGAGTAGGTAGGTAGATAGATAGATAATGTCTTTATTGCACACTTTAATTAAGTAATAAACCAATGAATGAAAATCCACTTTTAAATCATAGATAAGTACAATGGACAGCTTTATCGCTAAAAGCTATCTCTTCCACGCAACCTTTGGATGGACAGGATCTATTTATACCTACTGTTCGGGACAGTAGGGTTCACTTTCGCTTTAAGCCTATTTTAGAGAAATAAAAAACGTCCGTACGTAACTGTGGTTTATTAGCGACTCAATGAATAAACTAGATCGTAGCTTAATACAGAATCTGTTGCTTAGAGGTAACAAATAAAGAAATGACTATAACATACCGTTCGCCAAAGGACAATAGTCTTTTCTAATCGAAAGAAATATTATCAAAAATATTTGCGTAAAAATAATTAACATCATTGACATTGAAAAATAAACTAGAACTCTTTAAACATTTTAGATAATGATTAAGTAAAATGGCGGTTAGCTCGTGAACTCTAAAGTTTATAACAAAGAAAAGTAGATAACAAGATTAGGTAAGTTACATACACAAATAATACATTCCGTACATTTATTTACACTATACCTATTAGCAGGGAAATAACTTTCGAGCAAAATATTAACTAAAGTTAAAGCAATTAAAGTACTGAGGTAATCTAATCACGCTTATCTATTGGTAGTTCACATAAACGTGAAACTGTGCGTTTTATGATATCACCACGACCGACACTTTAAACTATAGACTCGCGTGTTACCGTCCGGACCAACATGTTTGTCGGTTATTCGACCAAGGGACCATTTTCCGGGGGTAAACCGTCCTCTTTGACAATAACTATGTCACCAGGTTCGAGTTCTTTCTGACGTTTCATCCATTTAGGTCTCTCTTGAAGTCTGGTTATAAATTCTGACTGCCAGCGATGCCAGAAATCTCTTACCAACTTCTGGGCATATTGCCAAAGTGAGAGCTTGTTGATATTGATGTTGCGTAGATCAGGACTCGGTATGACGACAGGGGGTTCACCTATCATAAAATGTCCAGGCGTGAGGGGTTCAATGACGTCATGGTCAGAAGCATCAATCGGAACGAGGGGACGCGAATTTAAACACGCTTCGATTTGACATAAGGTCGTAGTCATCTCCTCAAAGGTCAGGTTTTGGGTCAGGATTCTTTTGAGGTGGTATTTGGTAGACTTGACGCCGGATTCCCATAGTCCTCCAAAATTTGGGCTATAAGCAGGGATATTGTGCCATTGGGTTCCGTCTAACGATAATGTATCAGCCAAATCACCGGGTAATTCTAAGCAGGCTTCTTTGAAAGCTGTGGCCAACTCCTTATTAGCACCGTTGAAATTTCGGCCTTGGTCACTCCAAATATGTAATACACTTGCCTCTTCTGGCAACAAATCTATGAAAAGCGCCGATAAAAGATTCGGACGAGAGATCTCGAACCAATTCTAAGTGGATGGCTTTTGTAGCCATGCAAATAAAGATAGCGATATAGGCTTTATTTGACTTTGCACCTCTGCCCTTTGACATCAAAACTTGCAAAGGACCAGCAAAATCGACTCCGCTGTGTAGGAAAGGTCGTGCTTGAGTCACACGGACCTTCGGTAAGTCACCCATTATCGGTGTTCGGGTTGCGGCTCGTTGACGAGCACAGATTGCACGTGCCATTTGTGAATACATGCCTTCACTGCATTCTTGGCGTGGATGATCCAGTATTTTGATCTAAGGTAGCAAAGCATAAGTTGTATTGCACAGTTGTAAGGTTTTCTTGTGAGCATCGGCTATAATCAGATTCGTAAAGTGAGTATCAGTAGGTACCAAGTATGATTGGGACTCTCCCCAAAAATAACACTGTGGCTTTACACAGCTGTAATAAGGCCGGCACTAACATATGGCTCTATTGTTTGGTGGACCCGTACTGAACTCAGTACTGTCATTACCAAGCTGCAGAGATTCCAAAGACACGCATGTTCTGCAATATCAGGTTGCATGAGAACAACACCAACAGCCGCCCTTAAGATTATTTTAGGGTTGGCTCCTCTAGATCTTTATATACAACAAGAAGCGATGATGGCCGCTATAAGACTTAAACACCAGGGACTGTGGGGTAACACAAGGAGTCTGCACGCATCTATCTTAGAGCGAGCGATAGCCTACGAACCACTACTAGCCGCCCCGTGCGTCAAGATCCCAAGACAACAGATATTCCAAAAACACTATAACATACAACTCTACGAGGAACAGAGAGACCAATCAGGAACCAATGAAGTCCGCGTTTACACCGATGGCTCAAAAACCAAACAGGGAACGGGCGCGGGAATTCATTCATTGGATCTCAACATAAGTATATCAATGACACTAGGTATACACAGTTCCATCTTCCAATGTGAATGCATGGCCATTACCGAAGCAGCTACCGCAATAAACAGGAGAGAGATCAAAGACTACACCATACGAATACTCTCCGACAGTACAGCAACACTCAAAGCTCTGGAGAGTCACAGCTATAACTCCAAGCTTGTTTACGAATGCCACTTAGTCCTAGAAAGAATTGCCACAAAAAACAAGGTGATCTTACAATGGATCAAGGGGCATAGCGGATCACTAGGCAACGATGCTGCAGATGAACTAGCTAGAAGAGGATCGGAAACCACGGCTATAGGCCCACCTCCATTCCTCCCTCTACCTTTCACTCAGCTACGAGCATGGATATGGAATCGTACTCTAAACCTACACAACGAACGCTGGGCACAGACCATGGACTGCAGACAGTCGAGGATGGCTCTGCCGGCCGTCTCGCCACGACTGACACGTCGACTGCTCAACCTTCAAAGACCGGACCTTCGAATCATCGTGGGGACCCTTACAGGACATGGCCCCCTGAACAAACACCTCTACACCATCGGAGCAACAGACAGCCCACTCTGCAGGGCATGTCTCACCGAAGAAGAATCAGCTGCCCACGTAGTCCTGGAATGCGTGGGGGTTACAGCACAACGTGCAGAAATCCTGGACAATCCAAGGTCACTCCGTGAAGCCTGCGAAGACCCCAGGAAACTTCTGCGCTTCTGGTCGGAGTTAGGCTGGCTATCCATATAGTCAACTCTCTCACGCATAATGGACCACATACAGAGTTTGAATGCGGAAAAGGGAGTCCACCAACATAACATAACATACCAAGTATGATTGGGTATTTTTTTTCTGTCTCTAAATCTAAATTTCTTAATCTGCCGCCCACACTGAGAATATTCTTGTCATCCAGGTATGGATTCAGATTTAACGCTTTACTGTTTTGCCTTAAATTCTTTTTCTGTTTTAGGTATCCTTTCTATTTCTTGTCCAAATTCTCTGAGTTGTGCAATTTTTATTCATTTGATTAAAGCTTCTTCGTATTCCTCTGTAGATATCTTCTCTTCTATTTTGTCTGGATGTTTCTTACTATTACATAATCTAATAACAAATAAATACGTATTGCTGGACATTTCACACAGCGCTATCTAGCCCCAAATTAAGCAGAGCTTGTACTATGGGAACCAGATAACTGATAGAATACGAATATACATTTTTTTTTGTAAATACATACTTATAATATATAGAGAAACAACCAGACCCGGAAGAAATATCTGTAGATCATGTAAACATTTGTTCCGCAGCGGGGATCGAACCCGCTACCTCCTGCGTCTCAGCCGGCTATTCGCCCACTGCACCACGGAGGTCGTCTATATCGTATAATGATGTATATTATCACCCTTTGTAGTTATTGTAGTGTATCAAAGTCTTCAAATTTTATTGTTTCTTCCTCTTCAGTTTTCACATTTACTTGTATCTAGTGTTTTCTTCTTTTCCATGTCTGTTGTAGTAATATTAGGTCTTGTCAGTTTTATTTCTGTTGTCTTCAGCCATTCGGGCCCTTCCCACCATAGTTTGATATCTATTAGTAGGGGTAGTTCTCTTCCTCGTGACCCAATATCAGCTGGGTTGTCATTTGAAGCAACATGGAACGACTGAGTGTTTGCTACATTATCCAATATTTCGATAACTCTGTTACTTATGAAAAGTTTCCATCGATGTGGATCTCCAAAGAGCCATGACAAGACTATAGAGGAGTCTGTCCATGCGTAGACTTTATCTTTGGGAATTCTCATAGCTTCACAAATCTGTGTCAGGAGTTTTGAAAGAAGTAACGCTCCACAGAGCTCCAGTCTTGGAAATGTGATCGATTTGACTGGTGCAACTCGTGTCTTCGAAGCTATGATTGAGGTCTTAATATCACCGTATTTAGTTACGACTCTGGCATAGACTACTGCGCAGTACGCCTTCTCAGACGCATCACTAAATCCATGCAGAGTAGTATTTTGTAATTCTTCATGGTTTGTATTTATCTATCTGTCAATTTGAATATCGTTCAGTCTCTCAAATCCTTTTTTTAGCTTTATCCATTCGTTTGCAATAGTTTCATTTACAGTATCGTCCCATTTCACTTTCTCTAACCATAATTTCTGAATCAGCCTCTTAGCCAGTACAATAGCAGGACTGATCCATCCGAGCGGATCAAAGAAACGTTGTATGTCGGCCAATATGTTTCGTTTGGTGAACAATTTGGGTTGAGTTGGTACATCAAATCGATAATGCAGTGTGTCAGCCTTCACATTCCATGACAACCCAAGAGTTCTGATCATGCATTCATTCTTGATGTCTTGTTTTGCATGCATGCTTCTTAGTGTCGGTTCTATTTCAGCGATAAATTCTGGACTATTTGACGCCCACTTTTGTAGAATAAATCCTCCTTTCTAGGACTGTTGTAATTTCCTTACTCAACTGTATCGCTTCCCTTGCTGTTACGCTGCAAAAAAATCTTCTTTTATAACTCTAGCTGCTTCTAAAAACTCTTTACCTTCATCGTCTGCTATCTGTATTAATGTCCTTACTGAAAGGTGTAGTGCTGCTGCGGTACCAAACGTCACTCGTAAAAGTCGATATTCCTTGATTTCTGCATTAGAATTCTTTCTCCACAAAATTATTTGTAGGTCTGAATCTTCTTTCTTTACTAATACTTGACGATACATCATTTTTGCATCTGCTGTGAAGCAAACTGGTTTCATTCTCCATCTCATTATCAGATCTCGTAAATCACTTTGAGGTTGTGGACCTACCAGAAGTTCGTCGTTCAATGACTTACCCTTCGATCCCTTACAAGAGCCATCAAAAACGACCCTTACTTTGGTAGTCTCTTTGTCTTCTCTAACAACTGCGTGGTGTGGAAGATATACTGCAGGCTTTAATTTTTCTTCTCTAGGTACTTCTTCCATGTGATTGAGCTGTAAATATTCATCTATTACCTTGCTATACTCTTCTTTCAGTCTCGACTTACCTTCTAACCTTCTTTCTAGTTGATAAAATCTCTTCAGTGCAGTATCTTTTGTTTTACCAATTTCTTCTATCGGCAGTGCACTTTTGAGTAGTAGTTTAACTACATAATGACCATCTGTTGTCCTGGAATGAGTAGCTGTGTAACTCTCTTCACATAATCTTTCTTCAGCTGTCATACTTCTAGTACTTGTTTCTTCAATGTGCCACATGCTTTTCAGCATGTTGTGTACGTCTAAATTTTTCAGGTGATGGTGAACAATAATTCTGTCATCGTGTGATTCATCTCTTACCTTACCAAATAAAATCCATCCCAGGCTGGTTTCTTGTGCGCATGGTGTATCTGAGGGTCCCTTGATCATCTTTCCTTTCACGATGTCAGCGTAAACTTGAACTCCCAATAGCATGTCAATCTTGCCTTGAATATTATACTTAGGATCGGCCAATGTTAAAGATAAACATTTATTTATTTGCCAAAACATGGGTAAAATTTTACAGATGTTACAAAGTTAAATGGTTTCACCATATTCAACCACAGTGGCGTGCAAATTACATGTCACCTAAATGTTAGACCGTGTAAATGTGACCATGATGTAGGCGCGATTGTCTTACTAGGTAACTGTGTGGTTAGCTGTTTTGATACTATATAAACATCAACATTGAGGCTGAAAGAGTCCTCATACCTAGATAGAATCTCAAGTTGAGTTGAATGACTGACCCGTGTCTCCGTGGAACCTATTCCGGTTATCCTAGCGCGTGTTGGAGTTTTGATGACTTGTAAACTTTGAGCCGCCCTCTCACTCACGAATGATGCCTCTGAACCCAAATCGATTAGAGCCCTGAGTAATGTCGTTTGCCCTGAACTACATACTTCTGACAACACTACAGCCGTAGCCAGCAGCGAACTCTTACGATTGCTGGTGAAGTGTGATGCAAAGTGTGTTGCTATCTCCGTGATGTCCTGATCCTCCACTTGACTCTCCTCTACGTTAGCGTGCAGCGATGATATTGCAAGTGTTTGCTTTGTCTCTTCCGTGTCCTTCGAGAACGAATGAAGAAGAGAGTGATGACGTCTTCCACATACTCTGCATGACGTCTTTTGTCTACAAAGCATCATAAAATGACCAGGAGCTATGCAGTTGTAGCACAATCTGTTGTCTCTCACATAGTCACTTCTCTTGTCTGGGTCCAGCTTTCCAAATTCTTTGCAGTGTCAAAGAAGGTGATTTTCACTACATAAAATGCAGGTGTGTTGTGCGGAAGTGTTTGCATGAAAAGTCTTAACATTATCTCTTGCCATGGACGATGATGATGTCAGTTCCAGTGTACAGATGCGGCTGTCCAAGTACGTGGTTAGGTTTGCAAAAGTAGGTATCCTATCACAGTATTCTTCACTTACATACGTCACTCATGCTCTGTGTGACTCACTGTCCAATTTTTGGATCACCAAAAATATTATGATCGGATCCCAGGTACTGGTAGAAATGTCTAAACTGTTTAAGCTGTTTAAACATTCTCTGATATTATCAATCAGCAATTTTAAATGGACAGGTGATGGGGCTGTGAGTTTTTTCAACGTAAATAACTTTCTCAAAATTGCATTCACAATAAGCCGTCGTTGACTGTACCGGTTCTTCAAATTCTCCCATGCAGGCGAATAATTCTTCTCCGTAATTTGAAAGTATTTGATTGTGTTCTTTGCCTCGCCGATAACACATGACTTTAAATAATGGAGTTTCTGTACATCATTTAGCGTTTTGTTGTTGTGGATTAACGAAGTAAAAGTGTAGAGTTCCTACCCAGGCTTCAAATGATAGACTCGGTACTTAGCAAAATTGGACTATTTTACTTCTTCTTAGTTACTAGTTTACAAGGTATAAATCGCGTACTTGATTAACACAATTTTTCCGCTCAAATCGGTTTATACTTATGCAAAAATAGTTCTCGCCCTAGCCATGGTGCGGGGATCGTAATTCACATTCTCACGAATCATGGTATACAATTCCTACTACATCGAAGTTTCCAGCAAAGTTAGACGGGGACTTATCTATATCTAGCTCTTTTGACCGTTACAACTTTAAACCGTTACAATCTTTGCTACCTATTACATTTGAATCTGATTCGATCTTATAACTACTTAATACTTCCTTATGTATCTATTTATAACCACTTTGTTTAGACTTTTTATTGTTCACTTCACATTTTGTTTTTATTATGTTGTTTAGTCGTGAAAACCTTTTATTGGCTTTCTTTTATTTATTTTGTTTCATATTGTGTTTCATTAGCTGTTGGTTTTCCAAATAAATAAATAAATAAATAAATAAATAAATAAATAAATACATTTTAAATCTAGATTCGATCCTGCCCCGTCTTTGATCGTCCGTTACAGTCTCCCCCCGGCGCAGATCCTCGCAGCCTTCTTATTCAATCGGGAGGACGATCAACCTTCTCACTGGCCTCCGGAAAATGCCTCCCCGCGGCCGCACCTCAGCGCTCCGAACTATTCCGTCCGGACCCGTAATCACGCGCTCGATCTGGCCCCGCGGCCATACGTTACGAGGTAGCAAACCGTCCGCGATTATGACGACGTCCCCTTCTTTGACGTTCTCTTGCTGTCTTCTGACGTCACCTCGCGGCGCCAACGTAGGCAAGTACTCGTCGATCCAGCGCTTCCAAAAAGAGTTTGCCAGAGCTTGTGCGGCGCGCCACGTCCTTCTGTCGGCTACGTCGCAGTCTCCCACGTATAGCAAACCTACTGCCGTTCCCAATAAAAAGTGGTTCGGTGTTAAAGCTTCCTTTTCCTCTGGGTCCACGGGTACATGCGTTAAAGGCCGCGAGGTTACGGTGTGCTCGATTTCTGTCATCAACGTATTCAACACCTCCTCTCATTGTAGCATTGCTGCCCCGACGCAAGGAAGAGTTACTCGCGCCGCCGCAGCCGCCGCAGCCGCTGCAGCTATGGAGCTACCACGTCTGAAGAACATTGGAGGGAGAACTGCTGTCCCACCGTTAGCGTCTTCAGAGACACTGGTGCCTCACACAGCAAGATCAGGGAGATCTTCAAAGAGGATTGAACTAAAAGCACGCCGGGAACTACAGAAGAAGCAGCTTGAAGCCGCCCAAGCCGCAGCCGCCCTTGCTCAGACAGAGTTGGAACTCGCCCAATGCCAGTCCGAAGATGACTTGGGAAGAGAGCTTTCGAAGAAAGCGCGAAATTATGCACAGGAGTGCATAACATGGCCCGCCTTAGGAAAGCGATCAAAGGCACAGCTAAGGAAGCTAAGGAATAAGGGGGCTATTATTCGTAGCTGAGAAACCCCAAGACATCATCGACGCCTTGGAACGGAGATTTGGAAGGCCTGAACAGTTGGTGCTAGCAGAGCTGCAGAAAATCAAGGAATTTCCGCGAGTTGGAGATACTCCAAGGGATATATGTGTATTCTCAAGCCGCGTCGGAAACGCGGTAACAACAATAGG